>CM036907.1:0-1380000 GCA_020800305.1 Porphyrio hochstetteri
GGCAGTTTTGCGCTGGAACAGGTTTGCTGGGGGAGGGGGCTGGTGACCCCATGGAGGATTGAGACTGAGAGACATTGTGATTTATTGCTGCCCACCCTAGCAGTGATCCAGGCGGAGCAGCTGATGAAGAGATAAAGCCCTGGGGGAAGAGGCTCACATTGGAGAAAGTTCATGGATGACTGTCTCCCGTGGGTGGGTTCCCACAGTGCAGCAGCGGGAGAGTGTGTGGAATGAATGCCGCCACCCCCCCACCCCCAAGCCAAGAAGGAAACCAACTTGCAAGGAACTGACCAAAGCCCCCTTCTCCCAGTCCCTGCCCCCCTGTGCTGTGATCAGGGGAAGAAGGGAGTGAAATCAGGACTAGAGTGAAGTCTGCTAAGAAGGGAGTGAGGAGGGGAGGTAGAGGTGTTTTAAGATCTGGAAAAGGAAAACAGCTCATGAAGAAGTAACTGAGAACCCCATTATTTTTGTTTCTGCGGGGGACAGTTTTCAGCGATGTACTGACCGGAACAAAAAGCACCCGGAACAAAAGTCGCCACGTCGTTGTTTCTGCGAGGGACACTTTTCGCCGATGCACAGTCCGGAACAAAAATCACCCGGAACCAAAGTCGCCACGTCGTTGTTTCTGCGGGGGGGGGGGGGGGGACGACGCTTTTCAGCGATGCACTGCCCGGAACCAAAAGCACCCAAACCAAAGTCGCCGCGTCGTTGTTTCTGCGGGGGGGGGGGGGAGACACACTTTTCTGCGATGCACTGCCCGGAACGAAAAGCACCCGGAACCAAAGTCTTCGCGTCGTTGTTTCTGCGGGGGGACAGTTTTCGGCGCTGCACAGCCCGGAACCAAAAGCACCCGGAACCAAAGTCGCCGCGTCGTTGTTCCTGCCGGGGGACAGTTGTTCGCAGCTGCACAGCCCGGAACAAAAAGCACCCGGAACCAAAGTCGTCGCGTCGTTGCTTCTGCGGGGGACACTTTTCAGCGATGCACTGCCCGGAACCAAAAGCACACGGAACCAAAGTCATCGCGTCGTTGTTTCTCCAAGGGATACTTTTGAGCGATACACTGCCCGGAACCAAAAGCACCCGGAACCAAAGTCGCCGCGTCGTTGTTTCTTCGGGGGGGGGGGACGGACAGTTTTCAGCACTACACAGCCCGGAACGAAAAGCACCCGGAACCAAGGTCGCCGCGTCGTTGTTTCTGCGGGGGGACACTTTTCGGCGATGCAGTGCCCGGAACAAAAAGCACACGGAACAAAAGTCGCCGCGCCGTTGTTTCTTCGGGGGGACAGTGTTCCGCGATGCACAGCCCGGAACGAAAACACCCGGAGCCAAGGTCGCCGCGTCGTTGTTTCTGCGGGGGACAGTTTTCGGCGATGCACAGCCCGGAATAAAAAGCACGCGGAGCCAAGGTCGCCGCGTCGTTGTTTCTGCGGGGGACAGTGTTCCGCTATGCACAGCTCGGAACCAAAAGCACCCGGAACCAAAGTCGCCGCGTCGTTGTTTCTGCGGTGGACACTTTTCAACGATGCACTGCCCGGAACCAAAGGCACCCGGAACCAAAGTTGCCGCGTCGTTGTTTCTTCGGGGGGACACTTTTCGGCGCTGCACAGCCCGGAACAAAAAGCACTCGGAACCAGGGTCGCCGCGTCGTTCTTTCTGCGGGGGGGACAGTTTTCGCAGCTGCACAGCCCGGAACCAAATGCGCCCGGAACGAAAGTCGTCGCGTCGTTGTTTCTCCGCGGGGACACTTTTCTGCGATGCACTGCCCGGAACGAAAAGCACCCGGAACCAAAGTCGCCGCGTCCTTGTTTCTGCGGGGGGGATAGTTTTCGGCGATGCACTGCCCGGAACAAAAAGCACCCGGAACCAAAGTCGCCGCGTCGTTGTTTCTCCGGGGGGGACACTTTTCAGCGATGCACTGCTCGGAACCAAAAGCACCCGGAACCAAAGTCGCCGCGTCGTTGTTTCTGCGGGGACACTTTTCGGCGATGCAGTGCCCGGAACAAAAAGCACCCGGAACCAAAGTCGCCGCGTCGTTGTTTCTGCGGAGGGGGACCATTCTCTGCTATGCACAGCCCGGAACAAAAAGCACCCGGAACCAAAGTCGCCGCGTCTTTGTTTCTGCGGGGGGGGGGGGGGGGACACGACACTTTTCTCCGATGCGCAGCCCGGAACCAAAAGCACCCGGAAACAAATCCGCCGCGTCGTTGTTTCTGCGGGTACACTTTTCAGCGATGCACTGCCCGGAACCAAAAGCACACGGAACCAAAGTCGTCGCGTCGTTGTTTCTCCAAGGGATACTTTTCAGCAATGCACTGCCCGGAACCAAAAGCACCCGGAACCAAAGTCGCCGCGTCGTTGTTTCTTCGGGGGGACAGTTTTCAGCACTACACAGCCTGGAACGAAAAGCACCCGGAACCAAAGTCGCCGCGTCGTTGTTTCTGCGGGGGACAGTTTTCGGCGATGCACAGCCCGGAACAAAAAGCACCCGGAGCCAAGGTCGCTGCGTCGTTGTTTCTGCGGGGGACAGTTTTCGCAACTGCACAGCTCGGAACCAAAAGCGCCCGGAACCAAAGTCGCCGCGTCGTTGTTTCTGCGGTGGACACTTTTCAACGATGCACTGCCCGGAACCAATGGCACCCGGAACCAAAGTTGCCGCGTCGTTGTTTCTTTGGGGGGGGGGGACGGACACTTTTCGGCGCTGCACAGCCCGGAACAAAAAGCACTCGGAACCAAAGTCGTCGCGTCGTTGTTTCTCCGGGGGGACAATTTTCTGCGATGCACTGCCCGGAACGAAAAGCACCCGGAACCAAAATCGCCGCGTCCTTTTTTCTGCGGGGGGATAGTTTTCGGAGATGCACTGCCCGGAACATAAAGCACCCGAAACCAAGGTCGGCGCGTCGTTGTTTCTTCGGGGGGGGGGGGGGGGGACACTTTTCAGCGATGCACTGCCCGGAACCAAAAGCACCCGGAACCAAAGTCGCTGGGTCGTTGTTTCTGCGGGGACAGTTGTTCGTGCTGCACAGCCCGGAACAAAAAGCACCCGGAGCCAAAGTCGCCGCGTCGTTGTTTCTGCGGGGACACTTTTCAGCGATGCACTGCCCGGAACAAAAAGCACCCGGAACCAAAGTCGCCGCGTCGTTGTTTCTGCGGGGGGGGGGGGGGACACACACACACTTTTCGCCGATGCGCAGCCCGGAACCAAAAGCACCCGGAATCAAAGTCGCCGCGTCGTTGTTTCTGCGGGGACACTTTTCAGCGATGCACTGCCCGGAACCAAAAGCACCCGGAACCAAAGTCGTCGCGTCGTTGTTTCTCCAAGGGATACTTTTCAGCGATGCACTGCCCGGAACCAAAAGCACCCGGAACCAAAGTCGCCGCGTCGTTGTTTCTTCGGGGGGGACAGTTTTCAGCACTACACAGCCCGGAACGAAAAGCTCCCGGAACCAAGGTCGCCGCGTCGTTGTTTCTGCGGGGGACACTTTTCGGCGATGCAGTGCCCGGAACAAAAAGCACCCGGAACAAAAGTCGCCGCGCCGTTGTTCCTGCGGGGGGGGGGACAGTTCTCTGCTATGCACAGCCCGGAACGAAAAGCACCCGGAAATAAAGTCGCCGCGTCGTTGTTTCTGCGGGGGACAGTTGTTCGTTTTGCAGAGCCCGGAACCGAAAGCACCCGGAACCAAAGTCGCCGCGTCGTTGTGTCTTCGGGGGGGGACACTTTTCAGCGATGCACTGCCCGGAACAAAAAGCACCCGGAACCAAGGTCGGCGCGTCGTTGTTTCTGCGGGGGGACAGTTTTCGGCGATGCACTGCCCGGAACAAAAATCACCCTGAACGAAATTCGCCGCGTCGTTGTTTCTGCGGGGGGGGGGACACTTTTCGGCGATGCACAGCCCAGAACAAAAAGCACCCGGAACCAAAGTCACGGCGTTGTTGTTTCTGCGGGGGGACACTTTTCGGCGATGCACTGCCCGGAACCAAAAGCACCCGGAACCAAAGTCACGGCGTTGTTGTTTCTGCGGGGGGACACTTTTCGGCGATGCACTGCCCGGAACAAAAAGCACCCGGAACCAAAGTCGCCGCGTCGTTGTTTCTGCGGGGGGGGACACTTTTCAGTGATGCAGAGCCCGGAACCAAAAGCACCCGGAACCAAAGTCGCCGCGTCGTTGTTTCTGCGGGGGGGCGGGGACGACACTTTTTGGCGATGCACTGCCCGGAACAAAAAGCACCCGGAACCAAAGTCGCCGCGTCGTTGTTTCTGTGGTGGGACAGTTGTTCGGCGCTGCACAGCCCGGAACCAAAAGCGCCCGGAACCAAAGTCGCCGCGTCGTTGTTTCTTCGGGGTACAGTTGTTCGTTCTGCACATACCGGAATAAAAAGCACCCGGAACCAAAGTCGACGCGTCGTTGTTTCTGCTGGGAACACTTTTCAGCGATGCACCGCCCGGAACAAAAAGCACCCGGAACCAAAGTCGATGCGTCGTTGTTTCTGCGGGGGGACACTTTTCAGCGATGCACTGCCCGGAATGAAAAGCACCCGGAACCAAAGTCACCGCGTCCTTGTTTTTGCGGGAGACACTTTTCGGCGATTCACACTCAGAACAAAAAAAGCACACGGAACCAAAGTCGCCAGGTTACTTTTTCTGGTTTGACAGTTTTCAGCAACGCACTCCCCGGAACAAAAAACCCCCGGCACTAAAGTCGCCTGGGCACAGTTTATGGGGGCGATCTTTTTCAGCAACGCACATCCCAGAACAAAGAACACCCAGAACCAAAGTCGCCGGGTCACTGTTTCCACGGGGACGGTTTTCAGCGACTGGCAGAATGGAACCAAAAGGATAGAGAACAGCATGGAGATAAAGAAAGGGAGTGGACAACAGGGAGGGGGTTACAACGTGGAGGATCAATGGGGAATTGAGAGGGAGGGACGACTGAAAGCAGGAGACAGCAAGACTGTGGGGGGACGCAACCTCGGGAGGCTAAGAACGGGGAGAGAGGGGGGCGCACAAGGAGACAGGGGGCTCAGTGCTGACAAAGAAGAGGGAAAAACCAAGGAGGAGAGGGGACAATAGAGACTGGGACCACAAAGAAGGAGAAACAAGAAAAGGTGAAACCACAAAGAGGTGGGACACTCAGAAGGGGAGAGGGACAAAGGAGGGGGAAACCCACAGGGATGAGGGGCTCAGAAAGAGGGATAAAGAAGGTAGGGCCAAGGGGGGGGAACAGGACACAAAGGACGGAGAGCAAGAAGGGGAGGGGAACAGAGAGAAGGACAAAGGAAGGAAGGGTACCACCAAGAGGGGAGACGCAGAAGGGCGGGACCACCATAAAGTGGGGGGGCAGACCGAGAAAAGAGAGGGGAACATAGGGAGGGGAGAACTAAGAAAGGGGTGGAACATAAAGAATGGGGCAGGAGAACAATGGTTGGACATGATCATCTTAAAGGTCTTTTTGTGTGATTTGTGTGATTCTGTGAACAACGTGGGGGAGGAGATATTGGGGGTACTGAGGGGGCATGGGGAGTACCACAGAAGGAGAGGACCAAAAAGGTGGACCGACGAGGTGGGGGGAGTAGCACAGAGGCAAGGGACCACAGAGGGGAAACAACAACAGAGAAGGCAGGGGGACCACTGGGGGGGGCAACTAATAAGGGGACAAGAGGTCCCCCTGAGAATGTGGGAGCTCAAGAAGAAGACAAAGAGAAGAAGGGGAAGGGAAAGAGATAGAGTGGCATAGCAAGACAAGGGTAGGAACCAAGAGAGGGGACAAAAGGGAAGGCAGGAGGAAAACTAGACAAGAACAAAGAGGGGCAAGGAGGAGAGACTAGAGAGGCAGACAAAGAAGGGAGAGGGGGGAACCAAACAATTGTGGGGGGTGGGGGGAGCAGCACGGATACAGAGAGAGACACAGAGAGGGTCAAAGGCCACGGGGCCAAACGCCACTGGTCAGAGACAGGGTGAAAGTGGAGAGACAGAGGACTGGGGTAAGGAGAGAGAGAGAAAGGAGGGCAGAGGGACTGAAAGACAAGGAGACAAGAAGATACAGAGCAAAAATGATAAGCCAAAAACAGGACAGGCAGAGAGAGATACAGCCAAAGACATCAGGGGAAAGAAACACATAGACACAGATGATGAGGAGAGAGACAGACAAACGACAGGGGTAGAGAAAAACAGATATACAGAGGAAGAGGAGCAGACAGTCTAACTCTGACGCCTAAAAATAAATCAAAGCCACACAAAAAATTGACACTGAACACAGCGCACAAAATACTTTATTATGATGTCTATACTTTTATGAGCTTCATCATCTCTTTGTTGTTTAAATTTTACACGTAACAGACGCTTAACAGGCTTCTAAACACTATTAACTGTCATATCTAATGCTGCTACAACATACATGCACATCAACATACCATTTTTTCTTTTGGCCAACGCATGTGATGATTTTTGCTTGAAGTGGACATATTATACAAACCGACATCACTGACTGGGTTCTTTCCATTAACCCCCAAAGCAGTGAGAGCTCTGACATACTGGATACGTTCTCAACTATTGCACCTTTACAAGAAAAAGAAATTTGGTCATGAAAATCCCTATATGACCAAAACCAAGTCTACAGTGCTCACAACCTCTAAATCCAATTGACCCCTACCTTGCAATCCGGTCCTCCCCAAACCACTTGCCTAGGCTGGCTGCGTGCCATTCCACCGCAGCTGCCAGAACTCACTTGCCACAGCCATTTCGCAAACAATCCTCCCTCAATCAACAGGCAATTGGGATATTCTGCAAGAGCCCTCCAAAGGAAGCACACCTGCAAAAACCCACCCTGCACAAAAAGCCTTGGGAACACAGTTCCCATGGCTCTACAAAAATATCTCCCTGCCTGCAAAAACCCCGGCCCAAGCAGCACATGCCCCAAAACTTGAGCAACAATATTCAACTCGCAGACCGAGCGGAGAAAAAAAAAAGACCCAGCCACAAGGAGACAATATCCCCCTGGCAGGGACTTTTTTGGGGGTCGGTGGTATGCTTTGTATTTTTTATTCCAACGTTATACCTAAGTGTGGACTACACCTGAACAAAAAACTTCTCACACACACACACAGGGGTTAACCACACTCACAACTCAATCAGCCCTCAGACCACATGTGCTCACCCTACACCTAAAATCAACCCAGAAGCAGCCCACATCTGTGGGACATCACCCCAAATCTGCAATGGTTCCTGGCACACACTCTGCAAACAACTTTGCTGTTCTATGTAACACTAAAGACTCACACGGCATAAACCAAAGCCTCTGGAAACACTTTGCTCTCTCCGAGACGACTTTCCAGGAAAATTAGCTGAAAGATTGACTGCTGTGATGTGAAGCACAGTGTACTACCTGGGAAAACAAAGACTAGAGCTCAAGCCGCTACAACACTATATATTACACCACCCCAATACAGAGCCACACAGTGCACAGCAAACCCAACAGGGAGGCACACTATCCCTTACGCCACCCCAGTACAGAAGCACATGACACACGTTGAGCACGATAAAGGCGTGCAGCACAAGGTCAGCGCAATGCAGAGTCACACTATCGATTTCACCACCCTAACGCAACAGCGCACATCGCAAGATGAGCGCAATAGAGGCACGCTATCCATTACACCACCGTGATACAGAGGTACAGGGCACAAGGCGAGGGTGATAGAGAGGCACACTATTTGTTATGCCAGCCCCAGAGACGTCTGGCACAGGACACCACCCCAAGATAGTGGCCTGCTATGCATTACACCGCCACAATACAAAGCCCAAGACCCAAGCCCAATAGAGCTGGATGGCACGACACTGCATCCCGTCACATAACTGTGTGCGTGGTTGAACTGGGATGCTCCCCCTCTGTAGCTTTCCTCATCTTCGCTGGCAATGTGGAACGACACTCTTTGCCAGCAGCCGGCCGGTGGCAACCTCCGCTGTGGAGATACTTGCTCTCGCAGCTCTACCTTAGCTGTTCTGACACAGATCATCCTTTGCTCCACTATGTGGAGGCCTGCCCGTCACCTGCGACACTAAAACAACAAGGAACGATTCAATAGAATTCCTCTAAGGCCACTGCATCGATGCAGCAGTCACTCGCGTTGCCAAAAGGCAGCTCACGTGCCGAGATCCCGCTCGGCCCGTGGATTTGCACAGAGTAAAACCAGAAATGCATAGGCGAGTCGCAAGTGATCGCGGTTGCTTTGAGCCTCTGATGTCAGGTGCCAGCCAGCCTCTGTTTGATGCTCCGCCTCTTCCACAGGACTTCAGCTCAGGGCTTGTCACTCACACCTGAAAAACCCAAGTGAGTGGTCAAAGAGAGTCACACCAGATGACAACCGATGCCTCGATCAGGCCAGCGGTCAGTCATCTATACCTAAATAACCCAAAAGCCAGACAAACCGAGCCCCGGAGATCGAGCCTCACATATACGATGGAAGGCACGTGCGATAGTCAACCTCCTCAACTGCCGTGCAAACCGCTGCTCCAGGAACGCTGGAAGACCTCTTCTGGAACCTGCCAAACACAATGGAAATAACTGTGTGGAAGCTGTCTATGCAGAAAGACCCTACCGCCTTTGCCAAAATACCTGCCCAGGTCAACATTTTACCACCGCGCTCTAAAGCTGTGCTGCCCCTAGCTCTAACAGTGCCACGCCTCCTCGCGGGGCAGGTCTGAACCCGAGATGGCACGCAGACAACACAAACGTGATTGTGAAATGCAAGATGGCCACGATCGATAGCAACGATGACCACAGCAAAGATGATGCTGTCAAGGCAACCCGATGGCACCGCGATAGTGCGGATGCATTAAGGTAGCACCAGAAGAGACGTGATGACTGTTGCCCATAAGAGAATGCAACGGTCAAAGCTAGAGCAACTGGTGTACGAGAAGCCACGCTTTAAGACCCAAGACCGGTGAACATGAGGGGATGACCTCAGAGAAGATTTGTTGTGCCAAACAAATGCCTAGTGGAAAGACTTCCCATCCAAACTGCGACGATGGATGCGCAAGAAGCCCTCCTTCAAGGCCTAACGATGGAAGGACGCGGGGAAGAAGCCTCAGTCCAGGAAAAGAGATGGCTGCAGAACACGGCTACCCACAGAGCCAGCAATCGTGCCCCAAGACAAGACTGACCGGTATCTTCTGAGACGTGAGGATGAACTGCACCACGAGCTTGCTAAATCGATCGAAGAGGAGCCCGATGGGCATTGTGCCTGTGAGTGTGGGCATTTGAGACCCTAGAGACCGTGGCCAAGCGCAAAGACGATACCGACATACAGAGAAGGACTAAAACACAGAAGATGCCACACAACAAGCACACACACTGACATGAGATAGACCTGCCCCTGCCCGGCACACCCTAATGTCATGCTAGTGAGTAACCCGCCTGCCCCAAGGGGACGGCTCATGGACATCCCCTTCCAGTACATCAGCTTTCAGGGGCAAGCGACCTCACTGCTGTTGCCTTTGCCCCACCCTTCTCCCCTTCTCCTCCCGCTCCCTCCCTAGCCCTCCGCTTAGCTCTCAGACCGCTGGGGATCTATATGCATCCTGAAGGAACACAGCGCATCCCTCCATAGGCCAAAGGGGACGTTCCTGTAGTTGCCACGTTGTTCTTCAGCCTCTATGATAAGGACGAGCAGAAAACCAAAATAGCGCCATGGGTCAACATCACATGCATCAACGCCCGAGCTCTAAACCCTACCCCTCTCAAAAGGGATGAGCCATTCAGGTCACCTGCTCGTTTCAAACGGACAAGCTAGCTGTCATTGCTTGTGGCGCCTACCGCCCGGGAGATGCCGATTCACTCTTACGCTTGTGAAAAATCATGGCTCTCATGATGGCGCTTCGACACATGACCGCACCCCATCGACGCCACCTGCAAAAAGATAAAGCCTAAGGCCCATGCTGAAAGACCGCCTGAAATCACAGGCGGTCCAAAACGCTTGACCATCTTCCATTTCCATACCTCGACAGACCGCTCCCTGGCCTCGGTGGTTCACAGCTTTCCACGCCGAGGCCAGTGCCTCGCCTATGAAACAGAGAAGAGGGTGCCAATAACAGGCTCTGCCAAGTGACCGCTATTCCCGCCCCCTAAGAAAGGCTCACTGGGCCACCGTCACCCCCTGTGATGGCATCGCGCTTTCCGCCTCGCTTTCTGCCTTCAAAAACAAACACAGACCCATGTAAATCTTGAAGTACCTGCAGAACCGCTGACCGGCTCGATCCAGAGACCCGCCGTGTCACGGTGCTCCGCTCGAGGCTTCCATCCCTGGATTAGCACGCATGGTGTGAGGCCCCATCTGAAAAACCCAAATATTTATTAGCGACTCATCATGGTGCCCAAGGACAACCGCACACTGCCTGAACTCTCGCTTCCATTCAGGAACATCATCCACAGTCTAACTATAGACTGCCTTGAAAACAAGAATGGAAGAAAGCAGTCATGATTCTGAGCCCTGCGCAGATGAGCCTTCAACCCTGCAAAATGCCATCTGCTTTTCCCAGTGCTAAAGGGCTCCTCTGAGGCAGCTCTGATCTTTGCCCAGGATCGTGATGGAAAGCACTCTCTGGGCAGCCTGACCGACGGCTCCTCGATCCCAGCAACCGTACTGCCTTTGAGGAGGCCGCCTGGGCTTAGCTACATGCTGACCCTGCGTTCTTATTGCTATGCCGACGCACCCCAACTCTACAGCCCCGGGCAGAGCAGCTCCACGTCAAACACCTGCAAAGAATGCGTCTACACAGACCGCTACAGACAACGTGCATCCAAGGTAGGAGAAATCTCTCATCAAGAAGGGCTCCCAGACCAGAGATGCTGTAGAGCAACGGTACCTACAGGGCTGAAGCACGGAAGCTCTTAGGCAACCCCAGAAAAGAGTGGGCCAGATTAGCACGGTGGAAGGAGTTACTGTCAAAATGGACACGATGGGTGCGCAAGAAGCCCGACTGCAAGACCGAACAATGGAAGGACGTGGGGAAGAAGCCTCGATCTCTGAAAATGGATGGCTAGAGAGGACTGCTCCCAAGAGAGCCAGCGATTGTGCTGCAAGATCAGACTGACCGGAAACTTCCGAGATGCAAGGATGAACCATGCTGTGAGCTTGCGAAGCAAGCTAAGAAGGGCCCAATGGGCACCAGGCCTACGAGCAAGTGTGGGTGTTTCAGACCCTAAAGACCATGCCCAAGGAGCACGCTGCGCACCTCTGAGCGCAAAGAGGATGCTGACACCCGGAAAAGGACTAAGACACAGAAAGCGTGACACGCGATAAGCATAAACACAGATGGAGGCAGGAACTGCCCTGCCCGGCACGCCCTAGCAACATGCTGACAAGTAACCCTCTCGCCCTTTGCCAGCTCAGAGGGGACCGCTCCCAAACAGCGCGCCTTTGCCTACGCTGACTTTCGGGGGCAAGCAGCCACCCTGCTGCTGGCACCACCTTCACCCCACCCTTCTCTCCTCCTCCCCCCCCGCCTCCCTCCCCAGCCCCGGTCCCTGCACTTTGCTCTCAGGCGACTAGGGAACCGCATCTGTCCTGGAAGGAAACGCATGTGATCCCCTGCGTGGGCTGACTGGGACATGCTGGTGGTTGCCACCTCATTCTTCAGCATCTATAATAAAGATAAGCAAACTCTAATCAAAACTCTGCAGGCAGTCAGTACCACGCACCTCGACCCCGACCTCAACTCCCTGTCGCCTTCTCAAAAGGGATGTGGCATTCCACTCACCTGATCATTCCAGAGAGGGACGGGCTGGCTGCCATCGCTTGTGTTTCCTACTGGGCTTACAAATGCAAAATTACTGTTGTGCTTGGAATTCACCCGACCAGAGATGCCTCCCATGGAACTATCCAAATTTGCTTCTGGCTTCACAGCATCAGAAGAGGAAGTCAGACACTCATGTGAGTCTTGAAATAGCCAGGGCCGCCAACACTCTCGCCACACCCAGAGAACAAGAGAGCTGGATGGCACGAGACTGCATCCCGTGACATAACTGCAGAGGCCTGCCCGTCACCTGTCATGCTAAAACAACAAGGAATGATTCAATATGATGCCTCTAAGGCCACTGCATCAATGCAGCAGTCGCTCGCCTTGCCAAAGGCGGCTCGCGTGCCTAGATCCCGCTCGGCCCCTGGATTTGCACGGAGTAAAACCAGAAATGCATAGGCGAGTCGCAAGTGATCGCGGTTGCTTTGAGCCTCTGATGTCAGGTGCCAGCCAGCCTCTGTTTGATGCTCCGCCTCTTCCACAGGACTTCAGCTCAGGACTCGTCTCTCACACCTGAAAAACCCAAGCAAGGGGTCAAAGAGAGTCACACCAGATGACAACCGATGCCTCGGTCAGGCCAGCGGTCAGTCATCTATACCTAAATAACCCAAAAGCCAGACAAACCGAGCCCCAGAGATCGAGCCTCACGTATATGATGGAAGGCATGTGCGATAGTCGACCTCCTCAACTGCCGTGCAAACCGCTGCTCCAGGAACGCTGGAAGACCTCTTCCGGAACCTGCCAAACACAATGGAAATAACTGTGTGGAAGCTGTCTATGCAGAAAGACCCTACCGCCTTTGCCAAAATACCTGCCCGGGTCGACATTTTACCACCACGCTCTAAAGCTGTGCTGCCCCTAGCTCTAACAGCGCCACGCCTCCTCGCGGGGCAGGTCTGAACCCGAGACGGCACGCAGACAACACAAACGTGACTGTGAAACGCAAGATGGCCACGACCGATAAGAACGATGGCCACAGCAAAGATGATGCTGTCAAAGCAACCCAATGGCACCGCGATAGTGCGGATGCGTTAAGGTGGCACCAGAAGAGACGCGATGACTGTTGCCCATAAGAGAATGCAACGGTAAAAGCTAGAGCAACAGGTGTACGAGAAGCCACGCTTTACGACCCAAGACCGGTGAATATGAGGGGACGACCCGAGAGAAGATTTGTTGTGCCAAACAAATGCCTGGTGGAAAGACTTCCTGTCCAAACTGCAACGATAGAGGCGCAAGAAGCCCTCCTTCAAGGCCTAACGATGGAAGGATGCGGGGAAAAAGGCTCAGTCCAGGGAAAGACATGGCTACCTACAGAGCTGGCAATCATGCCACAAGACAAGTCTGACCGGAATCTTCTGAGACGTGAGGATGAACCGCACCGCGAGCTTGCTAAGAAAGCAAAAGAGAGCCCGATGTGTACTGAGCCCGTGAGCAAGTGTGGGCGTTTGAGACCCTAGAGACCATGGCCAAGGGGCACGTTGTGCCCCTCTAAGTACAAAGAGGATGCCGACACCCACAGAAGGACTAAGACACAGAAGATACCACACAACAAGCACACACACAGACATGAGCTAGACCTGCCCTGCCCGGCGCACCCTAACGTCGTGCCGGCAAAGGAACCCACCTGCCCCAAGGGGACCGCTCACTGACAACCCCTTCCAGTACATCAGCTTTTAGGGGCAAGCGACCTCACCACTGTCTTTGCCCCACCCCCCTATTCCCCTTCTCCTCCCGCTCCCTCCCTGACCCCCAGCCCTCCACTTAGCTCTCAGACCGCTGGGGATCTATAGGCATCCTCGAGGAACACAGCACATCCCTCCATAGGCCAAATGGGACGTTCCTGTAGCTGTCACGTTATTCTTCAGCCTCTGTGACAAGGACAAGCAAAAAAACCAGAATAGCACCATGGGTCAACATCACATGCACCAACCCTGAGCTCTAAACCCTACTCCTCTCCAAAGGGACGAGCCATTTGGGTCACCCGCTCATTTCAAACAGACAAGCTAGCTGTCACTGCCTGTGGCACCTACCGCCCGGGAGATGCCAATTCACTCTTATGCTCGTGATGAATCATGGCTCCCACAACGGCGCTTCAACACGTGACTGCACCCCACCGACGCCACCTGCAAAAAGATAAAGATAAAGCCAAAGCCACGTGCCGAAAGACTGCCTGAAATCACAGACTGCCCCAAACGCTTGACCATCTTCCATTTCCTTACCTCGACAGACCGCTCCCTGGCCTTGGTGGTTCACGGTCTTCCACGCCGAGGCCGCTACCTGGCCTATGAAACACAGGTGAGGGATGCCTGTAACTGGCTCTGCAAAGCGACCTCTACTCCCAACCCCTAAGAACAACTTACCTGGCCACTGCCACCCCCTGTGACAGCATCAGGCTTTCCTCCTCGCTTCGTGTCTTCAAAAACAAACACAGACCCACTTAAATCTTCAAGTACCTGCTGAACTGCCGACTGCCTCGAACCAAAGACCCTCCGTCTCGTGGTGCTCCACTTGAGGCTTCCGTTCCCGGATTAGCATGCATGGTGTGAGGCCCCATCTGAAAGACCCAAATATTTATTGGCGACTCATCGTGGTGCCAACCATCAGCCTCAGGCTGCCTGCCCTCTCGCTTCCATTCAGGAACGTTATCCACAGCCTAACTACAGACTGCCTTGAAAACAAGAAAGCGGGTGTGACTGAGCCCTACGCAGATGAGCCTTCAACCCTGCAAAATGCCATCTGCTTTTCCCAGTGCCAAAGGGCTCCTCTGAGGCAGCTCTGATCTTTGCCCAGGATCGTGATGGGAAGGACACTCTGGGCAGCCTGACCGACGGCTTCTCGATCCCAGCAACCGTACTACCTTGGATGAGGCCGCCTGGGCGTAGCTACGTGCTGGCCCTGCGCTCTTATTGCTATGCCGACGCACCCCAACTCTACGGCCCCGGGCAGAGCAGCTCCACGTCAAACACCTGCAAAGAATGCGCCTACACAGACCGCTACAGACAACGTGCATCCAAGGTAGGAGAAATCTCTCATCAAGAAGGGCTCCCAGACCAGAGATGCCGTAGAGCGATGCAACATATGGGGGAGAAGCGCAGAAACTCTATGACAACCCCAGAAAAGAGTGGGCCGGAACAGCACAGTGGAAAGAGTTACTGTCCAAATGGAGATGATAGATGCGCAAGAAGCCTGACTGCAAGACCTAACAATCGAGGACACAGGGAAGAAGCCTTGGTCTGTGAAAATGGATGGCTAGAGAATACAGGTCCCGACAGAGCCAGCAATTGTGCTGCAAGATGAGACTGACCGGAAACTTTCAAGATGTGAGGATGACCTGCACCACGAGATTGCTAAGCGAATGAAGAAAAGCCCATACAGCACCCTGCTGATGAGCAAGCACAGGCATTTAAGACCCTAGAGACCACATCTGAATGGCAGACTGCGCTCCTCTGAGTGCAAAGAGGATGCTGACACTCCGAGAATGACTAAGACGCAGAAAACATGACACACAAGTATAAACCACACAGAGGTGGAAACTGCCCTGCCTGGCACACCCTAGCAACATGCTGACAAGTAACCTGCTCCCCCTTTGCCAGCCCAGAAGGTACTGCTCCCAAACAGACCCTTTGCCTACACAGAGCAGCCCCCTACTGCCACCATCTTTGCCCCACCTCTCTCTTCTCCTCCCACTCCCTCCCCAGCCCCGGTCCCTGCACTTAACTCTCAGGCAACTGGGGAACCGCATCTGTCCTGGAAGGACATCTTGCCCTTTTCTCCTGCTCCCTTGACTTAGCATTGAAGAGTCCAGGGATCCCAAATCCACTCTTGAGAGGAATGGAGATGCACACTGGAGGTCTGCTAACCAGGACGTGACCCTCGGGGGCCACCTGTAAAATATAAGAAATAGCAGTTTGACCTTTACTGACAGGATTCGCTTCATGGAGCCATGCTTCAGGTATTGCATACAACACCTTCCGCCACAGTCTAAAGCCTGTAACGTGCCGTAAGAGAAATAAAGTCCCAATACTTACAGTCAACAAAGGACCTGCCGCAACCTGTGCCAGTTCTAGAAGGATCACGGTTCTCTGAGAACAACGAGGAAAAGCCATACACTGTCCTGTAACCTGGAAGATGGTTGTCTTTGATACCGTTACTTTATTAGAAGATGCTAAAAGTCTATATGCAAGTAAGAAGCTTACTCAAACCCTAACTAGATAAGCTTATCAGACCTAGTAACAGAAGCGGTGCTAACGGCTTACAGTTTAAAGAGCAAAGCTGGTGAAATAAAACCCCAACAGTCCATCTCGTGCAAAGTCTGGCATGCTGGTAAAATGCTATGCGCCTAGAAGCAAAAAATCAACAGCTAAGTATATAGGATTGAGTTGCCTTACAAAGACCTTGAAAAGCCAACGCAAAATGCACAAACTAAATGCAAGCAAAGCTACATAAATAAGTACTTTTGACTGGGTAGACACTGGTCACACATAGCTAGTTGTAAAACACTTACCTGAAATGCATGAGCCAAGACAACAGCAGCAACTGAAATGCTTCAGCTGCAGAATGAAAACTAGAACACTGCAACAGGAGACAAAGCAGAATGAGCTGCCAAAGGCAAGGAAGCTGCCTTATATACCCCAGGCCTCACCCACTGCCCTTCCCACAGTGCCCTGGGAAAGGGGAGGATGCTGCCTACAGAAGGATTAAAAGCAGCTGGAGGAGCAGGTGGGGCTCTTCTGACCCAAGCTGTTTATCAGAGAATCAATGCTGAATGGAGAGAGGGATTCTTGCTGAAAACATTCTCTACTCTGCTCAATCTTTATACTGATGATTCAAACAGGTATGTAAATAACCATAAGTTTACTAAAACATGGATAAAACATACGAAAGTGTTAAACTTCAGAGAAAAAATATTAAGGCTATAAGAGTGCTGTTAGGAGACTGTATTTTAGACTTGCAGAAAGCAAGACAAAAACCTACATAGTTGATATTTCATTTTATTGAGATGGAGTGCAGCACCTGACTTCAACAGGGAAAACAATCCAGAGAAGACCAAAGAACAAGGAGCAGTTGCATCCCTAAGAACTTCCAACAAAAGGATGTGTCTGCATGTGAGCCACATAAATTAAGTACTACACTAAATGTAAACATAACTCTGACACATTTCCATAGGAAATATAGATAAGACACATATTTGTAACAAATACTGTCCCTAGAAAATATAGAAGACACCCCACCAAGAAAAATATCCAGCAGTAGCTCCTGAACAAAAGCAGCTATGACAGAGACATACCTGACCTGAAACCTCCACAAGCAGCTCCTCTGACACCACCCCGATACACAGGCATGCTATTCCTTACACCACCCCATTACAGAGGCTGCGCAGCCATCTTGCGCCATGTGCATCTGCAAAAACAGAGCCAAACACTCCATCTACCTGCCATGTAGTGCTTTCGTATTAGACATCAACATGGACAACGACCACCTCATCTTCACAGTGCATTCAGATGTGTGGCTATGCCCCAACGATGCTGCCTGTGGGGTCTGCAAGAGACAAAGCAAAAAGCCACAAGGCGAGAGACTGCCTGAAACTAGTTCCCATCTCCCATTCCCTTACCTTGTCCGATTCTTCGCAGCCTCCGCCAGTTACAGGTGCCCGTGCCAAGGTTCATGCCAGGGCTATAAAACAAACAAGGGATGCCTATAAAACTCACCTGCAATGCAACACCAGCCTGCTAGGAACAGCTCACCTGGCCCAAGTTGCCTGCCCTGGAAACGGCCCTCTTTCCTCCCTGCTTCGCCCCTTTAAGAGAGAAAGCCACGCACAAACAAATCTTAAAAATGGCACAGGGCCGCTCACCATTTCATCATGCCGACACCACCAACAGACCTACCTGCTTGTGGTCTTCCCCTCAACTCCTCTGCCGCTGCATCAGTACACATCACATCTGGCCCTGTCTGAAAAACACAACAATTTATTAAGCACGTCACCCCAATGCCAACTCCTTGCTGCACCATTGCAGACCTCTCGCTTCCATTGAGGAACCCTACCTGGAGTCTAACTCCAGGCAGCCGTTAAAACACAAACAGAAAAAAACCCAGCAGGCATACCTCAGAGCCCCACAACCTTACACCCCTGCAAAATTCCATCTGCTTTTTCTAATGCTGAAGGGCCTCACCCAGTCAGCTCCCATCATCTCCCAGGAGCAGGATGGAAAGGATGGTCCACACCCCCTGCTGACGGTACCACCCTCACCGAGGCCTCCCAGGTATAATCCTGCACGCTAAGCCTGGACTCTTACTGCTATGCCACATCACCCTGACTCCACAGCCCTGGGCAGAGCAGCTCCATGCCAAACATGCACGCAGAATGATGTAATGCAGAAGCCTGTGGACGATGCGACTCCAAGATGATTGAAAACAGTCAGCAAGAAGGGCTCCTGGACGGGAGACTCCATCAAACAATGCCCTCGAGGGGTGGATGGGAGGAAGCTCTATAGGCAACCCCAGAAGAGAGGGGACTGGAATGGCTCATTGGAAGGACTTATTGTCAGAATTGTGACAGTAAGTAAGGATGCACAAGAAGACCGCCTTTGAGACCTAACGATGGAAAGATGTACGGAAAAAGCCTCAGGCCATGAAAAGGAGAACCTGGAGAGCAGACTTCCTGACAGAGTCTGCGATGACGCCGCAAGAGAAGACCGACCGGAAACTTCCGAGACGTGAGGACAAACCGTGCCGTGATCTGGCTAGGCAGATCAAGAGCAGCCCCGAGTGCGCTACACTGATGAGCAAGTGTGGGCATTCGAGACCCTAGAGACTACACCCAAGAGGCACGCTGCGCCCCTTTGAGAGCAAAGAGGGTGCTGACACCCAGAGAACGGCTAGGACACAGAAGACATGACAAACGTAAAGAGAGACACGAGCTGGAGCTGCCCTGCCCGGCACACCCTGGCATTGCGCTGGCAAGTGACCTGCTCCTCCCCGTGCAGTCTTACCCAGCCTCTCCCCGAGCCCTCCCATCCCTGCCCTCTTCTTCGGCTCCTTCTACTTAGCTTTGAGGAGTCCGGGGATCCAAAATCCTTTCTTGGCGGGATGTCTACTGGACGTCTGCTCACTGGGACGCTTTGTCAGGTCAAGCCTCGCGTACCGCCTGTAAAGCAAAAGAGACGGTTAGAACTTCACAGACACCGTCGCACCTGAAAAAACAATCGCTGCTTTAGCCCGCTAGTCTCAGCTCACCTGGCTGAGGTCACCGCCGGTGCTGATATCTGGCTTCGCTTGGCACTTTGTGACTTCAAAAATAACCTTACAGGCCAAAATGGATAAGATAGTCATACGGCCACCGGTCACATCTTACCTTGCGTAACGTGTGCTGACCCGCTTGCTTATGGCGCTCCGCTCGATGCTCTTTGCAGCCGCAGAGGGACGAGCGAGTCACCTGGATGCAGACCGACAGCTTACCGAGTCCAAACGTCTCCGCAGGAAGCCTCCCTTTTTCCCAGGCTGAACTTCATTCATTATTTATCTCCCTTCCTCGCCCCTCTCCGGTTGGCACAGTTCCCCAAAAACTGCAGTGGCGAGGCATACCTCGTGTTTTGCAGACAATTGCTATGTTCGGTCTTCTACTGAACTCTGGGCTCTGCTACAGGCCCGTGAAATAAAGGGCTAATGCTTAAAGACCACGAGGGGCCTGCCGTGGCATCCAAACGAGATGGAAAAAAACACAGTGATCTGGGAACCACTAGGAAAGCCGTGAGCTCTCCCGGAACCGGGAAAATGCTACGTATTCAATTCCTATTACTTTATTAGGAAAGGCTAAAGCTCTATAGGCAGACAAAAGGATCGCCCTGACCCCAGCAAGATAATCTCATCATCAGGCCCGTTAGGAGAAGCAATGCTCACGGCTTACACATTATAGAGCAAAGCTGGATAACAAAAGCTGAGGTTCTATCTTCAGTATGGTCAGGAATGGCAGTAAAATGCCACGCGCATAGAAACAAAGACCAATAGAGAATTGCATAGGGTCATCTTCCAACCCCCTATAAACACAATACAAAATAAGTTCAAAACCCAAAACCAAACCACAAACCTCTCTACGAGTACACTTTTTATTATGTACATGCTGCTTAACATCGAGCACTCCTTAAGGTCTTACCTCAGATGCATCTTCCCAAAAAGCCCAACGGACTACAAAGCTCCATCTGCCAAATGAAAGCCAGAGCACTGATCCTGGGGAAAGCCAGCAGGAGAATGAGCTGCCTAGGGCAAGACCCATGGTTTATATACCCTTGGCCCCACCCGCCACCCTTCCCATGGTCCCCTGGGAAAGGGGAGGGTCCTGCCTGCAGAAGGCTTAAAAGCAGCTGGAGGAGCAGGTGTGTCTCTTCTGACCTGAGCTGTTTATCAGAGCCTGCAGAAGACAAAGGCCCCCAAAGGAGCCAGAGAGGGTTTTCTGACTTGAGTTAGCTTTGTGGGATGCTGGGCGCCAAATGGAGAAAGCGACTCATGCCAGAACCAATGATGCTGCATCTGTTGCACTGGTATGTAAATAGCTTTAATTTTTCTGGCGTGTAGATTGTCACAGTTTGGCATGGTCGGGTGCTGGAAAAGAACAGGGGTGCACAAAATGGCTGCTGCGAGGAGCTGCTGGAATTCTCCACAGCTCTAATGTATAAACAATTCAAGGCCACAGTCACTGCTGACCAGGGCCAAGCCAATGAGAGATAGTCATAGCACCTCTGAGAATCACATATAGAAGAAAACAACGCGGAAGCGGTGGCATTTTGCGACCGGAGAAGGGAGTGAAAAGATGTAAGAAGCTGTGCAGGCACCGGGGCCGGGGAGGACGGGGGAGGAGGCACTCCAGGTGCCAGAGAGAAAGATGCCCCTGCAGCCTGTGGAGAAATGCCATGGAAAAGGCCACGAGCCCACCTGCAGCCTGTGGAGGAGGGGCTCCACACTGGATGGAGCAGGTGGAGACATAGAGAAGATGCTGTGACCCTATGTTGGAATAAGCCCCTGCCAGCATTTGCAGCCCATGAAGAGAATCAGAGACACAGATGAGCGAGAGGCAGTTTTGCGCTGGAACAGGTTTGCTGGGGGAGGGGGCGGGGCTGGTGACCCCATGGAGGATTGAGACTGAGAGACATTGTGATTTATTGCTGCCCACCCTAGCAGTGATCCAGGCGGAGCAGCTGATGAAGAGATAAAGCCCTGGGGGAAGAGGTTCACGTTGGAGAAAGTTCATGGATGACTGTCTCCCGTGGGTGGGTCCCCACAGTGCAGCAGCGGGAGAGTGTGTGGAATGAATGCCACCCCCCACCCCCAAGCCAAGAAGGAAACCAACTTGCAAGGAACTGACCAAAGCCCCCTTCTCCCAGTCCCTGCCCCCCTGTGCTGTGATCAGGGGAAGAAAGGAGTGAAATCAGGACTAGAGTGAAGTCTGCTAAGAAGGGAGTGAGGAGGGGAGGTAGAGGTGTTTTAAGATCTGGAAAAGGAAAACAGCTCATGAAGAAGGAACTGAGAACCCCATTATTTTTTCCTAGTCACCACCCCACCCCCATACCATGAGCAGGGAGGGAAGAAGGGCATAAAATCATGGCTAAATGCAAGTCTGTTTCGAATGGAGGGGTGGGGGGAAGGTGCTACTAAGAACCCCATTTTCCCCAGTCCCTGTCCCCCCTGTACTGCAAATGGGAGGGAAGAAGGGAGTAAAAATCCCTGACTAAAGTCTGCTAAGAAGGCAGTTGGGGGGGGGGGGGGGGGGGGGAACACCTTTTAAGATCTGGTTGCATTTGTTTTAAGATTTGGTTGCGCTCCCAACTCCGATTTTCACTGTTCTTTTTAGTGTAGTGTAATAAATTAGAATAGTTTTCTGCCTTCACTGTGTGTTGAGTCTGTTTTACCCACGCCGTTGCTGATAAAATGATCTCTCCATGTTCTTATCTTGACTCCTAAGCCTCTCAATATATATATTCTCCCCTGTCCAACTAAGAAGGGGAGTAATAGACTGGTTTTGGTGAGCATCTGGCCTCCAGCCAGGGCTAAAGCAGCACAAGATAGAAAAAGATAAATATTAAATGAAACTTGGTAGGAAAAGGGCTACTTATGCACTGTAAAAATACCTTCCTTAGAGCCTATGTTACACTTTGAATCCAGTGACGCTACGTGTAGTGCCAGACTTGTACCGGAACTATGTTCTGGACAAGGCTAAATGAGGAAGCAGAAATATACTCCTCAAGTCTCCACTGGCTGTGGCACGAGAACAACAAGCATTGCGACTCAGACAGCCTGGAAGGGAGATGAGGGTGGCACACCGAGGAGGCAGCTGTGGATTTGGAGATCGGCGGTAGGGATGGCCAGTTGGACATCTTGCTGCACTTCCTGATACTGGCAAATCCTGCTTTGCCCCGAGGCTTCTCTCCCTGCCTCCTCTATATCTTCCTCAGCAGTCTGGCTACTTAAAGCTTGCCCAGCCAAGAGATGTTGGTGAGTGCCTCGAAATAACATGGCCACATTATCTGAAGGACCGTTTTGAGCGATGCACACCCCCCGAACAAAAAACACCCGGAACCAAAGTCAACAGGTCATTGTTTCTGCGGGGGGGGGGGAGGGGGGGGGACGGACAGAGACTTCAGCGATGCACACCCGGAACAAAAAGCACCCGGAACCAAAGTCGCCGGGTCATTGTTTCTGCAGGGGGACAGTCTTCAGCGATGCACACCCAGGAACAAAAAACACCCAGAACCAAAGTCCCTGGGTCATTGTTTCTGTGGGGTCCAAAGGGGACAAAGGAGTCTTCTTGGGGAAAACGGGGGCAAAAGGGTTCTTTCTAGTGAAAATGGGGTCCCTCGGGACCTTCCTGGGGAAAAAGGGGGCCAAAGGGGGAAAAATGGGGGCGGAAGGGGGCCAAAGGGAAAATGGAGGCCAATAGGGTGTCAAAGTGGGCCGAAGGGGGCAAAAGGGGTCTTTCTGGGGAAAATGAGGGGTAAAGGGGCCAAGAGGGGGCCAAAGTGGGCCAAACGGGGACAACTGGGAAAACGGGGACCAAAGAGGGGCAAAGGAGCCTAGCTGAGAAAATGGGGGCCTAAGAAGGCCAAAGTGGGCAAAAGGGGTCTTTCTGGAGAAAATGGGGGCCAAAGAGGGGAAAATGGGGTCCAAAGCAAGCCAAACAGGGCCAACTACAAAAATGGGGGCCAAACAGGGGGCGAAGGAATCTGAGAAAATAGGGGCCAGGGGGGGCGCCGGGGGGGGGCGCCAAGGGGGGGTGGGTAAAGGAGGTTGTTCTGGGGAAAAGCGTGGCAAAAGGCATCTTCCTGGGGAAAATGTGGGACAAAGTAGGCCAAACGGGGCCAACTAGGAAAATGGGGGCCAAAGTTGGTTAAATGGGGCCAAAGGGAGGCAAGGGGGGTTGCTGAGGAAATGGGGGCCAAAGGGGGTGAACTGTGGGCCCTCTGGCACAATGGGGCCAAATGGGGTACTCTAGGAAAATGGGGCCCAAAGAAGGCCAAAGTGGGCAAACTAGAATAATAGGGGAAAATGGGGGGTCCAATGGGGCCCAACTGAGATAATAGGGGGAAATAGGGGCCCAACTGAGATAATAGGGGGAAATAGGGGCCCAACTGAGATAATAGGGGGAAATAGGGGCCCAACTGAGATAATAGGGGGAAATAGGGGCCCAACTGAGATAATAGGGGGAAATAGGGGCCCAACTGAGATAATAGGGGGAAATAGGGGCCCAACTGAGATAATAGGGGGAAATAGGGGCCCAACTGAGATAATAGGGGGAAATAGGGGCCCAACTGAGATAATAGGGGGAAATAGGGGCCCAACTGAGATAATAGGGGGAAATAGGGGCCCAACTGGTCCTTCTGGTAAAAAAGGGGCAAAATAGGTCCTAAGGAGGCCATCTTGAAAAATGGGGGCCATACAGGGGACTTATTGTTGCGCTCTGCTCCAGGCCTCTGTCCCTGGATTAGGACACATGGAGGAAAGCTGATAGAAGAACAGAGCTTTCACAATCCACAAACATATAGACTAATTTGGCAGAGGTTAACCCCCCCCCTGCGTTCCAACTGACCTCAGATTGTTCTGGGTGGCTGGGGGCAGCTGAGCTTAACTCCTGTGGCATGTTCAATTAGGTGCTTTGTGTTGACCAGGTCTTCGCAACCCTCGGGAACAGAGTTGAGTCAAAACGGAGTCAAGGTTCCAGTCACTGTATATGGCCTACAAGCAGCATGCAAGACAACGGGGAAAAGAAAGAAAAAAGTGTGGGAAAGAGAGAGCGCTTGAGAGCTAGCGATTGAGGGAGCGTAATTGCAATACCTACCACGATAGAGCTGCAGAATCCCATCAGTCTGAAGCGACTTCACATCAGGTGGGGAATTCCATTCGTTGCTAGTTGTCACGGTTCAGCCCTGGGTGCACAGGGGAGGATTGCTCCACTGCAGACGCGCACACTTAGGTGGCAATTCTTCTTGGCTCTATTCCGTTCAATACTTACTCTTTAGGTTATCTCATACACCTCTACGTATTCATAACCTGTTCCCGCTGCTTATCGAGTTCCGAGAGGTGATTTCCTTAACGCACTCCCACTTTGTCCCAAGACAAAAGATAGCACACTATCCTTTACACCACCCAAAAACCCACTTACATGATGCATGACAAGCCTGATACAGAGACAATCACTTCACCTTCTCGGTGCGCTCACACAGGTTGCAGTGTCCCGCCAACACTGCCCGCACAGCCTGCAAAAGAAAAAGCCAAGGCCACAGGCTAAGAAACTGCCAAAAGCCATTCCCATCCTCCATTCCCTTACCTTGACCAATTGCTCACCTTGCCTCCGTCGCACAGGAGTGGCCACACTGAGCCTTGGGCCTGGCCTAGACAGGGTACCACCCCCCTACCCAGATCCAGGCAGCTGCCACCGCTGCTCCACACCTCAGACATGGATCCCTCAACTCCCACCCTGAAGGGGCCATCACCCTCTTTGAGGCTTTGTCCAGGACCCTCCAGTCCATCATGCAGCCCACTCACCTTCTCCCTCAGTGCATCCGCAGCCCAGTGATGACTCCGCTCCTCCCCTGCCTCAAAACAGTCCCTCCACAGCTGCTAGGGCAAAGGCAGTAGGAGCCACCAGACCCTCCACAGGCAGACAGCCTCTTGCAGGAAGAGGCCACTCCCATCAGCCTCACTGCTGGCACCTGGGGCTCCCTCCTGCCCTGGGCACATAGCTGCAGCCAAGTAGAGAAAAGGGGAGGGCACCACCACCTGATCCCTGTGGTGGTTTCACTCTGGCTGGAAGCCAGATGCCCACCAAAGCCCTTCACTCTCTTTGTCAGCTGGGCAGGAGAGAAAGTTTATATGGAGAGGCTTATAAGTCAAGTTAAGGACAGGCAGAGATCACTCAGAAGTAACATCACAGCTGAAACAGACTCAACACACAATAAAGTCACCTAATGTGTTCCCACCACCCCACCCCCCAACAAAGTTCCCACTGAAATCAAAGTAGTGTAATGGGAAATAAACCCAAATCTTAACACACCTCACCCCAGCTCTTCCTTCTTCCCGGGCTTAACTTAAATCACAGTTTCTCACTCTTCCTCCTCCCTTGCCTACGCCCTTCCCCCCGCCCCTCCCCCAGGTAGCATAGTTCCCCAGGAGCTGCAGTTCAGAGCCACACTTCATGCTTTGCAGACAACTCATGTCTTCTGCCAAATTCCAGGCTACACTTAGCTCTCAGACAACCAGGGAACTGTATGCATCCTCAAGGAAGGGACACACACATTGCTCTGCAGGCAAACTGGGACATTCCTGTAGTCACTACATAATTCTTCTGCCTCTATGGTAAAGGAAAAAACAAACAAAAAAAAAAGGAAGAAAAAAAAAAAAAGAAAAAAAAAAGAGCATCACAGCTCTTAGAATCCTACAGACAAGGAGAAAAAAACCAAAACATGGGGCCAGGGAGCTGGACTGAGAGAAACAAATAGAAAAAGGCAACAAATAACAGGGCAGAGAGAGGCAGGAAATGACAGGGAGTGACAGAGTGAATTGACAAGGGTCGGGGTCAGTCTACACAGACAAACACCAGCACAAACTGAACCACATAGCTACACACTATCAGGCAGAGGGGCCAAAGTAAGAAACAGGGGTGGGGAGCTGGGGAAATAAAAGAAAGATAGGTAAGAAGGAAAAAAGCTGCAGAGCAAAAAGCATAGCCATGCATGCAGAACTATGAGGGCAAGGAATTCTGAAAGAGTGTCACCTGGGAACCAGCACCTGGTAGATGGAGCAAAGATAAAAGCAACCAGCTACAGGGAAGGGAGGGCAGGATTAACAAATCGGGGCCAAGCTGTGGCCAGTGAGAAATGGAGAAGTGCAGAACATCACCAGGACTATGTGGCAGAGAGGGAGGATTCTAAAATAAAGGGACTGGGACACAGACAGGGACAAACAGAGAAAAACACCAAATGCAAACCAGTCACAGGCTACCAGCTGGAATTGCAGACAAATAGCCTGGGCCACAGGACAGACAGCTGTGAACTTCAAAGACTGAGAGAGGGAGCTGACAGAGAAAGACAGAGTGACCAAGGAAAAAGTCTAGACAAGCTATGGCAGAGAAAGCGAGAACTTAAAAGCTGGGAATAAGGAGCCAGACAGAAACAGATGCAGAAAATAAACAGATTAAAATACCCAAAAGAACCCCCACAAAGCCCAAAAACCAAAGAAGCCGCAAAAAACAATTCAAAACACCCACAAGCCTCAGACCCCACAAGAAAAGCCACAGAACTCTCTTACTCTAGAAAGAATTAGGAAAACCGTAAGCTGACCTGGAAGATACTACACCTTTGATCCCCATTAGTTTATAAGGAAAGGCTAAAACTCTCTATGGACAAGAAGCTCACTCTAACCCCCCTAGAAAAATCTCACCACTAGACCTGTTAGAAGAAACAATACTCACAGCATATAGAGCAAAGCCGATGAAAACGAAAAAGGAAGTCCCATACACCTAGAATTAAAAACCATAATTATGTAGAATTAAGTCATCTTACAAACCACTGAAGATTCAAAATAACACCACTCAAAGCTACACATGAATGTACATTTTGTTACATACATGCTGCTTAGCCTTGACTACTCCTGAAGCTCTTACCTCAGATATACCTCTCCAAACAGCCAAGCCAGCTCAGATGCATGTTCCCAAAAAACCAAGCCAACTACAAAGCTCCATCTACCAAAAGAAAGACAAAGCACTAACACCCCAGAAACCCTGCAGGTGAGCGAGCTGCCTAGGGCAAGGCCAGTTGCTCATATACCCCTGGCCCCACCCACCACCCTTCCCACAGTCTCCTGGGAAAGGGGAGGGTCCTGTCTGCAGAAGATTCAAAGGCAGGAGTGGGTGTTCTGACTTGATTTTATGGGATGCAAAGTACCAAATGGAATGAGAGACTCTTGTTGAAAATGATTTCCACTTTTACTGCAACTGTGTCTTTCATGTTGATGGTGCAACTTGCTATGTAAGTAGCTTTAATTATTCTGGGATGTGGATAGAAAAAGATTAATACCCTACTAAACGTTTTAGAAAAATAGCTAATTAAATACAGTAAAAATACTATCCTTGGTAATCATATGCTTTAGCTTTGTACAAAAAAGCCTAAGTGCTACATGGTTATACTATGCTTCTAGCGAGATCATATGTACCACCTGACTTCTACTAGTACTACATTTTGGATGAGGCTCTATGATAATGCAGAAACAGATCCCTCAAGAGTCCATTCTAAAGAATATCTCTATTTGCAAAGGCAAGAGTTTAAATGGTCAACTAACCTTAACCCTCTCTCTGACCAGTACCCTTAACAGAACTAAATGAGTCCCAAATGAGAGAAACCTGGTCATGACTTGAAAGCTCCCCAGGTAGCCCAGCATCAGGTTAGAACCTCAGGACTTTCCTAGCCAAGGGAATAGTCCTAATTTTTCCTTACATCGCTTTTAGGCTCTAGCAGCACCCACCAGGGAGAATGGGAACAAGAGGGAGAGAGAAAGTGGGAGCAGGACGAAAAGAAAAGAGAAAGGGTAAAGGGAAGCCAAGAAAACCACAGCAGAGTGGAAAAAAGATGGGCCAGGGCAGGAATTGCCCAGCATGCAAGAGGGAGCACAGGGTGTTCAGAACCAAGTTATGAAATGGTTGAGGGAAGGGGAAAAGGCAGCAAGATCTTTTTCAGGAGTAATTGGAAGCCTGCAGTAAACCACTCAAAACCAGCAACATAACCAATCCCTGTGCTTGAGCAATCTATGCTGTACAGACACCATAGCTGCAAAAAACCCACCCAAAAACACCACCTCCCAGCATACAGTGGCAAGTGCTGCCTGGTTAGCTGAGTGTCTCAGGACTACACCTCCTGGCATGTCCCAGAGAACAATTATGGCCAAAAGCCAGCCACGTACCCCAGTGTACTACACTGCCCACATGCTGCAGAGGTGGCCATCCGTGCTTTCTCACCCTGCGGGGACACCGTCCCATCCCCTGTGCTAACAGGGCACACACACCACCCCCTGAGCCAAGCAGCTGCTGCCACTGCTTTATGGATCCCACTGCCCTCTTAGTGGCTTTCTCTGGGACCCTCCAGTCTATTGCACAGTCCCACTCACTTTTTCCCTCGGTGCAGCCACAGCCCCTTCACAGCTGGCCTGGGGCAGGGTAAAAAGAGACACCAGCCCTTCTGTGGGCAGACCCCATCAACCTCATTACCAGCACCTGGGACTCCTCCAGCCCCAGCACACAGCTGCAGCCCAGCAGGAACATTAAGGGGTGCCACTGCCTGACCCCCAGTAATGGTTTAAACCTTGGCTGGAGGCCAGATACCCACCAAAGTCCCTCTATCACTTCCCTTCTTAGTTAGACAGGAGGCAAAATGGATATTGAGTCTTTTACTTGTCAAGATAAGGACAGGCAGAGATCATTCAGCAAGCACCATCACTGGCAAAGCAGACTCAACACCGAATAAAAAAGAATGCTGCTAATTTGTCACCAGCACCACCTCCAATCCTCCCCAAAGTACCCACTGAAAAGAGAGTAGGATAATGAGTGCTCTACCGTCCTCTCAGGAAGAGCCTCTTCCTAAAATTCAACCTAAACCTCCCCCATCGCAGCTTCACACCGTTCCCTTGGGTTCTATCACTGGTCACCAAAGAGAGGTGATTGGCTCCCACCCCTTCACTCTCCCTTGTAAAGAAGCCATAAACCACAATGAGGTCTCCCCTCAGCCTCCTTTTCTCCAGACTGAAAAAAATCAGGGATGGGCAGGAGGCAGGCAGAGATCTGCTGCATGGCAGCAGGGCTACCAGTTCCTGACACTGGCAGGAGACCTCCACCACCTCAACGCTTCTCTCCAGCTCTGCCTCTTCCTCCTCCACAGTGGCGCCTGCCTGACCCTTACCTGCTTGGATGCCTCAATGGTCCTGATCTGCAAAGCTTCCTGGCTTCCTATGGTTTAGCACATAGCCGACACAGGCACCGAGCTCCTGGCATCACATGCTGGTCTGCTCTCTTATGGGCAGCTCAGAGAGATCCTTCCTCACTGCAGGGACTGGCCATCCTTTGCCAGAGGTGCCTGTCTGCAGGACCCCTTTGGATCCACTCCTCCATCAGCGGCCCCAGGCACAGATGCCCAGACAACCCCCTTTACAGCTGGAGCCCCTTCATGGACCAGGCCCAGCCCCTCAGCCTCACTGGCCATGCCTGGGGCTGCCCCAGCTGCAGCCCCACAGCACGTCATCCAGCACATAACCCCTGCACCTGTCCACAGCCATGGGCTCTGCATCCAAGGGCTACAAACACATACAGAGGTATCAGGAAAACTTTACTCAATAGCACATGTAAATCCCAGCAGCGAGTTGGCCACAAGGCTCAATGCCCAAATGCAGCAGGAGACAGAGCGAAAAATGATAAGTGGGAGGAAGGATGGGGGGACCTGGAGAAGAGTTGTGGGACAGGGAAACGGAAAGCAGGATGTGGCTAACGAGATGGATTTAACCTGGTAGGGAGTTAAAACAACCACACAGCCATTTGCTGGTTCAGCTCCTCTCCAGTGAGATGGGTGAAGAGAATCAAAAAGAAAAGCATAAAACTCGTGGCTTAAGATAAAAAGAGTTTAATAGGACAAAAAATAAAGACAATAGTAATTATAAAAAAAAAAACAAGGAATACACAGCACAACTGTTCACCAGTCAAGAGAATCAAAAAGAAAAGCATAAAACTCGTGGCTTAAGATAAAAAGAGCTTAATAGGACAAAAAATAAAGACAATAGTAATTATAAAAAAAAAACAAGGAATACACAGCACAACTGTTCACCAGTCAAGAGAATCAAAAAGAAAAGCATAAAACTCGTGGCTTAAGATAAAAAGAGCTTAATAGGACAAAAAATAAAGACAATAGTAATTATAAAAAAAAAACAAGGAATACACAGCACAACTGTTCACCAGTCAGAGCCAATGCTCAGATAGTTCCTGAGCTGCCTGCTCCCCTCAGTCGTATTCAGAGTATGACATCATATGTTTGAAATATCATATGTTTGAAACGACAGTTTTCAGCGATGCAACCCGGAACAAAAAGCACCCGGAACCAAAGTCGCCGGGTCATTGTTTCTGCGGGGACCGTTAACAGCGATGCACACCCCGGAACAAAAAGCACCCGGAACCAGCCCGGGCTAACTCACCTCATCCGTACCGGTGGCAGCTCTGCGTGGCCGCACCCCCGAGGCGCCGCAGCGACCCTCGGCGCGCAATGCCCGCGAACCGCGGAGACACCCCCCGCCCGGCCCAGACGCCCCGCCGCTAGCCGCGGAGAAAAGCCCCGGCACGGAGCGGCGCCGGGACAACGTCGGCCCCGGGCGGGGGGGAGAACGCGCGGCGCCTCGCCGCCCGCGGGCCCGGCACCGACCCCGCGGAGCCCCGGACCGCCGCGACCCCGTGCGCCGCCGACCGCCCGGCCCCGGCCTCGGTCCTGAGGCGCTACCGCGGCGTGGTCGCTAGGCAACGGCAGCGCGCCGCTTTCAAGCGCCCTGCCGCGGGCGCTGCGCCGCCCGGCCGCAGTACCGCTCAGTGTCCGCAAGGCGGCAGCACGCAGCGGGTTCCGTGCGCCTCGCCGCCCGCCAGCTACCGCCGCGTGTCCTCAAAGAGGCAGAAGCGCTCTGCCGCTCCAACTGCGTCTCCCACCCGCAGTACCGCGGCTTATCTCCAAGGAGGCAGCACGCAGCGGGCTTCGCCTGCACCGCCTCAGGAACGCGGGGAGTCCGTAAGGAGGCAGAAAGCGGCGGCTTTCGTGCGCAGAGCAACCCGGCGCAGTACCGCCGTCAGCTGCCTGCATTTATCAATTACCCGCCAGGTGCTTACGCACGGTACATTTCCCGGCATTCCGCCAGGCTTCCTATCGCCCCCGAGCGCATACGCAGGGTACTCCTGGCAGCTTCAGTTCGCACTACTGCGCATGCGCCTCGGTCCTGCAGCGCTACCGCGGCGTGGTCGCTAGGCAACGGCGGCGCGCCGCTTTCAAGCGCCCTGCCGCGGGCGCTGCGCCGCCCGGCCGCAGAACCGGCCTGTGTCCGCAAGGCGGCAGCACCCAGCGGGTTTCGTGCGCCTCGCCGCCCGCCAGCTACCGCAGCGTGTCCTCAAAGAGGCAGAAGCTCTCTGCCGCTCCAACTGCGACTCCCACCCGCAGTACCACGGTCTGTCCACCAGGCGGCAGCACGCAGCGCGGTTCGTGCGCTGCGCCGCCCGGCCGCTTTGCTCTCTCTTCCTTTCTCTTCTCCAGCCTTCATTAGCACAGACACTTCTTTCCCCGTATTTATCTTCATAAAGTTCCTACAAAGCTATGACAGGATTGTGGCTCAGTGCATCCTGGGGAACTGCAGCGCTGACTTTCACCTGTGGGGCCAGGGCTGCTCAGCACCAGCGGGCAACAGCTGTGAAAATCACAGAGTCACAGGGCTGGGAAGGGACCCCCAGAGCCCACGGGGTCCCACCCCCTGACAAAGCAGGGTCCCTAGGAGGGAGGCATCCAGACGCGACTGGAATCTCTCCGCAGAAGGAGACTCCACACCCCCCTGGGCAGCCTGTCCCAGGGCTCCCTCACCCTCACTGGGCAAAAGGTCTTCCTGTGCTCCAACTTGCAGCCATTGCCCCTGCTCCTGTCCCCACAGACCACTGAGAAGGGGCTGCCCATTTCCCCCTGCGGCCCATACTTAACATATTGACCAACATCAATAAGGTCCCACCTTAGTCTTCTCCAGGCTGAACAGTCCCAGCTCACTCAGCCTTTCCTCACAGGGGAGATGCTCCAGGCCCTTCCGCATCTTTGTAGCCCTTCTCTGGACTCCCTCCAGGAGATCCCTGGCTTTTTTAGACCAGGGAGCCCAGAACTGGACACAACACTCCAGGTGGGGCCTGACCAGGGCACAGCAGAGGGGGAGGATCCCCTCCTGTGACCTGCTGGCCAAAATGCTCTGCAGGAAGGAAGCACGACCCGAAACAAACATTTATTAAAAAGGACTGTACAAACAAATGAAACAGGGAGCAGCACACTGTTGCTCCTGCTGGGCAAAGAAGTGAAATATTTCAAACACGGCAGCCCGTGAAAGTGCCAGAAACTGCTCAAATACCTAAATGCTGAAAGGAAAACCTACGCCGGAGGAATTGGAAAACTGTAAAATAAAGCAAAGCACTTCTCTTTATTTAAAGGGCTACTAAAGTCTCTATTTCTTCAATTCTGCTATTTAGAGTAGTACCTCAATGGCTATTCTTTCAAAATTAGCTTCTGTAACTTGCAGCCACTAGCAGGTTCAGTCAGTCAGCACCCTGTTGAATCTAGCAAGTGTAAGGATGAAAATTCAGCTTACCTTTCCTCTAATGATTAACGGGGTCCTTGGCTCTAAAGTTTGAACAACTTACCTACCCCAGCCTGGGTATAGAAATTTCTACAGCACAGCCTTTAGACACAGTAGAGCGTTTGCATCCTTTTAGCGTGGGCTTAAGGTGGGGGGCAGGGACAGAGGCCTGTGACTTTTTTTGCCATTTGCTTGCAAAACAACAGGGCCGTATCCTTTGGGGCAATGGAGGAAATCAGGAAGAGACCCTAGAAACCAGCTATAAAAAAGAATCCAGTGATTTTTCTTAGCGCTTCAATACCCATTGCAAAGGGAATGATAAAGCCAGGGTTAAAACAGACTAGTAATATCAAACTCTTGTAAACTTTGAGAAGGGTCTCTTTATGGCTCTTCTGAGAAATTAACTGAATAAGAAGGAATTTAAGCCAAGTGAAGAAGTATCCTCAAAGAACCTTAGGTACAAAGGAAAAGGCAGTTGTTGCTCCATGGAGCAAAAATGCAGTAGACGTGCAAGACCTGCACTTCAGGCAGCTTCCTGCTCTGACTGAAAAACCCCACTAAATCAGTATTTCGTAACTTTCCCTCCGGTCCCTGGAGAAAGGTGCCTGGGAGAAAAAAAGCCTGCGGCTGTCACAGAAAAGCTCTTCAGTTCAACTTCCTTAATCTGTAAGAGAAAAGAGTACCGGCTCTCTAGAAAAGATACTGCTTCCTTCCCCCCAGCCCAAGGATCCCTTGATCAATAATACAGATTTTGTCTCTTTGAAATAGAATATTCCCAGTTGGGAGGGGACCCATAAGAAACATCCGGTCCAGCTCCCTGCTCCTCACAGGAGTACCTAACGCTAAACCAGATGCTCCTTGAGCTCTGGCAGGTTTGGTGCTGTGACTACTTCCCTGAGGAGCCTGTTCCAGCGACTGAGCACCCTCTCAGTGAAGAGCCTTTTCCTAATGGCCAATCTGAACTTCCCCTGATGCGGCTTCATTCTGTTTTCTTGTGCCCTGTTACTGGTCACCATAGAGGAGATGAGCACCTTCCTCTCCGCTGCCCACCCTGAGCAAGTTGTAGGCTGCTGTAAAGCTCCCCCTCAGCCTTCTTTTCTCCAAGCTCAACAAACCAAGTGACCTCAGCTGCTCCTCCAATGTCTTGCCCTTGAGACCTTTCTCCAGCTTGGTTGCCCTCCTCTGGACACACTCTGATGATAGCTGATGTCCTCCTTGTGCTGAGGTATCCAAAACCGTGCCACTGTGTGGTTTCCTGGCCACTTGCAGCTGTTGGGCAGCTGCCGCCAGAGACTCTGGGGTGGGAGGCTCCTGTGCTTCTGTCTGCCAGTCTGCTTTTCAAAGTAGCGAGACAAAAGAGAAATCAATAAAAAATGGAACCGTCTTTTCAAGTATCCCCTTAGTTTTGGAACTGGTCTCCTGCGTCAGAACAGAACGGATCGTGTTTCCCTGTCGTGGCCCCCCACCAGGCTCAAACTACCTATGCTTGGACACCACTTGGAATAGCTGATAAACGCAACGAGTGGTATTTTCCTCTGCATTTGTCAGCTTCAGCCAGATTTCACATTGTCAGCTTCTAAGATATGTAGATGTACAACTGGAAATAAATCAAACGGGATGGGAAATAGACAACACACATGTTCAATCTTCAACAGCTTTAGATGCACCGCTGTCAAACTTAGTTGGTTTATGTTTTAGTCTGTTAGGTAACTTTTGTATGCAGTGTATTCATTCATGCCTTGTAGTGTCAAGGTGCTTGGAATGGAAAGAGGCATTTCTGAAGAAATGCCAAAGAAATCTGGACAACTCTGTGTCTGAAAATTATGCCAAACGTGCCGGGTGTCGAGAGAAATGTTTCTTACAACATCATTTGCATTGAAAACTGATCCGTCAAAGAAAGCACACTCTTCTTTGAATAGCAGCTACTTCTGCCACACTCCCCCCACGTAGGTTATGCCTAAAAAGGAACCTGCAATTTATTCTCCAAATCTATTCCACATCTTGGGTAAAGTTACTTGCTGACAGGCGTAGGCTAAATGCCACTGCCCTGTGCATCAGCAAAAAGTAAAACTCTAACTGGCAGTAGCACAAACCTACTGAAGAACGCTGTTTTGTATGCCTTTCCTGTATTGCCTCCTACCTAAATTTAACTCCCAGTAAATTCAGACTGAATCTTATGAAATACAGATGCTCCTACATCCCCCTTTTTTGGGTAACCTGGTTTTCATGCTTACCTCGAGTTCTTTTTTTCAACAAAAGCAAAGTGACAAACAGTAGGACCGATAGAAGCTACAAGGCCAGGCAACGTTTGCCCTGGAGACTTACTCAAGGGACAGCTCCTCCTCCTCCTCCTCACACAGATCTGGCAGCCTCTGCAATCCCAGAGTCATTCGCAAAGCGTCCACATGCTCCTTCAGGGGTTTCTACTCCTCATGCAGGCGACGAGTGGATTCCAAGAGCTTGTTGAGGTCATTCTCAGACTGCTTGACAGTATTCTCCATCTGAAACAGGGGGATGAACATGCTTTTAAAGAGATACTCTTCTGACAGGTCTCTAATTGAGCAAGAGACTGTCAGAAAGATGAGATTCTTCTCGATCGGGCTGGAAAAGATTTCAGACAATGCAATAGTAAAACAGTCAAGGCGCGGGAAGGATGGAAACCAGGCAAGGAAGAAGCAACTGACAGTGACATCTGAGGTGTGTTTGGGTTTAGAAAAAGGCGTGCTCAACCTACCTGACCCTCTGAACCACGCCAAAAAGTAGACGGGCAACAGGTAAGTCAGCAAGTGAGGAGCTATGGAAAAGTCTCAAGGGACGTTAAAAAAGACATTAAAGGAAAAGCAGGTCATTTTCTGTGCTTCTAAGGTACAGTGGTTAGCACTTAACAAGAAAAGGAAAGCTACCAGCCTCTCTTACTGCTGTAAGTGGGAAAAGCAATGGAAAAAACCACAATCTGACAGGAAAAAGGGGAGGAGGAAACGCAGACTGTGCTTATGCAGCTGGGGAGGGGAACAGACATTTCAAGTAATAAATAAATGCAATATGCAGCTTGTACTTGTTTACAGTGGGGGAGCTTTTTTTTCCAGTGCAAAACACAGATACCATCAGAGCTAGAAACCACTGTTAGTTGTGTAGATGTCCTACCATGACGTAGAAAGTACGGCTTTAAAAATATATTCCCCATTCAGCACCTCTAATTGGCCAATCTTCATTTAGAAATTGTTCTCTCTTAATGGCAATCATTCCCTTCAGGGTGATGCTTCTTAATGTTTGATGGCTCCACTCGGTGCTGAAGGCCCCCTCTTGCCATGAAATTAACAAATACCATATATTTTCCAAAAATCTCTGTTCTTCCAAACACCTCCAATCAAAAGTCCCATCCAGCTGCCCAAGTCTCTCTGTGTCCAGGTGGTAAATGAGAAAAGGAGAACAGGAAAAGGAGTTTTCTGTGGGATTGTCAGAGTGATGTTACTGTGGCTACTGGCAAAGTGTACCCACAATGGACTGCAATAGTGCAAATGCTTACTATGCCAACATTACAGAATATCACACCCAACTCAGACAGGAATAAACAACTGTCCTGAGGTAAATTTACTTTGCACTCTTCATGGGATCCTGGGATGGTGGTGTGACGTTGGGATTACTGAAGCAATGAAGCCAAAGGAGGCTCTCTGGGAAAATGAGGGCCAAAGGCGGCCAACTGGGAAAATGGGAGCGAAAGAGGGCCCGAGGCGTCTTTCTGGGAAAATGGGGGCCAAAGTGGACCAAAGTGGTCCCTCGTGGAAAATGGGGGCTAAAGGAGGCGAAAAGGAGCCTTCTGGGAAAACAGGGGACAAAGGGGGCCAAAAAGGGCCCTCTGGGAAAATGGGGGCCAAAGAGGGCCATAGTGGGCCAAAGGCGGCCAATTGGGACAATGGGAGCGAAAGAGGGCCCGAGGCGTCTTTCTGGGAAAATGGGGGCCAAAGAGATCTAAAGAGGACCAAAGGGGTCCAAGTGGGATAACAGGGGGAATGGGGTCTAAGGGGTCTTTCTGGTAAAATGAGGGCCAAAGGAGGCCCTCTGGGAACATGGCGGGGGGGGGCCAAAGGAGGCCGAAGTGGGCAAAAGGGGGCCCCCTCCCCAATCGCTGGTGCTGAGACCCACTCCCCCACTGCGCCCCAGCTGGTTTCAGGCCCAGACCCACAGCACTTTGCTTTGGGGCCAAGGCCTGAAAACACAGCACTTTGTCTTTGGGGTGCATGTGTGTGTGTGTCAAGCTGCCAAACCCCAGGACTGAGGTGGGGTTTGCAGCCCCAAATGCAGAACTCAGTCCTCACCTTGGGGGGCTGGAGACACCGCCGGGGCTGCTGCTCCAGACAGTTGTGTGAAGGGAGAGGGTGCCCACCCCCAGCCCAGGGCCCTGGCCCGCGAGTGCTTGTGAAGTGGGGGGCACCTCCCACAGGGAGGAACCAGCCCCGGGACACCTGGGGCAGCATCTCCCCACCCACACCCGGGGAAAGCCTTATTGCACTCCATTACACTTCACAACACCACAGGTCTCCTTGTGCCTTCCATTACAACATCACAATAACAGGGTGAGCAGTGTTTTCTGTTCATTCTCTATCTACCCATCAATTCCCGCCTCAGCCCGCCCGGGAGCCGGGACAAGGACACCCCAGCACAGCTCGACCACAAACCCTACCCCTGGTGCGGCTCTCCCCCGCTCGGGAACCGAACTGCCCCCACAACCCGAGCAGCGCCCGGTGGCACCGCCCCCACCCTCCCCGCGGACGCCGGGACCCGCTCAGCTCCGCGCCGCCCTCCGGGGCTGCACCCGCCCGACTCAAGCGGGGAGTAGCCGGCAGGACGGGGCTCGGCTCTGCTCGGCCCAAGGGGCCGGACCGGCTGCCCTACCCAGGGCACCGCCCGCCAGAACCCGCCTCGGCACGGCTCTCCCCACCCGCCTCCCGCCGGCCCCGCAGCACACCGCGAGCCCACCTGCCTACGCGGAAAGAGGCCGCGGGCCGCCCAGGCACACGGGGCTCGCAGCCGCTCAGCGCCGCCCCGCTCCCAGCACCCCCGGCCCGGCTCACCAGCCCTCCCGGGGCAGCAGCTCCGGCACGGCACCGCTCCGCACTAACGCCACTGCGCACGCGCTCTCCAGGCTCCGGCCCCGCCGACCCGGGGCGACGAAGCGGCGGCGGCGACTGAGCTCGGCTCTGCGAAGAGCCCGCCCCTTCCGCCCTTCCTTTCCGGCTCCCGGCCGCTTCCGCCCGGCCCGGCCCGGCTCCGCAGCTCCCCTGGCGCCCCCGCGCCGGGGCCCGGAACACCTCCTCGAGGGAGGGCGGCGTTGCGGGACTCCAACAGGAGCGGGCACGGAGGCTCCGCCGCCCCGGGGCTCTCGGGCCGGGGCGGTCCCAGCTCTGGGACAGCGCAGGGCCGGGTTGAAACATCGGGCCGAGACTGGGCACAGCCAAACTGAAAGGGCGAGCTGGGACCGCGCGGAGCGGAGACGGTGCGGACCGGATTGAAACGACGGCCGGGGACTGGATGGAGTGGCCACCACGGGGGACGGGGACCGGATTGAAAAGGAATTACGTGATTGGGCCAGAACGGGATTGGCGCGGCAGCGATAGGCGGGCGGGCGCCGGTGGGCGTGGTCAGACACTTTAAAGGGGCGGCGGGGCCCCACTGCTGTCAGTGAGACGCGGCGACGGCGGGGGGATCCGGAGCGCTGTTAAGCCTGGCCGGGGAGCTCTGGGAGAGGGGCGGTGCCGCGCTGGTCACCCAGGGACTCGTATATTTGGGTGCGGTTGGGCGGAGCCGAGGGTCGTGGACTCGGCCTGGGTAGGCTGTGTACCGCGGAGAGTGGTGCGGCAGTGGGGTCCTGTCTTGTCTTGGCGGCTGCTTCTCGCTCATGGCGCTGAGCCGCAGCCACAGCTGCCGCTACAGGCGTGGGACGCGAGGGGCCAAAGCCCCATTGCAGGTCGGGGGGGGCCAGGCTCGGAGAGCCGCGGGTGTTGCCACGAGCAGCATCTTATAGCTTTAAATGACTACTCGTGGTGGCAATAAAGCTGTGACGCTGAAACCTGCTGTGTGCCCCGATGGCTCAAAGACACCAAGAGCACTGAAGTGAAATAAAGTCTGTCCCGGCGGGTGCCGCTGCCCTCCGCGTCCCCGGCCCGGCTCTGCCCAGCAGGAAGTGTCCTCAGTATCCAATCACTCCCAGGCCCTGGGGTGGGTGCCGTCCCCATTCTCCCCATTCCCCCAAAAGCTGGAGGAGTCGTCCTGAGGGTGCCTCCAGCCCCTTGTAGACACGTAAGTGCTGTGTGTCGGCCTGAAGCAGGAGGGGGGCTGAGGCTCAGCACCAGCCTTTGGGGAGGAAGAACTGGAGGCCCAGCAGCTGTTCCCACTCCCCAGCTGCTGCTGCTGGCAGGGCCCTGGGATCCTCGCTGCAGGTGGGGCTCCAGGCACAGTGGTCACTAAAGTGCAGGGCACGGGCCTGCATCGGCAGCTGAGGCTGGGCACCGACACTGCGGGGGACCACCACAGCCGGGGAGGGGGGCTGTGACTGATGACAGTGCTTGATTTATGACCTTGTCAACAGCCCCCAGTGCTGCCGGGAGAAGGCGGAGGCAGAGGGAAGATGTAGAGCTGGAGCTGAGATAGACACTGCGGGCCTGGAGCTGAAACAACGCTGAGCTGGAGTAAAGTCAGTAGGGCTGGAATAAACGGGGCTTTAGGGGCAAGGGGCTGGAAGAAAGGGGGGAGCAGTAGTGTGGGGCTTGGAAAGGAGCTGGAATCACTGGGGGCATGAAGAAAGACACTGCGGCTGGGGCTGAAATTATTGCTGGGTGGTTTGGAAAGGAGCTGACATCACTCGGGGCTGGAAGAAGACAGAGGGGTTGGAATAAAGATGGTTGGGGCTGTAATAAAGACTGTGGGGCTGCAAAAAAAAAGCACAGAGCTGGAATAAAGGCGGCTGGTGCGGGAAAGGAGCTGAAATCACGGCTGCGGGGCTGGAGCTGAGACATGACGGAGCTGGAGTTGAATATTGGCTGTGGCTGGAGATGAAACACCAAACCTGGGGCAGGAATCAAAACTATAGGGCTGCAATAAAGATTGTTTGTGTGGGAAAGGAGCTGAAATCACTGGGGCTGGGAGTAAAGACACTGGGGCCGGGGCTGAAATTAATGCTGTGGGCTTCGGAAAGGAGCTGAAATCACTTGGGGCAGGAACAAAGACACAATTAGGGTTAATTGGGGCGTAATTAGGGTTAATTGGGGCGTAATTAATTAGGGTTCATTGGGGCGTGGTTAATTGGGGGTGGGTTAATTGGGGGGTGTGGTTAACTAGGGTTCAATGGGGCGTGATTAATTCGGGTTCATTGGGGCGCAATTAATGCGGGTTCATTGGGGCGTGATTAATTGGGGTTCATTGGGGCGTGATTAATTTGGGTTCATTGGGGCGTAATTAATTAGGGTTCATTGGGGCATAATTAATTGGGGAGTGGGTTATTGGGGGCGCGATTAATTCGGGTTCATTGGGGCGCGATTAATTCGGGTTCATTGGGGCGCGATTAATTCGGGTTCATTGGGGCGCAATTAATTCAGGTTCATTGGGGCGCAATTAATTCAGGTTCATTGGGGCGCAATTAATTCAGGTTCATTGGGGCGTGATTAATTCAGGTTCATTGGGGCGTGATTAATTCGGGTTCATTGGGGCGTAATTAATTCGGGTTCATTGGGGCGTGATTAATTCGGGTTCATTGGGGCGTGATTAATTCGGGTTCATTGGGGCGTGATTAATTCGGGTTCATTGGGGCGTGATTAATTGGGGTTCATTGGGGCGTGATTAATTCGGGTTCATTGGGGCGTGATTAATTCGGGTTCATTGGGGCGTGATTAATTCGGGTTCATTGGGGCGTGATTAATTCGGGTTCATTGGGGCGTGATTAATTCGGGTTCATTGGGGCGTGATTAATAGGGGGTGGGTTAATTGCGGGGTGTGGTTAATTCGGGTTCATTGGGGCGTGATTAATTCGGGTTCATTGGGGCGTGATTAATTGGGGTTCATTGGGGCGTGATTAATTGGGGTTCATTGGGGCGTGATTAATTGGGGTTCATTGGGGCGTGATTAATTCGGGTTCATTGGGGCGTAATTAATTGGGGTTCATTGGGGCGTAATTAATTCGGGTTCATTGGGGGTAATTAATTCGGGTTCATTGGGGCGTAATTAATTCTGGTTCATTGGGGCGTAATTAATTCGGGTTCATTGGGGCGTAATTAATTCGGGTTCATTGGGGCGTAATTAATAGGGGGTGGGTTAATTGCGGGGTGTGGTTAATTCGGGTTCATTGGGGCGTAATTAATTGGGGTTCATTGGGGTGTGATTAATTCGGGTTCATTGGGGCGTGATTAATTCGGGTTCATTGGGGCGTGATTAATTCGGGTTCATTGGGGCGTGGTTAATTCGGGTTCATTGGGGCGTGGTTAATTCGGGTTCATTGGGGCGTGGTTAATTCGGGTTCATTGGGGCGTGGTTAATTTGGTTTAATTGGGGCGTAATTATTTCGGGTTAATTGGGGCGTAATTAATTCGGGTTCATTGGGACGTGGTTATTTGTGGTTAATTGGGGCGTGGTTAATTGGGGCGTAATTAATTAGGGTTCAACCCCACGAGCAAAAAAAACCACAAGCCGCAATTAAAAAGAGACACAAACCCAACACAAACCCCACGGACACCCCCCCGCACCCCCAAAAACCCGCCAGCCCCAACCAACTTCCCCTATCCAACTAAAACAACCCCACAAGCCCGCACCGACCCCACTAATCCCAGGCCCAACGCAAAGCCCCGCAGAACCCCGATAACCCCAAAACCCAGCGAAAACCACAAGCCTGAACAACAACCCCGCACCGCCACCTTCCCCCCCCGACCCCGCCGAGCACCGAGCCCAAAAAACCCGGGAAGCACCCAGGACCGCCCCGCCCGGCCCCTTCGATGGGGGAGCGATGCCAGGCGCTGAGGAACCAGCCCGGGCTGACTCACCTGATCCGTACCGGATGCTCGCGGAAGGGCAGCTCTGGGTGGCCGCACCCCCGAGGCGCCGCCGCGACCCCCGGCGCGCAATGCCCGCGAATCGCGGAGATACACCCCGCCCGGCCCAGACGCCCCGCCGCTAGCCGCGGAGAAAAGCCCCGGCACGGAGCGGCGCCGGGACAACGCCGGCCGCGGTGGGGGGAGAACGCGCGGCGTCTCGCCGCCCGCGGGCCCCGCACCGACCCCGCGGAGCCCCGGCCCGCCGCGACCCCGCGCGCCGCCGACCGCCCGGCCCCGGCCGACCCCGCGCGGGGCGGCGGAGGCGGCGCATCACCGGGAGGGAGCGCGGAGCCGGCGGCACCGCCCGGCGCCCAGCGCGGCGTCACGCGGCCGGGACCGGCCCCAGGAGCCCGGGCGAACCGCGCGCGCTCCGCGGCAGGAGCCGCGCGTGGGCTGGGCGCGCTTCCCGGCAATCCGCGGGGCTCCACACCGCCCCAGAGCGCATGCGCAGGGTCCCCCGGGCAGCTTCAGCGCGCTGTACCGCGCATGCGCCTCGGTCCTGCAGCGCTACCGCGGCGTGGTCGCTAGGCAACGGGGGGACAGTCGTCAGCGCTGCACAGCCCGCAACAAAAAGCACCCGGAACCAAAGCCGCCGGCTCATTGTTTCCGCAGGGGAAGGGGGGACACACACTTTGCAGCGCTGCACATCAGGGAACAAAAAGCACCCGGAACCAAACTCGCCGGGTCACGGTTTCCCTGGGGACACTTTTCAGCGCTACACACCGCCCACCCCCTGAACCAAAAGCACCCGGAACCAAAGTAACCGGGTCGTAGTTTCCGTGGGGACGATTTTCAGCGCTGCATCCCCTCCCCCCCGGAACCAAAAGCACACGGAACCAAAGTAACCGGGTCGTAGTTTCCGCGGGGAAACTTTACAGAGCTGCACCACCTTCCCTCCCCGGAACCAAAAGCACCCGGAACCAAAGTCGCCCGGTCGTTGTTTCCCTGGGGACACCTTTTAGCGCTGCACCACCCCCACACCCCCCCCCCCCGGAACCAAAAACACCCGGAACCAAAGTATCCAGGTCGTTGTTTCCGTGGGGACACTTTTCCCAGAGCTGCACAGCCCCACACCCGCCCGGAACCAAAAGCACCCGGAACTAAAGTCGACCGGTCGCTGCTTCCCTGGGGACACTTTTCAGCGCTGCACCACCCCCACCGCCCCCCCGGAACCAAAAGCACCCGGAACCAAAGTAACTAGGTCGTTGTTTCCGTGGGGACACTTTTCAGAACTGCACAGCCCCCATCCCCCCGGAAACAAAAGCACCCGGAACCAGCCAGGGCTGACTCACCTCATCTGTACCGGTGGCAGCTCTGGGTGGCCGCACCTCCGATGCGCCGCCGTGACCCCCGGCGCGCAGTGCCCGCGAACCGCGGAGATACCCCCCGCCCGGCCCAGACGCCACGCCGCTAGCCGCGGAGAAAAGCCCCGGCACGGAGCGGCGCCGGGACAACGCCGGCCGCGGTCAGGAGGAGAACGCGCGGCGTCTCGCCGCCCGCGGGCCCCGCACCGACCCCGCGGAGCCCCGGCCCGCCGCGACCCCGCTAGCCGCCGACCGCCCGGCCCCGGCCGACCCCGCGCGGGGCGGCGGAGGCGGCGCCTCAACGGGAGGGAGCGCGGAGCCGGCGGCACCGCCCGGCGCCCAGCGCGGCGTCACGCGGCCGGGACCGGCGCCGGGAGCCCGGGCAAACCGCGCGCGCTCCGCGGCAGGAGCCGCGCGTGGGCTGGGCGCGCTTCCCGGCATCCCGCGGGGCGCCACACCGCCCCAGAGCGCATGCGCAGGGTCCCCCGGGCAGCTTCAGCGCACTGTACCGCGCATGCGCCTCGGTCCTGCAGCGCTACCGCGGCGTGGTCGCTAGGCAACGGCGGCGCGCCGCTTTCAAGCGCCCTGCCGCGGGCGCTGCGCCGCCCGGCCGCAGTACCGGTCTGTGTCCGCAAGGCGGCAGCACCCACCGGGTTTCGTGCGCCTCGCCGCCCGCAAGCTTCCGCAGCGTGTCCTCAAAGAGGCAGAAGCTCTCTGCCGCTCCAACTGCGTCTCCCACCCGCAGTACCGCGGTCTGTCCACCAGGCGGCAGCACGCAGCGCGGTTCGTGCGCTGCGCCGCCCGGCCGCTTTGCTCTCTCTTCCTTTCTCTTCTCCAGCCTTCATTAGCACAGACACTTCTTTCCCCGTATTTATCTTCATAGAGTTCCTACAAAGCTATGACAGGATTGTGGCTCAGTGCATCCTGGGGAACTGCAGCGCTGACTTTCACCTGTGGGGCCAGGGCTGCTCAGCACCAGCGGGCAACAGCTGTGAAAATCACAGAGTCACAGGGCTGGGAAGGGACCCCCAGAGCCCACGGGGTCCCACCCCCTGACAAAGCAGGGTCCCTAGGAGGGAGGCATCCAGACGCGACTGGAATCTCTCCGCAGAAGGAGACTCCACACCCCCCTGGGCAGCCTGTCCCAGGGCTCCCTCACCCTCACTGGGCAAAAGGTCTTCCTGTGCTCCAACTTGCAGCCATTGCCCCTGCTCCTGTCCCCACAGACCACTGAGAAGGGGCTGCCCATTTCCCCCTGCGGCCCATACTTAACATATTGACCAACATCAATAAGGTCCCACCTTAGTCTTCTCCAGGCTGAACAGTCCCAGCTCACTCAGCCTTTCCTCACAGGGGAGATGCTCCAGGCCCTGTTCATCATCTTTGTAGCCCTTCTCTGGACTCCCTCCAGGAGATCCCTGTGTTTTTTAGACCAGGGAGCCCAGAACTGGACACAACACTCCAGGTGGGGCCTGACCAGGGCACAGCAGAGGGGGAGGATCCCCTCCTGTGACCTGCTGGCCAAAATGCTCTGCAGGAAGGAAGCACGACCCGAAACAAACATTTATTAAAAAGGACTGTACAAACAAATGAAACAGGGAGCAGCACACTGTTGCTCCTGCTGGGCAAAGAAGTGAAATATTTCAAACACGGCAGCCCGTGAAAGTGCCAGAAACTGCTCAAATACCTAAATGCTGAAAGGAAAACCTACGCCGGAGGAATTGGAAAACTGTAAAATAAAGCAAAGCACTTCTCTTTATTTAAAGGGCTACTAAAGTCTCTATTTCTTCAATTCTGCTATTTAGAGTAGTACCTCAATGGCTATTCTTTCAAAATTAGCTTCTGTAACTTGCAGCCACTAGCAGGTTCAGTCAGTCAGTACCCTGTTGAATCTAGCAAGTGTAAGGATGAAAATTCAGCTTACCTTTCCTCTAATGATTAACGGGGTCCTTGGCTCTAAAGTTTGAACAACTTACCTACCCCAGCCTGGGTATAGAAATTTCTACAGCACAGCCTTTAGACACAGTAGAGCGTTTGCATCCTTTTAGCGTGGGCTTAAGGTGGGGGGCAGGGACAGAGGCCTGTGACTTTTTTTGCCATTTGCTTGCAAAACAACAGGGCCGTATCCTTTGGGGCAATGGAGGAAATCAGGAAGAGACCCTAGAAACCAGCTATAAAAAAGAATCCAGTGATTTTTCTTAGCGCTTCAATACCCATTGCAAAGGGAATGATAAAGCCAGGGTTAAAACAGACTAGTAATATCAAACTCTTGTAAACTTTGAGAAGGGTCTCTTTATGGCTCTTCTGAGAAATTAACTGAATAAGAAGGAATTTAAGCCAAGTGAAGAGGTATCCTCAAAGAACCTTAGGTACAAAGGAAAAGGCAGTTGTTGCTCCACGGAGCAAAAATGCAGCAGCCGTGCAAGACCTGCACTTCAGGCAGCTTCCTGCTCTGACTGAAAACCCCACAAAATCAGTATTTCGTAACTTTCCCTCCGGTCCCTGGAGAAAGGTGCCTGGGAGAAAAAAAGCCTGCGGCTGTCACAGAAAAGCTCTTCAGTTCAACTTCCTTAATCTGTAAGAGAAAAGAGTACCGGCTCTCTAGAAAAGATACTGCTTCCTTCCCCCCAGCCCCAGGATCCCTTGATCAATAATACAGATTTTGTCTCTTTGAAATAGAACATTCCAAGTTGGGAGGGGACCCATAAGAAACATCCGGTCCAGCTCCCTGCTCCTCACACGAGTACCTAACACTAAACCAGATGCTCCTTGAGCTCTGGCAGGTTTGGTGCTGTGACTACTTCCCTGAGGAGCCTGTTCCAGCGACTGAGCACCCTCTCAGTGAAGAGCCTTTTCCTAATGGCCAGTCTGAACTTCCCCTGATGCAGCTTCATTCTGTTTTCTTGTGCCCTGTTACTGGTCACCATAGAGGAGATGAGCACCTTCCTCTCCGCTGCCCACCCTGAGCAAGTTGTAGGCTGCTGTAACAGTCAAGGCACGGGAAGGATGGAAACCAGGCAAGGAAGAAGCAACTGACAGTGACATCTGAGGTGTGTTTGGGTTTAGAAAAAGGCGTGCTCAACCTACCTGACCCTCTGAACCATGCCAAAAAGTAGACGGGCAACAGGTAAGTCAGCAAGTGAGGAGCTATGGAAAAGTCTCAAGGGACGTTAAAAAAGACATTAAAGGAAAAGCAGGTCATTTTCTGTGCTTCTAAGGTACAGTGGTTAGCACTTAACAAGAAAAGGAAAGCTACCAGCCTCTCTTACTGCTGTAAGCGGGAACAGCAATGGAAAAAAACCCACAATCTGACAGGAAAAAGGGGAGGATGAAACGCAGACTGTGCTTATGCAGCTGGGGAGGGGAACAGACATTTCAAGCGATAAATAAATGCAATATGCAGCTTGTACTTGTTTACAGTGGGGGAGCTTTTTTTTTCCAGTGCAGATACCATCAGAGCTAGAAACCACTGTTAGTTGTGTAGATGTCCTACCATGACGTAGAAAGTACGGCTTTAAAAATATATTCCCCATTTAGCACCTCTAATTGGCCAATCTTCATTTAGAAATTGTTCTCTCTTAATGGCAATCATTCCCTTCAGGGTGATGCTTCTTAATGTTTGATGGCTCCACTCGGTGCTGAAGGCCCCCTCTTGCCATGAAATTAACAAATACCATATATTTTCCAAAAATCTCTGTTCTTCCAAACACCTCCAATCAAAAGTCCCATCCAGCTGCCCAAGTCTCTCTGTGTCCAGGTGGTAAATGAGAAAAGGAGAACAGGAAAAGGAGTTTTCTGTGGGATTGTCAGTGTGATGTTACTGTGGCTACTGGCAAAGTGTACCCACAGTGGACTGCAATAGTGCAAATGCTTACTATGCCAACATTACAAAATATGCCACCCAACTCAGACAGGAATAAACAACTGTCCTGAGGTAAATTTACTTTGCACTCTTCATGGGATCCTGGGATGGTGGTGTGACGTTGGGATTACTGAAGCAATGAAGCCAAAGGAGGCTCTCTGGGAAAATGAGGGCCAAAGGAAGCAAAAAGGGGCCAAAGAGAGCCCTCTGGGAAAACGGAGGGCAAAGGGGGCCAGAGGGGTCTTTCTGGGAAAATGGGGGCCAGAGGGGTCTTTCTGGGAAAATGGGGGCCAGAGGGGGCCAAAGGGGGTTTGGAAAGGAGCTGAAATCACTTGGGGCTGGAATAAGACGGAGGGGTTGGAATAAAGATGGTTGGGGCTGCAATAAAGACTGTGGGGCTGGAAATAAAAAGCACAGAGCTGGAATAAAGGCGGCTGGTGTGGGAAAGGAGCTGAAATCACGGCTGTGGGGCTGGAGCTGAGACGTGATGGATCGGGAGCTGAATATTGGCTGTGGCTGAAGATGAAACACTGAACCTGGGGCAGGAATCAAAACTATAGGGCTGCAATAAAGATTGTTTGTGTGGGAAAGGAGCTGAAATCACTTGGGACGCGAGTAAAGACACTGGGGGCCTGGACTAAAGACACCGAGGGAGGGGCTGAAATTATTGCTGGGTGGTTTGGAAAGGAGCTGACATCACTCGGGCCTGGATAAGACTGTGGGGTTGGAATAAAGATGGTTGGGGCTGCAAGACTGTGGGGCTGGAAATAAAAAGCACAGACCTGGAATAAAGGCGGCTCGTGTGGGAAAGGAGCTGAAATCAGGGCTGCAGGGCTGGAGCTGAGACACGACAGAGCTGGAGCTGAATATTGGCTGTGGCTGGAGCCTAAACACCAAACCTGGGGCAGGAATAAAGACTGCGGTGCTGGGAGTAAAGACACTGGGGCTGGAATAAAGATTGGGATTAGAAAGGAGCTGAAATCTCAGAGCTGGATTAAAGATGGAGGGGCTGGGGCTGAAATGATTGTTGCGGGGCTCGGAAAGGAGCTGAAGTCACAAACCAAAGCTGGGGCCAAAAGAAAGCCCGCAGGGCTGAGCCTGTAACCTCACAGCCAGAACAAATGGTTTTGTTTTGGGAAAGGAGCTGAATTCACTTGGGGCTGGAGCTGCCTCTGCGGAGCGGGGCCAGGCAGGAGCTGCGCTGAAGCGTGTGCAAGCTGGAGCTGGCTTGATGTGTCCCTGGGCTGCAGGGCCAGCACCGCTGAGCAAAGGACCAGCGCTGCAAGGCCCCGGGCCCAGGGCTCCCTGGCAGGGCCTGGCCCGTGCCCAGCAGCCACCCCGTGCAACCAGTGAGCGATGCTCCTGCCCTGAAACCTCCCCGTGTAGCCCACAAGCAGCCCCACTGACCTTGGAGCTCTGTGCTCAGCTCTAAACTAAAAAAAAAAGGAAAGGACGCCTTGCCTCCTGCACACAGCAGTGACGGATCCAGGCATTCCATCCCATGCTCGATCTCAGCGTGCGGCTCCAACGCATCACACTGGGCCGGCACGCCTGCCAGCACAGTCAAGAAGTTGTCGGCTCCACGCAGTCTCCCTGGGTCAAAGGGAACACGGACAGTCAGAGACAAACAAACCACCCTTTTTCTACCAGCGCCACACACCGCTCGCTCACTCCCACGGAGGCAGCAGCCAGAGTCCCCAGGGCTGGGGACCAGAGCGCTTACTGACAAGCGCCCCAAAAACAAGAACCCGAGACAAAGTGCACAGCCCCAGCAAGAACGCGGAGCGCTTCACCCGCCCGAGGAGGCAGGAACGCGAGCCCCTGCCCCACCACTTACATGGGTTATGCTACCACAGCACAGGGGGATGATAAAGGGAAAGGCCACCGCGCTGCTTTAAAGGGCCATCACTGCTTTATGAATTTTCCTACAGCTTTCTGTGCCATCCAACAATCACCGAGTACCCAAAGTCAAAACAAACATTCCACTTCAGTCACAGCATTACCTGCTCTACAATAGATGCCAGCCTCCCGAGGGCCAAGCCACACTCGTCCCCTCGAGTCACCGCAGCGCTGCCCAGCTTCACTACAATCCGCTTTGCATTCTTCAGCTCACTGCGGCGTGCAGATGATTTCCCATGAGCACGGCTGAGTGGCATGGTGACAAACGGGATGTCTCTCCAACAACGGATAGATTCATTCCTTAATCTGTGGTTACGGCAAGGGAGAGCTGTGATTAAAGAGAGAAAGAATGAAAAACAAAAATGCAGTTTGAAGTGTTTCATTCAGACATTAAGCCTCTGAAGTCAGGCAGTGTTTCCCACTCTTCCAAAGCGAAAGCTCGCAAGACGCACTTTGCCCTGACTAGTGCACCTACAATGAAGACAAGTTCTAACTTTGTCTACAGAGAAGCCAGAAAAACCCCAAAAGCTCTCACCAAGCAGACAAAATACACAAAGCACAAACACCCCCACAGACTAATAAATAAGACGTTAATTAAAAACTTCTGCCTTACTTGGAGAGGAAGTAGCAATAAAAAGAAATGCAAAATGCATTCTTCAGTTATTTCTCCAACAGTCCTTCCAAACTAGTCTCCAAACCCGACTTTTGAAAGGATTATTCTCCTATTATCTCTTAGAATAATAAAGTTACGCTTATATTACTGCTCACAGAGAGCAGTACTAGTTTCCATCAGTTTACTGTCTTCGTAACATTTATTAAGTAGCACAGCACGTTTAGGTTCTGTTCCAGCCCAGCCCAGAGAGGCTTCGTCACCTTCCCAAGCAATAAGGGCTCTCAAATCCTAAAACTGGTGCTTTTAACCACACGCTCTGCAGCACTGATTTTTCAGACTGACGACTGCAGGCCCACAGAACATCCACAACCATTTGCAACGAGTCGACAAAACAAAACGAAATCAAACTTTGCCGGGGTTTTCTACACAAAGGCCACTATCCCCACCCAGCGTCAGGACACTCCACAGGTGGAAAAAAGATACCTGGAATCCAAACTCCTACAGAGAACGCTGTCCTGTGCTACGCTGGAGCAGTTCTGCAGAGATCATTCCCATTCCAAGGGGCCGCACGCGGCTCCAGTGAAGTAAGCCTTACCAATAAGCCTGTAACACCTGGGGTGCGGCTGTTCTTTAAACTGCTCTGTTACCTTACAAACCGACACTCTCCTTCAATAGAAGTCTGGTGTGGGAACAAGCACGCCCAGTTCCTGAGGATTCCTCTGCCGCACCAGCTGCAGGTTTTCCTGTAGCTCTTTCCAAGACCCGTCTGCGGCGTGAAACTCCCTCAACGTCACCTCAATGGGGCCCTTCAACGGCTTCAGAACACGCTTGCCTTCTCCAGGACAGCATCTGCAAGGGCAAAGCACAAGTCCAGCTCAGCTCCCACTCTTGAGCAGAACTGAGAGCAACATAACCATTCCCAAAGAGACACCGCAGTGCAAAACCTACTTGCTCGGGCCCGTCTGTTACACAAACTGAGGTTGCAGATGTCTGCTGACAAGGGAACAAAAGGCAGAGCAGTCTCTGCACTCCATTTCCATTTACGGTAATGTGGTAAACGAATAAAAAAACCCCATCCAAGGCCTGAGCCCACCCAGACCAGAAAAAAAACCTTTAAAAAAACCTGCAAGCCACAGAAAACCCTAAAACCCAATTTAAAAAAAGTAAAAGCACAACAAAAAACCAAATCAAAACAACCACTAAACGCCACAAAAACCACAACAGAAGCCCCAAGCCCTCCTCCACCAGAACAACCCCACGAGCAAAAAAAACCACAAGCCGCAATTAAAAAGAGACACAAACCCAACACAAACCCCACGGACACCCCCCCGCACCCCCAAAAACCCGCCAGCCCCAACCAACTTCCCCTATCCAACTAAAACAACCCCACAAGCCCGCACCGACCCCACTAACCCCAGGCCCAACGCAAAGCCCCGCAGAACCCCGATAACCCCAAAACCCAGCGAAAACCACAAGCCTGAACAACAACCCCGCACCGCCACCTTCCCCCCCCCGACCCCGCCGAGCACCGAGCCCAAAAAACCCGGGAAGCACCCAGGACCGCCCCGCCCGGCCCCTTCGATGGGGGAGCGATGCCAGGCGCTGAGGAACCAGCCCGGGCTGACTCACCTGATCCGTACCGGCTGCTCACGGAAGGGCAGCTCTGGGTGGCCGCACCCCCGAGGCGCCGCCGCGACCCCCGGCGCGCAATGCCGGCGAATCGCGGAGATACCCCCCGCCCGGCCCAGACGCCCCGCCGCTAGCCGCGGAGAAAAGCCCCGGCACGGAGCGGCGCCGGGAAAACGCCGGCCACGGGCGGGGGGAGAACGCGCGGCGCCTCGCCGCCCGCGGGCCCCGCACCGACCCCGCGGAGCCCCGGCCCGCCGCGACCCCGCGCGCCGCCGACCGCCCGGCCCCGGCCGACCCCGCGCGGGGCGGCGGAGGCGGCGCCTCACCCGGAGGGAGCGCGGAGCCGGCGGCACCGCCCGGCGCCCAGCGCGGCATCACGCGGCCGGGACCGGCGCCGGGAGCCCGGGCGAACCGCGCGCGCTCCGCGGCAGGAGCCGCGCGTGGGCTGGGCGCGCTTCCCGGCATCCCGCGGGGCTCCACACCGCCCCAGAGCGCATGCGCAGGGTCCCCCGGGCAGCTTCAGCGCGCTGTACCGCGCATGCGCCTCGGTCCTGCAGCGCTACCGCGGCGTGGTCGCTAGGCAACGGCGGCGCGCCGCTTTCAAGCGCCCTGCCGCGGGCGCTGCGCCGCCCGGCCGCAGTACCGGTCTGTGTCCGCAAGGCGGCAGCACCCACCGGGTTTCGTGCGCCGCGCCGCCCGCCAGCTTCCGCAGCGTGTCCTCAAAGAGGCAGAAGCGCTCTGCCGCTCCAACTGCGTCTCCCACCCGCAGTACCGCGGTCTGTCCACCAGGCGGCAGCACGCAGCGCGGTTCGTGCGCTGCGCCGCCCGGCCGCTTTGCTCTCTCTTCCTTTCTCTTCTCCAGCCTTCATTAGCACAGACACTTCTTTCCCCGTATTTATCTTCATAAAGTTCCTACAAAGCTATGACAGGATTGTGGCTCAGTGCATCCTGGGGAACTGCAGCGCTGACTTTCACCTGTGGGGCCAGGGCTGCTCAGCACCAGCGGGCAACAGCTGTGAAAATCACAGAGTCACAGGGCTGGGAAGGGACCCCCAGAGCCCACGGGGTCCCACCCCCTGACAAAGCAGGGTCCCTAGGAGGGAGGCATCCAGACGCGACTGGAATCTCTCCGCAGAAGGAGACTCCACACCCCCCTGGGCAGCCTGTCCCAGGGCTCCCTCACCCTCACTGGGCAAAAGGTCTTCCTGTGCTCTAAATTGCAGCCATTGCCCCTGCTCCTGTCCCCACAGACCACTGAGAAGGGGCTGCCCATTTCCCCCTGCGGCCCATACTTAACATATTGACCAACATCAATAAGGTCCCACCTTAGTCTTCTCCAGGCTGAACAGTCCCAGCTCACTCAGCCTTTCCTCACAGGGGAGATGCTCCAGGCCCTGTTCATCATCTTTGTAGCCCTTCTCTGGACTCCCTCCAGGAGATCCCTGTGTTTTTTAGACCAGGGAGCCCAGAACTGGACACAACACTCCAGGTGGGGCCTGACCAGGGCACAGCAGAGGGGGAGGATCCCCTCCTGTGACCTGCTGGCCAAAATGCTCTGCAGGAAGGAAGCACGACCCGAAACAAACATTTATTAAAAAGGACTGTACAAACAAATGAAACAGGGAGCAGCACACTGTTGCTCCTGCTGGGCAAAGAAGTGAAATATTTCAAACACGGCAGCCCGTGAAAGTGCCAGAAACTGCTCAAATACCTAAATGCTGAAAGGAAAACCTACGCCGGAGGAATTGGAAAACTGTAAAATAAAGCAAAGCACTTCTCTTTATTTAAAGGGCTACTAAAGTCTCTATTTCTTCAATTCTGCTATTTAGAGTAGTACCTCAATGGCTATTCTTTCAAAATTAGCTTCTGTAACTTGCAGCCACTAGCAGGTTCAGTCAGTCAGTACCCTGTTGAATCTAGCAAGTGTAAGGATGAAAATTCAGCTTACCTTTCCTCTAATGATTAACGGGGTCCTTGGCTCTAAAGTTTGAACAACTTACCTACCCCAGCCTGGGTATAGAAATTTCTACAGCACAGCCTTTAGACACAGTAGAGCGTTTGCATCCTTTTAGCGTGGGCTTAAGGTGGGGGGCAGGGACAGAGGCCTGTGACTTTTTTTGCCATTTGCTTGCAAAACAACAGGGCCGTATCCTTTGGGGCAATGGAGGAAATCAGGAAGAGACCCTAGAAACCAGCTATAAAAAAGAATCCAGTGATTTTTCTTAGCGCTTCAATACCCATTGCAAAGGGAATGATAAAGCCAGGGTTAAAACAGACTAGTAATATCAAACTCTTGTAAACTTTGAGAAGGGTCTCTTTATGGCTCTTCTGAGAAATTAACTGAATAAGAAGGAATTTAAGCCAAGTGAAGAGGTATCCTCAAAGAACCTTAGGTACAAAGGAAAAGGCAGTTGTTGCTCCACGGAGCAAAAATGCAGTAGACGTGCAAGACCTGCACTTCAGGCAGCTTCCTGCTCTGACTGAAAAACCCCACTAAATCAGTATTTCGTAACTTTCCCTCCGGTCCCTGGAGAAAGGTGCCTGGGAGAAAAAAAGCCTGCGGCTGTCACAGAAAAGCTCTTCAGTTCAACTTCCTTAATCTGTAAGAGAAAAGAGTACCGGCTCTCTAGAAAAGATACTGCTTCCTTCCCCCCAGCCCAAGGATCCCTTGATCAATAATACAGATTTTGGCTCTTTGAAATAGAATATTCCCAGTTGGGAGGGGACCCATAAGAAACATCCGGTCCAGCTCCCTGCTCCTCACACGAGTACCTAACGCTAAACCAGATGCTCCTTGAGCTCTGGCAGGTTTGGTGCTGTGACTACTTCCCTGAGGAGCCTGTTCCAGCGACTGAGCACCCTCTCAGTGAAGAGCCTTTTCCTAATGGCCAGTCTGAACTTCCCCTGATGCAGCTTCATTCTGTTTTCTTGTGCCCTGTTACTGGTCACCATAGAGGAGATGAGCACCTTCCTCTCCGCTGCCCACCCTGAGCAAGTTGTAGGCTGCTGTAACAGTCAAGGCACGGGAAGGATGGAAACCAGGCAAGGAAGAAGCAACTGACAGTGACATCTGAGGTGTGTTTGGGTTTAGAAAAAGGCGTGCTCAACCTACCTGCCAAAAAGTAGACGGGCAACAGGTAAGTCAGCAAGTGAGGAGCTATGGAAAAGTCTCAAGGGACGTTAAAAAAGACATTAAAGGAAAAGCAGGTCATTTTCTGTGCTTCTAAGGTACAGTGGTTAGCACTTAACAAGAAAAGGAAAGCTACCAGCCTCTCTTACTGCTGTAAGCGGGAACAGCAATGGAAAAAAAACCACAATCTGACAGGAAAAAGGGGAGGATGAAACGCAGACTGTGCTTATGCAGCTGGGGAGGGGAACAGACATTTCAAGCGATAAATAAATGCAATATGCAGCTTGTACTTGTTTACAGTGGGGGAGCTTTTTTTTTCCAGTGCAGATACCATCAGAGCTAGAAACCACTGTTAGTTGTGTAGATGTCCTACCATGACGTAGAAAGTACAGCTTTAAAAATATATTCCCCATTCAGCACCTCTAATTGGCCAATCTTCATTTAGAAATTGTTCTCTCTTAATGGCAATCATTCCCTTCAGGGTGATGCTTCTTAATGTTTGATGGCTCCACTCGGTGCTGAAGGCCCCCTCTTGCCATGAAATTAACAAATACCATATATTTTCCAAAAATCTCTGTTCTTCCAAACACCTCCAATCAAAAGTCCCATCCAGCTGCCCAAGTCTCTCTGTGTCCAGGTAGTAAATGAGAAAAGGAGAACAGGAAAAGGAGTTTTCTGTGGGATTGTCAGTGTGATGTTACTGTGGCTACTGGCAAAGTGTACCCACAGTGGACTGCAATAGTGCAAATGCTTACTATGCCAACATTACAAAATATGCCACCCAACTCAGACAGGAATAAACAACTGTCCTGAGGTAAATTTACTTTGCACTCTTCATGGGATCCTGGGATGGTGGTGTGACGTTGGGATTACTGAAGCAATGAAGCCAAAGGAGGCTCTCTGGGAAAATGAGGGCCAAAGGAAGCAAAAAGGGGCCAAAGAGAGCCCTCTGGGAAAACAGAGGGCAAAGGGGGCCAGAGGGGTCTTTCGGGGAAAATGGGGGCCAGAGGGGTCTTTCTGGGAAAATGGGGGCCAGAGGGGGCCAAAGGGGGCCAAAGGGGGTTTGGAAAGGAGCTGAAATCACTTGGGGCTGGAATAAGACGGAGGGGTTGGAATAAAGATGGTTGGGGCTGCAATAAAGACTGTGGGGCTGGAAATAAAAAGCACAGAGCTGGAATAAAGGCGGCTGGTGTGGGGCGTAATTAATTCGGGTTCATTGGGGCGTAATTAATTCGGGTTCATTGGGGCGTAATTAATTAGGGTTCATTGGGGCGTAATTAATTAGGGGAGGGTTAATTGCGGGGTGTGGTTAATTAGGGTTCATTGGGGCGTGATTAATTCGGGTTCATTGGGGCGTAATTAATTCGGGTTCATTGGGGCGTGATTAATTCGGGTTCATTGGGGCGTAATTAATTCGGGTTCATTGGGGCGTAATTAATTCGGGTTCATTGGGGCGTAATTAATTCGGGTTCATTGGGGCGTAATTAATTGGGGGGTGGGTTAATCGGGGGGTGTGGTTAATACGGGTTCATTGGGACATAATTAATTCGGGTTCATTGGGGTGTAATTAATTCGGGTTCATTGGGGTGCAATTAAATCGGGTTCATTGGGGCGTAATTAATTCGGGTTCATTGGGGTGTGATTTACTCGGGTTCATTGGGGCGTAATTAATTCGGGTTCATTGGGGCGTGATTAATTCGGGTTCATTGGGGCGTGATTAATTCGGGTTCATTGGGGCGTGATTAATTCGGGTTCATTGGGGCGTGGTTAATTAGTGCTCATTGGGGCGTGATTAATTTGGGTTCATTGGAACGTAATTAATTCGGGTTCATTGGGACGCAATTAATTCGGGTTCATTGGGGCGCGATTTATTCGGGTTCATTGCGGCGCGATTTATTCGGGTTCATTGGGGCGTGATTAATTCGGGTTCATTGGGGCGTGATTAATTCGGGTTCATTGGGGCGTGATTAATTCGGGTTCATTGGGGCGTGATAAATTCGGGTTCATTGGGGCGTAATTAATTCGGGTTCATTGGGGCGTAATTAATTCGGGTTCATTGGGGCGTGATTAATTCGTGTTCATTGGGGCGTAATTAATTCGGGTTCATTGGGGCGTATTTAATTTGGGTTCATTGGGGCGTGATTAATTCGGGTTCATTGGGGCGTGATTAATTTGGGTTCATTGGGGCGTGATTAATTCGGGTTCACTGGGGCATGATTAATTCGGGTTCATTGGGGCGTAATTAATTCGGGTTCATTGGGGCGTAATTAATTGGGGGGTGGGTTAATTGGGGGGTGTGGTTAATTCGGGTTCATTGGGACGTAATTAATTCGGGTTCATTGGGGTGTAATTAATTGGGGTTCATGGGGTGTAATTAATTCGGGTTCATTGGGGCGTAATTAATTCGTGTTCATTGGGGCGTGATTAATTCGTGTTCATTGGGGCGTGATTAATTCGGGTTCATTGGGGCGTGATTAATTTGGGTTCATTGGGGCGTGATTAATTCGGGTTCATTGGGGCGTGATTAATTCGGGTTCATTGGGGCGTGATTAATTCGGGTTCATTGGGGCGTGATTAATTCGGGTTCATTGGGGCGTGATTAATTCGGGTTCATTGGGGCGTAATTAATTGGGGGGTGGGTTAATTGGGGGGTGTGGTTAATTAGGGTTCATTGGGGCGTGATTAATTCCGGTTCATTGGGACGTAATTAATTCGGGTTCATTGGGGTGTAATTAATTGGGGGTGGGTTAATTGCGGGGTGTGGTTAATTCGGGTTCATTGGGGCGTGATTAATTCGGGTTCATTGGGGCGTGATTAATTCGGGTTCATTGGGGCGTGATTAATTCGGGTTCATAGGCGCGTAATTAATTCGGGTTCATTGGAGCGTAATTAATTCGGGTTCATTGGCGCGTAATTAATTCGGGTTCATTGGAGCGTAATTAATTCGGGTTCATTGGGGCGTGATTAATTCGGGTTCAATGGGGCGTGATTAATTGGGGTTCATTGGGGCGTGATTAATTGGGGTTCATTGGGGCGTGATTAATTCGGGTTCATTGGGGCGTGATTAATTGGGGTTCATTGGGGCGTGATTAATTCGGGTTCATTGGGGCGTGATTAATTCGGGTTCATTGGGGCGTGATTAATTCGGGTTCATTGGGGCGTGATTAATTCGGGTTTCCCTGGGGACACTTTTCAGCGCTACACACCGCCCACCCCCGGAACCAAAAGCACCCGGAACCAAAGTCGCCCGGTCGTTGTTTCCCTGGGGACACCTTTTAGCGCTGCACCACGCCCCCACCCCACCCCCCCGGAACCAAAAACACCCGGAACCAAAGTATCCAGGTCGTTGTTTCCGTGGGGACACTTTTCCAGAGCTGCACAGCCCCCCAGCCCCCCGGAACCAAAAGCACACGGAACCAAAGTCCCCCGGTCGTTGTTTCCCTAGGGACACTTTTCAGAGCCGCACAGCCCCACACACCCCCCGGAACCAAAAGCACCCGGAACCAAAGTCGCCCGGTCGTTGTTTCCCTAGGGACACTTTTCAGAGCTGCACAGCCCCACACCCCCCCCGGAACCAAAAGCACCCGGAACCAAAGTCGCCCGGTCGCTGCTTCCCTGGGGACACTTTTCAGCGCTGCACCACCCCCACCACCGCCCCCCCCCCGCCCCCCGGAACCAAAAGCACCCGGAACCAAAGTAACCAGGTCGTTGTTTCCGTGGGGACACTTTTCAGAACTGCACGGCCCCCATCCCCCCGGAAAGAAAAGGACCCGGAACCAGCCAGGGCTGACTCACCTCATCTGTACCGGTGGCAGCTCTGGGTGGCCGCACCTCCGATGCGCCGCCGTGACCCCCGGCGCGCAATGCCCGCGAACCGCGGAGACACCCCCCGCCCGGCCCAGACGCCCCGCCGCTAGCCGCGGAGAAAAGCCCCGGCACGGAGCGGCGCCGGGACAACGCCGGCCGCGGGCGGGAGGAGAACGCGCGGCGTCTCGCCGCCCGCGGGCCCCGCACCGACCCCGCGGAGCCCCGGCCCGCCGCGACCCCCGCGCGCCGCCGACCGCCCGGCCCCGGCCGACCCCGCGCGGGGCGGCGGAGGCGGCGCCTCACCCGGAGGGAGCGCGGAGCCGGCGGCACCGCCCGGCGCCCAGCGCGGCGTCACGCGGCCGGGACCGGCGCCGGGAGCCCGGGCGAACCGCGCGCGCTCCGCGGCAGGAGCCGCGCGTAGGCTGGGCGCGCTTCCCGGCATCCCGCGGGGCTCCACACCGCCCCAGAGCGCATGCGCAGGGTCCCCCGGGCAGCTTCAGCGCGCTGTACCGCGCATGCGCCTCGGTCCTGCAGCGCTACCGCGGCGTGGTCGCTAGGCAACGGCGGCGCGCCGCTTTCAAGCGCCCTGCCGCGGGCGCTGCGCCGCCCGGCCGCAGTACCGGTCTGTGTCCGCAAGGCGGCAGCACCCACCGGGTTTCGTGCGCCTCGCCGCCCGCCAGCTTCCGCAGCGTGTCCTCAAAGAGGCAGAAGCGCTCTGCCGCTCCAACTGCGTCTCCCACCCGCAGTACCGCGGTCTGTCCACCAGGCGGCAGCACGCAGCGCGGTTCGTGCGCTGCGCCGCCCGGCCGCTTTGCTCTCTCTTCCTTTCTGTTCTCCAGCCTTCATTAGCACAGACACTTCTTTCCCCGTATTTATCTTCATAAAGTTCCTACAAAGCTATGACAGGATTGTGGCTCAGTGCATCCTGGGGAACTGCAGCGCTGACTTTCACCTGTGGGGCCAGGGCTGCTCAGCACCAGCGGGCAACAGCTGTGAAAATCACAGAGTCACAGGGCTGGGAAGGGACCCCCAGAGCCCACGGGGTCCCACCCCCTGACAAAGCAGGGTCCCTAGGAGGGAGGCATCCAGACGCGACTGGAATCTCTCCGCAGAAGGAGACTCCACACCCCCCTGGGCAGCCTGTCCCAGGGCTCCCTCACCCTCACTGGGCAAAAGGTCTTCCTGTGCTCTAAATTGCAGCCATTGCCCCTGCTCCTGTCCCCACAGACCACTGAGAAGGGGCTGCCCATTTCCCCCTGCGGCCCATACTTAACATATTGACCAACATCAATAAGGTCCCACCTTAGTCTTCTCCAGGCTGAACAGTCCCAGCTCACTCAGCCTTTCCTCACAGGGGAGATGCTCCAGGCCCTGTTCATCATCTTTGTAGCCCTTCTCTGGACTCCCTCCAGGAGATCCCTGTGTTTTTTAGACCAGGGAGCCCAGAACTGGACACAACACTCCAGGTGGGGCCTGACCAGGGCACAGCAGAGGGGGAGGATCCCCTCCTGTGACCTGCTGGCCAAAATGCTCTGCAGGAAGGAAGCACGACCCGAAACAAACATTTATTAAAAAGGACTGTACAAACAAATGAAACAGGGAGCAGCACACTGTTGCTCCTGCTGGGCAAAGAAGTGAAATATTTCAAACACGGCAGCCCGTGAAAGTGCCAGAAACTGCTCAAATACCTAAATGCTGAAAGGAAAACCTACGCCGGAGGAATTGGAAAACTGTAAAATAAAGCAAAGCACTTCTCTTTATTTAAAGGGCTACTAAAGTCTCTATTTCTTCAATTCTGCTATTTAGAGTAGTACCTCAATGGCTATTCTTTCAAAATTAGCTTCTGTAACTTGCAGCCACTAGCAGGTTCAGTCAGTCAGTACCCTGTTGAATCTAGCAAGTGTAAGGATGAAAATTCAGCTTACCTTTCCTCTAATGATTAACGGGGTCCTTGGCTCTAAAGTTTGAACAACTTACCTACCCCAGCCTGGGTATAGAAATTTCTACAGCACAGCCTTTAGACACAGTAGAGCGTTTGCATCCTTTTAGCGTGGGCTTAAGGTGGGGGGCAGGGACAGAGGCCTGTGACTTTTTTTGCCATTTGCTTGCAAAACAACAGGGCCGTATCCTTTGGGGCAATGGAGGAAATCAGGAAGAGACCCTAGAAACCAGCTATAAAAAAGAATCCAGTGATTTTTCTTAGCGCTTCAATACCCATTGCAAAGGGAATGATAAAGCCAGGGTTAAAACAGACTAGTAATATCAAACTCTTGTAAACTTTGAGAAGGGTCTCTTTATGGCTCTTCTGAGAAATTAACTGAATAAGAAGGAATTTAAGCCAAGTGAAGAAGTATCCTCAAAGAACCTTAGGTACAAAGGAAAAGGCAGTTGTTGCTCCACGGAGCAAAAATGCAGTAGACGTGCAAGACCTGCACTTCAGGCAGCTTCCTGCTCTGACTGAAAAACCCCACTAAATCAGTATTTCGTAACTTTCCCTCCGGTCCCTGGAGAAAGGTGCCTGGGAGAAAAAAAGCCTGCGGCTGTCACAGAAAAGCTCTTCAGTTCAACTTCCTTAATCTGTAAGAGAAAAGAGTACCGGCTCTCTAGAAAAGATACTGCTTCCTTCCCCCCAGCCCAAGGATCCCTTGATCAATAATACAGATTTTGGCTCTTTGAAATAGAATATTCCCAGTTGGGAGGGGACCCATAAGAAACATCCGGTCCAGCTCCCTGCTCCTCACACGAGTACCTAACGCTAAACCAGATGCTCCTTGAGCTCTGGCAGGTTTGGTGCTGTGACTACTTCCCTGAGGAGCCTGTTCCAGCGACTGAGCACCCTCTCAGTGAAGAGCCTTTTCCTAATGGCCAGTCTGAACTTCCCCTGATGCAGCTTCATTCTGTTTTCTTGTGCCCTGTTACTGGTCACCATAGAGGAGATGAGCACCTTCCTCTCCGCTGCCCACCCTGAGCAAGTTGTAGGCTGCTGTAACAGTCAAGGCACGGGAAGGATGGAAACCAGGCAAGGAAGAAGCAACTGACAGTGACATCTGAGGTGTGTTTGGGTTTAGAAAAAGGCGTGCTCAACCTACCTGCCAAAAAGTAGACGGGCAACAGGTAAGTCAGCAAGTGAGGAGCTATGGAAAAGTCTCAAGGGACGTTAAAAAAGACATTAAAGGAAAAGCAGGTCATTTTCTGTGCTTCTAAGGTACAGTGGTTAGCACTTAACAAGAAAAGGAAAGCTACCAGCCTCTCTTACTGCTGTAAGCGGGAACAGCAATGGAAAAAAAACCACAATCTGACAGGAAAAAGGGGAGGATGAAACGCAGACTGTGCTTATGCAGCTGGGGAGGGGAACAGACATTTCAAGCGATAAATAAATGCAATATGCAGCTTGTACTTGTTTACAGTGGGGGAGCTTTTTTTTTCCAGTGCAGATACCATCAGAGCTAGAAACCACTGTTAGTTGTGTAGATGTCCTACCATGACGTAGAAAGTACAGCTTTAAAAATATATTCCCCATTCAGCACCTCTAATTGGCCAATCTTCATTTAGAAATTGTTCTCTCTTAATGGCAATCATTCCCTTCAGGGTGATGCTTCTTAATGTTTGATGGCTCCACTCGGTGCTGAAGGCCCCCTCTTGCCATGAAATTAACAAATACCATATATTTTCCAAAAATCTCTGTTCTTCCAAACACCTCCAATCAAAAGTCCCATCCAGCTGCCCAAGTCTCTCTGTGTCCAGGTAGTAAATGAGAAAAGGAGAACAGGAAAAGGAGTTTTCCGTGGGATTGTCAGTGTGATGTTACTGTGGCTACTGGCAAAGTGTACCCACAGTGGACTGCAATAGTGCAAATGCTTACTATGCCAACATTACAAAATATGCCACCCAACTCAGACAGGAATAAACAACTGTCCTGAGGTAAATTTACTTTGCACTCTTCATGGGATCCTGGGATGGTGGTGTGACGTTGGGATTACTGAAGCAATGAAGCCAAAGGAGGCTCTCTGGGAAAATGAGGGCCAAAGGAAGCAAAAAGGGGCCAAAGAGAGCCCTCTGGGAAAACAGAGGGCAAAGGGGGCCAGAGGGGTCTTTCTGGGAAAATGGGGGCCAGAGGGGTCTTTCTGGGAAAATGGGGGCCAGAGGGGGCCAAAGGGGGCCAAAGGGGGTTTGGAAAGGAGCTGAAATCACTTGGGGCTGGAATAAGACGGAGGGGTTGGAATAAAGATGGTTGGGGCTGCAATAAAGACTGTGGGGCTGGAAATAAAAAGCACAGAGCTGGAATAAAGGCGGCTGGTGTGGGGCGTAATTAATTCGGGTTCATTGGGGCGTAATTAATTCGGGTTCATTGGGGCGTAATTAATTAGGGTTCATTGGGGCGTAATTAATTAGGGGAGGGTTAATTGCGGGGTGTGGTTAATTAGGGTTCATTGGGGCGTGATTAATTCGGGTTCATTGGGGCGTAATTAATTCGGGTTCATTGGGGCGTGATTAATTCGGGTTCATTGGGGCGTGATTAATTCGGGTTCATTGGGGCGTAATTAATTCGGGTTCATTGGGGCGTAATTAATTCGGGTTCATTGGGGCGTAATTAATTGGGGGGTGGGTTAATCGGGGGGTGTGGTTAATACGGGTTCATTGGGACATAATTAATTCGGGTTCATTGGGGTGTAATTAATTCGGGTTCATTGGGGTGCAATTAAATCGGGTTCATTGGGGCGTAATTAATTCGGGTTCATTGGGACGCAATTAATTCGGGTTCATTGGGGCGCGATTTATTCGGGTTCATTGCGGCGCGATTTATTCGGGTTCATTGGGGCGTGATTAATTCGGGTTCATTGGGGCGTGATTAATTCGGGTTCATTGGGGCGTGATTTATTCGGGTTCATTGGGGCGTGATTATTTCGGGTTCATTGGGGCGTGATTAATTCGGGTTCATTGGGGCGTAATTAATTCGGGTTCATTGGGGCGTAATTAATTCGGGTTCATTGGGGCGTGATTAATTCGGGTTCATTGGGGCGTGATTAATTCGGGTTCATTGGGGCGTAATTAATTCGTGTTCATTGGGGCGTAATTAATTCGGGTTCATTGGTGCGTAATTAATTGGGGGGTGGGTTAATTGGGGGGTGTGGTTAATTAGGGTTCATTGGGGCGTGATTAATTCCGGTTCATTGGGACGTAATTAATTCGGGTTCATTGGGGTGTAATTAATTGGGGGTGGGGTAATTGCGGGGTGTGGTTAATTCGGGTTCATTGGGGCGTGATTAATTCGGGTTCATTGGGGCGTAATTAATTCGGGTTCATTGGCGCGTAATTAATTCGGGTTCATTGGAGCGTAATTAATTCGGGTTCATTGGAGCGTGATTAATTCGGGTTCATTGGAGCGTGATTAATTCGGGTTCATTGGGGCGTGATTAATTCGGGTTCATTGGGGCGTGATTAATTCGGGTTCATTGGGGCGTAATTAATTCGGGTTCATTGGGGCGTGATTAATTCGGGTTTCCCTGGGGACACTTTTCAGCGCTACACACCGCCCACCCCCGGAACGAAAAGCACCCGGAACCAAAGTCGCACGGTCGTTGTTTCCCTGGGGACACCTTTTAGCGGTGCACCACGCCCCCCCCCCCCCCCCCCCCCCCCCCCCCCCCCGTAACCAAAAACACCCGGAACCAAAGTATCCAGGTCGTTGTTTCCGTGGGGACACTTTTCCAGAGCTGCACAGCCCCCCAGCCCCCCGGAACCAAAAGCACACGGAACCAAAGTAGCCCGGTCGTTGTTTCCCTGGGGACACTTTTCATCGCTGCACCAAACCCCACCCCCCACCCCCCCCGGAACCAAAAGCGTCCGGAACCAAAGTCCCCCGGTCGTTGTTTCCCTAGGGACACTTTTCAGAGCTGCACAGCCCCACACCCCCCCCCGGAACCAAAAGCACCCGGAACCAAAGTCGCCCGGTCGCTGCTTCCCTGGGGACACTTTTCAGCGCTGCACCACCCCCACCGCCCCCCCGGAACCAAAAGCACCCGGAACCAAAGTAACCAGGTCGTTGTTTCCGTGGGGACACTTTTCAGAACTGCACGGCCCCCATCCCCCCGGAAAGAAAAGGACCCGGAACCAGCCAGGGCTGACTCACCTCATCTGTACCGGTGGCAGCTCTGGGTGGCCGCACCTCCGATGCGCCGCCGTGACCCCCGGCGCGCAATGCCCGCGAACCGCGGAGACACCCCCCGCCCGGCCCAGACGCCCCGCCGCTAGCCGCGGAGAAAAGCCCCGGCACGGAGCGGCGCCGGGACAACGCCGGCCGCGGGCGGGAGGAGAACGCGCGGCGTCTCGCCGCCCGCGGGCCCCGCACCGACCCCGCGGAGCCCCGGCCCGCCGCGACCCCCGCGCGCCGTCGACCGCCCGACCCCGCGCGGGGCGGCGGAGGCGGCGCCTCACCCGGAGGGAGCGCGGAGCCGGCGGCACCGCCCGGCGCCCAGCGCGGCGTCACGCGGCCGGGACCGGCGCCGGGAGCCCGGGCGAACCGCGCGCGCTCCGCGGCAGGAGCCGCGCGTAGGCTGGGCGCGCTTCCCGGCATCCCGCGGGGCTCCACACCGCCCCAGAGCGCATGCGCAGGGTCCCCCGGGCAGCTTCAGCGCGCTGTACCGCGCATGCGCCTCGGTCCTGCAGCGCTACCGCGGCGTGGTCGCTAGGCAACGGCGGCGCGCCGCTTTCAAGCGCCCTGCCGCGGGCGCTGCGCCGCCCGGCCGCAGTACCGGTCTGTGTCCGCAAGGCGGCAGCACCCACCGGGTTTCGTGCGCCTCGCCGCCCGCCAGCTTCCGCAGCGTGTCCTCAAAGAGGCAGAAGCGCTCTGCCGCTCCAACTGCGTCTCCCACCCGCAGTACCGCGGTCTGTCCACCAGGCGGCAGCACGCAGCGCGGTTCGTGCGCTGCGCCGCCCGGCCGCTTTGCTCTCTCTTCCTTTCTCTTCTCCAGCCTTCATTAGCACAGACACTTCTTTCCCCGTATTTATCTTCATAAAGTTCCTACAAAGCTATGACAGGATTGTGGCTCAGTGCATCCTGGGGAACTGCAGCGCTGACTTTCACCTGTGGGGCCAGGGCTGCTCAGCACCAGCGGGCAACAGCTGTGAAAATCACAGAGTCACAGGGCTGGGAAGGGACCCCCAGAGCCCACGGGGTCCCACCCCCTGACAAAGCAGGGTCCCTAGGAGGGAGGCATCCAGACGCGACTGGAATCTCTCCGCAGAAGGAGACTCCACACCCCCCTGGGCAGCCTGTCCCAGGGCTCCCTCACCCTCACTGGGCAAAAGGTCTTCCTGTGCTCTAAATTGCAGCCATTGCCCCTGCTCCTGTCCCCACAGACCACTGAGAAGGGGCTGCCCATTTCCCCCTGCGGCCCATACTTAACATATTGACCAACATCAATAAGGTCCCACCTTAGTCTTCTCCAGGCTGAACAGTCCCAGCTCACTCAGCCTTTCCTCACAGGGGAGATGCTCCAGGCCCTGTTCATCATCTTTGTAGCCCTTCTCTGGACTCCCTCCAGGAGATCCCTGTGTTTTTTAGACCAGGGAGCCCAGAACTGGACACAACACTCCAGGTGGGGCCTGACCAGGGCACAGCAGAGGGGGAGGATCCCCTCCTGTGACCTGCTGGCCAAAATGCTCTGCAGGAAGGAAGCACGACCCGAAACAAACATTTATTAAAAAGGACTGTACAAACAAATGAAACAGGGAGCAGCACACTGTTGCTCCTGCTGGGCAAAGAAGTGAAATATTTCAAACACGGCAGCCCGTGAAAGTGCCAGAAACTGCTCAAATACCTAAATGCTGAAAGGAAAACCTACGCCGGAGGAATTGGAAAACTGTAAAATAAAGCAAAGCACTTCTCTTTATTTAAAGGGCTACTAAAGTCTCTATTTCTTCAATTCTGCTATTTAGAGTAGTACCTCAATGGCTATTCTTTCAAAATTAGCTTCTGTAACTTGCAGCCACTAGCAGGTTCAGTCAGTCAGTACCCTGTTGAATCTAGCAAGTGTAAGGATGAAAATTCAGCTTACCTTTCCTCTAATGATTAACGGGGTCCTTGGCTCTAAAGTTTGAACAACTTACCTACCCCAGCCTGGGTATAGAAATTTCTACAGCACAGCCTTTAGACACAGTAGAGCGTTTGCATCCTTTTAGCGTGGGCTTAAGGTGGGGGGCAGGGACAGAGGCCTGTGACTTTTTTTGCCATTTGCTTGCAAAACAACAGGGCCGTATCCTTTGGGGCAATGGAGGAAATCAGGAAGAGACCCTAGAAACCAGCTATAAAAAAGAATCCAGTGATTTTTCTTAGCGCTTCAATACCCATTGCAAAGGGAATGATAAAGCCAGGGTTAAAACAGACTAGTAATATCAAACTCTTGTAAACTTTGAGAAGGGTCTCTTTATGGCTCTTCTGAGAAATTAACTGAATAAGAAGGAATTTAAGCCAAGTGAAGAGGTATCCTCAAAGAACCTTAGGTACAAAGGAAAAGGCAGTTGTTGCTCCACGGAGCAAAAATGCAGTAGACGTGCAAGACCTGCACTTCAGGCAGCTTCCTGCTCTGACTGAAAAACCCCACTAAATCAGTATTTCGTAACTTTCCCTCCGGTCCCTGGAGAAAGGTGCCTGGGAGAAAAAAAGCCTGCGGCTGTCACAGAAAAGCTCTTCAGTTCAACTTCCTTAATCTGTAAGAGAAAAGAGTACCGGCTCTCTAGAAAAGATACTGCTTCCTTCCCCCCAGCCCAAGGATCCCTTGATCAATAATACAGATTTTGGCTCTTTGAAATAGAATATTCCCAGTTGGGAGGGGACCCATAAGAAACATCCGGTCCAGCTCCCTGCTCCTCACACGAGTACCTAACGCTAAACCAGATGCTCCTTGAGCTCTGGCAGGTTTGGTGCTGTGACTACTTCCCTGAGGAGCCTGTTCCAGCGACTGAGCACCCTCTCAGTGAAGAGCCTTTTCCTAATGGCCAGTCTGAACTTCCCCTGATGCAGCTTCATTCTGTTTTCTTGTGCCCTGTTACTGGTCACCATAGAGGAGATGAGCACCTTCCTCTCCGCTGCCCACCCTGAGCAAGTTGTAGGCTGCTGTAACAGTCAAGGCACGGGAAGGATGGAAACCAGGCAAGGAAGAAGCAACTGACAGTGACATCTGAGGTGTGTTTGGGTTTAGAAAAAGGCGTGCTCAACCTACCTGCCAAAAAGTAGACGGGCAACAGGTAAGTCAGCAAGTGAGGAGCTATGGAAAAGTCTCAAGGGACGTTAAAAAAGACATTAAAGGAAAAGCAGGTCATTTTCTGTGCTTCTAAGGTACAGTGGTTAGCACTTAACAAGAAAAGGAAAGCTACCAGCCTCTCTTACTGCTGTAAGCGGGAACAGCAATGGAAAAAAAACCACAATCTGACAGGAAAAAGGGGAGGATGAAACGCAGACTGTGCTTATGCAGCTGGGGAGGGGAACAGACATTTCAAGCGATAAATAAATGCAATATGCAGCTTGTACTTGTTTACAGTGGGGGAGCTTTTTTTTTCCAGTGCAGATACCATCAGAGCTAGAAACCACTGTTAGTTGTGTAGATGTCCTACCATGACGTAGAAAGTACAGCTTTAAAAATATATTCCCCATTCAGCACCTCTAATTGGCCAATCTTCATTTAGAAATTGTTCTCTCTTAATGGCAATCATTCCCTTCAGGGTGATGCTTCTTAATGTTTGATGGCTCCACTCGGTGCTGAAGGCCCCCTCTTGCCATGAAATTAACAAATACCATATATTTTCCAAAAATCTCTGTTCTTCCAAACACCTCCAATCAAAAGTCCCATCCAGCTGCCCAAGTCTCTCTGTGTCCAGGTAGTAAATGAGAAAAGGAGAACAGGAAAAGGAGTTTTCTGTGGGATTGTCAGTGTGATGTTACTGTGGCTACTGGCAAAGTGTACCCACAGTGGACTGCAATAGTGCAAATGCTTACTATGCCAACATTACAAAATATGCCACCCAACTCAGACAGGAATAAACAACTGTCCTGAGGTAAATTTACTTTGCACTCTTCATGGGATCCTGGGATGGTGGTGTGACGTTGGGATTACTGAAGCAATGAAGCCAAAGGAGGCTCTCTGGGAAAATGAGGGCCAAAGGAAGCAAAAAGGGGCCAAAGAGAGCCCTCTGGGAAAACAGAGGGCAAAGGGGGCCAGAGGGGTCTTTCTGGGAAAATGGGGGCCAGAGGGGTCTTTCTGGGAAAATGGGGGCCAGAGGGGGCCAAAGGGGGCCAAAGGGGGTTTGGAAAGGAGCTGAAATCACTTGGGGCTGGAATAAGACGGAGGGGTTGGAATAAAGATGGTTGGGGCTGCAATAAAGACTGTGGGGCTGGAAATAAAAAGCACAGAGCTGGAATAAAGGCGGCTGGTGTGGGGCGTAATTAATTCGGGTTCATTGGGGCGTAATTAATTCGGGTTCATTGGGGCGTAATTAATTAGGGTTCATTGGGGCGTAATTAATTAGGGGAGGGTTAATTGCGGGGTGTGGTTAATTAGGGTTCATTGGGGCGTGATTAATTCGGGTTCATTGGGGCGTAATTAATTCGGGTTCATTGGGGCGTGATTAATTCGGGTTCATTGGGGCGTGATTAATTCGGGTTCATTGGGGCGTAATTAATTCGGGTTCATTGGGGCGTAATTAATTCGGGTTCATTGGGGCGTAATTAATTGGGGGGTGGGTTAATCGGGGGGTGTGGTTAATACGGGTTCATTGGGACATAATTAATTCGGGTTCATTGGGGTGTAATTAATTCGGGTTCATTGGGGTGCAATTAAATCGGGTTCATTGGGGCGTAATTAATTCGGGTTCATTGGGGTGTGATTTATTCGGGTTCATTGGGGCGTAATTAATTCGGGTTCATTGGGGCGTAATTAATTCGGGTTCATTGGGGCGTGATTAATTCGGGTTCATTGGGGCGTGATTAATTCGGGTTCATTGGGGCGTATTTAATTTGGGTTCATTGGGGCGTGATTAATTCGGGTTCATTGGGGCGTGATTAATTTGGGTTCATTGGGGCGTGATTAATTCGGGTTCACTGGGGCATGATTAATTCGGGTTCATTGGGGCGTAATTAATTCGGGTTCATTGGGGCGTAATTAATTGGGGGGTGGGTTAATTGGGGGGTGTGGTTAATTCGGGTTCATTGGGACGTAATTAATTCGTGTTCATTGGGGCGTAATTAATTCGGGTTCATTGGGGCGTATTTAATTTGGGTTCATTGGGGCGTGATTAATTCGGGTTCATTGGGGCGTGATTAATTTGGGTTCATTGGGGCGTGATTAATTCGGGTTCACTGGGGCATGATTAATTCGGGTTCATTGGGGCGTAATTAATTCGGGTTCATTGGGGCGTAATTAATTGGGGGGTGGGTTAATTGGGGGGTGTGGTTAATTCGGGTTCATTGGGACGTAATTAATTCGGGTTCATTGGGGTGTAATTAATTGGGGTTCATGGGGTGTAATTAATTTGGGTTCATTGGGGCGTGATTAATTCGGGTTCATTGGGGCGTGATTAATTCGGGTTCATTGGGGCGTGATTAATTCGGGTTCATTGGGGCGTGATTAATTCGGGTTCATTGGGGCGTAATTAATTCGGGTTCATTGGGGCGTAATTAATTGGGGGGTGGGTTAATTGGGGGGTGTGGTTAATTAGGGTTCATTGGGGCGTGATTAATTCCGGTTCATTGGGACGTAATTAATTCGGGTTCATTGGGGTGTAATTAATTGGGGGTGGGTTAATTGCGGGGTGTGGTTAATTCGGGTTCATTGGGGCGTGATTAATTCGGGTTCAGTGGGGCGTGATTAATTCGGGTTCATTGGCGCGTAATTAATTCGGGTTCATTGGAGCGTAATTAATTCGGGTTCATTGGCGCGTAATTAATTCGGGTTCATTGGAGCGTAATTAATTCGGGTTCATTGGGGCGTGATTAATTCGGGTTCAATGGGGCGTGATTAATTGGGGTTCATTGGGGCGTGATTAATTGGGGTTCATTGGGGCGTGATTAATTCGGGTTCATTGGGGCGTGATTAATTGGGGTTCATTGGGGCGTGATTAATTCGGGTTCATTGGGGCGTGATTAATTCGGGTTCATTGGGGCGTGATTAATTCGGGTTCATTGGGGCGTGATTATTTCGGGTTTCCCTGGGGACACTTTTCAGCGCTACACACCGCCCACCCCCGGAACCAAAAGCACCCGGAACCAAAGTCGCCCGGTCGTTGTTTCCCTGGGGACACCTTTTAGCGCTGCACCACGCCCCCACCCCACCCCCCCGGAACCAAAAACACCCGGAACCAAAGTATCCAGGTCGTTGTTTCCGTGGGGACACTTTTCCAGAGCTGCACAGCCCCCCAGCCCCCCGGAACCAAAAGCACACGGAACCAAAGTCCCCCGGTCGTTGTTTCCCTAGGGACACTTTTCAGAGCCGCACAGCCCCACACACCCCCCGGAACCAAAAGCACCCGGAACCAAAGTCGCCCGGTCGTTGTTTCCCTAGGGACACTTTTCAGAGCTGCACAGCCCCACACCCCCCCCGGAACCAAAAGCACCCGGAACCAAAGTCGCCCGGTCGCTGCTTCCCTGGGGACACTTTTCAGCGCTGCACCACCCCCACCACCGCCCCCCCCCCGCCCCCCGGAACCAAAAGCACCCGGAACCAAAGTAACCAGGTCGTTGTTTCCGTGGGGACACTTTTCAGAACTGCACGGCCCCCATCCCCCCGGAAAGAAAAGGACCCGGAACCAGCCAGGGCTGACTCACCTCATCTGTACCGGTGGCAGCTCTGGGTGGCCGCACCTCCGATGCGCCGCCGTGACCCCCGGCGCGCAATGCCCGCGAACCGCGGAGACACCCCCCGCCCGGCCCAGACGCCCCGCCGCTAGCCGCGGAGAAAAGCCCCGGCACGGAGCGGCGCCGGGACAACGCCGGCCGCGGGCGGGAGGAGAACGCGCGGCGTCTCGCCGCCCGCGGGCCCCGCACCGACCCCGCGGAGCCCCGGCCCGCCGCGACCCCCGCGCGCCGCCGACCGCCCGGCCCCGGCCGACCCCGCGCGGGGCGGCGGAGGCGGCGCCTCACCCGGAGGGAGCGCGGAGCCGGCGGCACCGCCCGGCGCCCAGCGCGGCGTCACGCGGCCGGGACCGGCGCCGGGAGCCCGGGCGAACCGCGCGCGCTCCGCGGCAGGAGCCGCGCGTAGGCTGGGCGCGCTTCCCGGCATCCCGCGGGGCTCCACACCGCCCCAGAGCGCATGCGCAGGGTCCCCCGGGCAGCTTCAGCGCGCTGTACCGCGCATGCGCCTCGGTCCTGCAGCGCTACCGCGGCGTGGTCGCTAGGCAACGGCGGCGCGCCGCTTTCAAGCGCCCTGCCGCGGGCGCTGCGCCGCCCGGCCGCAGTACCGGTCTGTGTCCGCAAGGCGGCAGCACCCACCGGGTTTCGTGCGCCTCGCCGCCCGCCAGCTTCCGCAGCGTGTCCTCAAAGAGGCAGAAGCGCTCTGCCGCTCCAACTGCGTCTCCCACCCGCAGTACCGCGGTCTGTCCACCAGGCGGCAGCACGCAGCGCGGTTCGTGCGCTGCGCCGCCCGGCCGCTTTGCTCTCTCTTCCTTTCTCTTCTCCAGCCTTCATTAGCACAGACACTTCTTTCCCCGTATTTATCTTCATAAAGTTCCTACAAAGCTATGACAGGATTGTGGCTCAGTGCATCCTGGGGAACTGCAGCGCTGACTTTCACCTGTGGGGCCAGGGCTGCTCAGCACCAGCGGGCAACAGCTGTGAAAATCACAGAGTCACAGGGCTGGGAAGGGACCCCCAGAGCCCACGGGGTCCCACCCCCTGACAAAGCAGGGTCCCTAGGAGGGAGGCATCCAGACGCGACTGGAATCTCTCCGCAGAAGGAGACTCCACACCCCCCTGGGCAGCCTGTCCCAGGGCTCCCTCACCCTCACTGGGCAAAAGGTCTTCCTGTGCTCTAAATTGCAGCCATTGCCCCTGCTCCTGTCCCCACAGACCACTGAGAAGGGGCTGCCCATTTCCCCCTGCGGCCCATACTTAACATATTGACCAACATCAATAAGGTCCCACCTTAGTCTTCTCCAGGCTGAACAGTCCCAGCTCACTCAGCCTTTCCTCACAGGGGAGATGCTCCAGGCCCTGTTCATCATCTTTGTAGCCCTTCTCTGGACTCCCTCCAGGAGATCCCTGTGTTTTTTAGACCAGGGAGCCCAGAACTGGACACAACACTCCAGGTGGGGCCTGACCAGGGCACAGCAGAGGGGGAGGATCCCCTCCTGTGACCTGCTGGCCAAAATGCTCTGCAGGAAGGAAGCACGACCCGAAACAAACATTTATTAAAAAGGACTGTACAAACAAATGAAACAGGGAGCAGCACACTGTTGCTCCTGCTGGGCAAAGAAGTGAAATATTTCAAACACGGCAGCCCGTGAAAGTGCCAGAAACTGCTCAAATACCTAAATGCTGAAAGGAAAACCTACGCCGGAGGAATTGGAAAACTGTAAAATAAAGCAAAGCACTTCTCTTTATTTAAAGGGCTACTAAAGTCTCTATTTCTTCAATTCTGCTATTTAGAGTAGTACCTCAATGGCTATTCTTTCAAAATTAGCTTCTGTAACTTGCAGCCACTAGCAGGTTCAGTCAGTCAGTACCCTGTTGAATCTAGCAAGTGTAAGGATGAAAATTCAGCTTACCTTTCCTCTAATGATTAACGGGGTCCTTGGCTCTAAAGTTTGAACAACTTACCTACCCCAGCCTGGGTATAGAAATTTCTACAGCACAGCCTTTAGACACAGTAGAGCGTTTGCATCCTTTTAGCGTGGGCTTAAGGTGGGGGGCAGGGACAGAGGCCTGTGACTTTTTTTGCCATTTGCTTGCAAAACAACAGGGCCGTATCCTTTGGGGCAATGGAGGAAATCAGGAAGAGACCCTAGAAACCAGCTATAAAAAAGAATCCAGTGATTTTTCTTAGCGCTTCAATACCCATTGCAAAGGGAATGATAAAGCCAGGGTTAAAACAGACTAGTAATATCAAACTCTTGTAAACTTTGAGAAGGGTCTCTTTATGGCTCTTCTGAGAAATTAACTGAATAAGAAGGAATTTAAGCCAAGTGAAGAAGTATCCTCAAAGAACCTTAGGTACAAAGGAAAAGGCAGTTGTTGCTCCACGGAGCAAAAATGCAGTAGACGTGCAAGACCTGCACTTCAGGCAGCTTCCTGCTCTGACTGAAAAACCCCACTAAATCAGTATTTCGTAACTTTCCCTCCGGTCCCTGGAGAAAGGTGCCTGGGAGAAAAAAAGCCTGCGGCTGTCACAGAAAAGCTCTTCAGTTCAACTTCCTTAATCTGTAAGAGAAAAGAGTACCGGCTCTCTAGAAAAGATACTGCTTCCTTCCCCCCAGCCCAAGGATCCCTTGATCAATAATACAGATTTTGTCTCTTTGAAATAGAATATTCCCAGTTGGGAGGGGACCCATAAGAAACATCCGGTCCAGCTCCCTGCTCCTCACACGAGTACCTAACGCTAAACCAGATGCTCCTTGAGCTCTGGCAGGTTTGGTGCTGTGACTACTTCCCTGAGGAGCCTGTTCCAGCGACTGAGCACCCTCTCAGTGAAGAGCCTTTTCCTAATGGCCAGTCTGAACTTCCCCTGATGCAGCTTCATTCTGTTTTCTTGTGCCCTGTTACTGGTCACCATAGAGGAGATGAGCACCTTCCTCTCCGCTGCCCACCCTGAGCAAGTTGTAGGCTGCTGTAACAGTCAAGGCACGGGAAGGATGGAAACCAGGCAAGGAAGAAGCAACTGACAGTGACATCTGAGGTGTGTTTGGGTTTAGAAAAAGGCGTGCTCAACCTACCTGCCAAAAAGTAGACGGGCAACAGGTAAGTCAGCAAGTGAGGAGCTATGGAAAAGTCTCAAGGGACGTTAAAAAAGACATTAAAGGAAAAGCAGGTCATTTTCTGTGCTTCTAAGGTACAGTGGTTAGCACTTAACAAGAAAAGGAAAGCTACCAGCCTCTCTTACTGCTGTAAGCGGGAACAGCAATGGAAAAAAAACCACAATCTGACAGGAAAAAGGGGAGGATGAAACGCAGACTGTGCTTATGCAGCTGGGGAGGGGAACAGACATTTCAAGCGATAAATAAATGCAATATGCAGCTTGTACTTGTTTACAGTGGGGGAGCTTTTTTTTTCCAGTGCAGATACCATCAGAGCTAGAAACCACTGTTAGTTGTGTAGATGTCCTACCATGACGTAGAAAGTACAGCTTTAAAAATATATTCCCCATTCAGCACCTCTAATTGGCCAATCTTCATTTAGAAATTGTTCTCTCTTAATGGCAATCATTCCCTTCAGGGTGATGCTTCTTAATGTTTGATGGCTCCACTCGGTGCTGAAGGCCCCCTCTTGCCATGAAATTAACAAATACCATATATTTTCCAAAAATCTCTGTTCTTCCAAACACCTCCAATCAAAAGTCCCATCCAGCTGCCCAAGTCTCTCTGTGTCCAGGTAGTAAATGAGAAAAGGAGAACAGGAAAAGGAGTTTTCTGTGGGATTGTCAGTGTGATGTTACTGTGGCTACTGGCAAAGTGTACCCACAGTGGACTGCAATAGTGCAAATGCTTACTATGCCAACATTACAAAATATGCCACCCAACTCAGACAGGAATAAACAACTGTCCTGAGGTAAATTTACTTTGCACTCTTCATGGGATCCTGGGATGGTGGTGTGACGTTGGGATTACTGAAGCAATGAAGCCAAAGGAGGCTCTCTGGGAAAATGAGGGCCAAAGGAAGCAAAAAGGGGCCAAAGAGAGCCCTCTGGGAAAACAGAGGGCAAAGGGGGCCAGAGGGGTCTTTCTGGGAAAATGGGGGCCAGAGGGGTCTTTCTGGGAAAATGGGGGCCAGAGGGGGCCAAAGGGGGCCAAAGGGGGTTTGGAAAGGAGCTGAAATCACTTGGGGCTGGAATAAGACGGAGGGGTTGGAATAAAGATGGTTGGGGCTGCAATAAAGACTGTGGGGCTGGAAATAAAAAGCACAGAGCTGGAATAAAGGCGGCTGGTGTGGGGCGTAATTAATTCGGGTTCATTGGGGCGTAATTAATTCGGGTTCATTGGGGCGTAATTAATTAGGGTTCATTGGGGCGTAATTAATTAGGGGAGGGTTAATTGCGGGGTGTGGTTAATTAGGGTTCATTGGGGCGTGATTAATTCGGGTTCATTGGGGCGTAATTAATTCGGGTTCATTGGGGCGTGATTAATTCGGGTTCATTGGGGCGTGATTAATTCGGGTTCATTGGGGCGTAATTAATTCGGGTTCATTGGGGCGTAATTAATTCGGGTTCATTGGGGCGTAATTAATTGGGGGGTGGGTTAATCGGGGGGTGTGGTTAATACGGGTTCATTGGGACATAATTAATTCGGGTTCATTGGGGTGTAATTAATTCGGGTTCATTGGGGTGCAATTAAATCGGGTTCATTGGGGCGTAATTAATTCGGGTTCATTGGGGTGTGATTTATTCGGGTTCATTGGGGCGTAATTAATTCGGGTTCATTGGGGCGTGATTAATTCGGGTTCATTGGGGCGTGATTAATTCGGGTTCATTGGGGCGTGATTAATTCGGGTTCATTGGGGCGTGGTTAATTAGTGCTCATTGGGGCGTGATTAATTCGGGTTCATTGGAACGTAATTAATTCGGGTTCATTGGGACGCAATTAATTCGGGTTCATTGGGGCGCGATTTATTCGGGTTCATTGCGGCGCGATTTATTCGGGTTCATTGGGGCGTGATTAATTCGGGTTCATTGGGGCGTGATTAATTCGGGTTCATTTGGGCGTGATTAATTCGGGTTCATTGGGGCGTGATTAATTCGGATTCATTGGGGCGTAATTAATTCGGGTTCATTGGGGCGTAATTAATTCGGGTTCATTGGGGCGTGATTAATTCGTGTTCATTGGGGCGTGATTAATTCGGGTTCATTGGGGCGTATTTAATTTGGGTTCATTGGGGCGTGATTAATTCGGGTTCATTGGGGCGTGATTAATTTGGGTTCATTGGGGCGTGATTAATTCGGGTTCACTGGGGCATGATTAATTCGGGTTCATTGGGGCGTAATTAATTCGGGTTCATTGGGGCGTAATTAATTGGGGGGTGGGTTAATTGGGGGGTGTGGTTAATTCGGGTTCATTGGGACGTAATTAATTCGGGTTCATTGGGGTGTAATTAATTGGGGTTCATGGGGTGTAATTAATTCGGGTTCATTGGGGCGTAATTAATTCGTGTTCATTGGGGCGTGATTAATTCGTGTTCATTGGGGCGTGATTAATTCGGGTTCATTGGGGCGTGATTAATTTGGGTTCATTGGGGCGTGATTTATTCGGGTTCATTGGGGCGTGATTAATTGGGGTTCATTGGGGCGTGATTAATTCGGGTTCATTGGGGCGTGATTAATTGGGGTTCATTGGGGCGTGATTAATTCGGGTTCATTGGGGCGTGATTAATTCGGGTTCATTGGGGCGTAATTAATTCGGGTTCATTGGGGCGTAATTAATTGGGGCGTGGGTTAATTGGGGGGTGTGGTTAATTAGGGTTCATTGGGGCGTGATTAATTCCGGTTCATTGGGACGTAATTAATTCGGGTTCATTGGGGTGTAATTAATTGGGGGTGGGTTAATTGCGGGGTGTGGTTAATTCGGGTTCATTGGGGCGTGATTAATTCGGGTTCATTGGGGCGTGATTAATTCGGGTTCATTGGGGCGTGATTAATTCGGGTTCATTGGCGCGTAATTAATTCGGGTTCATTTGAGCGTAATTAATTCGGGTTCATTGGCGCGTAATTAATTCGGGTTCATTGGAGCGTAATTAATTCGGGTTCATTGGGGCGTGATTAATTCGGGTTCAATGGGGCGTGATTAATTGGGGTTCATTGGGGCGTGATTAATTGGGGTTCATTGGGGCGTGATTAATTCGGGTTCATTGGGGCGTGATTAATTGGGGTTCATTGGGGCGTGATTAATTCGGGTTCATTGGGGCGTAATTAATTCGGGTTCATTGGGGCGTGATTAATTCGTGTTTCCCTGGGGACACTTTTCAGCGCTACACACCGCCCACCCCCGGAACCAAAAGCACCCGGAACCAAAGTCGCCCGGTCGTTGTTTCCCTGGGGACACCTTTTAGCGCTGCACCACGCCCCCACCCCACCCCCCCGGAACCAAAAACACCCGGAACCAAAGTATCCAGGTCGTTGTTTCCATGGGGACACTTTTCCAGAGCTGCACAGCCCCCCAGCCCCCCGGAACCAAAAGCACACGGAACCAAAGTCCCCCGGTCGTTGTTTCCCTAGGGACACTTTTCAGAGCCGCACAGCCCCACACACCCCCCGGAACCAAAAGCACCCGGAACCAAAGTCGCCCGGTCGTTGTTTCCCTAGGGACACTTTTCAGAGCTGCACAGCCCCACACCCCCCCCGGAACCAAAAGCACCCGGAACCAAAGTCGCCCGGTCGCTGCTTCCCTGGGGACACTTTTCAGCGCTGCACCACCCCCACCACCGCCCCCCCCCCGCCCCCCGGAACCAAAAGCACCCGGAACCAAAGTAACCAGGTCGTTGTTTCCGTGGGGACACTTTTCAGAACTGCACGGCCCCCATCCCCCCGGAAAGAAAAGGACCCGGAACCAGCCAGGGCTGACTCACCTCATCTGTACCGGTGGCAGCTCTGGGTGGCCGCACCTCCGATGCGCCGCCGTGACCCCCGGCGCGCAATGCCCGCGAACCGCGGAGACACCCCCCGCCCGGCCCAGACGCCCCGCCGCTAGCCGCGGAGAAAAGCCCCGGCACGGAGCGGCGCCGGGACAACGCCGGCCGCGGGCGGGAGGAGAACGCGCGGCGTCTCGCCGCCCGCGGGCCCCGCACCGACCCCGCGGAGCCCCGGCCCGCCGCGACCCCGCGCGCCGCCGACCGCCCGGCCCCGGCCGACCCCGCGCGGGGCGGCGGAGGCGGCGCCTCACCCGGAGGGAGCGCGGAGCCGGCGGCACCGCCCGGCGCCCAGCGCGGCGTCACGCGGCCGGGACCGGCGCCGGGAGCCCGGGCGAACCGCGCGCGCTCCGCGGCAGGAGCCGCGCGTAGGCTGGGCGCGCTTCCCGGCATCCCGCGGGGCTCCACACCGCCCCAGAGCGCATGCGCAGGGTCCCCCGGGCAGCTTCAGCGCGCTGTACCGCGCATGCGCCTCGGTCCTGCAGCGCTACCGCGGCGTGGTCGCTAGGCAACGGCGGCGCGCCGCTTTCAAGCGCCCTGCCGCGGGCGCTGCGCCGCCCGGCCGCAGTACCGGTCTGTGTCCGCAAGGCGGCAGCACCCACCGGGTTTCGTGCGCCTCGCCGCCCGCCAGCTTCCGCAGCGTGTCCTCAAAGAGGCAGAAGCGCTCTGCCGCTCCAACTGCGTCTCCCACCCGCAGTACCGCGGTCTGTCCACCAGGCGGCAGCACGCAGCGCGGTTCGTGCGCTGCGCCGCCCGGCCGCTTTGCTCTCTCTTCCTTTCTCTTCTCCAGCCTTCATTAGCACAGACACTTCTTTCCCCGTATTTATCTTCATAAAGTTCCTACAAAGCTATGACAGGATTGTGGCTCAGTGCATCCTGGGGAACTGCAGCGCTGACTTTCACCTGTGGGGCCAGGGCTGCTCAGCACCAGCGGGCAACAGCTGTGAAAATCACAGAGTCACAGGGCTGGGAAGGGACCCCCAGAGCCCACGGGGTCCCACCCCCTGACAAAGCAGGGTCCCTAGGAGGGAGGCATCCAGACGCGACTGGAATCTCTCCGCAGAAGGAGACTCCACACCCCCCTGGGCAGCCTGTCCCAGGGCTCCCTCACCCTCACTGGGCAAAAGGTCTTCCTGTGCTCTAAATTGCAGCCATTGCCCCTGCTCCTGTCCCCACAGACCACTGAGAAGGGGCTGCCCATTTCCCCCTGCGGCCCATACTTAACATATTGACCAACATCAATAAGGTCCCACCTTAGTCTTCTCCAGGCTGAACAGTCCCAGCTCACTCAGCCTTTCCTCACAGGGGAGATGCTCCAGGCCCTGTTCATCATCTTTGTAGCCCTTCTCTGGACTCCCTCCAGGAGATCCCTGTGTTTTTTAGACCAGGGAGCCCAGAACTGGACACAACACTCCAGGTGGGGCCTGACCAGGGCACAGCAGAGGGGGAGGATCCCCTCCTGTGACCTGCTGGCCAAAATGCTCTGCAGGAAGGAAGCACGACCCGAAACAAACATTTATTAAAAAGGACTGTACAAACAAATGAAACAGGGAGCAGCACACTGTTGCTCCTGCTGGGCAAAGAAGTGAAATATTTCAAACACGGCAGCCCGTGAAAGTGCCAGAAACTGCTCAAATACCTAAATGCTGAAAGGAAAACCTACGCCGGAGGAATTGGAAAACTGTAAAATAAAGCAAAGCACTTCTCTTTATTTAAAGGGCTACTAAAGTCTCTATTTCTTCAATTCTGCTATTTAGAGTAGTACCTCAATGGCTATTCTTTCAAAATTAGCTTCTGTAACTTGCAGCCACTAGCAGGTTCAGTCAGTCAGTACCCTGTTGAATCTAGCAAGTGTAAGGATGAAAATTCAGCTTACCTTTCCTCTAATGATTAACGGGGTCCTTGGCTCTAAAGTTTGAACAACTTACCTACCCCAGCCTGGGTATAGAAATTTCTACAGCACAGCCTTTAGACACAGTAGAGCGTTTGCATCCTTTTAGCGTGGGCTTAAGGTGGGGGGCAGGGACAGAGGCCTGTGACTTTTTTTGCCATTTGCTTGCAAAACAACAGGGCCGTATCCTTTGGGGCAATGGAGGAAATCAGGAAGAGACCCTAGAAACCAGCTATAAAAAAGAATCCAGTGATTTTTCTTAGCGCTTCAATACCCATTGCAAAGGGAATGATAAAGCCAGGGTTAAAACAGACTAGTAATATCAAACTCTTGTAAACTTTGAGAAGGGTCTCTTTATGGCTCTTCTGAGAAATTAACTGAATAAGAAGGAATTTAAGCCAAGTGAAGAAGTATCCTCAAAGAACCTTAGGTACAAAGGAAAAGGCAGTTGTTGCTCCACGGAGCAAAAATGCAGTAGACGTGCAAGACCTGCACTTCAGGCAGCTTCCTGCTCTGACTGAAAAACCCCACTAAATCAGTATTTCGTAACTTTCCCTCCGGTCCCTGGAGAAAGGTGCCTGGGAGAAAAAAAGCCTGCGGCTGTCACAGAAAAGCTCTTCAGTTCAACTTCCTTAATCTGTAAGAGAAAAGAGTACCGGCTCTCTAGAAAAGATACTGCTTCCTTCCCCCCAGCCCAAGGATCCCTTGATCAATAATACAGATTTTGGCTCTTTGAAATAGAATATTCCCAGTTGGGAGGGGACCCATAAGAAACATCCGGTCCAGCTCCCTGCTCCTCACACGAGTACCTAACGCTAAACCAGATGCTCCTTGAGCTCTGGCAGGTTTGGTGCTGTGACTACTTCCCTGAGGAGCCTGTTCCAGCGACTGAGCACCCTCTCAGTGAAGAGCCTTTTCCTAATGGCCAGTCTGAACTTCCCCTGATGCAGCTTCATTCTGTTTTCTTGTGCCCTGTTACTGGTCACCATAGAGGAGATGAGCACCTTCCTCTCCGCTGCCCACCCTGAGCAAGTTGTAGGCTGCTGTAACAGTCAAGGCACGGGAAGGATGGAAACCAGGCAAGGAAGAAGCAACTGACAGTGACATCTGAGGTGTGTTTGGGTTTAGAAAAAGGCGTGCTCAACCTACCTGCCAAAAAGTAGACGGGCAACAGGTAAGTCAGCAAGTGAGGAGCTATGGAAAAGTCTCAAGGGACGTTAAAAAAGACATTAAAGGAAAAGCAGGTCATTTTCTGTGCTTCTAAGGTACAGTGGTTAGCACTTAACAAGAAAAGGAAAGCTACCAGCCTCTCTTACTGCTGTAAGCGGGAACAGCAATGGAAAAAAAACCACAATCTGACAGGAAAAAGGGGAGGATGAAACGCAGACTGTGCTTATGCAGCTGGGGAGGGGAACAGACATTTCAAGCGATAAATAAATGCAATATGCAGCTTGTACTTGTTTACAGTGGGGGAGCTTTTTTTTTCCAGTGCAGATACCATCAGAGCTAGAAACCACTGTTAGTTGTGTAGATGTCCTACCATGACGTAGAAAGTACAGCTTTAAAAATATATTCCCCATTCAGCACCTCTAATTGGCCAATCTTCATTTAGAAATTGTTCTCTCTTAATGGCAATCATTCCCTTCAGGGTGATGCTTCTTAATGTTTGATGGCTCCACTCGGTGCTGAAGGCCCCCTCTTGCCATGAAATTAACAAATACCATATATTTTCCAAAAATCTCTGTTCTTCCAAACACCTCCAATCAAAAGTCCCATCCAGCTGCCCAAGTCTCTCTGTGTCCAGGTAGTAAATGAGAAAAGGAGAACAGGAAAAGGAGTTTTCTGTGGGATTGTCAGTGTGATGTTACTGTGGCTACTGGCAAAGTGTACCCACAGTGGACTGCAATAGTGCAAATGCTTACTATGCCAACATTACAAAATATGCCACCCAACTCAGACAGGAATAAACAACTGTCCTGAGGTAAATTTACTTTGCACTCTTCATGGGATCCTGGGATGGTGGTGTGACGTTGGGATTACTGAAGCAATGAAGCCAAAGGAGGCTCTCTGGGAAAATGAGGGCCAAAGGAAGCAAAAAGGGGCCAAAGAGAGCCCTCTGGGAAAACAGAGGGCAAAGGGGGCCAGAGGGGTCTTTCTGGGAAAATGGGGGCCAGAGGGGTCTTTCTGGGAAAATGGGGGCCAGAGGGGGCCAAAGGGGGCCAAAGGGGGTTTGGAAAGGAGCTGAAATCACTTGGGGCTGGAATAAGACGGAGGGGTTGGAATAAAGATGGTTGGGGCTGCAATAAAGACTGTGGGGCTGGAAATAAAAAGCACAGAGCTGGAATAAAGGCGGCTGGTGTGGGGCGTAATTAATTCGGGTTCATTGGGGCGTAATTAATTCGGGTTCATTGGGGCGTAATTAATTAGGGTTCATTGGGGCGTAATTAATTAGGGGAGGGTTAATTGCGGGGTGTGGTTAATTAGGGTTCATTGGGGCGTGATTAATTCGGGTTCATTGGGGCGTAATTAATTCGGGTTCATTGGGGCGTGATTAATTCGGGTTCATTGGGGCGTGATTAATTCGGGTTCATTGGGGCGTAATTAATTCGGGTTCATTGGGGCGTAATTAATTCGGGTTCATTGGGGCGTAATTAATTGGGGGGTGGGTTAATCGGGGGGTGTGGTTAATACGGGTTCATTGGGACATAATTAATTCGGGTTCATTGGGGTGTAATTAATTCGGGTTCATTGGGGTGCAATTAAATCGGGTTCATTGGGGCGTAATTAATTCGGGTTCATTGGGGTGTGATTTATTCGGGTTCATTGGGGCGTAATTAATTCGGGTTCATTGGGGCGTGATTAATTCGGGTTCATTGGGGCGTGATTAATTCGGGTTCATTGGGGCGTGATTAATTCGGGTTCATTGGGGCGTGGTTAATTAGTGCTCATTGGGGCGTGATTAATTCGGGTTCATTGGAACGTAATTAATTCGGGTTCATTGGGACGCAATTAATTCGGGTTCATTGGGGCGCGATTTATTCGGGTTCATTGCGGCGCGATTTATTCGGGTTCATTGGGGCGTGATTAATTCGGGTTCATTGGGGCGTGATTAATTCGGGTTCATTTGGGCGTGATTAATTCGGGTTCATTGGGGCGTGATTAATTCGGATTCATTGGGGCGTAATTAATTCGGGTTCATTGGGGCGTAATTAATTCGGGTTCATTGGGGCGTGATTAATTCGTGTTCATTGGGGCGTGATTAATTCGGGTTCATTGGGGCGTATTTAATTTGGGTTCATTGGGGCGTGATTAATTCGGGTTCATTGGGGCGTGATTAATTTGGGTTCATTGGGGCGTGATTAATTCGGGTTCACTGGGGCATGATTAATTCGGGTTCATTGGGGCGTAATTAATTCGGGTTCATTGGGGCGTAATTAATTGGGGGGTGGGTTAATTGGGGGGTGTGGTTAATTCGGGTTCATTGGGACGTAATTAATTCGGGTTCATTGGGGTGTAATTAATTGGGGTTCATGGGGTGTAATTAATTCGGGTTCATTGGGGCGTAATTAATTCGTGTTCATTGGGGCGTGATTAATTCGTGTTCATTGGGGCGTGATTAATTCGGGTTCATTGGGGCGTGATTAATTTGGGTTCATTGGGGCGTGATTTATTCGGGTTCATTGGGGCGTGATTAATTGGGGTTCATTGGGGCGTGATTAATTCGGGTTCATTGGGGCGTGATTAATTGGGGTTCATTGGGGCGTGATTAATTCGGGTTCATTGGGGCGTGATTAATTCGGGTTCATTGGGGCGTAATTAATTCGGGTTCATTGGGGCGTAATTAATTGGGGCGTGGGTTAATTGGGGGGTGTGGTTAATTAGGGTTCATTGGGGCGTGATTAATTCCGGTTCATTGGGACGTAATTAATTCGGGTTCATTGGGGTGTAATTAATTGGGGGTGGGTTAATTGCGGGGTGTGGTTAATTCGGGTTCATTGGGGCGTGATTAATTCGGGTTCATTGGCGCGTAATTAATTCGGGTTCATTTGAGCGTAATTAATTCGGGTTCATTGGCGCGTAATTAATTCGGGTTCATTGGAGCGTAATTAATTCGGGTTCATTGGGGCGTGATTAATTCGGGTTCAATGGGGCGTGATTAATTGGGGTTCATTGGGGCGTGATTAATTGGGGTTCATTGGGGCGTGATTAATTCGGGTTCATTGGGGCGTGATTAATTGGGGTTCATTGGGGCGTGATTAATTCGGGTTCATTGGGGCGTAATTAATTCGGGTTCATTGGGGCGTGATTAATTCGGGTTTCCCTGGGGACACTTTTCAGCGCTACACACCGCCCACCCCCGGAACCAAAAGCACCCGGAACCAAAGTCGCCCGGTCGTTGTTTCCCTGGGGACACCTTTTAGCGCTGCACCACGCCCCCACCCCACCCCCCCGGAACCAAAAACACCCGGAACCAAAGTATCCAGGTCGTTGTTTCCGTGGGGACACTTTTCCAGAGCTGCACAGCCCCCCAGCCCCCCGGAACCAAAAGCACACGGAACCAAAGTCCCCCGGTCGTTGTTTCCCTAGGGACACTTTTCAGAGCCGCACAGCCCCACACACCCCCCGGAACCAAAAGCACCCGGAACCAAAGTCGCCCGGTCGTTGTTTCCCTAGGGACACTTTTCAGAGCTGCACAGCCCCACACCCCCCCCGGAACCAAAAGCACCCGGAACCAAAGTCGCCCGGTCGCTGCTTCCCTGGGGACACTTTTCAGCGCTGCACCACCCCCACCACCGCCCCCCCCCCGCCCCCCGGAACCAAAAGCACCCGGAACCAAAGTAACCAGGTCGTTGTTTCCGTGGGGACACTTTTCAGAACTGCACGGCCCCCATCCCCCCGGAAAGAAAAGGACCCGGAACCAGCCAGGGCTGACTCACCTCATCTGTACCGGTGGCAGCTCTGGGTGGCCGCACCTCCGATGCGCCGCCGTGACCCCCGGCGCGCAATGCCCGCGAACCGCGGAGACACCCCCCGCCCGGCCCAGACGCCCCGCCGCTAGCCGCGGAGAAAAGCCCCGGCACGGAGCGGCGCCGGGACAACGCCGGCCGCGGGCGGGAGGAGAACGCGCGGCGTCTCGCCGCCCGCGGGCCCCGCACCGACCCCGCGGAGCCCCGGCCCGCCGCGACCCCGCGCGCCGCCGACCGCCCGGCCCCGGCCGACCCCGCGCGGGGCGGCGGAGGCGGCGCCTCACCCGGAGGGAGCGCGGAGCCGGCGGCACCGCCCGGCGCCCAGCGCGGCGTCACGCGGCCGGGACCGGCGCCGGGAGCCCGGGCGAACCGCGCGCGCTCCGCGGCAGGAGCCGCGCGTAGGCTGGGCGCGCTTCCCGGCATCCCGCGGGGCTCCACACCGCCCCAGAGCGCATGCGCAGGGTCCCCCGGGCAGCTTCAGCGCGCTGTACCGCGCATGCGCCTCGGTCCTGCAGCGCTACCGCGGCGTGGTCGCTAGGCAACGGCGGCGCGCCGCTTTCAAGCGCCCTGCCGCGGGCGCTGCGCCGCCCGGCCGCAGTACCGGTCTGTGTCCGCAAGGCGGCAGCACCCACCGGGTTTCGTGCGCCTCGCCGCCCGCCAGCTTCCGCAGCGTGTCCTCAAAGAGGCAGAAGCGCTCTGCCGCTCCAACTGCGTCTCCCACCCGCAGTACCGCGGTCTGTCCACCAGGCGGCAGCACGCAGCGCGGTTCGTGCGCTGCGCCGCCCGGCCGCTTTGCTCTCTCTTCCTTTCTCTTCTCCAGCCTTCATTAGCACAGACACTTCTTTCCCCGTATTTATCTTCATAAAGTTCCTACAAAGCTATGACAGGATTGTGGCTCAGTGCATCCTGGGGAACTGCAGCGCTGACTTTCACCTGTGGGGCCAGGGCTGCTCAGCACCAGCGGGCAACAGCTGTGAAAATCACAGAGTCACAGGGCTGGGAAGGGACCCCCAGAGCCCACGGGGTCCCACCCCCTGACAAAGCAGGGTCCCTAGGAGGGAGGCATCCAGACGCGACTGGAATCTCTCCGCAGAAGGAGACTCCACACCCCCCTGGGCAGCCTGTCCCAGGGCTCCCTCACCCTCACTGGGCAAAAGGTCTTCCTGTGCTCTAAATTGCAGCCATTGCCCCTGCTCCTGTCCCCACAGACCACTGAGAAGGGGCTGCCCATTTCCCCCTGCGGCCCATACTTAACATATTGACCAACATCAATAAGGTCCCACCTTAGTCTTCTCCAGGCTGAACAGTCCCAGCTCACTCAGCCTTTCCTCACAGGGGAGATGCTCCAGGCCCTGTTCATCATCTTTGTAGCCCTTCTCTGGACTCCCTCCAGGAGATCCCTGTGTTTTTTAGACCAGGGAGCCCAGAACTGGACACAACACTCCAGGTGGGGCCTGACCAGGGCACAGCAGAGGGGGAGGATCCCCTCCTGTGACCTGCTGGCCAAAATGCTCTGCAGGAAGGAAGCACGACCCGAAACAAACATTTATTAAAAAGGACTGTACAAACAAATGAAACAGGGAGCAGCACACTGTTGCTCCTGCTGGGCAAAGAAGTGAAATATTTCAAACACGGCAGCCCGTGAAAGTGCCAGAAACTGCTCAAATACCTAAATGCTGAAAGGAAAACCTACGCCGGAGGAATTGGAAAACTGTAAAATAAAGCAAAGCACTTCTCTTTATTTAAAGGGCTACTAAAGTCTCTATTTCTTCAATTCTGCTATTTAGAGTAGTACCTCAATGGCTATTCTTTCAAAATTAGCTTCTGTAACTTGCAGCCACTAGCAGGTTCAGTCAGTCAGTACCCTGTTGAATCTAGCAAGTGTAAGGATGAAAATTCAGCTTACCTTTCCTCTAATGATTAACGGGGTCCTTGGCTCTAAAGTTTGAACAACTTACCTACCCCAGCCTGGGTATAGAAATTTCTACAGCACAGCCTTTAGACACAGTAGAGCGTTTGCATCCTTTTAGCGTGGGCTTAAGGTGGGGGGCAGGGACAGAGGCCTGTGACTTTTTTTGCCATTTGCTTGCAAAACAACAGGGCCGTATCCTTTGGGGCAATGGAGGAAATCAGGAAGAGACCCTAGAAACCAGCTATAAAAAAGAATCCAGTGATTTTTCTTAGCGCTTCAATACCCATTGCAAAGGGAATGATAAAGCCAGGGTTAAAACAGACTAGTAATATCAAACTCTTGTAAACTTTGAGAAGGGTCTCTTTATGGCTCTTCTGAGAAATTAACTGAATAAGAAGGAATTTAAGCCAAGTGAAGAAGTATCCTCAAAGAACCTTAGGTACAAAGGAAAAGGCAGTTGTTGCTCCACGGAGCAAAAATGCAGTAGACGTGCAAGACCTGCACTTCAGGCAGCTTCCTGCTCTGACTGAAAAACCCCACTAAATCAGTATTTCGTAACTTTCCCTCCGGTCCCTGGAGAAAGGTGCCTGGGAGAAAAAAAGCCTGCGGCTGTCACAGAAAAGCTCTTCAGTTCAACTTCCTTAATCTGTAAGAGAAAAGAGTACCGGCTCTCTAGAAAAGATACTGCTTCCTTCCCCCCAGCCCAAGGATCCCTTGATCAATAATACAGATTTTGGCTCTTTGAAATAGAATATTCCCAGTTGGGAGGGGACCCATAAGAAACATCCGGTCCAGCTCCCTGCTCCTCACACGAGTACCTAACGCTAAACCAGATGCTCCTTGAGCTCTGGCAGGTTTGGTGCTGTGACTACTTCCCTGAGGAGCCTGTTCCAGTGACTGAGCACCCTCTCAGTGAAGAGCCTTTTCCTAATGGCCAGTCTGAACTTCCCCTGATGCAGCTTCATTCTGTTTTCTTGTGCCCTGTTACTGGTCACCATAGAGGAGATGAGCACCTTCCTCTCCGCTGCCCACCCTGAGCAAGTTGTAGGCTGCTGTAACAGTCAAGGCACGGGAAGGATGGAAACCAGGCAAGGAAGAAGCAACTGACAGTGACATCTGAGGTGTGTTTGGGTTTAGAAAAAGGCGTGCTCAACCTACCTGCCAAAAAGTAGACGGGCAACAGGTAAGTCAGCAAGTGAGGAGCTATGGAAAAGTCTCAAGGGACGTTAAAAAAGACATTAAAGGAAAAGCAGGTCATTTTCTGTGCTTCTAAGGTACAGTGGTTAGCACTTAACAAGAAAAGGAAAGCTACCAGCCTCTCTTACTGCTGTAAGCGGGAACAGCAATGGAAAAAAAACCACAATCTGACAGGAAAAAGGGGAGGAGGAAACGCAGACTGTGCTTATGCAGCTGGGGAGGGGAACAGACATTTCAAGCGATAAATAAATGCAATATGCAGCTTGTACTTGTTTACAGTGGGGGAGCTTTTTTTTTCCAGTGCAGATACCATCAGAGCTAGAAACCACTGTTAGTTGTGTAGATGTCCTACCATGACGTAGAAAGTACAGCTTTAAAAATATATTCCCCATTCAGCACCTCTAATTGGCCAATCTTCATTTAGAAATTGTTCTCTCTTAATGGCAATCATTCCCTTCAGGGTGATGCTTCTTAATGTTTGATGGCTCCACTCGGTGCTGAAGGCCCCCTCTTGCCATGAAATTAACAAATACCATATATTTTCCAAAAATCTCTGTTCTTCCAAACACCTCCAATCAAAAGTCCCATCCAGCTGCCCAAGTCTCTCTGTGTCCAGGTAGTAAATGAGAAAAGGAGAACAGGAAAAGGAGTTTTCTGTGGGATTGTCAGTGTGATGTTACTGTGGCTACTGGCAAAGTGTACCCACAGTGGACTGCAATAGTGCAAATGCTTACTATGCCAACATTACAAAATATGCCACCCAACTCAGACAGGAATAAACAACTGTCCTGAGGTAAATTTACTTTGCACTCTTCATGGGATCCTGGGATGGTGGTGTGACGTTGGGATTACTGAAGCAATGAAGCCAAAGGAGGCTCTCTGGGAAAATGAGGGCCAAAGGAAGCAAAAAGGGGCCAAAGAGAGCCCTCTGGGAAAACAGAGGGCAAAGGGGGCCAGAGGGGTCTTTCGGGGAAAATGGGGGCCAGAGGGGTCTTTCTGGGAAAATGGGGGCCAGAGGGGGCCAAAGGGGGCCAAAGGGGGTTTGGAAAGGAGCTGAAATCACTTGGGGCTGGAATAAGACGGAGGGGTTGGAATAAAGATGGTTGGGGCTGCAATAAAGACTGTGGGGCTGGAAATAAAAAGCACAGAGCTGGAATAAAGGCGGCTGGTGTGGGGCGTAATTAATTCGGGTTCATTGGGGCGTAATTAATTCGGGTTCATTGGGGCGTAATTAATTAGGGTTCATTGGGGCGTAATTAATTAGGGGAGGGTTAATTGCGGGGTGTGGTTAATTAGGGTTCATTGGGGCGTGATTAATTCGGGTTCATTGGGGCGTAATTAATTCGGGTTCATTGGGGCGTGATTAATTCGGGTTCATTGGGGCGTGATTAATTCGGGTTCATTGGGGCGTGATTAATTCGGGTTCATTGGGGCGTAATTAATTCGGGTTCATTGGGGCGTAATTAATTGGGGGGTGGGTTAATCGGGGGGTGTGGTTAATACGGGTTCATTGGGACGTAATTAATTCGGGTTCATTGGGGTGTAATTAATTCGGGTTCATTGGGGCGCAATTAAATCGGGTTCATTGGGGCGTAATTAATTCGGGTTCATTGGGGTGTGATTTATTCGGGTTCATTGGGGCGTAATTAATTCGGGTTCATTGGGGCGTGATTAATTCGGGTTCATTGGGGCGTGATTAATTCGGGTTCATTGGGGCGTGATTAATTCGGGTTCATTGGGGCGTGGTTAATTCGGGTTCATTGGGGCGTGGTTAATTAGTGCTCATTGGGGCGTGATTAATTCGGGTTCATTGGGACGTAATTAATTCGGGTTCATTGGGACGCGATTAATTCGGGTTCATTGGGGCGCGATTTATTCGGGTTCATTGGGGCGCGATTTATTCGGGTTCATTGGGGCGTAATTAATTCGGGTTCATTGGGGCGTAATTAATTCGGGTTCATTGGGGCGTGATTAATTCGGGTTCATTGGGGCGTGATTAATTCGGGTTCATTGGGGCGTGATTAATTCGGGTTCATTGGGGCGTGATTAATTCGGGTTCATTGGGGCGTAATTAATTCGGGTTCATTGGGGCGTAATTAATTCGGGTTCATTGGGGCGTGATTAATTCGTGTTCATTGGGGCGTAATTAATTCGGGTTCATTGGGGCGTAATTAATTTGGGTTCATTGGGGCGTGATTAATTCGGGTTCATTGGGGCGTGATTAATTTGGGTTCATTGGGGCGTGATTAATTCGGGTTCACTGGGGCATGATTAATTCGGGTTCATTGGGGCGTAATTAATTCGGGTTCATTGGGGCGTAATTAATTGGGGGGTGGGTTAATTGGGGGGTGTGGTTAATTCGGGTTCATTGGGACGTAATTAATTTGGGTTCATTGGGGTGTAATTAATTCGGGTTCATTGGGGCGTAATTAATTCGGGTTCATTGGGGCGTAATTAATTCGGGTTCATTGGGGCGTGATTAATTCGGGTTTCCCTGGGGACACTTTTCAGCGCTACACACCGCCCACCCCCGGAACCAAAAGCACCCGGAACCAAAGTCGCCCGGTCGTTGTTTCCCTGGGGACACCTTTTAGCGCTGCACCACGCCCCCACCCCCCCCCCGGAACCAAAAACACCCGGAACCAAAGTATCCAGGTCGTTGTTTCCGTGGGGACACTTTTCCAGAGCTGCACAGCCCCCCAGCCCCCCGGAACCAAAAGCACACGGAACCAAAGTAGCCCGGTCGTTGTTTCCCTGGGGACACTTTTCATCGCTGCACCACCCCCCACCACCCCCCCCCCCCCCCGGAACCAAAAGCGCCCGGAACCAAAGTCCCCCGGTCGTTGTTTCCCTAGGGACACTTTTCAGAGCTGCACAGCCCCACACCCCCCCCGGAACCAAAAGCACCCGGAACCAAAGTCGCCCGGTCGCTGCTTCCCTGGGGACAATTTTCAGCGCTGCACCACCCCCACCACCGCCCCCCCCCCGCCCCCCGGAACCAAAAGCACCCGGAACCAAAGTAACCAGGTCGTTGTTTCCGTGGGGACACTTTTCAGAACTGCACGGCCCCCATCCCCCCGGAAAGAAAAGGACCCGGAACCAGCCAGGGCTGACTCACCTCATCTGTACCGGTGGCAGCTCTGGGTGGCCGCACCTCCGATGCGCCGCCGTGACCCCCGGCGCGCAATGCCCGCGAACCGCGGAGACACCCCCCGCCCGGCCCAGACGCCCCGCCGCTAGCCGCGGAGAAAAGCCCCGGCACGGAGCGGCGCCGGGACAACGCCGGCCGCGGGCGGGAGGAGAACGCGCGGCGTCTCGCCGCCCGCGGGCCCCGCACCGACCCCGCGGAGCCCCGGCCCGCCGCGACCCCGCGCGCCGCCGACCGCCCGGCCCCGGCCGACCCCGCGCGGGGCGGCGGAGGCGGCGCCTCACCCGGAGGGAGCGCGGAGCCGGCGGCACCGCCCGGCGCCCAGCGCGGCGTCACGCGGCCGGGACCGGCGCCGGGAGCCCGGGCGAACGGCGCGCGCTCCGCGGCAGGAGCCGCGCGTAGGCTGGGCGCGCTTCCCGGCATCCCGCGGGGCTCCACACCGCCCCAGAGCGCATGCGCAGGGTCCCCCGGGCAGCTTCAGCGCGCTGTACCGCGCATGCGCCTCGGTCCTGCAGCGCTACCGCGGCGTGGTCGCTAGGCAACGGCGGCGCGCCGCTTTCAAGCGCCCTGCCGCGGGCGCTGCGCCGCCCGGCCGCAGTACCGGTCTGTGTCCGCAAGGCGGCAGCACCCACCGGGTTTCGTGCGCCTCGCCGCCCGCAAGCTTCCGCAGCGTGTCCTCAAAGAGGCAGAAGCGCTCTGCCGCTCCAACTGCGTCTCCCACCCGCAGTACCGCGGTCTGTCCACCAGGCGGCAGCACGCAGCGCGGTTCGTGCGCTGCGCCGCCCGGCCGCTTTGCTCTCTCTTCCTTTCTGTTCTCCAGCCTTCATTAGCACAGACACTTCTTTCCCCGTATTTATCTTCATAAAGTTCCTACAAAGCTATGACAGGATTGTGGCTCAGTGCATCCTGGGGAACTGCAGCGCTGACTTTCACCTGTGGGGCCAGGGCTGCTCAGCACCAGCGGGCAACAGCTGTGAAAATCACAGAGTCACAGGGCTGGGAAGGGACCCCCAGAGCCCACGGGGTCCCACCCCCTGACAAAGCAGGGTCCCTAGGAGGGAGGCATCCAGACGCGACTGGAATCTCTCCGCAGAAGGAGACTCCACACCCCCCTGGGCAGCCTGTCCCAGGGCTCCCTCACCCTCACTGGGCAAAAGGTCTTCCTGTGCTCTAAATTGCAGCCATTGCCCCTGCTCCTGTCCCCACAGACCACTGAGAAGGGGCTGCCCATTTCCCCCTGCGGCCCATACTTAACATATTGACCAACATCAATAAGGTCCCACCTTAGTCTTCTCCAGGCTGAACAGTCCCAGCTCACTCAGCCTTTCCTCACAGGGGAGATGCTCCAGGCCCTGTTCATCATCTTTGTAGCCCTTCTCTGGACTCCCTCCAGGAGATCCCTGTGTTTTTTAGACCAGGGAGCCCAGAACTGGACACAACACTCCAGGTGGGGCCTGACCAGGGCACAGCAGAGGGGGAGGATCCCCTCCTGTGACCTGCTGGCCAAAATGCTCTGCAGGAAGGAAGCACGACCCGAAACAAACATTTATTAAAAAGGACTGTACAAACAAATGAAACAGGGAGCAGCACACTGTTGCTCCTGCTGGGCAAAGAAGTGAAATATTTCAAACACGGCAGCCCGTGAAAGTGCCAGAAACTGCTCAAATACCTAAATGCTGAAAGGAAAACCTACGCCGGAGGAATTGGAAAACTGTAAAATAAAGCAAAGCACTTCTCTTTATTTAAAGGGCTACTAAAGTCTCTATTTCTTCAATTCTGCTATTTAGAGTAGTACCTCAATGGCTATTCTTTCAAAATTAGCTTCTGTAACTTGCAGCCACTAGCAGGTTCAGTCAGTCAGTACCCTGTTGAATCTAGCAAGTGTAAGGATGAAAATTCAGCTTACCTTTCCTCTAATGATTAACGGGGTCCTTGGCTCTAAAGTTTGAACAACTTACCTACCCCAGCCTGGGTATAGAAATTTCTACAGCACAGCCTTTAGACACAGTAGAGCGTTTGCATCCTTTTAGCGTGGGCTTAAGGTGGGGGGCAGGGACAGAGGCCTGTGACTTTTTTTGCCATTTGCTTGCAAAACAACAGGGCCGTATCCTTTGGGGCAATGGAGGAAATCAGGAAGAGACCCTAGAAACCAGCTATAAAAAAGAATCCAGTGATTTTTCTTAGCGCTTCAATACCCATTGCAAAGGGAATGATAAAGCCAGGGTTAAAACAGACTAGTAATATCAAACTCTTGTAAACTTTGAGAAGGGTCTCTTTATGGCTCTTCTGAGAAATTAACTGAATAAGAAGGAATTTAAGCCAAGTGAAGAAGTATCCTCAAAGAACCTTAGGTACAAAGGAAAAGGCAGTTGTTGCTCCACGGAGCAAAAATGCAGTAGACGTGCAAGACCTGCACTTCAGGCAGCTTCCTGCTCTGACTGAAAAACCCCACTAAATCAGTATTTCGTAACTTTCCCTCCGGTCCCTGGAGAAAGGTGCCTGGGAGAAAAAAAGCCTGCGGCTGTCACAGAAAAGCTCTTCAGTTCAACTTCCTTAATCTGTAAGAGAAAAGAGTACCGGCTCTCTAGAAAAGATACTGCTTCCTTCCCCCCAGCCCAAGGATCCCTTGATCAATAATACAGATTTTGTCTCTTTGAAATAGAATATTCCCAGTTGGGAGGGGACCCATAAGAAACATCCGGTCCAGCTCCCTGCTCCTCACACGAGTACCTAACGCTAAACCAGATGCTCCTTGAGCTCTGGCAGGTTTGGTGCTGTGACTACTTCCCTGAGGAGCCTGTTCCAGCGACTGAGCACCCTCTCAGTGAAGAGCCTTTTCCTAATGGCCAGTCTGAACTTCCCCTGATGCAGCTTCATTCTGTTTTCTTGTGCCCTGTTACTGGTCACCATAGAGGAGATGAGCACCTTCCTCTCCGCTGCCCACCCTGAGCAAGTTGTAGGCTGCTGTAACAGTCAAGGCACGGGAAGGATGGAAACCAGGCAAGGAAGAAGCAACTGACAGTGACATCTGAGGTGTGTTTGGGTTTAGAAAAAGGCGTGCTCAACCTACCTGCCAAAAAGTAGACGGGCAACAGGTAAGTCAGCAAGTGAGGAGCTATGGAAAAGTCTCAAGGGACGTTAAAAAAGACATTAAAGGAAAAGCAGGTCATTTTCTGTGCTTCTAAGGTACAGTGGTTAGCACTTAACAAGAAAAGGAAAGCTACCAGCCTCTCTTACTGCTGTAAGCGGGAACAGCAATGGAAAAAAAACCACAATCTGACAGGAAAAAGGGGAGGATGAAACGCAGACTGTGCTTATGCAGCTGGGGAGGGGAACAGACATTTCAAGCGATAAATAAATGCAATATGCAGCTTGTACTTGTTTACAGTGGGGGAGCTTTTTTTTTCCAGTGCAGATACCATCAGAGCTAGAAACCACTGTTAGTTGTGTAGATGTCCTACCATGACGTAGAAAGTACAGCTTTAAAAATATATTCCCCATTCAGCACCTCTAATTGGCCAATCTTCATTTAGAAATTGTTCTCTCTTAATGGCAATCATTCCCTTCAGGGTGATGCTTCTTAATGTTTGATGGCTCCACTCGGTGCTGAAGGCCCCCTCTTGCCATGAAATTAACAAATACCATATATTTTCCAAAAATCTCTGTTCTTCCAAACACCTCCAATCAAAAGTCCCATCCAGCTGCCCAAGTCTCTCTGTGTCCAGGTAGTAAATGAGAAAAGGAGAACAGGAAAAGGAGTTTTCTGTGGGATTGTCAGTGTGATGTTACTGTGGCTACTGGCAAAGTGTACCCACAGTGGACTGCAATAGTGCAAATGCTTACTATGCCAACATTACAAAATATGCCACCCAACTCAGACAGGAATAAACAACTGTCCTGAGGTAAATTTACTTTGCACTCTTCATGGGATCCTGGGATGGTGGTGTGACGTTGGGATTACTGAAGCAATGAAGCCAAAGGAGGCTCTCTGGGAAAATGAGGGCCAAAGGAAGCAAAAAGGGGCCAAAGAGAGCCCTCTGGGAAAACAGAGGGCAAAGGGGGCCAGAGGGGTCTTTCGGGGAAAATGGGGGCCAGAGGGGTCTTTCTGGGAAAATGGGGGCCAGAGGGGGCCAAAGGGGGCCAAAGGGGGTTTGGAAAGGAGCTGAAATCACTTGGGGCTGGAATAAGACGGAGGGGTTGGAATAAAGATGGTTGGGGCTGCAATAAAGACTGTGGGGCTGGAAATAAAAAGCACAGAGCTGGAATAAAGGCGGCTGGTGTGGGGCGTAATTAATTCGGGTTCATTGGGGCGTAATTAATTCGGGTTCATTGGGGCGTAATTAATTCGGGTTCATTGGGGCGTAATTAATTAGGGGAGGGTTAATTGCGGGGTGTGGTTAATTAGGGTTCATTGGGGCGTGATTAATTCGGGTTCATTGGGGCGTAATTAATTCGGGTTCATTGGGGCGTGATTAATTCGGGTTCATTGGGGCGTGATTAATTCGGGTTCATTGGGGCGTGATTAATTCGGGTTCATTGGGGCGTAATTAATTCGGGTTCATTGGGGCGTAATTAATTGGGGGGTGGGTTAATCGGGGGGTGTGGTTAATACGGGTTCATTGGGACGTAATTAATTCGGGTTCATTGGGGTGTAATTAATTCGGGTTCATTGGGGCGCAATTAAATCGGGTTCATTGGGGCGTAATTAATTCGGGTTCATTGGGGTGTGATTTAATTCGGGTTCATTGGGGCGTAATTAATTCGGGTTCATTGGGGCGTGATTAATTCGGGTTCATTGGGGCGTGATTAATTCGGGTTCATTGGGGCGTGATTAATTCGGGTTCATTGGGGCGTGGTTAATTAGTGCTCATTGGGGCGTGGTTAATTCGGGTTCATTGGGACGTAATTAATTCGGGTTCATTGGGACGCGATTAATTCGGGTTCATTGGGGCGCGATTTATTCGGGTTCATTGGGGCGCGATTTATTCGGGTTCATTGGGGCGTGATTAATTCGGGTTCATTGGGGCGTAATTAATTCGGGTTCATTGGGGCGTGATTAATTCGGGTTCATTGGGGCGTGATTAATTCGGGTTCATTGGGGCGTGATTAATTCGGGTTCATTGGGGCGTGATTAATTCGGGTTCATTGGGGCGTAATTAATTCGGGTTCATTGGGGCGTAATTAATTCGGGTTCATTGGGGCGTGATTAATTCGTGTTCATTGGGGCGTAATTAATTCGGGTTCATTGGGGCGTAATTAATTTGGGTTCATTGGGGCGTGATTAATTCGGGTTCATTGGGGCGTGATTAATTTGGGTTCATTGGGGCGTGATTAATTCGGGTTCACTGGGGCATGATTAATTCGGGTTCATTGGGGCGTAATTAATTCGGGTTCATTGGGGCGTAATTAATTGGGGGGTGGGTTAATTGGGGGGTGTGGTTAATTCGGGTTCATTGGGACGTAATTAATTCGGGTTCATTGGGGTGTAATTAATTCGGGTTCATTGGGGCGTAATTAATTCGGGTTCATTGGGGCGTAATTAATTCGGGTTCATTGGGGCGTGATTAATTCGGGTTTCCCTGGGGACACTTTTCAGCGCTACAAACCGCCCACCCCCGGAACCAAAAGCACCCGGAACCAAAGTCGCCCGGTCGTTGTTTCCCTGGGGACACCTTTTAGCGCTGCACCACGCCCCCACCCCCCCCCCCCCGGAACCAAAAACACCCGGAACCAAAGTATCCAGGTCGTTGTTTCCGTGGGGACACTTTTCCAGAGCTGCACAGCCCCCCAGCCCCCCGGAACCAAAAGCACACGGAACCAAAGTAGCCCGGTCGTTGTTTCCCTGGGGACACTTTTCATCGCTGCACCACCCCCCCACCCCCCCCCCCCCCCCCCCGGAACCAAAAGCGCCCGGAACCAAAGTCCCCCGGTCGTTGTTTCCCTAGGGACACTTTTCAGAGCTGCACAGCCCCACACCCCCCCCGGAACCAAAAGCACCCGGAACCAAAGTCGCCCGGTCGTTGTTTCCCTAGGGACACTTTTCAGAGCTGCACAGCCCCACAACCCCCCCGGAACCAAAAGCACCCGGAACCAAAGTCGCCCGGTCGCTGCTTCCCTGGGGACACTTTTCAGCGCTGCACCACCCCCACCACCGCCCCCCCCCGCCCCCCGGAACCAAAAGCACCCGGAACCAAAGTAACCAGGTCGTTGTTTCCGTGGGGACACTTTTCAGAACTGCACGGCCCCCATCCCCCCGGAAAGAAAAGGACCCGGAACCAGCCAGGGCTGACTCACCTCATCTGTACCGGTGGCAGCTCTGGGTGGCCGCACCTCCGATGCGCCGCCGTGACCCCCGGCGCGCAATGCCCGCGAACCGCGGAGACACCCCCCGCCCGGCCCAGACGCCCCGCCGCTAGCCGCGGAGAAAAGCCCCGGCACGGAGCGGCGCCGGGACAACGCCGGCCGCGGGCGGGAGGAGAACGCGCGGCGTCTCGCCGCCCGCGGGCCCCGCACCGACCCCGCGGAGCCCCGGCCCGCCGCGACCCCCGCGCGCCGCCGACCGCCCGGCCCCGGCCGACCCCGCGCGGGGCGGCGGAGGCGGCGCCTCACCCGGAGGGAGCGCGGAGCCGGCGGCACCGCCCGGCGCCCAGCGCGGCGTCACGCGGCCGGGACCGGCGCCGGGAGCCCGGGCGAACCGCGCGCGCTCCGCGGCAGGAGCCGCGCGTAGGCTGGGCGCGCTTCCCGGCATCCCGCGGGGCTCCACACCGCCCCAGAGCGCATGCGCAGGGTCCCCCGGGCAGCTTCAGCGCGCTGTACCGCGCATGCGCCTCGGTCCTGCAGCGCTACCGCGGCGGGGTCGCTAGGCAACGGCGGCGCGCCGCTTTCAAGCGCCCTGCCGCGGGCGCTGCGCCGCCCGGCCGCAGTACCGGTCTGTGTCCGCAAGGCGGCAGCACCCACCGGGTTTCGTGCGCCTCGCCGCCCGCCAGCTTCCGCAGCGTGTCCTCAAAGAGGCAGAAGCGCTCTGCCGCTCCAACTGCGTCTCCCACCCGCAGTACCGCGGTCTGTCCACCAGGCGGCAGCACGCAGCGCGGTTCGTGCGCTGCGCCGCCCGGCCGCTTTGCTCTCTCTTCCTTTCTCTTCTCCAGCCTTCATTAGCACAGACACTTCTTTCCCCGTATTTATCTTCATAAAGTTCCTACAAAGCTATGACAGGATTGTGGCTCAGTGCATCCTGGGGAACTGCAGCGCTGACTTTCACCTGTGGGGCCAGGGCTGCTCAGCACCAGCGGGCAACAGCTGTGAAAATCACAGAGTCACAGGGCTGGGAAGGGACCCCCAGAGCCCACGGGGTCCCACCCCCTGACAAAGCAGGGTCCCTAGGAGGGAGGCATCCAGACGCGACTGGAATCTCTCCGCAGAAGGAGACTCCACACCCCCCTGGGCAGCCTGTCCCAGGGCTCCCTCACCCTCACTGGGCAAAAGGTCTTCCTGTGCTCTAAATTGCAGCCATTGCCCCTGCTCCTGTCCCCACAGACCACTGAGAAGGGGCTGCCCATTTCCCCCTGCGGCCCATACTTAACATATTGACCAACATCAATAAGGTCCCACCTTAGTCTTCTCCAGGCTGAACAGTCCCAGCTCACTCAGCCTTTCCTCACAGGGGAGATGCTCCAGGCCCTGTTCATCATCTTTGTAGCCCTTCTCTGGACTCCCTCCAGGAGATCCCTGTGTTTTTTAGACCAGGGAGCCCAGAACTGGACACAACACTCCAGGTGGGGCCTGACCAGGGCACAGCAGAGGGGGAGGATCCCCTCCTGTGACCTGCTGGCCAAAATGCTCTGCAGGAAGGAAGCACGACCCGAAACAAACATTTATTAAAAAGGACTGTACAAACAAATGAAACAGGGAGCAGCACACTGTTGCTCCTGCTGGGCAAAGAAGTGAAATATTTCAAACACGGCAGCCCGTGAAAGTGCCAGAAACTGCTCAAATACCTAAATGCTGAAAGGAAAACCTACGCCGGAGGAATTGGAAAACTGTAAAATAAAGCAAAGCACTTCTCTTTATTTAAAGGGCTACTAAAGTCTCTATTTCTTCAATTCTGCTATTTAGAGTAGTACCTCAATGGCTATTCTTTCAAAATTAGCTTCTGTAACTTGCAGCCACTAGCAGGTTCAGTCAGTCAGTACCCTGTTGAATCTAGCAAGTGTAAGGATGAAAATTCAGCTTACCTTTCCTCTAATGATTAACGGGGTCCTTGGCTCTAAAGTTTGAACAACTTACCTACCCCAGCCTGGGTATAGAAATTTCTACAGCACAGCCTTTAGACACAGTAGAGCGTTTGCATCCTTTTAGCGTGGGCTTAAGGTGGGGGGCAGGGACAGAGGCCTGTGACTTTTTTTGCCATTTGCTTGCAAAACAACAGGGCCGTATCCTTTGGGGCAATGGAGGAAATCAGGAAGAGACCCTAGAAACCAGCTATAAAAAAGAATCCAGTGATTTTTCTTAGCGCTTCAATACCCATTGCAAAGGGAATGATAAAGCCAGGGTTAAAACAGACTAGTAATATCAAACTCTTGTAAACTTTGAGAAGGGTCTCTTTATGGCTCTTCTGAGAAATTAACTGAATAAGAAGGAATTTAAGCCAAGTGAAGAAGTATCCTCAAAGAACCTTAGGTACAAAGGAAAAGGCAGTTGTTGCTCCACGGAGCAAAAATGCAGTAGACGTGCAAGACCTGCACTTCAGGCAGCTTCCTGCTCTGACTGAAAAACCCCACTAAATCAGTATTTCGTAACTTTCCCTCCGGTCCCTGGAGAAAGGTGCCTGGGAGAAAAAAAGCCTGCGGCTGTCACAGAAAAGCTCTTCAGTTCAACTTCCTTAATCTGTAAGAGAAAAGAGTACCGGCTCTCTAGAAAAGATACTGCTTCCTTCCCCCCAGCCCAAGGATCCCTTGATCAATAATACAGATTTTGTCTCTTTGAAATAGAATATTCCCAGTTGGGAGGGGACCCATAAGAAACATCCGGTCCAGCTCCCTGCTCCTCACACGAGTACCTAACGCTAAACCAGATGCTCCTTGAGCTCTGGCAGGTTTGGTGCTGTGACTACTTCCCTGAGGAGCCTGTTCCAGCGACTGAGCACCCTCTCAGTGAAGAGCCTTTTCCTAATGGCCAGTCTGAACTTCCCCTGATGCAGCTTCATTCTGTTTTCTTGTGCCCTGTTACTGGTCACCATAGAGGAGATGAGCACCTTCCTCTCCGCTGCCCACCCTGAGCAAGTTGTAGGCTGCTGTAACAGTCAAGGCACGGGAAGGATGGAAACCAGGCAAGGAAGAAGCAACTGACAGTGACATCTGAGGTGTGTTTGGGTTTAGAAAAAGGCGTGCTCAACCTACCTGCCAAAAAGTAGACGGGCAACAGGTAAGTCAGCAAGTGAGGAGCTATGGAAAAGTCTCAAGGGACGTTAAAAAAGACATTAAAGGAAAAGCAGGTCATTTTCTGTGCTTCTAAGGTACAGTGGTTAGCACTTAACAAGAAAAGGAAAGCTACCAGCCTCTCTTACTGCTGTAAGCGGGAACAGCAATGGAAAAAAAACCACAATCTGACAGGAAAAAGGGGAGGATGAAACGCAGACTGTGCTTATGCAGCTGGGGAGGGGAACAGACATTTCAAGCGATAAATAAATGCAATATGCAGCTTGTACTTGTTTACAGTGGGGGAGCTTTTTTTTTCCAGTGCAGATACCATCAGAGCTAGAAACCACTGTTAGTTGTGTAGATGTCCTACCATGACGTAGAAAGTACAGCTTTAAAAATATATTCCCCATTCAGCACCTCTAATTGGCCAATCTTCATTTAGAAATTGTTCTCTCTTAATGGCAATCATTCCCTTCAGGGTGATGCTTCTTAATGTTTGATGGCTCCACTCGGTGCTGAAGGCCCCCTCTTGCCATGAAATTAACAAATACCATATATTTTCCAAAAATCTCTGTTCTTCCAAACACCTCCAATCAAAAGTCCCATCCAGCTGCCCAAGTCTCTCTGTGTCCAGGTAGTAAATGAGAAAAGGAGAACAGGAAAAGGAGTTTTCTGTGGGATTGTCAGTGTGATGTTACTGTGGCTACTGGCAAAGTGTACCCACAGTGGACTGCAATAGTGCAAATGCTTACTATGCCAACATTACAAAATATGCCACCCAACTCAGACAGGAATAAACAACTGTCCTGAGGTAAATTTACTTTGCACTCTTCATGGGATCCTGGGATGGTGGTGTGACGTTGGGATTACTGAAGCAATGAAGCCAAAGGAGGCTCTCTGGGAAAATGAGGGCCAAAGGAAGCAAAAAGGGGCCAAAGAGAGCCCTCTGGGAAAACAGAGGGCAAAGGGGGCCAGAGGGGTCTTTCGGGGAAAATGGGGGCCAGAGGGGTCTTTCTGGGAAAATGGGGGCCAGAGGGGGCCAAAGGGGGCCAAAGGGGGTTTGGAAAGGAGCTGAAATCACTTGGGGCTGGAATAAGACGGAGGGGTTGGAATAAAGATGGTTGGGGCTGCAATAAAGACTGTGGGGCTGGAAATAAAAAGCACAGAGCTGGAATAAAGGCGGCTGGTGTGGGGCGTAATTAATTCGGGTTCATTGGGGCGTAATTAATTCGGGTTCATTGGGGCGTAATTAATTAGGGTTCATTGGGGCGTAATTAATTAGGGGAGGGTTAATTGCGGGGTGTGGTTAATTAGGGTTCATTGGGGCGTGATTAATTCGGGTTCATTGGGGCGTGATTAATTCGGGTTCATTGGGGCGTGATTAATTCGGGTTCATTGGGGCGTGATTAATTCGGGTTCATTGGGGCGTAATTAATTCGGGTTCATTGGGGCGTAATTAATTGGGGGGTGGGTTAATCGGGGGGTGTGGTTAATACGGGTTCATTGGGACGTAATTAATTCGGGTTCATTGGGGTGTAATTAATTCGGGTTCATTGGGGCGCAATTAAATCGGGTTCATTGGGGCGTAATTAATTCGGGTTCATTGGGGTGTGATTTAATTCGGGTTCATTGGGGCGTAATTAATTCGGGTTCATTGGGGCGTAATTAATTCGGGTTCATTGGGGCGTGATTAATTCGGGTTCATTGGGGCGTGATTAATTCGGGTTCATTGGGGCGTGATTAATTCGGGTTCATTGGGGCGTGGTTAATTAGTGCTCATTGGGGCGTGATTAATTCGGGTTCATTGGGACGTAATTAATTCGGGTTCATTGGGACGCGATTAATTCGGGTTCATTGGGGCGCGATTTATTCGGGTTCATTGGGGCGCGATTTATTCGGGTTCATTGGGGCGTAATTAATTCGGGTTCATTGGGGCGTGATTAATTCGGGTTCATTGGGGCGTGATTAATTCGGGTTCATTGGGGCGTGATTAATTCGGGTTCATTGGGGCGTGATTAATTCGGGTTCATTGGGGCGTGATTAATTCGGGTTCATTGGGGCGTAATTAATTCGGGTTCATTGGGGCGTAATTAATTCGGGTTCATTGGGGCGTGATTAATTCGTGTTCATTGGGGCGTAATTAATTCGGGTTCATTGGGGCGTAATTAATTTGGGTTCATTGGGGCGTGATTAATGCGGGTTCATTGGGGCGTGATTAATTTGGGTTCATTGGGGCGTGATTAATTCGGGTTCACTGGGGCATGATTAATTCGGGTTCATTGGGGCGTAATTAATTCGGGTTCATTGGGGCGTAATTAATTGGGGGGTGGGTTAATTGGGGGGTGTGGTTAATTCGGGTTCATTGGGACGTAATTAATTCGGGTTCATTGGGGTGTAATTAATTCGGGTTCATTGGGGCGTAATTAATTCGGGTTCATTGGGGCGTAATTAATTCGGGTTCATTGGGGCGTGATTAATTCGGGTTTCCCTGGGGACACTTTTCAGCGCTACAAACCGCCCACCCCCGGAACCAAAAGCACCCGGAACCAAAGTCGCCCGGTCGTTGTTTCCCTGGGGACACCTTTTAGCGCTGCACCACGCCCCCACCCCCCCCCCCCCCGGAACCAAAAACACCCGGAACCAAAGTATCCAGGTCGTTGTTTCCGTGGGGACACTTTTCCAGAGCTGCACAGCCACCCAGCCCCCCGGAACCAAAAGCACACGGAACCAAAGTAGCCCGGTCGTTGTTTCCCTGGGGACACTTTTCATCGCTGCACCACCCCCCACCCCCCCCCACCCCCCCCCGGAACCAAAAGCGCCCGGAACCAAAGTCCCCCGGTCGTTGTTTCCCTAGGGACACTTTTCAGAGCTGCACAGCCCCACACACCCCCCGGAACCAAAAGCACCCGGAACCAAAGTCGCCCGGTCGTTGTTTCCCTAGGGACACTTTTCAGAGCTGCACAGCCCCACACCCCCCCCGGAACCAAAAGCACCCGGAACCAAAGTCGCCCGGTCGCTGCTTCCCTGGGGACACTTTTCAGCGCTGCACCACCCCCACCACCGCCCCCCCCCCGCCCCCCGGAACCAAAAGCACCCGGAACCAAAGTAACCAGGTCGTTGTTTCCGTGGGGACACTTTTCAGAACTGCACGGCCCCCATCCCCCCGGAAAGAAAAGGACCCGGAACCAGCCAGGGCTGACTCACCTCATCTGTACCGGTGGCAGCTCTGGGTGGCCGCACCTCCGATGCGCCGCCGTGACCCCCGGCGCGCAATGCCCGCGAACCGCGGAGACACCCCCCGCCCGGCCCAGACGCCCCGCCGCTAGCCGCGGAGAAAAGCCCCGGCACGGAGCGGCGCCGGGACAACGCCGGCCGCGGGCGGGAGGAGAACGCGCGGCGTCTCGCCGCCCGCGGGCCCCGCACCGACCCCGCGGAGCCCCGGCCCGCCGCGACCCCCGCGCGCCGCCGACCGCCCGGCCCCGGCCGACCCCGTGCGGGGCGGCGGAGGCGGCGCCTCACCCGGAGGGAGCGCGGAGCCGGCGGCACCGCCCGGCGCCCAGCGCGGCGTCACGCGGCCGGGACCGGCGCCGGGAGCCCGGGCGAACCGCGCGCGCTCCGCGGCAGGAGCCGCGCGTAGGCTGGGCGCGCTTCCCGGCATCCCGCGGGGCTCCACACCGCCCCGGAGCGCATGCGCAGGGTCCCCCGGGCAGCTTCAGCGCGCTGTACCGCGCATGCGCCTCGGTCCTGCAGCGCTACCGCGGCGGGGTCGCTAGGCAACGGCGGCGCGCCGCTTTCAAGCGCCCTGCCGCGGGCGCTGCGCCGCCCGGCCGCAGTACCGGTCTGTGTCCGCAAGGCGGCAGCACCCACCGGGTTTCGTGCGCCTCGCCGCCCGCCAGCTTCCGCAGCGTGTCCTCAAAGAGGCAGAAGCGCTCTGCCGCTCCAACTGCGTCTCCCACCCGCAGTACCGCGGTCTGTCCACCAGGCGGCAGCACGCAGCGCGGTTCGTGCGCTGCGCCGCCCGGCCGCTTTGCTCTCTCTTCCTTTCTGTTCTCCAGCCTTCATTAGCACAGACACTTCTTTCCCCGTATTTATCTTCATAAAGTTCCTACAAAGCTATGACAGGATTGTGGCTCAGTGCATCCTGGGGAACTGCAGCGCTGACTTTCACCTGTGGGGCCAGGGCTGCTCAGCACCAGCGGGCAACAGCTGTGAAAATCACAGAGTCACAGGGCTGGGAAGGGACCCCCAGAGCCCACGGGGTCCCACCCCCTGACAAAGCAGGGTCCCTAGGAGGGAGGCATCCAGACGCGACTGGAATCTCTCCGCAGAAGGAGACTCCACACCCCCCTGGGCAGCCTGTCCCAGGGCTCCCTCACCCTCACTGGGCAAAAGGTCTTCCTGTGCTCTAAATTGCAGCCATTGCCCCTGCTCCTGTCCCCACAGACCACTGAGAAGGGGCTGCCCATTTCCCCCTGCGGCCCATACTTAACATATTGACCAACATCAATAAGGTCCCACCTTAGTCTTCTCCAGGCTGAACAGTCCCAGCTCACTCAGCCTTTCCTCACAGGGGAGATGCTCCAGGCCCTGTTCATCATCTTTGTAGCCCTTCTCTGGACTCCCTCCAGGAGATCCCTGTGTTTTTTAGACCAGGGAGCCCAGAACTGGACACAACACTCCAGGTGGGGCCTGACCAGGGCACAGCAGAGGGGGAGGATCCCCTCCTGTGACCTGCTGGCCAAAATGCTCTGCAGGAAGGAAGCACGACCCGAAACAAACATTTATTAAAAAGGACTGTACAAACAAATGAAACAGGGAGCAGCACACTGTTGCTCCTGCTGGGCAAAGAAGTGAAATATTTCAAACACGGCAGCCCGTGAAAGTGCCAGAAACTGCTCAAATACCTAAATGCTGAAAGGAAAACCTACGCCGGAGGAATTGGAAAACTGTAAAATAAAGCAAAGCACTTCTCTTTATTTAAAGGGCTACTAAAGTCTCTATTTCTTCAATTCTGCTATTTAGAGTAGTACCTCAATGGCTATTCTTTCAAAATTAGCTTCTGTAACTTGCAGCCACTAGCAGGTTCAGTCAGTCAGTACCCTGTTGAATCTAGCAAGTGTAAGGATGAAAATTCAGCTTACCTTTCCTCTAATGATTAACGGGGTCCTTGGCTCTAAAGTTTGAACAACTTACCTACCCCAGCCCGGGTATAGAAATTTCTACAGCACAGCCTTTAGACACAGTAGAGCGTTTGCATCCTTTTAGCGTGGGCTTAAGGTGGGGGGCAGGGACAGAGGCCTGTGACATTTTTGCCATTTGCTTGCAAAACAACAGGGCCGTATCCTTTGGGGCAATGGAGGAAATCAGGAAGAGACCCTAGAAACCAGCTATAAAAAAGAATCCAGTGATTTTTCTTAGCGCTTCAATACCCATTGCAAAGGGAATGATAAAGCCAGGGTTAAAACAGACTAGTAATATCAAACTCTTGTAAACTTTGAGAAGGGTCTCTTTATGGCTCTTCTGAGAAATTAACTGAATAAGAAGGAATTTAAGCCAAGTGAAGAAGTATCCTCAAAGAACCTTAGGTACAAAGGAAAAGGCAGTTGTTGCTCCACGGAGCAAAAATGCAGTAGACGTGCAAGACCTGCACTTCAGGCAGCTTCCTGCTCTGACTGAAAAACCCCACTAAATCAGTATTTCGTAACTTTCCCTCCGGTCCCTGGAGAAAGGTGCCTGGGAGAAAAAAAGCCTGCGGCTGTCACAGAAAAGCTCTTCAGTTCAACTTCCTTAATCTGTAAGAGAAAAGAGTACCGGCTCTCTAGAAAAGATACTGCTTCCTTCCCCCCAGCCCAAGGATCCCTTGATCAATAATACAGATTTTGTCTCTTTGAAATAGAATATTCCCAGTTGGGAGGGGACCCATAAGAAACATCCGGTCCAGCTCCCTGCTCCTCACACGAGTACCTAACGCTAAACCAGATGCTCCTTGAGCTCTGGCAGGTTTGGTGCTGTGACTACTTCCCTGAGGAGCCTGTTCCAGCGACTGAGCACCCTCTCAGTGAAGAGCCTTTTCCTAATGGCCAGTCTGAACTTCCCCTGATGCAGCTTCATTCTGTTTTCTTGTGCCCTGTTACTGGTCACCATAGAGGAGATGAGCACCTTCCTCTCCGCTGCCCACCCTGAGCAAGTTGTAGGCTGCTGTAACAGTCAAGGCACGGGAAGGATGGAAACCAGGCAAGGAAGAAGCAACTGACAGTGACATCTGAGGTGTGTTTGGGTTTAGAAAAAGGCGTGCTCAACCTACCTGACCCTCTGAACCATGCCAAAAAGTAGACGGGCAACAGGTAAGTCAGCAAGTGAGGAGCTATGGAAAAGTCTCAAGGGACGTTAAAAAAGACATTAAAGGAAAAGCAGGTCATTTTCTGTGCTTCTAAGGTACAGTGGTTAGCACTTAACAAGAAAAGGAAAGCTACCAGCCTCTCTTACTGCTGTAAGCGGGAACAGCAATGGAAAAAAAACCACAATCTGACAGGAAAAAGGGGAGGAGGAAACGCAGACTGTGCTTATGCAGCTGGGGAGGGGAACAGACATTTCAAGCGATAAATAAATGCAATATGCAGCTTGTACTTGTTTACAGTGGGGGAGCTTTTTTTTTCCAGTGCAGATACCATCAGAGCTAGAAACCACTGTTAGTTGTGTAGATGTCCTACCATGACGTAGAAAGTACAGCTTTAAAAATATATTCCCCATTCAGCACCTCTAATTGGCCAATCTTCATTTAGAAATTGTTCTCTCTTAATGGCAATCATTCCCTTCAGGGTGATGCTTCTTAATGTTTGATGGCTCCACTCGGTGCTGAAGGCCCCCTCTTGCCATGAAATTAACAAATACCATATATTTTCCAAAAATCTCTGTTCTTCCAAACACCTCCAATCAAAAGTCCCATCCAGCTGCCCAAGTCTCTCTGTGTCCAGGTAGTAAATGAGAAAAGGAGAACAGGAAAAGGAGTTTTCTGTGGGATTGTCAGTGTGATGTTACTGTGGCTACTGGCAAAGTGTACCCACAGTGGACTGCAATAGTGCAAATGCTTACTATGCCAACATTACAAAATATGCCACCCAACTCAGACAGGAATAAACAACTGTCCTGAGGTAAATTTACTTTGCACTCTTCATGGGATCCTGGGATGGTGGTGTGACGTTGGGATTACTGAAGCAATGAAGCCAAAGGAGGCTCTCTGGGAAAATGAGGGCCAAAGGAAGCAAAAAGGGGCCAAAGAGAGCCCTCTGGGAAAACAGAGGGCAAAGGGGGCCAGAGGGGTCTTTCTGGGAAAATGGGGGCCAGAGGGGGCCAAAGGGGGCCAAAGGGGGTTTGGAAAGGAGCTGAAATCACTTGGGGCTGGAATAAGACGGAGGGGTTGGAATAAAGATGGTTGGGGCTGCAATAAAGACTGTGGGGCTGGAAATAAAAAGCACAGAGCTGGAATAAAGGTGGCTGGTGTGGGGCGTAATTAATTCGGGTTCATTGGGGCGTAATTAATTCGGGTTCATTGGGGCGTAAATAATTAGGGTTCATTGGGGCGTAATTAATTGGGGGAGGGTTAATTGCGGGGTTGTGGTTAATTAGGGTTCATTGGGGCGTGATTAATTTGGGTTCATTGGGGCGTGATTAATTCGGGTTCATTGGGGCGTAATTAATTCGGGTTCATTGGGGCCTGATTAATTGGGGTTCATTGGGGCGTAATTAATTGGGGTTCATTTGGGTGTAATTAATTCGGGTTCATTGGGGCGCAATTAATTCGGGTTCCTTGGGACGTAATTAATTCGGGTTCATTGGGGTGTGATTAATTCGGGTTCATTGGGGCGTAATTAATTCGGGTTCATTGGGGCGTAATTAATTCGGGTTCATTGGGGCGTGGTTAATTCGGGTTCATTGGGGCGTAATTAATTAGGGTTCATTGGGGCGTAATTAATTCGGGTTCATTGGGGCGTAATTAATTGGGGTTCATTGGGGCGTAATTAATTCGGGTTCCTTGGGGCGTAATTAATTCGGGTTCATTTGGGCGTGATTAATTCGGGTTCATTGGGGCCTGATTAATTGGGGTTCATTGGGGCGTAATTAATTGGGGTTCATTGGGGTGTAATTAATTCGGGTTCATTGGGGCGCAATTAATTTGGGTTCCTTGGGATGTAATTAATTCGGGTTCATTGGGGCGTGATTAATTCGGGTTCATTGGGGCGTGATTAATTCGGGTTCATTGGGGCGTAATTACTTTGGGTTCATTGGGGCGTAATTAATTCGTGTTCATTGGGGCGTGATTAATTCGCGTTCATTGGGGTGTGATTAATTCGGGTTCCTTGGGGCGTAATTAATTCGGGTTCATTGGGGCGTGATTACTTCGGGTTCATTGGGGCGTAATTAATTCGGGTTCATTGGGGCGTAATTAATTCGGGTTCATTGGGGTGTAATTAATTGGGGGGTGGGTTAATTGGGAGGTGTGGTTAATTCGGGTTCATTGGGGCGTGATTTATTCGGGTTCATTGGGGCGTAATTAATTCGGGTTCATTGGGGCGTAATTAAATCGGGTTCTTTGGGGCGTGATTAATTGGGGTTCATTGGGGCGTGATTAATTCGGGTTCATTGGGGCGTAATTAATTCGGGTTCATTGGGGCGTGATTAATTGGGGTTCATTGGGGCGCAATTAATTCGGGTTCATTGGGGCGTGATTAATTGGGGTTCATTGGGGCGTAATTAATTAGGGTTCATTGGGGCGTAATTAATTGGGGGGTGGGTTAATTGGGAGGTGTGGTTAATTCGGGTTCATTGGGACGTAATTAATTCGGGTTCATTGGGGTGTAATTAATTCGGGTTCATTGGGGCGCAATTAATTCGTGTTCATTGGGGCGTAATTAATTCGGGTTCATTGGGGCGTGATTTATTCGGGTTCATTGGGGCGTAATTAATTCGGGTTCATTGGGGCGTAATTAATTCGGGTTCATTGGGGCGTGATTAATTCGGGTTCATTGGGGTGTGGTTAATTAGTGTTCATTGGGGCGTGATTAATTCGGATTCATTGGGGCGTAATTAATTCGGGTTCATTGGGGCGTGATTAATTCGGGTTCATTGGGGCGTAATTAATTCGGGTTCATTGGGGCGTAATTAATTGGGGTTCATTGGGGCGTAATTAATTCGGGTTCATTGGGGTGTGGTTAATTAGTGTTCATTGGGGCGTGATTAATTCGGATTCATTGGGGCGTGATTAATTCGGGTTCATTGGGGCGTAATTAATTCGGGTTCATTGGGGCGTGATTAATTCGGGTTCATTGGGGCGTAATTAATTCGGGTTCATTGGGGCGTGATTAATTCGGGTTCATTGGGACGTAATTAATTCGGGTTCATTGGGGTGTAATTAATTGGGGGTGGGTTAATTGCGGCGTGTGTTTAATTCGGGTTCATTGGGGCGTGATTAATTCGGGTTCATTGGGGCGTGATTAATTCGGGTTCATTGGGGCGTAATTAATTCGGGTTCATTGGCGCGTAATTAATTCTGGTTCATTTGAGCGTAATTAATTCGGGTTCATTGGCGCGTAATTAATTTGGGTTCATTGGGGCGTGATTAATTCGGGTTCATTGGGACGTAATTAATTCGGGTTCATTGGGGCGTGATTAATTCGGGTTCATTGGGGCGTGATTAATTCGGGTTCATTGGGGCGTGATTAATTCGGGTTCATTGGGGCGTGATTAATTCGGGTTCAATGGGGCGTGATTAATTCGGGTTCATTGGGGCGTGATTAATTCGGGTTCATTGGGGCGTGATTAATTGGGGTTCATTGGGGCGTGATTAATTCGGGTTCATTGGGGCGTAATTAATTCGGGTTCATTGGGGCGTGATTAATTCGGGTTCATTGGGGCGTGATTAATTGGGGTTCATTGGGGCGTGATTAATTCGGGTTCATTGGGGCGTGATTAATTCGGGTTCATTGGGGCGTGATTAATTCGGGTTCCTTGGGGCGTAATTAATTCGGGTTCATTGGGGCGTAATTAATTCGGGTTCATTGGGGAGTGATTAATTCGGGTTTCCCTGGGGACACTTTTCAGTGCTACACACCGCCCACCCCCGGAACCGAAAGCACCCGGAACCAAAGTAACCGGGTCGTAGCTTCCGTGGGGACACTTTTCAGCGCTGCAGCACCTTCCCTCCCCGGAGCCAAAAGCACCCGGAACCAAAGTCGCCCGGTCGTTGTTTCCCTGGGGACACCTTTTAGCGCTGCACCACGCCCCCACCCCCCCCCCCCCGGAACCAAAAGCACCCGGAACCAAAGTATCCAGGTCGTTGTTTCCGTGGGGACACTTTTCCAGAGCTGCACAGCCCCCCAGCCCCCCGGAACTAAAAGCACACGGAACCAAAGTAGCCCGGTCGTTGTTTCCCTGGGGACACTTTTCGGCGCTGCACCACCACCACCACACCCCCCCCCCCCCCGGAACCAAAAGCACCCGGAACCAAAGTCGCCCGGTCGCTGCTTCCCTGGGGACACTTTTCAGCGCTGCACCACCCCCACCACCGCCCCCCCCGCCCCCCGGAACCAAAAGCACCCGGAACCAAAGTAACCAGGTCGTTGTTTCCGTGGGGACACTTTTCAGAACTGCACGGCCCCCATCCCCCCGGAAACAAAAGCACCCGGAACCAGCCAGGGCTGACTCACCTCATCTGTACCGGTGGCAGCTCTGGGTGGCCGCACCTCCGATGCGCCGCCGCGATCCCCGGCGCGCAATGCCCGCGAACCGCGGAGACACCCCCCGCCCGGCCCAGACGCCCCGCCGCTAGCCGCGGAGAAAAGCCCCGGCACGGAGCGGCGCCGGGACAACGCCGGCCGCGGGCGGGAGGAGAACGCGCGGCGTCTCGCCGCCCGCGGGCCCCGCACCGACCCCGCGGAGCCCCGGCCCGCCGCGACCCCGCGCGCCGCCGACCGCCCGGCCCCGGCCGACCCCGCGCGGGGCGGCGGAGGCGGCGCCTCACCCGGAGGGAGCGCGGAGCCGGCGGCACCGCCCGGCGCCCAGCGCGGCGTCACGCGGCCGGGACCGGCGCCGGGAGCCCGGGCGAACCGCGCGCGCTCCGCGGCAGGAGCCGCGCGTAGGCTGGGCGCGCTTCCCGGCATCCCGCGGGGCTCCACACCGCCCCGGAGCGCATGCGCAGGGTCCCCCGGGCAGCTTCAGCGCGCTGTACCGCGCATGCGCCTCGGTCCTGCAGCGCTACCGCGGCGGGGTCGCTAGGCAACGGCGGCGCGCCGCTTTCAAGCGCCCTGCCGCGGGCGCTGCGCCGCCCGGCCGCAGTACCGGTCTGTGTCCGCAAGGCGGCAGCACCCACCGGGTTTCGTGCGCCTCGCCGCCCGCCAGCTTCCGCAGCGTGTCCTCAAAGAGGCAGAAGCGCTCTGCCGCTCCAACTGCGTCTCCCACCCGCAGTACCGCGGTCTGTCCACCAGGCGGCAGCACGCAGCGCGGTTCGTGCGCTGCGCCGCCCGGCCGCTTTGCTCTCTCTTCCTTTCTGTTCTCCAGCCTTCATTAGCACAGACACTTCTTTCCCCGTATTTATCTTCATAAAGTTCCTACAAAGCTATGACAGGATTGTGGCTCAGTGCATCCTGGGGAACTGCAGCGCTGACTTTCACCTGTGGGGCCAGGGCTGCTCAGCACCAGCGGGCAACAGCTGTGAAAATCACAGAGTCACAGGGCTGGGAAGGGACCCCCAGAGCCCACGGGGTCCCACCCCCTGACAAAGCAGGGTCCCTAGGAGGGAGGCATCCAGACGCGACTGGAATCTCTCCGCAGAAGGAGACTCCACACCCCCCTGGGCAGCCTGTCCCAGGGCTCCCTCACCCTCACTGGGCAAAAGGTCTTCCTGTGCTCTAAATTGCAGCCATTGCCCCTGCTCCTGTCCCCACAGACCACTGAGAAGGGGCTGCCCATTTCCCCCTGCGGCCCATACTTAACATATTGACCAACATCAATAAGGTCCCACCTTAGTCTTCTCCAGGCTGAACAGTCCCAGCTCACTCAGCCTTTCCTCACAGGGGAGATGCTCCAGGCCCTGTTCATCATCTTTGTAGCCCTTCTCTGGACTCCCTCCAGGAGATCCCTGTGTTTTTTAGACCAGGGAGCCCAGAACTGGACACAACACTCCAGGTGGGGCCTGACCAGGGCACAGCAGAGGGGGAGGATCCCCTCCTGTGACCTGCTGGCCAAAATGCTCTGCAGGAAGGAAGCACGACCCGAAACAAACATGTATTAAAAAGGACTGTACAAACAAATGAAACAGGGAGCAGCACACTGTTGCTCCTGCTGGGCAAAGAAGTGAAATATTTCAAACACGGCAGCCCGTGAAAGTGCCAGAAACTGCTCAAATACCTAAATGCTGAAAGGAAAACCTACGCCGGAGGAATTGGAAAACTGTAAAATAAAGCAAAGCACTTCTCTTTATTTAAAGGGCTACTAAAGTCTCTATTTCTTCAATTCTGCTATTTAGAGTAGTACCTCAATGGCTATTCTTTCAAAATTAGCTTCTGTAACTTGCAGCCACTAGCAGGTTCAGTCAGTCAGTACCCTGTTGAATCTAGCAAGTGTAAGGATGAAAATTCAGCTTACCTTTCCTCTAATGATTAACGGGGTCCTTGGCTCTAAAGTTTGAACAACTTACCTACCCCAGCCTGGGTATAGAAATTTCTACAGCACAGCCTTTAGACACAGTAGAGCGTTTGCATCCTTTTAGCGTGGGCTTAAGGTGGGGGGCAGGGACAGAGGCCTGTGACTTTTTTTGCCATTTGCTTGCAAAACAACAGGGTCGTATCCTTTGGGGCAATGGAGGAAATCAGGAAGAGACCCTAGAAACCAGCTATAAAAAAGAATCCAGTGATTTTTCTTAGCGCTTCAATACCCATTGCAAAGGGAATGATAAAGCCAGGGTTAAAACAGACTAGTAATATCAAACTCTTGTAAACTTTGAGAAGGGTCTCTTTATGGCTCTTCTGAGAAATTAACTGAATAAGAAGGAATTTAAGCCAAGTGAAGAAGTATCCTCAAAGAACCTTAGGTACAAAGGAAAAGGCAGTTGTTGCTCCACGGAGCAAAAATGCAGTAGACGTGCAAGACCTGCACTTCAGGCAGCTTCCTGCTCTGACTGAAAAACCCCACTAAATCAGTATTTCGTAACTTTCCCTCCGGTCCCTGGAGAAAGGTGCCTGGGAGAAAAAAAGCCTGCGGCTGTCACAGAAAAGCTCTTCAGTTCAACTTCCTTAATCTGTAAGAGAAAAGAGTACCGGCTCTCTAGAAAAGATACTGCTTCCTTCCCCCCAGCCCAAGGATCCCTTGATCAATAATACAGATTTTGTCTCTTTGAAATAGAATATTCCCAGTTGGGAGGGGACCCATAAGAAACATCCGGTCCAGCTCCCTGCTCCTCACACGAGTACCTAACGCTAAACCAGATGCTCCTTGAGCTCTGGCAGGTTTGGTGCTGTGACTACTTCCCTGAGGAGCCTGTTCCAGCGACTGAGCACCCTCTCAGTGAAGAGCCTTTTCCTAATGGCCAGTCTGAACTTCCCCTGATGCAGCTTCATTCTGTTTTCTTGTGCCCTGTTACTGGTCACCATAGAGGAGATGAGCACCTTCCTCTCCGCTGCCCACCCTGAGCAAGTTGTAGGCTGCTGTAACAGTCAAGGCACGGGAAGGATGGAAACCAGGCAAGGAAGAAGCAACTGACAGTGACATCTGAGGTGTGTTTGGGTTTAGAAAAAGGCGTGCTCAACCTACCTGCCAAAAAGTAGACGGGCAACAGGTAAGTCAGCAAGTGAGGAGCTATGGAAAAGTCTCAAGGGACGTTAAAAAAGACATTAAAGGAAAAGCAGGTCATTTTCTGTGCTTCTAAGGTACAGTGGTTAGCACTTAACAAGAAAAGGAAAGCTACCAGCCTCTCTTACTGCTGTAAGCGGGAACAGCAATGGAAAAAAAACCACAATCTGACAGGAAAAAGGGGAGGAGGAAACGCAGACTGTGCTTATGCAGCTGGGGAGGGGAACAGACATTTCAAGCGATAAATAAATGCAATATGCAGCTTGTACTTGTTTACAGTGGGGGAGCTTTTTTTTTCCAGTGCAGATACCATCAGAGCTAGAAACCACTGTTAGTTGTGTAGATGTCCTACCATGACGTAGAAAGTACAGCTTTAAAAATATATTCCCCATTCAGCACCTCTAATTGGCCAATCTTCATTTAGAAATTGTTCTCTCTTAATGGCAATCATTCCCTTCAGGGTGATGCTTCTTAATGTTTGATGGCTCCACTCGGTGCTGAAGGCCCCCTCTTGCCATGAAATTAACAAATACCATATATTTTCCAAAAATCTCTGTTCTTCCAAACACCTCCAATCAAAAGTCCCATCCAGCTGCCCAAGTCTCTCTGTGTCCAGGTAGTAAATGAGAAAAGGAGAACAGGAAAAGGAGTTTTCTGTGGGATTGTCAGTGTGATGTTACTGTGGCTACTGGCAAAGTGTACCCACAGTGGACTGCAATAGTGCAAATGCTTACTATGCCAACATTACAAAATATGCCACCCAACTCAGACAGGAATAAACAACTGTCCTGAGGTAAATTTACTTTGCACTCTTCATGGGATCCTGGGATGGTGGTGTGACGTTGGGATTACTGAAGCAATGAAGCCAAAGGAGGCTCTCTGGGAAAATGAGGGCCAAAGGAAGCAAAAAGGGGCCAAAGAGAGCCCTCTGGGAAAACAGAGGGCAAAGGGGGCCAGAGGGGTCTTTCGGGGAAAATGGGGGCCAGAGGGGTCTTTCTGGGAAAATGGGGGCCAGAGGGGGCCAAAGGGGGCCAAAGGGGGTTTGGAAAGGAGCTGAAATCACTTGGGGCTGGAATAAGACGGAGGGGTTGGAATAAAGATGGTTGGGGCTGCAATAAAGAATGTGGGGCTGGAAATAAAAAGCACAGAGCTGGAATAAAGGCGGCTGGTGTGGGGCGTAATTAATTCGGGTTCATTGGGGCGTAATTAATTCGGGTTCATTGGGGCGTAATTAATTAGGGTTCATTGGGGCGTAATTAATTGGGGGAGGGTTAATTGCGGGGTGTGGTTAATTAGGGTTCATTGGGGCGTGATTAATTCGGGTTCATTGGGGCGTGATTAATTCGGGTTCATTGGGGCGTAATTAATTCGGGTTCATTGGGGCCTGATTAATTGGGGTTCATTGGGGCGTAATTAATTGGGGTTCATTTGGGTGTAATTAATTCGGGTTCATTGGGGCGCAATTAATTCGGGTTCCTTGGGACGTAATTAATTCGGGTTCATTGGGGTGTGATTAATTCGGGTTCATTGGGGCGTAATTAATTCGGGTTCATTGGGGCGTAATTAATTGGGGTTCACTGGGGCGTGATTAATTCGAGTTCATTGGGGCGTGATTAATTCGGGTTCATTGGGGCGTAATTAATTCGGGATCATTGGGGCGTAATTAATTGGGGGGTGGGTTAATTGGGGGGTGTGGTTAATTCGGGTTCATTGGGGTGTAATTAATTCGGGTTCATTGGGGCGTGATTAATTCGGGTTCATTGGGGCGCAATTAATTCGGGTTCATTGGGGCATAATTAATTAGGGTTCATTGCGGCGTAATTAATTAGGGTTCATTGGGGCGTAATTAATTCGGGTTCATTGGGGCGTGATTAATTCGGGTTCATTGGGGCGTGATTAATTTGGGTTCATTGGGGCGTAATTAATTGGGGGAGGGTTAATTGCGGGGTGTGGTTAATTAGGGTTCATTGGGGCGTGATTAATTCGGGTTCATTGGGGCGTGATTAATTCGGGTTCATTGGGGCGTAATTAATTCGGGTTCATTGGGGCCTGATTAATTGGGGTTCATTGGGGCGTAATTAATTGGGGTTCATTTGGGTGTAATTAATTCGGGTTCATTGGGGCGCAATTAATTCGGGTTCCTTGGGACGTAATTAATTCGGGTTCATTGGGGTGTGATTAATTCGGGTTCATTGGGGCGTAATTAATTCGGGTTCATTGGGGCGTGATTAATTCGGGTTCATTGGGGCGTAATTAATTCGGGTTCATTGGGGCGTGGTTAATTCGGGTTCATTGGGGCGTAATTAATTAGGGTTCATTGGGGCGTAATTAATTCGGGTTCATTGGGGCGTAATTAATTGGGGTTCATTGGGGCGTAATTAATTCGGGTTCCTTGGGGCGTAATTAATTCGGGTTCATTTGGGCGTGATTAATTCGGGTTCATTGGGGCCTGATTAATTGGGGTTCATTGGGGCGTAATTAATTGGGGTTCATTGGGGTGTAATTAATTCGGGTTCATTGGGGCGCAATTAATTTGGGTTCGTTGGGATGTAATTAATTCGGGTTCATTGGGGCGTGATTAATTCGGGTTCATTGGGGCGTGATTAATTCGGGTTCATTGGGGCGTAATTACTTTGGGTTCATTGGGGCGTAATTAATTCGTGTTCATTGGGGCGTGATTAATTCGCGTTCATTGGGGTGTGATTAATTCGGGTTCCTTGGGGCGTAATTAATTCGGGTTCATTGGGGCGTGATTACTTCGGGTTCATTGGGGCGTAATTAATTCGGGTTCATTGGGGCGTAATTAATTCGGGTTCATTGGGGTGTAATTAATTGGGGGGTGGGTTAATTGGGAGGTGTGGTTAATTCGGGTTCGTTGGGGCGTGATTTATTCGGGTTCATTGGGGCGTAATTAATTCGGGTTCATTGGGGCGTAATTAAATCGGGTTCTTTGGGGCGTGATTAATTGGGGTTCATTGGGGCGTGATTAATTCGGGTTCATTGGGGCGTAATTAATTCGGGTTCATTGGGGCGTGATTAATTGGGGTTCATTGGGGCGCAATTAATTCGGGTTCATTGGGGCGTGATTAATTCGGGTTCATTGGGGCGTAATTAATTAGGGTTCATTGGGGCGTAATTAATTGGGGGGTGGGTTAATTGGGAGGTGTGGTTAATTCGGGTTCATTGGGACGTAATTAATTCGGGTTCATTGGGGTGTAATTAATTCGGGTTCATTGGGGCGCAATTAATTCGTGTTCATTGGGGCGTAATTAATTCGGGTTCATTGGGGCGTGATTTATTCGGGTTCATTGGGGCGTAATTAATTCGGGTTCATTGGGGCGTAATTAATTCGGGTTCATTGGGGCGTGATTAATTCGGGTTCATTGGGGTGTGGTTAATTAGTGTTCATTGGGGCGTGATTAATTCGGATTCATTGGGGCGTAATTAATTCGGGTTCATTGGGACGTGATTAATTCGGGTTCATTGGGGCGTAATTAATTCGGGTTCATTGGGGCGTAATTAATTGGGGTTCATTGGGGCGTGATTAATTCGGGTTCATTGGGGTGTGGTTAATTAGTGTTCATTGGGGCGTGATTAATTCGGATTCATTGGGGCGTGATTAATTCGGGTTCATTGGGGCGTAATTAATTCGGGTTCATTGGGGCGTGATTAATTCGGGTTCATTGGGGCGTAATTAATTCGGGTTCATTGGGGCGTGATTAATTCGGGTTCATTGGGACGTAATTAATTCGGGTTCATTGGGGTGTAATTAATTGGGGGTGGGTTAATTGCGGCGTGTGTTTAATTCGGGTTCATTGGGGCGTGATTAATTCGGGTTCATTGGGGCGTGATTAATTCGGGTTCATTGGGGCGTAATTAATTCGGGTTCATTGGCGCGTAATTAATTCTGGTTCATTTGAGCGTAATTAATTCGGGTTCATTGGCGCGTAATTAATTTGGGTTCATTGGGGCGTGATTAATTCGGGTTCATTGGGACGTAATTAATTCGGGTTCATTGGGGCGTGATTAATTCGGGTTCATTGGGGCGTGATTAATTCGGGTTCATTGGGGCGTGATTAATTCGGGTTCATTGGGGCGTGATTAATTCGGGTTCAATGGGGCGTGATTAATTCGGGTTCATTGGGGCGTGATTAATTCGGGTTCATTGGGGCGTGATTAATTGGGGTTCATTGGGGCGTGATTAATTGGGGTTCATTGGGGCGTGATTAATTCGGGTTCATTGGGGCGTAATTAATTCGGGTTCATTGGGGCGTGATTAATTGGGGTTCATTGGGGCGTGATTAATTCGGGTTCATTGGGGCGTGATTAATTGGGGTTCATTGGGGCGTGATTAATTCGGGTTCATTGGGGCGTGATTAATTCGGGTTCATTGGGGCGTGATTAATTCGGGTTCATTGGGGCGTAATTAATTCGGGTTCATTGGGGCGTAATTAATTCGGGTTCATTGGGGAGTGATTAATTCGGGTTTCCCTGGGGACACTTTTCAGTGCTACACACCGCCCACCCCCGGAACCGAAAGCACCCGGAACCAAAGTAACCGGGTCGTAGCTTCCGTGGGGACACTTTTCAGCGCTGCAGCACCTTCCCTCCCCGGAGCCAAAAGCACCCGGAACCAAAGTCGCCCGGTCGTTGTTTCCCTGGGGACACCTTTTAGCGCTGCACCACGCCCCCCCCCCCCCCCCCCCGGAACCAAAAGCACCCGGAACCAAAGTATCCAGGTCGTTGTTTCCGTGGGGACACTTTTCCAGAGCTGCACAGCCCCCCAGCCCCCCGGAACCAAAAGCACACGGAACCAAAGTAGCCCGGTCGTTGTTTCCCTGGGGACACTTTTCGGCGCTGCACCACCACCACCACCACCCCCCCCCCCCCCCCGGAACCAAAAGCACCCGGAACCAAAGTCGCCCGGTCGCTGCTTCCCTGGGGACACTTTTCAGCGCTGCACCACCCCCACCACCGCCCCCCCCCGCCCCCCGGAACCAAAAGCACCCGGAACCAAAGTAACCAGGTCGTTGTTTCCGTGGGGACACTTTTCAGAACTGCACGGCCCCCATCCCCCCGGAAACAAAAGCACCCGGAACCAGCCAGGGCTGACTCACCTCATCTGTACCGGTGGCAGCTCTGGGTGGCCGCACCTCCGATGCGCCGCCGCGATCCCCGGCGCGCAATGCCCGCGAACCGCGGAGACACCCCCCGCCCGGCCCAGACGCCCCGCCGCTAGCCGCGGAGAAAAGCCCCGGCACGGAGCGGCGCCGGGACAACGCCGGCCGCGGGCGGGAGGAGAACGCGCGGCGTCTCGCCGCCCGCGGGCCCCGCACCGACCCCGCGGAGCCCCGGCCCGCCGCGACCCCGCGCGCCGCCGACCGCCCGGCCCCGGCCGACCCCGCGCGGGGCGGCGGAGGCGGCGCCTCACCCGGAGGGAGCGCGGAGCCGGCGGCACCGCCCGGCGCCCAGCGCGGCGTCACGCGGCCGGGACCGGCGCCGGGAGCCCGGGCGAACCGCGCGCGCTCCGCGGCAGGAGCCGCGCGTAGGCTGGGCGCGCTTCCCGGCATCCCGCGGGGCTCCACACCGCCCCGGAGCGCATGCGCAGGGTCCCCCGGGCAGCTTCAGCGCGCTGTACCGCGCATGCGCCTCGGTCCTGCAGCGCTACCGCGGCGGGGTCGCTAGGCAACGGCGGCGCGCCGCTTTCAAGCGCCCTGCCGCGGGCGCTGCGCCGCCCGGCCGCAGTACCGGTCTGTGTCCGCAAGGCGGCAGCACCCACCGGGTTTCGTGCGCCTCGCCGCCCGCCAGCTTCCGCAGCGTGTCCTCAAAGAGGCAGAAGCGCTCTGCCGCTCCAACTGCGTCTCCCACCCGCAGTACCGCGGTCTGTCCACCAGGCGGCAGCACGCAGCGCGGTTCGTGCGCTGCGCCGCCCGGCCGCTTTGCTCTCTCTTCCTTTCTGTTCTCCAGCCTTCATTAGCACAGACACTTCTTTCCCCGTATTTATCTTCATAAAGTTCCTACAAAGCTATGACAGGATTGTGGCTCAGTGCATCCTGGGGAACTGCAGCGCTGACTTTCACCTGTGGGGCCAGGGCTGCTCAGCACCAGCGGGCAACAGCTGTGAAAATCACAGAGTCACAGGGCTGGGAAGGGACCCCCAGAGCCCACGGGGTCCCACCCCCTGACAAAGCAGGGTCCCTAGGAGGGAGGCATCCAGACGCGACTGGAATCTCTCCGCAGAAGGAGACTCCACACCCCCCTGGGCAGCCTGTCCCAGGGCTCCCTCACCCTCACTGGGCAAAAGGTCTTCCTGTGCTCTAAATTGCAGCCATTGCCCCTGCTCCTGTCCCCACAGACCACTGAGAAGGGGCTGCCCATTTCCCCCTGCGGCCCATACTTAACATATTGACCAACATCAATAAGGTCCCACCTTAGTCTTCTCCAGGCTGAACAGTCCCAGCTCACTCAGCCTTTCCTCACAGGGGAGATGCTCCAGGCCCTGTTCATCATCTTTGTAGCCCTTCTCTGGACTCCCTCCAGGAGATCCCTGTGTTTTTTAGACCAGGGAGCCCAGAACTGGACACAACACTCCAGGTGGGGCCTGACCAGGGCACAGCAGAGGGGGAGGATCCCCTCCTGTGACCTGCTGGCCAAAATGCTCTGCAGGAAGGAAGCACGACCCGAAACAAACATGTATTAAAAAGGACTGTACAAACAAATGAAACAGGGAGCAGCACACTGTTGCTCCTGCTGGGCAAAGAAGTGAAATATTTCAAACACGGCAGCCCGTGAAAGTGCCAGAAACTGCTCAAATACCTAAATGCTGAAAGGAAAACCTACGCCGGAGGAATTGGAAAACTGTAAAATAAAGCAAAGCACTTCTCTTTATTTAAAGGGCTACTAAAGTCTCTATTTCTTCAATTCTGCTATTTAGAGTAGTACCTCAATGGCTATTCTTTCAAAATTAGCTTCTGTAACTTGCAGCCACTAGCAGGTTCAGTCAGTCAGTACCCTGTTGAATCTAGCAAGTGTAAGGATGAAAATTCAGCTTACCTTTCCTCTAATGATTAACGGGGTCCTTGGCTCTAAAGTTTGAACAACTTACCTACCCCAGCCTGGGTATAGAAATTTCTACAGCACAGCCTTTAGACACAGTAGAGCGTTTGCATCCTTTTAGCGTGGGCTTAAGGTGGGGGGCAGGGACAGAGGCCTGTGACTTTTTTTGCCATTTGCTTGCAAAACAACAGGGTCGTATCCTTTGGGGCAATGGAGGAAATCAGGAAGAGACCCTAGAAACCAGCTATAAAAAAGAATCCAGTGATTTTTCTTAGCGCTTCAATACCCATTGCAAAGGGAATGATAAAGCCAGGGTTAAAACAGACTAGTAATATCAAACTCTTGTAAACTTTGAGAAGGGTCTCTTTATGGCTCTTCTGAGAAATTAACTGAATAAGAAGGAATTTAAGCCAAGTGAAGAAGTATCCTCAAAGAACCTTAGGTACAAAGGAAAAGGCAGTTGTTGCTCCACGGAGCAAAAATGCAGTAGACGTGCAAGACCTGCACTTCAGGCAGCTTCCTGCTCTGACTGAAAAACCCCACTAAATCAGTATTTCGTAACTTTCCCTCCGGTCCCTGGAGAAAGGTGCCTGGGAGAAAAAAAGCCTGCGGCTGTCACAGAAAAGCTCTTCAGTTCAACTTCCTTAATCTGTAAGAGAAAAGAGTACCGGCTCTCTAGAAAAGATACTGCTTCCTTCCCCCCAGCCCAAGGATCCCTTGATCAATAATACAGATTTTGGCTCTTTGAAATAGAATATTCCCAGTTGGGAGGGGACCCATAAGAAACATCCGGTCCAGCTCCCTGCTCCTCACACGAGTACCTAACGCTAAACCAGATGCTCCTTGAGCTCTGGCAGGTTTGGTGCTGTGACTACTTCCCTGAGGAGCCTGTTCCAGCGACTGAGCACCCTCTCAGTGAAGAGCCTTTTCCTAATGGCCAGTCTGAACTTCCCCTGATGCGGCTTCATTCTGTTTTCTTGTGCCCTGTTACTGGTCACCATAGAGGAGATGAGCACCTTCCTCTCCGCTGCCCACCCTGAGCAAGTTGTAGGCTGCTGTAACAGTCAAGGCACGGGAAGGATGGAAACCAGGCAAGGAAGAAGCAACTGACAGTGACATCTGAGGTGTGTTTGGGTTTAGAAAAAGGCGTGCTCAACCTACCTGACCCTCTGAACCATGCCAAAAAGTAGACGGGCAACAGGTAAGTCAGCAAGTGAGGAGCTATGGAAAAGTCTCAAGGGACGTTAAAAAAGACATTAAAGGAAAAGCAGGTCATTTTCTGTGCTTCTAAGGTACAGTGGTTAGCACTTAACAAGAAAAGGAAAGCTACCAGCCTCTCTTACTGCTGTAAGCGGGAACAGCAATGGAAAAAAAACCACAATCTGACAGGAAAAAGGGGAGGAGGAAACGCAGACTGTGCTTATGCAGCTGGGGAGGGGAACAGACATTTCAAGCGATAAATAAATGCAATATGCAGCTTGTACTTGTTTACAGTGGGGGAGCTTTTTTTTTCCAGTGCAGATACCATCAGAGCTAGAAACCACTGTTAGTTGTGTAGATGTCCTACCATGACGTAGAAAGTACAGCTTTAAAAATATATTCCCCATTCAGCACCTCTAATTGGCCAATCTTCATTTAGAAATTGTTCTCTCTTAATGGCAATCATTCCCTTCAGGGTGATGCTTCTTAATGTTTGATGGCTCCACTCGGTGCTGAAGGCCCCCTCTTGCCATGAAATTAACAAATACCATATATTTTCCAAAAATCTCTGTTCTTCCAAACACCTCCAATCAAAAGTCCCATCCAGCTGCCCAAGTCTCTCTGTGTCCAGGTAGTAAATGAGAAAAGGAGAACAGGAAAAGGAGTTTTCTGTGGGATTGTCAGTGTGATGTTACTGTGGCTACTGGCAAAGTGTACCCACAGTGGACTGCAATAGTGCAAATGCTTACTATGCCAACATTACAAAATATGCCACCCAACTCAGACAGGAATAAACAACTGTCCTGAGGTAAATTTACTTTGCACTCTTCATGGGATCCTGGGATGGTGGTGTGACGTTGGGATTACTGAAGCAATGAAGCCAAAGGAGGCTCTCTGGGAAAATGAGGGCCAAAGGAAGCAAAAAGGGGCCAAAGAGAGCCCTCTGGGAAAACAGAGGGCAAAGGGGGCCAGAGGGGTCTTTCGGGGAAAATGGGGGCCAGAGGGGTCTTTCTGGGAAAATGGGGGCCAGAGGGGGCCAAAGGGGGCCAAAGGGGGTTTGGAAAGGAGCTGAAATCACTTGGGGCTGGAATAAGACGGAGGGGTTGGAATAAAGATGGTTGGGGCTGCAATAAAGAATGTGGGGCTGGAAATAAAAAGCACAGAGCTGGAATAAAGGCGGCTGGTGTGGGGCGTAATTAATTCGGGTTCATTGGGGCGTAATTAATTAGGGTTCATTGGGGCGTAATTAATTAGGGTTCATTGGGGCGTAATTAATTGGGGGAGGGTTAATTGCGGGGTGTGGTTAATTAGGGTTCATTGGGGCGTGATTAATTCGGGTTCATTGGGGCGTGATTAATTCGGGTTCATTGGGGCGTGATTAATTCGGGTTCATTGGGGCGTGATTAATTCGGGTTCATTGGGGCGTAATTAATTCGGGTTCATTGGGGCGTAATTAATTCGGGTTCATTGGGGCGCAATTAATTCGGGTTCCTTGGGACGTAATTAATTCGGGTTCATTGGGGTGTGATTAATTCGGGTTCATTGGGGCGTAATTAATTCGGGTTCATTGGGGCGTAATTAATTGGGGTTCACTGGGGCGTGATTAATTCGAGTTCATTGGGGCGTGATTAATTCGGGTTCATTGGGGCGTGATTAATTCGGGTTCATTGGGGCGTAATTAATTCGGGTTCATTGGGGCGTAATTAATTGGGGGGTGGGTTAATTGGGGGGTGTGGTTAATTCGGGTTCATTGGGGTGTAATTAATTCGGGTTCATTGGGGCGCAATTAATTCGGGTTCATTGGGGCGCAATTAATTCGGGTTCATTGGGGCATAATTAATTAGGGTTCATTGGGGCGTAATTAATTAGGGTTCATTGGGGCGTAATTAATTCGGGTTCATTGGGGCGTGATTAATTCGGGTTCATTGGGGCGTAATTAATTTGGGTTCATTGGGGCGTGATTAATTCGGGTTCATTGGGGCGTGATTAATTCGGGGTCATTGGGGCGTAATTAATTCGGGTCATTGGGGCATAATTAATTAGGGTTCATTGGGGCGTAATTAATTAGGGTTCATTGGGGCGCAAATAATTGGGGGTGGGTTAATTGCGGGGTGTGGTTAATTACGGTTCCTTGGGGCGTGATTAATTCGGGTTCATTGGGGCGTAATTAATTCGGGTTCATTGGGGCGTAATTAATTCGGGTTCATTGGGGCGTGATTAATTGGGGTTCATTGGGGCGTAATTTATTGGGGTTCATTGGGGCGTACTTATTTCGGGTTCCTTGGGGCGTGATTAATTCGGGTTCATTGGGGCGTGATTAATTCGGGTTCATTGGGGCGTGATTAATTGGGGTTCATTGGGGTGTAATTAATTCGGGTTCATTGGGACGTAATTAATTCGGGTTCATTGGGGCGTGATTAATTCGGGTTCATTGGGGCGTAATTAATTCGGGTTCATTGGGGCGTGGTTAATTCAGGTTCATTGGGGCGTAATTAATTAGGGTTCATTGGGGCGTAATTAATTCGGGTTCATTGGGGCGTAATTAATTGGGGTTCATTGGGGCGTAATTAATTCGGGTTCCTTGGGGCGTAATTAATTCGGGTTCATTTGGGCGTGATTAATTCGGGTTCATTGGGGCCTGATTAATTGGGGTTCATTGGGGCGTAATTAATTGGGGTTCATTGGCGTGTAATTAATTCGGGTTCATTGGGGCGCAATTAATTCGGGTTCCTTGGGACGTAATTAATTCGGGTTCATTGGGGCGTGGTTAATTCGGGTTCATTGGGGCGTGATTAATTCGGGTTCATTGGGGCGTAATTACTTTGGGTTCATTGGGGCGTAATTAATTCGTGTTCATTGGGGCGTGATTAATTCGCGTTCATTGGGGTGTGATTAATTCGGGTTCATTGGGGCGTGATTAATTCGGGTTCATTGGGGCGTAATTAATTCGGGTTCATTGGGGCGTGATTACTTCGGGTTCATTGGGGCGTAATTAATTCGGGTTCATTGGGGCGTAATTAATTCGGGTTCATTGGGGTGTAATTATTTGGGGGGTGGGTTAATTGGGAGGTGTGGTTAATTCGGGTTCATTGGGGCGTGATTTATTCGGGTTCATTGGGGCGTAATTAATTTGGGTTCATTGGGGCGTAATTAAATCGGGTTCTTTGGGGCGTGATTAATTGGGGTTCATTGGGGCGTGATTAATTCGGGTTCATTGGGGCGTAATTAATTCGGGTTCATTGGGGCGTGATTAATTGGGGTTCATTGGGGCGCAATTAATTCGGGTTCATTGGGGCGTAATTAATTCGGGTTCATTGGGGCGTAATTAATTGGGGGATGGGTTAATTGGGAGGTGTGGTTAATTCGGGTTCATTGGGACGTAATTAATTCGGGTTCATTGGGGTGTAATTAATTCGGATTCATTGGGGCGCAATTAATTCGTGTTCATTGGGGCGTAATTAATTCGGGTTCATTGGGGCGTGATTTATTCGGGTTCATTGGGGCGTAATTAATTCGGGTTCATTGGGGCGTAATTAATTCGGGTTCATTGGGGCGTGATTAATTCGGGTTCATTGGGGTGTGGTTAATTAGTGTTCATTGGGGCGTGATTAATTCGGATTCATTGGGGCGTGATTAATTCGGGTTCATTGGGGCGTAATTAATTCGGGTTCATTGGGGCGTGATTAATTCGGGTTCATTGGGGCGTAATTAATTCGGGTTCATTGGCGCGTAATTAATTCGGGTTCATTGGGGCGTGATTAATTCGGGTTCATTGGGGAGTGATTAATTCGGGTTCATTGGGGCGTGATTAATTCGGGTTCATTGGGGCGTAATTAATTGGGTGTGGGTTAATTGCGAGGTGTGGTTAATTTGGGTTCATTGGGTCGTAATTAATTCGGGTTCATTGGGGCGTAATTAATTGGGGGGTGAGTTAATCGGGGGGTGTGGTTAATTCGGGTTCATTGGGACGTAATTAATTCGGGTTCATTGGGTTGTAATTAATTCGGGTTCATTGGGGCGCAATTAATTCGGGTTCATTGGGGCGTAATTAATTCGGGTTCATTGGGGCGTGATTTATTCGGGTTCATTGGGGCGTAATTAATTCGGGTTCATTGGGGCGTGATTAATTGGGGTTCATTGGGGCGTGATTAATTCGGGTTCATTGGGGCGTAATTAATTCGGGTTCATTGGGGCGTGATTAATTCGGGTTCATTGGGGTGTGGTTAATCAGTGTTCATTGGGGCGTGATTAATTCGGGTTCATTGGGATGTAATTAATTCGGGTTCATTGGGGTGTAAATAATTAGGGTTCATTGGGGCGCAATTAATTCGGGTTCATTGGGGCGTAATTTATTCGGGTTCATTGGGGCATAATTAATTCGGGTTCATTGGGGCGTAATTAATTCGGGTTCATTGGCGCGTGATTAATTCGGGTTCATTGGCGCGTGATTAATTCGGGTTCATTGGGGCGTGATTAATTCGGGTTCATTGGGGCGTGATTAATTGGGGTTCATTGGGGCGTGATTAATTCGGGTTCATTGGGGCGTGATTAATTCGGGTTCATTGGGGCGTGATTAATTCGGGTTCATTGGGGCGTAATTAATTCGGCTTCATTGGGGCATGATTAATTCGGGTTCATTGGGGCGTAATTAATTCGTGTTCATTGGGGCGTAATTAATTTGGGTTCATTGGGGCGTAATTAATTCGGGTTCATTGGGGCGTGATTAATTCGCGTTCATTGGGGCGTGAGTAATTCGGGTTCATTGGGGCGTGATTAATTGGGGTTCACTGGGGCGTGATTAATTCGGGTTCATTGTGGCGTGATTAATTCGGGTTCATTGGGGCGTAATTAATTCGGGTTCATTGGGGCGTGGTTAATTCGGGTTCATTGGGGCGTAATTAATTAGGGTTCATTGGGGCGTAATTAATTCGGGTTCATTGGGGCGTGATTTATTCGGGTTCATTGGGGCGTAATTAATTCGGGTTCATTGGGGCGTGATTAATTGGGGTTCATTGGGGCGTGATTAATTCGGGTTCATTGGGGCGTAATTAATTCGGGTTCATTGGGGCGTGATTAATTCGGGTTCATTGGGGCGTAATTAATTCGGGTTCATTGCGGCGTGATTAATTCGGGTTCATTGGGGCGTGATTAATTCGGGTTCATTGGGGCGTGATTAATTCGGGTTCATTGGGGCGTAATTAATTCGGGTTCATTGGGGCGTAATTAATTGGGGTGTGGGTTAATTGGGGGGTGTGGTTAATTAGGGTTCATTGGGGCGTGATTAATTCGGGTTCATTGGGACGTAATTAATTCGGGTTCATTGGGGTGTAATTAATTGGGGGTGGGTAAATTGCGGCGTGTGTTTAATTCGGGTTCATTGGGGCGTGATTAATTCGGGTTCATTGGGGCGTGATTAATTCGGGTTCATTGGGGCGTGATTAATTCGGGTTCATTGGCGCGTAATTAATTCTGGTTCATTTGAGCGTGATTAATTCGGGTTCATTGGAGCGTGATTAATTCGAGTTCATTGGGGCGTGATTAATTCGGGTTCATTGGGGCGTGATTAATTCGGGTTCAATGGGGCGTGATTAATTCGGGTTCATTGGGGCGTGATTAATTCGGGTTCATTGGGGCGTGATTAATTGGGGTTCATTGGGGCGTGATTAATTCGGGTTCATTGGGGCGTGATTAATTCGGGTTCATTGGGGCGTAATTAATTCGGGTTCATTGGGGCGTGATTAATTCGGGTTCATTGGGGCGTGATAAATTCGGGTTTCCCTGGGGACACTTTTCAGTGCTACACACCGCCCACCCCCGGAACCGAAAGCACCCGGAACCAAAGTAACCGGGTCGTAGCTTCCGTGGGGACACTTTTCAGCGCTGCACCACCTTCCCTCCCCGGAACCAAAAGCACCCGGAACCAAAGTCGCCCGGTCGTTGTTTCCCTGGGGACACCTTTTAGCGCTGCACCACGCCCCCACCCCCCCCCCCCCCCCCCCCCCGGAACCAAAAACACCCGGAACCAAAGTATCCAGGTCGTTGTTTCCCTGGGGACACTTTTCCAGAGCTGCACAGCCCCCCAGCCCCCCCGGAACCAAAAGCACACGGAACCAAAGTCCCCCGGTCGCTGCTTCCCTGGGGACACTTTTCAGCGCTGCACCACCCCCACCGCCCCCCCGGAACCAAAAGCACCCGGAACCAAAGTAACCAGGTCGTTGTTTCCGTGGGGACACTTTTCAGAACTGCACGGCCCCCATCCCCCCGGAAAGAAAAGGACCCGGAACCAGCCAGGGCTGACTCACCTCATCTGTACCGGTGGCAGCTCTGGGTGGCCGCACCTCCGATGCGCCGCCGTGACCCCCGGCGCGCAATGCCCGCGAACCGCGGAGACACCCCCCGCCCGGCCCAGACGCCCCGCCGCTAGCCGCGGAGAAAAGCCCCGGCACGGAGCGGCGCCGGGACAACGCCGGCCGCGGGCGGGAGGAGAACGCGCGGCGTCTCGCCGCCCGCGGGCCCCGCACCGACCCCGCGGAGCCCCGGCCCGCCGCGACCCCGCGCGCCGTCGACCGCCCGGCCCCGGCCGACCCCGCGCGGGGCGGCGGAGGCGGCGCCTCACCCGGAGGGAGCGCGGAGCCGGCGGCACCGCCCGGCGCCCAGCGCGGCGTCACGCGGCCGGGACCGGCGCCGGGAGCCCGGGCGAACCGCGCGCGCTCCGCGGCAGGAGCCGCGCGTAGGCTGGGCGCGCTTCCCGGCATCCCGCGGGGCTCCACACCGCCCCAGAGCGCATGCGCAGGGTCCCCCGGGCAGCTTCAGCGCGCTGTACCGCGCATGCGCCTCGGTCCTGCAGCGCTACCGCGGCGTGGTCGCTAGGCAACGGCGGCGCGCCGCTTTCAAGCGCCCTGCCGCGGGCGCTGCGCCGCCCGGCCGCAGTACCGGTCTGTGTCCGCAAGGCGGCAGCACCCACCGGGTTTCGTGCGCCTCGCCGCCCGCCAGCTTCCGCAGCGTGTCCTCAAAGAGGCAGAAGCGCTCTGCCGCTCCAACTGCGTCTCCCACCCGCAGTACCGCGGTCTGTCCACCAGGCGGCAGCACGCAGCGCGGTTCGTGCGCTGCGCCGCCCGGCCGCTTTGCTCTCTCTTCCTTTCTCTTCTCCAGCCTTCATTAGCACAGACACTTCTTTCCCCGTATTTATCTTCATAAAGTTCCTACAAAGCTATGACAGGATTGTGGCTCAGTGCATCCTGGGGAACTGCAGCGCTGACTTTCACCTGTGGGGCCAGGGCTGCTCAGCACCAGCGGGCAACAGCTGTGAAAATCACAGAGTCACAGGGCTGGGAAGGGACCCCCAGAGCCCACGGGGTCCCACCCCCTGACAAAGCAGGGTCCCTAGGAGGGAGGCATCCAGACGCGACTGGAATCTCTCCGCAGAAGGAGACTCCACACCCCCCTGGGCAGCCTGTCCCAGGGCTCCCTCACCCTCACTGGGCAAAAGGTCTTCCTGTGCTCTAAATTGCAGCCATTGCCCCTGCTCCTGTCCCCACAGACCACTGAGAAGGGGCTGCCCATTTCCCCCTGCGGCCCATACTTAACATATTGACCAACATCAATAAGGTCCCACCTTAGTCTTCTCCAGGCTGAACAGTCCCAGCTCACTCAGCCTTTCCTCACAGGGGAGATGCTCCAGGCCCTGTTCATCATCTTTGTAGCCCTTCTCTGGACTCCCTCCAGGAGATCCCTGTGTTTTTTAGACCAGGGAGCCCAGAACTGGACACAACACTCCAGGTGGGGCCTGACCAGGGCACAGCAGAGGGGGAGGATCCCCTCCTGTGACCTGCTGGCCAAAATGCTCTGCAGGAAGGAAGCACGACCCGAAACAAACATTTATTAAAAAGGACTGTACAAACAAATGAAACAGGGAGCAGCACACTGTTGCTCCTGCTGGGCAAAGAAGTGAAATATTTCAAACACGGCAGCCCGTGAAAGTGCCAGAAACTGCTCAAATACCTAAATGCTGAAAGGAAAACCTACGCCGGAGGAATTGGAAAACTGTAAAATAAAGCAAAGCACTTCTCTTTATTTAAAGGGCTACTAAAGTCTCTATTTCTTCAATTCTGCTATTTAGAGTAGTACCTCAATGGCTATTCTTTCAAAATTAGCTTCTGTAACTTGCAGCCACTAGCAGGTTCAGTCAGTCAGTACCCTGTTGAATCTAGCAAGTGTAAGGATGAAAATTCAGCTTACCTTTCCTCTAATGATTAACGGGGTCCTTGGCTCTAAAGTTTGAACAACTTACCTACCCCAGCCTGGGTATAGAAATTTCTACAGCACAGCCTTTAGACACAGTAGAGCGTTTGCATCCTTTTAGCGTGGGCTTAAGGTGGGGGGCAGGGACAGAGGCCTGTGACTTTTTTTGCCATTTGCTTGCAAAACAACAGGGCCGTATCCTTTGGGGCAATGGAGGAAATCAGGAAGAGACCCTAGAAACCAGCTATAAAAAAGAATCCAGTGATTTTTCTTAGCGCTTCAATACCCATTGCAAAGGGAATGATAAAGCCAGGGTTAAAACAGACTAGTAATATCAAACTCTTGTAAACTTTGAGAAGGGTCTCTTTATGGCTCTTCTGAGAAATTAACTGAATAAGAAGGAATTTAAGCCAAGTGAAGAAGTATCCTCAAAGAACCTTAGGTACAAAGGAAAAGGCAGTTGTTGCTCCACGGAGCAAAAATGCAGTAGACGTGCAAGACCTGCACTTCAGGCAGCTTCCTGCTCTGACTGAAAAACCCCACTAAATCAGTATTTCGTAACTTTCCCTCCGGTCCCTGGAGAAAGGTGCCTGGGAGAAAAAAAGCCTGCGGCTGTCACAGAAAAGCTCTTCAGTTCAACTTCCTTAATCTGTAAGAGAAAAGAGTACCGGCTCTCTAGAAAAGATACTGCTTCCTTCCCCCCAGCCCAAGGATCCCTTGATCAATAATACAGATTTTGTCTCTTTGAAATAGAATATTCCCAGTTGGGAGGGGACCCATAAGAAACATCCGGTCCAGCTCCCTGCTCCTCACACGAGTACCTAACGCTAAACCAGATGCTCCTTGAGCTCTGGCAGGTTTGGTGCTGTGACTACTTCCCTGAGGAGCCTGTTCCAGCGACTGAGCACCCTCTCAGTGAAGAGCCTTTTCCTAATGGCCAGTCTGAACTTCCCCTGATGCAGCTTCATTCTGTTTTCTTGTGCCCTGTTACTGGTCACCATAGAGGAGATGAGCACCTTCCTCTCCGCTGCCCACCCTGAGCAAGTTGTAGGCTGCTGTAACAGTCAAGGCACGGGAAGGATGGAAACCAGGCAAGGAAGAAGCAACTGACAGTGACATCTGAGGTGTGTTTGGGTTTAGAAAAAGGCGTGCTCAACCTACCTGACCCTCTGAACCATGCCAAAAAGTAGACGGGCAACAGGTAAGTCAGCAAGTGAGGAGCTATGGAAAAGTCTCAAGGGACGTTAAAAAAGACATTAAAGGAAAAGCAGGTCATTTTCTGTGCTTCTAAGGTACAGTGGTTAGCACTTAACAAGAAAAGGAAAGCTACCAGCCTCTCTTACTGCTGTAAGCGGGAACAGCAATGGAAAAAAAACCACAATCTGACAGGAAAAAGGGGAGGAGGAAACGCAGACTGTGCTTATGCAGCTGGGGAGGGGAACAGACATTTCAAGCGATAAATAAATGCAATATGCAGCTTGTACTTGTTTACAGTGGGGGAGCTTTTTTTTTCCAGTGCAGATACCATCAGAGCTAGAAACCACTGTTAGTTGTGTAGATGTCCTACCATGACGTAGAAAGTACGGCTTTAAAAATATATTCCCCATTCAGCACCTCTAATTGGCCAATCTTCATTTAGAAATTGTTCTCTCTTAATGGCAATCATTCCCTTCAGGGTGATGCTTCTTAATGTTTGATGGCTCCACTCGGTGCTGAAGGCCCCCTCTTGCCATGAAATTAACAAATACCATATATTTTCCAAAAATCTCTGTTCTTCCAAACACCTCCAATCAAAAGTCCCATCCAGCTGCCCAAGTCTCTCTGTGTCCAGGTAGTAAATGAGAAAAGGAGAACAGGAAAAGGAGTTTTCTGTGGGATTGTCAGTGTGATGTTACTGTGGCTACTGGCAAAGTGTACCCACAGTGGACTGCAATAGTGCAAATGCTTACTATGCCAACATTACAAAATATGCCACCCAACTCAGACAGGAATAAACTGTCCTGAGGTAAATTTACTTTGCACTCTTCATGGGATCCTGGGATGGTGGTGTGACGTTGGGATTACTGAAGCAATGAAGCCAAAGGAGGCTCTCTGGGAAAATGAGGGCCAAAGGAAGCAAAAAGGGGCCAAAGAGAGCCCTCTCGGAAAACAGAGGGCAAAGGGGGCCAGAGGGGTCTTTCGGGGAAAATGGGGGCCAGAGGGGTCTTTCTGGGAAAATGGGGGCCAGAGGGGGCCAAAGGGGGCCAAAGGGGGTTTGGAAAGGAGCTGAAATCACTTGGGGCTGGAATAAGACGGAGGGGTTGGAATAAAGATGGTTGGGGCTGCAATAAAGACTGTGGGGCTGGAAATAAAAAGCACAGAGCTGGAATAAAGGCGGCTGGTGTGGGGCGTAATTAATTCGGGTTCATTGGGGCGTAATTAATTCGGGTTCATTGGGGCGTAATTAATTCGGGTTCATTGGGGCGTGATTAATTCGGGTTCATTGGGGCGTGATTAATTCGGGTTCATTGGGGCGTAATTAATTCGGGTTCATTGGGGCGTAATTAATTCGGGTTCATTGGGGCGTAATTAATTCGGGTTCATTGGGGCGTGATTAATTCGGGTTCATTGGGGAGTGATTAATTCGGGTTCATTGGGGCGTGATTAATTCGGGTTCATTGGGGCGTAATTAATTGGGTGTGGGTTAATTGCGAGGTGTGGTTAATTTGGGTTCATTGGGGCGTAATTAATTCGGGTTCATTGGGGCGTAATTAATTGGGGGGTGAGTTAATCGGGGGGTGTGGTTAATTCGGGTTCATTGGGACGTAATTAATTCGGGTTCATTGGGGTGTAATTAATTCGGGTTCATTGGGGCGCAATTAATTCGGGTTCATTGGGGCGTAATTAATTCGGGTTCATTGGGGCGTGATTTATTCGGGTTCATTGGGGCGTAATTAATTCGGGTTCATTGGGGCGTGATTAATTGGGGTTCATTGGGGCGTGATTAATTCGGGTTCATTGGGGCGTAATTAATTCGGGTTCATTGGGGCGTGATTAATTCGGGTTCATTGGGGTGTGGTTAATTAGTGTTCATTGGGGCGTGATTAATTCGGGTTCATTGGGACGTAATTAATTCGGGTTCATTGGGGTGTAAATAATTAGGGTTCATTGGGGCGCAATTAATTCGGGTTCATTGGGGCGTAATTTATTCGGGTTCATTGGGGCATAATTAATTCGGGTTCATTGGGGCGTAATTAATTCGGGTTCATTGGCGCGTGATTAATTCGGGTTCATTGGCGCGTGATTAATTCGGGTTCATTGGGGCGTAATTAATTCGGGTTCATTGGGGCGTGATTAATTGGGGTTCATTGGGGCGTGATTAATTCGGGTTCATTGGGGAGTGATTAATTCGGGTTCATTGGGGCGTGATTAATTCGGGTTCATTGGGGCGTAATTAATTGGGTGTGGGTTAATTGCGAGGTGTGGTTAATTTGGGTTCATTGGGGCGTAATTAATTCGGGTTCATTGGGGCGTAATTAATTGGGGGGTGAGTTAATCGGGGGGTGTAGTTAATTCGGGTTCATTGGGACGTAATTAATTCGGGTTCATTGGGGTGTAATTAATTCGGGTTCATTGGGGCGCAATTAATTCGGGTTCATTGGGGCGTAATTAATTCGGGTTCATTGGGGCGTGATTTATTCGGGTTCATTGGGGCGTAATTAATTCGGGTTCATTGGGGCGTGATTAATTGGGGTTCATTGGGGCGTGATTAATTCGGGTTCATTGGGGCGTAATTAATTCGGGTTCATTGGGGCGTGATTAATTCGGGTTCATTGGGGTGTGGTTAATCAGTGTTCATTGGGGCGTGATTAATTCGGGTTCATTGGGACGTAATTAATTCGGGTTCATTGGGGTGTAAATAATTAGGGTTCATTGGGGCGCAATTAATTCGGGTTCATTGGGGCGTAATTTATTCGGGTTCATTGGGGCATAATTAATTCGGGTTCATTGGGGCGTAATTAATTCGGGTTCATTGGCGCGTGATTAATTCGGGTTCATTGGCGCGTGATTAATTCGGGTTCATTGGGGCGTAATTAATTCGGGTTCATTGGGGCGTGATTAATTGGGGTTCATTGGGGCGTGATTAATTCGGGTTCATTGGGGCGTGATTAATTCGGGTTCATTGGGGCGTAATTAATTCGGGTTCATTGGGGCATGATTAATTCGGGTTCATTGGGGCGTAATTAATTCGTGTTCATTGGGGCGTAATTAATTTGGGTTCATTGGGGCGTAATTAATTCGGGTTCATTGGGGCGTGATTAATTCGCGTTCATTGGGGCGTGAGTAATTCGAGTTCATTGGGGCGTGATTAATTGGGGTTCACTGGGGCGTGATTAATTCGGGTTCATTGTGGCGTGATTAATTCGGGTTCATTGGGGCGTAATTAATTCGGGTTCATTGGGGCGTGGTTAATTCGGGTTCATTGGGGCGTAATTAATTAGGGTTCATTGGGGCGTAATTAATTCGGGTTCATTGGGGCGTGATTTATTCGGGTTCATTGGGGCGTAATTAATTCGGGTTCATTGGGGCGTGATTAATTGGGGTTCATTGGGGCGTGATTAATTCGGGTTCATTGGGGCGTAATTAATTCGGGTTCATTGGGGCGTGATTAATTCGGGTTCATTGGGGCGTAATTAATTCGGGTTCATTGCGGCGTGATTAATTCGGGTTCATTGGGGCGTGATTAATTCGGGTTCATTGGGGCGTGATTAATTCGGGTTCATTGGGGCGTGATTAATTCGGGTTCATTGGGGCGTAATTAATTGGGGGGTGGGTTAATTGGGGGGTGTGGTTAATTAGGGTTCATTGGGGCGTGATTAATTCGGGTTCATTGGGACGTAATTAATTCGGGTTCATTGGGGTGTAATTAATTGGGGGTGGGTAAATTGCGGCGTGTGTTTAATTCGGGTTCATTGGGGCGTGATTAATTCGGGTTCATTGGGGCGTGATTAATTCGGGTTCATTGGGGCGTAATTAATTCTGGTTCATTTGAGCGTAATTAATTCGGGTTCATTGGGGCGTAATTAATTTGGGTTCATTGGAGCGTGATTAATTCGGGTTCATTGGGGCGTGATTAATTCGGGTTCATTGGGGCGTGATTAATTCGGGTTCAATGGGGCGTGATTAATTCGGGTTCATTGGGGCGTGATTAATTCGGGTTCATTGGGGCGTGATTAATTGGGGTTCATTGGGGCGTGATTAATTCGGGTTCATTGGGGCGTGATTAATTCGGGTTCATTGGGGCGTGATTAATTCGGGTTCATTGGGGCGTGATTAATTCGGGTTTCCCTGGGGACACTTTTCAGTGCTACACACCGCCCACCCCCGGAACCGAAAGCACCCGGAACCAAAGTAACCGGGTCGTAGCTTCCGTGGGGACACTTTTCAGCGCTGCAGCACCTTCCCTCCCCGGAACCAAAAGCACCCGGAACCAAAGTCGCCCGGTCGTTGTTTCCCTGGGGACACCTTTTAGCGCTGCACCACGCCCCCACCCCCCCCCCCCCCCGGAACCAAAAACACCCGGAACCAAAGTATCCAGGTCGTTGTTTCCGTGGGGACACTTTTCCAGAGCTGCACAGCCCCCCAGCCCCCCCGGAACCAAAAGCACACGGAACCAAAGTCCCCCGGTCGTTGTTTCCCTGGGGACACTTTTCGGCGCTGCACGACACCACACACACACACACCCCCCCCCCCCGGAACCAAAAGCACCCGGAACCAAAGTCGCCCGGTCGCTGCTTCCCTGGGGACACTTTTCAGCGCTGCACCACCCCCACCGCCCCCCCGGAACCAAAAGCACCCGGAACCAAAGTAACCAGGTCGTTGTTTCCGTGGGGACACTTTTCAGAACTGCACGGCCCCCATCCCCCCGGAAAGAAAAGGACCCGGAACCAGCCAGGGCTGACTCACCTCATCTGTACCGGTGGCAGCTCTGGGTGGCCGCACCTCCGATGCGCCGCCGTGACCCCCGGCGCGCAATGCCCGCGAACCGCGGAGACACCCCCCGCCCGGCCCAGACGCCCCGCCGCTAGCCGCGGAGAAAAGCCCCGGCACGGAGCGGCGCCGGGACAACGCCGGCCGCGGGCGGGAGGAGAACGCGCGGCGTCTCGCCGCCCGCGGGCCCCGCACCGACCCCGCGGAGCCCCGGCCCGCCGCGACCCCGCGCGCCGTCGACCGCCCGGCCCCGGCCGACCCCGCGCGGGGCGGCGGAGGCGGCGCCTCACCCGGAGGGAGCGCGGAGCCGGCGGCACCGCCCGGCGCCCAGCGCGGCGTCACGCGGCCGGGACCGGCGCCGGGAGCCCGGGCGAACCGCGCGCGCTCCGCGGCAGGAGCCGCGCGTAGGCTGGGCGCGCTTCCCGGCATCCCGCGGGGCTCCACACCGCCCCAGAGCGCATGCGCAGGGTCCCCCGGGCAGCTTCAGCGCGCTGTACCGCGCATGCGCCTCGGTCCTGCAGCGCTACCGCGGCGTGGTCGCTAGGCAACGGCGGCGCGCCGCTTTCAAGCGCCCTGCCGCGGGCGCTGCGCCGCCCGGCCGCAGTACCGGTCTGTGTCCGCAAGGCGGCAGCACCCACCGGGTTTCGTGCGCCTCGCCGCCCGCCAGCTTCCGCAGCGTGTCCTCAAAGAGGCAGAAGCGCTCTGCCGCTCCAACTGCGTCTCCCACCCGCAGTACCGCGGTCTGTCCACCAGGCGGCAGCACGCAGCGCGGTTCGTGCGCTGCGCCGCCCGGCCGCTTTGCTCTCTCTTCCTTTCTCTTCTCCAGCCTTCATTAGCACAGACACTTCTTTCCCCGTATTTATCTTCATAAAGTTCCTACAAAGCTATGACAGGATTGTGGCTCAGTGCATCCTGGGGAACTGCAGCGCTGACTTTCACCTGTGGGGCCAGGGCTGCTCAGCACCAGCGGGCAACAGCTGTGAAAATCACAGAGTCACAGGGCTGGGAAGGGACCCCCAGAGCCCACGGGGTCCCACCCCCTGACAAAGCAGGGTCCCTAGGAGGGAGGCATCCAGACGCGACTGGAATCTCTCCGCAGAAGGAGACTCCACACCCCCCTGGGCAGCCTGTCCCAGGGCTCCCTCACCCTCACTGGGCAAAAGGTCTTCCTGTGCTCTAAATTGCAGCCATTGCCCCTGCTCCTGTCCCCACAGACCACTGAGAAGGGGCTGCCCATTTCCCCCTGCGGCCCATACTTAACATATTGACCAACATCAATAAGGTCCCACCTTAGTCTTCTCCAGGCTGAACAGTCCCAGCTCACTCAGCCTTTCCTCACAGGGGAGATGCTCCAGGCCCTGTTCATCATCTTTGTAGCCCTTCTCTGGACTCCCTCCAGGAGATCCCTGTGTTTTTTAGACCAGGGAGCCCAGAACTGGACACAACACTCCAGGTGGGGCCTGACCAGGGCACAGCAGAGGGGGAGGATCCCCTCCTGTGACCTGCTGGCCAAAATGCTCTGCAGGAAGGAAGCACGACCCGAAACAAACATTTATTAAAAAGGACTGTACAAACAAATGAAACAGGGAGCAGCACACTGTTGCTCCTGCTGGGCAAAGAAGTGAAATATTTCAAACACGGCAGCCCGTGAAAGTGCCAGAAACTGCTCAAATACCTAAATGCTGAAAGGAAAACCTACGCCGGAGGAATTGGAAAACTGTAAAATAAAGCAAAGCACTTCTCTTTATTTAAAGGGCTACTAAAGTCTCTATTTCTTCAATTCTGCTATTTAGAGTAGTACCTCAATGGCTATTCTTTCAAAATTAGCTTCTGTAACTTGCAGCCACTAGCAGGTTCAGTCAGTCAGTACCCTGTTGAATCTAGCAAGTGTAAGGATGAAAATTCAGCTTACCTTTCCTCTAATGATTAACAGGGTCCTTGGCTCTAAAGTTTGAACAACTTACCTACCCCAGCCCGGGTATAGAAATTTCTACAGCACAGCCTTTAGACACAGTAGAGCGTTTGCATCCTTTTAGCGTGGGCTTAAGGTGGGGGGCAGGGACAGAGGCCTGTGACTTTTTTTGCCATTTGCTTGCAAAACAACAGGGCCGTATCCTTTGGGGCAATGGAGGAAATCAGGAAGAGACCCTAGAAACCAGCTATAAAAAAGAATCCAGTGATTTTTCTTAGCGCTTCAATACCCATTGCAAAGGGAATGATAAAGCCAGGGTTAAAACAGACTAGTAATATCAAACTCTTGTAAACTTTGAGAAGGGTCTCTTTATGGCTCTTCTGAGAAATCAACTGAATAAGAAGGAATTTAAGCCAAGTGAAGAAGTATCCTCAAAGAACCTTAGGTACAAAGGAAAAGGCAGTTGTTGCTCCACGGAGCAAAAATGCAGCAGACGTGCAAGACCTGCACTTCAGGCAGCTTCCTGCTCTGACTGAAAAACCCCACTAAATCAGTATTTCCTAACTTTCCCTCCGGTCCCTGGAGAAAGGTGCCTGGGAGAAAAAAAGCCTGCGGCTGTCACAGAAAAGCTCTTCAGTTCAACTTCCTTAATCTGTAAGAGAAAAGAGTACTGGCTCTCTAGAAAAGATACTGCTTCCTTCCCCCCAGCCCAAGGATCCCTTGATCAATAATACAGATTTTGTCTCTTTGAAATAGAATATTCCCAGTTGGGAGGGGACCCATAAGAAACATCCGGTCCAGCTCCCTGCTCCTCACAGGAGTACCTAACGCTAAACCAGATGCTCCGTGAGCTCTGGCAGGTTTGGTGCTGTGACTACTTCCCTGAGGAGCCTGTTCCAGCGACTGAGCACCCTCTCAGTGAAGAGCCTTTTCCTAATGGCCAATCTGAACTTCCCCTGATGCGGCTTCATTCTGTTTTCTTGTGCCCTGTTACTGGTCACCATAGAGGAGATGAGCACCTTCCTCTCCGCTGCCCACCCTGAGCAAGTTGTAGGCTGCTGTAAAGCTCCCCCTCAGCCTTCTTTTCTCCAAGCTCAACAAACCAAGTCACCTCAGCTGCTCCTCCAATGTCTTGCCCTTGAGACCTTTCTCCAGCTTGGTTGCCCTCCTCTGGACACACTCTGATGATAGCTGATGTCCTCCTTGTGCTGAGGTATCCAAAACCGTGCCACTGTGTGGTTTCCTGGCCACTTGCAGCTGTTGGGCAGCTGCTGCAGCTGCCGCCAGAGACTCTGGGGTGGGAGGCTCCTGTGCTTCTGTCTGCCAGTCTGCTTTTCAAAGTAGCTAGACAAAAGAGAAATCAATAGAAAATGGAACCGTCTTTTCAAGTATCCCCTTAGTTTTGGAACTGGTCTCCTGTGTCAGAACAGAACGGATCGTGTTTCCCTGTCGTGGCCCCCCACCAGGCTCAAACTACCTATGCTTGGACACCACTTGGAATAGCTGATAAACGCAACGAGTGGTATTTTCCTCTGCATTTGTCAGCTTCAGCCAGATTTCACATTGTCAGCTTCTAAGATATGTAGATGTACAACTGGAAATAAATCAAACGGGATGGGAAATAGACAACATACATGTTTAATCTTCAACAGCTTTAGATGCACCGCTGTCAAACTTAGTTGGTTTGTGTTTTAGTCTGTTAGGTAACTTTTGTATGCAGTGTATTCATTCATGCCTTGTAGTGTCAAGGTGCTTGGAATGGAAAGCGGCATTTCTGAAGAAATGCCAAAGAAATCTGGACAACTCTGTGTCTGAAAATTATGCCAAACGTGCCGGGTGTCGAGAGAAATGTTTCTTACAACATCATTTGCATTGAAAACTGATCCGTCAAAGAAAGCACACTCTTCTTTGAATAGCAGCTACTTCTGCCACACTCCCCCCACGTAGGTTATGCCTAAAAAGGAACCTGCAATTTATTCTCCAAATCTATTCCACATCTTGGGTAAAGTTACTTGCTGACAGGCGTAGGCTAAATGCCACTGCCCTGTGCATCAGCAAAAAGTAAAACTCTAACTGGCAGTAGCACAAACCTACTGAAGAACGCTGTTTTGTATGCCTTTCCTGTATTGCCTCCTACCTAAATTTAACTCCCAGTAAATTCAGACTGAATCTTATGAAATACAGATGCTCCTACATCCCCCTTTTTTGGGTAACCTGGTTTTCATGCTTACCTCGAGTTCTTTTTTTCAACAAAAGCAAAGTGACAAACAGTAGGACCGATAGAAGCTACAAGGCCAGGCAACGTTTGCCCTGGAGACTTACTCAAGGGACAGCTCCTCCTCCTCCTCCTCACACAGATCTGGCAGCCTCTGCAATCCCAGAGTCATTCGCAAAGCGTCCACATGCTCCTTCAGGGGTTTCTACTCCTCATGCAGGCGACGAGTGGATTCCAAGAGCTTGTTGAGGTCATTCTCAGACTGCTTGACAGTATTCTCCATCTGAAACAGGGGGATGAACATGCTTTTAAAGAGATACTCTTCTGACAGGTCTCTAATTGAGCAAGAGACTGTCAGAAAGATGAGATTCTTCTCGATCGGGCTGGAAAAGATTTCAGACAATGCAATAGTAAAACAGTCAAGGCACGGGAAGGATGGAAACCAGGCAAGGAAGAAGCAACTGACAGTGACATCTGAGGTGTGTTTGGGTTTAGAAAAAGGCGTGCTCAACCTACCTGACCCTCTGAACCACGCCAAAAAGTAGACGGGCAACAGGTAAGTCAGCAAGTGAGGAGCTATGGAAAAGTCTCAAGGGACGTTAAAAAAGACATTAAAGGAAAAGCAGGTCATTTTCTGTGCTTCTAAGGTACAGTGGTTAGCACTTAACAAGAAAAGGAAAGCTACCAGCCTCTCTTACTGCTGTAAGTGGGAAAAGCAATGGAAAAAACCACAATCTGACAGGAAAAAGGGGAGGAGGAAACGCAGACTGTGCTTATGCAGCTGGGGAGGGGAACAGACATTTCAAGTGATAAATAAATGCAATATGCAGCTTGTACTTGTTTACAGTGGGGGAGCTTTTTTTTCCAGTGCAAAACACAGATACCATCAGAGCTAGAAACCACTGTTAGTTGTGTAGATGTTCTACCATGATGTAGAAAGTACGGCTTTAAAAATATATTCCCCATTCAGCACCTCTAATTGGCCAATCTTCATTTAGAAATTGTTCTCTCTTAATGGCAATCATTCCCTTCAGGGTGATGCTTCTTAATGTTTGATGGCTCCACTCGGTGCTGAAGGCCCCCTCTTGCCATGAAATTAACAAATACCATATATTTTCCAAAAATCTCTGTTCTTCCAAACACCTCCAATCAAAAGTCCCATCCAGCTGCCCAAGTCTCTCTGTGTCCAGGTGGTAAATGAGAAAAGGAGAACAGGAAAAGGAGTTTTCTGTGGGATTGTCAGTGTGATGTTACTGTGGCTACTGGCAAAGTGTACCCACAGTGGACTGCAATGGTGCAAATGCTTACTATGCCAACATTACAAAATATGCCACCCAACTCAGACAGGAATAAACAACTGTCCTGAGGTAAATTTACTTTGCACTCTTCATGGGATCCTGGGATGGTGGTGTGACGTTGGGATTACTGAAGCAATGAAGCCAAAGGAAGCTCTCTGGGAAAATGAGGGCCAAAGGAAGCAAAAAGGGGCCAAAGAGAGCCCTCTGGGAAAATGGAGGGCAAAGGGGGCCAGAGGGGTCTTTCTGGAAAAATGGGGGCCAAAGGGGGTTTGGAAAGGAGCTGAAATCACTTGGGGCTGGAATAAGACGGAGGGGTTGGAATAAAGATGGTTGGGGCTGCAATAAAGACTGTGGGGCTGGAAATAAAAAGCACAGAGCTGGAATAAAGGCGGCTGGTGTGGGAAAGGAGCTGAAATCACGGCTGTGGGGCTGGAGATGAGACATGATGGATCGGGAGCTGAATATTGGCTGTGGCTGAAGATGAAACACTGAACCTGGGGCAGGAATCAAAACTATAGGGCTGCAATAAAGATTGTTTGTGTGGGAAAGGAGCTGAAATCACTTGGGACGCGAGTAAAGACACTGGGGGCCTGGACTAAAGACACCGAGGGAGGGGCTGAAATTATTGCTGGGTGGTTTGGAAAGGAGCTGACATCACTCGGGCCTGGACAAGACTGTGGGGTTGGAATAAAGATGGTTGGGGCTGCAAGACTGTGGGGCTGGAAATAAAAAGCACAGACCTGGAATAAAGGCGGCTCGTGTGGGAAAGGAGCTGAAATCAGGGCTGCAGGGCTGGAGCTGAGACACGACAGAGCTGGAGCTGAATATTGGCTGTGGCTGGAGCCTAAACACCAAACCTGGGGCAGGAATAAAGACTGCGGTGCTGGGAGTAAAGACACTGGGGCTGGAATAAAGATTGGGATTAGAAAGGAGCTGAAATCTCAGAGCTGGATTAAAGATGGAGGGGCTGGGGCTGAAATGATTGTTGCGGGGCTCGGAAAGGAGCTGAAGTCACAAACCAAAGCTGGGGCCAAAAGAAAGCCCGCAGGGCTGAGCCTGTAACCTCACAGCCAGAACAAATGGTTTTGTTTTGGGAAAGGAGCTGAATTCACTTGGGGCTGGAGCTGCCTCTGCGGAGCGGGGCCAGGCAGGAGCTGCGCTGAAGCGTGTGCAAGCTGGAGCTGGCTTGATGTGTCCCTGGGCTGCAGGGCCAGCACCGCTGAGCAAAGGACCAGCGCTGCAAGGCCCCGGGCCCAGGGCTCCCTGGCAGGGCCTGGCCCGTGCCCAGCAGCCACCCCGTGCAACCAGTGAGCGATGCTCCTGCCCTGAAACCTCCCCGTGTAGCCCACAAGCAGCCCCACTGACCTTGGAGCTCTGTGCTCAGCTCTAAACTAAAAAAAAAAGGAAAGGACGCCTTGCCTCCTGCACACAGCAGTGACGGATCCAGGCATTCCATCCCATGCTCGATCTCAGCGTGCGGCTCCAGCGCATCACACTGGGCCGGCACGCCTGCCAGCACAGTCAAGAAGCTGTCGGCTCCACGCAGTCTCCCTGGGTCAAAGGGAACACGGACAGTCAGAGACAAACAAACCACCCTTTTTCTACCAGCGCCACACACCGCTCGCTCACTCCCACGGAAGCGGCAGCCAGAGTCCCCAGGGCTGGGGACCAGAGCGCTTACTGACAAGCGCCCCAAAAACAAGAACCCGAGACAAAGTGCACAGCCCCAGCAAGAACGCGGAGCGCTTCACCCGCCCGAGGAGGCAGGAACGCGAGCCCCTGCCCCACCGCTTACATGGGTTATGCTACCACAGCACAGGGGGATGATAAAGGGAAAGGCCACCGCGCTGCTTTAAAGGGCCATCACTGCTTTATGAATTTTCCTACAGCTTTCTGTGCCATCCAACAATCACCGAGTACCCAAAGTCAAAACAAACATTCCACTTCAGTCACAGCATTACCTGCTCTACAATAGATGCCAGCCTCCCGAGGGCCAAGCCACACTCGTCCCCTCGAGTCACCGCAGCGCTGCCCAGCTTCACTACAATCCGCTTTGCATTCTTCAGCTCACTGCGGAGTGCAGATGATTTCCCATGAGCACGGCTGAGTGGCATGGTGACAAACGGGATGTCTCTCCAACAACGGATAGATTCATTCCTTAATCTGTGGTTACGGCAAGGGAGAGCTGTGATTAAAGAGAGAAAGAATGAAAAACAAAAATGCAGTTTGAAGTGTTTCATTCAGACATTAAGCCTCTGAAGTCAGGCAGTGTTTCCCACTCTTCCAAAGCGAAAGCTCGCAAGACGCACTTTGCCCTGACTAGTGCACCTACAATGAAGACAAGTTCTAACTTTGTCTACAGAGAAGCTGGAAAAACCCCAAAAGCTCTCACCAAGCAGACAAAATACACAAAGCACAAACACCCCCACAGACTAATAAATAAGACGTTAATTAAAAACTTCTGCCTTACTTGGAGGGGAAGTAGCAATAAAAAGAAATGCAAAATGCATTCTTCAGGTATTTCTCCAACAGTCCTTCCAAACTAGTCTCCAAACCTGACTTTTGAAAGGATTATTCTCCCACTATCTCTTAGAATAATAAAGTTACGCTTATATTACTGCTCACAGAGAGCAGTACTAGTTTCCATCAGTTTACTGTCTTCGTAACAGCTATTAAGTAGCACAGCACGTTTAGGTTCTGTTCCAGCCCAGCCCAGAGAGGCTTCGTCACCTTCCCAAGCAAGAAGGGCTCTCAAATCCTAAAACTGGTGCTTTTAACCACACACTCTGCAGCACTGATTTTTCAGACTGACGACTGCAGGCCCACAGAACATCCACAACCATTTGCAACGAGTCGACAAAACAAAACGAAATCAAACTTTGCCGGGGTTTCCCACACAAAGGCCACTATCCCCACCCAGCGTCAGGACACTCCACAGGTGGAAAAAAGATACCTGGAATCCAAACTCCTACAGAGAACGCTGTCCTGTGCTACGCTGGAGCAGTTCTGCAGAGATCATTCCCATTCCAAGGGGCCGCACGCGGCCCCAGTGAAGTAAGCCTTACCAATAAGCCTGTAACACCTGGGGTGCGGCTGTTCTTTAAACTGCTCTGTTACCTTACAAACCGACACTCTCCTTCAATAGAAGTCTGGTGTGGGAACAAGCACGCCCAGTTCCTGAGGATTCCTCCACCGCACCAGCTGCAGGTTTTCCTGTAGCTCTTTCCAAGACCCGTCTGCGGCGTGAAACTCCCTCAACGTCACCTCAATGGGGCCCTTCAACGGCTTCAGAACACGCTTGCCTTCTCCAGGACGGCATCTGCAAGGGCAAAGCACAAGTCCAGCTCAGCTCCCACTCTTGAGCAGAACTGAGAGCAACATAACCATTCCCAAAGAGACACCGCAGTGCAAAACCTACTTGCTCGGGCCCGTCTGTTACACAAGCTGAGGTTGCAGATGTCTGCTGACAAGGGAACAAAAGGCAGAGCAGTCTCTGCACTCCATTTCCATTTACGGTAATGTGGTAAAGGAATAAAAAACCCCATCCAAGGCCTGAGCCCACCCAGACCAGAAAAAAAAACCTTTAAAAAAACCTGCAAGCCACAGAAAACCCTAAAACCCAATTTAAAAACAGTAAATGCACAACAAAAAACCAAATCAAAACAACCACTAAACGCCACAAAACCCACAACAGAAGCCCCAAGCCCTCCTCCACCAAAACAACCCCACGAGCAAAAAAACCCACAAGCCGCAATTAAAAAGAGACACAAACCCCACGGACACCCCCCCGCATCCCCAAAAACCCGCCAGCCCCAACCAACTTCCCCTATCCAACTAAAACAACCCCACAAGCCCGCACCGACCCCACTAACCCCAGGCCCAACGCAAAGCCCCGCAGAACCCCGATAACCCCAAAACCCAGCGAAAACCACAAGCCTGAACAACAACCCCGCACCGCCACCTTCCCCCCCCCGACCCCGCCGAGCACCGAGCCCAAAAAACCCGGGAAGCACCCAGGACCGCCCCGCCCGGCCCCTTCGATGGGGGAGCGATGCCAGGCGCTGAGGAACCAGCCCGGGCTGACTCACCTGATCCGTACCGGCTGCTCGCGGAAGGGCAGCTCTGGGTGGCCGCACCCCCGAGGCGCCGCCGCGACCCCCGGCGCGCAATGCCCGCGAACCGCGGAGACACCCCCCGCCCGGCCCAGACGCCCCGCCGCTAGCCGCGGAGAAAAGCCCCGGCACGGAGCGGCGCCGGGACAACGCCGGCCCCGGGCGGGGGGAGAACGCGCGGCGCCTCGCCGCCCGCGAGCCCCGCACCGACCCCGCGGAGCCCCGGCCCGCCGCGACCCCGCGCGCCGCCGACCGCCCGGCCCCGGCCGACCCCGCGCGGGGCGGCGGAGGCGGCGCCTCACCCGGAGGGAGCGCGGAGCCGGCGGCACCGCCCGGCGCCCAGCGCGGCGTCACGCGGCCGGGACCGGCGCCGGGAGCCCGGGCGAACCGCGCGCGCTCCGCGGCAGGAGCCGCGCGTGGGCTGGGCGCGCTTCCCGGCATCCCGCGGGGCTCCACACCGCCCCAGAGCGCATGCGCAGGGTACCCCGGGCAGCTTCAGCGCGCTGTACCGCGCATGCGCATCAGTCCTGCGGCGCTACCGCGGCGTGGTCGCTAGGCAACGGCGGCGCGCCGCTTTAAAGCGCCCTGCCGCGGGCGCTGCGCCGCCCGGCCGCAGTACCGGTCTGTGTCCGCAAGGCGGCAGCACGCAGCGGCTTTCGTGCGCCTCGCCGCCCGCCAGCTACCGCAGCGTGTCCTCAAAGAGGCAGAAGCGCTCTGCCGCTCCAACTGCGTCTCTCAGCCGCCGTACCGTGGTGTGTCTGCAAGGCAGCAGCACGTCGCGGGTTTCGCATGCACCACCGCAGGAACGCGGTTGGTTTCGTGCTCTGCGGCAAATGGCCGCAGTACCACGGTGTGTCCGCAAGGCGGCAGCACGCAGCTGCTTTCGTGCGCTGGGCCACCAGGCGCAGTACCGGGGTGCGTCCGCCAGGCGGCAGCACGCAGCGCGGTTCGTGCGCTGCGCCACCCACCCGGTTAACACTGGCTCTGCTCTCTCTTCCTTTCTGTTCTCCAGCCTTCATTAGCACAGACACTTCTTTCCCCGTATTTATCTTCATAAAGTTCCTACAAAGCTATGACAGGATTGTGGCTCAGTGCATCCTGGGGAACTGCAGCGCTGACTTTCACCTGTGGGGCCAGGGCTGCTCAGCACCAGCGGGCAACAGCTGTGAAAATCACAGAGTCACAGGGCTGGGAAGGGACCCCCAGAGCCCACGGGGTCCCACCCCCTGACAAAGCAGGGTCCCTAGGAGGGGGGCATCCAGACGCGACTGGAATCTCTCCGCAGAAGGAGACTCCACACCCCCCTGGGCAGCCTGTCCCAGGGCTCCCTCACCCTCACTGGGCAAAAGGTCTTCCTGTGCTCTAAATTGCAGCCATTGCCCCCGGTCCTGTCCCCACAGACCACTGAGAAGGGGCTGCCCATTTCCCCCTGCAGCCCATACTTAAGATATTGACAAACATCAATAAGGTCCCACCTTAGTCTTCTCCAGGCTGAACAGCCCCAGCTCACTCAGCCTTTCCTCACAGGGGAGATGCTCCAGGCCCTGTTCATCATCTCTGTAGCCCTTCTCTGGCCTCTCTCCAGAAGATCCTTGTTTTTTTTATCCCAGGGAGCCCAGAACTGGACACAACACTCCAGGTGGGGCCTGACCAGGGCACAGCAGAGGGGGAGGATCCCCTCCTGTGACCTGCTGGCCAAAATGCTCTGCAGGAAGGAAGCACGACCTGAAACAAACATTTATTAAAAAGGAATGTACAAACAAATGAAACGCACAAGCCGCAATTAAAGAGAGACACAAACCCAAAACAAACCCCACGGACACCCCCTACAAACCCACAGAACCCCAAAGCCTTCAAAAAGCAGAGAACCAATTCCCTCCTCACAACCCGAGTTTAAAAAACAAACAAAACCAACAAAAAAACCCCACAAGCCCACGCTGACCCCACAGATCCCAGACCCCGTTAAAACAACCCACCCAACCCCTGAGCTGACAAAACACAGAAAATAAAATAACAAAATCAGCCTTACCAACCCTCTTTGCTCATTTTCTGAAAGGAGCCTGAACTAGCAAGACTGACAACACGTTTTAATCCTGAACCGGGCTCTCCCTTGTCCTTCTCTTCCAACCCACCGGGTTCTGTCGAGACCAACAGGCACAAACACGGACCCAGACCGCGATATGTCCGGTTCAGATAAAGGCGCCGGAATCCCCGGCCCCGGGGTTACATGCCACCTTCTCACAGGGAACACAAGCTCCTCAGCTGTCGCCTGTAGCCGGGAAAGAAGAGAAACTGCTCAGACTTCCAATGCAATGCTCTAAAGCCAGCCAGAGATTCGTTCCTGCATCTTCAATGTTAAAGTCACACGTGGAATTACAGAATTCTTTATCGTTCAAAAAAACATCTCACAAAACGACCCTGACAGTCTACCTGCAACTGCTCTAATATGGGACTTGTCATAAAACTCAGCTCACTGAATATTGTCATCATGAGTGGTCAGTGTATAACTGAAACACCAAACAGTGACCTTTGAACAAACCCTGAACCCTAACACTATTCTGCAGCTAATAGTGTTTTGTGAAAGGAAAGGAAAATGGGATGAGGGCACATACCTGGATTTACTCTGTTACTTAAGAGAAAAATCAGAGTGGAAAAAGAATGCAAATCCATCAACCAAGAAATGTCTCTTACCATCAGACACAAAAAGGCTCAAGGACGTTGCTCTGCACGTACCTCTACCAAAATGTGCTCTGAACATTTGGCATTAAAAGGAATTGACGGAATTAGAGATTGCTACCACTGCCCCGAGAATTCCTGCTGTACCTTCCCCTGAGCATGGAAGAGTTAAAATAAGCTAAAAAAAGAAGAAAAAAAAAAAGGAAATTAAAAAAAGAAACGGGTTACATTTCTGGTGGATACAGGAGCAGCGTTCTCAGTGTTGCTTCTCAGTGTCAAAGAAACAAAGGGGAAAATCGGAATTAAAATGGCAAATAGAGTGGGAACCACAGGGAAAGGGGGAAACTGGCCCTTCTTACAACCCTTAAAATTTTGTTTCCAAATAGCAAATTCATCTCGTGAGTTCCTGTACGTTCCAGAAAGTACAATACCCTTCATGGCAATGAATCTATCCTCTGAACTGAACACAGAAATTGTTTTCAAAAATGGGGAATTGTTGTTAAAAACCAAAAGATACAAGAAATTCCCCCAGAAATAAGTTATGCAATGGTCCTTATGGTAGGGAAACCGACATCCCAGGAAAGTCTAAATTAGCACAGCCAAATCTGCGTGTCATGGCAAAACAAGACGTGTGTAATTATTTGCTTTCTCTTGGAAAGACTCTAGCTAGATTCCACAGAGTGTGGTGGTGTAGAATCGACCCCTGACACTGGAGAATCCGGCACACAACTTTCAACCTCAAGATTATGCCTATATAAAGACCTGGAATGAAAAGCATGGTAGGACTGTTAGGAACAAGAGGGTGTGTGCCACTATTGCTATGGAAAATTAGCATGCCAAACATCTAGCAATAGCTCCCAAACCAAAGGAGCCAGCACTGAAACACATAGCTGGCCTGAAACCTCCCCAGGGAGCACACAAGCAGCAACATTCATCCCGGGGCCACCCGGCGCAGTACCGCGGCGTGTCCGCCAGGCGGCGGCACCGAGCGGTTTCCTCCGCGCTCCGCTGTGCCTGCTCCGCCCGACAGCCGCAGCACCTTCAGTTGCTCGCCAGGTGGCGGCAGAGAGCAGCTTATGGCCGCAGAGCTCGTCTCTGGCGTCACGGCCTGACCTGCGCACGCTCCGGCAGCCGCTCGCCAGTCCTGCGCTCTGCGCATGTGCGGCAGCAGCGGCCCGGCGCCGCGCAGCCTCCGCGGGGTCCCGGCCATCCGCCGCCGCCTCCCCCGCTCCGGCCCTCGCACTCACTGCGGGCCCGCAGCGGCTGTAGAAGACGCGGCGCCTCCGCCGAGACGCCTGCCCGCTGCCGGCCGGGACAGACGCGCCGCCGCCTCCTGTTCGCCAGGAGCTGCGGGCGGGCGGAGCGCCGTGTCCGGTCGCGAGTGTGAACCGGTGAATGAAGCAACCGAACCCAAAACAACCCCGCCCAAGCCCCACACCCCGCCCCAGGCACAGCTCCGGGTCACCGGGTGTTGTGACATGCAACATTCACCCTTGACACAAGGACAAACCACAGAATCACACACTGAGAGGGGGGGAAGGGACCCCCAGAGCTCATCAGGTCCAAGCCCCTGCCAACGCAGGTTCCCTAGGGCAGGTGGCACAGAGCGACATCTACACAGCTCTTGAATATCTCCTGAGATGGAGACTCCACAATCCCCGTGCCCGGGGTCAGGCCCATGGAACCGCCCCCCAGGCAATGCAGATCTCAGTATGGGCGATACACAGGCTGCTCACGACATTCCTGCCGCCATTCCCAGGTCCCTCTCAGGAGCACGGCATCAGCTGTCACCTGTTCTATACCACTCCCTCTCTGCATGCACAGGGCTGACATCCACATCTGCCCCGATGAGCTGCTCGGGGCTGCAAAACACTCCAACGCAGCCTGCAGCCCAGACATGTTCTTACCATGCAAATTAACAACGCGCTCTTCCTGTGCCGATGTGTCTCAGCCTCTGCCAACACAAACGCTACCTGGGGCAGGTGCCATTAAACCCCCCCACCCCGCAAAGCTACGGCCCTGCATATGGAGCAGTTCCTCACCAGCTTCCTCTGCTCGCTTTCTGAAAGGAGCCCCAACCAGTAGAACAACGCATCTTCATCCTGAATGGGGTTTTCTGCGGTCTTCCTCTGCCCCTTCTCGGCATCCTTCTCTTCCAACTTCCACTTCCTACCTACCAGGTTCTGTTGAATATAATGTACACAAACACTGACCCAGACCACAATACATCAGTTCAGATAAAGGCGCCAGAATCCCTGGCCCTGGGGTTACGTGCCACCTTCTCACAGGGAACGCGAGCTCCTGAGCTCTCGCCTGTAGCCGGGAAAGAAGAGTAACCACTGAGACTTTTAATGCAATACTCTAAAACCAGCAAGAGATTTATTCCTGTATCTTAAGTGTTAAAATCACATGCAGAATTATAGAATTCTTTATCGTTAAAAAAATATCTTGAAAAATGACCCTGACAGTTTACCTGCAACTGCTATAACATTTCTATCATAGATATAGATAGACAGATATATAAAAAACATGGCGATTTCCCATAACTAAAAAAAATTAGGACAGGATGCAATCATCCAGGTAATTCCACGTTAAACTGATGCCCTGCATCGGACAAGTCTGGTCCAACTCACACTGGGGAACCTGAGCTCATGCCAGCCAGCTCGCTGCGATACCTGCCCAGCATAGAGAGAGTCAAATCAAAAGGAGGTGGGGCTGAAGGCTGAGGGTAAGAAAAGATGTTTGCGTGCTACAGTGGCAGCCCCACGGTGTAACACACTGAAGACCAGCCCAGCCGAGGGCCACAATGTAACAGGCCACCAACGAGCAGCCCGGAGGGCCAGAGTGTAACCGCCCGCAGAAGAGCCTGTGGCACAAGACATTCAGCCTCCCAGCTGCACACTCAAAGGCACCGGTGGAATACTGCACCTGACTGGCCCCGTGCAGAGTTGAGGTGGGGTTCTGCAGGCTGCGCTGCGAGCGGCTGAGGGCCTTTTACCGGGTGTTCCTGGGTTTAAGGCCCGTCTCAGCTCCTGAAGAAAGCCAGCCAGCCAACAAAGACCCTCTCAACAGTTAACAAAAAGACCAGGAATCAAACGAGGAGTTGCTGGGTTTAAGGTGCTGGGTCGCCGCTGGTTTGAAAAATGGCCCCATACGGGTCGCTGCTAATGCGCTTGTAGACAAAGTGAAAGACCTGGGGTTGTGGACGGCTGTGCAACTCAGCCTTAATTTTCTGGGGGTAGGTATCCTCCGTCAGTTGCTGCCAGGTGTCATCAACAACAAGAAACAGGCTATATTCTTCTGGCTTGTCCACTTTAAACTTTTCAGCGCAGAGCTGACATACATCTTCAGTGGTGATGTAGGGTCTTACTAGTAAGGTCTTTCCTGTGCATCCACAGTTAACTTCCTGGAACGCAACCCGAAGGTAGTTCTGTAGAACGAGAAAACACACATCAGCAGCTTGAAAACCCAAACCTCACCCCCTGCCAGCTGAAGCATTGGCAACAAACAGTACATCACAACAGCAAAAATTTACATTGCACCAAAGCAAGCCGGTAGAAGCTAGGAGTGAGAAGAATGTTGTCCTGGGTTTGGCCAGGACAGAGTTAATTTTCTTTCTAGGGGCTGGTGTGGTGCTGGGTTTGGGAGTTCAGATGAGAGCAGCGCTGGTAACGCTGATGTTGTTTTTCAGTTGTTGCCAAGTGGTAAAGGATTTTTCAGTTGTTCATACTGCCCTGCTAAGGAGAAGGCAGGGCAGGGGGTGAGGGGGCACCCAGGAAGCTGGGAGGGACACAGCCAGGACAGATGACCCAAACTGGCTAAAGAAGGTATTCCATGCCAATTATGTCATGCTTGTGGGGGGAGGAGCACACAGCTCCAGGACAGCCCTGAGCTGTACAGCCCGAGTTGCGCTGTGTGGTGAGAAACCACACTGTCTATCACAAGTTTCATATATTCTTTGCTATAAAATTCCTATTATTGTTACTTCTCTCTCTGCCATCCTAGTAAACTCTCCTTATTCCAACCCAACAAAGTTTGCCCTTGGTTTTTTAACTTTTTTCCTTCTCCACCCTGTCCAGGCTGCGTGGTGCTCAGCTCCTGGGTGGAGGCAGAACCACAACAAACATTCCCACCACTGAAGTTCCACACAGTGCTCTTGTCTTTCAACGCAGTGGTTTTGATCACTTGCAGGCTGAAACACTTAACACCTTTGCAGCAGCATTTAAACCAGGTCAGCGCTGACCCTAACGGAACAGAACTAATCCATTTTTGTTACCAGCCTGAAGAAGTTATGACAAAAAACCAGCCCTGGAGAAGGCGAACCAGGCGGCAGTTTTAATTCCTGGTGTATTGAACACCGAGGTGGTGTTTTGAAACACATGTGCTTTTAGACAGGCAAGACTGCTTCAAGGAAAGGAGGAGGTTCCTACAAACGCCTGTAACACACACTAACTATTAGAGGCATTTATGGAACGGCAGAAAGTTGTACTCCATCATCTTCAAAATATGGGATGGTTTGCTTTGTCATCTGAAGGAGGGAGGAGCTGAAGGCCTCCTGGGGTCCAACAGCTGATAAGGCTGCATGAGCGCATCACAAATGTAGCTATCACATCCCGCTCCAACGCAGGAAAGATGGGTAGAGCTCAAGTTGTGCTACAGGGTGGCTGTAGGGAAGGAGTTTTATTTCAGGACTGCTGGGCATGGAGAAGAGAGATGGAAATATCTGCCTTCCGAGCAGGCAGCAAGATGCCTGCGTTGTGCCAAGAGTGGCCTGGCAGCTGTGTCACCGGACCCATTCCCGAGGCTCTTCTGAAACCCGCAAGGTGAGAAGCGCCAGGCACGCTGGGTGCCAGCCCGCCACAGCTCCCCTGCGCCCTGCCACGTCCAGCTGTACTGTGAGCATGGCTCAGGCTCGTCTGTTGAGGAAAAGGGTGAAAGGTAATACCAGACCATACTGCTGCCAGATGACTGTGCGGCAGAAGATGGATCCGATACAAGAGATGAGTCTTCCTACAGAAAGCCCAGCGTCTTGCTAGAAAGACCTTGCATCTAACACCTCACTACAGGGAAGCACAACATCTTCCAAGACGGACTAGCTTTGGGCACTGCTGGCCATAGTGTGGAATTCCTGTTCATCAGTTCTCTTCTTCCTACGGGAGGCAAGCTTCTGCTCCCAGCTCCCGTTGGGTGGCACGCTGAAGTCCTTCACACTGACACCGGAAAGAGCAGACAGAGCCTGGACTGAAAGGTTTAGTGATCTCCTGATGACCCCACAGCGCCACTTCTCAAGCTATTAACAACATCGTATCTAACTGATGGCTGTCATTAGCCCCTCTGGTAAATTTGCCCCGTGCTATGACCTGCAAACAACCAAACACAAAAAAGTAATTTGTTCTTCTGGCTTCTAACATTCTCCTCATTTCAGTCCACAAACTGATGCATCTGAATAGACAACCAACAGCACACTACAGGATGGACAAGCAGTCTGGGTCTTAATGGGCGATGTGATCCAACTGTTTTGTTATTCTTCAGTTGAAGTTACCGCCCTACTCTGAAAGAGTGGTAAGAAATGGAGGGGAGGGGGAAAAAAAAAAAAAACACAAGCAAACATGAAGACATCCATAGTAGAACTCTGCTCCTTGCTTAAACCTTCAAGCTGTGGGCGAGCTGTTTTCCCGCCTCTCCTCTCCACTGCCTGCTGGCTGGCCCACACCCCCTCTCCCCAGCCCCAGCTACCAGCGAGTTGTGCTGATTTTATGCCGCTGGAAATAAAGAGGCTGAAACCAAGATGTGATCCCTGTCTCCGTGCGACTCGAAACAGAAGGCAGGGTGGGAAAGCACTGTCCCTGATGGAGAGTTCTCCTTAGGCCACCACACTTGAAACTTTTATGAAGTGCAAAGATTTGGAAACTGAGGATAATTTCCCACCCCTATTTCAGCACTGCTTCCCTCCACTCACTTACTGCCTGGCCCCAAGGGAAGCATTATCAGTCACACCTCCCAAAGGGGGACTTCCAACAAAACAATCCTCACCTAGGAGCTTTTTTGGTGTGGTTTGGTTTCGCTATTTTACCCCAGCCCTAACAGCTTTACCTGAAAATCATCAACTGATGGTATTGTCCTGTTTGTGGTCCTCCTCTTGTGCCACTGCCGGAGAGTGTCTCTGGCTTCTGAACTGAGCAGTCGAGCAGCTTGTTCCTCCTGGAAGTTCTTGATCAACGAAAGCGCTCCGTATGCGCTGGTCAAGTAGTAGCCTCCTGTGAGGGGCAGCAAGGGAAGAACTTTTCAGCATGGTCACAACAGGAGGTAACAGCCCTCAACAACCAGAAGCGAAGCAAGAGACATGCTTCTGGTTCATTTCCCCCTTTTTCTTTAAAAAAAAAGTATTTGAGTGGGAGTGTCCAACCAGGAGGCAGTACAGTCTCTTCACTAAATCATTCAAAGACGTGTTCTACACTCAGGGCAGTGGCATCTGTATTGCTGACAGCATCCTCTTGGCACAACCCCATCACACTGAACAATCTTCCCTGCACTACACAGCTCTTGGCTGGTGCTGAAGACAGGGTCGGCCAGTGGATGGTTTGTTGAAGAACAATAGGACTGAATAGTCCAGTGAACCTCTCCACCTGTCAAGCCCGTTAACACTCTCTGGCTTCACACCTCAAATACTTTCCGTGCAAAGATCACTGAACACCATGCTGGAGGATGCCCCGTACACAAAGCAGGGATCAGACCAGTGACAAACCGGAGGAATCCCGACACGGCGCTCTTGAGCGGACCAGGACGTAAGAGAGCGCAACTTCAGCAAGCTGACAGAGCAGGAATGGGAAGCACACTCATATACCTAAACTCACAGCTGAGCTTGGCCACGAGGACCTTAAAACTCCTCATAAACCCGTCGATTCTGGGGCCTACCATGGCAGAACACCTCTTGGCTAAAACAGTCATGAAGACAAGAAAGGAGGGAGATTTCCTTGCCTCCAGCAGACTCCAGCTGCCATTTGAGAATGCCACAGGAAGCATATCCCTCAGGCTCATAAAAATACTCTCTCAGAAGAAAGTCCTGGGAAAAATATTACGGGGACGAGGGGCACGATATTCTCCAAAGCACCTACCCCAGAGGGGACAGGAGTTCCCCCAATTTTTACAGACCAACTTGCCCGAGGCCCATTATGTGTCCCTCAATTTGGCTGAAGGCCACAGGCCTAGAAATCCTCTCGGGGTGTTTTCAGGCATGGAAGGATAACTGCCTTTGGCCCCCACACAGCCTGTGTGTTTGCTCCCTAAGTCACGCCTTTGCCTCCCCCTTCTCGGCTAAGATCAGTGCCTTGCCTCAGCAGGCCGTGCCCAGCAGGAGATTCCCAGGCCACACAGGCCTGCGCTCCACGGCCTGACCAGCTTCCTACTCCTTTACGGGGAAGAAAAGGCCAAGCTCTTGTTACACCACAGACCTCACCGACTGCAGGACTGACTGCCCAGGGATGGATTTCTCCTCCAACAAGGGTGACAGCAACAGTGGCGAGAGAAAGAATCCCCCTCCCTTCCCTAGTCCTTCGCCCAGGTCTAAGAAAAATAAATGAAAGGGCACGTTACCTTCTCCATGCAGCAGAGACGGATCCAGCAACTCCATCATGTACTCGATTTCAGTATCCAGCTCCAGCATATCACACTGGGCGAGTACGTACGTCAGCACAGGCAAGAAGTCGTCAGCTCCATACAGCCTCCCTGTGTCAAAGGGAACACAGACAGTGAGAGACAGACAAACCGCCCTTTCTGTACCAGTGTCAGTGTCTGAAAGGAAAGCGTTCCTTCGCTGCCTTCGCCAAGCAGCACGTCTGTACCACTCTAGAGCCTCCCCTTACCGACGTGCAGCACAGAGGACGTCACCGGACACCAGCTGGACAGGACTCTGATGCCAGCTCTGTCCCAGACTTCTGGCAGGCACACATCTGATGCTGTGCAGCTCGCGGCATGCACAGCAATCTAAAGCCTGGGCTCACCTCAGCCTCTGCTCAAGCCGTGACCTCAAAGAAAGGCTGTCATGCCAGCCTGGCCTCACCTCCCCCTGCACTTCAAGCACTGCCCGAGAGATGACAAGTAGGCATTTTCTTCATACATGCAGTGACAGCATCCACTTTCTGGAAGGATCCAGCCACAAACACAGTGCTGAGTCCCAAGCCCAGGAGAGACGCCCAAAGAGAATAAGCCTCTTAGAGCTGATGTGAAAACTCAGCTCATCTCCTCGGCAGAACGCAGTTCCAAACGCCAGCCAGCAAAGCCTCACCTCACTTCCACCAGCTGCTGCAGCACTGCTGGCAATGGCAGCACGCACCTAACTTGGGGACCCTGCGCTACGCCCAGGCCCAGCTGTGCTGCCAGCACTCCCACTGCATTGCAACTTTGCCATTAGAAAATGCTACGTGGCCAGTGGCACGGTCACCTCCAACCACCGAGAGCAGGAGCTGACGTGCACGGGCGAGGCTCCAGGCATACCTCACGCTGCACCTGGTACAGCACAGCCTCCCAGTCTGACCCTGTCACCTGGCCGAGAGCACATCACAAAGCGACGCTCAAACAGCAGCTGGCTCAGTGCCAGCGGTGACAAACTTCACCTGACAAAACAAGACAACCCAAGGAGCATTTGCCACATCTCGGCCCAAGCCTCTCAGTGCCTCAGTTAACTGCTGGTGACCTCTCCGGACTCTGCTTCTGCCCCTTCAAAACACCTGACTACGTGGTCACAGCACCTCGGCCCAAGAGCCCTATATGCATTTTAAAAGGCAGAGTTTTGCACAGGAGTAACAAGCTGGGCAGGACCTCAGACCTAAATCTTGCTGGAGAGCCTCAAGGTCTTCAACGGCCACAAGCTCTGACCATTCCTCTCACATCTCAAAAGCTGGCATCTTGACCAGCACTGGACCCAGCTGCACAGCCAGCTGCACTTCGGAAGAAAACTACCAGCCACCTGCAGCACTTCTACCTGCTTGGGGGCAAAAAACCAAGAACGATCTCCTGCTACCACCAGCATTGCTTCACCTGAGCTCATCACCGACCTCGGCAGTGCACGGTAAGGCCCTGAGTAACAGAGCTGCCTCTGTGAATGCAGGCCATGCACTGGAGCATCTTATTTGTGCTGCTGACTACTTGGAAGGTCTCAACCTGTCTGTAGTTCCACTACGTTATCTGTGTTCCCAAGTCACTCTGGGAGTCTTGCTACAGACGAGGAACACACTAATTCTGTTCCAAAACCAGGAGAGAGAGAAAGTATCTGAATGAGAACACACAGAGGTGCAGCCAGCCAAAAGCACCAGGCCAGAGGCTGCTTCACTCCCCTCATTAGCAGCAGGCCCTGGCAACTGTCCTGCCACACACACGTTACTGAGCTGCAGCTAAATACAGGCTGTCCCCTCCGGTACTGTTTCCAGAGAAACACTCACTTAGAACCAGCGTCAGAGTCCAGCCTCATGGGACAGGCGGCCTTTCCCGCAGCGAACTGCAGAGGCCGACAGGCGAGCAGAGCCGGCCATTTTCTAAGCTGCTTCACCCGCGAACTCTGCGACACCCTGCCAAACAGGGCAGGAAAGAAGCAGAGAGGAAGAACTCCGCTCAAAAGGGCAAGGAGACGCCACGAGAGTGCCAGGAGATTATGACATATCTGCAGAATCAGACGGCTTGGTTCTCTCTACCGAAAGACAACCCCAAGTTTGGAGCATCAGGGAATTCGAGCCATGCAAAGCACCGTACCTGAGTTGTTCTCCATAACAGTGTAAATCAGTTTGCAGACTCTCAGCAGCAGCGTGACTTTCTTTTCTGGTGAATACATCTTCTGCATGGTCATGAACTTCACTTTAATCTTTTCAACGTCCACAAAGTCTGGCGTGGGAACAAAGACACCCAGTTCCTGAGGATTCCTCTGCCGCACCAGCTGCAGGTTTTCTTTTAGCTGCTTCCAAGAACCATCTGCAGTATGAAACTCTCTCAACATCGCCTCAATGTGGCACTTCAACGGCTTCAGAATACACTTATGCATGGCCTTCTCCAGGACGGCATCTGCAAGGGCAAAGCACAGGTCCAGCTCAGCTCCTGCTATCCAGCAGAGCCCAGACCAACGGAACCATTCCCAAAACAGACACCGGAGGGTGAAACCTACTTGCTCGGGCCCGTCTGTTACACTAGCTGAGGTTACAGAGGTTTGCTGACAAGGGAACAAAAGACAGAGCAGAATCTGCACTCCATTTTCATTTACAGTAATATGGTAAATAAATTTTAAAAACCCAACCCCAAAATCAAGACAGATTACAGGCTGTCACAAAATGCCACCCAAAACAAACCCAAACCAAAATCCCACTGACCCCAAAAAAAGCAAGCTGTGTCTCCAGTTAACTTTTTCTTTTGCTGGCCTGAAATCTCCTGAGTTTTACTGTACTTTGAGCTTAGACTTTAACTCCCAAGCTTTAAGTAAAACACTTGAAATCATAACTTTTGTCTGTTTTGGGACAGAAGTCCATCCCTCCTGCATAGTTTCCATCAGAAACTACAACCCAACCACAGTCTCCTAATACTTGGCTCAACTCTGTCACAATCTTTATGAAGTTGGATGGATTATGGGTTTTAAGCTATAAATGAAAACCAAGCTGTGTTTGTCCAGCTTCAGATTTCATCATGAGAGCTTATACATAGCTTTGTCATCAAGTTTGAGGTTCTTTGTTTGGCAACAGCTGCACGTGGCACAGTAACCACTAACTCAGGGTATTTTTATTCTTGCTCTACTCACGTCTTTCTTTAACAGTCATTCCCCATGTACAGGGCACATCTACAGAGAAAGCTCTTTGCTGAACATTTACTTGGCAGGCCTTTGTCTTCATAAGCCAATTTTCTCTCCCACTCAGCATCACTATGGCAACATAGCTTACATTAATTACCTGTACCACAATGAGCTCCCACAAAGCACAGAGGAAAGCAGGAACCCTTCAGCCCAAGGCCCTGGTGGGGGCAGGACCAGAACCTAGAGCAGGCAAACATACTCCCAGAACACAGGGACCAAGAGCAGAAAGAGAAGAGAATATGCCCCTGCCAGGCCACATGTTTATACAAGCTGCCAGTGGATGTTCCTGGCACGGATGGTGACTTGTTGCAGTGTCATTAACCCTCACGCCCCTTCGAGGTTCTTTGCCTGAGCTTATGTGCTTTGCTTAGACCACAGCCTCTTTTCTCTCTCTCTGCCTGTACCCCCCAACTCCCCCCTCCCCCTTTTTTTTTTTTTTTAAATCTGCTGGGTACTTCTAAGGCTTGGGATTTACCCACACGCTCCCCAAACTAGCATTACCTACTTCCGGTTTTTTGCTTTTGCTTTATGCTTTTCATTTATTTTATCCTTGCATTCAGTCATTTTTCCTAGGGGGTGGGCACACACACGCAGTTCCTTGCTATCTTCAACTGATTATGATTTTTTTGGGGGTGACAACTCAAACTTGCTTTATTTCTACTGCCTGCTTGGTTTTTAAACAGCAAAACTACTGACTGCATTGCTCATAAGCAGAACACCTCTGCAGCCTGTGTTCCAACTGCCTGGTCTCATTAAAGTCAAGATTCAATCAGTGCTGCCAGACATAAGGTTAAGCAAGAGAACTCTCTACCCCCAGGAAATTTTAACTCCCATGGGCTCACACTTGAAGCTTTGCACGTGAACAGTTAGTGTCAGCCACCCTTCACTCTCAATAAAGCTGGGTCAGCACCACATTTGGTCACTGGAGGCTCTAGAAACTGTGAAGAATTCAGTGTGGATCCTCAAAGCCCTTGGTCTGTCCCCCATGGTGGGGACAGCTAGCCTGGGACAGGAGACCGTAAAACTTGCTACGCTTCTGTGGCTGATCCCCTGTAGGCTCCAGGCTGGACCCGGGTCAGCTACTGCCTGCAGCATCTGTATGTGGGGAGCAGCAGCAGCAGCCCGTCTGCGAAGGCTACAAGAACTAGATGCTCCTGGGAGGGAAAATTCCTCCCCGGAGCCCCAGTCCTTGGTCAGGGCCAGGCTTCTCATCTGTAGACAAGAACGGGAAGCCTTAAATCTTCCAGAAGTCGCAAATTCTAGCAAGCTGACAAGGCCAACAACACAGCAGGGTAAGGATTGGAGCTGTTGGGCATTTTTTTAAATGGTCAACACTAACACCTGTACTTGCCCTAATTAATGCAAAACCTGCATGAGCATTTGTATTATTATTATCAAAGCCCAGAAGGACAGCATGTCTTGAGATGGGACACTGAACATCGGCCCAAGACCCACGGGACCAGACCCTCCGACTATTTACCCTTTCTTCTGACCTGCCATTACTGGCCCCTTTCTCTGAAAGGTGTTCCTGGATACCATCCCACCAGCAACAATTCCCAGTCACCAGCAGCTTTTGCTGGTTAACTTCTCATGGCCACAGATGAACATAGGAGGGTCTCCTAGGCAAATAAGTGTCTAAACTGCGGACTGAGGACTGATCCTTTGTGTTAACCTCTCTCTGCATTTCTCACATCCCAGTCAGGATCAGAAATTCCTGCTTACTTCAGCAGATGCAAAGTGTTTTCAATTATTCTCCCAGGATGCTTAATACTCCAAAACAGAAACAGACATTCTTCAAATTTTGTTTTTTGTAAATTTAGTATCATTTGAGCAGAGTGCCATGTAATGTTCCTGAAATTATACTTATCATTACCCTCCAGCCTCAAAACGGGAACTGGAAATGCTTTGATAAATGAATTGCAAAGGCTGGCCAGCTAGTTTCGTTGTGACTTGTGGAAACACATCTGTATCCTGTGCTGACATGCTATTTTGCTTTGCTGCTAACCACACAAATCCGCATCTGGAGAAGACAACACATGAGTCATCACCAGTGTCCTTACACAGCCTCTTTACCACCCCTGCTCACTGGAATTGCAGGGACACTCTCACCTTTTCCAGGCTGTTGGTTTACCTGTTACCAGCTGTCGTTACTCCACTGAGATTACCTGTCAGATTCCCATCCCTGGGTTTCTACACAAGCCCTGTTTATCATCTGTGACAGCCAAACCACTCCCCCATTAGAGAAGGGCTCAGTAAGAAACCTAGCAAGCCTGGAAGCCATCACAAAAAGGCTGTGTCCTCCTTGCCTGGGAGGCTGAAAGCAGGAGGTTGCTTTGGAACACCATGGTGTGTACGTTCAGGACACCTGACTACACTGCATTTGCTCTGGTTTGGATTTTCCTAGTATCTTGCACGTTTGTTGACCAGCATGACTGATCCAGATCTATTTTAAGACAGCTCATGTCAGGACGGCCCAGTGTCTGTTCCTGGTGGATGTCTATGGTGACACATGCCTCGTCCAGGGTGCAGAAAGGGGCATCTCCTCTGACGGAGTAAGTCCTCACACAACCCACGTTCCTCGATAACCTGCGCAACCCTGAAAACAGAGGTGGGATGGAGGTGGCAGAAGTTGAGCAACTAGGAAAGAAAAGGTCTCTGGGGTAAACCACACCCCATTTTATTAGCCACATAAAGCACACCAATGAATCACAGGACTGTGCTAGGTTTGTTTTGCTGTGATCTGCTACAGGTTAATTGAAACTCATGCTAGGGTGGTGTGGTAGCAACAAAGCAGCGGGGAGTAAGTCACCAAGCAAATTAAAAGGGATGGTTGGTCAAGGGGGAACCAAACCCTCTGCCTCCACTCAGAACTTTTAACATCGCTTACTTGCCCTATCTGCCTGCTCCTGTAGTGAAAGGAGGAGCACAGTGGGGACCATGCTGGCTGGCCTCAACTCAGCATGAAAGGATACTAGGGTGATACTAGGGTAGGGGGAAGGGGCACCACAATAAGTGTACCAGCATACAAGTAACACAGTATTGAAAAATACTCAGCCTACATGAGTTTTTAAAGAAGAAATACTGGCACACCATTCTAATTCCTTTAAGTGGATAACTGGATCAGGAAGTCGAGAAGAGGGGAGCAGGGGTTGGGCTATATCTTCACCTTTTTAAGACCCATAACCCTACGCTCCCTACAAGCACACAAGGGAAATATCGTCTTGCCACAATTACCACAAGGTGGGTGCATAAAACACTGCACTGAGAGCCTAATTATCCATGGCTGACTGTCAAAAGACACACACGTGAGAAGAGGTACCTTGGGGGTTGGCCCTGGACTGTAGTCTAGTATTTTCATTAAAAATTTGGAAGAGAAAGCAGAGAGTTCATATGCGCTATCGGGATGGCGGCATGAGGCAGGCCTCACCAGTCCTTTGGAGACCAGGTTTAAAGTAATCTTCCAACGTGGGAAACAGGCCTAAAGCTAACACAGTGAAGTCCTGTAAGAACTAAACACTGTAGTCATCTCTCTCAGAGACAAAGGCAAACACTCTGCTCAGAGGAGCCTTTCTCAGAGCAGCGGGCACAACAGCTCCCATGGGGAATGGAGTACATTCCTCCATGCATCCTGCAGCTCTATCTGCCTGCCACTCCTCTGTGCGGACCCTCTGACAAGGCACATCCTGCCAGCAAGGGGCCAAGACGTTTTCTCCAAGCCTCTTCTTAACATTCAATCTTTAAAAATTCCATTACAGATTAGAGATACCAAAACAAGGAACAGGTAGTACTGCTTCAGGAGCTTCCTACACCATCAGCTAACACCTTATTGCCATATCATTTAAACTGGTCACTTCTCGGGCTAGGCCCAGATTTGGGCATGGAGACTGAAGCTGTACAGGTGTTGGATGCTGCCTGGTGATGACCTGGCGAAGCAGTGACAGTCAGCTTGCCTCCTGTCTGTTTGCAGCCAGCAAAAGGAGAAACACGAACACAAACTCCTGAACGTTTGCTATTAGAGCAGCTGTGGACTACCAGGTCTCCTCTCAGCAGTCTAGTCTTTATGCTGTGCATACACAGGGATGGATGGCTTCTGAAGAAATACTTTGTGTTCACCCTTGAACAATAAAAAGCCTTGTGCCTTGGTCTCAATTCTGTCCTGACACTGTGAATCTCATCATTTCATGAAGGCTTAACAGCACACAGTGCTAGGACTAGGAGGGACAGCCTTCCAGTACCTGAAGGGAGCTTATAAGCAGGAAGGGATTCAACTTTTTAAAAGGATAGACAATGACAGGACAAGGGGGAAAGGATTAAAACTAAAGGAAGGAAGGTTTAGATTAGATATTAGGGGGAAGTTTTTTACAGAAAGAGTGGTGAGGGGCTGGAACAGGCTGCCCAGAGAGGTAGTGGATGCCCTGTCCCTGGAAGTGTTCAAGGCCAGGTTGGATGGGGCCCTGGGCAACCTAGTGCAGATCCAGGCCTGAGGTTGGTGGCCCTGCCTGTGGCAGGGGGGTTGGAGCTCTGTGATCCTTGGGGTCCCTTCCAACCCAGGCCATTCTATGATGATTCTATGACCCGCCAGCAGCCATCAGGAATGCTGATGCACATTGTCCCGATGATGTGGTGCAAGCCAAGCTACTTGATATCCCTCCCCCCGTCTGGGAAACGTTAAATATCTGACAGGAATCTTTTGCTTGCTAAAGTCTAGGAAGTTCGTGATGCAGCTCTACAAGAAAAAGCTACACCATCACAAAGACCGTTACAGAGACACAGAAGAAAGCCCTCATTTCACCCAGGGTTCCACTAACCCCACAGCCAGTGTGCTGCATCAGCACTTCCCGAAATCCAGGAGGCAGCTGCAGTTCTATTGGGTGGCAGAGGGAGGAAGGCGAGTTCTTCTCCACAGAGGCAGGACTACAGCAGGAGCGGAAGAGAGGGAACCTTTTCTGCTGGAGGCTCCCTCCCTGCCACGCTGGCGCCGGCAGCAAGCTCCAAGCCCCAGGGGGAAGCCGCTTCACAGCGGTGTGGCATGCTGCCGGCGAGCGCTGGCGGGCCCGTGCAGCCACTGCGGCCCACTCCAGCTCAGCAGTCACCAGGCCCCATCAGAGCCCCCGAGCTTGGCCACCGGCTGCCACTGCTGTAGCACAGCACACAGTGAGCAGGAAGGAAGAGTGCTCTCCCAGCAGCACACATCCAGCCCCAGGCTGACAGGCCCAGAGGGAAAGCCTGCCCTGTGGAAGTGTAAACTGACACGGGAGGATAAACGACTACTCACAAAGATAAAATTCAGGCTGCGATTCTGAGCTTAAGAAGTCAAGCAAAACCACGGGCAATAGGCAGGGCTGCATCATAAGATCTCCACAGGGATGACTAAATATTGCTGTCACATAGCTATCTGCTTAGATCAGCAACATCTGATGCTCCTGGATGCACTGTGGTTGTTTGCAGGCTCAAGCCACAGCCAACAGATGATTCAAAAGCAATTTCTTCCTTTCCTTAAAGTATCCTGTTTCATGAATTAATTGCATTTAATCAAATGATCAAACCCAGGCTCTCTGCTGCTGAACACCCCAATGTAGTTTAGCTATTACATTTCATAGCTTGTGCTACTCCAAACTACTGAAACGTTTAAAAGCAGACATTATTTTGCCAGTCTTCAGAGACCCACAATCTCACCACTCCCTCATAGTGAAAAGCACAAGTCAAACCAAGCTTTTAGAAAACTACAAGCAAACTAGATCTGTATTTGTTTTTCAAATGTCCAGCACTCCACAGAAATCCAGGCCACAACGAGCCTGCACCACTGCTCAGTTTGCCATTTTTCCTTCCACATAACACCCACGCAACAGTCTTTCTTGTTCTAGTAGGAACATTACACGTCTTTGAAAGAGCCTCGGTTTTCAGGACACTCTTTATAGTCCTGTATTTGCTTTAGCAGCACTCATTAACTTTTGCTTGACTTTATGTAAGTGAAATTGAGGTTACATGAGAATACTTCCTCCCAGACATAAAAGATAAAATCCCTCTCTAGTCCCAGAGAAAGAATCACTGCCAATCTTGCATCGGGCCAACTGTTAGGACACTGGGGTACAAGAGAAAAACAAGTAAATTAGGACTGTAGTGAGCTCACAAGGAAAGTATTCTGCCCTGAGGGATGTTTACCTCCTAAATGTGGCTTATAGGCTCTTTTACAAACACTGCTCATGCTTGGCAAGATAGACAAGCATCGAGATTTTATACAGCAACAATGATTTCACTTTTGTGGATACACAAGTGTCTCTGTTGTTATAACATGCATTCAAATATATAGCTCATCTGCAACCATTTATAAGCACTTACATGTAACAGAGAGGTATAGAAAACCTGAGATAAGCAGCCCTTTCTCTCTAGCAGGCGTTTGTGTGCTTTTAAAAAGCTCCAATGTATCTTTTCATTTAGCTTCAAGCACAGGGACAGTGCAGCTTTGCTAGGAGCGAACGAGAACTTTTGGAAGAATGCAATTTATTTCCAAAGTAAGTTGCTATGAAATGTCTCTGCTCTTAATTGTCACTGGTTTGGAATAAATTCTAGTTTTACAGCTACAGTCCATACAGTTAAAACTAGCACAGGCTTGCTTCAAGAGTCAAGAGCTATTTCAGCCCAATACGGGGTGTGTGTGGGGAGAATAAAAATAAATGTGTGCCAGCAAATACAGGCACAAAAACACCCAGTAATAATCATGGGTACCACTGCAGCTATGCCAAGAGTAACTTTTAGGAGCCTCGCTGCATAGCAGTTTGAGTTGCTAGGGGGCCTGAGGGCTGGGGGAGTTGGGGGTTGTTTTGTTTTAGGACTCAAACACTCGGTGGCTCAAACTCTCTTAGCAAGGTCAATCCCGCCTCTCCGAACTAGCAAAAAGTCTATCACTGTGAACACAGACTAAATATTTTCACCTTCCCCCAAGTCACAGGAGAGTGTCTCTTACCTATTTGGTCCTCTGGAATCAACGATTCGATTGGGGGATCAAGTTCAGAGCTTTGGGACAAGTAGTTCTTGACTTGGGTCATGAACTGCCGAATTGTCTGCAGCATGTCAGTGCTTGAAACGTGGCACTCCTTGTTTTCCTGGAGAAAGCTGACATAGTCCTGCACCAGGCATCCAAAATAAGTGCGTTTGTCCTGGGACATCTCCGCAATTTTCTTAACCATCCTCTTCTCAGGAGTCATGAAGGAACTGAAAACTCCACTGACTTTCCGCAGCTGAGATTTCACAATCTTGGGGAGAACAAACGAACTGTTTCTTTTCTTCTTGGGCTTCAAAGGGGGTGCCATGCTCTCCTGGTCGCTCTCCCCCTCAAAATCCTCCAGGCTGCTGTTCGTGTCCCCCTCATAGCCGAACAGCGGCATGCTCCGATCGAAGTCCAGCGAGTCGGACGAGGAGGTGGAAATGCTCATGTCGCTCAGTCTCTGCCTGCCTCCATTCCACGGTATGTGTGACTCAGAGCTGGAAGCTACCGTCTTCTTGGCAGCCACGGGAGGCGGCTCGAGCAGGGTTTCACCTGGAACGCTGTCAGTGTTGGGCACACAGGCTGAGCTGCAGCCAGGGCGGATTACTGCTGTGCTCTTGGGGCCGCCTTCCACCTCCGAGCAAGCAGCCTGCTTCTTCAGCCGCGGAGGCGGAATAGGGGCTGGCTTATTCTGCAGCAAATCCAAGCCTCTCTCTTTCTTATGGTTGACTGTTTCTGGCATGCTCGCCTGCTTTATAGTCCTGGAAAGCTGCGGACTCGTGAGGATGCTATTAATAGAAGGAGGTGGTGGCCGGGGTGGGGGGGAGCGAGGCCTCGCTGTGCCATTCGTGTCTTGAGTTCTTGGGTTCTGCCTTTTCAGACTTCCACTGACATCCTGGCTGTGCACTTTCAAAAAGAGGGGATTAATGAAGCACAGTGCTCCGTTGGTCTGGCTGCACTCCAGCTCCGAAGGCGTTCTGGTTCGTATAGAATGCACGCCATTTATAAGGCAGAGCTGCCGCGAGTCTTTACAAGCGCTGTCCAGAGGCACGGGCCGATGGGGAGGTGAAGGATCCAGGTGGCTGCTGTTAGCTGGGGAGTTCCAGAAGGCTGCAAATCATCATTGCATTAATGTAAGAGTGCAGAACAGCATGCAGATGGCTTTCAGAACATTCAGCTCAACATCACCAGCTTCAAGGGTTCGGAACTTTAGACAAGCTCTTATTAACTTGAGGAGGGGTGGGGGGAAAATTCCTAGAGAACCTCTTGAAGCACCACCAGACCTTACTGCATGTTGTGCTGCCCGGGCTGCTGTTACTCATTTATAAATACCACAACCAACGTGCAGCTTCAAATCAGCCCACTGAACTAAGCTTAAAAATAACCTGAGAATCCAAGGAAGGAATGGAGACTGACACAGTAATTCTTACCAGCATGAGACGGAAATGAACATCAACTACTCACTAGCATCTCACCCGGGAGAAATAAGCCTGGATTCTCCACCGGTATTAATGAGCTCACTCCATTAAAGGCAACAGCTAGGCTGATTTACAGCAGCTGACAGCCACTCGTGGCAACTGAACCCAAATTTTGGTTTGGTTCCTTTTGATGGTGAACAAACGAAACCGCACGTGAAGAGAGCTCAGATTTTTCTGTGGTGGGTGCACAGATTATCTTTAGTAACACAAACCAACAGTCACGCCTCTAAGAGCGCTGGCCTGCAGCCTGCCTTTCCAACCGTGACACAGTTTTCCCCAGGTTCTAGACGCTCGGCTGCACAGAAAGAGACCTGAGGTGCAGTCCCACGCCAGCACCGCCTGGAAAACCTGTGCTAATCCAGTGACTTTCAGCTGCAGCCTCCACACTTGTCCCAGCAGAGCATCAGCATGCTTTTGAAAGTGAGTCAGTGCTAAAGCTCATCAGCTCCTCAAAGTATGAAGGTGGAAACAAGACAAGCCCCTGAGGACAGGAACTGGACTGAAATAAGGGAGGCATACCAAAAGAAGGAGGTTTAGTTAAAATTTGCCCATCTTGGAACATCCCCTTTTCCTTTAGCATCAAGATGCCTTGTTTGGGCTGTCAGAGGTGACACTCAAGCCCAAATGCAGGACCTCAAGCACAGGGGCTGTGCCCCACAGCCCAGCAGCTGCGTCTGGCCTGAAGGGCAGGAGCCAGGAAACAGCCCATGGCGACAGGCCGCTGCCAGCCAAGACATGCAGGCACAGACATACTTCTCTACACAGTCACACGATGCTGCTGTTTGTTCCAGCCCCTGACTTCACATCCTGCCTGCAGATCCCTCAGCAGACTGGCCAGTGTGCCTGGCATGTGGGGTGCTGCAAACACACGTGATGGGGGAGCTGCTGCAGGTGCAACACCAGAGAGGGGCCTAGAGAGGGACTCATGTTCAGCACAGGGATCCTGACAGGTTGGCAAAAGCCTTGAAACCTTTACCACCAGGTCCTCCCAGTCTAGTTGACTGGGCTACACACTGTTGACTTGCCTCATGCAGTTCTCCTCTGAGCCTGGGGAAAAACAGCTCTGACAGGAGCTACAACCCTCTGTGTTGAGACAAGGCTGTTTTGTGCCTGTGTGCTGCTTGCAGAAAGCTCCCACTTATCAGGAAGAACCCTTGGGAGTTTTTAGGCATCACTTGGGTCACTGATTGACAGGTTGGCTTCTGGTGTGTGCTCTTCTGCACTTAGACTAAAACTCCATCAGAATCTCAACTTTGTTGTGTGTTTCCTGCTCAAAGAAGCTGCAATCTGGTGTATAGCAGACAACTGATCCCAAATACACTGACCATGCAGACACTGATCCATCAGTCCCTCCTCAGCTTTCAAATGTACTAGCTTAAAGAAACAACAGACACAATGTAGACAAGTGACTGTTAGCCAGACAACCACACAGCAGGTAGGCCAGGGTGCTCCAGTCCTGAGGACAGTGACAGCATGGGTAGCACAGGGACCTTGCTCAATACCACCACCTATTGAGCAAACTCACCTAGTGTGTCTTTAAGACTCCCAGGTGTCAGTGGGAGACTGCATTCACTGCACTGTACCCCCATCAGGCCTTTTCTCCAAACATTCACCTAATCACAGTTCTATTTGCCCCTATTCCCAGGATAATCCACACTTCCAGCTAATTACCTCAACGCCCAGGTCAGCAGCACAGAAGTAGTGTCACCTCTCAAGCAGATCCCTTGGCTGCATTGCTACTGCAGCAAAACAAAATGCAAAGCAGCACAACACTGCCCTGCACATAGCTTTACTACAGAGTCCAGCCCAAGTTCTACAGAGCCTCATGCTAGCAGCCCGACTTAGTGAGGATCTGCTTCTAAATTAAAGACGTTTGAAAACAAACAAGTCTACTGAGCCCAAGACTAGGGACAGTCAATCCTCCCTTCCTGCAAGAGGAAATGAGGCCATTCAGCACATTGCAGGAGTTGCTCAACAGTTCATGTGGGTGGAGCACGCATTTCAGATCCTGCAAGCTGGAGGTATGCTTCACAAGGAGCCCCTATTCCACTGTAAGCATCCAGGCCATGCAAGGACACGTCCCCACACTGTGCTTTGTTACTTTAAAAATCTCAAACCAACATGCATGGATACATTCTGAGGATCCTCTGTATCCACCCCTCCTTTCTTTAACACACTATTGCACCAAGCCATTGATCTCGGGAATCACCCTGCTCAGACACAGAAGTTCAGTGACCCTCAGTTCCTACAGTCCCCTGGCAAGTCCAGCTGGAACCGAGCTGGTGCCTCCTATGCATGCTCACAGCCACCACTGGCCCTCAGAGGAGAAGCTACACCAAACCTCTGCCTGAGGACTGCAAGATCCGCTTGCCAGAGGGCTGCCCAGAGAGGGGAAGGGAGGGGAGGAGGAAGGAAGGAAGCAAGCAGCACCAACAAAAATATCGGAGGAGGCGCTGAAGGGAGGAAGAGCACCGAGGTCACCATTTGGCCAGCACAAGGTTTGGCCTCTCCAGGAAGAGAAACTGCTTTTTGAGATGAAATCTGTATCATCACTGACCTACAGAAACTACTTACTGACACAGACTATCTGTTCAGGCTTACAGCAGTGCCCCACAGAACAACACCTGTGTGGATAACTACTCACTCAGTCCAAGCTGAGCAATCTCTTCCAGCTCAGCTTCTGTCTTTGCTGCAGCAATAGCACGAGGCAACTTCAGGGTGAATGGAAGGACATCCCTGTTGTCAAAGAGAAAAACAGGTATGGTTTGCACAGTGATAACCAGAGTTTTAAAAGCGTTTGTTATCGACACTGGCAATGTGATTATTTTATTCTGGAGCTGTGGCAGACAGCAAGAGTCTTAATTGCATGGTGCACAGAGAAAACATTACCAATCCCAGGGCTCCCTGGCATTACAAAGTGGTGTGAAATGCAAATGACAGTCCAGACCCCAGAACTCTCTTCAGGCTCATTTCCACAGAGCCATCCAATTTTTTCTCCCTTTACAGCAGCAGCTTTTACATCTGGCCTTTTACAAGTATACCAGTGAGATGCAAAGGTGTTAACCTGCCCTTAACCCTTCAAGAAGGCTGCTTCTTTTTTGCATACAGCACTGATTGCTCTCAAAATTACAGTCCAGTTCTCAGAATAAAAAATTAAATAAGTACTTGGGCAGTTATCCTCAAAACCTCTAGGCTAGGATGTTTTTGTGCTACCCTGTCCTAGGCTGAAGACAGGGTTCATGTAAGAAAGTCTTTATCACTTATTCTCATATGTGGTTTCTCTTCACTGCACACTGAAGTTCAATGCATATTTACAAAGGTGACACATGAATAAAAACATAAGCCAAATCCAGTGTAAAAAGCTTTGAGACTGACATTTTAAGGGACAAAACTACTTAACCCTATGCACATTGGATGAGTATTACCATCCATCAGTGCTATATATATATATACCTCCTGCCTGCCCAAATGGTGTCAGTATACCCTCACAAAACAGCACACGTTAAACTGCAAAATCCATAGTAGAAATGCCCATGTCATCAGGAGTGAGAACAAATGGAGCACAGGAATCCTATGTAAAACTGGTGTCAGCATTTATTTTTTTTAAGGCTGTGAATAAGCCAACCACCTGCTGTAGCGCAGACCAACAGTGGAGTTTTATCACATAAACATTCCCCATGTTGTATGTGAACATGGGCCTCAGAACACCATTCAAATTAAAAACACAGGCACAAGACTCAGAATAATTTTTAGCTAGTGTATTAGAGACACTAACAATCCAGAGTCTAGAACGTAACACACAGACTCAGTGTAACGACAGGTAACCCCTGACACCTCATACAAACTGACTCTTTAGAAATCCCCTCTGGTGTTGGGAACCCTCCTGGCTCTGCTCTGGGGTACTGAAGAGTGCTCTCTCTCCTGGTAACTACCTACCTGCTTCCCTACCAAGCCCACACATTTTCCTCCTGCATCTCCCCAGCAATCCCAGACTGCTGCCTGAAGAGGACAAGGACGCTGGGTAGGTGCTGCCACTTACCCAACATCAGGGAAGCAGAAACACTGGGGATGTTTCTCCACTGAACGGGGAAACAAGCGCCTGCTCCTGAAGGCACACCCACACCAAAGAGTGGCTTTGTTCACTGCAGCCTCCAGACAGCACCGCACCCCGAGTTGTGTCTGTGCTACCAGTATCTGCGGGTGGCTCTGCAGCTCAAGTTCTGTTTAAGGAGGATGCACCAGGAAAGCCTTAGCACCGTGCCCACGCTGTGACTGCCACTCTTTTCATGTCCTTCCCCAAAAGGCAACAAGGCACAGTGGAACAAACAGGTCGCCAGCCTGGTTCAGCTGTTTGGTATGTGCCTCCTGAAGGAAGGCCTGACTGCGTCGGGACACTGAACTCACACTTGGCCACCTGAAACACCCTCTGGAAGATTAAAGCCACTGCGCATAGAGAGCAGCTCTCAGTTAGGAGACTCAGGAACAAGGCAATGAGCCACTCTGCATTTGTGGGATTATTTTTAGCAACTGCAAAGCAACCTGGAGCCCTCAATGCACAGAAATCCTCGCTTGCTGCGTGCTCCCTGTAGGCACCGAGGGGGAATCTCCTGGAGCCTGGCTAGTGCACAGAACTCAAAGGTGACAAGGTAAGGAACCTCTCATCATTAAAATGCTTTTAAATGCAGCTTCAGGTCATTTCTCATTTGAGGGTTGACCAATTACTTATATGGTATAAATGTGTCTTTCACCACACACATGTGCAGCTCAGCAAAACAGATGCATGTAACAAAGGGGGTCCACACACTCCACCACAAACAGTAAGCACAGCAGCCTCAATTCATCTCTAGCCAATATTTCCCTCACCAGAAGTCACCACCATCAGCACTAACTGGCAGCCTCTGAAAAGGACCAGGACTATCAGAGATGCCTCTCCCCCGCTTCCTTCAGAAAGCACACACAGGTGCAGTTTGGCTGCATCCCATCTGCGGACAAATTTAAGGCTTGAGCATCAGTCTGGGAGTTTTCATCAGGGAACTAAAGCAAAATTGAAACCCAAAGGTTAAAAAAAACCTCACCAGCTATTTCATCTCTGCATACAAGATTCATAGAACGCATTAGGTTGGACAGGACCTTTGGAGGCCATCTAGTCCCACCCCTGCAGTGAGCAGGGACATCTTCACTAGAGCAGGTCGCTCAGAGCCCCAGCAAGCCTGACCTTGGATGTCTCCAGGGATGGGGCCTCCACCGCCGCTCTGGGCAACCTGGGCCAGTGACCAACCACCCTCACAGGGAAGAGCTTTTTTCTAATACTCAACTAAAACTTTTCTAGTTTAAAACCGTCACTCCTCATCCTATCGCTCCAGGCCCTTGGGAACAGTTCTCCCCCAGCTTTCTTACAGGCACCTTTCAGGGATTGGAAGGCCACTGTAAGCACCCCCCCTCCCCAGAGCCTTCTCATCTCCAAGCTGAACAAGCCCAGAAACACCTACTGGAACACAAACTGTGCAGCCACAGACCAGAAGGCCGGTAAGGCCAGGTTGGTTGTTCCCAATTTGCAGTCACGTTCTGCAGCGTGACCCGACAACCTGCCATTTTCCCTTGTGCTCTAAAAATGGTTTTTACTGGCAATTCTGGGAAACAGACTTTGCAAGACAGCTCATGGTGCTTATTAACTAAGGGACAGAAGAGTTGTGAAAGCACTCCCAGGTATCAGCTCCAGCCCAGCTCAGCATGGCAACCCCGCACGGTTCGGCAGCTAACCTCACGCTGCCCTTCCAGTCACCAGTACAACACAAGCCAGTTCTCATCTCCTGTTCCTCCCATTGCCTTTTTAAGGCTACCCAGGAATATTTGTAGATTGGCAACACAAACATCATGCTGAAACAAGTCCTTGAGACCATTTGTTCAAGACAGTCTATAGCAAGCATGAATCAGAACATAATAGCACCTTACCTGCTAATACAGTAGAAAGCAATGAGCCTGAATAAATCAGCAAAGCTTATTCCAGACCCCTCCAAGGAAAACGCTGCCAAGAAAGTTACAAAAGGGAAAAGAATGACACATTTATCCACCATTTCTTAGAAAAGCTTATTTAAGAGCACCTCAGATTTTGGCATAAAATTAATAAGCTTGCCCCATCAAACCAACTGTTGTTTGGTTAAAAGGCAACAACCATGTGGCAGAGCACACGTGTCTGCTAAAGGCATTTTCAGAAATATACTGGTGATGGTGCTGGTGGTGGTTTGTTTCTGAACTCCAAACACATGGTCCAACTCCTGGGAAACAGGTCAAGCACGATTAGAACCACAGGATGTTTATGCTAATAGACAGTAAGTTGACAGTAACTTGGACTTTTTTTGCCCAGTGTGCTAATGTTCTTAAATCTATTAAATTACACCTATTCTTTCATTCCATCCCACTCACTCGTCTTCTCCCTGGGTCTGTTAGCACCTAAATTCTCACCCACCCCAAGAGCAGCATTTGACCTGAAGCCCCTGTGGAGAGTCTGGACAGTGCTGCCTCGGGCCATTTGCTTGCCCAGCATGGAAAGAAGACAGGAGCAGTACTGTCTTTCATCCCCCCACCCCGACTCCATACCATTGCCTGTTATTGGTATGGTGACCAGAAGTGATTGCCCCCTTCCTCATATCAAGCTCTCTCAGATTCCAATGGAAATCTCATCCAATGACTACAAAAACAAGCAGCAGCAGCTACTGGAGCCAAACATGCTAGATCCTTGGCTTCTGGACACGCCTGAGGCCAGACCAGCAGGAAGGGCGTTCGCTGCACATAGTGAGGGGTTCCTCCAGCACAGAAACACCTTGGACAGTTTCTACAGGGGGAGAATGTGGAGTCTGCAATTGCCTTGGCCCATCCCAGAGTGAGGAGAGCCAGATCACAGGTGTGATCTGGCACCAGCCCCTCTGGCTGGTGCGGTGTCACTACTGCCCCACGGAGGAACACTTCTGGAACTGGTCTCCCGAGGAGAACCCTGCCAGTGCTGCAGACAGAGGCAGGCTCATGGGCTTGGTGGGACAAGCCAAAGCCACGCAGTAACACCTCTCTCAGCAAGCAGCAAAGGTGTGATTCATCAGCACTCCATGCTGCAAGGCCAGCCCCCCCAAGCCAAGGCCCCACTGCTACTATCAAGTCTGCACAGGAACCAGAGGAAAACCTAAGTCAGGTGCTGATCTTTTATCTGGGGCCAACCTGCCATTCCTGTGCCTGGAAAGAGGAGTTTCTTTAGCAGAGCCACTGAAGATGTGCAGTGATCACAGAGCTGCTCCAGGGACAGGCTACAGGCAGCAGCCGTGTTCAGATCTCTGACAGAACCTCAGCTATGACTGGTGAGTACAAACAATAAATCAGTGCATAGTTCCCCCTTGTGGTAACATTTTATTTATGAAAGGCAACTCTACTTTCTAGATGGGAGAGGGGGGGAATTCCCTAGTACAGAAGGGCTACAAACACAGCCTTAGATCCCACTCAGAGAACTATCCTTGATAGCTTTCTCTTCTTTGTCATGTCTGGTTTGTAACTGCAACCCAAACCAGACACACAGAAATGGCATTTTGTTGCTGGGGGAAGGGAAGGCAGAAGTCAAAAGGAAAAAACTCAAGTTAAACAGATGACTAATAGAAATAGAAATTAACTACGCTCTGGGAAGATTAACTGAAGTTATTGCCCATTTGCTCCCCTTGCAGTTCCTGCACCACGCATGCTCACCAGCTGCAGCTGCCTTTTTCATTCCTGTACCTCAAAAGTGTTTTCTGCACCCTCCCTCTAAAGGAGGTGAGGGCAGTATTGTCTAGAAACAGTAATTTGCTCATTTCTATTAGAAAACAGGGAACCAGTTAGTTGGAATTTTTAAAAAAATCATTGCTCTCACATCAGAAGCAGTTCCAAATGGTTAAAACACATCTGGTTACTACATTAATAAAAAGCAGTAACATAAACCCCCAAAATCCCCACCACTGCACCCAATTCCATGGGCAGAGAGACCATGACAGCGCAGCATCCAAGATCAGTGCCCCGAGGATAAGGAAATGCAGGAGCACAGACAGGAGCCAGGGGTACAGCCCCTGCTTCTGTAGAGGAGAACCACCCAGAACACCAACGAATCCTGTATCCAGTGAGGCACAGAGAAGAAATGTTCTAGTCGTGCCCAGCACAGAGTGAAGTGTTTCTGGGTGTCTTCCCCTCTCCAGGACACGGCAGATGCCCTCCCAGTGCCCTGCAGAGAGCACTGCAGGCTGTCTGGGACACCATTTCAATCTTCTGGTGAGGGTTTCACCAACGCAGCACGCTCCTGGCTCACACAGAACTGGTAACTTACTGTAGGTGCTCTCTTTAATTGCAAACTCCTTCAGGCAGGGCCCGCAGTCGCCGGGCAGGCGCAGGGAGATGACCTTCTTCTGCAGCCGTGCAGATCTCCTGACCAGAAATATCTGTTGTGGAGAAGGCAGGAGGACACGGTTTTAGCCTCATCACAGATGCCTCCAGCGAGGCAAGGTTATAAACAGCCAGAGTAACTTCCTGATCTCCAATTTACGTAACACATCTCTGAATTTACTTGGCTGTCCCCATGTCAGGTCCCACCAGCGCTTGGTGTAATGGCAGCAGGACATTTAGAAAAGCCTCTCATCCTTGTACAACAGGCACACGACCAAGTCCACTAGGCCCTTCTCTGAGCTCTCCAGTTTAACACACAGCACATCAGGGTGAAGAGCCTGGGGGTGACCGGTGGCAGACTGCCCCAGTGTTCCATCAGCCCACTCACACCATCCTTCTGCGCCAGGATGGAGGCAGCGCTAGAAACACTCCAGCCGCATCCAAGCGGACAGGGACTGGCTTCCAACACCGTAGCTTTGATGCAGGCACCATCGAAGGATAAAATGCTGGCATTTCCCATTTGCTTTCTGATTATGGGGGAAATACACCTATTACACACAGCCCTGATTGGCACAATGCAGCAGAGGACCCCAGATGAGTCCCTGATGTATCACCCTGTCACGCTCCAACTGCTGCAGCTGCCAAGCACCCATGAAACCCTCACCTGGATTATCCACAGCACAGAAACAGGGGTTTGTTTGTTGCTTGCCTTTTGGGGGGACTTTTTTTTTTTTTACTTTTTCTGTTTGGTGGTTTGGGGGTTGATGGTGGTTGTGGGTTCTTTTAACACCTGCATCAGATGAACTGAAACGTAAGTTCTTACCCCAGGAGGCTGCGCCTGCAGAATTTCCAATGCTTCAGCATCATTCAGACCAAGCTGCAGCCATACAGGGTGTGTATGGAGCAGCTTGTCCAGTATGCTCAGCTTGTTGGAGAGGCTGTCATACCCAGAGTCCCGGGGGCAGCTTTTTCCATCATTCTTCTCAGGAGAGACGTTATCCATCTCCTTTAGTATACTGCAAAAAAAATTAATCATGTTTTTCCAAGTCAGACATGCTGCCCTGCTATAAACAACCAGTCAGTCCAGCAAACAGTGCTCTCTCAAAGCTGGTGTCATGCTTTCACCCCAGCCCAGAGCCAGGCACCACGCAGCTGCTCGCTGGCACTGCTGGCCCCTGGACTGCTGTTTCTCCTAATTCATATAATTAAGTACACACAAAAATGCTCTTATCTGTAAGCTTTCTCTCACCTGTACTCAGTTTAACAGCTGGCTTTAAGATAAGCCTTCGCACTCTTCTATCAGCTGGTTGGAGTTCAGCAGTTGCTTCAGGTACAGGTGTGTACGTATATACGATCCACCGGACGTTTCACCTCACATATCTTTATTCCCAGCCAAACTGCAAAAGCTGAGACCTGCTGAAATCTTCCTCTGTCCCATCCCACCTGCCAGCAAAGCCTGTGCAGTCCTCTGACCATGAAGCAACCCACTACCTGCTGGCAATCGCTGCACCAACACACAAGCACTTTCTCTGCTCACTTGTGGGGATGATTTTCACAAGAGCAGCCCACAAGCTCGCATCGCTTCCTCTCATCCCCAGGCTCCCCACCAGCCCTGACATCTTTGCAGCTGTATATCCATCTTTGTTCTCTGCTAACAAGCGATCAGAAACCTCAGGTCAGAAGAAAAGAAAAAGGAGAGAGAGAAGAAAAAGACTGGACAGCAACAACAGCAGCAGCAGAGGTTAAATCCACCAACTAACCCTCCTTAAGGCACATTCTCATTAGGAAATCCTCCTAAGTTGTAGTGACTTTTTAAAATCCATGCTCTAAATTCTGTAAGTGTTTCCACTTCTGCACTTGGCCATGCAAGGCCCACACCACACACTCCCACCCTTCCCAGAATCAGAAGGATGGCACTGCATACCTGTGCTCCCAACTCCTTGGGGGCTGGACCGACTCCCACATGAGGAATAAAGGCTAAACTGAGTGTGAATATGGCTAAAGTTAAAGTTTACTTGGGGCAGGGCAGCTTACCTTACTGCTAAATTCAGTAACAAAGTACAGTCCTTAGAGGCTACAGACACTGGTTATGCATCGACAATCCAAGTGAATGAAATACACTGAGAACTCCTCCTGCTATGCCAAGCTCCACTGTCCTTCAAGTAACACAGAGCACCCAGCACACGAGCTGCTGGTTCAAACTCCTTCTCTGAGAGCTCGACATACATCCTGCAATTCTTCCAAAGGCCCAAGCCACTACAGAACAGTTCCTCTGGTAACTGCTTCCTGATGACAGCACTGGAGCGCAGGAAAAACCACCGTGCAGGCCCAGGGTCTAACTCACTGCGCTGCCATCCTCCCTGCAGCCCCTTCCCTGTGTCAGAAGGGTCCCCGAGCAGCAGAGGACAAGGCAGCTGCATTTCCCCACTGCAAACTGTCCTGCAGCTCTCCTGATCTGAGCACCATAACAGCATTTACCACCTTCATTAAGCCACCCACCATACCCAGAGCAAGGGGGTAGAGATTTTACAGACACAGCAGCACCAAATACTTAAAAACAAACACAAAAATTCACACATACAGCCCCCAGACCAACCCCAAAACAAAACCCAAACAACAAAACACCCAAACAGCTGAAATGCTTTATTTCTGGTTTTGGTCAGCCACTTGTGGCATCTCTGGATGCAGCTAGAAAGGCAAGCAAATGGGGTAGAGAACTGTCACTGCATGAGAGGGTAAGAACAGGCACACTCACTCTAAATTCCTTACCTGGATCAGTTACATCTACCAGATCACCCTGTGGGCCTCTCTCCCTTCCTTTATGTCCTCCTTCTCCACCTGCTTATTTATGATGTGATGCCTTTTAGATCTGCAAGGCATCCAAAACGCGGAGAATATCCCCTCTGAGTGTCAGAAGCCATTACTGGCTGTCAGTGTGCCTTCCAGGAGCACAAACTACACAAACACGTTGCGTGCAGGAGGGAAGTCATGCTTACATCAGTTATTACAGGGCTCGAACTGCCACAACAGGGATCTTGGGTTCCTCTTTCAGTCACAGTCCCAGCAGAACCTAGTGTTGTAATGTATGAAAGTCCATAGAAGTCAAACTGAATCACAGAAGCGCTTTCATGAGCTGTACCTCCAGTAAATATTGCTCAGAAAGTTCCCACACGCCTCCTGTGCCCGTGAGCACCTCCACAGAGCGGGGGCAGCGGTGGGAAAGTGCAACCGAGACCCTGGCCCTGGTCTGAAGGAGAGAGACCTTACATCCATGAAGTTACACATGTGGCAGAGCAGAGGGAACATGCCCCAGAAGGAAGCGTCTTTTGCCTACAGAACAAAGTGATGACCCCTGCAAAAGGAGGTGCAGGGCTGGTATCAGCCAGCAGGCCTGGCGCTGCTCGCTGCACAAACCAACCTACAGCTGGTGACAGTCTGCATGGGCTCACATGGTTACAGCGTCCCTCTGCAGTATGGCTGGCTTCATGCTGTCAAACACACCCTAACCTTATACATCCAAGAGGGAGCTGTGGGGTTTTTGGTACCTCCAGCCACTTAGGTACACTCACAACCCCTCCCACAAGCCAAGACCTGAGGAGGATGAATGCAACCCCTGAGCCCACACCTTACTGACCTAGATATACACCCACCTCCTTGTTGCAGCTGCTTCTGCCCCCTCAGGAAAGAAGCCAAAAGAGTGTGAGTATCCCATCACGACGAGGCTTTCTGCAGCTACCAAACGCCACCAGTACCCCAAGGAACTTCAGCTGCATCAGTCCCAGGGTGCCACTGCAATCCACAGGAAGGTAAGCTAGGAGCAAGCAGTGCTTAAGAAAAAATATTCAGTATCCACAGAACGAAGGAAGAGGCAGAGAAGAGATCAGACCGGGTGAACTCTGCCAAGAGCATAGCTTGGAAAAGCCACGGCCAGCAAACCACATGGAACCCATGAGAAGCTGCTTCCCAGGGCCCAGGAGGTAAAGGCAGTCAGAAGTCTGCTCTGACAGCCCGTCTGCAACGGTCTGGGTACCACGGGGCATCACGGTCCCAGTTAGTTCTTTATTCTCAGGATTATTTTCATGGTGCAGACACTGAACATACACTCAAACCCTGACACGTGGGAGTTCTTGAAACATGTCAAGTCTTAGGAGTTGGACTGTAAAGTTATTTGTGACTGGGACATGTAACTTCTTTGGAAGCAACAGCATGGAAGGAAGAACCACCTGAATTCCTCAGGATCACCTGATTAGTTCAAGCATACAGAGCAAGAACCTGCTGTAAGCTAAAGGCCAGCAAAACAGACTGTGTGTTATCCAACAGTGAGCTCTCTCTCCTGGAGGTACCTTTCGTTTTATAGTGACTCCCAATAAAAGACAATCTGGCCTGGTCACATCAAACCCGAAATGGAACCCCAAACTCCCCCCTGCAGAGGGTCTGCTTTAGCACAGGGGTACCAGGCTGGTTCCTCTCCATCGGGAGAGCAGCTTCCACACAAGTGGCAACGAACTGAGGACAACACACAGCTTGGGGAGTTCTTGAGAAAGCCCACAGAGGTGTGTGAAGCAGACAGAGATAACTGCCAAGGTAAACAAGGCTGTGCTGCATCCTGGTTAGGCTTAGCTTGCAGTAAAAGGGTCAGGGAACAGGTTGAAGCTGTAGCCTGGCTTGATCCTCTCCCTCATGCCTGCAGCATACCCCTTGACTGTGCGGCTGCAAAGCAAATGCTCCTCTCCTCCTGCTCACTACAGCAGTTTTCTTGTGGTCTCTAAAATCCCACCTACACCTCTTCCTCTACCCTAGGAAAAATGTAAGCTGCTAACATTTCTCCCATTTCTGTGGGAGGTGGGAAAACAAACCCATCTGCTCTCCGAGATTACTGCCAGCCTCCTGCATCGACAGGGAGCAGCCCGAGGAGCAGGCTCATGGAGAAGGGGCTCCCAGCTTTGCATGCACTCCTAGCAGGATGACCAACGCCGCCCCACAGGTCTGCTGTGTTGAATCCAGCTGCTGGATTTTCACACACAACGACACACACATAGAGCTGTGGAGAGGACCCAGACGCCCATCGGATTCGAAGGATTCACTTTGCTCCCTCACTATAAAGCTAGTTATCAGCCCAAAGTGAAGAGCGACCCTGGACTTCACCTCCCACCCCAGATATGCTCACTAGCCAGGAGTGGGGGGGAGGTCACAGTGACAGACCAGGTGATATCACAATAATAAGGGCTCTAACTTGCACTTGAATGTGTCCACATTTCCTCACTCCATTTTCTGCCTGGATTGGCCTCTGTTTTTAGAGTATTTGCACACCAGGACCTTGTTACTCAGAGGAAGGAAGGAAGGGAGGGAGGGAGGGAGGGAGGGGTCTACTCTTTGCCTGCGGCAGTGGGTGCTCAGTATCTCCCTGGCAGTGCCATTTAACAGGCCTTGTTGCCAGCTGTTTGCCATCGTGCGGAGGTTTGCCAAACACAGCTCTGTGTCCAGGGGCATTGCTCTGCCACTCCACTGCTACCCAGCAAAAAGAAATACTGCCCTTGTAGCTCGCCCAGGCACAAGGGTAAAGAGAAGAGCAACACACAGGTAAAGCAAGCCTTTCTTTTACAAAGAAAAAGGAAGCTAAAAGCATGGCTGTAATTCTAACTAGCAAACTATTACCCACCTCACTGACATGCTGCCTGGAAAACCCACCAGCTCCAGAGGGGGCCCAGACTGCACAGCCAGATAAACCAGAACCCCTCTACCAGCTGCTTTCCTCTTGCAACAACATTTCAACAGTAGGTACAAAGTGTGTTCTCTTGTTAACACAGAGTGAAAGACTTGCTGTCCTCCGGATGTCAGTTACATATTGCCAGTTACATATTGCCAGTATCCAATACAACCGATCAAGCCCCACAGCCAAGCCAAAAGGCTGGGGTCCCACTACGCCAACTAAAAGGCACAAGCCTTTTAACCCTGCAGATTTCTACAGCCCACACCTATGTGGCATCACCCATTTTAAAAATCCAGAACTTTTATCTGCACTGCAGTGTGCATCTCAAATCTTTTTAAGGTAAAGGAAATGCCCCCGTATATTTTTTTTTGGTGCTAGACACTCATGTAGAAATGAGCTTAAACACACAGCCCACAGAAGCATCAGCAGTCCATACCTCCTACCTGGGAACATAAATCAGTCACGTTATTTTACGTTGAATCTTCACAGAGCTGCCTGAAGCAATGGACATGTTTTGTCTCCACAGCGTGCAAGCAAAACTCCTCACCAGAGACACTGGGAGTAACATCAGCAGTTTCCTGCTTTCGGCATCATCGGCATCCAAGGTTTGCAGCAGCAAAGCAGAAGTGAAGTTGCTTTTAGAAGATATTAAGACAAATACTCAGAACAACTGACTCTCTGGGCACTCCTCCTGCACAAAGGAAATTCCTTGAAGCAAGAGCAAGGTAAATTACCTACACCCCTTACGCTGCGGGGATGAAAAGCACTGGCATGTACGTCACCCAAGAAGAGAGCACAATGACAACATTCCTGTCATGGTGCACCTCCAGAAACGATGAAAATAAACGTTTTAATCACCTGTGCAAACCAGCAGATTCATCTTCCACCGTGAGATCTGTCTGTACCATCTCTTGTTTCAGTTCTCCGATTTCTGAGGCAATTGTGTCAATGAGCTAGAAAGGGACAAAAATAGTATGACATCAAGTGAGTGGAAGAGGCGTGGAAACGCAGCCCGGGCAAGTTTAGTCATCAGAGATTACAAACCTTTTTTTTTTTTTTTTTTTTTAAAAATCACATCCTATTTGTACTTCCCCTTGCAAAGGAAAAAGTCAGGGCTGGGGCCACTTACAGTCCTTCTTTGAGGAAAAATAATTCCTGTTTTGTACCAGTACAAAACCTTCCAGGTTGGAGCGCTTTTTTTATTTATTACATCTGCAGCCTCAACATGTGAGAACAACAAGACTTACTTGTTTGCAGCATTTACTTTCTCAAATAAAAAGCAAACACACCTAGAACTCCCTCTGTAAAAGTTATTTCAGAGGGGACACGAAGCCAGCACTAAGATACCGTGGTGGATGAAGAAGGTGGTCAAGAAGGAAATGGGCAGCTCCTTCTGGCATTAGGTCTCTGACTGCCCCTGAGCAGAATGGCCCAGCTCGAGAGAGCTGTCCTGTAGCACAGGCTCAGGCAGAACACCCCCCCAGTTTTGGGAAGAGGGCAAGAGCTCGCTTTGACATGGGTGAGACCAGCGCTGGGGCTGCATCATGGGAAATACGGCGTTGTGCTTGCCAGGTGTCTGGGAAACAGGCCCGAGTCCCAGCGGTGTCAGGTAGCTCAGTACAGCAGCGTTCCCAAAGAGCTGCAGACAGCCTTCTCCTACACTGGTTTACTGAACATTCTCCTGTACCTCAGAAGTTCACACCCTGCTCCACTGTGCAGCATTATTCTGATCAGTTCAGAAGAAGTTTGGCTCTCTGCTTACAACGGGACAGCTCCATCAAGCATACTGTGATAACAGCTCACAGACACTACATCCACGCCACAGGCTTCTTTCTGCCAAGGTCAGAGCTCCCAGCCACTACAGCTTACAAAGACCTTCCACCCGCTGACTCTCAAACACCCCCTGAGTCAGTGGGGCGAGGCGTGAGCGATGCCTCCCTGACCATGAGCAAGAGCAGCAGCAGAACCCGCGCTGTGCCCACGGAGCAGCCTCACCGCAGCACCCGCTGCTCCCTCCGAGAGCCGCCCAGCACCCTGCTCGGCACAGGTAAGGGCACTCCCCCTTTGGCAGAGGGGATGAGCCCAGCCCCCACAGTGACTCTGGAGGGCGAGAAGCACACATGCCAGTGCTGTCGATGAGCCTCCCCAGAAAGCCACTGCACCATCACGTGCATCTGACAGCAGCTACGGGCAGCAGCATCTCCTCAGAGGGAAGATCTGACCAGGCTGCTCAGAGAGCAGCACCAGGCTCTGCCCAGCGCACAGCTGGCTGCACCATGCAGATCACACTGCATTGGTTTTTCTCTTTTAGCGCCTCTACTGCCTCAGCAACACCAACCTTCATATGTTTATCCTTACAGTCCTCTGCAACACAGTAGGGCTGCAACTCTCACTGACCTGATGGAGGGGGAGTTTCATGCCATGCTGTGCTGCCCCCAACATGGAGGTCTCGCTGCTTCCCTCAGGCTGGCCTGACTCTTCACCTCACCCTGTTAGCTGGTTGAGTGTGCTGGAGGGTTGGAAGAGTTTTTCACTTTGTATTTTGACTGACCTGAATCCAGTCTCTGAGGGGGCCAGACAGCCCCCAGAGCAGCACACAGAGGACAGCACCAAGCTGGGAGTGTGTGAGCCACCAGACCCCACCGGCCCCATGTGCAATCACGCCCAGTTGCTCAGCCACCCCAGCAAACAGCCCAGGGCTTCAGGCTGCCCATGCTGATCTTGGAACAGAGCCTATGCCCTGGGTTCAGCATCCCAAACTAGCTGGGAACTGCAGCTCCCTACCCATGCACTGCACTCAGGGCAGATGTGTGCACACAATAGTCTAAGACACAGCTCCCAGGATATTTAAATAAAGTATTTTCCTTTTAAAATTAACACCTGGAATTATGACTGGCCACACCAAGATTTCAAGACCACCATTAAAATAACGAAATTGTTTTTTCTGATCATGCAGATTGCTGTTCAGCTTTTAAAGAACAAACAATTATCTATAGGAAGTCTTTGGCTACAAGCCCAAAGTACTGACAGGGTTTTTTAAACAGCTGCCCTTCTGTACAGTAATTCTTCTGTACCTGTGGAGAGAGAAAGAGATATCCAGTAACCCAGTTCAATAGCCAATTAATTCAAAACGGAGAAGCTGACTACAAGTGAACAGGACAGAAAGACTGCCTTCCTCTTCCAAGCCAGTGGAAGCAGAAGAATTGGCTCCATTAGGCTAACCCCCCCTATGAACATTACAGTCTCTAGCTACAATAATCACTCTTACACTGTTCATTTAGTTTCACACATGAATGTGCCTCCTTGAAGTCAGAATGTCCTTAGCTGCTCAGAACTAAAATACTGACACAAGTGATTACTTTTTCTTACCAAGATGTACAAAACACAAGCCCAGGAACCTTAACAAATACAGGTTCAGGAGAAAATACTCTGTTCAGGAAGAAAGATACAATTCCTCATTTTTAAGCAAGGAGTGTGACACGTCTGCAGACTAAACAGAGCCCACCCTTGGTGAACAACACCCACTGCAGGTTTAATGATGGTCTATCCAATATTTCAATTAGGGTTTCTCTCTTCCTGGCTTAAAAATCACGTTTCATAACAGATGGTGCTTTGTAGTGGAGCCCTCAGGCAAGGGGCTTGCTCTATGAAAGGAAAGCAGCACCCATGTCAGGAGCAGGAGGCACTCCATTTTGAAGTACCTGCTGAGTTCCCCGGGGTTTGCTACCTGCAAGGAGGCAGTCAAACACAACCTTACAAGTAGTTACTGCTAGAGATGCACACTGCTGATGCAAGTCTTACTAGGTCTTTACAGCTTTTGTACCCTCCTGGTTCTGCTGAAGCTTTTAATTTCAGTTCCTTAAGACAGCTCATAATTGCTCAGCAGTCCTCTGTTTGCCTGCCTTTTTCTTTTTACACTCCCTTACACTTCACACCATTGCCTGTATGTCTTGACACACACCTCACCACTTCCCATATCTTCTGTCCTCCCTTCGAGAGCAAAACATTCCTACTAGCCCCGTCTCCACACACACAAGACTTGGAAATCTTAATCGACTTCAGTCCCAGGAAATGGAACTTTTAGATGACGTAGTACAGGGACTTAGATCAAGGCAATACCCTTTCTCTTGCCTGTCAGACTGGGCACCCTGTTTCTCAGACCAAGTCTCCCAGTCTGTCCAGCAGCTGAGTGGGTAACATGGAATTTGTTCTCTGTCTCCTGTGAGGTTTCCAGTGCTTTCAGACCTCGTAACCTCCCAACTGCTGCTGTACGGCAGCGTGCAGCCCCTCCTTTTGCTGCAGCTAAAACCTTCCCAAAGTTGAACCTGAACGCAACCTGAGGGCTGAATTACTATTTGTACTGACTAGATTGCAGCCTTCTCTTTTCCCACCAGAGAGCCCCAAAGCCTCTAACCTTGTCTGTGGGGTCAGGAATGCAGCCACGTGGGAAACAGAACTGCCTCGTGTGCTTCATCCTGCAGCAATGGCTGGAAAACCCTAACTTTTATAATGAAAGAGGCAAGGCTCAGTTTTGGTTTTACATCACAGCATCCCCTGAAGATGCCTCCTACTCACTGTGAGGGTGTGAAGTTTTCCAAGCATCAAGTGGTCCCACACACGAGTGATTTAGCCAGCTGTAATTGTAGTGAGGCGTCCAGTCATGGCTGTCCTGGAGCCATCTCGGGAGGAAGGCCCCACTGGTCAGCTCCCAGCAATCGAGTGTGAGTCAGCACTGGGAGTCTCACCATACCTGGCAACTGATTCACAGCCTCTGCAACCGTACTGAGCTACTTAAAGTATGAACTCGTGATGGGAATCACTCCCTGAAGCTGAATGTGCTACTAAACACTACTCCAGGATTTCATCTGTTAACGAGCCAGGCCTGCTGCAGGTGAGAGCTCAGCCACCCACAGCACTGTGTAAGGCCAGCAGAGCAGCCCTGGCACTGAGTTAGCAACGGGCCTCAGTGCCGCAGGCCGTGTGATCCCCCGCTGCAGGGTCTGACAGGGAAACACAGGCCTGCGGAGAGGGGCAGCCAGAGGAACGGCACCCAGCCCCAGCTCCTTCCACCACATGGGGCATGGCAAAACCTAAGGCCAATCACACAAGCAGCTTATAGACAGCCAGTCTCAGAATGATCATCTATTTCCTTTGAAGGAATTACTGTGAACAGCCCAAAGGGATTCTGTCAGCTCTGCCTAACAGACATGTCAGCCTCAGCCTTCCTTCTGGCATCAGCTGTGCGCTTAAGACTCAGGCAGAGCAGGAGACAGACTGCTTGGCAGTGCCCAGGCTTCTTCAAAGCCATCACCCACCCGTCCAGAGAAGCTGATGAGGACAAAGCTCTGCCCAGCTCCCATCACCTGCCAGAAACATCCCTTTCCCCAGAGCTGCCCTCGCAGAGGGAGGGAGCCAAGATGCCTTGGGAAGGGTGACGGGCTGGGCAGGGAAGACACCTGGCCACAGCAGCAGCCAACAGCAGAGGCGTGTGAACACTCACAGAAGCAGTAAGGACAGGCAAGGGAGGCTTGGGCAGCTGGCTGCAGGCATGGAGGCACCAGGTATCATGAGAAGCGGCACGGGAGGCACATGCCTCTGCTTCAAAGCCAGGAAGGGAGCAACCCTCTGTTACATGAGCAGCTGCTTCTGAGTCACAAGCTGTCAGCACCCAGCTCAGGCTTCTTTCCCTACAAAACTTCCCTCTCCAGTAACCCTGTCAGCACTAAGCTGCTCTTCCCCACGAGTCAGCTGCTAGACTCAACAGCAGGATCCATCGTCCCTCTCTAAGTGGGTCCTCTACACAGGCAACATCACCTTAGTCCTTCCACCTTCAAGACCCACTGTAGCCACAAGGAGCCATCACAGTAGCCAGCATTCCCTGTCCTCTGACACACCTACAGAGAGGAAGCGGCTCACAGCCCAACAGTTGGCACAACAGAGCTTTTCAGCATCTTTGCCTGAGAAGTATACAACAGGAGGACCTCTCCACAGCAGCTTTCAGCCACCGCCCAGCACCTGGGCCGTGCCCCTGCCCCTGCCCGGCTGTGCCCCCTGCCCGGCTGGTAAATGACTTTGGCCAGCTACAATTAAAAAAAAAAATATAAGTTCCCTGGTTAGTTCTTTTTCTTAAACCTAAAAGCCAACCGTGGCGGCATGTTTCCTGGTGCTTTCCAGTATTCAGCTTATCTCTGGAAACTCTCTGTAGTTATTTTTGTACGGCTGCCATGCTGGGCCTCTAACACAACTGCCATTTAAATCTGTGTCTGGGAAAAGGCCTTGCTTATATAAAGCTAAATTTCTTGAAAACAAGTATTTCAAAATGGGTCTTAACTTAGGACCGCTTCAGATTGGACTAGCATAAGGCAAACACCACGGAACAGCTTTATCTCTAAGACGTGCCATAACCTTGACCCTCTCTAATGCATACCTCTGCCCTGAAGAGAGCTTGTCAGGAACAGTCTCTCCCCAGTAGAATTTTTCTGTGTTTAGCAATCATTTTTTAAATTTATTTTTCTAAAGAGAACTTAAGCAAAATGGCACATCTCAAGCAGACTTATGCTCACATTATTTTTCTACAAGCCAGATTTCTTGGGTATACTACATATCCTCCATGACACAAGGCAGCCTCTCCTTAGTCAATGAAAGGGCAGTATTTCCCACAAACAGCAATTCACCTTCCTTAAATTATTTTTCATGTGTTACTCTTCTCCCATTTTTTTTAAAAAAAGTGAAAGGCTCAGAATATTTGAACTCTTCCAACAAATCTATTTGCAGAGAGCACGATTCCTATTTTGCTGGAAATAATGGAGAAAATCAACTACTGGTTTCAATAGACTAGGAACCAAGCCTAAAAAAAGGCATTTTCTAAAGGAAAATACAACTGAACTGACAGATCTACTTGTCAGAGGCCCCTGTCAGTGTAAAACAACACACAGGAGCCCCAGAACTTAAGAAGTGATGCAAAGAAATCAGTTGCAGATCGTTTAGGTCTATGAAATAGTTATTACCCTGCTATGCTGCAGGAAGAAGAGGTTCACATGAAATGTTTCAAAGTATGACATCTGCTCAGGTGGCTAATTATCTCACACTAAAGCACAGTCAAAAAGAGGCCTCATATAGCACAATAAACAGACATTCATGCATCTCCTGTTTTTCCTTCAGAGTTTCTGATAAAGCAGTTCTGAGTTAAAAAGAAACTACAATACAGCCACTGTAAACCAAAATAATAATCCTGACTCAGACAGCATGAGCTGCCATAGCAGCCCAGTACAGTATTCCCTAACAGAACACATCCTAAGCAGATCTCCAGAAATAGCCACGTACTGTTTACATTCCTAAAATCCACGAATGATGTAGTGAAATGCAAACATCAAACCACAACATTTCCTTTTGTAACATATCATACAATGTTTATTGTCAACTGACTCTGTTCAACCAGACTGATTTCAGCTTTGAGAAGCTGGCAGGGGTGACAACACAATTCCTACTCACAGAGCACAAACCTAACTCAGCTCCCAGCGCTCTCAGCAGAACACTTACATTAGGGTTCTGTGCTTTGTGTTGTTCATGACATCATACAAGCAGCAGAAAGATCAAGAGGGAGCCTATTCACTAGAGGGAACGTATTCCCCAGGAGCTACAGTGACCTTTCTGAAGCTGCTGTGTCCACACCGGCATCACTGCTGTGCATCAGGGCAAGTGCACACCCAGGACCAGACAAAGAGCAGTGCCTCTCTCCAAAGCCCAGCAGAGCTACAGGTCGTCCACTCACTCAGCCCAGGGAGAGGTCCCCACTCTCAAGAGGCAGACAGGCAGCTCTGACCTCAGGTCTGTTCCGGGATGTTTTCAGAAAAAACACTCACCCATCATTGCATGGAACTGAATTCCTGGGGGCGGGGGGGTGGGGTGGGGTTGTGCTGGAATGCCAATGAGCTCGTACAGAGAATTAAGAGAACTCTCATCTTTCTGTGACTGTGTGGAGAGAGGCATCCAAGGTCAGCCAAGCATGTTTCCAAGCCCTGAGATTTACAGCAGCCTAAGAGGAAAAGCTAAGATCAGTGCTCCTAATCTGGTAAGGGAACAGGGGCTGAGGACAGCGAGGATCAGTATCAGCCTGGGCAGCCGAGCCTCAGCTTTTGCCACCCCCCTTCCTGCCAGCATCTCATTTTCCATTCTTTCTGGGGACCTGCATCCTCTTTGGCACCAGAGCTCTTCCTTCCTGTTTTGATAAGCAGAGTGTAGCAGCCCTCAAAGAGCGCCCTGTGCGACGGGTGGCGGAGCGCCAGAGGCGAGCCAAGCTGGGAACGCTGCTTCCAGGCTTCTCCAAATACAATCAAACAGTTTTGGTACATGGCTGTGATTTCTGGTGACTCTGCACAGCAAGCTATGAATTCCCAGCACCAGTAACAATATTCAGTATCTTATTCATCAGCAAGCAAGGAGCTTTTTTCCCTGATGGTTGATCTTGGGACCAAAAAAAGCTTTAGTGGTGCAAAACATCTGATGCCAGTTCAAACAGAGGTTGGGACACTGCAATGAGCAGGAGGATGGTTCAGGAAACCAGGATGCTTGTCAGAGACATACACTCAGTTCCTTGCTTTACCACAGACTCCCTTTCTGAAAACACTGGCAAGAACAGGCACAGTCCCAGGATTACCCAAGCCTAACTCCATCTTTGCTCACTGTCACCTCTTCTATCTTTACTACTGATGAGCCTTCATCATAGGTATAAAGACTCTGAAGGATTTAGAATTCCCAAACCCCAGACTGGTTTGGGTTCAAAGGGACCTTAAAGCCCATCCAGTTCCACCCCCACCATGCTGCCCAAAGGCCCATCCAACCTGGCCTTAAAAAAGCCTTCAAACTACAGAGGTTTTCTCTTCGTAAAATGGAGACACTGCTGTTTTCATGGTGCATTAACTGTCAAAAGAACAAGCACACACAATCAAAAGAAAATAGCTAGAAGCTACAGCAATGGGACCTAGTTAAGAACCAGAAAGAAAAGTTGGAAATTCCCACTAGTATTGGTCAAAGAATCTTCTCTTAAGTGCTGCTGAGATGGGCTGATACTCTTCACAAGGATTTACGTGCCCTGAGAAACTGCCCAACAGGACAAGCTACAGAGGAGAGCTACATGCAGTGCTCTGCTCAGCCTGAGCATCTGGAGAGCAGTCTGAAGCAAGGCAGCAGGGGCAGAAGGATCCATGGATCGATCTTTACTACATCTTCTAAACACAGATGGGTAAACTGAAAGCATCTGATGTGGAAGCATTTTCCTTGCTCACCCATCCTGCTATAGCAAATCTGTGTCGCAGTTTCACACCCGTGGGGAGGGAGCAGAAGGGAAGGTGGTTCTGCTGCACACACAGGCACAGAGGCCCCAGGTGCACTCCACGCTGGCTGGGTACACCGACCACACAGGCTCAGAACAGCCACCCAACCTTGCAGCTTCCCAGAGGTCTGAGAAGGAAGAGCTGAGGCATCTTTTACTCCTATGGCTCCACAGGCCATTCCCCTGACAGGCTGCCCTTCTGAAGAATTTCAGTCAGCTTTAGTTTCTCAACTAACAACATTTCTTACAGCCTTAAGAGTCTGGATTCCTGAAGCTGCTCAGGCATACCACATCCCTGAACGTTTTGCCTCCCTGTAACCACCACATTGTGAACAGGAGGCACACAAGAGCTGTGTGTTTTCCACACAGGAATTACTTACACAGGGAGACGCTGCAGAAAGTGACACAGACAATTGCAGTCACACTGACATCATGATTCCTTCAGCACACACTAAGTGACAGCCTAGAAACACTCCTCATAATGGAGACAGTTTCTTGCCGTGATCTGAGAATACAATCATTCTCCCTGTGTGGCTGTGGAGAGCCCTAAAACAAGGGTAATGTTTGTATTTTGGAGATACAAGACACAACAAAAGTGTGTTGCAAAACTGAGCAGCAGTTCCTGTCCCCAGAAGACCCTGTTTGTTTACTGCTAACCACAAGAAGCAAGCCAAAGAGGAACACAGTCACTGCAGCGCTAATCTCTGGCCTCCTGAAGACTAGACTGGTAAGGCTGCCATCAGATGAAGAGAACATGCAACTCACAAAACAAACCTCTTGATGTGTTTGTGTGACACTACAACAGTGCTGTGAAGCTGCTGCTGCAGAAACCGGCCCCACACAAGGCACCAGCAGCCATTACAGCTCCCATGGGGTGCTAAAGGCACCAGTCACCGTGTGCTTGGTTCCCCTTTGCCTGTAGCCTGTGTCCTGAGTGCACTCACAGAATCACAGAGTCACAGGGGTTGGAAGGGACCTCGAGAGCCCATGGGGTCCAACCCCCCTGCCAAAGCAGCTCCCCAGCTCATATTGCACAGGGCGGTGTCCAGACGGGGCTGGAATCTCTCCAGAGAAGGAGACTCCACACCTCCCTGGGCAGCCTGTCCCAGGGCTCCCTCACCCTCACTGGGGAAAAGTTCTTCCCCATGTTGGTGCAGAACTTCCTGTGCTCCAATTTGCAGCCATTGCCCCTTGTCCTGTCCCCACAGACACTGAAAAGGGGTTGGCCAATTCCCCCTGCATCCCATACCCAAGATATTTATAAGCATTAATTAGGTCCCCCCTTAGTCTTCTTCTCTCCAGGCTGAACAGCCCCAGCTCACTCAGCCTTTCCTCACAGGGGAGATGCTCCAGGCCCTTCAGCATCTCCCTCACCCTCCTCTGGACTCTCTCCAGGAGATCCCTGTCTGTTTGATCCCAGGGAGCCCAGAACTGGACACAACACTCCAGGTGGGGCCTGACCAGGGCAGAGTACAGGGGGAGGATCTGTGACCTGCTGGCCACACTCTTCCTGATGCCCCCCAGGATCCCATTGGCTCTCTCAGCCCCCAGGGCACACTGCTGGCTCATAGCCAACCTGTCATCAACCAGGACCCCCAAGTCCTTCTCCACAGAGCTCTTCTCCAGCAGGTCACCCCCAGCCTGTACTGATACAGACGGTTATTCCTCCCCAGGTGCCAGACTCTCCACTTGCTTTTGTTGAATTTCATCTGGTTTCTCCCTGCCCAGCTCTCCAGCCTGTCCAGGTCTCGCTGGATGGCAGCTCAGTGTCCTGTGTGTCAGCCACCCCTCCCAGCTTTGTATCATGGGCACTTGCTGAGGGTGGATGCTATTCCCTCATCAAGGTCGTCAATGAAGATATTAAACAGGACTGGACCCAACACCGAGCCCTGGGGAACACCACTAGTCACAGGCCTCCATTCAGATTCTGCTCCACTGATCACGACCCTCTGAGCCCGGTCCAACAGCCAGTTCTCAACCCACCTCACTGTCCACTCATCTATCCCATGCTCTCTCAGCTTTGCTATCAGGATGTCATGGGAGACAGTATCGAAAGCCTTGCTGAAGTCAAGGTAGATGACATCCACTGCTCTCCCTCCATCCACCCAGCCGGTGATGAGATCATAGAAGGCTATGAGATTGGTTGAGCACGATCTCCCCTTAGTGAATCCATGCTGACTACTCCTCATGACCTTCTTCTCTTCCAGTTGCTTGGTGATGGCATCCAGAACAAGCTGTTCCATAACCTTTCCAGAGACAGAAGTGAGGCTGACTGGCCTATAATTGTTAGGGTCCTCCTTCTTTCCCTTTTTAAAGACTGGAGTGACATTGGCTATCCTCCAATCCTCAGGTACTTCTCCTGTTCTCCAAGAGCTGTCGAAGATGATAGCAAGCGGCTCCGCAATCACTTCCGCCAGCTCCCTCAGCACACGTGGATGTATCCCATCTGGGCCCATGGATTTGTTTGCATTAATCCCTTTGAGCCGCTCCTGGACCACCCCTACCTCAACTAGAGGGAAGCTCTTCATTCCCCAAACACTCCTACTTTCATCCAGGATCCCGAGGGGCCTTTGGAGTGAAGACCGAGGCAAAGAAGGCATTCAGTATTTCCACCTTCTCAGCATCACCCGATACCAGGACACCCGCCTCATTCATCAAGGGACCCACATTATCCCTGGTCATCCTCTTACTATTCACATATCTGAAAAAACTCTTTTTATTATCCTTTATGTCCTTTGCCAGTTTCATCTCCAAGCGGGCTTTAGCCTTCCTAGTCGTGTCCCTACAGGCCCTGACAACATCCCTATATTCTTCTCAGGTGCACAGACCCTGTTTCCACAGTTCATAAACCTTCTACTTCCCTTTGAGTTTTCACATTAGCTCCCTGGTCATCCACACAGGTCTTCTGCCTCTCTTTCCCCACTTCTTACTCAAAGGGATGCACCTATCCTGTGCTTGGAAGAAGTGCTGTTTAAATGCTAGCCAACTCTCACAGGCTCCCTTGCCTTCTAACAGCGTAGCCCACGGGATAGCTCCTAATAGGTTGTGGAAGAGATCAAAGTTAGCTCTTCCAAAATTCAGGGTAGCTATCCTGCTTTTTGGCTTGCTTCTTCCACTCAGGATCTTGAACTGGATCATTCCGTGGTCGCTTTGTCCTAAGCTGCCCCCGACCTTCACCTCCCTGATGAGCCCATCCTTGTTAGTAAGAACAAGGTCCAGCACCTGCCCTCCCCTTGTAGGTTCCTGCACCATCTGTAGCAGGAAATTGTCCTCAACATACTGCAGAAATTGTCTGGACTGGGTACGACTGGCCGTATTGCTTGCCCAGCAAATACCTGGGTAGTTGAAGTCCCCCATAAGGACCAGGGCCTGGGATCTTGAGGCTACTTCTAGCTGCTCATAGAAAGCACTATCAGCCCGCTCCTCTTGATCAGGGGGCCTATAGCACACACCCACAACAGTGTCACTCATACTAGCGTGACCCTTGATCCTTACCCACAAGCACTCGACTGATGGGTCATCTTTCCCCAGGTGGAGCTCAATACATTCTAGCTGCTCTCTAACATAAAGAGCAACTCCTCCACCTCACCTCCCTAGCCTGTCCTTCCTGAAAAGCACATAGCCATCCATGACAGCATGCCAGTCATCCAGCCTGTCCCACCACGTCTCTGTGATCGCAATGAGATCGTGGCCCTGTGACCGCACAAAGATCTCTAATTCTTCCTGCTTGTTTCCCATGCTGTGTGCATTTGTATAAAGGCATTTTAGTGGGGCAGCAGGTGCAGGTATCCTCAGCAGATCACAGCGAGATTTCCGACAGGGGATGGGCAATAGTGGCTCCACTGAGGAGTCCTTAGGGCAATCCACAGAATTTTCCCCACTACCACATGGAACAACATGTGATAGATTCATCACCTGCTACCTCCTACCCTGCCAAGCATTAGGGTGGGACTGAGGCAGCAGCAGGAGGGCATTTCTGTGCCAGAGGAGCAGAGGGACTGGCAGCAGCAACATCCGAAACACGTGCCCCAGGACAGCGCGGTGCAGGAGGGGCCGCAGGGGCAGCAGCAGCCAGGAGCCGTCCCGTCAAGTTCAAGTGGCAGCTGCCTGCCACTCCTGAGGGCTTCAGCTGGCCAACCACACCCACTGCAGTGCCAGAAGAACAAGTTTATGTCATAACAGTACAGGCTGAGATGGCAGCAGTTGTTGGCCTCCACCAGGAAAGGTGCAGCAGGCAGCCAGCATTCCAGGAGGGGCACCGTCAGGGCAAGTTCACTCAGTGCTCAGAAGCACCTTCAAGTCTTGCTGGCTCCTGAGAACCAAGCCCTGCCCAGCAAGACAGCCACTGTGACCCTGGCCTCCTGTCAGCACCAGAACTCAAGTGCAGAACAGGAAAGCCCAACCCTGATCCCACGCTGGTCTAGGAGACAGGTTACTCTTCCCCCATCAGAACACACACCTGTCTTCCTGGCCAGGGGCAGAACGCTGCAGCTTGACAGGCGAGCTCACTTTCAATCCAGTGGCACTGCCTAGATGCTATTCTCCCTGTCCTGCTCCCTAGGAGGACAGGGTGTTTGCAGCCATACCCACACAGCACACATGAAGGCTTTGCTAACTACCTTTCAGATCAACCAAACCTTTTCACTGGGGAAAAAAGCCAGAAGTCAACTGCAGCCTCCTCTATAGTTAACTTCAGCACTGCCCTCAGATCTCCTCTGTTACACAGAAATAAAACACACTAAGTGGGATTCAGTCACTTTTTGCAAACCATACTGGTAACTCCTACTGCCCCTCTGCTTTCTGTGATGCCAACCTGCACGACCACAGCTCTCCAAAGCCTCCCTGCTGCAGGAAGTCTCTCTCTGTCAGGTAAAAAAGCCCAAAACACGTTCCCACATTCCCCTAGAAAGCAGTAAGGTCACTGCAGCCCTGAAAGCCCTGAGACAGATTCCCCCATAGCCTTAACAAACCCCACACAGAGCGGGAGGCCAAAGACACAGTGACCTATGCCTAATTTTGCAGTGTACCTGTTCATGCCCATGCTAAGCTACCACTGCCCGGCAAATCTGGGTAGAGTCACACAGTGTGATGAGTTAGTGGGACAGAAGTCTGATACTCACACTCAGGAAAAATGCGCTTCTGGGGACTATCTGAAGGTCCTTCCAACCAAGGGCTCCAACCTCAAGTCTGGAGAGGCCTCTGCCCCACCTCTACGCTCAGGTTGTACCCCACCTTCCCGGCCCCTCCTGTACACTGCCACACACCAGCTGCACTCTGTGATGGGAAGACCGAAGGGGTCTCACCCAAAGCCTCTTTCTCACTGCAACAGGCTGTATCAGCTGTGCCATAAGCCAAGCGACATCTCAGAACAGTCCCCAGGAGGCAGAAACATTAAATGGAATAATTTCTGATTTCCCTAAGCATGTCCATGCCAGAACAGAAACAGCAGCTTCCCCTGCCAGTGTCAGCCTGGAAGCTGGGCTGAGGATCTTAGGGGAGGAAGCACTGGATTCCTCCAAAGCACGCAGACAGGCAAAGACACAGACTTCTGCCTTGCTGGATTTCTGAGAGTATGGCACCAGCAATTCACCCTCACTTCAAACAAGATGCACTCAGGCTTGGAAAAAAACAACCTAACAAAGCTGAATCATCAAAACTTGTACAAAAGGACTGAAATATACATGGAGAACACACAGACACTTTGGTAGGTAGCCAGGTTATGCACAAGCAAGGAGCCCCTGCCAGTTTTTCTTAAAGCAGGCAAGGAAATGAAACCAATTTTCAACCCAATAATGGAAATCACAAATCTGTACCATGAGTTCAAGAGACACAAATCCAGTTTATGAAAACTCTACTCATTTTATGCCTGTGCATAATCAAGCTTATATTCCCAGCATTAGCAGCAAAGCAAGCCAAAACCTGTTTTACACCAAGTACTCTAAGCAGTATCAGAGGGAAAGTACAGGTGGCAATCTAACCATCTGTACAGAGAGATGCTGAGCACCGCTTCCAGGAGGGAGTCAGAGTGCTTCCCCTGTTAGAGGAGAGGCTTGCTACAAACCACAGACTGTACTGCACATTCTGCCACGCTCATTTCACATAGAGCTGCATGCTTTAGGTTCTGTGCAAGTATCCCTTTTACCTTAAAGAAGCTTCCTCTTTTGTCCAGACAACGGGCTCTCATCGTGGAAGATGACATCTTCCTAGGGGAGACTCCGCCGTATGCCTTGAAATCCTAAAAGCAGAGACGTTTTTTTAATGGTTAGTCCAGACTGCAGAAAACTCCCCTCTCAGCCACAGAAGCAGTCACAACAAGCCCTCTGCCAAGACCCTTTCCATCAGCAGCATGGTGCCATTTACTTCCTACTAGAGTCCTTACATATGCCTTTAGTTGTTATTTTTCCGTAAACTGCTTCAGAAAGTCAGTGCTACTCCATGTTTCTCCCTTCTCCTCACTGCTGATCCTGTTGCTGTAAGTAGATTTTAATGTGCTCATTAAAAAAGAATGCTAAAACATAATGATTGCTTGCTTTGTTTGCTTGACCTCAGCCTGAAGTACAAACAGAACAAGATGCTGGACGTCACTACACTCCACTCAAATAATACAGTATTAATGGGGCCGACCAGGAGGAGGCAAAAAGAATTTAAAAATCACCAACAAGAGAGAAAATACCTTACTATAAATGTAAAAAAACCCAAGCAAACAAAAAACCAAACAACCCAAAACACACAACCAAAAGCAAACCAAAGGCTCCCCAAAAAAATCCTGCCCGAAGTTCCTAAGTTGCAATTAGTTTTTCTGAGAGACATGTCTAGGTGAGACACTGAAGATGCAGTTAGGAAGAAGCTTCATTTTCCACCATCAGGTAAACTGGACAAGTGCAATGCCCAGAAGGATATAACACCACAGAACTAGAACACGCACAGGTAATGAAAAATACAGGGTGCTTTCCAGCTGAGGAGCAGGGTTCCTCTGAAGCCACAACCTAGTCACACCAGTAATTACTGAGCAAACCTCTGAACTAAACAGAAGCCAAGTTCCACGGCTAAAACGTCCTTGGAGGATCTTTAATAGAGAGCTTATGACTGCACTTAACAGGAGCCTGACCCCTCTCCTCGCTCACACGTGTACTCACCAGGCAGCAGGCAGGCATCCTGGAACTTCCAGCCCTTTGTTATTTTGCAAGTACTGCAGGTGCAAAGCCTTGCAGGTTAAGAGAGAGGCACGGCTTCTGAACTGACACCAGCAGGAATGAAAAGACAACTGCCAGGGAGCAGCAGTGAAAAACAAGTCCAGAGGCACAGCTGCAGACAGACCTTAGGCAGAACATACCAGCAGGGACAGAGAATGCTGAGAATTAAAAAGACCAACCCAATTCGACACATACCCCAGGCACACAGACATGCTTCTGCTCCCCACAAGCCTTATGAGAGGGTGCTCGCAGGGCAAGCAGGAGCAAGGAGAAAGGAGGGGCCTGAAAGGAAAAAGGGTGAAATGAAAAGCCCTGGCAAGCACAAACACTGGGAAAGGGTGAGAGAGGGAAGCAGGAGAAAAAGAAACATTTTCTCTTGGTTTCAACAGGCAGCAGGAAGCTTTAAACTGTTCACCCCCTTTCCAGAGGTCACGCCACAAGAGCACTAGAAGAGGTTACATTTTTCCACACCAGTTTCTGGTTAAAAAACAGACATGCCAGGAAGCTCAGAAACCAGCCTGTGTCCCAGGCAGAGCTTGCAGACTTTAAAGGCTGAAAGCAAAATCCTGAGGTCTGCCTTCTTGTCAAATTCAAACACTAGAGGAAAACCAAGACAAGAAACTACATTGCTTCAGAAAACAGGGATATAATTATCAAGCTTTCTTCATAAATCAGCATATTTGAAGGGAAACATTCCTGATGATGCTCTGAAGCCTCCCCATCCACGCTGCTTGGTACCCAAGCTGTCTGCAACAGTCCTGTACTGGACTTTAGTCCAGGGACGCAGGTGGGTTTGCAGGGAGTGAGCCTGTGTCCTCGTTTGCCACAAGCACAGGGGCACAGAACAGCTGATCCACCCTGGGGAACACCAGACAGCTTAAAGACACTTGGTATTCCATTTTGAGTATTATAAACTAACTAAAGGTTGCCAAATACTTTTGGTTTAGAATTTAAAAATTCATGGTATTTTCTTTCACTGACTTCTAAGAAGGGAATTTGCACCCGAAATCATTAAGATGCAGGTAGAACCCAAGAAACCCAAACAGAAATTGTTATAAAAACTCCATTTTCCACTTAGATGCTATTCTGCTAATGACAAAACCAAATTCAGTTCCACAGGAAAACAACAGCTACTTTAGACGAGTTACATTAGGAGTGTGAGAGGAGGATCACGCAGTTGTATTTGTGTCCCTAGCCTCAGCCATTAATCACTCCATTCCCAAACAAGGACCCTTTCACAGGAAATCTCATGGTTTTTATATTTTTTTTTTTAATTTAACCACAAGGACGTCTGCATGCAATCCTATTACCAGAATAAGATCATGCCAAGATTTCTACATTCATCTTATTTCAAAACAGAACAGAATTTGTAAGCTTCCACAGTCAGACATCCAGAAGAATGCAAACATACAAAAACAGTTTGCCCTTCAGAGAGAAGCATGACTCTAGGCCAGAAACAAAGCTTGAAACAAGATCCCTGCTTATTTTGCTCGTAAAAGGTTCTGGAAGCCCTAAACTTTTCCATAGCTGCTATCACTGTCGCTGTTTGCGTGCTGTTGCTCCTGTCCCCAGGAGCGTACCTCGGAGTCCCAGCTGGGCTCGAGCCTTGCTCTTCACAGGTTGGACACAGCCAGCGAGCCTACCCACGCTGCCCTTAATGGTTACTGTGCAATCACAGCCTGAGGGGGGGTAACCTAAACACTGTTCCTGAGTGGAGGGGGTTTAGGGTCCCTCCCTCCCCATCTCCTGCCCTGGGGTTCAGAGGCACCTCCACACAGTGCACAAGCAGCTGCAGGAGAACAAACCCACTGTCAGGAGATTTCATTTCTCCACACAACTGCACACACCTGATGCTTATTCAGATCCAGAGGAGGCTGAAAAATGCCTGCTCTGAAGTGCTCGTTGCTGAGTTAGGACAGTGTGAGGTGTCAAAAAGGAAAAACCATCTCCCACCTTTGCCTGGAAAGCTGGGCAGAGAGAGATGGCGAAGGATGCCGCCTCCTGCACATACCAGGGATGAGAACTTACTCCTTCCTCTGTGTTTTAAGGACCAAGGCAGAGAGTCTAGACAGATCTGTTTCAGACATTGCCTGGGTGACTGCTCAGAAACCCATCAGCAAATGTCATCAAGCTGCCAAAGCCAGCACACCCCTTTTGTCCAGCCATCTGGAGGGCAGCCACTGCTGTGTTTAAGTGGTCAGTCCTTTACCCACTCAGCAGTCTCATGGCTCTGAGGTCCCCAAGGGCAGCAGGTGCTAGACTCTTGCCTGCTGCTCCGACATTTGGGTGGCTCCCTTCAGTAGCACAAGTCTCTCCTGGAAGCAGTGCTGTCTTCCCACAGCTACTCAAACCCAGGAAGAAGCTCACGTATAAAGGACAGGACAGGGCAAGGGAACGATCTGTCTGCTTGGCAAGCTGCTCTGAAATGCAGTGCTGCTCCACGGATGCTGACACTCAGGCAAGCTGCGTTAAAAAACAACCCAAAACGAAACAAAACACCCCAAATACACACAATAAACCACAACCCAAACCACCCAACAAAAAACCAACAAGAAACACAAAAATAACCTGGTGCCTTTCATCTTTCCTTTCATTTCCTTCTCCTCCTGGTTTTCATTTAGGCAGGAATGCTGAAGCACCATTCAGGCGCCTAGATGTAACAGAGACTTCTGACTTCTTGTCAAAACAGCTCCTGCTTCCCTCCTCCTCCTCCTATCTGGCATCCTGCATGTTCTTATGTTCTCACACTGAACCGCAGTAGTGCCAATCAGAGCCTTCCTGCCTGCCTCGGGATCCTCCCCCTTAATGCTTTTACAAGGCAACACATCCCGATTTCCTCAGCTAGAAGCACCAGCAAAGCCAGCAGCCTGCACGGCTCCCCTGAGCCCGGAAGCGAAGGCCACAGCCATCTGGGGAACTGCCCTCAGCCCCTCTCACCCCACCCCTGCTCCGAGGCCTGAGCAGTCCAGGCTGTTCAGCCTTTCTGTGCCTTAGTTCCCAAGTAGGATTTTTGATCTCTCTGCCAACCTAACAAGATCTGTTTGGGGAAAACAGTCTCTGTTTGCAAATACTGACAAAAGGAAAGAGGGAAGAGATATGCAGCCTTCCTTTTACTGGCCAGCACAGCCAGCAGAACAAACTTTGTCTGTACTTTAAGTGCAAGTTATCCCACTGAAGGAACTGTCTGTCCTCTTACTAACCTGTAAAGGCCATGCCACCACTGAGCAGACACTCACAGAAATGACTTTGGGCAAACAAAAAAGGGGCAGCCATCATTCAGCCAAGGAGGAACAGGAGAAAACATCAGCCCAGACCTCAAATAAAAATGGCAAAGGTCAGCTGGTGCCAGGAGACCAGCACCGATCGATACCTGTCAGTGCAGTCCTCAGGCCATCCTCTTTGCTTGTGGTAGGGTACCACAGAGGAGCTGAAATACAATCCCTACTGTGTTGTAACAGAAATGCATGGAAGCTAGGCAGAGCCCAAAACCTGTGGTGAATTAGCATCATATTGTAATCACATTATAGTAGCAACTTATCAATACGCAGTACTATAAAATATACAGTTGATTCAGAGCGTACCTTCTTGTGGGTTCAACAGGAAAGAGGAAGGAAAAATACATTCTACTTTTAGAGAAAAGAATGGGGGGGGAACCCTAACCTCTAAAACCCTACACTTAAGAACACATTAAGAGACTCACATCAGACCTCACAGAATCACCAGACTGGAAAAAGACCCTTCAGATTTTCAGCAAATTTAAGCATCCCCATCAACCTCATGCATTTCATTTTCCTGTTCTCCTAGCACATTTGCACTGCCCCATGGAGAGGGCTGTGTTCATCTCTAACCTACAAAGCTCTGGTTTGTCTAATTACTCTGACCTTATCTGATTCTTGGCAGAAATCAAACTTTTCCCTTTGAAAGTATTTCCTCTGAGAAGTTAACTGAAAGCCTACTTCCAGGGACACAGATACAGCTGAGCACAGTATCACTTTGAGAGTCTAGCAAATAAGAGCCTCAGTCTGCAAGCTATCATTGGTGCCAGGGATTTGCAAACCTCTCAACTCAAATGTTGCATTGTGTTAGCACAGCTGTATCCACAAGCAAAAAGCCAGGGGATTATGCAAAAAGGACTCTTAATTTCCATCATTCTTCTGGCTCCAGAAAGGGTTTACAGTCTTTTCTTCCAAACAGCGCAAGGGCACGTAAAACAAGGAGTGTGCACAGCAGAAATGACAAGCCCGGGTCAGGGACCTCACTTAGTCCCGCCTTTCAGACAGATCCTCACCTCTCACTTCACTCTCAGCGCTAACCAGAGACATGGCTTTCCCTGGGTTGGGAGACGGGACAGGGACACCCACTGAGGACAAAGGCAGTGACACCTGGCTCTGGACACCACACCTGCAGAAGCCTGACAGAGTAGGCATCCGTGCAGGCCGACTGTGCTATACAGCTCACGGCAGGGACAAGCGCAGGGTGCCAGGCAGGCCTGCTCCGCTTGGCTAAGGGGCTGCCTGGAGGAAGCCCCAGCTCCAGGCTCTGGCAGCCCCTGGAAGGCTGAGAACACAGCAAAATGGCTGACAGGAGAGAGGAATGGCTGAGTCTTGAGACCTGGCCAAGGGATCCAGATAGCTCACACACACGAGGCTTCTCCCTGAGCCAAGACACAAAGTCAGTGCCCTTCACCCCTTTCCTGCTGACACCTTTTCCAAGGCAGGGAGGAGACACAGCCCCCAGACATCCCCACCATACAGCATCCCTGTCCCTGGCACCTCCCTTGCACGCCTGCAGCTGGGGTAGCTTGAGCAGAAGGGCACTGAGCACTTGCCCGCTCCTGTGCCCGCAGCCTCAGCCACCTGGGCCTCACAGCAATGAGCAGAGCCTGGCCGGCAGCACCGCGCCAGAGCCTGCAGAAGTCTCTGACCTCCGCAAGCAGATGAGCTTCTGGGGCTCCTAGAACCAGTGCCCCCTCCCTGGGGACAGCCAGAACTTAGCCAGGGCCCCACACAGCCTTGGCTGGTGTGAGGGTAAGGTCTGCTGCAGCTGTGAATGCAGAGGCAGAAGCACCACAAGTTTGAGGAGCAAGGTGTAGCATCCGGAGGCACGGTGAAGAGTTTGCAGGGCTGTAACCTCATGTCCTCCTCATAACCAGGAGGATCACAGGCTAGATGGACCCTCCCTTGGGTGCACTACAGCTACTCTTTTCCTAGTGGTGGTCCTTCCTAAAACAAAGAGCAGACTGCCTTGCCTGTTCATAGCTTGGGCTTAGAGAGGGATGTTCTTTTAGACACCAAACTAACACACAAAAGCAACTCCTTCACTCCCAACACTGACAGCTTACCTGCTTGTTACAGGTCAGAGCTGTTTGCAGCTCCTTGGCTGATCATTTCTGACTCTTGTATTTGCATCCTAAAGTACCAGTGCTCCTCATCCTGGCTAGCTATTAAAAATCACAGCCACTTTCCAAGGACTGCTTCACCTCAATATGCATGAAGCCATAAGATATCAGCAACTGCTTAAGGAGCGACTGCCTGGACAGACTCAGATCTTCAGGGGTTGTGAACCAGCCTGTGCATCAGGCTTAGTGCATTTATCTGACAATCTAATGTGGGAAGTCCCTGCCAAACTTCCAGTGAGCTTTCTGCATCTGGTTTCAGCAAGTCATCACTCCTGCCTCAACCAGCCTCTTGCGCTGCAGGCTCATTTTTACCCCTTGATTCCAGATCCTACTCGCTGGCAGCCCTTGAAGAGACTAAAGGATAAAGAGGCATCACTCTGAACGTGTTTCAGTGTGCTCTCAGGATTGGTTTTAGGACCCGTTAGGTTTTGGACAGGTCTGCTGTCTCACTCACAGCTCCCTGCCCACTTCTTTTCATCTACTCTGGAGCCACGAAGGCAGAAACAAGAGCATCCGAGGAGTGTGCAAGAGCTGCCGTGACTGTGCTCCCAGTGACACGAACAAGACAGTTCCCCACAGGAGCACCCAGCCAGGCAAACACTGTGTGCTGCGGACAAGCCAGTCCTCAGGCTTTGCTGGGCTTGGCACGCAAGGGATTATGTTTGCTGCTAGGGCTGTCTCCCTGCACCCCTTCCAAACCGTCTCTTCTTCCTCCCTACCACTAAACAAGCCCTTCCTGCTTGCTCCCCTGGCATACTTTCCACATTACTGCAAAGGAATAAAAACCCAAGTCATTTCCTTTGGCACGGCATTCACTCCTGAAGGATACTACCACATCTCTTACAAGAGAATGATTGTAGGTTGAGAAATTCATCTCTTGTGTTGCCTCGAGACGCATCAGATACATTTATAAGATCAGCTTTGATTTGAAGAACCTTTCATATAGGGTTCATGCCCTTCCCAAATTCCCTGGCCTGAGTATCTCCCAGAACTAGAATTTCTTGCAATATTTCAGTAACTTCCATGTGTTATTCCTGGGAAAAACAGTGAAAAATAAAGTGGAAACATTCAGAAATATATTTTCAAACTTCTTTTAAGAAGTTTAGCATTGAGCTGCAGTTCCTAGAAGCAGCAAGGAAAGGTAATCACATGAATATAGCTTCCATGTCTGGAGCAGCTTCAGAATACGTAATGAAGCATGAAGTGCAGAGGAAGATGGGTTACAGCACCTGCATCTAGATGGAGATGCACGAGGTAACCACTGCTGGGCTCGACCGTGGGTTATTTTGGGCACCTGGGAAAAGCATCTCTGCATGTCCTGTACCACGCATGCCAGAGGAGGGTGAGGGTCTCAGCATTCGTGTCACAACCCCACCTGACAGAGGCTCCAAGCAACACTGACCACACCACTGCTGGAGGCAACACTCCTCCACGCAGCGAGGGGAAGGACCTGGCCTTCTGCTGGTCAGCTGAGCTCCAGCACTTCCACCTGCCCAAGTACTTCCACGGTCAGGAGTTCACTGAGTGGATATGCTCTTTCTGGCATTGCATAGCTGCACCTCAGACAGCATGGCTCTCCACAATAGACTGTTTTGCACCTAACAATTACTGATACACATGATGGCATCTATGTCATTGTATTTAAAAAAAAAAAACACAGGAAGGCTGACCCTGCTGAAAGCCAGGGAAGGACACTGCAGCAGCTTCTGAGAATCAGCACCCAAGGCATGCATCATGCCTTAGTAAATGCACACACAGTAACTATAGAGATGCAAAACTTAAAACAGGGGAGAAAGTTTAAATAAGATTTTCCTGCTAAAATAACCAGATGGAAGGAAAGAGATACCTTCACCTATATTTTTAGGACTTTCTAAAATGTACACCACCATTCTCAAAGCTACTACATGGCATCTGTCTGTTCTCCAGACATGTAAGGTTTTAGGATCACTTTGTGACCAGTACTCTCCATTTTCACCAGTTTGTGAGTCTGCAACATACAGGAAAAGAAACCCCAAGACACGGTAATATAGCAAATGAAGCCTGAACTTACATCCACAGAAGAAGGAAGAAGAGAGACTTGCAGAGGTCCTCTCAGCCTGCCCGCACCCTGCCTGGCTGCGGGGGAGGCCGAGGACAGAAGCTACCCTACCTCAAGGTAACCATGCCCAGGTCTTCCATCAGACTGCTCTCCATAAAGACTGACAGGCACAGATCAAAGCTTTCCCAATTCAACAGGATAAGCCAGGCCAGTCACACATAAAAGCTGTGATGATGTGGCTGATGCTCTGTGCTTACAATAAGTAGGTTTTAACCAAGATTGACTTCTGATACCCTAAATTCACAGGCCAACTTGAAACCTCACAAAACATAACCTGAATTAGCAGTGCATTCACCTGTCTCAAGAGAATAAGCCAACCCCCCCACACAATACACTCCTCTTACAGTGGACATCCATTATTCACACACAAAATGTTCTTTTCTTCAGACAATTTCAATCTGTAGCTCCCCTGCTGAAGTACCTCCAAGACTTACCAACAACAGCCAGGAGTTAGCTCTATCTGTTTCGTAGTCTGGTGGCAGCAGCACAACCTCCTGCACAGTCAGGCAGCCGCTAGTGGTGCTGGGCACTCACACAGCCTCCTTGCACGTCTACTGAGTGCTACCATGGGTTTTGTCTGTGGTACCAAGAGGCAGCGGAACAGGCACCACAGACTACGTGTACTGCCCTACGTTACTCAGCTTCATTATGCTTTAGCACTCATCATCAAGTCTAGACTGTTTCACAAATGTCAGGTGGCTAAATTTCTCTAAAACATGTGAGACTCCCATTTTAATACATTTCTCCGGTGCAGCAGAGCATTATGTGCATCAAAGCTCACACTCATTTTGCTCAGCATTTTCAGAAATACTCATCAGGAAGTTTCAGATGAACTTCAGTAAAAGCAACCCCCTTTTCAGAGACAGAGCAAAACAAATTGCTTTTGAAAAATTCTTCTTCATATAATTAATTGAAAAGGATTCCATCTGTTTTACCCAAAGCAGCACTCAGAAGCTGGGGGGGGGGAACGCAGACAGAATTAAAAACTGTTTGTTTGACCTTAAAAATTAGCTATGGATTGCAAGATAGAATCTGATCTTTAGAGAACAGCAAGAGCCGCATTATTTAATTTTTTCCCAATAATTTTTTCCCAATAAATAGATAACCCTAAATATCTTTCAGGCTTTTCACTCTCAAAGATATCATACACCCAGCTGTTAAATACTGTGTACACCACTGACCAATGACAAACACAGCTTCTTCCAACTGCAACACGACAGTGCTTTCCAGTCATGTCTGGCCTCTCAGTGATCTGCTATGTGATGCCTCCCTGCCAGGAAACAGCTATTTTACAGTTACAAGCAACCGTCTCGTTATTGTAGCCTGGAAAGAATACAGGGATGCTGTTCAGACTTGCAGAGACGGGATCAGGAAAGCCAAGGCACAGATGCAACTGAACTTGGCGAGGGATGTTAAAAACAAGAAGGGATTTTACAGGTACATTGGCCAGAAGAGACAGGCCAAAGAGAACGTATCCCCCTTGGTAAATGAGAAAGGAGAATTGGCTGCAACTGATGAGGAGAAGGCTGAGGTACTGAATGAGTTCTTTGCCTCGGTCTTCTCTGGCAGCCAGGATTCTCATAATTCTCAAATCCCAGAACCTTGCATCCCTAGAACTCCAGGTGGCAACTGGGGGAGCAAATCCCCCCCCACTGTAAGAGCAGAGCAAGTCCATGACCACCTCATGAGTCTGAATGTCTACAAGTCTATGGGGCCGGATGACATGCATCCCAGGGTCCTGAAGGAGCTGGCTGATGTGGTTGCTGAGCCGCTCTCCATCATATTTGAAAAGTCGTGGCTGTCAGGAGAGGTCCCTGGGGACTGGATAAAAGGTCACATCACTCCCATTTATAAGAAAGGGAGCAAGGAAGACCCAGGGAATTACAGGCCGGTGAGCCTCACCTCTGTGCCTGGGAAGATCATGGAACAGATCCTCCTGGATGACATGTTGGAGCACATGAGGGAAGAGCATGTGATCCAGGACAGTCAGCATGGCTTCACCAAGGGAAGGTCGTGCCTTACCAATCTGGTGACCTTCTCTGATGGAGTGACAGCATCAGTAGATAAAGGGAAGGCGACCGATGTCATCTACCTGGACTTGTGCAAGGCCTTTGACACAGTCCCCCCATCACATCCTTATCTCTAAATTGGAAAGATGTGGATTTGATGGGTGGACCATCCAGTGGATAAGAAACTGGTTAACAGACCGTAGCCAAAGGGTGATGGTCAATGGGTCTGTGTCCAGGTGGAGGCCGGTGACAAGCGGGGTCCCCCAGGGGTCTGTCTGGGGACCGGTTCTCTTTAACATCTTTATCAATGACATGGGTGATGGGATTGAGTGCACCCTCAGCAAGTTTGGGGATGGCACCAAGCTGAGTGGTGTGGTTGACACCCTAGAAGGAAAGGAAGCCATCCAGAGGGATCTTGACAGGCTGGAGAGATGGGCCCGGGTGAGCCTAATGAGGTTCAACACTGCCAAGTGTCAGGTGTTGCACTTGGGCCGGAAGAATCCCAGACATAGATACAGCCTGGGAGAAGAGCTTCTGGAGAGTAGCCCTGCTGAGAAGGACCTGGGGATTCTGGTGGATGAGAAACTCAACATGAGCCAGCAGTGTGCTCTTGCAGCTCGCAAGGCCAATGGTATCCTGGGCTCCATCAGCAGAGGGGTGGCAGCAGGGACAGGGAGGGGATTGTCCCTCTCTGCTCTGCCCTGGTGAGGCCCCATCTGGAGTACTGTGTCCAGAGCTGGGGCCCCCAATACAAGAAGGATGTGGAACTGTTGGAGAGGGTTCAGAGGAGGGCCACGAAGATGATCAGAGGGCTGGAGCACCTGCCCTACGAGGAGAGGCTGAGGGAGCTGGGCTGGGTCAGTCTGGAGAAGAGAAGGCTGCGGGGGGACCTCATTGCAGCCTTCCTGTCCCTGAAGGGAGCTTATGAGCAGGAGGGGATTCAACTTTTTAAAAGGATGGACAATGACAGGACAAGGGGGAATGGATTAAAACTAAAGGAAGGAAGGTTTAGATTAGATATTAGGGGGAAGTTTTTTTACAGAGAGAGTGGTGAGGGGCTGGAACAGGCTGCCCAGAGAGGTAGTGGATGCCCCGTCCCTGGAAGTGTTCAAGGCCAGGTTGGATGGGGCCCTGGGCAACCTTGTGTAGATCCAGGCCTGAGGTTGGTGGCCCTGCCTGTGGCAGGGGGTTTGGAGCTCTGTGATCCTTGGGGTCCCTTCCAACTCAGACCATTCTATGATTCTATTCCTTACAAAGGCGCTGCAGAGCCGAGGCCTCACGGAGGCCTGTGGTTACAAGCAATGACCTGTCGCTCCGGGGCAGCCAATGCCATCAGTGTCCACAAGCCTTGGAACGAGGTTCGGTGTGGAGCAGAGCAAATGGTCCGAAAGACGAGTCTATACCCAGCCCGCAGGCACCAAACGTACCTGCTGCTCCAGGCGCTGCTCAGAAGCCTGCGCTGCTCACCCTGAGACCACCGAATACAAACACCCACTGTCATCTGCTGCACACCTGCTTCAGAAGACATCGGGGCAGCGATCAACTAAGGAACAGAAAGCACTTTCTTATTCTGCTGCTGACCCTGAGCTCATCTTCCATGTGAGACATTCAGAAGAACAAATATAGAGGGTGCCAAGGGACCCTCCCTGAATGATTTACCTGGTGGCTGTGGAATCAGGTCACCAGAACCACACCACACTTGACACCTTGTTTGTCAGGTACCTCCAAGTGACTGTAGCTGCTACTCTCCAGTGCACAGGCTGCTCTTCCTCCAAGCGTACTAAGTTAAGGCAGCTAAAGACACAGCACCTTTATTTCAGCGAGTCCAAGGAAAGGGGTAAAATTTTAATTCCTTGCTAACAGATGTAACTGCCGGGGCCACTTCGCACTTCAGCCCTTAGCATCACTTAGGAACAACTCCACACTTTTTTCTTTATTCAAGCTGTGAGCATACTGCACGGAACAGTAATTCTGTGTCAGGCTGCACACCAAACACTGTGTGTTCACAGTACTGAGGAGCTGCACAGTAACACATCCAGAGACACACAGCCCACAGGATACTACAGCTGGGGGCCTGTACTCAGCACTACTGCATCCTCAGTCCTCGCTCCTGTGATTACGTATTAGGCAGCAGGTTAAGTTCCCTTGACAATACAATAAAAAGCAGCATCAGTGCAAAAGCAACAGCCTTCACCACTTACAGCAGTGGAGAAAGCTGCTGTGGCATTCCACAGCACCAGACAGCGCTGAGGCTCACCGTGCCATCACTACAGCCACCCAATGGCTCCTGCAGCAAAGAGAGAGGCTTAAAACCTTGCCTAGGTCATCCTCACCCAGACAAGGAAGTAAGAAGGTCTTCCCCCTCCACAGATTTTGGGACAAGGAGTTTTTCCCTTTTCTGTCCCACCTGGTTTTGACACCGCCCCCACCCTCCCCTCCCCCCCCCCCCCCCCCCAGTACAGGGAATATCACCATCACCACAGATGGCTTCCTCAGCAGCCACATCAAAAGCAATTTGATTAGCACTCACAGTTTCTCTTTGCTCAGTGGATTTGGGAGTTCATAGAAACTACTAGCAGGGGAACTCCTGAAAGAGGAAGTGTGGGTGTTTAATTCACCACTATTAGTTTGCTTGTGTAAACAATTTGTTTTCTCTCTCCTGGGACAAAGTGTTTAAGAATAAGTGTTTTAGCGTGTGCCTCACTAGTTGGAATGGTGAAACTGGGTCAGAGCACTGACAACAGAGACCATTCTGAAGCAAAGCACACCGGTGACTCTGTGTGCTCACTGCTGTGTGGGTTATGTGGGGCACATAGGTCAGATAAAGCGTTACTGCCACTTTTTTCTTTCTGATCCGAGTAAAACACAATCAAATCCAGAAAGTGAGGCAGCAGTCAGGTGACAAGGCATTTTCTAGGTTTAATTCTTGCTGACACACTGGTACCAGCCAATTCCCATGAGCACAAGCAACAAACATCGGCAGTCATTGTGTACGGGGAGCTGGGGACTAGGCACACAGGGGTTCAGCTTTACTCCATCCTTTTGACAAATGAAAAAGTAACAGCTAACAAATTTCATTATTCTCTTTCTGCAAATAAAGAGAAGGCTTCCAACGGCTGAAAACAGTTCCTGTGGTTACATACCACAGATTCAAGACTTAACACAGCATCATTTTACTGCTTCTGCATCTGGTGCCAGTTATTTTTATACAGCTTCTTTGTATAAATTCAGAAACATGAAAAAGCCTCTTCAAAGCCTACCAGCCACTCTTAAAAATAAACACTGACAAGTTCATTCCTCTGTATTTTTCTGTACCCCACCTATGATGTATCCCCTGCACAAACACACAAACACAAACCCACGTCTCTGGGGAGTCACAAATCTCTCCAGCGGGTAACCTGACCTGCTGTGACCAAGCTAGGGGAACTCAATCCACCCCTAAAACTCATTATTCCTTTCCCAATCTGCCTTCCTTCCAAAACCATAGCACCAAGAGGCAAAGCAAGAAGGAAATAAGGATCTTCCTTTCACAGTTTGCTGGCCGTGACCTCACATGGGCAGATCATTGTATTGTGTCTCCTCCTACCTGCAAAGTCCTACCCCAGCCCCTGGGGAAGGTGGTGAACATTGACAATGCCCAGCCAGGAGCTGGTATCAGCCTCAGGAGCAGCAGCAAGGCATATTCCACGTCTCCCACAGCCAGCAGGCAGGACAGCTGGAGATGCCCAGAAAGATCCTGCTGAGGCCAACATCCCTTGTCACCCAAGCAATCGGCTGGCACTTGATGCTGAGTATGCCTTGACAGCCAGACAAGCTAAGCCTGGCGGGACTGCTGGTTTGCTCTCCTACCCCCCTGCTTCACCAGCCTGAGGGGCTGTTGCCATCAGCTGGGCTTCCTAGTGTGCTTCAGGGCTCAAGCAGGAGCAAAGCTTTTGCTGGCATAAGAGAAGCAGCTGCTGTCAGCTGCCAGTCTGCCTTCAGCTCGCATATGCTGCATTTAGGCTTAGCTTGTGCATTCTAGTTTAGGGCTAGAACCAGCTCCCCAGGCCCACCCAGTTAGCTGCAGTGGTCCCTCTCCCATCCAGGGAATCTATTGTTTGCCAACGTATAGTGGAAGACACCCAAATGGTAATCCAGCTTTAAAAACATCCAAATAACTTCTCACTCTTAATTGCACTTCTCCTTCCGCACTTCCACACCTTCCCTGTACAGCAGCAAACACCGACTATCCCACACCACCAGCACTGCAGAGCCAAGCCCCAAGAGCCACATGTTTGAAGCCTCCTGTTGGGCAAACTTTGGTCAACTTCTGCTCATTAATCTCTTGCCAAGAAGCTCATCCCAAGCCCAAGATCACCTTCAAACTGCTACTGTGCTTTTTAGCTGCTTGCCAGAAGAAAGCACCTCTCCCCAACCCCTCACAAGCAGAAATTCAGAGACAAGTACCTGTCCTCACACTCACACTGTTCACACCAACAGACAAGTTACTGCTGTCACTGCAACACACTCAGGCCCAGAGCAGTGATGCTTTAATTCGCTATTTCATGACCAACAAGGCTGAAATTTAAAAGACTGCCCCTGGAAACAGTAACTCAGCCACTTTCCAAGAACCCCAGACATTTATGTGTAGCCTTGGGAGGACCGACATGTAAACGATGAGCACCTTACGTGCAGTTTGGAGTTAGGTTATCAGTCACAACACAGACCCAAGAACTCAACACACTCAAATGGCACCGACTCTGCTGGACTTCACTGGGATTAGTGAAAGTTTGAAATGCAGGCAAAAGATGCTAGCCCAGAAATGGGTGTAAGGAGCCAAGAAAATAACAGTCTTGCCTTCAATTAGCTGCGGGCAAGCTTGAGAAGCTGGTTAAGTTTCATGCTAGCCACCACACAGCGGATGAATAAAAGTAGGGGATTCCATACATCATTGCCTTTGCCAAGACTTTACATGAGCTATCTTTCCTTGGAGACTGTACATTCAGGCTCAGCAGGGCTTTACGGATGCCAGGGATAGCATGTACCACCTCTAAGTTGCTAGACTTGGTGCTCCGTTTTCGTCAGGCTCTTCACCATCGCTTCAGGAGCTGCAGGGGACCTGTTGGCCTGTGCTGCACCCGCGCTCATTTAACAACATGTGTCAATCAGGAAAAGCACAGAGAAAAACCACGGGGCTGTTCATCGCTAAAATTATTCCCACATAAAGTAAAACACCTACTGAACCTACTAGGATCTACCTTTCTCTAATCTGCTGTCCTTCTCGCACACCAGACCCCAGAGAAGCGTCCCAAAGGAAGACTGCCCCCAGCCGTCGGCGGGCTGCCCTCCCACTCCGCTGGGCCCTGCTGTGGGTTGGCCCTCGCCGAGTCCCAGGGCCGGCTGGCAGCAGCTCTGCCAGACCCTGGGGAAGCCTGTGGCAGCTTCCCACAGAAGCCACGTCCCCCCACAGCCCCTCGCTAACAAAGCCTTGCCACACAAATCCCGCACAGGCCCAATGGGCACACTCACCGTGACGCAGAGGAAACCCTTGCGGCCAGCGTTACAAGCTCATCCCTGCCTGGAAGGGAAGCTTCTCACAGACAGGAGTGAGCAGGGAGCGCAACACCCACCTGGGAACTCGGAGGCCCCACAAAATGAAACCCCAGGCAGTCTTCCCATCACAGTCAATACGTGGCCTCCTAGCAGGAGTTCTAACTGCACCCACAAACACAGGCCTGTCCTCGTGAATGAAAAGGTGGTATGAAGCAACATGCTGGTACCGCAACTGCTCTCCTCAATTCACTGCTTCAAGTCAGCATCTCCATCCATCAACCCTCAGTTAAGCATACTGCTCAGCTTACCCCAAGGCCCAAAGCTTCTCCTTAGCTTTACAACCCATACTCAGTGCTGCAACCAAAAGCCTGCTGGGAATGTTACTAGGTTAGAACTAATAATGTCCTAGCTGTTATTAAAACATTATTAACGTTATTAAACATTATTAGTAACTAATGAAAGGCAACTATCACCTCCTGTCTGTTCTTAAAACAGGTAAGCCAACTTCAAGTGCTAAGCAAAACAGAGAACGTTGTAAAAGCAACACACAGAGCATCAGTGCAATTGACACAGCACGATGTATTCCCTGGCCCGAAATACAGGCTGAATTTAGACATAGCTCTCAGGCTGCAATACTAAAAAAAAATTTAAAAAAAAGGGAAAAAACACCCCTCCAGCTCACTCCAGAGCAGTAAACCCAACAGCTCTCTTGCCTGGACTACAGCAGGGCAAATGTAAGACTACTGGCAGTAACAGAAGATGCCCAGTGCGCCTTCCAAAAGGGTGCCACATGTTAGCATGCTATCTTTAGCAAGGAACAAGACATGCAAGACAGCTAAAACACTTCTCTGGCTTCCAGAGCTGTTATTAACCATATGGGAAATACACTGTAAGTGATAGCTAACATATGCCCTGCCATTCATGAAATACCAAGGGATGGAATAACATTTTTCATATAGACACTAAAAAAATAAAGAATCTGCACTATAACAGTTCCTGCCAAGATAAGCTGTGCATTTATCAGTGCAACAAGCACCAATGAGGAATTTTTACAGAACCACTAAATAGAAAATGTGAAGTAACCAAAACAAAGTTAGCTGCTCACTTGATGGTGAATCTTCATTTCTTTCTCTGATTGAGCAAGCCAAAGATTCCAGGCAACACAGCTGCCAAAGAGGTGTATGCTACACTAAACACAGAGCACCGACACACACTGGAAGGGAGGTTTCCTGCATAACTCCTCTGAGAAGCTGGTAAAACTGCCCTGGCTTTCAGCTAGCATCGGGTCACCAGGAGCTGGGAGGGGGCACAGCCAGGACAGGTGACTCAAACCAGGCAAGGGGCTAGTCCATGCCATATGACACCATGCTCAGCATGTAAAAGGGGGCTGGCTAGGTGTCCTTTGAGCTCACCTGGTGTATCAACTGCTTTGGGCACTCTGCTCCAAGCCCTGATGCTATTCCCCCCTGCCTCTGCTGTCCCAGTAAACCATCCTTATCACAACCCACCAGTTTCACCTTTTCTTCTTCCAATTCTCCTCCCCACCCTGCAGCTCTCATTTAAGTCAACTACATTCAAACTACTAGAAGTCATCACAGGACTGAAGAGTCACATTTTCTGCTCGTACCTCCCAAAACTGACCCCTTGCCAAAATCCAGAACAACCTCCTTCTTGAAGAGCTGTCTCTGCAGAGATGCTCAGGAAGCCTCCACACGACGCTGGGGTTCTCCTGCAGCACAGGGGCAGACACAGTGCAAACAGGTGAGCCCCTACAAAACACGCTGCAGGAACCCCGGCTGCCTTCTCCTGAGGTACCCAAAGTGTTCCAATGGTGGTTTTTCATCTTGCATTAGCTATCACAAACACTTTGAAGACAGTATTTTCTTTGAATGCCCAGCTGTAGCTAAAACAGCTTATCATGGCATGTCACCAAGTGCTGGCACCACACAGCTGCGAATATCGAACTGTCTTCCTGAGACACTGCAGCACGTTACAGTTGTAGTTGCATTAACAAAACAAATCCATCTTAAAAAGCAGCGAGCAGTTTCCCCACACAGGCAGCCCCGGGACTGGCAGCAGGCACAGCCAGACCTCAGCCCAGGCCCTACTAAATCCTCAAGTTAAAGGGCTCACTCACAGCATCAGCACCAAGCCTGAGTGAGAGGCAGCACCCTGCCACACGGGTGCAGGCTGAGCTGGAAGACAATGGCTGGCAACCCTGCCCATCGCCCCATGCAGGACAAACCACCCCACAACAGAGCCTTCAGGTTTTGCCTGGAGCACCTGCCCAGGCATCAGCAGGGCAGGCAGAGGAGAGACTCCTCTTTGGTAAACAACATTCCTGCACCACTTCTTCACACCTGCCTTCTGCCACCCTCAGGTGCTCTGCAGCTCAAAGCCCTCATCCGAGCCAGCAAGCTCAGTGAGGAGCACAGTCAGGTCACTCAAGCATGCATTTCCACTGCTCTCCACACATTCCTTCTCAACTCTATTTCAATACTTACTTTGGCATAAGCTCAAGAAGCATTACCCGTTAAGAGCAACTATAAAGCAGAGGATTAAGAGGAAGACAGGGCTTCAGGATCTGCCGGCAAGTTAAGAATGCAAAGGTCAGCATTCATAATACTCACCATGCATGAAAGGAAAACCAGTAAGGCTTTGGGCTATTTTCATGTTGAAAGTATGTTTCAAACGAGTCCGGGTCAAAGAGCACCGGAGTTAATTACCAGAAAGCACGGATGTGTATTCAGCAAGTATAAAGAAGAAGCCAAAGACATTGTTTTGGATGCAAAGAGAACCGTTTAAAAGCCCAGAAAGTTTCTGGTTTTTCTTTTCCTTTACAAGCCAGTTGTGAGACCATGTTCAGAGCTCTGTGTTTAGTCCCGGGCATCTGGCCAGGTGACATTCACAGGCTGGAGCTGGTGGAGCAAGGAGCAGTAGCTTTTTCTGTCTGTCTTAGGAAAGCCCCTCAGAGTACAACTGTTGCTAAGCCCACACAGGTGAGGGTAGGGGCGATGGCATTAGCACCCCTCACCAGAGCCAGCCTGCAGTAATGGCACAGCAGTTATCTGCACCCAAGGATTTGTCCCCTTGTTTTTAAACACCATGCAAAATGATTCGGGGCCTTCAGGACTTGGGAAAACACCTGCAAAGCAGGGCTAATGCTCAGCAGCCAGGCTGAGCTCATCATTTAGAGCAGCATTTCCAAAGACCCAGAATGATCCTACCAAGAGAACGTGGATGCAGCTCCACAACTTCTCTTCCTTCACATGGCACACCTCTCTGCTGATCCCAAAGCAGCAAATCAAACCCATCAAAAACCCACACTGGCCTTACCAGCCAGCTCCTCCTCACAGGATTGCAACAGACAAACAACCACAGAGCAAGCTTCGACCCAACAGCAGACCAAAAAAGTGATGATTAAAATTACTCCCTGATTTCTCCTAGGCACACAACAAATGGATGTATTATCTGCCTTGCAATTACAAGACAATCATCTGCAGTCACTTTTCTTAGAGAAGACATTCAAATCCTCCTGCAAGCTTTCCATAAACAATTATGTGAGAAAAAAGGTAAAATGGACAGAAACAAGGCTTTAGCCACCCTGCAAGTTTTCCAAGTTTCATTTAGAAGGGTTGAGCACAGGCTTTCACAGGTGGGCTCACAAAAACTACGTGAGGCAATGGAAAGCATCACAAGGATCAAACCACGCTCTTGGGCCTGATCTGGCATCCACAGCTAACCACATGAACAGCCAGCCCTGGGCCCACCACGGCTGCTCACACCACAGGGAGGGGGGTCCTCACCTCAGCAGGCCAGAGAAGCCCACCCAGGTGACGGGCAATGTGCCTGGGCAGCACCTCAAGAAGCAGCCTGGGGACTGTGCCCCCATAAGTGTTCTCAGGGGGCAGCTCCACACGTGCCACACACTTGACACACGTTTTCACAAGGGCTGTTGTGACCAGGAAAGGACTCGCACTTCCCCACTGCACAGACCTGTCTCCATCTTGCCAACCACACCACCAGCTAGGATGGTGGGTGGGTGCTTTCCAGAGCAGGAGGTCTGGTGTGGAGCCAGCCAGGGGTGAGACTTGCCACGGTGCCTGGCAGGCCCTTAACCACCTTTCATTTCTGCAGCAATGATGCGGAACAAGATGACAGAGGAAAGGCCACGTGTGTTTGTCTTGGTTCACCTACAAGAGGCTCTCTAAGCCAAACTGCAGCAGGCTGGGTCATGGAGCAGGATGTCTCCCCCACCAGGTAAACATCACACAGGTCCCAGACCAAAGGCAGGATAAGACTGCATGAGCTCTGCAGCCAAGAACGCTCAGTAGTAGCAGCTCCCCTTCCATGAACAAACCGTGTTGTGGCTCACAGCAGCTGAGACAAAGAAAACTCCAGGTCCCTGCCAGCCCTGTCTCCTCAGTGCTGCTCAAACAGCAAATCCTCAGGCTCCCGAACGCGTATGGCATGCTGAACCAGCACGTCTTCGGAGCACGTAACCGCAGGTAGCACGAAACTGCAGGTGGCAGAAAGTCAGATAAAGCTAATGATGGCCACAAGCAGTCCTACTCCAGGTCATAAGCACCAAAACACTAACAGTGATACCCTTCCCGGCTGTCAGTAATGCACTCCATAAGGAGACACAGGATAGCAGTATTGCATTAAGTGTTTGCTGTAGAATTTTATTTGTCAGGACAAATTTATCTCCAGTGTTCTAAACAACTAAGACACATACTGGAAATTAGAACCTCGTATCCATCCTCCGTGTTTCGTTACACAGTGACTCAGTTTAACACAGGCTGCCAAATATTTACACTTCTGCCTCCTCTCCCCATACACCTACCAACCGAACCCCAAGCAACCTGAACAGGCAGTTTAACTGGCAACACTTGACTCTGTCCAGCTTCTCCCCAAGCTACACCTGAGTAAGGAATTTTAGAGAGTTTTTGATAAATCCCCAAGTACAGAGGTATGTGAACCTCTTGTTTTCAAGATCTGTATGGTATGCTGAGGGTTTCAAGCCACAGGCAAGTCCTGCACAGCCACGCAGCCTGCAACGCACACACCACAGAACCAGCTTTCCGTGTGCTGCTCCGCTCCGTGCCTGGAGTCACGATTGTTGGAAGGAACGACCACAGCTCTGCTGCTGAGCCCCTTTCAGCACCTGACCCTGAGCCCCTCAGGAATGATCCTACAGGGCTAAGGAGCTGTGACTGTGGTTTGGTAACGTGTTATGAAAAAGCCTGAGACCATATTTACATCACATAGTACTCTAGCAATTCCCTCCTGCTGAGGAGAGATGAATTCCATGACTTAGTGCTAGGACAGGACAGCTACATTAGTCTAGTAGGCAACAGAAGATCTTGAACTGCTCTATGTAGAGCACCCATCTGCTTTTCAAAGCAGTAGCTCCCTTGTGAAAAACCCAGTCCCTCAGTAACCACTATGTTTGATCTAGCTATAGAAGCAATCCAAAAATGCCCCGGACCTTCAGTAAAGAGCTAGTTGTGCTCTACATCAGACACACTGAGAGCAACAGGAGCCAGCGTTCCTGGTGCTGGGAGCCGCATGCCAAGGCCCTCGAGCAGCTGATCACACACTGTGCTCCAGCGAGCCAAGGAAGGGGGCAGGGTTCCACACAGAGACCACGACCGCCCCTCCCAAAAGGGACCTTGGAGCAGGAGCAAGGGACACTGAGCCGGCCACAAGCCCAACAAGGTGCACAGCAATCCAAAGTGAGCCCCAGGAGCCCCAATGTGCTGCACCCAGCCGCACAGGCTGCCAGCAGACCCCAGCCCACACAGCCTCAGACCACTCACATGGCACAGCCCCGACAGGAGAGGAAAAAACCAAAAATCCAGAATACCCAGCTGACCACAGCTGGGCCACCCCTGCTCAGAACAGCAGAGATTACGTGTCCCTGGGTTCGCACCTTGTTCAGCACACAGGTTCCTCAAGCCACCAGAAGTTTTATAAGCAACTTCAAAATCCTGAAACTTAAACAGGATCATTTTCTCAGCATGGACATTTACACCAGCTGTCCTTTCAGAGCCTTAGCCAGAGAGTAAACCTACACTACAGTACTGGTACAACCAAGTCCTGACAGACTGACCTGCTGGGGACACCTTGCCCTAGAAGCACATTTCCAGCAGCACTGTCAGATCCCAAACCTAGTATGAGGCAAAACCAAACTAACAATCCAAACACTGACAAGGTCACCAAATACAAACCGACTGAAACCTACAAAAATTCCCCCAAAACAAGTCAGCCCTAAAGCCCATTTGGTGAGTGTGCTCCTACCAACATACAGGAATCACATTCCACACAGCTGTCCCACCATCGCTTTCAGAAGAGCGAGCATTGCTGATAACCCTGGTAATTATTACCTAGTTTACATTTTTAATTAACACAAAGAATGAGGCAGTGGATTAACTACAAATCCTCTCAACAAGATTAAATACATCCTCAGATTACATACGACAGAACACAGGGGCTGTTCCCCCCAGATGTCTTCTTCCCTAACTGTGCCATTAACACACAGCTCTATTTGCCACAGGCTTCCTGCTCACCTCATTAAACATTCAGGTCTCACGCAAGCTATTAACAATTAAATACTTCTGGTATTTAGTCTAAAACTAAAGAAACTTACCCCATTTCTGGCCTGGGGAAAGGTACGAACTTGGCTCCACAGCCACACTGGCCTATTTTACCCCAGCAAAACACAGGACCAGTGAGTCAGGGCCGACATAGCTGAGCTGGAGGTGCAACTGCTCAGGGTGGGAATATCTGCCCTTCTAGGCACTGCCTCCCCTGCCCCACAGCCTGTACCTGGGCAAACGTGTGGGTCCGCAGACACCCCCAGCCCCGGGCCGGTGCCCCACGGACTGTGTTCGAGGGAGAAGGGGCACCCCGACAAGCGCCGGCCTGCCCGCCCCGGGGCTCTCGCCAAGTACCAGGTGTAAATCGTGTTTCGCTCAGCGCTCATCAACACAGCTGCGCTGGCACAGGCACACAAAGCTGTTCCTCGCTTAAAAGGGCTTCAGGGAGATAAGTAAATAAACCAGAGAGCTGGGCTGCTCGGAGAGGTGAGGAGACAAAGGAATCAAGCCAGCTGAGGAGAATCCACCTTCTGCTTCCCTGAACCTATCAAGTCAGACCTGTGTGACTCACAATAAATTTCTACCGCAATACTCGTGCGGCAGCATCTGAGAGGAGAAACTGGCAGGACGCACTTTGTACCCCCGTCCCGTGTGCCACAGGTGCCCAGGCCGAGCACTCCCCTCAAGCCCGGCTGAGCCGCGCACCGGCTCCGAGCGGGGCTAGCAGCTCCTTTACAGCCCGTATGACCTAGTTACACGGGGGAAAGAGCGGCCCGAGGGAGGCTGGCTGGCGCGCCGCGGGGGTCCCCGGGCGGCCCGGCCTGCGCAGAGCTGGCGCCGAGCGGCACCGCGCCGACCCGGGACGCGCGGGCCCCGAAGCGCGTCCCCCGGGAGCGGCCGCGGGAAAACGGGCCCGAACCGGCCCACCCTCGCCCGGCGTGGGAGGGGGGTCGGCCCAGCTGGAGGAAGAGGTGCTGCCGGGCTCCTCACCTGCGTCCCGGCGGTCCGGGGGGCGGTGCGTCCTAGCGCCCCGCGGCAACAGCGGCCGCCGAGGCTCGGCCCGCGCCACAGCCCGCGTCCTCCGCGGCGCGCTCCCGGGAGGCGGCTCCAAGCGGCCCCGTCCCTGCGGATGTCCCCCCACCCACCCTGTCCCCGCTCGTCTCCCGCGTCGGGCGCCCGCCCGGCCCAGCACGCCACAGCGGCCCGGCTCCCCGCGCCTCACCGCCCCTTACCTCACGCCGCCGGCCCGCGACGCGCAGCGCTGGCGGGAGCCGCCCCCGGCCGGGCCGAGGCGCGGGGCGGGGCCGCGGCTTTGTGCGCAGCGCCCTTCCCCTCGCTTAAGGGCCCGGCTCCCCCCGGGCTGGGCGCCGCCCGCCCCCCGGCTCGGGACGCTCCGCTCGGCCGGCCTGGAGCCGCGATCCTCGGCCGGGGCGGGACCGCGGGGGGCGTCTTCCCGCCGTCGCCACTCCGTCCCGGCCGCCCTGCGAGCGCGGCGCGAAGAGCCGGTAACGGCACCGCGGACACCCCGAGGGCGGAGCGCCGGGCTGGGCTTGGGCTCTGACCGGCCGAGCTGACGGAGCGGAGCGGCGCGGCGGGGCCCCCCCGTTTGGGTCCCACCAGCTAACGAGCTGGAGGAAGCGGGTGCCCCGCGGCGCGCCCGGGATCCCGGCTCCCCGTGCGTCCCACGGGTGTCCCGTCCCTTTCCGCGCGGGTCACTCCGCTAACGAAACACCAGGTGTAGGTTGTCCCTCCAGCCGGGCAGCTGCTCGCTCCACAGAGTACCCATGAAAAACACCGGCAACCACACGGCAGACAGCCCCTGACGGGGGGAGCGTGATGCGGGAGCGGTGGGGAAATCTCCTCCGAGGGGCAGAGCAGCACCCAGACGGTTGAGATGAAAGGTGGATGCCCGCCTAGCTTTGAGGAAGCAGGACGAAGCAACGCCATCTTACTTACAAGGTGGTGACACTTCAGTTACCCACGGCTTCCATGACAGCGGCCATTAAGCTTCAGGTGTGAGAGGCCTGGCTGGCTCATGGAAGCAACCACTCAATGCATCTGAGCAGCCTCTGTTGCTGCAGCCTCCAGGTGATCTATAGCTGCCTTTTGACAGAGAGGCATGAAACTTCTCTGGCATGAGTGGGAGGCAGCTGAAGTAACCCTGCCTGCGGGTTGTGAAAGCAGTGGTGAGTTCCACAAGCTGTCCCCAGAGCTGCTGAAACCCTCCTGCTCCACCTGCCCAGCACACCACACACAGCTGGAGTGTTCAGAAGCACTTCTCACAGTACAGCGACCGACTCTTAGGTCCTGCCACCTCAGGAAGCTGCTGGCCTTTATTCAGGTAGCCTAGTAGAGGGTACTGAAGCTCAGTTTTTGCAGTGTGTGGCTTGGCACAGCTGTCAGAGCCCTCAGCTACTCTTGTGGAGAGCAGGGAGACACCCCTGCCCTCCCAGGAACATTTCAGCACAGTTCAGTAAGGCGCCTGCCCACCACAGAGGAAAACGAGAGCAAAAGACACGGTAAAGGAGAGGCAGGTCAGGGCACAGCCAGCCCTGCCACAGTGAGGCAGGACTGAGCTCTGAGGCCTGGAGGAAATGTACTGGAGAAGACTTTGCTGCACACAGCCTTTCAAGTACCCGAGACCCTGGGTGAAGCTTCTTGGTTTGTATTTCTTATTTATCCCTGACTGAGGCACCCCCTGAATCCAGCTGTGGGCCTGATGTTCTATACACAGTGTAAGCCTGCAGAAAGGAGGTTTCCCCAAGCCCTGAGTGGCTGGGCTATGTTTGTCATCATTTGGGTGTAGGGCAGAGAGCAATGTGCAGGCTCAAAGCATGGATGGAAAGCCCTGGAAGACTGGACTAGTTCGGACGAATGGCGCTTCCCCAAGCTCCTGCATTGCTGTATTACACCCCCCAGGGAAGGGAGGAGAGGGGAGGGAGGCTCTGACTGGGCCTGGGCAATACGTACTTTGGCTCCATCTTCATCCACATTTTGGTGCCACAGAGAGTATTTCCTAGTTCAGGATTCACCAGAGCTGTGGTAGATTGCTATCCTGACCCTGTAAGCCATGTACTCCAAAACCTTGTGCAGTCCAAAGCCACAACAGACACCATGAACCTTAAAAAGCTGAGTGGAAGGAGAGTGCCAAGAGAAGTCCGGGGCAGCTGGGAGCTCTGGCTGCCAGGCAGAGCTGGTGCAGATGTGAAGCTGCACCCCAGGACAGGGAAATCCACGCTCAGGCCTTCCCACCTCTGGGGACGCCCCAAAAGCAGCCTTTCCAGCATAGCCTTGCTGGTGCTGGTCAGGCGCCTGGCTCTGAGCGTCGCTTGCTCTACTGCTAACCCGTGCTGCCTGGCACATGTGGAGGAGCCATCTTGCCTCCTCTTCCCCTAGAAAAATAAGGTCCCCTTTGAGGGTAACCTCCTGGCCACGTGACGCTGCTCAGTGTGAGTGAACGCCTTCATCACTGCTAACAAGGGTGTTCCCTACGTTTCGTTAGGACAGCAGTCGATCCCAGTCCTTTCAGATAGCCTGGGATGAACAATCCTGCCACCATGAGAACAAAATAGAGCTGGTGGTTAATTTGATGGGGCCTGAAATCGGTGAGACAAGACGCTGACATCACACAAACCAGAGTGGTTAGTCTTTTACTGCCTGGCACTGTCGGAACTGTCACACAGACAGAGCCACCTCTTGAAGGAATGGAGTGGGAAAAGGGATGTGACTTTATCCCCAAACGTGGGTTTTGAGAAGGCTGAACCCTTTGACTTCTGCCTGCATGGCTGCCTCTTGTCATTTCCATGGGCACAGACACCAAGGTCAGGCAAAGAACAGCGTCAGACCTGGGCCTTATGTCTCCCTTGTCAGTTCTCCCTTGAAAGACAATACAGTATTTCCCCAGCACTGCACTTCACATCCTCATCACTGTATTTTGATAAAGTTCTTACTGCCTAAAACCTTGCCCTCATACTCAGATGAGCCTAGCATGCTTGTCCATGTCACGTTTGGCTGCTGTAAGCTTGCTCTCAGTGAAACGCTTGACACTGACACTGGAGGCTGTCTTCAAAGAGACAATTTTATCCCTTTAACTGCAGGGCATTAGCAATCATTTATTAAAGTACACAGCACTCGTGTGTGTACTGAAGGCTATACAAATGGGATAAAAATCAGGCCAAACGAATGTTATTCAGAAACCCAGGGTCACTTGGGTTGCTTCTTCCTCAGGCCTCTCCAACAGGAGACAATGTGTGTCTTCAGCTTTCTGTGTTCATGGCAGAGCCACTCTCTTGGCTTCTTCATTTCCCCACCCCCCCCACCCCCTTCTTTAGGGTTGATAGCAGAGGACTGGAATTGAATTGCTTATGATTGGTAGTCACTACGTCCATGGGAAGAAAGCTCTCTGTTACTCTTCCATGGTGCTGTGCTCTTAAGGTCAACTCCCTCAGCCTTGTCCCATGAAGGCAGAGCTAGCCAAGAGCTTTTCAACACTCCCCCACAACAAGATGGATTTCCAGCGGGGTTCTGATGAGAGGCCTGATGGTGGGTAGTCTTCATGTGTCCTCCTTACAGCCAGGAAATGAGCAAGCAGATACGCGGCCTAACTGCACTTCCAGCTCAGAGGCACTCACTTCTTACCTTCCCTCTCTTTATTTTGAAGGGGTTTTTTTTGAAAACAGTATTCAAACACAGTACATATCTGTTCAGGGACATGGGAGCACGCCGACACCCCCGCTGTCTGAGAGCATGTGGACCAGACCCCCAAGTTTCTCGGAGAGCCCAGGCAGAGTGCAGGCCAAGAGCCGCCCTGGGGCACCACGCACAGCCTGCCCTCTCCCAGTGCCATGCAGGGAAGATGCGAGGGCTGTGGCTTCTGACCCCATCTCCTCGCCAGCAGCCTCATTAGGTCAGGGAGTGAGAAGGGAAGGCGCAATAACGAGCCTCCAGCTGCCAGTGAAAGCTCGTTCCAGCTGCGTGTGTGCCAAAAGCTATTCCTTTCCTGCAGCTCAAGCCAAAGTGACACGAGAGTAGCGATGAGATCTCTTCCCAGAGAGGTGACGGCTGCCAGACACTAGCTGCTGATAACCCTGGGGAAGGACCAGAGCCGTACTCTGCCCCCACTGCTGAACGCATTACCTTTCCCATGGCACTGTGTGGGTAGGGGAAAGGGGTGGTGGGGTCTGCATTTGGCTCATCGCTTCCTCATGCCAGCTGGAATCTGAATCACCAGTGCTGTTTCGACCCACCACTGCCGAAGCACAGCGACTTGAACCAACTCAAGACTGGACAACCATTTTAAAGCGCTTGGAAGCACCTGGTACCAAGTAAACTAGCCTCTGCCTTCATTATGGTGGTTGAGGTCCTGGCAAACAAGAGCACACTCTCATCATCTTCCAGAAACCACGGGCTGGGATTTCCAGTCCTCCTCTCGCAGCTGTCCTGACTTGCAGGAAAGCAACGATCCAAGGTCATCCTTTCATCTTTACAACACTACGGAAGAAGAGGGGCGGGGGGGGGAAGACAGTGTTTGTATCCTGGCCATAAAATTGTTTGCTAAATAAAGTCTCCTGTGCTTCCAATCTCCAGTTAGATGTTACTGTTAAAAGCTCTCATCTTTATTAGTGGAAGCACCAGTGTTTCCCAAAGTGCTTTCAAGCTGCAGTGGAGTATTTTGCCTTCAGTTCGGCGCTGCCTGTACAAGCAGCTCAGTCATACGAGGCCAACAACCAGAGGGCAATCAGCTCCTAACTGAACTATGGAAGTGGGCAGAAGCTGGCCAGTCCTGAAGCTGGCGTGTGGCCCTGGAGTCTGTAGGATCTCTTGAGGCTGATTTGAGAGCTACAGCCCTTGCTCCTCCCCAGCAGTGTGTAACACAAGAAAGCTCATCACAGAGATAAGCAGCACTGGTCTCAAGTGCCACTAAATACTGGTCCCTCTCCTTAGAAAGGCCAGTTAATGCAGAGCCTTATTCTGCAGGCAGCCCGGTCTGAACGCAGGATCTTGGCAGCAGGGTTAGGAGTTTTTTGAACAACAAAGCCAAGATCTGGCCTGTTAGATTTAGTATTTTAATCTGCGAAGTGTATCGCTTGCTCTAAAGACAGCCCCAGAGAAGTCCTTGAGTAGCTAAAGACCAGAGAGACCATGGATAATCCCTGCTGTGCTGCACAGATCAAAGCTCTCAAGCAGATTTACAGAGGAAATAAGGTATATACAGAAACTCGTTATTTTCCAGTGGAGATAAAACAATCCATTAGTACCTGACACAGAGCGTTCTCTGGAGAACTGGAGGCAGATACTGAACATAAGCAGATCCCACCAGGCCCCGTGCATGTGTGATGAACCAGTTATTACCACTCCATCCAGCAAGCTCTGCCATGACGGATGGAGAGCATTCCTGCTGCTATTTTAAGTGCATGTGCCCTAGATGGCATTGCTATGCAACATTAGAAAACTCGCCTCTAAAATCCAGGCTCTCACTGCAGTCAGCACAGAAGGATTTCAGGCAGGACAAGTGTTGGTTCACGTTCACACACACAAAGATAATAGCAGAGTTCTCTCTATAACGTTACTCGCCTGAGACACTGCCGCTGCAGCTGATACATTAATTATGTCACTTCCCCTCCTCCATTCATGCTTTCAAGGCTCACTGTTAACATCTCCTTGTGTGAGCAGTTGCGGTAAGCGACTGCTCTGGTTTGAAGTGGTTTCACTGCACCTGCTCTCTCCAGGCTGTGGCATGTCACTGCCTTTGTTTATTCTGTGCCACTCCTCTCCAGCGATTCGCTTGGCACTGTGAGGAAGGCTGACACGGGTTACAGAGAGCTGTTTGTTCCTGACAGTCAGAGCCTGGAGATGAGCCCCCATCTCCCTGAATGCAATAGCTGCAGCCCACTCAAAGCAGCTGGAAGGGAAGGGGGCAGATGCTCAGCTGCACTAAGAAGGCAAGTTACGGGAAAAATACACGCTAGATCAACATACCTGCAGCTCGTCCCAAGTCCTGCGTCTGCAGACATCCCTTCAGAGGCTCAGCCGGACGCTGCCCCTGTGTGGAAGACAGGATGTGCTGGGAACACCTGCGTGCACCCACCTCCCAGCGCAAGGATCAGGAGGTGCAGGGCTGCCTGAGGAAGGACTGGGGCACTAACCCTTCAGACTGGTTCTGCAGGCTGTGGCTAACGTGCCTAGGCACCCTGCGCAGGGACGGTGAGAAGCCTCGGGGAGGAAGCCTCGCTGGCCAGCCCACCGAGCTGCGAGATGCCTGAACGGCCTGCCAGGGCTGTGACATGTGGAAACGCCTCAGCCCTTCTGGGACACACAACCCCATCGCTCCTCCTAAGGGGTGGCTCTGTCCACGGCTCTTCCCAGTCGCACGGGCCCCACGCTGCCTCCGGGCTGCCAATCCGTGCTGCTCTGCACACGCTCTGCTCTTGCTGGTGTCCTGGGAGGCTGCAGAATGCTTTGGGCAGAGCCTTGTCTCCACCCTCTCCCTCGCTCACTGGATGCACAGAGAGGAAGACAAGTGCTGGGGTTCCTCAGGCTTGAGAGAGAAGCCCTGGTTCCTCGGACGCTGAGGCCCACAGCCCCGCTGCAGGACAGCCAGCTGTGCTGTGCAGGGACAGGGAGGCTTAGGGAGCAGGGCACAGTGTCGGCTTCTCCTTGGCTTCAAGAAGGACATTTTGGAAATAAAGTTAGTCTGGTGCCTCCAGGACAGGTTGGGGTATGTACTGTGAATGTACATATAGTACAATTTGTATTGTGGTGTAAAGGGAGGGAAGGATCAGCCACAAGAATGGCATCTCAGGGTTTGTTTGGGTTTGGGGTTTTTTTGTGGGGTTTTTTTTCAGAAGTTATTCCAAAGATTAAAACAAGGAAGACAAGATATTTCCCTCAGCAGCAGAGACATCCGTTAATCAGGCCCTTTGCAAACATGGCCTTGGGATGACTGAAGGCATGAGAGTGATCAAGCAGAGGATACTATGCTGGCAAAACAAGCAGATGCAGTTCTGTTCAAGCAGCAAAGGATGAAATGAGCAGGTCAAAATCAACTGGGCAGAGCCTGGAGGGAGACTGTTACCTGCACCTCCCTGAGAAAAGCTCTCTCATCTCAGCAAGTGCTATTACAAAGCTTGTGGGGTGGCACAGACACAAGCTGGGCCTCTGCAAAGCAAGCCAGAAGCAACCTCCAAAGCGAAAGCTAACAGGATTTGTGCCCTAGTTCTGCACCGTTATGACAGATGAAGATGGCCAGGAGGCAGAGGAGGGTTGGTTTCCTTTCCTCCACTTTGTACTTTTGCTCTGATGTTTCTTTTTTTGTTTGGCACAAAAAATTCCCCTCTGCTTCTGCGTGGCTTGGGCTGGTTGAAGAATAACTGCAAAGGGGACACAGCAACAGCCTCTAAAAAAGCAAAAGCAAATACATGAACACAAAACACATCCTCTTCAATAGCTCTGCCAGCAAAAGCAGTGATGGCTTCCCTTAACATTCTCATTTTCCTAACTTCCATGGAAGTGCCTAGAAATTCCGTCTCTGTGCCTGACCTCTGAGGACCAATTTCTAACTTTCCAGGCTGTCAGTTACACTGAATTTTTCTGAAGTGAGGTAATCACAAGGCTGAATCAAAGAAAGATGCATATTTGGTGTATCACCTTGGCAGGGGATAGGGAGCGAGAGCATCTTCAGAGTCCCAGAGCCAACTGGAACAGCCCTGAATTGTGACGAAAAGACAGATTATCTTTGAACCAGAAAACGAGCCGTGGGTAAGTCTCTACAGAGACACAACATCTGTAAGGGATCCAACACATTTTTGGGTTGCCAGCACACAGAGTTGGAAAGCAAACAATCAAACCAATGGAAAAATATTTTCAAGACAACTGCCAGGCTCGCACTGATAAAAGACATTCTCTGCCTCAGTATCTAAGGCTGCACCTCGTCTCTCTGCTCATGGGCAGACACTTGGGATCAGCACGTGCCCCTTTTCTGCACCGCACGACCCCTCTGCCCCTGGGAGCAGCTGTGGATGTGTAACTAATCTCTTCTGCCTGAGATCACACCACTGCTTCTCGTGGACACGGCGGGTCTTTTTGGCGGTGGCTGTTAGAAAGATATTGGCAAAGGTGAGGCAGCCAGTCCCAGCTACATGCCTCTTCATTCAAGGATCAAGAGCCTTTCTTCCAGGGGAAAGTGTAACAGGAGGAGGTGTCAGCAGAAGTGTCCCAACCTTCTCATGCCACGAGGCATCAGCCAGGAGAGTCCCATCACTACAGCGGGCGCGGGTTTAGTAGGGATGCTGCAGCCTCTGCCCTGTGCAGAGCACCGAAGCAGCAGGAGCACTGTCCTACTCCAGCTGCACGCCTTCCAACAGGCCCTCCCCACAGGCCTTCTGCAGCACAGCCCTTAACATGCACCCGGGCTCATCATTATTCCAAGCACTGTGGAAACACCCCGGCGCCGGGAACAGCTCCAGGGGGAGGAGGGGAGCTCAGGACCGCAGCTGAGTGGTCACAGGCACAGAACCCCTCCATGGGAGAGCGACAACCAGCACCCACTGCCCTCTGACCGGGGGACAGGACTGACTGCAGAGCAGAGATTCCAGATCTGCATGTGTGAAACGGAGCAGAATCTGACTCGTGATACACCAGTATCAAAAGTCCCTGGATGTTTACTTCTGAACGCACACGAGCCAGCAGGTTTCTGCACGGACCACGGTACTGGTACCACATCCAGTGGTGGAGGAAAGGCAGAGCAGAAAAGCTCCCTTCACCTTCCTTCACTCCCTAATTCAATGCTCAGGTCAAAGGAGCGGTACAGAGTGTTGTGTGGAAAATGAGCCCATCACTGGGATGGTGACACACAGGGGTGCTCTGCTCCTGCATCCAAGCACACCCTGGAGTGTTGAGTTAGTACAAAGAGAGGATATTTTTATTGATAAACATTATATTGTCGTAGTGTAGATGTCTGACACGTTATTAAATCAAATGACAAAACACTTAAAGTAATTCATTCTAATAAAACTTTCTGATATTCCATAGACAATAGTGCTGTGAATTTTGTTTATAGTATAACACATTAAAAACACAGAAATACAAGTTTCTAATTTCATAGGTTACCAGCAAACAGAGAAAAATGCATGCTTTCATTTCTGTTAAATTTGTAACTTTACACAGGCAAGTGGAACAGCTATGCATAGAAGACTATTCTACAACAAGTTGTAAAACAAACATAGAGAAAGACTGACCTTATAATACTTGTACAAGTATGACAAAACCATTGTAACTCATTTCAAAAGGTAACAAATGTTTTGTCTGTGGCTCCACCATTTGAACACGTCCAAGCCAACTTAATAAAAAGCTATTTTGACTAGAGTGGTATTACTACAACCCTCTGATGGGTTTGTTTTCTGGCTGTAAATGGACAGTGCATTACGCGTGCGCTCGCACTCAGTTCCACCTACGTTTTCTTCCGCATGGTGAGAAGCGTCACAGAATGTTCCCACTGAGTGAAAAGGAACCTGGACAGTGTCGTTCGATCGCGGATCAAACAAAAGGTGCTTTTATCAGTCGCTTTTATTGCTGTGCTTCCTGCAGCTCTGACGCCAGGGCGGCACTGCTCCTCACGCACACGGGTCAGAGCGCTCCGTGTGGTTTCCTCACTGCCTGGTTCCCAACGGGTCGCAGCAGGGACTGCATCCAGCCGGGACTGTATCCAGCCGCCCGAGGCTTTAGCCATTTCCCTAACAGCTCCAGGAAAGGAGCAGGCCAAAAGCTGGGCCAGGAGAGCATCTGAACACACACTCCGCCCCTACCCAGCTGCTGGCACTGATGGGGCTTATTAGGACAGGGACAGTGCCATGGAAGTACCAGAGTTTGGGCCAGGCTCTGAGAAGGCTGGGAGGGGCTACAACTGGCCCCATGTGCAGACACAGCTGCTGTCCCAACGCCAGCTCACTTGCTCTCCTGTGGGCACATGCCCACGGACTCACCACAGCCGCAGGAAAACAAAGGGAAGTCTCCCAAGAGAGCCTGCACCCAGCAGCACCCACTGCCCCTTCAGTGGTGAGCAGGCGCCCGACACTCCCCAGAATCCAGCCGCCTCTTTCAGCCTGTAACCAGGAGCTATCGAAAGTGCTGAGCTAGCGGGAGCCTGGTCCAAAGCCAGGCTGGGAAGGAGGAGGGGCAGGGGCAGGCAGGGGCCCCTGAAACTGTGCGCAGCGTACCTGAGGATTAATGGGTCTGCCTGCTCCCCTCTTTGTTCGTGTGAAATCCTGATTCACCCCGTACAACTTCCCGCTGCGTGCCTGTGCCGGAGCTGCAGGCAGAAGCCAACCTCACCCTGTGGGGAGGCCTGCTGCACGCCCATGTCCCACTGGATGAACCCTGGGCTGCAGAGAGGCACCGATCCTGCCCTCCCGCCCGTACAACCCCGACGGATGAAGCTCTAACAAACACAACAGCAACACTGGAGCCACTGCCAGACCTCACCAGGGATGTCAGACTGCACAGGACTCAGACAGCAAAACAAACCCCAAACATTTCCAAACCCAAACAAACATCTTCCTAGTGTAGTTTCAGCCTGGAAAACAAGCACTCAAGGTGAGGACAAAAGTAATCGCTCATCCCCTTAGCCACTCTTACATGCACTGCCGGCACTAAGGGCCTAGTAAGGAGTCTCAGCTTCACAGGGACAGACAGACAGCGATGTCAAACTGTTCTTCAAGAGAGCATTAAGTAAAGTTTGTCCCAAACTCCTCCCAGCATGGCAGTTCTGCCTACCAGCTCACCTCTCGGGTATGTGGATTGCGACTAACATGTTTACACTGGGACAGATAAAGCCCATACTTGCCACGCCAGGGTAGGAACCACCAGTTGGAGTCATTGTTTTTGGAACATCACCCCTCCCTGATAAAGGGATGCAGTGTTTCTCACCGGGAAGAAATGCCTTTCATCAGGGGGGTGAGAGTCATAAAGGCCAAACAGCATTCAGGCAAAGCTCTGGGTAAATGCAACCCCTGCTACACTTGCAGTACCTAATTACACAAGAACCAGGTTTCTGTGAGGCCCCTTTACTCTCCTTTGCACTTCCTCTCCATAGGTACCAAATGATTACACAATCACACTTTGTGTTCTTTGCTCCTGCCACCCATTAGAATAAAAATCCTTAGGGAAAAAAAAAATCATCTTACAAACGTCTTGCTTTGGCTTCTTTCAAGTACTTGTAGTTCAAGTCCTGTGCTTGCTCATTTGACCTAAGCACTGTGCAGCCTGACAACACAACGCTGAGATACAGCAACGTACCTTACAACCGGAGGTTCCGTCTCACCATGAGACTCACTGAGGGGAGGGGACTGTTTCTGGGAACCCAGGATGAACAACTTGGCCGAGCTCCATGCTCGGCAGAATGTGGAAGCTCACTTTATGCAAGCCTTGGACATCACAGACACCTTTATGAAAGACTGATCAGCCCTTTATGCAATCAGCCTTCATCTTCCCTATCTTTTCTGGTGAGAAAAACCCTCAAGTCTTCACGAGCTGATGAAATACAGGCTTAAGGCTCCCCGGCCCCCAGGACGCTGCCTGTAGAGTGACTCCACCACCACTCTGCTATTTCCCAACAAGAAGCCCGACTGCAATTCACACCGATAGAAAGAATGTGATCTATATACACCCTTCTGCACTGCAGAGACACTGGCCTGGCTGACACAGCACCAGTGCCCTGGAAACAGGGAAGTACTGTGTCTGTGAGTGGTCGGACCATCTGCCCTGTGGGATCCCTGCCTGCCCTGAGTGGTAATCACCCCATCATAAAGCTGGGACAATGAAGCCAGCCTCGCCCAGTGCTGGGCTGACATCTGTTTTAAACCTTCCCATTTAACCAGAACCATTTACTGCTCATGGGAGCTGGGAAAAGCTAGGCAAAGAAAGATTACATCCTTATTGAAGGATTGCAGAGAAAAAAAAGCCTAAAAGCTATTAAAAGCCCCTACTTGTTGGTGCCTTATGAGATGTGAATTTAGTTCCTACAAAGGGTACCTCCTGGCAGTGATGTTACCGGTGTCACATCGCAATGGGTGCTTCTCTTCACATATTCCTACTCCTACAGCTCAAGAGGACAGCGCTGCAGCAGCACCCCTGGGTGTCCCAGCCTTCCACAGCTCCCCCACCAATCTAAGTGACAAGGAGCACCCAAGATGGTCTCACCACTTCTTGCGGCCACCTGAAAGGACGGTACAGTGCTCTTAGGGGTTTAGTCTGCTTGGTCCCCAAACCAGGAAAGCCTGGCCTTAGCATTAGGTGGGGACTGAAGTTAGGTTCTGCCAGCATGGGTACATGTTTTCTTGAACCGCAGAGGCTCAGCTCTTGGGGTGTGATAAATAAATAAACATGATGTATAAATAGTTCAGTGCAGAGTTTCCTGACCTGCTCAGTGTCTTGTGCACGTTCTTTCTTTTTCAAAGCTGTCTTTGTGTTCAGCAAATGCAGGTGGAATTCCAAATGACCACTGTGGTTACAATTAGAAATACTACTGGATGTACAAAGGTAAGCTGTCTGAGCTTCTGACCTGCCACCCTACAGACAGGCAGCTGCCACGCACGACTCTCAGCATCTCGTAATACCACGCAGAAACAAATTCAATTCACAGTTATACACAGATGTGTGCAAGACTGTCCTGAATACCAGCACACACAGCACCTCAGCAGCTGCAACAGCAGGGCTCTGCTTCTATGCAGATGGCAGCCGCCCCCACAGGGCTTCACTTCAACAACAGCGGCCATACCAGTGCATGTTTGTATCGATTGTTTGCTTGAATATAAATCTACATTCATAACACCAAAAATCTGCTTATTATCATAGAATCATAGAATCATAGAATGGTATGAGTTGGAAGGGACGCCAAGGATCACAGAGCTCCAATCCCCCTGCCACATTAATTATATGAACTTATGACCGAGTCCCTGGGTAGAACTGGCATAGCATGGACTGGCGACACAAAGCGTGAAAGGCCCAGGTCAAAGCTGTAATCACTTAATCAGATCAATCATGTTTATTGTTTGACGAGTGTCTTTGCATGACCGGAACTGAGCAGGGCTGGGCTGTGTCTGCTTCATTCCTTCTGAGGCCACTTAAGAGGTAAAGTATCTGCATACCCCCAAATTTCCCTTTGAAGAGTCTTTGAAATGACATCCTATGGGAAGTCTTCCTACAGACCACATAACAACCCGTTACTTCCATGAGCTGGGGCATGTTAAAGGAGGACAGAAGGCCTGCACTGGTTTGGAGCCAGGCTGTTTGAGGCGGGTGTGCCCAGCAAAGACCCCTTGCATTTTCTCCCATCAGTATACAGCATCAAACCTACATCCCATCTCTGCAAGCCCCATGCAGGAATTCTACATTAGATGTGGGTCTGTCTTCAAAGCCAGAGGGATTCAGCTTGTAAGACAGAAAGTGAAAGCAAAATCCTGAATCCTTGCAACACAAGGAGCAAGATTCAGTCTTAAGGAAACAAGCAGGCGGCTGATGGGTACACAGGGATGTCTGCTTTTGAAAAGGATCTCATGGCACATCCCAACATTTCTACAGGGTCTGCACATCTCACCTCCATCAGAAGTCCTCCTACACACAGCACCCTAGGTCCCTAAGAGACATACCCTCCAAAGCAGACATGCTCCTGGAAGTAGCTGTCCAGTCAACTGCTTAAACTGCTCCAGCTGCTGTGACACGGATCAGCCTGCACTCACTCAAGCAGCTCTGGCAGAGACTGCAAGCCTCAGCGACAGGGAAAGGCATTTGCTGCACAAAGGGTCCCCACTCTGTATCTGGCACCACTGCCGCCACAGCAGTGGGATGGGAGGGCACACTCTGTACACAGCATGAGAGAGACTCGAGCCACCATCATTCAAACGGCCACCGCCTACAGTACTGCGGGGTTTACTTCCTCCCTCACCTCACCTCGCCTCGCCCCAGCCCCATTCCCTTCTCCCTCACCACACAGCTGGCTATCCACTGTTCCAGCAATCACAAGCTGTCCCTCTGAGGCTGCAGCACACAGGAGGTTTGCCTTCTGCCAGGGGCTGCCACTGGTCTCCGCAGCCAGGGCGCAGCACCCTATGCCGACGTCCTATACAAAGCCAAAGCTTTCTCAGGAAGGCTGTCCCCAACTAAGGGAAGTCAAGTGACATGGATGGATAATACAGGCCCTGGTCCCGCCAACTGTCTTTCACAGACCTAGTCCTGCCAAGAGTAATTAATCCTATTTTTACGTAAGCTGCACCGGCACTCGGTCAGGATGCAAGAGAGGTCTCGGCCATTCCCAGAGGCAGTTACATATCCCTGTCATGACTAAAACTGGCCTATAGGCCTCTCTCTCCACAGAACTCTCCTGCAGTTAACTCCTTGCACAACCAACCGCCTGTCTCTCTGTGCAGGAAGTGAATAGAGCGCTTGGTTCCTCACCTGCTCCAGCAGCTCCCACCCAGGAGACAACACTGACCAAAGGGAGGTACGGCTCAGGCCTACGGTAAATCTTTGCTTCCACTACAAAAAAGGAGCGAGTATCATTCCAAGTGAGCAGGCACTCGCCAGTACTGGAGGGTTGGGGTGCACCAGCAGCCCCCACCTTTCAGCACAGCAGGAGAGACAGAACGTCTCCAGCATCAGGGGTTGCTCCTCAGGGAACTCAGGCTCCACGCTCAGTGTGCCAGGCAGGCCAGGGAAGTGTGCAGGCCTCCAGCAGACCTGCCAGCTCCCACCATCCACACAGGTTCAGGCGTGTGATGCTGTATTTCCCTCAAATGGCAACACAGAGGTGATGTCAAATTGCTGGTGTTAAATGATCGTGTCAATGCTCAGCACCATTTGACTGAAGGTTATATGGATGAGATCTCTGTCAGGGTGTTCTGGTGCGGAAGGCAAGGCCTTCTACAAGGCCATTAAAAGAAGTAAAATAAAAACCTACCTAAAATATACCACAATAGTGATTTTAACTATATAAATACATTTTTAAAACTCTGTTGTTTTAAACAAATTGTGCTTTTTGTTTGTTTTGCTTTAAGAAGCTTTCCTGAAATTAGATGCTTCTGCCCAAACTTGGGTAACTCAGCCTGGGTCTCAGGCTGTTTTGGGGCAGTGAACAATAGATTTCACAGTCAAATTGTATCCCCAGGTGCACAATGAAACAAACTGCTACTTCTCTCGTTGCTTTCCTGCGAATAAAGTAAATTTTTCTGGGAGGTGTGGATTTGCCCACCCCTGAGATCAGTACTGCAGACTCAGCCAACCAACTCAGGGTAGTGTGGGTAGAAGCAGATGAATTTACAAAATACACTTCAGCTTAGAGGCCACTAAGTGCTAACAGATTATTAATGTGAATTCCCTCAAAGGTGCCCAGTTGTACTTCACACATCTATTCAGGTAAGAAAATAAAAAGTTCTTCATCTTTAAAAAAAGCAAAGTGCAACAGTCCATTTCAGGACTTACTGCTGCAAACACACACACTGACCCTACAAAACAGTCCCTGGGGTTCTGCTGGTGTACCAACAGAGGCCAGCTTTCACCCCAGTCAGCAAATACAGAGAGCTTTCAGCCCAGCAGTATGCTTGGTACACGTGATGGGCGCACTCCAAACTCTGCAGCACCTCAAATCTGAAGTGAGGTGCCTGAGGTCTCCTAACTATTCAAACTTCCACCGCCTTCCTTAAAAGCATGGCTTCGAACTGCTCGGGTTAAGCTGTACCAACACAACACAGATATTCTCCACTGGGTTTAAGTTTCTTTTAGACTAACGTACAGGGGCTACTGGCCAAGAGAAGCTTCACGAATATGGGGCAGATTGGAATCCAGTGAGGCATGGTCCACTGAGACTGGTTTTTGAAGTAAATGCTTAAAAAAGTTTAAAGCTCCAGTGGTGTAACTCTGCAACAGATGAACCTTACGCTGCTGCATCTCTGTAAGCTTCATTTGAAAGGATTGAGGCCTCCGCAAAATCTTGATATAAGGATTTGTCAATCAGCAGGAAGTTATGGTTTTTGAAAAAGTTGTCCAAGAATATTCAACCTACAATTGATCTGACAGGTATCAATATGGTTATTTGGAAAAGGCATATAACAATTCCTGCTCTGTCATCAGGATATTAAATGTTACCCTCAGGTGGCTCCACCTACATGGAACACTGTTTTTTCTAAAACCAGCCTGTTATTGTACTTGATTTGTTTCACCAAGAGAAACGTCAGTCCCCCATCTCTCTGGGCATTAAGAAGGACCACCCGTTCTCACCAGCACCAGTACCACCAACCCACAGCATGTGAACCAACTGATTTCAGTGACACGGCTGAGGAAAGCTGAAAACCAAGCAGCAGGTAGCATCACAGGAAAAAAACAAGTTACACCAGTGAATGTCTCCTCTCCCATGCAGACATTTTGGGCTGGTATTCCTATCACAGAAACAAGCCACCAAAAAAGTGCAGTACATTAAAAAAAAAAAAGGGAAAATAAAACAAAAAAGCAAGGACAAAATTCACCTTTGGTAGGGACAAAAGCAGTTTTTCCAGCACGTCTTCAGACCTCCCCATATCCTATCGCCCCCATCCTACTCTATCCCTTACCCCCTCGCTCTGCCTTTGAACTGCTGTCAGAGGACGGCCATGCGCATGACGAGCAGAGCTGGAACTAGCAAGGGATCACGAAGTCAGAGCTGCAGCGAAGCGCTCTCCGCTGGGGAGAAGGCTCCTTGGTCTCCCTTCAGAACACTGGAGCCACATGGAATGGGGACACCAACAGCGAGCGGCCCCAGAGGTGGCTGTGACCCTGGCTGTCAGAAGAACACAAGTGAAACACACCCACATTCAGAAAACCTGACCCAACCTGGCTTCACCCAGCTTGTCCCCAGCCCCTGCACCCTGGGTCTCTCCACAGCCTATGAGCACCCCAGCTCCCTCCTTGCTCCCACCCAGCCCCCCACGCCCTGGCACCCAGCCCCACCATGCCATGGCCCCGTCCCATCCAGCCACCCTCCCTGGGTGTCCTGGCCCCGCATCGCAATGATGGGCAGTACCAGGCACTGCAGAGCTGCTGACAGGGAGAGCGGAGCCGGGCGCTGGCTGCCCCCCATGCACAGCCACCAGCGCCCAGAACCGAACATCGGGAGGAGAGAAGCCTCAGTCCTCTGCTTGGCTTGACACAGTGAAGTGATGAACACGCACTGCAGTTGATGAAACTGCCTACGTGAGTTCTGGAGATGCCGTACAGGAAGGATGCTTAATGTTACTCCAGGACTTTTCCACAGGCTTCGATTACACTAATAGACTTGAGAGGCTGTCCTTTTGGGAGGCAGACCCAGGAACGCACATATTCAGTTGGTCTATCCTGTCCCAAACCAGGTCTGTGCTGGTTGATTTGGCTGCAAACTGTAAGCACATCTCGCTGAACCTGTCACTACAGGAGGTGCTTATCAATTCAGACATGGCACAGGTAACGGCCGCTCAAGGTACCTTTTCCTTCTGCTTAGAACAAACAACTCGCAGAACATTCTCGCACAACAACAAGTGTCAGAAGAAGGTGTTTCAGGTTTCACACACGACGTGAAGCTACAGTACACTACAGTATTTAATGCACACCAGTAGGAAAAGTTCCTAAAAAATACTCATGCAGTTTTGTGCCACGGGATAGGTAACAGCTATTTCGCAGAAATAGATCCAACTGGCTCCATTGGAGCAGCAGTATAAATATTCAAAATAGAAGTAAGAACAGGCCCTGATGTGAGACTTTTGCTTTTTTCTCTTCCCCAAATCTGTCCCTTCTGTCAGCAAGAAAACGCTCTGCCTAGGACCAGCTGCCTCTTGCTACACCTAGGAGCAGCTACCTCTTGCTACACCTAGGAGCAGCTTCCTCTTGCTACACCTAGGAGCAGCTGCCTCTTGCTACACGAGTAGAGCTGTGTGTTCGCGGGGTGGGTTTCAGTGAAAAGTGCCACATCTTTGCTAACGCTGTTTGATTCAGGGAAGGATTTTAGGCATTTTAGTGGTTGACATTGTGATTAATCTCATTAACAACAGCAGCAAAAGAAACAACAGCAACAAAAGCCCCAACAGGAAGGTAGGGTGGGCTTCCTAATGCGAGAGGGCTTCCAGTGGGCACAGCTGCAAGAGGGCTGCTCAGACAACAGGCTGCACAGCTCAACAAGTCACACCACCACTGCTTTCCAGAAGGAAACGTGGTGACGCAGGCACATCACTGACTCTCTCCTGCCTGTCCCTGGTCCCTTCCTTGTCTTGCTTGGGATCCACAAGCATGCTTTGCTCACCCAGGCCAGCGGTACACAGGTCTCTCCCCTGGCCTTCCCCAAGGCGCCCGTGCCTCCGCACATCCGTGTGAGACAGACAGACAACCAGGTACTGAGCAGAACACAACCACGGGTGTAAATATCTTCTTTCCCAACATTTTGCACACAGAAAATTAAACCAGAAAAAATAACTTCCAAAAGTGCAAACAGAAGAAAAATTTGCTGTCTGTGAATAGGGTTCTCTTTTTTCTTTTTCTTTCTTTCTTTTTCTTTTTTTTTTTGATTGGAATTTTTTTTCCTGCTATAGTTTAGGGTTTAGTGGTTTAGGTTTTGGGGTTTTTCTTTTTTCCCTTTCTTTCTTTTACATAGGGTTCGCTGTGTCTTTACTACCAATAATTGCCACTGTTTGTACCATAGACAAAAACATTCACCTAGCTGGTAGTATCTTAATACATTTCATAGTAGAACATATACAAGAAAGAGGAAAAACATACCAAATGGATCCGAAGTGATCAGTGCTTAAAGTAAATACAAGAGCCAGCACTGGCAAGAATCCACAGTATCGATACGTACAAATGAAGCTGTGATGGTGTTTCCCATGGGGTGGAGTCTGCCTGCATATTAATACAGAATTATACAAAATCTAGCAGGGATATTGCAACAATGAATAGCTAAACTTCCACAATAACTTAAGATCTGTGAGTGAGTCTGCATTGAAGATATTCCACATTTTAAAAAGTGCCATCTCTCTCCCTCTGTGTCTTCCTCCCTCCCCAAGGAGGGGTGATGAATCCACATGATCTGTTATCAGATGAGTTCAACTGCGTAAGAAGATGAATATCTGGCCAGGTCCAGTGTATTCTTTAAAGAGTGGCAAATTATGACTTCAGTAACTATGTCTGTGCAAAATATGCCTCTTTCCTTTTACAGAAACCAGTGTCTGTAACTCATTTAGAAAAGTTCTGATGCGTCCTTACGTCCTCCTCAGAACGAATGAACACAAACTACTGAATCCCCCAACATGAGACATCTGATGGGGCAGAGGAAGTTCCCATCTTCCATCTCCACGTGCAGATGGTTAAAAACCAGGACACCTCCCTGGTCGCCCTCCTGGGCTGGAGATCAAACTATTGCTTGGAAATACCAGAAACACTCTAGTAACAAAACTCCAACATTGTTAGCAGAACAGTAGCAGTGTTTACCCTCTGGATCCATGTTTTCCTTGCACTCCTCATCACACATGTACAAGATTTGTTATTCATGGTACAAAGTCACCATCTGTTGCCTTGACAGTCTTCTTTTAGCACGCAGCAAATCCATTCATATCCCAAGTACCTTGAATTGCATTCCTGTATTACACTGCCCTGTGACCTTTGGATCACTACAGGAGACCCAGCACTCAGGAGGAGAAGCTGTGAGAGAGGACATTGATCTCTGGCAATGATAAAAAAACCCCAACAACACCCCACCCCCCCAAATAAAATAAAATAAAATAAAATAAAAACCACCCCACAAACAAAAAAAAAACCAAAAAAATCCCACGATTCTCCTTGAAAATCTGCCCCTGTACGATGTACCCTCTTCTGCATTGTAGCAATAGTCTTAAGTCATAAATTAGATTAGTCTTCCATCAAATAACTTAAAAAAAAGAAGGAATTGTAGCAGATCAGTTTTGCCTGGCTTGACGCCAGTTAGCAGCCAGTTCACCTCGAGTCCCAGTCACACTGTTCAGAAACTGAGCTAGGAAATCACATGAATGCTGAAAGAAATCATCTTCACATCGATGCAGGATTTTTCCAGGCTGTGGGGGCTCAGGGAGAGGGCAGACCTAGATGGGGCCATGGGTCCTACGAACAGTGAGCAGGATGTGGGTCACGGCTTGGAGGTGCGCCGCCCTCAGGAGACGCCAGCCGTGGCTTGTATTGCACAGGAACGAGGGAAGCTCCTCCCGACAGTCTGCTGCCCCCGTCAGTGATCTCTGCACATCGGCAAGTTCACGAAGGTGAACACATTGAATTCTGTCATGATGGAGAAACACAGGAAGATGCCGTAAAGGGAAAGGCACACACACCCTAGCTTCTTGTCCAGTTTCCATTTGTTCATGTGGACGCCAAAAACCTACAATAAACACAGAGTAAGGCACCAGAGCAGGAACATGTCAAACAGAGTGGTAAGTCCCTTTCTGGATCACAGGAGCACAATGACCGTCCCCTCACTGATCAGGGAGGCAATCACAACGCAACGAGTGCACTGAGGAGCACAGCTGCAGTAAATCAGAGCAGCCCCTTCAGCATCACAGGAGCCACACTCATTTACATCACCTCCAGTCCTGGCCCAAGGGCCTTAAGCTTCTGCAACAGTTTTCATTTTTGCAAGAACAGCCCCATTTAATCATTTAATTCCATCAGAATTGTCAAAGGCCAGATTCCTCCTTCTGCACTCAAAATGCTTCATTTGAGTCAGATGGATTCAAAACGCGCCCCTCTGCATCTCAACCCAGAGCCACACAGTCTAAGGCTGTGCTTGGCTCTGACAGTTTGCTCCCATGCAGACCTCTGACACAAGGGAGCTGTGCTCCACACACAGGAGGACACCCTCCAGCACCTGGTCTCCAGATTTGGAAGACGCCACATGAATCCTCTGCTCCCTACCCAGCCTGTGGTGCTGGACGTGGACAGGTCAGGGGTTTCATCACAAACACTCCCACATCCAGGCACTGCTTGTTCTGATCTCCACTGATCCCAGAAGGTTCCTACGGAGCCCAAAGCAAACTGTGTGGCATTCGGTCTACCTGTCCACAGCAGAGCCACCTTATCATCTATCGAGGGACCTGCTTCAGCTCCAGCATGAGCAGGAGCTAATGGTTACTGAGGGATCTCCTGGGCTTCTCCATGAAACATAAGGGAACTGTGAGAGCCACCTTGTGACAGCCATCACTTCTGTCCAAGTGCCAGATCGAGGTCTGGGGAAGTTTACAATAGGAGTGACCATTCCTGTCCCTAACGACAGACTTTGCAACCACTATTACAGCCCGAGGAGAGAGAGGAACAGGTGAAGAGAATGTCTGTAAAAATCACTGTTGTGGAAATGAAGAACAAAAGACTATATACATACTGTGACAAAAACAGATGCCAGCAGGAGACCAACAGAGTAGATAAGTCCTCTGCTGTTTAACCGAATCTGTAAGAGAAGGATGTTCATAAAACCATGTCACAAGTTCCAGTAGCAGTATTTCTCTCTGCTGATAATCCTGGAATCCTGAACTGCTGAGTCTGCAATGCTGGCTTGCAACCCGTAACGCTGAGCCCAAGCATTGCACCACACATCATTCTGCCTACTCCCTGTGCTAAGGAGTAAGGAGCATTTGGAGCACAGCACCCTTAGGACCCAACAGCATTTCAGACCGCTCCACCCTGACACGGCCTCTGTCGCCCCTTACACCGTCATGTCGTGACATGTCCTGCTTGGCAATTAATTCCCATGTGAGTCCTGGAGGAACAAACATGGAAAAGGAGTGTTTGCATTCAGTCTCCAATGAATGCTTCCCGGTGGGAAGGACAAATGAGGACACACAAACACAGCATTTCCTCCCTGCTCTGACTCGTCTCCCTGAAGGAAGCAAGTCAGCCCCCTCCCCTCCCGACCCTCGGCCGCTGAGCCCCCTTGCACCCGTGCATCATGGCTCACCAGCAGAGAGGCAAACCAAGGCTCATTTCCTGCAGGGCTGTGGGGAGATGCCCTCACTGAGGCACCCAGGCACATCACTGGCTCTCATGGAGCCATCTCCATGGCACAGCCACAGTCACATCCAGCGTGCAAGTGGAGAACCAAGTGCAGGCCCTCAAAGCTGGGGAGCTAGCTGTGTGTCACTTTGAGGGGCTCTGGAGTCTAAGCAAAGGCAACCACCCGTGTCTTTAAACCGTAAATACATTTAAAAATGTGACTTTATGGGGCATAAACCTCAACTACAAAGGAAGGCTACGGGAATCATGGCACCTCTCCAATTCTGTTCCTCAGCTAGGACTGCACTCCTCAGTCTCCCATTCTTCTCTTAGGGAGCTTCAACGCTGTCCCTTGGGGCCTTCTCTTATGACCTCCTGAAACAGTATCACCTGCAGTATGGTCAAGGGAGCAGTCAGCTGGAGTCTCTCAAGGCATTTCTGCAGGGCTGACTGTGTGAGGACTGTGTTCCCCTAGGGAAGGTTGGCTTCTCCAGGGAAGCAACAGGGCAGCGGGAGGCTCCGGGCCAGATGCCTCGAGTGACCAAACTGTAAATCCCCAGACCACCTCATATCAGTTATCAACTTAAGGGCACCACAAGGTAACCCAGCCCCTTCTAATCCTCCCTGCACCTTCTGTGCAATGAAACCCCACCTGAAGTCGAGCTTCACCTGACAGGCACCAAACCCAGTTACTATTTAAAGTAGAAACCAAGTATTTCAGTTTCTTGGCAGAGATCAATCTTGGCAAGAAATTACATTAATATTTCTCAGGGATGCTTTAGAGAAGAGCATGGTTGTTTGTGTAGCAGACACTGATTTTGTGTGGTGTGGGTGTATTTCAGTCACACCACTTTGCTCTGGAGGTCAAACTGCAAAGCTAAATGCAGTGAGCTTCCTTAAACAGGCTGGTAGCCAATCCTTAATTGCTTGGTTTGTCCTGCACTCATGCACAAGGAAAAGCAGAAACACTGGCCCCTTCCTGTAAATGATCTGCAGACAAGAAACAGTTCCCAAAATGAAAGTTTTTCTCTAACAGCTGGACTTATTTCTTGCTTTTTTCTTTTCTTAAACTGGTTTTAGTCCAATAAACAACTCAAACTGAACCTCTACGCTATGGTGTTTGTTTCTGAACTGTCAACATGGAAAATAACGGTACATAGTGCATCACTGGCCACTTCTCAGTGCTCCCATCCTTCCAGTCAGACTATAAAGAAGCCCATCTGCAAGAGAAGTGGGTTCTGCTAGTTCAGCGATAAGAAGCACTGCAATTTGAGGAAAGCCAGACTGCTGAGGGACCTGGGTCACTCTGCATCAGTCAGGACAAACATGTCACACCCATATTGCTCCCTCATCCCGAGTAACGATGAAGCTTCATTCCCCAAGGACAGCTGAGGGGAGAGAGTCTGACCTCCAAAGACAGGACTATCGATCCTAAACCACCCCCCAGGATCCTCTGCAAACCCACGCTGGAGACGAGGTGGGGCCTGCTGCAGGAAGGCAGAACTGGAAGGATTTCTCTCTTCTCCTGTACCTGCTCAAGACCGAGCACGACGGCGCACTGCTGCGTGTCTAACACACCACACTAAGAACAGGTCTTGCCCAGCTGCTGTACTGGGAACTGTCACAGCACCTGCACTCACAGCATCCTGCCGCTCTGCAGAGCTCCGTGCCGCCTCAGATTTGCTGCTCTCTTGAAATACTCTCTTACACAAATGGCACATTTTCCTTCTTTACCAGTTTTTGCCATCATAAGAAAGGCTACAGCCGTGACCACCCTTTGTCCTTAAAGGTGTTACAGGACTTAAGACATAAGCTGTAAGTGTGTGTATGTACAGCAGGAGCACTGCGTTCCTACAGCCACTGTGTGTAAAACACAGTGTTCTCACTGGACTGCCCACAGAAAGGAAGGGTTTGGATTGCCTCAGGGCGCCAAGGCCAATTCTGGGGCTGTCTGCACAACTCCAGGTGAAAATCCCACTGTTAATGCCAAGTGCAGGTCGTAAGGGGGGGCAGGAGGAAGGGTATTTTTGCAGCAATGGAAGAAGTCTCTAAGGCCACAGCAGCTCTGTCACCAGTCCTGAGCACACCTCCAAGTCTTGCTGGAACAAGACCTGCTCTGGGGACGAGAGGCAACATCAGGCTCTGACCCAGAAGACTTTTTCTCTGCCCCCTGTCACACAAAGGAGCCAGGACAAGCTCATTTGGGGGCTCCCTGCACAGATAGACCAGTCACTGCACTGCTGCTGCTCCCACTCACCTGAACAGTCCATACCTGACAGCCAACCTGGATTTCCATTTTAGGTATTCTCAAATGCAAAGAAAAACCCCTAAACTAACTCTGTGTAACTAAACTACACATGTAAAGCCACCTTCCCTGCTCTCCCATGTGAGGAGCAGCGGGCTAGGAAAGACAGATACTATTGTACAATAAATTCCTGTCTGGGTTTCAGTCAGGAGTTCTGTCTGGCCAGTGCCAGCACCTGTAAAAGCTGTCAGCAGGAAATCCATCAATCCCCAGGAAAAGGAAGCAAATGAAGCAGCTGGGATCACTTCAGCCTGGAAAATGTCTGAATTCCACCTAAAGTGCAGATGCTGCTTCTCAGTTACATCATTGGCCTCCAGAAAGCCAGAGGCCACGTGGAAAGAAGGGCATTCCAAAGGGCCCCATGGCTAGGGCGCTGAGGACAGTGCCTCCAAAGCGAGGTGCTGGGGGCTCCTCCCTGGGGGCCATTCAGGGGAATGGAAGTGGCAATTGAGGATTATTAGAATGTAGACAGCATCTGCTGATTATTTATGCCAGGTTTGCAAATGTAACAGTGACACAGGCCATGCAGACCCCACGGGGCAAAGCAAACCTGGTGACCCCTCTGCCCGCACGAGCGCCGAATGGCCCCTGCGGAGGGGCTGCAGGAGGGCACCTCAGTTTCACTCCAGGTGAACAGTTCTCAACCTGGGGTTAACCAGCAACGCGCCTGGGCTGGGACCCAGCCCAGCTCCCACTGTTGTGCAAAGCAATCAGCTATTAATTAGCCTAAATAACAAAACCTCCCCTTTATGGAGCTTGGCTGTGCCTCTTGGCAAGGGTGAAAGGATGTTTTCCAATGCAGTTTTCATTTTCCAGTGCTTTTTGCTCTAAAAAAATTGGGCTGCTTCTTAGGGTCTTCCCCTAATACCTCACTCTACCACGGAACAGCAGGATAAAAGCCCTTCAGCACGTACACAGCAAAGGGTGGTTTCCTTGGGCAAGCAAATGCTAGCTGTGGAATGCACTCTGTCAGGAAGCTCGTTCCACTGAACTGGATACATACCACAGCTGGGCTTTCTGGAAGAAAAAGTGCAACTCTCTGGGTTAAAAACCTTGCTGGTGAGCTCAAAGCACTGTAAAAGCTGTGCACAATTCCAGATGTTTCCACGGTAGCTCGGGAGCCGATGCCTGCCTGGCATCTCCCTGCCAGGCCATGGAGCAGGCATAAGGGGACAGAGATGACAGGCAGAAGGGCTCATGAGACATCAGGGGAAGAGCTGGGACAGACAGACACGGGTGCAGCCTGTCCTCAAGAGCAGATCTGCCCTGGGACAGCTGGGAGATGGATTCCAGGGCTGGGTGTCATTCCAGATGCACTGGCCCTGCAGGACACAGCTCTGGAGTTACTCTATGTGCACACAGATATCCCAGTTACTTTGGCTTGCTGCTTATGCACAGAGAGCTCTGCACAGCACACTCAGGGAGCCCAGCTGGGTGATGCACTCCTTGCCTGGCACGGGCAGGAAGCCTGACCTCATGGGGCTTTCACACCTGTGGAGAAGGGCACTGGGCCCAGGGTCTTGGGGTTATTTAACCCAGCCCTGGAGCAAGCTGATTTACACCAGTAGGAAACCTCCCTCATAGTAGAAACGATTCCTCTTTAAGCCTGTGGCCCCGATACTTCTTGCTGTAAAGGTTTCTTGGAGTGATGCAGTGCTTTGAGATTCTTGCAGACTTTACAGCTCTCATGGAGAAGGGAATGAAAGCTGCCTGTGTTCGTTCAGGTCCAAAATGTAATGGTTGTCTGGTCTCTGAGGGATGTTTTTTGCTAAATATCCTCAGTCCAACAAAGAAAGGTCTCAGAGATAGATGAAACTCACTGCTGAGCATTCTGGGGACTACAGCCTGGAGATTTGGGGAGAAGTCCTGAAAGAGACCTTGCACTGGCAGTAGAAGGGGTTTCCAGTGTCAGATCAGCCAGCAGCACCTTCCCTGACACACAGGTCGCATTACAGCCCTCCCCACTTACTGCAGGTGAGGGAGGCAGGCTTCGGCCAACAGCCTGCGACGTTTGGGGTGTGAGCTCACATCCCTTCTACCCAGGCTGGCATCGAGCAACTGATTTCTTGCACCAAGAGTAGCCAGAGGACTGCTGCCAGAGCTCCTGGCTAGCCTATGCCTAGCTCTGGAAACAGCTATCTGGAACCCCTCGTTCTCACTAACACTGCTACTCCTTATCTAACACCAAAATGGGGCCATACAGTTCAAAGGAGAGAGGTTCAGACCTGCTCTGAGTCTGCTGGAGCTCTGCACAGCGTTGTGCTAATGGTACAGCAGAGGCTTCTCATCAGAACAAAACAACAAGCTAACAGCTTCCTCCTGCTTTATCCTACAAGCTCATGCTGCAGGTTTCCCTCCCGTCCCCTCCTGTTTGGCCCAGGTCTACACTGCAGCCAGTGCACTTCACACCATAAGCCTACAGCTCTGGAAACACAGCTTTAACTGGAAACTCTTCCCACTCCGCTGATCATCACTGCAGCCTGCCCTGCTTCTTATGGTGACTGCTGACTCTCAGCACAGGAGCTCAAGAGAGCCTGAAATTTGGTGCAAAAGATTAAGAAAAATACATCCTTGATCTGTCCAATTCAGGACAAGCAGCTTTCTGCTGTGGGTTTGTGTGGTGGGGTTCTGGGGGAGGAGGAGGAGACTGCAGGGGGGCTGCTGCAAGGAGCAGCCAGCAGCTCTCTGCAGCCCCACAGAGCAAACACCGGCTGGCTCCAGGCCGGAGTCGCTGCTGACCAAGAGCCCATCAGGGATGGTCACAGGCCTCTGGGAGTCACAGTGAGGAGACACAAACCTGCCTGTAGCAGCTTTGTGCCCCCAGAGAAGGGAGTGAGGAGATGTGAGGAGCTGTGCAGGCACCAAGGTGGGAAGAAGTGGGATAGAAGGCACCCCAGGTGCTGGAGAGAAAGATGCCACTGCAGCCCCTGGAGAAACCCATGGTGGAGCAGGTGTCCCCCCACAGCCCATGGACAAGGCCCAGACCCCCCCTGCAGCCCCTGGAGAGGCCCCACGCTGGATGGAGCAGGGGGAGACAGACGGGAGATGCTGTGACAGGGGACAAGGGACATTTCCTGCAAGCGGCAACAGAACAGGTTTTCTCAGGGTATGCAACAACAAGGTTCAGGGAAAACAAGGCTAGCCAAACACTGGAAATCCACAGTGAGGGACGAGGTAATGCCAGGGTTTTAGTGAAGAGCAGAAAAAGGGTGTCAGCCAGAGTCTTCTTAATTATAGAAAGAAAAGCTCAGTTCTCTGTTCATTTAAGAATAGGAAATGCTTCTTTCCCAGGAGAGAACTGACTGCAGATGAAGCACTCTCTCATACTGCAAGGAGGAAAAGTCAACATTTCCAAACTCTCCTTGGAGTTCTGGCTTGTACCTAGTGCCTAAAGCAGGCCAGAAGGACTCTTGATCTTGACTGATCACACGTTCAAGGTCTGCAAGTCCAAAATATACCCTGTCTGAATGTGAAGGGAGACTGTGTCCCTGCTTCTTGTGTACCAAATACAAAGATCCTGCCACCAGCTCCAGCTATTCCCACACAGCTCCTGCAGGCAGTAAGGATCCGAGGCTGAAGCTAGACAGCAGACAAAAACCAATGGAAATAAAAGAAATGCAATTCTTGAGTGCTCTTCTTGCAGTTGCTGATGGAAAAGCAAAGAGCTGTTGCCAAAACCCAAACTGATTTTGTTCCAGGTCTGAATACAAGAAAAATTACCTCATCCAGGAATATCAGAAGGATGCTGCTGCATTTCCAGTCCCTTGGCTGAAAAAGCAGCAGGTCCTCTGTCTCTCTGGGGATCCCCTTCCTGTGGCATCTCTGCCTGGCAGCAGAAACTCAGTGTAAATCCTGCATTCCCCAGGTCCTGCCATTAAAGGGGTCTCAAGAACTGGAACTTCAGAGATGTGATGAATGTTTCAATAGAATTTCCTTCTTGGGTACTTTTTGAGACTCCCAAGAAGAGTCCTGGGCTTGCTCTGTGTCACACTGTCCCTCTGCAAAGGGAGCAGCCCTGGAGCACGTCACATGGCGTGCTGCACACAGACACTGGATCCTGGGCAAGGAACGCAGGGAGCACGGCTGGAGACACTCCCTGTGTAGTCAGGAGCTCTGGAAGGAACCAGGCACTTTGCTCTACAACACCCCAGTCTTCCTGTCAGGGAACCAGGGAGCAGATGCTCCCAGCACACACCAAATACTCCAGGAGGCTGGAGGGCCCAGTTAGTGGGGTCAGTGTGAGCCAGCTGCTATGCCCACCCATAGCTTTCTGGGATCAGCCAGCAAGGTAATCAATTAATGCCTGCCTGCCAGGCTGTGCACTGCTGCAGTGATAGCAGCACACCATGTGCAGATGCTAACGTGACAGCTGGAAAGAGTCTGGCTGCCACAAAAGGTACACCTGCCTTAGCAGCCTGTTTATTACACTGCACCTACCCCCTGCTTTCACCAAAAGCTTGGCTCTGCCAGTCTCCTCACACTGAACATGCTGGGGAGGCAGCCGTAGTTCAGATGGCTACACAGGAGTCGCTGCGATGAAGCAAGCTCTTTTTGTCTTCCACAGATCTCTCCTTCCCTCTGTGCACAAGATGGGCAGCATGTTGGCTTGGAGGAGTTCCTCTTCCAGAGGAGATGCCACCAAGGCCCATCTGGATCCTGTCACCTGAGCAAGCAGCAGCACTGTTGGCTGAAAGATTCTGAGCCACAGTCACAGCCGGTGGACAGGCTGGCTGGCCTGAGCCTGTGAAGCCCCGCCAGCGAGCAAGCCTTCTCCTGCAAGGCTCTGCCCTGCGGCCCTCGGGGAGCAAGGGCTCCTCACCTCCTCCCCTCGGTGTCAGGCACAGCAACAGGGTTCCCTGAAGGAAAAGCAGCACCTTGCAGCTCTTAACACTGTCACCAGCTACTCCTAGCCCAGCCAACTCTCGCTTGTTCTGGCGGCTCAGTAATACTTAAATAATTAATTACCAATAACAGGGGGGACGGAGGGGAGAACTTTTTCTGTTTTGAAGTCCAGTTATCCAAGGATTTGGAGAGAAATCCAAGAACTGCAAGTGAAAACTGAGGAAACTCTTTTCTGATGGTGGGGCTGTTTCCAAGACTGCCCTTTCTAGCCACGTGATTCACTGCACAATGAGCACTGTGGGGGTGCGAAACAGTGGCGACCTTGTTCCTCCACAGAAACCATCTGCGGCTGATCAGCCACTTGTTTTCATCCTTTTCCACAGAAATACAGATGAGCCACAGATAAGAGGGTCCTTAAAGAAAAGGGGTTTTATTCCTCCAGCACTGCTTCCTTCTGACACTCCTGTATTCGAGAGGAGAGGAGATCCAAGGAACTACAGCCTGACCTTGATCCCTGGGAAGGTGATGGAGCAAAAAATCCTGGATCTACTTCTAAACAGATGAAGGACAAGAAGGTGACTGTGAGTAAGACACACAGGTTTTACGGAGGAGAAATCACATCCACCCAGCCCGATACCCTTCTGTGATGAGATGGACTTGCTGGCTGAGGGGAGAGTGACTGATGCTGTTTATGTTGACTTCAGCAAGGCTTCTGTACCGTCTCTCACGCATCCTCACAGACAAACAGAGGAAGAACAGACTAAAGTGGACAGCAGACTGGTCACCAGCTGAACCGCTGCACTCAGAGCCCAGCTGGAGGTGGGACACTACTGGTTCCCCCCAGGGGTCAATCCTGCTGAAGGTCTCTAATAGAGACCAGGGTGATGGGGTGGAGAGCACCCTCAGGGGAGGGTGGCTGATGCACCAGAGGGTTGTGCTGCCATCCAGAGGGACCTGGGCAGGCAGGAAACACAAAGGTCAGCAATGGGAAGTGGGAAGCCCTGTCCCTGGGGAAGAATAACCCCCTGCACTAGTACAGGCTGGGGCTGGGCAGCCACAAAGCAGCCTGCAGAGACAGACCCGCTGATCCTGGTGGGGTGTGAAGCCGAATTCCACTATGCACCCTTGTGGCACGGAGCACCAACAGCACCCTGGGCTGCATCAGAAGTGCTGCCAGAAGGTAAAGGGAGAAGATCCTTCTCTGCTTAGCACTGAGGAGACACATCTGGAGTTCCTGGTCCAGTGCTGGGCTCTTCAGTACATGGAAGGTAGGTACTTCCTGGGGTGAGCCCAGTGAAGGCCTGCAAGGACGATTTTGAGGGACTGCAGCACCTGGTACACGAGAGGCTGAAAGAGCTGGGACTGTTTGGCTCGGAGAATATAAGATTCAGGGGGGTCTTATTGATATGTGGTGTGAGTGGACAGAGAAGGTGCAGCCAGGCTCATTTTAAATATAGAAATTCCATTTAAACATTACAGCACCTTCTTGCTGTGAGAGTGGCCAAACACTGAACAGACTGCTGAGAGCAGCTGTGCAGCCTCTGTCCCTGGAGACACCCAAGTCCCAGCTGGACACGGTCCTGAGCATCCCGCTCTATCTGCCCCTGCTCTGAGCAGAGGGTTGAGGACTACACCATCTCCAGAGGTTCTTGCCAAACTCAACGATTCTGTGATTCTCCAGTTTTTCAACTCTGCATTCACTTAATGGCTGTAACTGAGTCCTGCTTCCATACTACACTGTCCTCTGAGTTCTGGTTCAGCTAACAGCAACTTTCCCCTGAGGCGTCATCAATCTCTGGCTCTGCCTTCTCAACGGGAGCTTCCAACAACTTATGGGTGCCAAGGGTATCTCTTATCATTTGGGAAGTGAAGTAGGGTTTCATCAGTGTCAGGTGGTTTTCCTCTAACAGGAAAGCTCTGCCATGCTCCCTGGGGATGATCACGCTCTCAAATATTATTTGACAACTTCCTTCACCTTCCAGCATGTTAACAGTCTAGCAACCCTAGAATTTTTCTTACCAAAAGCTCTGCAGGTCTGCTCTATCCTTTACCTTCCATCTATAAGTTTATCTTATCTGTCTTATTAAAAACAGCACCATTCTCCTCATTTGGAACATATTCAAGCGTATGAAAATACTGCATATATTCTAGTAAGTATATACTTATTTCAGCACAGACTGGTGCCCTTAGGGAGGAAATGGAAGCTCTTGTCCTCCAAAGGACAGGGAATACGCACTGGCAATTAAGTGCTGCTTCTCCAAGATCCTAACACTGGAAAACAATTCCTTCAAATTCAACCCACAGGATTTTGGACTTTCTGTTTTTCTGAATAGATCTGTGTTCTAACAAAACACAAATAAAAGAGTGAAGAAAGGTGAGACTTACGTACGATCCGTAGTTCACTGCCAGGGTCTGCAAAGCCCAGGGGAGGCCCAGGCCAATGAGGATGTCAAAAACATTGCTTCCGATGGAGTTGGACACAGCCATGTCCCCCATGCCTGCAGGGATGGAGACCAGGGGCACTCAGACAGCGCTCCAGAGAGGCTTTCAGCTCTTCAACAGAAATACACTGATCTCAGCTGACCCAGACAGCTCACACAGAGTAAAGCAGAGAGCTAAGGGAGATCCCCCTCACCCCATCCCTTCCCCTTCCCCTCTGCGCCCTCCCCGCCATACAAGGCTGGAAGGCTCGAAGGGGCTGAATCCATCTTCTAGGATCATCTGAGAACGTCCCTGGACTAATTCTCCAGTGCTGTGGAGGCCCTGGCCCCCAGCCATGCCAGCTGCAACCTGCCAGCACTCTTGTGCCATGCCCAGTGGGGCTTCTGATGCTTTCCTGAACCACGACACATCTGCTTCTGGGCTGGGCTCATTAGATGAGGCCTTTGGGTAGCCTGTTAAGTAGCTGGTGGTTTCAGTGGAGAGCCATTGCTCCTGTCCCTGTAGCTGGTGGTTTCAGTGGAGAGCCATTGCTCCTGTTCCTCAGAGTGGAACTGACAACTTTCATTTTCTCTTAACCCACCTGTAGCTGCAGACAGAAGGGGGAAGCTTTCCCTAAAACCAGCACCATCTCCCAGTCCTTTTGGCTGTGGGGGAAAGCTGGAAGTGACACTACTGTACCTCTGACAGTGAAATGAATACAAATGCTGGGACACCTGGGGAAGGCCTGAAGCTGAGAACTCTGCCAAAACTAGTCCCACACCACCATCAGGAACCCATCAGTTCCTCTGCAATTGCAACATAACTGATTTCCTTCTTGATTACATTGTAGCCTCATGAAAAAGGCTGTGATTGCTTTCACATTCAGGACATATCTGTGCTACCTGAAGAAGAGGAGGGCAGGGGGAGCCCCTTCCACGTGCGACCCCCCTGTGAGGAACCCACCTTGCCTTGCCACAATCAGGCTTGCCATGCAGTCCGGCACACTGGTTCCAGCTGCCAGGAAAGTGATGCCCATGATGACGTCTGGAATTCCCAGTGTGTAGCCAATGATTGTCACCTAAAGAGAGGAATTACAACTGTCAAGCTGTTTACAAGAATTCACATCAGAGACCAGCTTGGCCCAGCCCTGCCAGGATGCTGTGAGACAGGGTTGTCACTCAGTGCAAGCTGACACTCTCTTTAAAGAGGAGCAGCGACCGGCTTTCTTGGTGTGTATGTCACCTGGCAGAGGACAGCACTGGCCTGCTATGTACCCTCTTTGGTTAGCTGCTTCAAACCTTTCATCCACAATTTTCCTGACATGAAACTGGAAAAAAAGAGTAGTTGGTGGCCCACTGCCCTCTGTACCAAGTCTCCTGATGCAGGAACAAATCCCCAGGAGACTTCAGACAAGTCCCACTGGCAAAGAGAAGATACCTTTAACCTCCTCTTTCCTTTGCTGTGCAGTCTGTGATAAATCAGTGTGCTTCAAATCCATTAATACTTCAGAACTGGATGGCTTTGCCCAACGATGCCCATGTCCTTTCAGACACATCTAATCGCTCCCCTGAAGCTCTGCAGCACACTCCAGAACTGGGAACCGTACGTTAGCAGCAGCCCAGTGACCCTGAGGCTCTGGTATTCCAGCTGTGGGAAGCTGGGAGAGCTTTTTTCCCCCTGAAAAAGCCCCCACCCTTCCAGATGAAAAGCAGAAGAAAACAAACAGCTTTCAACTTCATCAGGTGAACACCTTTCTGAGAAGAAACAATAAAACCCCTCCTTGGTAACTCTCTCCTCAGGTCCCAGGGAAAAGCCCAGCATTCATTTTTGTGTTTAACACAAGAACTGATTACACAGGCAGTGAAGATCCCTTTGTTGCCACCCACAGCCCAGCAGTGGCCAGTGCTGGAGCGAGGTGCCCTCCTGCTCCTGAGGTCCCTGTGCAGAGACAGCCTGCGGGCCGTGCGCTCCATGGTGAGGGCAGCAGCCAAACCCAGGCTGCCCGTGGGACCCTCTCCTGTTGCCAGTGCCCTGCCACTGTCTGGTCTGCTTAGGAGGACAGACCACCCCAAAAGAAACACAGTCCACGCTCACAACGAGGACAACTCACACTTTTCACCTACAGACACAGTGTAACATAAGGCCTGCAGCAAGCTAGCAGCTTCAGTGACCCAGGCAGCACACAAAACATCTCCCCTGTGACCTGGCCACCAAGGGTGCTTGGCTTTCCTTGTGCTCCCTGGTATTTATCCCCTTCTGCCTTTAAGATAATGAAGTAGAATTAAGCCCCTGTCCATTAGATGTGCAAGAATTTGGCTGTCACACTTTTGCTCATGCAGACTTCAAAGTGTTATTCACAACTCTGGCTCTGAGGAAAGGCAAAGCTCCCACAGCCAGACTCCTCCTAGTGCCAGGGCCTGCACGACAAGGAGGGGTTCAGCTTTCTTCCCTCCTTAAAAAACCTGGGTGAAATTCCAGCCCTGAATCAGGTTCTAAGGCCATGTCTACTGGTGTAGGACATCTCCCTGATGTCCTTCTCTCCATGTGGGCAGGTTTAATATGGATGCAGACTTAAGGGTTCTCATTTAAAAATTCAAGTATGTAAAATTTTCTGCAAGTTTCTTTAAGCTGACAAACCCCATTCCTGCTGCCTCTCCCAGGCAGTGATTTCTGCTGTAGTCGGTACGCACCATCCACACCATCATGTAAGAGAAAGCTGCAATCCAGAGGGTGGAAGAAGCAAAGGTAACCATGAACCATTTCTCCAAGTGGGGTTTGTTACAGTTGGGCACTGTGAAGTACAGGACAAAACTCAATGGCCATGTAAAGAGCCACTTCAGGATTTCTATCTTGCCAGCTGTAAAACAAAAAGGGAAACAATCACAGTTCCAGCCTGCTTCAGTCCAGGAGGTTATTTTCTGTTAGCATCAGCAAGCAAGATGCCAGGGACACCTCACCTAAGAGCTATTCAAGCAGATAAGGGTAAGACATTCCTTGTTCAGCAGTCTGGTCTACGCTGGCAGAGATGGAAAGGCAGAGAGGGGCGTGGGGAAGGGGTCTGAGAGGTTATTAAAAGGTCAGAGTCCACCCACTACCCTCCCCGGGTCAAGTTCTGCCAAGTACCACATGAGAAGCAAGGTCTCGAAGGAGATCTGATCCACATTCAGTCACTTAATGGGAGGGTACAGAAAAGATGGAACCAGACTCTTCACAGAAATGCACAAGCAAACAAGAGCCAATGGACTCAACTTGCAGTAAGAGGAATTCAGAACAGATGGTGTTGCCCATTTTGGGGTTTTGTGTGTTTTTTCTTTTCCTACTGCAAGGGTGGTCAAGCACTGGAGCACCTACACTACAGACTGTGGGCTCTCCATCCTCACAGATCACCAAAACTCAACTGGACAAAGACACAGGCACACCTGCTCTGAGCAGGGGTTTGAAGCAGAGATGTCCAGAGGCCCATGCCAACCTTTCCTGTCCTATGAATCCAGTGTCACCGCCCAGAGAACATCTAAATTTCTCTCTTTAAGGCTCAGGACCAGAGGCCTGATGGGTAAGAGCAAAAAGGACATCTCCATCCTGCAGGCGCAGCGCTCAGCAACCTGCGGTGCAGGTGGGGTTTGTAAGTCACAGAGCTACTCTGACCTTCTAAGCCCTCCAGAAACAGTGAGGAGACACTTCTCACCCTTCAAAAGAAACATCATCTTCTGTCTCTGCTCCACACTGGTGCTGACACTGCGTCTCCATGAGCACTACACCTCACCACCGAGGCAAGAGAGCACCTCATCTCCCAGCATAAGTAAGGACAAGGCACAGATGAATCTGCCAGTGGTCCCACCATTCTCTGCTTGCTCCGTAGTCAGCAGAGAGAGATGGGGACCCAGGCTTTGGGGGCAGGAAGCACCCCACGGAGATTGCTGCCTCCCCCCCTCTCACTGCAACAGCAGCGCCGGGGCAGAGCACAAGCTGCAGTAAAGGAGTCTACATCCTGAGAAGCCCCTGCTGCTTCCCAGCTCCTCTCATCCTTCGCCTGTGAGCAGGGACCACCCTAGGAGGTGCAAGCTGACGGGAGCTCTCAAGAGACAGTTCAACACACATCTGCGATGCTTTCTGGCATACCCAAGCTGAGTTTTGCTTTCTGGAACAACACAGAAACCCGGGAGCTTCTTACTCGGCAGGTCAAAAGGAGTGTAGGGCCCTTCGTGGTCGTCCTCATCCTCCTCCTCCTCCTCCTCGTCGTTTTCGTTGTTGTCGTTGTCCTCGGCCTCGGTCTCGGTCCCGGCCTCGGCCACATCCTCCTCGCGCCGCGTGCCGTTCAGGCCCCGCTCCCCGGCACCGCCGGGGCCCGTCCCGTTCTCCAGGACGTGCTTGATGGGGATTTTGATCGCCACCTCTGACTCGCCGTTGGTGTACGTCCTGCTGTTGATCAGCCTCTGTCTCTGCAAACACAGGCACCAAGTCTGGCTCAAAGGCAGATTTACTTTTCCACAGAGAAAGGGAGGGGCAGAGAGAGATGCACAGTGCTCTCTGCAGATTTGGCCTTAATAGTAAAATTATCAAAAAATAAAAATATAATTTGACCAGATAGAACACAATGCTGGCTTGCAGGTGACTAGATAAATTTCACATATACAACTTTTAAAAGAGAAGGATTGGTGGCTGTAGCACTGACTGCAGGAGTACTCCAAGCAGGAGTACTCCAAGCCCAGTACACATCCAGTGGAGCACTGACACGTACTCCAAGCCCAGGGTGAGAGTAAGTACACATCCAGTGGAGCACTGACTGCAGGAGTACTCCAAGCCCAGGGTGGGAGTAAGTACACATCCAGTGGAGCACTGACAGTACTACTAAGTGCAAGCAATACTAATGTCAGACCAAGGCAGCAGGCAGCTCCTGTGAGCAACAGCTACAGGTAACAACCACGAAGTGACTTAAAACCTCCTCTGCTAAAATCCCCAAGGGGACAGACAGCAAAGGGTGATTTAGCAAAGTCAGTGTCAGAAGGTTAAATCTGGGAAAACGCTATCAGGGATCCAGCAGAAAGGCAAGAGTTTCACTGCAATGCAACCACTGCTGCAGGAAAAGGCAAATTCAGGACAAAAAGGGGAGATGGGGAGAGATGAAGACATACCTCATTGATTAACATGCGGCTGGCCATGGAGAGACGTGTCTTGGGAGGGAAGTGGCTGGTTATCATGATCCGGAGCCCAGCCTCGGAGAAGGAAAGCTGGTGTGGGTAGGCAGACAGCAGCTCATCCACCATGATCACTGAGGCTTTACGGTGGAAGTTTCCTGCAGCCAAGGGACAAAAAGACACTGAGCTCTTCTTCCAGCAGTCTCTCTCTCTCTGCCCTACGAACAAACCTGTGGATCCCAGAATTCCTTTGTAAGAACCACTCCTTCAGCTACAGCCATTCAAAATACGCCTCCTCTGCCCTTAACTGCTGCCTCCACACATCCTACATTGCTGCCAACCTGTGGTATCTCCACCCCTGCTCGTTACAGAGAACTGCCTGCTCTGCACAGCTCATCACTGCTTCCACAGCAGCTGCTCTGCCACAGCAGCAACCGCGCTGCAACAAAGCTGCTCCCGCTCCCCTGTCTGACCCGCGCTGCCCTGAGGATTCTGGCCTCACCCACCATCAGCTGCAGACGGTGAGGAAGCTGCCACCCTGCTCCTGGGGGCAACAATGCAGATGAAATGCAGGTTCCTGCATGGCAGGTGCAGCTCATGGCTGGGAAGAGGCACGAAACCTGCAGCAAGCGCACATGCCAGTGCACAGGGCACACCCCAGCGTGTGGTGCAGAGAACAGGGGGACAGGGGCAGGTATCTGGATCATGCTCCAGACAGGGCACGCTGCCAGGGCCCATCACCTCCAGGGTGGCACAGAGCTGGCGTTCGTCCTCCCTGTGCCTGGACACCACCTTGGGCTGTGAATTCCGGGCTGGGACTGGGCAGCAGGTAAGCCTGAGGTCTTCCCTGGCACGTCTCTACCTTGGTGTATTACACCAGCAAATGTACCACGACACTGCTGTTTGTTACTAGCACTGCCAGCCTCACAGAACAGTTACCACCTCAGCCTCAGCGCCACTTCTTTCTTCCTGACAGCAGGTCTCCATGGATTGGGGTGGGTAAGTGGGCTCATCCATATTAAAAAAAAAATCCCAGCAGCCAGACAGCTCTTCCCTGTGATCTTTTTCCATGCTGGCATTTCCTGCATGGCACTGGGGGAATGGTCCCAAACACAGGAATCCTTCTCCTCGGTTCCTTTGGGAGCTCTGTTCAGAAAAGGCCCCAGAAAACAAACAGCAGTGTCCCAAACCCTGAGGCAACCTGCTGCAATGGGCGCTGTCTGCACCCCCGTGGTGCTGGCCTGCCTGGGCCTCTGGTGGCCCTCTGCCAAGCACACACAGGAACAAGCTGCAGGAAAATGAAGCAATCCTTTCATCTTCCTTCCTCAACCAGTCTGAGTAACCACAAGTGTCCAGAACACAAAAACCCCCACCAGCAGCTGAGCAGTGTCACGCAAAGACGCGTGCTGGGGAGATTTAAATCAAACCCCAGACTCAGCGCTGCCTCATCCATGAGTAACCCTGAGGCCACCGGGAGAACCTGGATGACTAAGGCCTGAGTTTATGCTCGCTGGGTTTTACCAGTCTAGCTTTACCGGTACAGAGTGCGGTCATCCTGGTTGAGAGCCCCAGGCTACAGATAGCTGTTCCCAGAAAAGCAGCTTCCCCAAACCAGAGTGCACAGCACTCACAAAAGCCTTCCCTCAGCAGCAGGGCACTAACACAATAGCTGGCCTCTGGCAGACTCAAAGGCTTTGATGTCAGCAGCCAAACCCCTCTACATCTCATGTTTAGAGGCTTGCTGTACACAGACTGTGTCCTCCAGTCACCACAGGGAGAGGCCTATTTTTGTTAAATTGTTTTTCCAATCCAGCAAAATAAAAAGGGCAGCCCATCTGTATTCAGAGACCAGGGCTGCTTCAGACAAGGCAGAGCTCCTCCTCGAGTTAAACCAGTGACTGGGGGTGTGTGTTACTCCTGACAGTAAGTGCCTGCAAATCCACGTGCCTGTTGACTGTGGCAAAGATTAAGGAATTATCTGCTATACAGTTCAGCACTTGCTTGCAAAGGCACACACTCAGGCACTGCTGCTGAGCTAGGGAGAGGGCGAGTTTTGGTCCAAGCTGAAGAAATACAATCATTGGTCTACATGATTGTGGCTAAGGCCAAATGGGAGCAGATTTCAGCGAAAGCGAAATCCACTCCAAGTTCATTCCCCTGGAAGAGTTGTGCACGTTCACAACAGCAGGTGCAGTGAGAACCAGACCCAGACCCACACAGAGCCCCCACCCTCCCTTCAGCCAGGGGAGAGCGTAGGCTAATGCTGATGCTGCTCTGGAATGGCACTGAACGTAGCAGTAGGTACTGCACGTAAACAGGTACCTTCAGTGCAGAAGAGCAGCACCCACAGGACGACCCAACACTGTAAGGGTTTAAGTAAGCAGCCTCCCAGGCAAAACAGACTTGAAGCTGTAGGAGCCCTTTCAGCCAGGCACTTGTCCAGCAGCAAGAACTAGCCAGAGGAGGCCTGAGCTGCCTCCTGCAGCAAAGGATGCAGTGGCTGGGGTCACCAGGCCATGCCCCCAGGCACGGGAGCCACGGGTACCTGGCAGGGCAGTTATGAAAGGGCCACCTCCCCCCCTATTTCACAGCTGATCAGAGGGAAGCAGCCCACACCACCTGACTGTCAAACTTGTAAACATTCAGAATGATGCAAGCAAGCAAGGTGACTTACTGGAACAGTTACCTTTCTTTAGTAATACCACGGTGGCATCGCAGTTGCTGTTATCATCCATTTCTGTGTTGTTTGCCAACCCGTTCACCATGTTTGCAGAGTTCTTTGTCTTCCTTTCGAAGCAGTGATGTATGGTTGCATTGTACCTGCAGACAGGAAACAAGCTCCACATGTACCTGCGCTCCTTCCACGTGCATTTCTCCATACCCTTCCCTTCCTCGACTCAGACCCCATGGGATCCAACGGGGGGGCAGAAACCCCCTCTGGTTTTCAGGAAATCCAGCCACCACACTGTGTACAATGTGACCTCTCACAGCCAGAAGATGTGGAAGATACAAGACAGAATCCTGAATGACAGGAATGCTTATGGAATTAATATTCTCTGTAGCAAACAACCATCACTTGCCATCATCCATTGCTTTTTTATCCCATACTCACACCTGAACAGGAGCGGTGCTTTACCTGGGAAGACCCTACCACAGAAGGACAAGGCCACATACCTCAACTCTGGAGGAAACAAAACAAATCCTTGCCTCTTATTTTATTTAGAGTAGCCAGGAGCTGACACACGTGCAAGCCAAGGATCTCACCCAAAGGCAAGGGCAGACCACTGTGCACACCTGGCTGAGATGTCTGAATGGACCAACAACCTCCCCAGCTAAACCCAAGCAGGTTCGTGCTGCCGCACTGCCTTCAGAAAAACACCCCCATTCTAGATCCAGACATTCCAACTGTCTGTTAACTCTTGAAAGGGTGAAGCTGCCCTCCATGTTAAAGCAAAAGTTTCTAATTATTAGAGGTGAGATGAATTCTGACTCGTGTTCCCTTCACCCCACCAGATCGTTTTGCTGTTCTCACTGAGAACTGCTCTCCAAATATTTACTTTATCCATCATTTCAAAACAAATCTCCACTCTTACTTGTTGAGACAAGACCGCTGGCGTGCTTGGCAGCTGGTAGGTTTTGTTGAATGTTCCAGCTTAAATCTGGGTTTCCTTTCCACTGGCTTTTAAAAGCAAGGCAAGGGGAGGGGAACCAAACAGAACAGACCAGCTTTGCTAGCGTGAACTTGTGTGACAGCAGTGACACAGGTCAGACACTCAGAAACTCCGGGCTGACCGCGTTGTATTTTTATCATGGGTCTCCAAGCAAGCAAGAACAAACTGCTGTGGAGTTCTGCACCCGTGGAAGGCACACTGAAACCCCCCACATGTTTATTTCTGGGTAGGGAATGCTAAAGCACAGCCAGAAGAGGCTGTTCTGCTGGGGCTCAGATTCGGCTCTTCGCCCTGCGACTGATTTTCCACATCAGCCTTGGTGTGCTCAGACAGGGTGAGATCCATAAAGCACCATCCACCTCTCAATGTCTGACCCCTGTGGGGATAAGGAGCCCCTTCCTCACGCATCAGGATAGATTACAGGTAGGTAGATGACAGGTGCTTTATAACCCCCACTGCTGGAGGTGCTGCTGGCGAGCAAGCTGGGTGACACAGTAGGAGCCCTGCCCACACCGTGGCTCCTGAGTCACCCTGAGAACCTCTGGAGAAGCACTGCAGCAACGAGCTCAGTCTGCACAAGCCGAGGGTGCGTTTCACTTACTTCATGATGATGATGTAGATGACGTACATCAGCACCAGGACCAGGGATTCCCACCTGCACACAAGAGCGAGACAAAGCACATCAGAGCAGGGCATGACACCCAGCTGCCTATGTTCAGCCATTCCCCCCAGCCGTCACCCCACAAACTCGTGGGGAGCCTGGACCCTCTTTGGTGGTCTTAGCACACCTCCAGAAAAGGGCTGTGTAAAGAAATGGTTCACACACCCACGCGAGAGGCCTCCTTTGTTTTCTTGACTTCTGCTCTGGTTTTACTTGGCCAAATCCAGCTAAGAACAAGTGACTAAACCCAGACCTTCAGCAAACCAGTTGTGCACCCAAGGAAGGGATGCAGATGTCCTGCTCTGCCTGCATGGGTGTAAAGCGGGTTGCTGGGCTTTAGGAGCACCCTGCTCTGCCTGCACGGGTGCAAAGCAGGCTGCTGGGCTTTAGGAGCACCCTGCTCTGCCTGCACGGGTGCAAAGCAGGCTGCTGGGCTTTAGGAGCACCCTGCTCTGCCTGCACGGGTGCAAAGCAGGCTGCTGGGCTTTAGGAGCACCCTGCTCTGCCTGCACGGGTGCAAAGCAGGCTGCTGGGCTTTAGAAGCACCCTGCTCTGCCTGCACGGGTGCAAAGCAGGCTGCTGGGCTTTAGGAGCATGCTAAAGCACACTGAGCATGCTGAGAAAACTCAAACAAGGGGCAGCTGCTCTATAACTACTGAGAATGCAGCTGACAGCAGTTTAAACTGCCAATTAGATATTGTCAGGTTTTTTCCTCCACTGTTTCTGTGTCAAACTAATGAAATTTTTATGAAAACAAAATAGAATATGATTTTAGGACTTGTTTCTAGGTAATCTTTTATATGGACCTAAATGCTGGCTCCTGCATAGTTCCATACAGCAAACTGCTAGTCCTTGTGGAAATCATCCATTATCAGACTGCTATATACCAAAACTCACGGGCTATTTTCCCTTGAAGGATTTTGAGACATTCCACTGCCTGTAACACTATCTCACTCCCTGCTTCTGTCAGTTCAACATTCCACTTCTGCACTTAGGTATTTTAGTTAAAGGGCAGAGTCAAATACTATCAGGCCTCGAGTCAATTTTAGGTAAAAGAACAAAGAAAACAAAGACAAAAAAGCTATTGCAAAACTCAGTGCTGCAGAAACCCTCCTCTGAAATTTAACATAAACCCCCTAGTGAGAACAAGTCTAAGAAAACACGCACCCCAAAAAGCCTGACTCCCTCTAGTGCTTGTAATCTAAATAATACTGGCTGTGAGTGAAATTAAAGCTCCCTACCCCTGTCACTCCACAAGCCCTGAAAGTACACGTTTTACAGTGTGTGAAGCCCTCCTACCACAGTACGTTTAAGAACATTAACAATTTTTTTTCCCTTTAAACCAGACATTCACTATTCAATATTGCCTTAGAAGCATTTGGCTTTTCAATTATTAAAAATCCAAATACTGGAACAGGCTTATGTACGATGGCTTGGGTGGCCTTTTCCCAGAAGGACCACGGACACCCCTGGCACACTGTGGTCTCTGCCGAGTTCATCGCCATCCCCAGCGTGCTGCAGGCCGGGCAGAGGCACCGACCGACCGCTGTGCCAGGGAACAGCCTGGGTGCCGCTCTCCCAGCCTCTCCTCTCCGGCTCAGAGAATGAGTTACTCCAGCCCATCTCGTGCCGAGGTTTCTCTCGCAGCAGGAAGCTGCTGCCTGAATCGCCCTGCAGACCCTTTTAGCTTCCCCTCCTCTCCTGATGAAGCACACTTACTGCAGCTTTCACGGTGTAAGCAGAAAAAGGCAAAGGCATTCACTTACCAGGAAACTTTTTCATCGTAAATAAACTGTGGAGAGAAGTTCGAGAATGGGCACGTTACACACGAAATGACAGCTGAGGCCCGGGGAAACAGGGCTGCTCTGCTCTGCCCTCCCGCCCGGCCTCTCACCCTTCCAACCCGCAGCGGCTCTCCCCAGAGAGGCAGCGGGTGCTCCTTCCCGAGTACCGGGGGCCCGCGTAGCGGGGGCTACCCGAGGCCGCAGCGGTTACAGGGCAGGGCTGTCCCGGCCTCCGCACCGCCCTGGGCTCACCGCAGCACGGCCTGCCCCGGGCCACCAGCGCCCGGCTCGCAGCCAGCTCCGGAATTCACACCGCACCCGCGGGGGCTGCGAGGCTTCGTGCCCATGCTGCGCAGGCCCCTCGGGAAAGAAGCGCCTCTGCCCGCCGGGCAGCCGCGGGGCAGCGCCGCGGAGGCGGCGGGGCCCGTCCCGCCTCAGGCCGGGCGGTGACCGGCAGGTGGCTGCCGCGCTTCGCGCTGGGCCCTTCCGCCGCCACCGCGGCCTGCGGGGCGCGGAGGGGGCAGCCGCTCCGCCGCCGCTTCTCCTTCCCCCGCAGACGGCCGTCCGCCGCGGGCTGCGCTCGCTGCCGGCCTCAGCTGCCATCCCGCAGCGGGCCGTGGCCCACCTGCGGCGGCGGAGCGGGCCCTGCCCGGCGGCCAGAGACAGAACCACAGAATCACAAGGTTGGAAAAGACTTTCATGAACATCGAGTCCAACCGTCCCTGTCCTGTGCTGCCCCAGAGCCCTGAGCACCTCATCTCCCCTCTGTTAAACACCCCCAGGGGTGGGGACTCAGCCCCTCCCTGGGCAGCCTGTGCCACAGCCCCACAACTCTGCCAGGGAAGAACTTTGCCCTCCCAGCTGAGCTGGCCCTGCCCTGGGGCAGCTTGAGCCCATCGCCCCTTGTCCCATCTCCTGTCCCTTGGACAGGACCTGCGGCCCCACGGCTCTTCCCCGTGTGCCTGAGGCACCCACCATCCATTCAGTCCTTCACCACGCTGGGCGCAGAGGGCAGTGCCGGGGAATTTGCACCAGGGGAACATCCACGGCAGAGAGAAGGGAGGGAAGCAGCGTGGAGAGGCGGAGGGCTGGGCAGAGAGGCACCAAGTGAAGCTCAACAAGGGCGAGCGCAGGGTCCTGCCCCAGGGAGGAACAATCCCTGGCACCAGGACAGCTCGGGCTGACCTGCTGGGAAGCAGTGCTGCACCAAGGCACCTGGCAGTCCTGGTCACAAGAAGCTCTCCATGACCAGCACTGTGCCCTCGGGGCCAAGAGGCAGATGGGACCTGGGGGCCTTGACAGGGAGCTACTGCACAGAGTCCAGTGAAGCTAGGAGGATGATGGAGCATCCAGAGATGCTGGAGCATCACCGCTGTGAGAAAAGGCTGAGCCTGCTGAGGCTGTTCAGTATGGAGAAGACTGAGAGGGGATCTCATCAACACTGACCTGTATCTAAAGGGGGGTGTCTACAGGATGGGGCCAGACTCTTCTCAGGGGTGCCCAGCGACAGGACAAGGGGCAGCGGGCACAAACTGGAACACAAGCAGGTCCATCTGACCATGAGGACAAACTTCCTCACCCTGCGGGTGCCTGAGCCCTGGGCCAGGCTGCCCAGAGAGGCTGCGGAGTCTCCTCCTGGGAGACCCCAAACCTGCCTGGACACCCTCCTGTGCGACCTGCTCACGCTGACCCTGCTTTGGCAGGGGATGGACTGGGTGATCTCCAGAGGGCCCTGCCAACCTCCACTGCTCTGGAAGGGAATGAACCCCTGAGAGCACAGATAGAGACACTTCCCTTCAGCTATACACCCTGCAAATCACAGCTCTGGTGTGACAGCCAGCACCAAGCAATGGTTACAGTGGTTACTGGAAGGAAACGTGACCACAGAACATTGTTAGGCGTGTTGTAGGCTACAGCTCCCAGTCACCATGATCTAATCTGACAAGGCCTGTTTTAGGTTGCAATGTGTTGGTGTGATGGGACAGGAAAGCATGTGCACTGACCTCTGTGATTTAAAATAGCACCCATCCCACTCCTGTTACTAATGACTCTGACCACGTCCCTTCCAGTTAAGATACACAGGCATCTTTTGCCTTTCAAGGGAAATAAGGAGCAAGAGTTTTGCCAAACTCTACAAGAAGACAAGGTAGCTTTGTAGTAGTATTTTAAGGGTAAACAGTCACGGGGCTCAATCAGGGTGAGGTAAGCATGGTAAGTGGGATTTATGCACTTCTCATCTCTGTGACTTAGAGCTCGCTCACTCTTACCAGACGGCCTGGAGCACCATGCAGGTGAGTTTATGCTGCTGCTGCAGCACTGCAACTCTTTTGCTAGTGGAAAGGGAAGAAGCCCAAGTAGCACTGTTACACCTAGCAGAATATCCAGCTTTTTAAAGCTGCTGAATCTCAGCTCTGGCAGGAACATATTTGTTTCCCCTAGGGTGTATTTGTGATTAGTGAGGACACCAGTGGAGTGTAATTTAGAGCTCAGCACCGCAAGCTGCTGTTCAAAATACTAGGAGAGCAAACTTCTACAAGCAGCATCACCCCTCAAGAAACATACTGTATTTCAGCTGTGGAGAAGTCTCAATGCCCAGATATGGTAAATTTCCCCTATATGGCAAAGTATTGAAGTGCCTTCTAAAATTTGAGGCACACAGAGAGCTAACAAAGGGGAAGCTGCATGCAGGTCATGCCATGCTCTGCATGGAGCCTGTGGCTTGTCTCCCAGCAGAGACATCGGGGATGGAGAGTCAGAATCTGAGTAACAACGTGCTGCCACCTAAACCTGATTCTGCCTTAAAAGGATAGGAAAGATCTGAGCCACTGTGAAGCCAGGGGGGTCCCTGGGTGAGCAAAGGGGAAGAAAAACTTCTTAAGCTGAAGCAGCGTTTGACTCTGAAAGGAGAAATCCTCACATGCCATCAGCTGGAGAGCAATACCACATACAAAAGTGTTGGTAAATCAGCTGGGAGCTAAATCTTTAACCATTTAAAATGCTTTCCCTTCCTCTCACCTTTCCCTCTCTTTCTCTAATGGCCATTTAAAAGTCATTTGCAATGACTGCTACGTGCTGAAGAGAAGCGGGATACGCTCTGCATCTCCCAAGCCACAACTAGCCATGGGGTGCAGTGTCACTTGGAAGAGGAGTTCTGGCAATGCCTTCAAGCCTCCACTGAGGCCTGGAGTTGCACCTTCCTGCTGCCCTGGCTGCATGAGGGACCCTGACCCTCCCTGCTGATGAGTGCAGGAGGATCAGATTATACAGAACTAAAGTATAGGAGAAAAGCCCTAAGGATCAGAGAGATGTCTGTTCAGTGAGCCATACAACTTCTCACTGCACAGGACACGTGGCCAGGAATTTCAGGGTGCACTGGACACAAATGCATTAGAGAATGGTTCTCAACACAGCGAAGCAGCTGACAGCCACAAGATGAAGCAGCCATGAAGAAAACCTGCCTTGCTTGCAGAGAATTAAAAAAACCCATGACAGATTCCAGCAGATGAACTTGTCTGCCATCATGCAACAAAGGAAACATCCAGTCGGAACAGCAGGAGGCCAAGAGCTGCCCACATCCCTGCTCCCCCAGAGTAAGCTGAGAGAATGCAGTGCCTGCCCGAGGCCCTCAGCACGTGGTTCATTACAATCAGGGGGTGCAGCCAGGTTTGCTGTTCAGGAACACTTCTTGAGAGGAGGCTACCCTCATGCTGTCAAAGCAGAAAGGAAGGTTTCTGCTTTGCAGCTCATGGCTAGTAGCTATGTACAGAGGTGACTGTTCGTCTGGCGCTGGCCCTGCAGCCTGGGGAGCGGGAGCACAACAGGCCGAGGCAAACCCTCGGTCTGAGGTTACACAGACACAGGACACCCCTGGAAGGCAGGCACAGGCAGGAGGAGGCAAAACAAACACTGCTCAAACTGACTGGTCAAAGTAGCACAAGCTTCAGGAATGCAAGAGTTCATCTCCAGACCCCAGAGCTCCCTCCTGGCTTGTGCATGGAAGGTACCCTCACCGCATCACTCTTCCTTTTTCTGGGGAATCTAGGGTCCTGGGCTAGGCTGGGGGGGAAGCAAAGTAGCAACTGCTTCCAGAAAACTCCATTTCTACATTTCCTGACTTTGTCTGGTATTGCTTGCGAAGGTGATGCTGAGCTGAGGGCTGTGTGCTAACATTTCCTCACTCTGCAGCCTGGTGTCAGGAGATTCGGAGCCTTTACTGAGCTGGAACTGAACCTGCAGCCTTCGCTAGAGGATTTGCTGCTGGCATGCACCGAACAAGACCTGCCTCAGGTAAGTCTGGAAACACTAACCGCAACACTCTGCAGTTGTTGGGGATCTCTTTCCTCTGGGCACAGGTGCTGCCTCCTTGCAGGTTGGGGAGGCCTTTCAGGGGGTCGTGAAGGCAGCTGTGAGGAGGGGACTGACCAACAGATCACTGCAGTGCTGGTGGTGGGGCTGCAGCACCGGCCTCCAGCTCTGCACCCTGCGCCTGCGCTGGGGCTGCAGCACCGCGCTTCTCCCCAGCCATGGCTCTGGGCTCTCCAGGCATCCCTTGATCTCCTGCCCTGGGGCCAAGCTTTCCTGCAGAACTAGGGAGATCACAAGTACATTTTCCAGAAGCAGATAGTGACATGGCTCCTGGAGCTAGGGTCCTAGCTAGGAGACTGAGTTCCCAGCAGCTTGCCCGTACAGGCAGCAGTGAACATGTGGGCTCCTACAGAAGAATAACCTCCAAAAACTTACCACAATGAGTGCAACAACAGACAGTGTATAGTAGATCGAATCTCTCAGAAGACTCCATGATGACAGTGCAACGACCTGGGAAAACAGGCAAAGAGAGGGTGTCACAGACTCACAGAAGAACAAGGTTGGAAAAGACCTTTAAGATCATCAAGTCCAACCATTCTCATCCTAAACTAAACCATGTCCCTAAGTACTTCATCTACCCTTTTTTTGAACACATCCAGGGAAGGTGACTGAACCACCTCCCTGGGCAGCCTGTTCCAGGCCCTGACAACTCTTTCAGTAACAAATTTTTTTCTAACATCCAATCTAAACCTGCCCTGTCAGGGGGGTCTCTCCAGCACAACTGCCACGCCAACAGTGCGCGTCCAAGTTCAGCCCATCATCCTGCATAAGCTGTCCCCACACACGGCTGGAGACAGAGGAGACCCAAGCCAGGAGAGGCATTGGCTCTCTCAGCTGCTCGAGGAGCTGAGGCTGGGGAGGTGGGGGATGGCCAAACCCAAAGAGCTCATGGGCAGCAGGTGACTCCCATGCGACAGATGTGCTGAATCAATGTTGTCAAACCATGGAAAGGAGAGTCAAGTCCTGAGCATTTACAGATGACAGAGAAATGTCCCCTGAGCTCAGCAGGCCACCCAATACCCTCTTCCCCCTGAAACCCCTCCCATTCCCACGCCACAGCAACAGTTCTCATCTGTTTCCTGTATTAACAGTCCCCTGCCTGCAACACCTGCCTTCCTCAAGAAACAAAACCAGCCTGAAACACAGAGCACGAGTGCAAGGTGTGCAACGGGCCAGCAGGCACGTGAGCCCCACCGACACAGCCCCCCCCAGCCACACATCCTCCCCATCCCTGTCCCACCACCGCACGCCCAGGTCCCACCATGAGCCCAGCTGCTGGCATCTCCTGCTCTGGGTTTCCAGGAATTTTAAACTGCCAGACAATGGGTTATCCATGCTAAAAACGTCAACTCTGACCCACACTGACCGACCCAGGGAAAGATAACTTGGGCAACAGAAGTCACGCTGCAGAGCAGGGTCTGACAGCACGGAGCAGCCTGGTGCTGCCAGCCGGGACCTCAGCACAGCCACGGACGGGCACCAGCACCACTCTGTGCACATTCACATGGGTCTGGGGACAGACACCCCAGTTACCACTCCAGCAAAGCGTTCCAAACAAACCCCAAACATGCAACAGAGGATAAAATGGGACTTCAGTGCAGGGGCAGCTCACTGACACCTTCCAAAGCTATGACAATGAGAAGGAACCCTCATCGTAGGCTGAAGGAGCCTGCAGTTCAGACCTTAGAAGAAAAAGCCACCCGTGAATAAATCAGCCTTTAACTTCATTAACAGTATGCAAAAGGGCAGACACGTCTTCAGTATGATGATGTTTTTTCACCCCCAGAGCCCTAGGGAGCGCCCCCAGTAGAAGCTTCTGAGAGCTCTGCTTCCCGTTTGCGCAGCACCTTTCGCACTCTGTGGGCCACATCCTTCACTGGTGTAAACCACAGGGAGGGAGATGGGAGATGGGGAGTTTACACCCACCTGCACCTGCCCCTGGCCCCGGGATATATAAATGAATTTCCTGACCACACACTCCAGCCACGCTGGCACGTGAATTCAGTCGACCAGTACCCTCATTTTCATTTCCATGGCACCTAAACCCAGGCCCTATTTTGGGGGACCGGCAGAAACAGTTTCCCAGATTTCTCTGCATCTCAACTCTCAGGATATTGGAATTTTCCACAGCTGCTAGCAAAACAAACACTCTGAAAAGATACTGACCATTATACCTCAAACATCTCTGCAGTCTTGTAATACTGTGGCTTTTTACAGAGGATGTAATTTATGCCGGGTGTAGTCTCTTTATGCAGCCACTGACATGTAAGAAACTCCTATCTGAAATAAAAAATCAGGCTTTGAAAGTCCTCGAGCCAGATTAGATTTCTGCCAGCTGACAATGTGTTTCAGTGCACGCAGGGACAGACGAATGGAGATGCTTTATGATGGAAATTTTCAAATGTGGAAACCTGGAGCTGGGCTCATAATTCTATTTAGAGATCTTTAATTAAATCTCCCCTTCTATAGATAGCGGACCCCTTCATTTTGATTGAGCAGTTTCTGTAAGAGAGTTTATAAAATAATTTGACATTATTCCACTGGGCTGTCACGCTGCTGCTGCAGGTCCTACGCACTGCTCTCGGCACGGATGCTGGTGGGGATCTGACAGCTGCAAACTGCCAAGCTCCACATGACAGAAGTGACAGCACTTCTGGGATGAGTGACACGCTGCATAGGAATGGGCTTGCTGGCCGCTGTCCCTGTTCCACCCAGTGACCCCTCTCCTGGGTACAGCAGAGTCACCGTGCGGCAGCCTGTGGCCCCATGCAGTGCTGCAGGCTTGGGGGGGACTGGCTGGGGAGCTGTCAGGCAGAGAAGGACCTGGGGGTGTTGGTTGGCTGTGGGCTGAGTGTGAGCCAGCAGTGTGCCCAGGAGGGCCAATGGCGTCTTGGCTTGTATCAAAAACAGTGTGGCCAGTGGGTCTGGGGAGGTGGTTGTGCCCCTGTACTCGGCACTGGGGAGGCTGCAGCTCGAGTGCTATGTCTGGTTCTGGGCTCCTCACCGTAGGAAGGACATTGAGGTCCTGGAGCGAGTCCAGAGAAGGGCAACCAGGCTGGGGAAGGGGCTGGAGGGCAAATCCTCTGAGGAGCAGCTGAGGGAGCTGGGGCTGTTTGGCTTGGAGAAGAGGGGGCTGAGGGGAGACCTTGTCGCCACCTACAACTACCTGAAGGGAGGTTGTAGAGAGATGGGTGATGGTCTCTTCAGCCAGGTGACAGGCGACAGGACAAGGGGAGGTGGTGTGGAGCTGCGCCAGGGCAGGTTTAGATTGGATGTTAGAAGGAAGTTTTTTGCTGGGGGAGTTGTCGGGGCCTGGAGCGGGCTGCCCAGGGAGGTGGTTGGGTCACCTTCCCTGGATGTGTTCGAGAGGGGGGTGGATGAAGTACTGAGGGATATGGATGAGAATGGTTGGACTTTATGATCTTGAAGGTCTTTTCCAACCTTGTGATTCTGTGAAAGCCAGCTGACCCAGTCACCACCAGTCAAGCTAGGCCCTCTCCTGTCCTTTGTTAGTCTGCAATAATCCTGAACACAGTCAGCAGTATCCTCCCAGGGAACATTCCTTGTACACCTGAACAAGCTCATTAAGATCCTGATGCTCAAACGCAGCTCTCTAAGCAGGGACCTGGTGCACACCATCACAGGGCAAGATGCTGTGGGGATCACACTCGTGGTGATGTGGGACTGAGTCGTGCCTGAGACCTGCACAAGCTGCTCACACTTCACAGCTCTCCTCAGGGCGAGAGTCATTTCACTGAACCCGCTGATCCCCGGGAAGAACAACCTGAGGGAGGAGAGCTGTGCACATGCAGTAACCACACACCGAGGGTCAAAGGAGCTAATTAGCACTGAGGGAAAGGGCAGTCCTGCAGCTTCCTGACAAGAATCAGGTAGTCTAGCTGTAACGGCCAGGACCTGATTACCTCAGTCGCACCATACAGCCTTACAGCAGCTGAGGACTCCACGTAAATCTCAATGCACTGGAAACCACTTAGGTTACGGTTCATTGGGCGAAGGCAGACAGGGAATCAGAGAAGCCATCAGCTGGGGCAAAACCATGTTAAATCTGAGTGTTAAATCAGCCATACTGTAACGCTGCAGAGAGCTGGTCCTCTGGGAGCTGAGCACGAGGCGGTGGCTGTAAACCCACCAACTGTCAGGCTACGCGTTTCCTCCATTCAAAGAAGTCCCCAAAACTCAAACCTCAGTCAAGTGCCATGGGCCCTCTCTGGACTGCTACACCGGGCACTGAAGCTGGCTGAAGCACCTCAAATGTTATCCAAGCACATACACGTTCTCCAGGGATCTTTTTCACCCCAAATTATTCCAGGGCTTTCCCTCCTTTCATGACCTGTTCGCCTGACACTCCTGTACCGACTGACGCTACACACACTGCCTGGGAACGCTAGGCTGGGGAAGCACCCTTCCTCAGCTTGTTTCTCTGGTACCCTCTGGCACAGAAGGTCTAGATTTTCAGGTTATTAGGAGCTAATAACTGAAATTTGTTAATGTGCAGAGACAGGAATGCTTGGGCAAGGGTGTCAAAAGGTTAAAGACAATCCCTGTGCCACTCAGCCCTACCCGAATCCACCGGTCAGTGCCTCACAGCTGGAAGGGTCTCCTTCCTGGCTGATGTGCACACAGTGGTGTTGACTCTTCCTATGAGGTTTGGTTCACTGATGCTGGATCTTGACAGAGATTGCTGGTCAGCACAATGCATTTTTGGGTAAAGATGAATGTTTCCCATGAGTTTTAAAGGGAAGTGGCAGAACGTCTCCCATTCATTAGGCCCAGGTTAATACAAACCCATCTACAGCACTGCACCACAAGCAGACGTTCCTCAGTGACTGACCATGGGCACTGTTTTGGGTAGACCTCCTGTGCAGCTCTGGGATCCGAGGGTGCTTCCTAATTAACCTGGAATTTTACTCCACAAAGTTTGAACAAGGCTGTGCTGAGACACACAAAAAGCAATTTTCTGAAGAAGCAGCCACTTCTTTTCATTGTCAGCTACAGTCTGAAAGGGGACTGTAAACAGAAACAGCCTTACCTGGCGGTGCCACCGGACAGGTAAGAAACAAGGCAGCAAACACGAGCCCCTTGTCCTCTCCCCTTCCTCAGAGACAGGGTGCCAGGGGAAGATGTCCTGCTGCCAGGCTGTGCTGGGCTGGGGTGAGAGCGCCAGCAGGCAGCTGGGTGCTGCACAGCAGAGGCTGCTACCTCAGGGTTCAAGTCTCACCACGGGCTTGTCAGAAGCTGAGAACCCAGGTCAGTCTTCACATAGCCCCTCTTTGATGTGGACTGTGCAGAAGCAATTAGGGAAGTTCTTATAACCACCCTAAGAGAGGCTGAGATCTGGTGTTGGAATGCTCATCTGTGCCGGCTGACAAAGCCCGGCTGTGACACCTCGCAGGCACCCCACAACATCACCACCAGGCAGCAGTGTGCTGTGTCAGCCTCCTCAGCCACCTGCAGCAACTCCTTGCAGGCTGCTGCTGGCTTGCAGGAGCTACCCTGGGAGCCGGGTGGCTCTTACAGCCTGGCGGGGTCCCCTCCAGCTCCAGAAGGTTTCTTTGCCTGACACCACTGCTCAGCAAAGCCTTATCAAGGTAAGATAAGTGGCTAACTGCTGGCCAGTGCTGCAGAGAGTGGTGCCTGCAGCCAGAGGTGTGTTGGGAAGAGGAGACTTGCAGCAGCTTGTAGTTAATACGCGTCTCACGCTCGGAACGATACAGTAAAAAGGGCTCTACCTCAGGGACCAGTTCTCACCCAGAAGACAAGGGGGGGGTGAAATCCAGGCACACTTTACTTCCCTGCAGAGTATCTGCAGAATTCAGTCCCAGCAGAGCCCCCATTTCTGCCTCACAGCTGCCCAGCCCAAGCACTGCTGCAGCCCACAGAGAGGCCTCAGCAGAGCCTCTCAGCTGGTGTCTGAGCCACAGCTGAGGAGACCCAGGATGGGAGAAGCCTCGCTGTGTGCACATGTTCTGCTGTTCACCTGTCCAGAGGCACCACAGGCCAGAAGGTGGTGGTGATACCCTTGGCATCGGGTGGATCCCAGCCCCTCCTCTGTCCAGACACAACCCCAGTAACAACCTGATCACCGACCACTGGAGGAGAGCCTGCTGGGCTGGCATAGCTCACTGTCACCCTGACGGGCCCAGAGCGCCAGGAAGAGAACTGCCTACAGCCCACTTCGACATCTCAGGTTACTGACGGGCGCCACCGTCGTTAACTGCACAGGTAATAACAGGGATACCAGTGGAGGTTTGATTTTACTTGCTCTGCATGAATATAAGTGGCAGATGTCTTTGCAATAAACTTCATTACTGGATGCTAACGACCTTACGCAAATCCAACCAATCCTGTTGAAGGCACAGCTGCTCAGCCAAGCCAAGCAGAAAATCAGACTATCAGACATGGAACAACCCAGACACTTTCTCCACCAGGTACTTGGGGGAGAGGGAAAAGACTTGATGGGACACAGCAAACCCTGCCTACAAGGATGGATCCTGCACGCCAGACACTTGTGTTAAAAATAGAGCTTGTCCTTCATTCGCAAAATTCAAGTCGTGAGCAGATTGGCATCTGTGCCAGTGCTGGGTAGAAAGAGGAAGAAAATCTACCTCACCATGCTCAGGTAAAACTTAATAGGTTCCACTGCCCATCGTTTGGTTAAATACTGGCTAAGGTCCCGCTGAACCTGAAAAGTCACAGCTGTTAAGGAGACACGTCTCTGAATGAGACAGAAATAAAGTGATTCTCACAGTTCCTACAAGCAGTGGCACACAGACATTACAGAGCTTTCTGGGAATATGAGCAAACCTCTGGGGCAGCTCCTAGAAGCCCTTATGTGGGTACAGAGACTGGCACCACCTATCCAGGGCTGCTGTCCCACACAGAGATGGCATCTCTTCACACAGAGCCCCCCCGTGACAGAGCTTTGGAGTCTTCCTGGGCACGGACACCTCACAGGGCATCCAACCTCCCTTCCCAGATAGGCCACCAAGCTTCCTGCAGTGCAAGCAGAGGACCACCATCGGCCATGGCTCACTCCCAGCCCCGCTCCTGGGGTCCTGCACACAGACAGGGACACTGCAGCTGATGAGCAGCTCCCACATGTCAGGCGACAGCAGACAAGGCTCTGAGCCTTTGGAGGCTGCTCCAGGCCTCCTTGGTGACTGACCCTGGGGCCAGCTCATGTTTCCAGGGACAAATTGTGAGCAGGCAGAGGAGTCGCAGGGCTGGTGGCCACAACAGACTGCTCTGGACAGACCACACCTCAAGGGACCCTCCTGTCCCAGGACCGGTGCCCCAAGATGAAACACCCCTCATAAGACAGCAGCTCAACACAGGAAAGTTAAGACAATCCCCCTTCTGCCTGCCTGACAGCAGCCTCAGCAACCCTGACTTCTGAGAAGCCGCATATCCCTGACTGCCTTTGGTGAATCTGCCAAGGGCTTCACTCTCCGGGACAGCCCTGACAGGGACTGATCTCTCAGGGCTCCCCAATTTCCCCTGACAAGGCGCAGGGCCTGCCTTGTCACTTTGCCATTTATGATGTTAGGAGCTCCTTGCTCAGCTCAGGTAATTACCAGGATCCTGCCACCCCCCTGTTCGCCCTCGCCGGTGCTGAGGCAGATGGAGCATCATGTACCAGAGTGAAAGAGCAGCACTGCCCTACTTGTATTAATCTCTACGTTTTACATTACCTGGGGATCCCAGCTATGACTTTTGGGAAGGAGCCGCTGCAGAGCTTCTGTGCACTGCCAGAGGGACACAGGCAGAGATGTTACGCTGCAGAGGAGAGCCAGCCCGGAGGGCAAGGTGCTCCCCTGGGACTGAAGACACTCAGTCCTTGTTCAGCCCCCAGCCCCAAGCACCAGTGAGGTAATTAAGGTCGCTCTCTTCCTCTTCTACGCAGCAGCAGCACTGGAGAACTCATGCACGTGGGACAGCACAGGACTGAAATCCTTCAGAAGTGGGGAACCACAAGTATCAGATACACACTGCCTGAGCTGCCTTCAGTCCTGCCCGTACCCACCTCACTCACACGCAGCTCTTTCGATGGCGTTTCTCTCTGCTCAGCTCTTTCTGCCCTATGTCACCAGCTTACCAGCACCCACGTGTGCTGCCTCGCGCTGCAAGCCATCCATTAGCTTCCCAGCCATAGTCTGAGGCCTCATTTCCACCTGCACCGTTCCCACAGCAAAACCCGGGCTGTGCCTGAGCTCAGCGGCAGCCCGCAGCAGCATCAGGCTGCCAGGGGAACTGCAAAGGGAGCACTACAGGTGGAGCCTGCAGGCTTCCTGCTGTTTGAAAGGTCACAACCAGACGGAAGGGGGGAAACAGAAACTGTGTGCTTCACATTCTGCATACACTCTCTTGCTCACTATTAAGTGTATCAGTCCTACAGCAATTGTAATGAAGATAAAAGGCAGGAAGGAATTTCTTCAGATAATTGCTGCTGTCTTCCAGCAGTGTTTGCAATGAGAGGAACTGCCTAAACCATCGGGACATGCAAGTTAGTTTGCACAAAACTTCCCTTGTTTTAGGCACAATTACATCCTAACCTGCAATCAGCAGCACATCAGTCAATCAGAAGCTAATAACAATTAGCTACAAAGCACACAGAGCAGGGATCACAGGGTGTACCTCCCCCACACTGCGCCCCCGGCAATCGTCTGCCGGTCTCAGACGTGAGCCTGTCAGTCAATCACACTTACTCATGCTTTATGGTGCCCAAAGAACAGAAGCATTGCCCAGAGCAAGGTCCCAACACCTCTGGATGTCCCACAAGGAGCTGGGTCCAGGGAGCTGCAGAGGCACGAGGGGCTGCAGCCAAGGGAGAGCACTCTGTGCTGGCCAGAGCAGCCTCCTGCCCCGCTGGGGCAGCCCCACCAAGCAAGCAGAGGACAGGTGAGACCGCACAGGGACTGACTGCCTCACTGGAGCACCACAGCCACCACCCCACGTCCCCTCCCAGCATGCTGAACCACTCTGTAACAGCTGACACTGCAGAGACTCCTGCGTGGAATCACACCTGGCTCCCTACAAGGATTCACCGTGCAGCCTTCCTGGGAAGCCAGCAGTGGATGTCATCCAGAGCCTCCTGCACCGGGAGCAGCAGGATGTCCTGGACCGAATGCTAGGGAGCAGATGGAGACACCCCCTGCTGTACCCCCAGTGATGTCTCCCTGCTGTTGACAGACTGGGGTCATGGCCATCCTGACACCCCAGGACACCGAGAGCCCAGCTCAGTCCCCGACCATCACCTCTACCACACACCTCCTGGCAAAGACACCAGAGTCCCCAGCACAGCACTGGGGATGCTCAGGGCTTTGACCAATGCTGAACACCCTCCCAGCATAAAACAGGTGCACAGGTCAGGCCAGACAGAATCCGGGCCTTAAAATACACGTCCCTCTAAGCCAGGAATTGTCGAGCAGCTCTGATCTAATGGACTCACTGGGAAGAAAGCTTCCTTCCAATTACCAGCCCTCTAATTTTACCACTGGTCAGCCACTCTCTGCAGAGCTCAGCCATCACTCCAGCTCCCGGTTCGTACACTATGGACCATCTCAATTTATTCTCATTATTTCCTGAGAATATTTGCTTTTTAAAGCAGCTCTTGATACTTTCATGACTGCGGCAGCAATCTGTCTGTGTGACATTCTCAGAATGGGAACAGTGGACACCCGCCAAACCTCAGCACAAAGCCCAGAATATTTCCCTGCTCAACCAGTACTCACAGCTGTCCATGAGACGTACAGACCAGTGTGTCTTCTCAGCTCGGATTCCTGCAGCACCCAGGCAGGAGGGTGCACACAAGGTAAACATTCCCCAGCCTCCTCAGACATGAAGCCAGATTTTGTGGTTTCCCTCGCTTTTATGCTACAAATGATTTCAGGAAAGAACCCTAAGAACAGCAAGTCCACAGCATCCATCTGCTTGTAAAGTCTGACAGAGAAAAATGAACCTCAAACAGTGATGGTGTTCAGTGGCAACTGGGAGCTAGATTTGATTTGATAATGGTAAGAATCCATTTCCAACTCTTCTGACTGCCTCCCCTATTTGCATCCTACTGCTGGATGCCACTCTACGAATAAGGTTTTGAAATGCTGACATAAAAAATAAATAAATCACAGCAGCTTCTATGATGGGCAGACCAGTCCTGGATCACTGACTGTCCTGGCACCCGATCCGCCCGTTACCAGCCCCCACTGCCCCCTCTGAAGTTAGAACTAGCTGATCTCTGGAGTCCCTTCCACCCAAACCATTCAATGAAACGACAGTCCTCTGTCAGTGGTTGGCCGTGGGCCAGAGAGGAGCTTCCTAAAAACCCCTCACCACCTCGGCCCCCATAAACTGCTCATGCCATGGTTCAGCAGCAGTGGTGCTGCACCCACGCTGCTGCCCCAGCACGGCCTCCCTGTGCTCTCCCATCAGCACGCTGCCTCCCGGGATGCCCTGACCCCCAGCGTGCAGGGGAAGGGCCGTGCTGGGGCTCTGCATTTCTGTGACACTCACACACAGCAGACATTGCCAGGTGCCATCACAACAGCAACCAGGACATTATGAGGAGAAAAACAAATGGCCAGTAGGTCCAACCTCTCTGCCCTCACCCTGCAGCCGCTGGCTCGACTCAGAGGCAGACACCAGGCTCCTGGCATCACCAGGTCCAGGCTCACACACCGACCTGGACAGGGCTGATGTGAGCAGCCCTGCTTCAAGCTAAGCATTTGCTAGCCACCTTGCTGAAGCGGTGTGCAGTGCCAGAACACTGAGTTCATGTATGGTGCTGGCCTAGTTCTGGGAAATAAAGTGACTTCAGGAATGACAGAACGCTTGTGGAGATAGTCAGACCTCCCCAAAAGGAGAGCAGAAGGGTTGCAGGGTAACAGGTTCCTCTGCCAGGGTTCATTCACCCCACACAGGCTGATGCTGTGGAGCAGCGTTGTGGAGACAAGGCACCCTGCTCCCAGAGAAAGGACAGTGTTGCCTTCAGGGCTTCCTGGTTAACAAACAGACTGTGGTTAACACAAGCCATGTTTGCTGGTGCAAAAGCTCCGAATTTGCTAGAAATCCACAAGTTCCCCATCCCCAAGATAATGCCATGCACGCTGAAGGGGGAGCTGGGAGGGAATCTCTTTGCTTTACTCCTCAGAGTCACTCTGTTGCCTCCCAATGCAGAACACCCCACAGGAAAACCCCAGGGATAAGGAGAGCCCTGCTTTCTCACAGTGGATCCTCCTGGATCGCTCTGGGGAAATACAAGGAAGGATGCAAGAGGCAGAGGAGCCCGAGCAGCTGCCTGCCCAGACAGTGGCAGGGAAGGGAGCCGAGCAGCAGGTAGCTGCTGGCACCCTCCTTACTCCAGGGGTGCACAGGGACTGCCCAGGGGCACACAGGCTCTGCAGAGCCTGGGGCAGCATCTCTGTACTAACCCCTGTTTCTCTGTCCTGAAACTCCACCCACACCCTTCTGCCCCGCCTGCATCCCAAGCTCAGCACCCGACTGTCTGCAGGAGGCCGGCAGCAGCCCCAACAGCACCCTCCCTGCACCCTTCAACACCTGGGACACACCAGCAGCTCTGGGCTCCCATCAGGGCCCAGCCTTGACTTCAGGGACAGACTGTGTCTTCAGCAGAAGTCTCGGTGCTGGGTCCTTGTCTGCTTTATTGCTCTGCCCCTTTCTTGCTTTCAAGCCTGCAGCACACAGGGAAGCCAGGGAAAGAGCAGGCCCACAGTCACTAGGAAACACGACTGGCACAACAAGCACTGTGCCCCGCACTACAAGAGCAGCATATGGTCCCAATAATGGGCATTAAGCTCTCCTTAAACTACTTCTCCATAGTTTTACATCTTTCCCACTCATGGTCACAGACCAGCGGAGAAAAAAACAGTGTTCCCCTCCCAAAACTCCTCCACAATGCAGGAGGAGGAGAAATAAGAGCTGATGATGCAATCATCCAGCCAAAGCTCAGCAACTCCAGTCTGAATTACTTGTTGCCAGTGAAATTAAAGCTTAAAAGATTAAGAGGCATGCGAGCTAACTGTGTGACAGGACTAGGCTACAAATAGATTGGAAAAGTCCATCCCAGCCTCTTCGATAAGCAATGTTATTAAACCTCTGCTCAGACTCCTTGTCCCAGCTCCTCACTCTCTCTCACACCCATCTCCTGGGTAGAGTTCCACATGGGAGCAGATGCCACTCCCAGGGGCACCCCCAGTGACACAGGGGTTTAGTTACCCCAGTGGGGCAGAGCAGAGCCCTTGGAACTCTAGGCTATCTTCCCGGGTACAAGAATACCTCTGGAGCAGGAGGAGGCAGGTCAGGCACTCATGGCAAGTCCTGTTTCACTCCAGGATATTGAGGAATGACACCTGGCCACCAGCTAGACCCCTTGACACAGGATGTAACTGGAAGAGCCTCTACAAAACCAATAACGACTGGCACAGCCCAGGGCTCGTGGTCCCCTGCGCCACGCAGAGCAGCCTGCCACCCTCCGGGGATGAGGGCAGAGCAGGCCTGGGGGACAGGCAGGAGGAAGCAGCAGAGCTGCAAGAAAGAGAAGCATCTGGATGGGGGACTTTTCAAACCTGAACAACTCTGGCTCACAGGAGAGCTGAATGAAACAGGACTGACTGCTGCTGAGCACCCCACAGCCTCCCTGCCAGGGATGGTGAGTGGAAGGAAGAGGGTGGTGGGGAGTTTGTGAGGCACAAACCTGAGTGTGAGGGAGGAGTAAGGCAGAGGCCTGGGCAAAGGTCAGTCTCCCCAGACACAGCTGCTGCGTGCTGCTGGAGGAAACCCCAGTGCAATGCAGCCCAAGGCAGATGGCAGGCTCCACGCCTGTGTCCCTGCCATGCCACCCAGCGTGCATCTCTGTCAGATCTGCCTGGACTTATGTTTGGAGGGCTGCATCTGCTCCCATCTCACCTCTTAGGGCATCCTCTTACCTTCTCCCTCCTTCTCCTTGCCAGCAGGAAGCAAAACACAGCAGCTAAACAAACCACTCTGGGGCTGTACAGCCTGAGCTGCACAACTGAGAACACACATCAGTGCCACAGGGGTACAGACAGCAGAGGGAACAGCCACAGACACATCCAGCCCACACGACATCACCATCTGGGGCACCAGGACAGCTTGAAGGTACTCCATACACTAAAACCATCTACAGCTTAGGAACAGCACCTACTGCCTGGGTGAAGCAAGGCAGACCTTCCTCAGTGTGCCTGCACACGTACATCATCAGCTGGATACTGCAGCAGCACACAAGAAGGAAGAAGGAAAAGCATCAAAGGCCCAGGGCCACAGCCAAGCAGGCTGCCTTCTGCCACTGTGAGGGTCAGCTGTGCTGCTCTCTGAACATGCCTCACACAGAGAGTGCCAGATGCACCAGAGGCTGAGTCCTAATGCACCAGAGGCTGAGTCCTAATGCTCCAGAGGCTGAATCCTAATGCACCAGAGGCTGAATCCTAATGCACCAGAGGCTGAATCCTAATGCTCCAGAGGCTGAGTCCTAATGCTCCAGAGGCTGAATCCTAATGCTCCAGAGGCTGAGTCCTAATGCTCCAGAGGCTGAATCCTAATGCACCAGAGGCTGAGTCCTAATGCTCCAGAGGCTGAATCCTAATGCTCCAGAGGCTGAGTCCTAATGCTCCAGAGGCTGAATCCTAATGCTCCAGAGGCTGAATCCTAATGCTCCAGAGGCTGAGTCCTAATGCTCCAGAGGCTGAATCCTAATGCTCCAGAGGCTGAATCCTAATGCTCCAGAGGCTGAGTTCTTCAGCTTCCAGAGGCCAGTTCAGGACATTTTTAAAAAGATCTGGTTTCTGGAATGCAGGTGCCAGCTCAGACAACCCAGCCTTTTCAGGCAGTTTTGGTTTGGCCATCAAACCACAGGCAGCCTGCAGCACTTGTCGTGCTTTGAGAGCTGGTCCTCCTGTGCCAAGGACAAAGACCCCAGGAGATTTCCTTGCTCTATGAGTGAGAAGAGACAGAAACTAAAAAACCCCACCTCCCTCCAGTCCAGAACCTCACTGACCATCCACAGAGTGTCATCAGCACTAATTGGAAGAGAAAATCCAGTTGCTTCCAGGGCACCAAACGTTCATCTCTCTTTCCAGTAACAAAGCATGGCACAAGGACTGTTACACAGCCCGGAGCTGCCGTGCTTCTGCAGCTTGCAAGAGCCCCCCAGCTCCTGGGGCCTGATGGGCAGAGATGTCGCTGCCCTACGCTGGGTTGGAAACTCCTTCCAGCTGGAGCAAAGGATGGGGAGGAGGAGCCTGAGCCCTGAGCACTCACACAACTGCCCCGGGTACTGAAACCACTTGCCCTGCTCGCACTGCTGCTGCTCCCCTCAGGCTCGCAGCACAGCTGCAGCTCAGGGCTGGCACAGCCCCAGGGGGGATCCCCCAGCCCCACGGGTGATCTCCCCAGCTCCACGGGTGATCTCCTCAGCCCCAGGGGGGATCCCCCAGCCCCACGGGTGATCTCCTCAGCCCCATGGGGGATCTCCCCAGCCCCAGGGGGGATCTCCCCAGCCCCAGGGGGGATCTCCACAGCCCCAGGGGTGATCTCCCCAGCCCCACGGGTGATCTCCCCAGCCCCAGGGGTGATCTCTCCAGCCCCATGGAGGATCCCCCCAGCCCCACGGGTGATCTCCACAGCCCCAGGGGGGATCTCCCCAGCCCCAGGGGGGATCCCTCAGCCCCATGGGTGATCTCCCCAGCCCCATGGGGGATCCCCCCAGCCCCACAGGTGATCTCCCCAGCCCCATGGGTGATCTCCTCAGCCCCATGGGGGATCTCCACAGCCCCATGGGGGATCTCCCCAGCCCCAGGGGGGATCCCTCAGCCCCATGGGTGATCTCCCCAGCCCCATGGGTGATCTCCTCAGCCCCACAGGTGATCCCCCCAGCCCCACAGGTGATCTCCCCAGCCCCACAGGTGATCTCCTCAGCCCCATGGGGGATCTCCACAGCCCCATGGGGGATCTCCCCAGCCCGCTGACATTACTCCAACCCCTCCATCTTCCAGCCCAGCCTTGTCCTCTCTGCCGGCCACAGAGGAGAAAGGGACACTGGTTCCCACCTACGTCAGTAAGTTCTGAGCGTGTGAGAGCAGCTCTTCAGGAGCATTCCAACACCACCACAGGTATTTAGAAGCCCTGGAGCGAGGTGTAACAGCACCGTGTGAACACTGTGCTGGCTGTGGCTGGGACAAGGTTCATTCTCCTTCTAGCAGCCGTACAGTGCTGGGTTTGGGATTTAGGGTGAGAGGAATGTTGATAACACAGGGATGGATTCAGCTGTTGCCAAGCAGTCAAGGTCTGCTGATGAGAAGGCAGGGGCCCAAGGCACTGGGGGGTCCAGACAAGGCTGAGCCCAGCTCCCAAAGGGACATTCCACATCACACAGTGTCAGGCTCCAAATCTAATTGGGGGTGAGCCAGGAAGTGGCTCAGCTTGGGAAGGAGATGAGCACAGGCTTGGGTGGTGAGCAGCTGTGCTGTGCATCCCTCGTTTTGTCTATCCTTTTATCATTATTACCATCAGCATTACTCTCTTCCTGTTCTGTCCTATTACCTGTCTTCACCTCAATCCACAAGTCTTACTCCCCCCTTCCACCTCTCTCCCCATCCCACTGCAGGGAGGGTGGGCAACCTGCCTGCCAGGCTAAACCAGGAGAAGCTGTGTGGGTTCCAGAGACCCATCCTGCAAGCAGCTCAGCCTGCAGAACGAGTGGCTGCAGGGCTGGGGCTCCAGCTATTGCAAGGTGATAAATTCCTTAACGTTTCAAAATTAAATACATAAATAAAGAAGCCAAGTGGAACCTTTTTTAATTACTGCCTTGCCCAAGGGCTTCTGGCAGCCTGCTCCCAAACTACTTCAGAGTGGCTGCTAAGCACCAAGGGCTTTTCACCTCCACACAGCACCAGCTCCCAGCAGGTCTGGAGCACGTGGGCACCGAGGGGCTTCCCACTCGAGACTCGCTGTGCTGCCTGAGGGAGCCTTGTTAAAGCTTGTAATGACTTCAGAGACATGTCCAGAGGAAGCCTCTCGTGGTGGCTCTGACTGCTGGGATTACGAACCAGGGGTGGGGGGTCCTCTAGCCGTGGGCAGAGTCAAGGCAGATGTGTGGCATGCACTCCATCACGAACTGCCTGTGAGGTGCAGCAAGGCTACAGCTGGCAGGAAACAACAACAGAGGAAAATACAATTGCCCCAACTCCTGAGTAGGTTCCTGTACCTCCAGAGGTGCTTCCCTGGCAGGGATAAAGCTAGCCAGAAGTCAGGTCAAGGAGCCACACAGCAGAGGAGCGAGAAGAAGGGATCTAGACTGCTCTCGACGTGGAGAAAGCTGAGAGACAGCTGTGGGGTGGAGTCATGATCCAGGGGAACACCTCTCTGGAGAAAGCTTTTCTCTCAAGCCTCAAGAGATGGGGATGGGGAGGAGGAGCCAGGAGTCAGACCGAATGGAAAGAAACCTGGAGTGCCGGGGCGCTCAGAAAGGGACATCATCATGTGGCAGAAGCAAGCACTAGAGCCTAAGAGATGAGGTAGTTCAGCCACTTGCTCAACTCGGGCCAAGAACAGTCACAGGGATGAGGCCAGGGCTCACAAGGTGTTTCCTGCATCCCCGTGCAGAAGTGGCGCAGGGGCTGGGACCGAGGAGCAGAAGAAAAGGGGCTCACGTGGCTCAAAGCAGCTGAATGCTCCCAAGCAGAGCTGGGCTGTACAGGCACTGACACTTAAACCACGGCTGGCCCAGTGGCACCATCCTCGTGCAACGCTGAGGCAGAGCAGCAGGAGCCGTGTCTGGAGTCAGAGGGAGCTGCCCTCTGCACAAAGAACATGTCGTGGGATGCTCTACATTCAAGGAAAAACCAGGCCCATGCCAGCTCTAATTGGCCTCTAAAATGACAAGTTATTCTTTTGTCTTTTTAATCTCTCCCTGCTTTGTTTCCCTGTCTTTAAAACATCCCTTCATCTCGCAGAGGTTTGGGGAAAATTAATTAATTGTCCATCAACTGTTCAGATACAATAGCCATGAGATCGGCACAAGTTCCAGAGGAAATTAATAATTCTGCCTCTGGAACAGGGCTTGAATAGAGCCTGGTAAATAAGGCAGAAGGGCACACACTGAACAATAAAGAGAAAACAAAATCATGAATAGCTGCTCATTAAGGGAGCAAAGTCCATTCTGTGCACTGAGGGAGGCCAGGACCCTGTGGAGACACCAGAGTGGGACCCTGCAATTAAAGACTCTGCAGTAATGCAGACACGCCAGGGGCACAAATTAAGGTTGGACCAGGAACATTACCACAGCTATTTTCTAACCTTCCAGTGTTTGACTTTCAACCCTAACAATGCTCCTTCAGTGCAGTGTGTAGGTGTGCAGTGTCATACAGAGGCGTGGGCACCGCGCTTCCTTTCCCCGGCTCCAGCAGTGGGACACCTTCTCATTCATTCTGGGGAGGGTGCACTTGCTGGCCACTGAAAGCTTAGGAAGAGTCAGTTAGAGTTGGTGTTCAAGTAGGTGCACACCAGCTTTTGGGGCTGGGGGTTTGTTCCCTTTTCTAAACAAGGTGCATGCAGCCAAACCCAGTATTTTCTCAGGCCAACAAATAATAATACATCCAACCTCTGCACTTACACACCACCACCCAATGTACAAAGAAAACCTAGCTTGGAGGGAGCTGGTCAGTATTTTTTCATTCAACCTTCTGCCAGTCAAAACCAACCAACAAGAAAGAAAGAAAGAAAAGACTTATGCATGATACTGAACAGCTCTGCAAAAGCCAACAGGCGTTTAGGGAAATGGGCCTTGACTCCCTCAGCCCCCTCAGCTCCCTCAGCCCCCTCAGCCCCCTCAGCCCCTCGGCTCCTTGAGCCCCCTTGGCTCCCTCAGCCCCCTCAGCTCCCTCAGCCCCCTCAGCTCCCTCAGCCCCCTCGGCCCCCTCAGCCCCTCGGCTCCTTGAGCCCCCTTGGCTCCCTCAGCCCCCTCAGCTCCCTCAGCCCCCTCGGCCCCCTCAGCCCCCTCGGCTCCCTCAGCCCCCTCGGCTCCCTCAGCCCCCTCGGCTCCCTCAGCCCTCTCAGCTCTGGGCCTCCCAGCCCGTGGGTGCAGAGCCCTCTGAAGCACCCTGCCTGGGGCAGCTGTCCTGTCACCTGCAGCACAGGGACCCCTCCTCCCCCAGCTCCGAGCTGGGTGCCCCAGGAGGGGATGGAGCGGCCCTGCCGCAGCAGTGGCTCAGCAGGCGCTGCTGCCCGGCCGCTCTCCCTCCGCCTCCTGGGCTGCCACCACCTCCGAGCCACCCGGTGTCCTGACCAGCCGGACCCCCACATGCTGCCACAGCCCCCCACTCCGTCCTGGCCAGCACATACAAGCTCCCCCAGGAGCAGTGCTGCTGCAGCCAGGGCCAGACACCCCACGCACACCCCCAACGCCCTTCTGGAAATCAGCCTCTGATCGTCTGGAAATTGCCCCTTCCCTGACAGAGGCACCCAAACGTGGAACAGACAGAGCGGGACAGAGCAGCAGCCCTTCTTGTTCAGCCTGGCAGTCAGCAGCCACCATCTCCCAACAGCCAATGTGATGAACAATGACTGCGAAGGCCATGTGAACATCACTGGGTTGACACTGCCACAGGAGTGGGATTCGTTCTCTGCTCCTGCCACCCCACAAACCCAAAAGCCTTCCAGCCTTGACCCGGGATGCCTGAAGGTCACTTTCCAGTGCAGAGGTCCCAGAAAACAGGTCTGTGTCCTGAGCATCCTCAGGGGAGGCTCATGGCTGGTAAATCCCTGCCCACTGACTCACTGGCCTCCTCTGAGACCCCGTGGGTCTGAGCTCAGAGGAGAAGACCCCACTCCAAGGGAGCTGGAGTGCAGCAAGCAGCTGGAGCAGCAGCTGGAGCAGCAGCCTGCCCCTGGGCTCACCCACCCCACTGCAAAGCAACTCCAAACGGAGATGCTGGCACCCAGCAGAACTGAAACCCAACTGCCAGTGAAACTCAGCACCTCTGTCTGTGCATCTGCAGAGAGGTTACTGATAAGACAACCAAATTCCCACTAACACAAAGCACAAAGGTTCATCATGCCAGTGAAAGTGAATGACTTTTTGGTGAAGGGTTGGGAGTAGGGAAAAATGAAAAGCACAGAGCTTTAAACTAGAATATTGGAATTATTTAAGCTGGGGTTTCCTCTTTGCTCATTTAAATCATGTTTCCAGGCAGCGACGTGGATCGTTCCAGCTCTGACCCAGGCTCTGCAGCGAGCAGAGCTACGGGACGCAATGCAACCACATGCAAATCACTAGCAGAGTCAGGGAAAACAAAGTTGGGAAAAATCAGCCCAAATCTCAATTCCTGGCTTGAGAGAAACTCCAGACCACACTTAGGATGACTTACAGCACCCAATGCCCCTAAACTTGTGACAGCTACCAGGCCTGGAAGGCTGAAGGCATTTACAAGAGGATTCAGCTGCGTTACATCCCTCAGAAACAAACATCTCCCGTCTGCATGTGGCCTCCCAACAAGACTGACACTCTCCATCAACCTCCCAAACTCTACCAAACCTCTTCCACTGAAAGCTGTGGCTTGCAGCTAGCTGTTTAGCAGGTTTGAGGCATGCAATCAATACCACAGGGAGTGAAATCAGAAGGATTGCCTCCTCTGCTGCCGTGCTGAACAGCTAATTGTCTACATTTGCTTGGAAAAAGCAACCTAAGTGAAAAGTCCTACTGATTACAGGAGAGCACTTCTGGGGAGTACAGCTTCATGCTCAGGGAAGGTTTGGTCATTAAGTACCAGCCTGAATCAACTGGGCTTTCACAGTGAGAGATACAGCAGCACCACGAATACGTGGAGCATGCCTATCTTCCAGTGGCACGTTCCCATGCAGATCAGGGGAGCCTGGGTGGCTGCTGCTGTGGGCAGCCTTTCCCTGCAGCCCTCCCACAGTTCAAATGTTCACCTTCACACTGAAAAAGTTCAGGGCTAATGCAAATAGAAGTGGGTGACAGATTGCCCCAGAGAAGCCTGATCTCCCTGCATGCCCTCTCATGCTGACCAAGGGACACAGGCTTGAGCTTCTCCCAGGTGCTTCTGGAGCTGGCCATCCTATCGCCCTGTCCTGCCAACGCCCTTCTGCTTCTCCTCTTTACAAACAAGTCTGCACAGTAACATCTCAAAGAATATCTTACCAGACTGCAAAAATACTGTGGGCATGGTGGTGAATGCTGAGGTGGATGCAGATTCAGATACTTAATTATACAGTCAATCATATTCAATTGCCATTCAGACAGCAGCTCAGATCTCACCACTTAATTGCTTTAATTTCAGACGAATTGCTTATGTTGTCATAAGCAGGTTGACACAAGCAGGTTGACACATGGAAGACAGAAGTTATACTGGGAATGGGTGGCCTTGCTGCTGGCGAGGAAAGAAGCTGGGGCCTCCTTGGAAGCATTCAAACCCACCTGGGCAAGGCCCTGAGCAGCCTGACCCCGCTCTGCAATCAGCCCTGGGCTGGGGAGGTGAGGGCTTGGCATCAGAGACCTCCAGAGGCCCCTTCCCACGTAACCCTTCTGTGATTCGGGGTGTGAGTAACGAGACCAGCCACAAGCAAGCTCAGACCTCAGGCCAGCCCCGGTGCCATGCCAGCTCAGCACACGCATCTCAGGCTCTCTCACATAAAATCAGCATCTTCGTGATGCTCCGGGAGCAGCAGCATCCCTTCAGAGGCATCCTGCATGGCTCACCGAAGTGGGAGCACTTTACCAGCCAGAGGCACAGGCATTTCCTGGCTCCTCTGGGCTAAAAGAGCCAGATACAAGCGTCACAAGGTGTTTTTCAATAGCTACCAAGAGGAGGTGTTACACAGCCAACTTCCATTCCTTTGACCGCCCCCGTATCTTGGGCAGCCCAAAAAGCCTGAGCTGACATTTGCTGTTCTGCTTTTCCTTTCAGGAATGCAAGAGGAACAGCACAGGGCCCTATTAAAAAGAATAAAGCCAGAGAAATTTGAGGCAAGGTTGTGAACCTGGCAGCTGATTTCACAGTACAGCCAAATCACAGGATGAAGCCAAAACTGTTAGGAATCATTAAACGCTCTTACCTGTCCTGCAAAAAGCCCACACACTCCAATAATACAGAGAATGTTAAATACAGCTGAGCCCACGATGGTTCCAACGCCTACGTCTCCTTTTGTGATAAAAACACCTGGAAAACAAGTTCAGGGCAAGCTGTGTAAATTGGAAAGAGCAAAATTTCCCCACAGAAAACTGCAGCCCTCACACCCCACTAATGAATGTGAGGGCACGTACCATTTCTGCAGCCTTCTCTCCTGTCTAACAGGGTGACTCGCAGAGGAGGGTGCAGGGTGAATAAAGGGGGCAGAGCTTGCTTTCTGAGGAGTCCTGAACAGACTGTCTCATGAGAACCAAGCACCTTACACAGGTCTAAGTACCAACCTGCCGGTCCCGTGATCCAGCCTTACAGGACGACACAGCACCCACAGCTCCGTGGGAGCAGCTGCAGGGAGCCCTCTGCCCAAGGACATCCCCCCACGGGTACCCTGCTCCTCCCAGCACCCCGGCCCCCCAGCTTCAGGAGGCACGTAGGAGTGGAGCTGGAGCAGCTCCAGAGCTGCCTGGCCACTGGCTACTTGCAAACTGAACGGTGCCTCTCAGGAGGAGTTACAGGGCTATCTTACAAGCTCCTTTCAGAACTCTGTTGTCAAATTTGGTTAAAGCTGGCCAGTGAGGTTGATGGTGAAGGAGCTGAGCTGACAGACACAGGCATCGTGGTACTGCACAGGATTCTCTCTTGGGAAGGCAGCCTAAAAATAACTCCATCTCCCACTGGCTGTCAGTGTCTTTACATTCACACTCCCTTTTAAGGCTCCAGCAGTATCTGTCTGGCCAGCAGAGGTTAGATTTTTTCCCCTCACTTTCTCCTTTTCTCAGAAACATGTCACACTGCAGCAGTCACCCGCCAAGCAACACTCAGCCCCTGATGGATTACACCCCAGCAAGATGATGATCTGACCATCGGGGCTTCTCTAAGCTGCCTGAAGGGATCTAGCTTTACTTTCACCCTGGTGCAGCACTATCCTTAACTGGCATACACCCCACCTCAGTCCAATGTACATTCCTACACTCTGGGGCTTTGCTTCTGTAACCAGGCCTCTCTGCAGGCATCAATTTGTGCTCTGCAGCCAATAGCTGTGACTGAAACAGAAGGATCTTCTGGAGAAAGTATCTAAGCTGGTAATAATTCTCTGTGGCAACAGAGAGCCCACCTGAACCTCCCAACCAGCGCTCTGATGATGATCACCTACCAACAGAGATGGGGATGAATAAAATTGGAAGAACGCTTTCCCCCTGCTCCAGGCAGCACACATACAGCTTCGTTTTATAGCAGCTGAGCGCAGTCCCCTCTTCGCTCAAGGCTGCTAAAGGACCACACGAGTTTCCCAAGTTTCCCAGGCTAAGGACTGCTGAATCCTTTGACCACACTTCCCTAAGTGGAGAGTTGCTTTGGTACTTTGATGCCCTGACCAACTTGTTGCTGTGGGAAAGCATTTCAGATCCTCTTCTCCTCCCTGCTCTGGCTTTCCCAGAGGGAATCGGTGTCAGAAGACTGACCAGAGTGGGGGTGATGGCAGAGAACCTGCAGCTGAGGACACACACAGCTTGCCTGGGTACTGACCCAGCAGGTGGGAGGTGCATCCCTTCAGGCTGTGTCCCAGGGACAGCACGGCCGGCAGCGCAGGAGAGGAGGCAGGAGGAGGGAGGGCTGAGTGTGCACAGCTCAGCTGCACCCTTCGGCTGCACTGCAGCACAGCAGAGTAACAGCCAGATGAGCTGAACTGCCCTGGTTTGGTAGGGGAGACCAAAGCACCCCCATGGCAGCCCAGCCGTGCCACAATGGAACCTCCTCTAGCCAGGACTCCCCACAATCAGCCCTAGGTGTGCCCAGGAGGGAAGGGTTGGGAGCTATCATGGACCTCACAGGTGCTCAGCAATCCCATTTCTGTCTGACAGCCAGGGAACCATGGTGCTTTGAGGAAGCAGCAGTGGGTTAGTTACCTATGACAGATGTAAACAGCTCAGGAGCAGAGCTTCCCGCCGCCATGAACGTTGCCCCGGCCACGTCTTCGCTGAGGTGCAAGCGCTGCAGAGAAACACATCACAGGCATCGAGTACAACACTGAGGGGCTGAAGAAACCAGACCAGAAACATTAAACTGTGCCCAGAGTGGGAAACTGCTGGGATCTATAGAGCTTTATGTCAACCAAGTTTAAGTACAGGGGAAAAAGTCATCACAGGCATTGGCTACGTAAGTTAGAATCACCTTGCCAAGAGGGCTGTGATACATTTCCAGAGAGACAGAGCAGTGCTCTGGACAACAGCAAGGACAACAGGTCTGCTCCATGACCCCACCAACACACTCCTCACCTCGGCTGCTTTGGCCTGTAAAGGGCAGGGCTGGAGCTCAGCCTTGCTTCACACCCAGCTGCCTTCCCTGGTACCATTCCAGCGTTGGGCACTGAGCATCTCCTCACCCTGTTTACTTTATCACCACGGGAGATACTCACCTCATACAGCCTTCCCCTAGCAGTGCCCATGGACTGCCCACAACAGGGGTTTCTGGAAAGGCCCCACCACTCAATGACAACGTCATGGGCACACACTGTCTCCCAGGATTTACTTGGCTAATGACTCCTTTATGCTGTCTGCATCCCCATGGCTCCATCTGCTCAAGTCCCTGTTCAGCCAACGCCACACGGCTCTGAAAGACCACATGCCTTGCTGGCACCCTGCACGGTCTAAGGAGCAGCTAAAAAAGGCCCCCCTGCCCCGCAGCCACAACCTGCTGAGCTGTCCCTACACAGAGCTGGCAGCTCACAGCCAGCGAGGGAGCGAGAGGAGAACAGCTGAAGGCGGCAGGAGACGCCTCCCCAGGCAGGACCAGCTGCTCCAAGCATCCCCAGCCAGGCAGGGTGGGGGAAGCCTTCCTCTGCCCTCCTCCTCTGCAGCAGTACGGGGTTTCTCTGCAGCTTTATCACTACCGAAGTACGTCTGCGTAGGGTCAGGGATTACAGAAATCCTCCCACCAGCCTCACCTAGACTGCAGATCCCACAAAGGATGTTCCAGGCCCCTGTGGGAAGGTAACACTATCCGCTGGCCAGACAGCAACAAGTTCTGTACCTTGTTATGGGCACAAGGAAGAAGGGAAAGACCTGCCCTCACCAGGAGCACTTCTTAAGCAGGAGACCCTTGCTGCACTGCTATAAAGGCTCGTGGAGCCTGATTAAACACAGCTTTATGGTGAATGATTTTGCATAGGATTAAAGCTATTGGAGAAGTTCAGAGGACCCAAAGTAGATCCCCAAAGGCCACTTACTTCTGCTGGATTCCTTATGGAAATACAGAGACAGTAATCCTACTGGTCTGTAAGTCGATGGTGTCTCTTGAAAGAAAAGACTGTCAAGCCAAGGAAATGACCTGTGCTGGACCTTGTGTGGGGATGGTTTAATTGCAAGCTGTAGTAGGTTTCCTCAAGGCCAGTTCCTAGCCATTTATTGCCATGACTAAGTTGATACATACTGTGGTCATTAAGTTCATAGAAAAGTGCAGAAAGCAGAGCATGCCACCTCGGAGACAAAAACGTGTCCTCTGGCCTTTGCAGACAAACGTTTGCAACTGCTGGATGGGGTCAGTCACGTCATGTAAGCACTCCATAGGAACAGGGAGCAGCTGGGTAAATGCAAGTACAGGCTGGGTCAGAAAACACCTGAGCACCAGGGCCCCGGTGTAGCTTCAACAGCATGCCAACGTCTACCACAGCAAGGGGTCTGGAACGAATTCTCATCTCAACACAGGTGCCTGGGAGCACAAATGCCTCCCCAAGCCTAATTCAACAACCGCTTCCCAAGCTCGATGAAGCGAAGCCAGGAGAAGGTGTTTATTTTAGAACCTGTGCCTCTAAACCGTGAGCAGCCCCAGAGTAACTGTCAGTTGGTCTCCTAGACCAAAAACACCTCTGGCAGGAGGGTGTGAAACCTCCCGTGCAAGACAGGAGGGTGGCTGGAGGCCGGGTTACTGATGGAGATCCCAGGTGAGCAGTAAGTCACGGCCACTGACAGCTACCAGCACGCTGAGTGCACCACGCATACGGCTACACTCGGCACAGCCTCTGGACATGCCTTCCTGCACGGGCTCTCTCCCCACACCTTCCTTCTCTTTCTCCCATTTCTTGTCTGTTAACGAAGCAGTGAACACCCTGGAAATCATCACAGGCCTTACCTCACCAGGGGATGGAGGGAGACTCGGTGGTCTTCTCTCCCACAGAGCAGCCCTGGCTCTCCAAGTCAAGCTGCTCATGTCACAGGGTCTTTATCAGGGAAGACTGGTGGGTGTGAGCAGCGGTGGTAGCGCCTGCTGTCACAGGCAATGATAAAACCTTCCCTCTCCTAGAGAGACAGGCAAGAGTGGGCACTACCCAGAGGCCTCAGCGGCCTTTGGGCAGTGACCCGAGCCTTTTCCCAAGCATTCCTAAGCACTAACATCAAGGACAAGCCAGGGAGAGCTGTATGTTTTGAAGACAAGCCATTCTGGGCTGATAAAATCAGGAGTAGTTGGATCAGGGAACAGCACTGCGTGTTTCTTTTGCTATCGCGTATTTACAGAACTGCTTAATTATGCATAAAACACATAAATAAAAGGCCTTGAATGTCCCCAAAAAGCCCTGGAGGGAAGAGGGACCCAAGGCAACTGGTTGGTGTTCCAGGGCCAGCTCCCCCAAGCTCAGGAGCAATGCACCCCGACAAAGAGGGGGCCAGGCAGTAACACCCACGTGGGTGGATGAGGAGCAACTCAGTGCAAACAGGAGGCTACAGAGGGTGGAAGCCAGGGCAGGCAGCTCTGGGCTGCATCCAGAGCAGCGTGACCAGCAGGCTGAGGGAGAGGGTTCTCCCCTCTGCTCTGCTCTGGACAGACCCTGCAGGGCTGTGCCCAGCTCTGTGTCAAGCAGAGAGGCCTGTACAGCAGGGTGATGAGCTACAGACATCAGGTCGGTGTAGAGACAGCCTCCATCAGCGCTGTCAGCACGTCTCCTGCCGTCTCCCACACCTCCTGCCAGAGCCCCGATGAGCCACGCTCCCTGCCAGGCAGAGGGGCAGGTGTCTCCTCCAGCTGACAGACACATCTCACAGGCAGAGACTGCATGGCCCCAGCCTGGCATCGGAGCAGCCTGGCAGTCACTGCAGGCACATGGTCTGTGTTCATCCCGCAGCTGTCCGAGCAGATTTAGGCTAAAATCTACTCCTTGTCTCCTAAAATTTCAGTGTGCCAAGCCTAGCAGAAGAGGGACAGAGCCCCTTGCCACTGCTGGAAGCGTTCAAGAGCTGCTTTACAGCTGACCTAGCTGTGCCTGCTGCTTTATGACTGACACCACCGCAGCGCAGGGTGTGACACTGGTAACTTTGAAGGCCAGGTACCCCTGCAGAGACACAGGCAAGAGCAGCTACCACGGCACGGGGAGGGCTGTCAGCCTGACAGCTCCTGTGCTGGGCACTGCGCAGGCAAAGCCCAGATGCCCTGGGAAGTGAGCATGCTGCACATCCACAGCATCCTGAACCTAAACCAGGAGTCATTCCTGGCCAAAGCCAAGCAGGCAAACCCAGCCCTGGCACGGGCTGCCCAGGAGAGCCCTGCTCTGGCCAGGCAGCACTCCCAGCAGCGGCTGACTGGGAACTGGTAAGGCCCGCCATGAAGGCACTGGTGGTGTGCAGGTCCTCACCAGCTGGGCAGTGGGAGCAGGAGCAGTGTCCTGAAGGCACAGCCCCAGGGCTCCCACGGCTCCAGGACCACACGCAGGAGCAGGACCCAGCCCTCAAGCTGCCAGCTGAGCGCTTGGCATCTCCCCCCCCCGAGGTGGTTTTTTGGGTCTGTTTTGAAATACCAACACCACATCTAAACTCTCTTGGGCATCTTTCCTTGGCCAGCCTGGCACCTGGGAGGTTTCTACGTGTTGTTAGTGGTATATGAAATTCAGAAACACCCTGTGGATCGCTATTTCCATGCTAAAGTCGAGAGATACAAGGTTATCATCTCCCAAGGCCCAAGGGACATGCCCGAAGCCACAACCACACCAAAGCGCCGCTCCCTATGTGGGCAAGAAGTAACACCCCAGCCCCCTCCCAGCCTCCCATAGCTGGATCCTACCTCAAGGGCAGGGCTTCTCAGGGGGAGAGGTGGGAGTACGTCAGTGGTGAGAGGCAGAGCACAAGAGAAGCTGACAAGCTGCTGGCTTAGTACCTGAAAACCCATGGGGCAGCCAGCAGCGCCGGGTGCCCGCGGAGCAGGGCTGATGTGGCTGATGCTCTAGGGAACATGCTTCTTCACTATGGCACATACCACCTCGAGTTCTAAGTGGTATGATGCATCCCCAGGCATCACTGGAGAGGTGACTGCTAGCTCTAAGAGTGAGCATCAGCCAAGCTTACCTACCAGCAGACACCCAGCCCATCTCCAGGAGTGAGAGCACACACTGAGCCAACGCATGCAGGGTGTTGAGCAACTAAACAAGAAGCTTTAAGACACTCACAGTAAATACACTGCCATCAGGTTCTGAGAGCTGCTCCTAAAGCAGCACACCAGCCCAATTAACATCTGGTACTTACCTCACAAATCTTTTCCAACGAAGGGACGAAGAAATCATCGCAGACAATTGCCAAAGCATAGAACATGTACACGGCCTGCAAAAGAACAGAGGAAACCCTGAGTGTGGAGACTGACAAGCAGAAATGAACCTCAGTGTCCCAGCTCACCTTAGATTCGTTTTGGTATATATTTAAAAAAAAATAAAATGCTCTTGCAAGAAGAATTCATGGGTCTCTCTGGGGTTTAGTAGAAAGATCACACGGAAAAGTTCCTACAAGCTATCAGAAGCTGCCAACATTTTATCATCACCATAAAGACTTTATTTTTTAAATTCTCTGGATATTGCTACACCACAGTTCAGCTTTTCTGCCTTCCTTCCCCTGCCACTGCACAGCACAAGGCTGTTCCATGGCCGTGTTCTGTGCCAATGCAGACCCAAGGGGAGTTCCTGAAACGCCAGTGTCTGAACAAGGGGAGAGGAGCTCGTTCCCCGTGGCTGCTGTGCCCTGCCCTGTCACCTGGGATCCCAGTGGGCACTCTTGCTAAACCCCACACAGGAACAGCCCCTGGGTGGAACCCAAGGAGCACTTCTGTGCTATTAAACAGAACGTGCCCGATCTCCATCCTGACAGGCAAATGGCACAGCATGGCTGACTTCCAGGCAGCTAAGGTCCTGCTTAGCACTCCCCAGGGAGGGAAACCTGGCCAGGCTTGCACCCGTGGCCTGGCTGGCTCTGGTCTACTGGCACAGAGGAGTGGGAGGTGACCCAGCTACTCCTGTGCCACCTTGCATAAACTCAGACAGTGTCTCACTCCTTTCAGAGCACAGAACTACCACTTCTCCAACAGACCCTCCTGTTCGGCGTGTCTGAGGCTCACTGCTGAAGCTCAGGTGATGGGAGGAGACCAGTGTGTTTTTTCCTGGAGGGAAAGCAGCAATGTAAGTGTGCTCTGGGGTTTTGTTTCAGTTTTAACTTTCCAGGAATGGGTTTAAATCCCCTCAACCCCCTAAAAACCCAGATTCCAACTTGCCAGAATTTAATTACAACTTTGCTGCAAAAGAGCCGATAAATTCTGTAGAAATCTCAGCCATGAAAACTTTTCAAGCTCAAAAATAATTCAAGTTGGCTTTTTTCAGGATTAAAGATAGGAATTTCATTATAATGGGTGATTTTGGTACCATCTTGGAGGTTCAGTGCTAGGCTGCCACCCTGGACAGCTCTGTGCTCCTCTGTAACTCCTCACTAACAGGAATAAATGGAACTTGGGCTTTATGAAACTGTCCCTGCAGAACAGCCCAAAGGAGCACAAGGTAAGCAAAACTCAGGTCTCCAACTCCACCCCGTGCAGCAGAGACCTTGACCTTGTAGAGGGAGCGCTAGCTGCTGACCTGAGAGCAGCAGAGACCTGTGTGAACAGAGACAGAGGAAGCAAACAGCTCACAGACACTGTGCATGGTAGGAAGCAGCACCAGGAACAGCCCCAGGGAGCGACGTGGCCAAATCCCATTGAGACACGAGGGAAGGTGGGTGCCCAGCTTCAGCCTGGGTTCTGTGATCTGATAATCATATTGATCTGCAGAGGGTTGTGCCATCGCTTTCCCCTCCTCAACACACAGCGATGCCTTTCAAGAACACTAACCTGTACATCACCACCCCTGCAGACTCAGCACATCCTCTACGTGTGACAGAACCCACACTCACAGAGAGCAGGGCATCACATGGCTGCTCTCTGCAGTCTGCTGCTGTGGTGGCAACCAAGCTCTCCCAAAGGGGCAAAGGCAACGGGGACAGAAAGAAGACAGCAAACAGAAACACCACACACTCAAAGCCAAACCAGGTCACCTCAGCATCTGTCTCCACACATCACACACACAGTCTCTGCCTCCTGTGTCCCCTCACTGCTTGCTCAGAACATGCAAAGGTACTGACAGCATGTGGTGCTCCCCAGAAACACCTCAGCCTGGATGGACATCAGGTGCAAGAGGTATATCAGCTCAACTGTCAGAAAAATCCTTCTGAGTGGCTTTAAATGGCTATTTGGATGATGTGAGGGGTGTGCCTGCACCTCCTCCAGCCAAACAAGAACAGCAAGGCATGCCCACGTCCTGGTAACCATGGGCAGGCACAAAAGCTACAGCTCAGCACATTCTGGTTTTGAGAGGGCACAGCCACGACCCAAAAAGCCGATGAGGAAATACCTTTGTGTCCATCCATGCTGAGACACTTGCAGGATCAGGTACAAAAAAGGCAAGGCAAAAAGGGGACTGAAACAAGTCAGGCATAGAAAAGCCAAGGTGAGCAGCCAGGGGAAGGCAGTGGGGAATGCCTCTGCCCGCTGGGCTGGCTGAGGTGACCAGGGCTGACTGCAGCACATTTTAGCAGGAGGCTGGCAGCACAGGGCAGCTGAAAGCACGCCAGCTCAGACCTTCTAACATTTATTTTTTGATGACATCACTGTTGTCACAGTTCTGGTTTTGGCTGGGAGTCTTCCCTAATTTAACTTAACTGGCCTGAGTGCAGTATGGTATAAAGTGTCAAAATTTAAGGACTATCTGGCCAGAAAACCAGCTTGGTTCAGAAACTGCTGTCCACTACCCTTCATAAGTGAGCGCAGGAGGACAGTACCTGCTACCTCCTCGACAGCTGTTTGGGGTTGTTCCAGTAGGGTTTTTTAGACAAACAAAGCAAAGTGAGGTTTAGAGTCTGGGCCAGCAGGAACACAGCCAAGCCAGGGAATTCAATGTCCAGTCAGTCTCATGAAGATGGGGCCCAGACACCAGCCCAGCCTGTTTCATGTGGGCAGAAGGCAGCCAGCAGCACCGGGGCAAGCAGGCTGCTCTGCAGGGAATGCAGACAGCACGGCTTCAGCTCATCTAGGTTACCCTGAGAGCCCAAAAAAGCCCTGCTGCTTCTCCCTCTGACCCTGCAGACACCATGGGGGCAGCAGGTTTAGCAGGGGTGAGGAAGCAGCATGTGCTGAAGCCTGTTCCACCTGCAAGCAGCCATCAGGGATGGAGGCAGCAGATATGTGGGTGTGCCGGGGCAGAGCTGGAGAGCAATGTGTGTGAAGGCAACAGGGGACGACGTGACAGGTGGAACCCAAGCAGTCTCACCCCGGCATCGTTCAGCGGTGTTTGGCTTGAAATGATGATATGGAAGTCTTTAAACAGGCAACCTACTTAAAAGACACTCTTCCTCCCCAGACAGGCATTAAAAAATTATGCAAATCTAATGGCCCTGCACAAAAGGGCCCTGCACAAATGCAAGATTAAGTATTACATCAGGACTGGTTTTTAAATGATTCTAACAAACAGGCATCAGAGGAGTAATCACCATCTCTGCATCAAAGGAGATTAAATATCTTACTTGAAATACATGTTTTGTTGCACAGCACCTAAATGACAATTTGTCATGTTTGTCCAGCAGCCTGTTGAGTTTCCTGTGCCAGTCTGCACACTCAGGTTAACACTGGCTTTCCTGAGCTGCTAAAGCAAGAAGCTTTTCCTAAGAAAGCGTAAATGCTGAAGGAGCCAGGAGTTCCCACAGCCCTGCCTTCTTCCCAAGAGAGCCGGGCAAGGCAGAGAGGTGACTGTCCCCAGCTGCTCCCCCCCACAGACCTCCTGCCCTGGGTGAGTGGGCACAGCCAAAGGCCATCAATGAAACCACTGTAACCAAGGGCAGGGCTTTCCTCAATTCTGACTGTGTTACAAAACCATCTAAAGCTCCATTACTGAAGAGGAATTATGAAAAAAACTCAAACCACTGAAGCCAACCCAGCCAGGAAACAAGGAGTCCATCAAGTCCGAGTTGACCCTGAGCAGCTGCCCGTGCCCCTGGATGCGCTGAGCAGCGAGCTGTCTGTCCCCTGCAGCGTGGCTGCAGCAGGCGTGCCCAGGGCACTGGGACACCGTCACCCTAACGAGCCGCAGCAACGAGACCCGGCTGGTTTGCGACTCGGTGCTGAACAGATGAGGACAGGACGCAGCCAGAGCCACCTACATTTGCTGAGCAGCTGACACTAGGGAGGCAGGTGCCCCCTCAGTGCCCCCCGTCCCCATGGCGACAGGGAAGGATGGGGAAGGAGAGGGGACCGCTGCGCACAGCTCCTTGGCCCCGCTCAGCATGCAGTGCCCTAGCTCTGCCCAGGAGGAGCACCACCTCCACCGTGCCCACACATGCTCACCACACCATCCTGGCACCACGCTCCCCACCTGCTGGGAGGAGGGGAACCAGCTCCTACTGGTAGCACGGTGATTGGGGCAGCGCCTGGAGCTGGGCACTGACGGGGCAGGGAGCCCATCCCATCGTGCTTTCCCAGGAAACCCACAACAAGGCTCAAATCTTAACTCCCCCGCTGCACAAAGCTTGCAAATTACTTGGCCAAGCGATTTCCCTCCCCTGTCTGGTGGAGGCAAAAGGTGCTTCTTGCTCCATGCCCAGGAGTGTAGTAGGGTGGGGGGGTCTGCACAGGCATCAGTACACAGCCGCTGGAACAGACCATAAAATGCTGTGGGAGCACCTAGATGCCTGCACTCCTTGAGGAACAAGGTTAAAACGGCAGAACAGAGTGCTGGGGGAACTCCCAGATTGTGCTGCCTGCTTGATCCTCGAGCAGCAAACAGCACCAGGCTCTCAAACTCCAGATGCCGGCTCCCTCCCGACTGAAAGTCCCAAGGGCTACACACCCTCTTCCAGCAGAGAACAGGAGAGTCACTGTGGGTGAATGGTTAAGGGACCAGGGAGGGCATGAACCAGTGTACGAGCAAGGTCTCTGTGGTGGTACTGAAGCCTTAACAATGGAAAAGTACTGGCAGTAGAGACAGGCAAGGCGGGAACTAAGGAGCCCTAAGCAGGACGGGGTGCACGTGAAGCACGAAGGCACAAGCAGCTGGCTTGCACGTGATCAGCTAGCTTGTAGACAGGAGCTCTAGCAACAAGGCAGTTGACCAATAGGTGTAACCGTATAGGTTTAGAATAACCAATAAGATGTTCCCACGTATGTTTCTCTGGCTATATAAGCCTTGTGTTGTAAGCAATAAAGTGAAGTTGGATCACTCATATTGAGTTCGTTTTGCTTCCCCGCGTCGTGGGCACCCAAAACCCTGAAGAATCCGTGGCAAGTCACCAGCAGAAGTGAAGCAGTCAGTTGGAGCGGGCTGCAGGAGTACCTAGGGGGAAATTAAACCCTAGTGCTCCAAACCTAGCTCCAGTGTGTGCTCCACACCTAGCTCCAGTGGGTTTTCAGCCGCCCACTTTCCCCTAAAAGTGAAGTGTTTCCAGCTCAGACCTAAAACTATTGCTGACCTGCTCCTGCCTAGATATTCCCCTAGGATTTGTTAAGTGTTTAGGGATTCACTTTTATCTTTATGAGCGTGAGCTTACCTTAAGTAATTCTGCAGAGCCCTGTCAGGGGACCTGCTGGGGCCTTTGTGTTTCGGCTTTTATCAAGCTGCAGGGAGGAGATGCCTTGGGAATCCCCTGAGGGGCCATCCATTGCGTTCCCCGAGGCCCCAGTTTAGAGCATTTGCCCCCTGGTTCTCCCATCTCTGCCAAACCAGCTTCACCTTCTTGCTTTTCAGAAACAAATATGGAAGTATGGGCAAAGGGGAGAGAGGGAAGAACAAGGTTTTACTGAAAGGAATAAAAACAGCTTAAGGGGAGGTCAGTAAAGATGAGAAGCATGAAGATGACCTGCTAACCCTGACTCGGTTGTTCTCCCTACCTCACAACATCTCTTTGATTTTACAGCCTGGATTCCTCAAACCTGCCAAGACGTTTCAGTGGAGACGATGAGACTGTGTGTCTGTGTCCCCTTTCCCCACACAGAGCGTGTCGGTGCACGCTCTGGCCTGACCCTTTCCCCAACAGAGCGTGTCGGTGCACGCTCTGGTCTGACCCTTTCCCCACACAGAGCGTGTCGGTGCACGCTCTGGTCTGACCCTTTCCCCACACAGAGCGTGTCGGTGCACGCTCTGGTCTGACCCTTTCCCCACACAGAGTGTGTCGGTGCACGCTCTGGTCTGACCCTTTCCCCACACAGAGCGTGTCGGTGCACGCTCTGGTCTGACCCTTTCCCCAAACAGAGCGTGTCGGTGCACGCTCTGGTCTGACCCTTTCCCCACACAGAGCGTGTCGGTGCACGCTCTGGTCTGACCCTTTCCCCACACAGAGTGTGTCGGTGCACGCTCTGGTCTGACCCTTTCCCCACACAGAGCGTGTCGGTGCACGCTCTGGTCTGACCAGGCATATGGCAACTCTGTCGCTGGGGGTAAGAATGAGGATTGGGGGTTATCACCCCAGTATGACAACAAACCCTTTCACCCCAGATGAAGAGGCAGGTTGCTAAATGCTGACAGCTGTCTGTCTTTGACAATAGGTTACAGACACTCTGCTACAAGACAGAAGAGCATTTGTCGTTGCTGCTTCTGCTGCCCACTCACCCAAGGGGCTGGACCAGGGCCACGCTTTCCTTGGGATTCACGGAGCCGGCAGCTCAGGGCAGAAAGGCACGAGGGAATTTCTCCACTGACAACCACTGTCTTGGAACCATGCACCTTGTGACAGCCTCCGACAGCTGAGGGGCCACCCCTAATCCAGGTGGGTCTGGCACCTCAGGGACACGTGAGCTGCAGCACGGTCAATACATTTTCTTGGTCAACAGAAGTGCTACAGAGAGTGATGGAGCACCAACGGACCAGGGTATCTATCTGCCTTGCTGCTTGCTAGAGGGAAAGAAACTGGAGATGTTTCCATTGGGACAGCAGATGCTTAGATCTAGATCTCATTAAAAATTGTTTTCTCTCTTTATTCTCAAGTAGGCAGTTCTTGAAACTTCAGTCCTCCAAACCCCATTTTGATACATGTTAAAAGTATATTCAGAACTGACCAAGAAAGCCTAGAGGAAAAGAAATTATCTCAAGAGCAGTTATGAAGAACAAATTGTAATCTAAAGTAGACTGGAAAACAGCCCAACTGCTAGTTTATGTAGTCAACCCTACGGGAATATTGTGCAATTTCACTGTTATCAATAATGGAAACATAGGGTCTGGGTCTCACCTCTTTCCTATAGCCTGGAAAAGCACTACCAGCTGTATGGACCACACAGAGATCAAAATGATTTTACCAACTTGTTTTTTAACAGTCTCATAAACTTACTCCTGTAACTCAAGAGATTTTTGAAAAATACTTTTTGAGTTAAAATCTAAGAAATGTGAGGTTACAAGGCAGCCACGTGCTGCTACACTCATCAGCTTTTGCTCAGAGTGGATGCAGGAGTTGCTGTTTCAAGTAGGGAGATGAATTTGCCTGTGTATGGTTAATACCTTTCTAAACTCCCAAACACTTTTCTGTATTACTGACAGCACAGTTACAAGTGTGCCAACAGCCTACTGGTGTTTTTCAAGACTACACTGCGATGTTTACACACTTTGTGTATGGATTAAGAGCAGTTAATACAGCTCCTTGAGGGAACAGATGATCAGGAGTGGCCTTTCCCTGTCAAAACACAAAACTGTTGGAGCTGCAAAGCACCGACTGCCAGGAAAGCAAAAACTCAGCACTGGGTGCAGACACACACCAGCTGAGGCAGGTGTGAAACCCCACAGACTGTGCTCCATGCTGTGCTGACTGTGGCTGCCACACAGACCCTCAAGTCATGAAATCAAGCATCCAGAAGTCAGGCAAGGGCAGAGCGAAGGCTGCCTGGGCTGGGAGGGCACGTCTGCAGGACGGCATTCCCCAGGACCACTCCTCAGTTCCACCAGGACCACCCCCAGCACCCCTTTCCAGCCCAGCCCAAGCCCTGCATTCGGGCACTCAGAATGGCACCACGCTAACAGGATGCGCCAGGGACGCACAGGATGTGCCAGGGATGTGCCAGGGATGCACAGGATGCACCAGGGATGCACAGGGATGCACCAGGGATGCACAGGATGCGCCAGGGATGCGCCAGGGATGCACAGGATGTGCCAGGGATGCGCCAGGGATGCACAGGATGCACCAGGGATGCAGAGGATGCGCCACGGATGCACAGGATGCCCCAGGGATGCACAGGATGTGCCAGGGATGCACCAGGGATGCACAGGATGCACCAGGGATGCACAGGATGTGCCAGGGATGCACCAGGGATGCAAAGGATGTGCCAGGGATGCTCCAGGGATGCGCCAGGGACACCCTGCACGGCACCGACCCCGCAGTGCAGTGCACGGGGGCTGCTCCAGCACCATCAGAAGGGCTCACAGCCCGTGGGGGACCAGCAGGTCTGACCAGAGCCAGGCAGGTGAAAACCAACACATGGCTTCACTCCACACCTACAGCAGAGGAGCTGAAGATCATCTGATGGTTCTTCTGTCCACCAGCTGCAGAGAGACTCTGAGTGACTAGCTGCTGCATGGTGCTATTTTCAGAGAGGGTTTATATCAATTTTTGGGGAGTATTCTTGTGGGTGCTAAAAAAATCCAGCTCGGGTCCAGTGCTCACTTTCAAAACATCTCAGAGTTCAGTGTTGCCATGGAAACTTGGAAGACTTGAGCTTGCCAAAGTCAGTGGTGGTGTTTCTCAACAAATCACTGCAGCCATTTAGCCGTAATAAAAGCGTAACACAGAGCACTTGCATTACAACATGCAATACAACCTAATTTATACTTTAAAAGAAATCATGAATCATTGCACATAGCAACTGCACAGTAACTGCTCACGTTAAGCTGGTTAAAAATGATTAAATCCTTTTAAACCTTCATTAGAAGCACGTATTTTCTTGGCTGCTTAAGAACGCCTCTTCCCCCAAGAGGTACCAACTTGGCAATTCCTACAGTAAGACAACACTGAAAAAGAGAAGAATTGCCTTGACCTACCTAACAGAAGTTGAGGAACAGATCTGGAGGCACAGGGCTTCCCTCTGTGAGAGCGCTGTAGCTGCTGAACACAAGGACCTACCTGCTGAATGTCTAGTGGACTGATGGACCAGGGTTATTTAAATAAACTTACCTTGCCTGTTATTAATTACCCATGCACACCACTTACACTGACTTGTTTGGGGCAGAGATCACAAAACTCCAAGCTGCACAGGTTTCTGACGTTAGCAAGGTCTTTAAAATAGCAGCTGTAAAGTCTTCCTGGCTCGTTTCTGGGAAAGTCTTTCTAGCAAATCCCTTGCCTGCCCCAGGTCCTCCAGAATTCCCAAGAGGATCCAGGAACCCCTGGAGCTGCTAGATGAGAAGTTCTTTAATATATCCAGGAGGAAAAATTCGGTTCAGCAGTTTAACTACTCAGGAATTCTGGAGACCTAAACTTTTTTTTTAATTAATCTAGTTGATAATCTTTTTGAACAGAAAACCCTGTCTAATTTCTTTCTCCTACTGTAAGCTGTGTCCCAAGGCATGCCACAAGGACTCTACGGGGATATTTCTGAGGATAAGACTTTCTGAAGGCAATTACATGCCTTCAGCTTCCTTTGACCTGCCAGCCCCACAGCATCCTTGTGCGCAGGGGCAGAGGGCAGGGGACCAGAGCTGCCTGACAGCCTCAGCAACGCAGGCAGGCTGCAGGGAAGTAGCTCACAGGAGAGTGCTCACAGGCCAGCATGTGCCGTGCTCAGGGGCTGCAGCCAGGTTTCCAAGGGGTTTGTGCAAAGCTGAAGCAGGCCATACCCGCTGCAGCACTCGGATGGTGGCATCAGCTGTGGTGGGAGCACCGAGCCCTGTCTGCATGGATGGGAGAAGAAAGGCAAAGTCACCAGACTTACACAAAGGACGTGCAGAACCACAGCTCCATGTCTCCTGTCCTCGTTGGTGAAGATGTCATTGGGGAACTCATGGAGAGCTGCAAAAAGTGGGGGAAAGAAAAGCTCAGATGTTTAATCGGCTACTCAAAACCAGCACGTGCTGTTCAGCAACATCACAAAGAGTCACACTGCCTGGGGGCCACGGCCAGGCAACAGCTCCTCTCCACACAAAGGCAAGGGTGGGTCCAAGGACCAGACCCGTGGCCTCCACCTGCTCCCAGCAGCACCTTTCCCCTGCAGCAGACTCGGTGGCAAAGGGGCGACTGCCACGAGTGACAGCCACACAGGCTGCTACCCTGTGTAAGGCTGCAGGGCTTGGGGAGGCTCCTCAGCTCATGAGCTCCAGGAAAAGCATCTCCTGGTAGAAACGAACCACGAAGACACTTCATGCGGGAACACGGTAACTTCAAATAATGGTAACAGCAGGGGAAAGAACAGCAGCCCACAAAGTGCTGTTCCCTGAGAACAGCTGCCCACGGGCAGGGTAAGCAGAACTCATTCCTGACCTCACAGACCCCCTCATCACCATGATCTCAGAGCTTTACAGCACCTTCTGTCATCAGCTGCCCTCGGGTCGCCTGGCTCACACAAGGGGAAAAGATGCCATGGTCCGCACGGTCAGAAGGTGACGTGCTAAGGACAGGAACTCCCCACACACACCCCCCAATTCCTTCTGCCTCCTGAAATTACAAGGTGGCACACATTGCAGCCAGGAGGAAGAGCTTGTACCACACAGCATGCTATAAAATGGTGCACGTCGCTCCCCTGGGATGCTGCGATGGGCAACCAAGTAGGAAGGGCCCAAGAGGAGGTAATCCAGGGACTGTCTGTCATGATACTAAGTATGGTAATCTAAATGCAAACTCCAGCCACCAGGAACCCTGTCTTGAGCAGCTGACAAGCAAGGGTGTGCACAGGCAGAAGACCTGACCTGCACGTGCTCCGCTGCTCACCTCCTCCCAAAGCATGCCCTACCACATGCTTCCAGAAGTGGAACCCTGGGCTAGGTGGCTGTTATGTTGGTTCCCAAACCTGGGCAGTTTTCCAATTAATCCGGAGGGCAGAAAGGGACATTTGGGAACCTGCAGGGCAAGGTGATGGGAGCAGAGCCACAGCCTCATGGATGGCTTTTGCTTCCTTCCTCTGTACGGCAGTGAAGAGCTGCAGCTCCGAGGTAACCAGCTCATGCCAGAGGAGGTGTGCAGCTGACCTCAGCTCCACCACCCAGTGTAAGTCAGGGTCACACCAACAAGCCCCTGGGACAGACAGCCCAGGAAACCACCCGGTGATGCAGTTTGCTCAGCGTGCCTTCGTTAAGAGCAGTGTATTTCTGTTAGATTGGCTATTATATCAGTGTCACAGCTGATCAGAGCACACACACAGCCAGTAACCTTTGCTGCAAATGCGAGTTGTGAGCCATTTAAAGGCAAACGACTTGCATTTACTCAAATGCTTTATTACTGTTCTGGACGTTAATTAGATTATAAAGCATTTAAAAACAGTCTGCCAATTAGGTTGCAGGAGTAGCTTTTGGTAATAAACTGAAAAGCAACTGTGAATGTGATGTTCTGGCATCCCAGGTGCTGCTTAGCGACTCCAGATTTGAACTGCTCAAGAACAATTACAATAATGGTTTCCTTCTGAGGGTCAGTTCCACACACTCAGCCTGGAGTTGGGGAAAAAAATCAAGCCACCTTCTTCTCGGCTTTCACCTCATTATCATTAATAAAGCTCCAGCAATTAGAATTCAATTAGCAACTGCACAGTTGATTAAATGGAAAAAAACCCAACCTGGCTCCCTCTCACTGCTTTGCTGCCCGTGAAGCAGTGATGGAGCAAGAGGCAGCTACATCTACATTTTGTTACCCCCCAAAAAACGCCAGGTGTGGGGGCCAGCCCAAACTGCACAGGTTTGGGGCTTTTCTGGGGGACTGGCAATACCTGTGGCTTTCTGTAACATGTCAGGAGTCGCCTGTCAGGAGCTGTACCTGTTTTCTTCTGAAGCAGAGCTCGTGGTGCCAGGATGGCACTGACCCTCCCACGCCGTGCACCAGCACCGAGCCAGATATGCACAAAGCTGCCAAAAACCACACTCAAGTGTGCAGCCCCAGGGAACTCATCGGGCAGGACCTGGCACAAAGGCAGGAGGTTAAACAAACCACCAGCGCTACGGACACTGCAAAGCGGCGACGGCACACCGGCTGGGAAGGAGGCACCTCTCCATGGGGAAACACCACGGTGTGAGGAGAGAATGTTTCCATCAGGTTTGCTTAAGAACCTGCTCTCCAGACCGCACAGCACTGCCAAGGGAGCACGGGCAGGCATATGCAGAATGCTTTGCCAGCACACACAGGCGCTTCCCTCAGCTGCCTAGATTTGAGCACGACAACAACTCGTAGCAGCGACGATGGAAACCCAGCCCCTTTATCCAGAGCCTCTACCTGTTCAAGAAGCCCCAAGCACACCTAAGGCAAAAGCATAGGAAGAAAAAACAGTATAAAAATAGAATCAGCTTGCTGCTGCTGGCTGAGGTGGGGAGTCCGGCCGTCCTCTGGTGCAGCAGGAACACCTAACCTTCCCTGAGGCTCGGGGTCCTGTGCCCACCCTGGAACGAAGCGCACCTCCTCCCCTGAGCAAGCTGAGGTGCCCGGCACCACGACACTGTCTGGACAGCAACGCTGTCAGCGCCGTACACCTGAATGCACCCGATCGTAAAATAACTTACGCAAATTTGCAATCTGCCGCATTTTTATTTGGTGCATCAGGTGCAGACGAGTACAGATAAGAGGAGAGCTCTGCAAAACACAGGACCTCTTTTCTAAGACGAAATACAGGGTGCTGTGGGAACACCTCTCCAGCAACAGCTGCCCTATTGAAAGCTGGTGCAGTTGGTTATTTAGCTTAACAGAGCGCTCCAGCCTCTGTACAGAAAACAGAAGCAGACTTTGCCAGGCTTATTTCAATGACATGAGGACAAACACAACCGCCCCGTTGGTGAACCTTAATTCAACGAATCAAAGGTTTCTGCCTCATGGATGCACTCTGGTCCTGCGAGCCGCGGGAGGGCAGGATCTTCCCGTGCGTGGGCACGAGGCGCGATGCTCGCTGCCAGGCCCAGGCCCAGGCCCATACCTTGCAGCAGTGCTGCAGCATCCAGCGCAGCCTTTCCACCCCAGGCATGCGAATCCCAGCCTGCAGATGCCTCCAGCTCCACTTGGGCTTTCAGAGGTACCTCCCCAGAAAACAAAGCACGGGAGCGTGCACCCCGACACAATGCTCTCTTCAGTTGGATCCTGCATCAGCATCTTGTGAAATTACTGGTAAACACTGGGATTATTAGAATCTGCCAGTAACTGGAACCGGATGACTACTGGCAAGGCACAGATTCGCTGTGTGAAGGAGGGTAGGTAATAACAGAGCGGATCAGCAGTAGGTATAGGGAGCCCTGCTCCTCTGCATTAGCCAAGGGCCTGAAGCAAGCCTTCAGGTGTTCTGTCAGGGAGCGGTGCTGTGCCGAACACGGAGCCCTCACCTTTCTGGAGCAGGGCATACAGCATTTACCACAGCCCACAGCAAGGCCCCTCACAAGCACAAAGCAGCACAGGACCTGCCCCTGCACACTTAAGCCAGAGCCTTCTGGAGGGTATGGCACTACACGCCCCCCGCACCGGGCAGATGCTGTATCCATGCTTGACAGGGAAACGCTATTTTAGTCATCATACAATGAGCTGGAAGAAATACTTGTCCTTTTATTCTCAATCAGTGAATGATTCATTAAAATTGGAACCCTGCTCAGCCTTGGCTTTAGCTGACTCACAGAACGATCCCCGTTACCCCTGCTCAGAGGATCTGCTGGCACCACACAAACCTGCTACCCCGGGCAGCCTGCCCGCTGTGCCCAGGACAGACGTGCAGAGAAGATGCTGCTGAACCACTCCTCAGGATGGCAGCAGGGAGAGTTGCCCTTTCAAAGCCCTTTTCACTGCCACTCCTTCCCCTCTCCTATCTGATGTTTCCTCCTTTCCAAAAGGAGTCTTGTGAAAACACAAGCACCGACACTGTACTGGATCGACAGTTCTCAAAGCTCACAGATACTCAAAACACATGCTTATTTTCTAAAAGCCCTTATGTTGCTAGCCAGTACACCTACCGTAGGGATCAGCAAACCCTTGGGAAAGCTGCCATAGCTTTCACAGAAGGAGGAACTGAGGATGTCCAGCCCAGGCAATGAAATAACAGCAAACTCTCAGAAATTTACAAAGAACTCTGCTCATTTTCTCACACTTCCCTGGCCACGCCACTGGTAGGCTCTGCAGTCCCAAAGCACCCAAAGTCAAGCAGGGAGAGGCCCAGCCCATGTCTGCATACAGCCATCCTGGGTAATTCCTCTGCCCTATGGGCCCGTTTCGCTGTGTCTCTCCACAAGTGGGCTGAGCATCCCATCACGGCGTGGAAGGTAAGGTTACAGAAAGGCATGACCTGGAAAAGGTACATGAGTGGGCTCCCTGGTATAAAAAAGACAGGGATCTCCTTGAGAGAGTCCAGAGAAGGGCTCCAGAGATGCTGAAGGGCCTGGAACAGCTCCCGTATGAGGAAAGGCTGAGTGAGCTGGGGCTGTTCAGCCTGGAGAAAAGAAGACTGAGGGGGGACCTAATTAATGTTTATAAATATCTTGGGTATGGGATGCAGGGGGAATTGGCCAGCCCCTTTTCAGTGTCTGTGGGGACAGGACAAGGGGCAATGGCTGTAAACTGGAGCACAGGAAGTTCCACACCAACATGGGGAAGAACTTTTCCCCAGTGAGGGTGAGGGAGCCCTGGGACAGGCTGCCCAGGGGGTGTGGAGTCTCCTTCTCTGGAGAGATTCCAGCCCCGTCTGGACACCGCCCTGTGCAATATGAGCTGGGGAGCTGCTTTGGCAGGGGGGTAGGACCCCATGGGCTCTCGAGGTCCCTTCCAACCCCTGGGATTCTGTGATTCTGTGATTAGAAGCCACTCCAGCATTTAGGGACCGGTGGCATTCATGGTATCGGTGCCACTTCAGCTGCCACGAGATGTCCAAGAGACAACTGTACTTCTGCAGCTGGAAAAACAGGCACGCAGCCATGCCAGGCAGCTGGGTGCAAGCTCCTTTCTAAGCCCAGATGACAGATCATTTGCTCCTGTGCCCAGCTCGAGGTGCTCAGAGTGTGCCAGCTCGCAACAGGCAAACAAATACATCATCAGCAACAACCACGACAGGCACAGGGAACCCGAGGGAATGCCGTGACGCACACGGGGGTGTGTCTCAGGCAGCACTTGTCATGCTGGCGTCCCCACCTTGGGAAGGGGATGCAGGGCAGCTGCAACGGCTCAGACAGCACCAAGAGCATTGGCCAGGACATTGGACAAGCAAGAAAGGCGAGGAGAGAGACCACCTCTCCAGCCTGAAGAAGGCAGAGTGGAGCAGGGGGATTTTAAATGGAGGAGGACGGGAAGAAAAGGGACCAACGGCTCACCTGCTCTCCCAGAGCCAGGAGGAAGCAGGTCCACAGCCAGAACAGCCCTTCCCTCCGCACACACAGGCAGCACAGCCTGTCCTCACAGCGCTGCACACTGAAGTGTTCCACGGCTTCCCACGGCAAACTGGAAAGCCAGTGGAAGAAAAGATCTCCACAAAGCCTAGTAACGTAAAGATGGCACCGGCAGCTCAGGAGTGCCCACAGAGCAAACTGCTGCAGGCGAGGAAAAGGCAGCACCAAGTATCCTCACACATCTCCTTAAGGCATTTCTTTGGCTTCTGCTATTGCCACCGTACCAGAGAAGGACACTAGTGGCCCTCGGTGCACCTGGTGACATAACCTGTTATGAATCAGTGTCAACAGCTTCTTACGCAGGGAAATGAAATATACTTCAAAACAAATTAGTTATGCTTTTTGTTTTCCCATCCTGAAATGATGGTTTGCAACTCCAGCTCAAGATTCCTGATCGCTCTGGGATTAGCAATGATACCACACTGACCACCTGCCAACACGCTGTCTAGCCACATTCCCTGACCTCCACCAGCATCCCCTGCATGCTCTCAGCTCTGACAGGGCCACAGACCCTACCAAATATATGGAAGAGCAACGATGTCTGTCCCTCACCCAGACCAGTGACCTGCTGGGATGAGCTTGCAGTTGCGGGGCAGCGAGGGGGCTCGGAACTGCTGGAGGCATCCAGCTCCCCGGCTGCCATCCCTTGGAGATTGGCTTGGATGGGGATAGCCCCATACTCCAAAGCTCACCTGTGCCTGCAGACAAACCCCATGGTAACAGCTTTAAATCGTAGTATGAGAGATCAAAGGCCTGCCAACATCTTTAGCTGTCCATAAAAGCCGTAAGGATTGGTTAAATTCTCTCTGCGGTGAGGGTGGGGTACCTTTCTAGACACATATATACACATACATACACACATCTATCAAAAAAAGGATTTACTTTCTGGCAACTAAAGCAGCATTTGCATTAAAGCATCGTGATCTGAAATTTGAGAGAGCCACACTATGCTGATATATCAATAATAAATCATTTTGCTAACATTTTACTCCTGTCACCATTTAACTGCTGAAAACAAGCAGCTGGAACAGCGTGGGGGTACAGCACAGCATCATAAATCATGCAGCATCCCCCACAGCCAACAGCACCGTCCCGAACCGCGCAGTGCCTTTACAAGGGTCGGGCCTCCCTAAGCAGTGGATGCTCAGATAGCATTCCCTGTTTCTTTGCAGTAATGAATTTCTAATCACCAAGCATCAAACATTTACGGTGGATGCTCAGGCAGCGATGAGCTTATGCACACTGCCCCTTCCCTGGGTCACTGCACGCCGATTTGCTCACGCAGAGGAGTAGCAGGTTTATGCCCAGCACAAAGGACACTGACAGCAAACTCAACAAAAAAAACATTTTTACATTTCTTCTCCAGTCTGGCTCTTCAGCAACTGCACACCCAGGGGGCTGCTGTCAGAACAGCAAGCCTTGCGGCAAGTCAACACCAGCAAGTCTGTCGTGACCAGCTCTGACCCACAGCAAAGCATCTCACCTGGGTGTGTGCCAGGTCACCTTGCAATGGGAGAGAGTGGCTGGGGAGATGTGCCAGGCCTCCCAAGGTTTGCCATGCTGCTTTGCATGGCTGGACACAGGGATTCCTGTGGCAGACATGGGAACAGGAGGGAGCATCACCCACTGTGCAACACGTGGCTCTGGGGATCTCAGCAGTGGTCCCATCCCAGAAGCTAGGCCTTGATGCTGTGTGCCCACCACGAGTGGCCTTTGGGAACTAGGCTGGGGCAGATGTAACGTGGAGCGCAGCAGCCTCAGAGATGCAAACGCATGAGCAGGGGGCTTTGGTCTGCAGATGGTCAGCAAACACTAAAGAATCACACAATCCCAGACTAGTTTGGGTGGGAAGGGCCCTCCAAGGCCCTCCAGTACCCCCCTGCCATGGGCAGGGACGTCCTCCACTAGCCCAGGGTGCCCAAAGCCCCATCCCTTACAGGCTTTGAGCACTGCCAGGGATCCAGGGGCAGCCAAGCGATGGGAACACGGCAACTGAAGCTGCTGTGCCTTGCCCAGTGCCTGTTTACAGGTGCCTCTCGGTGGGATGAGTCAGACAAAACAGACATGGTGTGGAGAGGGCTGCCTTTTTTTTTGGAGTATGGGAAGTTATATACGTGCTGGAGGAAAGAAAGGAGGGAGAAGACAGAGGAACGGGAATATGAGATGACAAACTGTGTGCACCATGGGGAATTTGGAACTGGCAGCTCATCTGCACCAGAGGTGAAAACAAACATCATTCCTTCCAATTCTGGGGGAAGCTCTCACAAGAAATCACCCACTGAAAACACAGCAAGTTCCCCCACCTAGCCACCTGTGCGAGCTCCTTTCATTGCATCTCCTGAGAAGCCCCATTTCTGCCTCGTAACACCAATTCTGGGAAGGGGAACTACAGCCAGGCTTGTGATTTTGGACTGCAGTGATGCATTATCTATGCATAAAACACAGGCACAGCTTTTTTTAGTGTACCCAATGGCTTAGCTGCACAAGATTCGATGTGTGTCTGATCTTCACATGTTCGACACTTTCAGAGCTGTGCAGGAATTGCACAGTGTGCTTCCTTTGAAATGAAGCCCACGTGAAATGCCCGACCCTCAGCACCCCACACTCCATCCTTCCCCTTTCTTCAGCCTGTCTCAGTGGTGGCTGCAGTACGGTGTGTGTCCAGGCTCAAATCCTGCTCCATCGTGGCTGTTTCCCCCACGCCAAGCAGAGTGCACACACCAGTCAGACCCAGGAGAGGTTTCCCTGAAAGCGACGCTTTCTCCAGATGCAAAGCCATAACAGAGCCAACCTCTGCATACCAGTACAGCCCTTGCAAAGCCAGAAAGGTGCTGCCTGGGCATCGATGCAGACCAACAGCTTGCAAGACCAGAGGTGCATCTGCCATCTGAGGACAACAAGCAAATGTATCTCAACACGACTGGGGAAGAAATGAGAAATAATACAACAGCGTATGATCCAGAGAGAGTTTGAGTCAAGTAACAATGCCAAGTGACCTTTAAAGAGAAGATTATATTTTCTTTTGTTCAGTAAAAGCCTTATTTCTGTCACAGCACGATTCTGGCGACTGTTCCCCAGGATCTCTTAGCTTTCATGTTTCTGTGTTTCACTTGAATATGCCGTAGCTTTTGTTTTGCTTTGTGCTCCGTGTGTGCGTGTCCCTTGTCCCCCATCACTAGCAGAACTGCTGTGCCTAAAGGAAACGCGTGGAGGCTCTGGCAGAGCTGCCCACAGTCACAACCTCACAGCCCCAAGTGCAGCCAGCCTTGGATCCCTGGGTAAGCACAGTACTTGTGCAGAGCGTCCCATTATCAGCCTCATATTCTGGTCAGAAATAACTGGCACGAGGAAGGTTCTTAGCAAAACCACAGCAAAAAAAGGAACAAATTTATGGCTAGCTCCTGTCCTCACATGAACTGGCAGGAATTCCTAATAACTTACTGGCTTAATTGCAGCTATGCTGGGCTTCCTGGACTTCTTTTCATTGGGAGCAGAATACAGCCCCTCCTTCATTATCTTTATTTTTGGGGAACAAATATTTACAGTATGTTCCCACTGATGGGCAGGGTAACCAAAAAAGGCAATTTGTGCAAGAAGCACTTTTATAAAGCACCTGGAAGGGAACACAGCTGTCATGTCTGTCTGTATCCCTGGGAGAAAAGGAAGAGACTTTTACACCTCACAAGACCCTCAGCACTGGGTGCAGGGATGTCATGAGTTTCAAGGCGGGGAGCAAATTCTCCCCCCTCGGCATGCTTCAGCCATATCCCCCCATTATGGGGGTCGCTGGGAACCTGGATTAGTACAACCTAAAAAACCTCCTGCAAACAAAGAAGCGTCTGGGACTTTGCCCAAACAAGTCATCGTTGCAGCCTGAACATGTGGCCCAGGAACATCTTCTGCTGCACAGTCCCTCTAGCCCAGACACCACCTGTGCCAGGCGCAAGATGCTGGCCACGCCATGGCCATGTCAGGCTCAGGCTACCTGCAGACATACCCACTCATGTCAGGAGACACCAGGGCGTTCCCCTGCCTTTATTTCTTATTTTGAAGAAACCCACCCTCCTGCTAAGTACCGGTGATGAGCTGCTGCTCGCCGGGCAGATGAGATACACGCCAGCCAGCACCAGCACACCCACACCTTGCCCAGAGCCAGGAAGCCCATCCCTCCTGAGCACAGAGCTGCACACAGGCTGCTGGGTACGCAGCCGGCAGAAGCCCAGTTGCTGGGCTCGAACAGGAGACAGGACGTCCTGCCACCACCACGGGCGGCTGCGGCGTTCCTCTCCATCTGCTTCGCCCCGAGCCAGCTCCTGGTGCCGGTCAAAACGCCTGGCACTAGCCAACCTCGGGGTGTGGACGCACAGAAAATGGGCACTGCATCTCAAGAGCTCGCCTGTGAAACCTGCCAGGGACCCACAGGCCCTTCTAGGGGACTTGACTGTGCCCTGGCTGCCAGAGGCAAGACACGCACCTCTCTTCAACTCCCCCAAAACCAGCTGCTTGCTGCCCACAGACTTCTGCCTCTCCCAGAGCAGCAGACACTGGTGGGGCAGGATCCCTGCTTCCTGCCCAGACCGCTCTTACCGCTCGGCAGAGGTCTGCTCTGCACCCTGACACCAGGCCGAGGGACAGCCCAGACAGACGAGCGCACAGCAGCCTTATCGAGGGCAGGGCAGCAGCTCGCTGGGCCGTTCTGACGTGTCTCATGACACAGGAAAAATAACTTCTTGTTAGGAGTGGCCTCCCAGAGCCTGTTCTTCCCACGGGCAGCAAGCACAGAGGAAGCCAAAGGGAAGTTAAGTGGCCTTGAACAGCACTCCTCACTTTGCCTTCAGGAGTCCCCAGTGATCCCTCCCTTGCCCCACATTTCAAGCACAGACACTCCTGTGACCTCAGGCAGGATGCTTTATCCTCCCCAGCCCCCCCAGACCTCCCGTTCTTCACTGAAGAGAAGCATCTTCAATTCACGTTCCAAGATGCACAGAAGACGTGTTCCTCCCTACTTTGGCCTCTGCTATAAGTAATTCTGTGACCCCTCCCTGGGTTAGCTGAAGATGTAACAACTCCCAGTGCAGCCCCAAACTCGTTTTTAAAATGTTGGCAGGTTAGTTACTTTTACAAAGGAAAACCAGCGTCTTTAACAGCGCTTGGAAGAGCGTGCACAGGAACCTGGGGCACCTCAAGCACAGCGACTCCAGTTTGTGCACAGGCACCAAGCAGTACCCAAACCCTCAGCACTTCCAGTCTGCTGTGCTAGTGGGCATAATGAAGTGTAATAACAGGCTGAATGACAGAAAAATGTCCAGTTTCAGCTAATTCACTTCACAGCGTGACACAGGCCAACCTTCACTCGCTAGCTCTGCTCAGCCTGACACACAGCGTACCCGAGGGGAAGCTCGCCCCTGCACAGCTCTGCATCTGGGCCTCATTCTGAACCCGCCCTTCAAGAAGCCACCAGCTCCACGGGAACAGCAGATGACCAGCTGCAGAGCGTGACTGCAGAGCTGCTGAGTACAACCACAGATGGTCCTGTGGCCCCATCCCCGTAGCTGTGGGATGGCACTTCTAGGGCAGCTCTTTCACTTCCCACCTCCTCACTCCCCGAGCACTGACCCCAACACTTCAGAGCAGCAGCATCACGTTTGTGATGTGAGGTGCTCAGGTTTTAGTCTCTAAACTCTTCAGCAAACAAGCAGCCCTCGTGTTTGACATTTAACCTCCCGAGAACAAAGGCATCAGCTTTGCCTATTTATTCTTGTACCTTTCACCAAAAATTGACTGTCTTCTGTTTAGGCAGGGAAGGCAGGAAGCAAGGAAGAAATGAAGATGCTCCCAAATCCCTCCTCGCTCCGGGTTCAGATGCCTTCAGAAGACACTCTGAGCACTCAAGTCTCAGCCTTTTCCTTCCGTAGGGCACGGGGTCAGCACCAGCCTACACCAAACAATACCTCTGGACAACTCTGAAATGTTTCTTTCCACCTTACCACATGTCACTCTCCCTCCTCCAAGGAGGCGAGTTCTGCCCGGGTGGCCTGAAGCCAGCACTGCCAGGGAAAAGCATGGCCACGCTGCTGCCAGCGAGAGGACAGAGGCCTGCACCTGGGAAAGGCACCGGGACGGCGATGGGGCACGGCGAGATCCCGCCAGGGGAGGGGAGGGTGCCAAGCGATACCTGCCCAAAGCGCTGCTCCAGGCCAAGGGGTACGGTTTCACTCCAGTGGGGACACAGTGCCAGGAGTCACTGCAACTACCGGGAGTTGTGGAGGGGCAGCGGCACGGCCCCGGCCCCGGGGCAGGCTGGCTCTGGGATCCCCTGCCCTGCCAGCCCCCGGGGAGCCGGGCCGAGCCAGGCAGCTGCTGCAGGCTCTGCCACTCGCATGCCCTCACTGCAGGGATTTGCTGCCTGCAAATGAATTTCAACGTTTAAACTGTCCAGGCTCATCTGCGTAGCAGCTCTAATACTCTTTAAGCTCCCTCAAATTTCTAAATGCTTAAAGCTATTACAATCTCTTTGTTATTTTACATTAGGCATCCCATTAACTGTTTTCTTACTTTGATGTAATCAGAGTTTTGCATTATTTGGAGATTAACTCCGGACAATAAGGCCACATGGCCAATCTTTTCTACCAGCAGACTGGCCTAGAAGAGAGGAGCCCGGTCTGCACAGCAGGGCAGCCCCACCTCTACCCAGGAGCCACCATCCCCATCACTCCAAGCACAGCCACCCTGCCACCCCCACAGCTGGTGATGGGCAAGGTGGCTATTCGTGCCTGTGCTAGGGTCTGCTCTGCCAGCGTTTGAGCCCGTTCCTCTGCAGAGCAAACGCCTGCAAAGTCGAGGTACAAGACCACCTTATGCAACCACCTGTCAAAGCTGCTGCTTTCTGCTGCTGCTCCGTTCTTGCCACACTCGGCATATACACACAGAAGGAACGACCACTTGTTTTTCCAAGTACAGCACCCCAAAGCCTGTCAGGATTTTTCCTTTCAGCTTACATTCCCGACAAACAAAGTACCCGTTTCATGACCCCTAAGTCAAAATTGAAGCACGGCTCTCCTTTCCCTTTTCCATCCCAACACGATCATCCGCAAGGTGCTGAAAGCACTTAGGCACTTAAAATATAAGTGAAGGTATTTAGCAAATGAGAGTGAGTTACATACTTCAGACATCCATCTTTTTACTCTTTGCATATAAAACTGACAGTAAAAATTTCCATTCTAAGACTGCAAAGCAAATGTGATACACGTAACTAATGCATCTGTAAGAGGGAAATGAGAGTAATCCTTTCCTTGGATAGATTAATGAATGTACATTAAGAGGAAATTCTTGGAGATGTAAACAAGTAGCATTCACTCAAATGAAAAAGATGATTGCTGCAATCAATCTTGCAATCCTTGCCCAGCATTGGCAACACCGCTGAAATAAACCACCACTGAAATTAGCCCAACAAAAGCCTCTCCACAGGACTGGACCCCCACAAACACACTAACACAGGAAGAAGCATTCTCCTGTCACCCAGACGCTGTGCACCCAGGAGAAAACCCTCACTTGCAGCGCTGCGTCACAGCGTGTGGCCTGTTCCTCCCATGAAACAGCATGTCAGGAGGGGTTTTCAGGTGACGCAGCACTGCAGCTGCCCCGTGCTCCTGCTGTGCTTTGTCACCCGGGGGTAGCTTTGTACAGGTACCCGCACAGCAGGACTAAGCACACACCCTCTGCAAATCACAGCAACACAAAACAGTGTGAGCGTAGACTGACATCACCTCGAGATGGAGCAAGCTCTGCCCAAGCAGAACACAAACCCTACAGTGCGAAGGGAATCGCTTCACTGCTCCCCTAAGCCATACCCCAGCAATCTCAGCAGATGCCCTTCACCAAGGCACCCCAGCGCTGCTGGCGTGGGCTCAGCATGCCATCGGCCACAACTCCAGCTCCCTCTGGGAGCGAGCCACAGCCAGCTCTCCCTGGCTGTGTATCCCACAGCAAAGCGCCCTTACCTGTGCCCTTCAAACCTCTTATCTTCTCCAGATGCTTTTTCAGTTTATCAGCGTTTCTGAATGCCAGCCTGCTCCTCCAAATGTACCCCTGGACCTCCAATGCTTCACATCACCCACATATCTGGCAGGTCTTCAGTGTTACCTGCTAAGGATTTGGGGATTATTTAACCCAATTCTTCAGCTATCACGCCATGAAGTTCATCATGTCCAGGCTCAACTGGGAGGCTTCTCATAGAGCTAACTGGCCTGTCACTAGTTCTTCCCTTACTGCAAGCTGAGATTTTGCCATTTTTCTTAGTGCTATAGGCATTAATCATGCACTAGTCAATGACCACTTCAGTGAAGACTGATACACTGTCCCAAGAAGCTCAATAAATCACTTACTGTCTAAAAACAGTCAGGGCTCCTGTTTATGGAGATTAACTTCCTCTGGAGTTTCACCTGCAGTGATTTTACCACTGGTTAACTGTATTCAACCAAATAGTGTGAGCTGGAGGAGCCCCACAAACCCTGGAATCCCGCTGGCTGGCCGGAGAGAAGACAGGCATGATGTGGAGAGAGCGCTCACCTCACAGGAGCTCACCTGCTCTGTGTGTATCGCTGGCACCCACATGCAAACTGACACGCAGGTTTCGTTACGTGCCTGTACAAGGGTCTTACAGACGCTGCACACACGTATGTTTACGTACAGGCGCGTACTTACCTATATGCACACGTGTGCCATGCTCCATGCATTTGTTTGCCCAGAGCAGGGGAGCCTCACAGCAAAGGGGGAGCCGGCACCCTGGGGTCTGTGCTGCGATCACTGGGGCGAGGTGAACCTGCCGCACGTGCAGACGAAGCAAGGCACACGGCAGGTTCCTCTGCACTAACACGTCTCGCTTTATGGGGACAAGCGGGCTCAGAGCCTCATCTCCGGCATAAAAATCACATCAATCAATGTCAGCATAATATTCATACATCAGAAAGACAACACTGGCTTTAAATAGGTACCAGCAGTTGCAGGAGACGAGGCGCTCGCAGAACTCCATCTCCGAAGAGCCTTTCATCTCCCTCGGAAACCGAAAGCCCCTAAATATAGGACTACTATTAAAAATTCATGAGCCTCAGCAGCTATTTATCAAAGTCATGGAAATGGGATCTTTCCGCAATGGTGAATGGCTTGACGTTCATTACTAATAAGCAAAGGCACACTTTATTGCGGCTTCAGAACAGAACACTGCTACCCGTGCCCAAGGAACACCGCAGTATCGCTGGGAGTCGGCGTTAGCCTGTGCTGCCACGAACACGTTAGCTCTGCCATCTGGATGCCTCACACTTACGAGCTCACAAATGACCACGCTCATGATGGCTCTGCAGAGCGTGTCTGTGTGAGGCTGCCAGGAAGGTCTGGGTGCTGCTTCCTGGGGATGGGGTGGTGCTTCGGTGCTCCTCTCAACCACCCGTGTCCCAGACCGTACCTAATGCGCCTTCCCCCAGCACCAACTGCTCTCCCTAGGGCAAAGCCATGCTGCAGAGGGGGCAAAGGCTGCTGCAGAGTCCCAGGGTCCCAATGGCAAAAGTCACTGCAGACATACAGCATCACCCTGCTAACTGCACGGTGACATGCCGGCAGGTAACGCCTGCGTCACGAGCGCAGCTACGGTCCCCTGGCAGGTGACGACACTGATTGGGATGCTGCCTTCGTTCTGCACGGCGGCTCCTTCTACCCCCCACTTGCAGCCTCCCTCTGCAATGACTTGAGCTGACCAGTTTAATCAGAAGAACAGCCTGACTTTCCTACAGAAGAGCTGCAAGAACTGCTCCTCTCTGCAGTAGTTTAGGGGTTTTTACACCTTTCATGCACCTTCTGTGTTGATGCGGAAGAAGCATTGCCATTCACTGCTGTCTGCTGGGATGGCCAGGAGTAACCCCTCCACCCCCCTCACAGGGAGGAAAACTGGGCACAGGGAAAAGTGTTCAGAACACCGTACACAAAAACTGAGTGGTTCAATTTCAGTGGATCCCTGAGGATCTGCTCTTCCCAAAGGGGCTCTGGAGGTAACCTGAGCAACAGCCGTCAGCCTGCAAGCGTACACACGCCTGTATCCATCACTGAGCGGAAGGCAGGAAGCTTAGACTAGAAGGATGTAGGATGATGTCCCCTGGGCCCAGTCAGGCCTCCAAGGTGTGGGAATCTGTGGAATTCAGGAAAACTCATGATTGCCTCATTGTAGCACAGGCAGCAATCCTCAGAGGAAGGATGGTTTGGCACCAGCTGCTGCTCTGAAGCCACTGCTCTGAAAAGGTATTACTACACCAAGACCGTGAAGGACTTTGTATATGTGGAACTATTTTGCCAGCCATCAGGACCACATCAGAAGGGGTTCAGCCTCACAAAGTCCATCATAGCAAACTGGGGAAAGCCGAACATGATTTCCTGCTTGTTTCCAAGTTTGAAACAGAAACAGAGAAAAACTCCTTTCGTGTTTGTAAATAAATAAATCATTCCCTCAACACCCCTTTCCCCTCTCGTTAATTTTACATCCTCTGCAGCTCACACCTTTAATATCGTTCCAAAACAACATCGTAACAACATGACTAAGAAGGTTTATGTTCTGGCAGCTACGGCTGTGATTTGAGAGACATTATTTTAAATGTTTTATCCTTTTCCCTTCTACACATTTTTGAAGCATCTGAGGAGATGATTTCAGGCTGCTGACAGCAACCACATACTCTTATTCATAGAAGTATTTTATTTTTGGTATTATTCCCTCCAGACACCCGCTTCCTTCCAAACCAGATACCGCTACAGGGCAGACTCTCAGCAGTGTGCCTGAGTCCCCTGGCCCAGACAGACCAAATGAGGCTGGGCAGAAGAGTCCTGGCCTAGCAGATGTGTGCCTTCCCCATGTAATTAAACTTTCACTGAAACGTATGACTCTGACAGTGAAACCCTAAGTGAGACTGTGACTTCAAGGGTTCGGGATTTGAAAGGCTGGTCCCTCCACTCACCTGTCCCACAAGCCCCACATCTGCCCAAAGTGAAGGGCAACGGAAACCATGATCTACAGTCAGCAGGAAGAGGAAAGAGAGAAAGAAAATTCTTCTCAGCACATTCCAGTGTTTACAGGGTGGGTATGGAGAAGAGGGAGACTCCCTTTTTGCAGGCAGCCAGGTGGAGAAGATGAGTGGCAATGGGTGAAGTAACTTCTGGGGAGATTCTGACTGGACACAAGAGGAAAACTTTTCATGATGAAAACAGCTGGCCATTGGGATAATCTCCCCTGGGAAGGGTTGAATTCCCCAGCATCGGACACTCTGAAGACTGGGCTGGATGGGATTTTGGGCTATCTTGCCTTGATCGTGCTTTTGCCAGGAAAGGTTGGAGCAGACGATCCTCACGGTCCCTCCAACCTGGGATTCTGAGTCCACAAAATCCCTGCAGAAGCAGCAAGCTGATGCTGGAAGAGCAGCTTGGCTCACAGAGACCCTTCTTTGGAGCGTTTGCTCTGAGGTGGCCGGTGCAGCAGAGACAGGCCAGGCTCTGCCACTGCTGCTGCGCTGTGCGGTCAAGCATCAGGAGAGTCAGGAGGGAAAGGGGAAGGGCACACAGTGCAACCAACACCTGTCATGTGAGAGCTGCTAAATAGGCCAAGCTGAGCTGGAGAGTTCTCTGAACCAAAAGACACGTGATTATCTCAGCTATGTGTGCACCCACACACGTTGAAACCCTGTTCAGCAGCGTGCCAGGGCAGGTGTGACTACCTTCAGGGACACAAACACTCTGGGACAACTCACAGGCCTGAGGACTGTGATAGAATGGAAGGTGTTTCTAAACCAAGGCTTTCAGAGGATGCATGGGATGCAGGGAATTCCTCTCCTAGGCTTGTACAAGGCTTGGCTTACAAACGGGCACCGGCATTAACTCCTGGCAAGGGGAAGGAAGGGTGATGCTTTGTACAGACGCAGTGCTGCTTGGTATTTATCACCATTTTCTAGCCCTCCCTTCATTCTACCTGTGCAATCAGGGCTGCCCCCAGCCTGCCCACCACCCCGCCCCGGGCGAGGGGATGCTCAAACTACACAGCACGTCCCAGCCGAGGCTTCGCCAGCCACTGGCACAGCTCCGACACCTTACCTCCTGCGAGGAGCACCCACCCCCCTCCAGCGCCCTGCTCACCTCGGGACCCATCGCAATCTGGGTCTTACCCAGGTACCATCCTCTTTGTTTCCTACTCTGCATTTGTGTCTGCCACGTTTCAGTACATTAATTTATTGGTGACTGCATTTCTGGCTTTCATTATGTTCAAACAAGTTATCCAGCTCTTCAAGGCCACTGGGTCCAGAACTTGCCTTCAGAGCTCTCTCAGCTCCCTGCAGTTGGGTATGATCTGGAAAGTTTGCATTCAAAACCTCAACACGTTCAGAACATTCCTGGCCGAACGCCAGTCGGAGCACAGGAAGCCCTGGGAGATGAACACACGCTGTCAGGGCGCCCCGCACACCCCGAGACCTTCAGGCTTTCAATGCCTGAGGGACACCAGCATGCACATCCTTTGCTTCCTCCTTCCTTGGAGAAAATTAAAAAGTTAAGGCAACAAGGGGAAACTACAAGGGGAGCTATAATTACATGTAAATCCCCAGATGGGCAGGACTCTGTTTGACACGTGGCTGGAGAAAGGACCATCTGTTTCACAAAGATACTACGCTCTTTTTTCTTTCCCCCCTTTTTTTTAATCCCAATTATGTTTTCGTCCTCCCTAAGTGGAAGCATTGCCGTGGTAATATCAAGAGTCTTAAAATAAGATTATGTTTTGAAATGAAAGAGTCTTTAACAGAGGATTATACCTAACAACAGCCAACTCAGCTCTCAATCAATTTCAGAGGATACACTTACAACTTCATTACTCTGGAGGAGGCTACCTTTACAAAGCAACAAACAAGAAGCCTTCACATGATGGCAGATGAGTTCAAAGAAAACCTCCTCTGGCTTTCTCTTTCCCCAAGCACATCAGCGACAGGACAAGGGGCAGCGGACACAAACTGGAACACAAGCAGGTCCATCTGACCATGAGGACAAACTTCCTTACCCTGCGGGTGCCTGAGCCCTGGGCCAGGCTGCCCAGAGAGGCTGCGGAGTCTCCTCCTGGGAGACCCCAAACCTGCCTGGACACCCTCCTGTGCGACCTGCTCACGCTGACCCTGCTTTGGCAGGGGATGGACTGGGTGATCTCCAGAGGGCCCTGCCAACCTCCACTGCTCTGGGAATCCGTGGCACTAGTGACAGCAGCCCTTCAACAACTATTGCCAGCATCTTCCCAAAAGCAAGGGAGAGGTTGTACAGAGCGAGATGCAGCTGCTTTGACGTGCCAGGAGAGGGACGGGAGGTGCCTCCTGAACTTTGGGACTTTCCTGATCCACAGTAAAAACACAAGCATTTAAACATTGAGCATTTCACATTGCAAACACACTGAACCCCACCAGTGCATCTCCATGTCCTTACAATGCAGGCACAGGCTGTGGTAAGAAGCAGGTTAGGGCTCCGAAAGCTTTAATACAGGGAAAATCCACTTGCATAACATGTGGCTTTTAGTTTTAATGGCTCTAAGGAGATAAAACACATTTAAAGCAAAGCCAAGACGGATGCTGAGCATCTCTCTCAGGCCAGAGACAAAGCCCTGTATCAGAAGGGATGCTGAAGGCAGAGGCCTCACAACATACTGGCTTGCAAAGGCCAGAAGGAGAAGTACTGAGGCAGTGAGGGAGGCAGGACACCAGCAGCGCAGGATGAGAGCGGGTGGTCAGAGGTAACACCCCACCAACAGCTCAGCCAACAGGCCAGGCCCCTCTGTCTGATTCAGCACAGGCTCCCCTCAGCCCCACACCGATACAGCACCAGAGGGGTGACTGCACAGGCTCACCCCCTCTCTGACCAGGTCCCAGGCTGGCTCTGTTCTCACCAGAGTCAACGGTGACACTCGAGTGCACGTCAGCCGTGTACCTCTGCAGCCTACAGTGTGCACACTGCCACACACATCAGCAGCACTGCCATACCATCCTCATCACGAGGAGCTCAGGCAGCCCTCCTCAGCAGTCAGCTCTGTAATCACACCCTTCGCTCCAGATCCAAGGCTCTTCCCTGAACCTTATATCCCTCTCACCCCTGCCAAAGAAAACAGAGCACAAAATACACGCAGCACAGCTGTGTTTTCAAACAGGAGAATGGGAAACCAAACAGACCCAGACTCGGGTTCTGCTGGTGAAGGAAGGAAAAAATATCTTCAGCATTTTATTTGCAGTGCTGCTATCAGCATCTCTGGGGCTGAACTGTGCCTCCCAAAACACAGCAGGGCAGCAGGAGAGCTCGCTGTTGCACTGGTAAGACACAGGGCTGTTTAAGAGGGAGTGAGAAGGTGACACCACACTGCTTGGCAGAGCCTCCTGCTGTGTCTCAGAAACACAGACAGAATTTTCAGAGGTTCAAAAAAGCCAGCGAGCCAATAAACATTAAATGTCCAATCAGCCGTTCGGCTCCAGGGGAGCAGAGTGGATGCAAACAGGAGGAAGAGGCAGTGAATCGTAAGCAGCGAGGCAGCTCTTCCCTTTTGTAAGCTGACTGAGGTGCCAGTGCACAAATCAGGCCTGGCTGAAATTAGTGCATGCATTAGCATCTTCCAACGCCGCCTGCTGCAAGCTCTCCTAGGTCAGGAGCTGTTCATCCCTTTCCTTTAGAGCCGAAGGCACAAAACCTGGACACACAAGACATTCAAAATGCCAGCAGTTCCCTTCCGCTGGTGATCATCTCACATCAGCCAAAAGGAAAACAATTACTACAGGGTAAATCAGGGTTGAAAACAGAGCTGCTGAGAAGGGGTCTAACCAACGAATCCCATGGCTCTGCATGAGCTAGCCATGCAGCTTACTCCTGCGTGTCTGCAGAGAGCTCACTGCGTCTGGGGATGGGCGGATCTGTGCATCCCCTGTGCTGAGACACGCTGGGGGCAGCCCAGCCTGCTCCATACGCTGTAACCCTGCTGCCCTCCACGCACCACAAGCCTTGCCTTTTCTGCACCCCAGGCAGGAAATAAAATGTTCTTAAAATTATCTTTTTCTCCTTCCTGCCTCCTGCCACTTTCCTTCCTCTCTTCCAGCTGCAAGGTGCCGATTCCCTCCCAGGCGTTCCCTCTGCTGCCAGACTGGAGAAGGCGAGCGTCCCCTCTACCTCCTCCTGCCCTGGAGCTTCGCCCACACTGGCTGCACAGCCACTGCCGCCCACACTGAGAAGGGACCCCCCCCAAAACCAGGATGCCTGCGAACAGGCCCTGGGCTGGGCTGCCAGCCTGAGCATCGCCACTGAACCAGGAGATTCGCTACGGGCACTGACTCTGTTCCTCAGCATGACAGCACCCTAAATCTGATGGGTGCCCCACCTACATCTGATAATCTGCCTAAGGGAAAGTGGTTTTTACGGCTCTGTGGAAAAGTACAGTATCGCAGAGGTACTGTCAGTCACCTAATACCAGAGATACACGGTATTTCTGCCACCCACCCTGCTGGAACAATCAGCAATATTTCTAAGGCAGGTCTCAGCGAAGCAAAATATCACCAAAGAGCAGCTGAATATTAATGAGACCAAAAGCCACAGCTCTTCACCCAGGAAAATCCTCCTGGCTATTTTGCAGAACAAGATAAATACAGACAGATACAGTATCTGCCTTATTTATCTGCGTTTTTAGTTATCAGAAGCAAACAGGAGAGGACAGCAGTCCTCTGGAGAGGAGCCTGCCAGCCCCACTGCCCTGCACCCTACCCATGGTATCCCCAACCGTACCCCTCTGTACCCTCCTGCCCCATCCCAAAGGACATCCAGCAACTCCCAAGCAGGAGAACGAGTCTTCCTCAGTCACAGACCCAAACATCTGCTTTCAACACAGGGCAGTCGGAGGGGGCTGCACATCTCCCTGCCCTCGCTCCAGGTAGCTCAGCCCCAGGCACCCTCTGGGTCGCAGCGCTGGAGTCCCATCTGCCCTCACCAGTCAGTGGGTACGACCCAGGTCCTGCTGCTGCTGGTGGGACAATACAGAAGGATGCTTTGTGGCACCTGAAGAAAGGTCTGTGACTAGGCAGAGCTTGAAGGTGGGCCACTGACAGCACCCAGCAGACCAGAAGTCCAGAAACACCCTTGGCATAAGACAAGCACCTTCTTAAGCCCCAGCACCTCCATTCTTAGTGTAGGAAACCGTACAGAGCCAGAGGAGCAAGATTTGCCTTCATCTGCCTTCATCCCTGGCCTTCACCAATACTTAGTGTGTCCCTCAGTACTGATGCTACCCCATGGTGACGACAGGACAACAGAAAGGGGACGAAAGGACCACTGCAATGACGGTCTTGGTAAGGAGCATCGGCTGCTGTAGGTGGGACTTGGCCCCCAGCACGGAGCCACAGGAAGAATTTAGGAAATGTTGTGTAATTCACACAAAACAGAAAACCAGAGTGTAGCAGCAGCATCCAGAGCGAACAGGACATCTCTACTCCCAGCCTCTTGCAAAGCCAGGAGGTCTGGGGTGACAAAACACAGTCACACCTGGAAGGGGGCTGTTTTAGAGAGGGCAACCCTGAGCGGGAGCAGCCCCCGGAGCTGCAGCACTAGCCAGGATTATGGCACCTCCAAGTTCTTCACAAAACCAATTCCAAAATGACCCCTGCGCCGTGCACTGGGGCACGCAGCCATCACAGGCAGGACCTGGATCTGGGGTTGGCCCAGAAGGGACAAAGGGTTTAGATGGCATTTCCTCTGCCTCCGAGGTTTTACGCTGAGACTTCCCCAAAGCACTGGAAAGGGCTGGCTAAGCCCGCAGCAGCCTCCCCAGACAGGCATCACTCTCACCACATTGAGCAGTGAGATGTGGAGAGCTCAGGAACTCACCAGGTATCACAGGGAGGCAGAATCTGAAGGCCTGTTTCCTGTTCCCTTGTCCTTACCTCTACGTTTAAACAAACACTCCTGTAGCCTGCAATTCCCAATGAACGTGTGCTAATTATCAGTCATCCAGGGGAGCTGAACACACACCCTTGCGAGCTGCTGCGGGGGGCCCAGGGACACTGACTCAGGGCAGGAGGCAGGGGCAGCTCCCCCGGCAGCAGCATCCCTGGCCACTGAAGCAAAGGCAAGGCCGTGCCCCCGCAGCCTCTCGCCCTCCCTCCCCTCCCCACTCTCCCTCCCAGGGCCTTGGCTTCCCGCCCCTCAGCGGCAGCGCTGCCGACTGCAGGGGTTCCCACGCACGCCGAACCCCCCGGGCTGGTCTGGGGAGCAGGCTGGTGCCTGCCTTTTGGCCACGCTCGCCCAGCGCAGCACTGTGACATGGTGGCACCAGAACCCGACCAAGCCACGAGGCTGAAGGCTTCGTGGCCGGGGTCTGGACAGAGCCCACAAACCCCGATGGGGCGGCAGCGCTGGCTGCCAAGCCTTTATGGGCCTGCAGAGAGCCAGCGTGTCACAAGTAACTTGACTTTCCCCCAAAACGGCCCGTGTGCCATCGGTCGGCACACGTCACCATGCTCCTGCCCACCCACCTCCCGGTCCCATGGCACTGCCGGCGCAGCCAGCGTGGCTGCTGGCAGGGCGGGTGCCAGGCAGCACCGCAGGCTGGCTGGGGCAAGGCCTGCACTTCAGACTCAGACCAGAACATCCTCCCGTGTTTCCACCGGGCTCAGCGTCACACCAGAAACCACCCCATTCCTTCCAAGCCCCAGTGAAACACCTCAAACCCCAACTACACAGGACTCAAATCACACTGCTGCTACGGGAAAGTAAAGAACTGTGTTAAATGCCCCCATCCCCACTCAGAAAACCTTGAGTGCGTTCAGCACCCTGCCTTTGAATTTCCCTTGGCCAGAGCTGACCAGGACCAAGGGAAGCTTTTCCACTGGCTGCAGTGGGGTTTGTAGCAGTAAAGCAGAATATTCTTGCAACAGCCCCACGAAAGCATTGATCTGTAAAGCCAAACACCCCTGCAAGATGCACAGGGCAAGTACCACTATCCCCACCTAATGCATTTTGCTGTCAGTGTTCCTGAAAGGCTTCTTGTCTCGTGACTGGGTCAGCTCAGCCCCGTGCTGGACGAGACTTTCTGGCAGTCCATCGCAGCCGGCTTTCTTCCCATCCACCCCAGAGCAGAGGTGGCCAAGTTTTCCTTTCTGAGCTGTTTGATATATGCTGTTGGAGCTCTCAAATATGTGGATAGGATCCCCAGGGAGGGTTTGTGGTTGTTTGGGAACATTTCCTAAGGTGTTTTTGAAATCTCTTTAAACTCTGAGATTTTTTTCCCCTCTTCCCCATCATTTCTCTTACTGCTGCCAAACTGAAACATAATGAGTTCATTTAACTGGGCCTGGAAACACATCCAAGGGATCCATGAAGTATTTTAGGCCAGTCCTGTTCCAGGGACCTCAGCAAGCAGATCTGGCTGAAACTTCCTTAACAACAGATCCATTTAAAACGTGAGAAAAAGCCCGAACCAAACTCCCTAACACCAAAATGTGTGTTTCAGCAGTATTTCCATGTTTGTCAAGCCATCTGAGGAGACGCGAGCTGGCGTTCAGTGAAGCCCCTGACACCAGGACACAGAGGGAATCCCCAAGCTCTTCACTAAGGTCCTGTCACCCAAAGGAAAAAAAGCAACAGCTCCTGAAAAGCAGGAAGGAAGCACCAGTGAGACACAAGCACTCCGGAATCACACGCCTGTTTCTGATCAGTTCCTGCCTGCAGTGTGATTTACAGGTTTATATTGCAACGTCGTGCCCACCCTCCCCTGCCACGGGAGCACATCACCAGGCAGCGACACCCATCTGCCTTTTCCTTTCAATTCCCAGGCATGCCAGTTACTTGCTAGCAGCCCTGGATTCCCTGGGAACTAGCCACAGCTGCTTGCCTAAGGCTTTGCATGGTAAACAGCAGATCTTCCCATACTGGGACAGGCTGCGATGCTCCACGAGGACAGAAAAACTGCACAGTCAGCTTATCCCACAGGAGAGACTCAGGAGGCTTGGCCCAAGAGCTGGAGCACAGTGCGCTGCGTCCTGCATGGCCAGCGAGCTCGGCTGTGTCTCCTCTGTGACCAAAGCAGCTGTGCAGAAGGGTCCTGGCCGGCAGCAGAGCTGGAATAAGCTACAACATTCCCTGATTTCAGCTGCCAGTACAACAGCTCATGTGCCCAATGCGACAGGCAAAGCCACGAGCTCCCTGCTCTCTGGTGTTTCATAGACTGCTGATGCTTACTGCGGCGCTGGTTCATTTCAGAGGCTGCAGAGAGCAAAGCTGAGGCTCAGTTAATAAGCAGATTAGTCCGACTCCTGGATGCCAGGTCCTGCCAGTGCCTACCCAAGGCCATGATCCGGATGCAGCTGCACTGGAGCTGGGAGGGCAGGTAAAACCGCCCTTCGGCCGGGCCCAGCGCAGCAGCTCACTGTGCCTCCTGCATGCCCTCACCACGAGCATGGCACAGGCTTGGCAGTCATCTCCGCTGCGGTGGCTCACGTCCTAGTCCTGAAAGAAGAGCTGGTGATGTGTGTTCACAGGTCAGAGGGAGAGCACGGGAGACCAGGCGGTGGGAAGAGCTGGGGGAGCCCCACGGTTCAGCAGCCCACCACGCTTACCTGCAGCACCCCCCGGAAACAGGCGGACTCTGCACACAACGCTGTGTAAGCCGGCGTCAGGGGACAGCAAAGGTGAGGCGTGCTGCGCTTTGGCACTGCTCAAGCACTCCTGCCCCTCTCCAGAGAGGGCAGCCAGACCGATCTTATTTCCAACACCAGCCACAAAGCTTATGTTTCACCTCCATCCTTGGCAGTTGTTTTCAGTTTTCATTGTTTACCCTCATATTTATCCCGAAAACAATACAACGTGCTCAGCAGAGATGTGTCAGGAGAGCGCAGCACACAAAATAACATTGGCAGGCAGATCACTGGGAGTTTAAGGGCCAGATGCCCATCAGATAATGATCTGCAAGCTGTTACTCCACACGTGGGTGAGCACATGGGACCCCGCTGCAAGCCGAAGGAATGTTTTTTCTTGGCAATCAAGCCCAAGCAGCGTATGGAGTGAGTGACCAGCCCAGGCAGTGACGGGGGTTACGTGAAGCTGCACTCACCTTCGTGGCCTTACAGCACTGCAGGGAACAGAAGAGAAACGAGTACCGGGACCCTGGCCCCACTCCCACTGCCCCAGGAAAGCCACACAGCTCGGATGCAACCTGCGACAGAGGATCCAGACCCACAGCGTCCTCAAAGCCCTCGGCTTTCAAGGCAGGGACTCTTCCCACCAGGCACTGTGCACACTGCTACCCACCGGGGCTCCAGGCTGCAGGAGCTACAAACATCCTCATTCAGCACCACATGAGGCCAGAGCCTCCCTGCACACTGCTGCATCCAAGCTGACACCTCACTGTGCCAGCTGGGGACGGTCTGGTTTCCCCTCACAACTCTTCCTGGGAAGCCCTTCTGAACACCCATCTCACGGCTAGAAGCGTCTGGTTTCATTGCCAATCCACATCCACGGGTTCTCCCGTGCCAACCCTGCCCCCCAGCTCAGTGTTCATCACCCTGCACTGGATAAACAGCGCTTATTTGACTCGGCCGAACCAATCCAGACCAGGGTGTTCTCTTCTTGTTCTGAGCCTTCACAGCCCACTGCTGATCCCAGTATCTTCCCAGTTACCTGCTCCAGCCTGAGCTGCCCTTGCTTAGTGTGATGACACCATTGCAGGGAGCAGTCTTCACGAGGTCTGGCTGGAGCACGAACGCTCTCTGATCTCTGCTGGAAATGCTTCACGTGACACCGCTCCAGAGCTCGCTCCCCCCGCACAGGAGCCGTGCTCAGACTCTCACCGCAGAGCTGAGGCTGTTGTGCTCATCCTCAGGACATCCCAGTACTGCTCCGAGCTCACACCACCTCCCAGCTGCATGTCCCACACTTCTGTCCAACCACCACTAACAAATGTTTGGAAAAGACTGTTCCCAAGACCCAAAACCTGATGAACTCCCCCAGGAACGCGTTTCCAGCCCGCTTGCTTCTGCAGGAGGCTGAGATCCCAGGCCCACACCACTCAGCAGCGTGGGTCCTACCAGTGGGGTTCATCCACTCCCTTTCTGCTTTACAGCGGAGCTGGGAACAGCACGCCACCACCTCACACCCCAGAGCTCTGTGTGACCGCTGTGCTAGAGTGACACGCTGCCCTCGCCAGCTCACCACGACAAGAGCTGCGGCTGGGGACAGCCCTGCTCCAAGCAGGGTGTGGAAGGAGCACATGGTGCCACTCCACTTTTGGGACACCAAAGCAAGAGGGCCAGCCTCAGCATCCGGCTAGAGCCACGCTGACCACAGGTGTCATTAGTGTCCAAGGACTAGTGCTAGCTCTGAGATGAAGGCACCAAGACCTGACCCCACAGCTGCTCAACCGTGACGTGTCTGTCTTTGCCCTCCCATCCTTTCCCTGTCCTGTAAATAGCCACCTACTGCAAACATCCTTAAGATCTCCAGCTGCATTTTATGCAACAACATCCACTTCATGAAGGCACTGCACGGTGATCCCGCTCTCCCTCCACTGGAAAGAGAAAAGGTGAGCTCAGCTGCCCTCCAGACCCACCCAAAGCTTGGTGACAGGGATGCTTGCACCCAAGCCAACACTGTAGGTCAGGCTTTTATTCCTTTTCACTACCCAACGCGTTCAGCTTACACATAAATCCAAGCCTGATGCCTGCATGCCAGAAGAACTAGCTCAGAGCACGCTTCAAAGCCAAGCTGTCTTCTCTCTGCTCCATCACTAACAAAACTGTGAGGATTGGGAAATCACCACAGACCAGAGGATCTTGTTGAGGATGTCCAGGTCGTAATAAAACCCACCTGGCTCCTTTCCAAGTTACTCCTCCTTACCTTCCTGTCAGGAGTGACAAACTGTTGCTGGTGTCAGTAAAGGCAGCCAGACATGCTACAGGAGCAAAGCAGAGGGTCAGATAAAGGCCATGAGTGAACCATACTGAAGCTCTGCTCTCCGGCATCGCCCACCACCCAAGTTCAGGGTGGTTTGAGAGAGAAGCACCCAACAACAGCTCAGGACCAGCCCGCCCTGTCCTGGGCCAGCTAACGCGGCTCCCATGCATCTTCTACTCTGCAAGAGAAGAAACTCTTCTCACCCAAGTCCCACACCCCAACTGCCCCGAAACCAAACAATAGACACCCTGGCCATGTTTGGCGCTGCAGCTCTGTCGGCAGGGAAAGGTGAGACAGGGCAGAAACAGATCGATCCAGGGGCTCTGCTGTTCCACAGGCTGGAGTGCTGCAGGGCAGAGGACGCACAAGCAGGCGGGACACCAGGCGGGACATGGAGCAGGACGCAGGGTGGGACACAGGGCAGGACATGGGGCGGGACGCAGAGTGGGACACGGGGCAGGACGTAGGGTGGGACACAGGGCGGGACGCAGGGTGGGACACTGGGCGGGACACGGGGTGGGACGCAGAGTGGGACACGGGGCGGGATGCAGAGCATCCACCCCGCTGGGACCTGCCCCCGGCACCAGCAGCTCTCTGGCCCACAGGAGGATGCTGGCATGGGAGCACTGGGTGATGCTGGTGCCTAAAGGGGTGGCCTCAGGAAGTGAAAGTGAGCACCTGTGCTGGGAACCAGACCTGTCCTTACCTTCCAACCAGGGCAGGTGCAATTACACAGCTGCAACATTTTTCACACCTGAAAATGCAGTTTTTCAGCCTGATCCTCCATAACCATAACCCTTCCTCAGCTTGCTGCAGCCTTGCATTTTGCAATCTGCACAGACAGGCGTCGGAGGCAGTCACAGGGATTTTTTGTTTAGCAAACAGAAGCTTTATACGTGGACTCAAAGGATATTTCCCTAAGTAAAAACAGAGAGGTTTTTTCATCATTTTTCCTTAGAACAACAGGTGTCTCATACGCAATCACAGGTAAAAGACAAACAGATTAGGAGATTAACTCTCCATAGGCAGTAAAATGCCATCTGCTTTATGAATCAGTTTAGGTACAACACTCTTCTTCCAGATGACATGTCTTCTGACGTAAAAAGAAGAAAAGTAATGCTTCAGAGCCGCCTTCCCTCAGGCAACACTCCATAAACCCCAAAGCTGCACGCTGCCTTATTACCCCCATTGTTTTGGTTACAACTCTCTGGAAACCAAGCTGGTTACAACACATCTCTCCAAAGTTAATGCTATAATAAATCGTAATTAAAGCACCAACAAACACGACAGGCCAGGAAACAGAGGGACCAGGCTCAGTAAGAGCCTCTCTGAGCAGGTTTTCACAGCCCACATAGCCGCGCAAGAGACATCAGCTGCACCAGAGGCCGTGTCTGGAGGCCAGAGGGAGACGTGTCCGGAGACGGGCGCTGGTGGGAGGAACAGACCTGCAGCAAAGCACAAGGGCTCCGAAAGACGACAGCAGTCTGGGGCGGGGGCACGTATGTAGGGCAGGAGAAACAACCCTTCCAGCTGCTGGAAGCCCTGGCTGGCACTGGCTCCACATCTGTGGCTCAGAGGCAGCACTGGCCCTGAGACTCCGGGCCAGCCCAGGTACAGGTGGAAGAGCTTATGGGTCCAGCTGGGAGAAACTAGTCAAGAGCAGCTCTTTAGCATCCTACTCTCTCCAGCCAAGTGAGCAGCTCCTTACGATCTTGGTGTTGCACACTGATGCCAGGAGACTGTCACGCACCTGCAGCAGGGATGCAGGTCAGCTTAGCAAGCACCGTCCACCCAAACCAAAGGGAAGAGTGCAATCAGGGCGAGGCACTGGGCAGAAGGTGGGTACGGGGGGTAGGCATGCTTCCCCTGGAGCATCGCCAGGAAATCACCACTGGCCCAGTCATTATCTGCATTATTCCACGGCAGCTGCAGAAGTATGAGCAAAGGCATGTCTGCAGAGGGCAAGGGGGACTGACAGGCACCGTGTGCCTTTCGCTGGCCACAACTACACCTCCCCTAGGAGCCAGGCAGCTGTCAAACACCAGCAGAAGCTGCTTAGGTGCGGCGTACAGGGAAGCACCCATCAGCAGAGCACTCCCAAACACCTCTTCCAAGCAGCCTTACTCGGAGCGGAAAGCCCAGGAGCCCAGCGGGGTTGGGTGCCCAGCTCCCGTGGCAGCGCCTGGCCCCGGAACCAGGCGCCCGCTGCCACAGCCCTCTTGATCGCCCTGGCAAGCAGGCACCCCCAGAGCCAACGCTCAGGGCCTGGGCAGCCGAGTGCCCACATCACTTCTCCCCGGCCGCGGCTGGACTTTGCAGCCTTGCCCCCGGCCCCACCAAGCATTCAGCCATGCCAGAGGAGGACTGACAGCTCTGCATTACTCCCCAAGAAAGCCTGCCAGCCCCTGAAAGGATTCGACACGCTGGCTTACACCGGATCTCAGTTTTTCCCCTCATTTCCATGCTGTACCTCCACTCAGTCAGATTTCAAGATAAGTCACTCCTTTTAGCCAAGGCAACCTTTTGTTCCAGAGAGACCTAGCACTAACTTGCCGTTCACTGCTGTAAATCATTAACATCACAAATGCCAAATCATGAACCCCAAATTCAGAGCAGTCGTACTGCGCTTACAAACCAACCCAGTGCCCTCCCAAGACATTTGCTGCATTGTCTGTAGGGTTTGTCACCTCACCAGATGGTTACTGCATTACTTCGATATCTCCTGCAAGACTTTTTCAGTCCTGAAAGTCTTGGGAAAATTAAGCTGCGTTTAACAGGAAACCACAGTGTGTTTTCCATAAGCTCATGTGCACAAAGCATTATTTGGCAGAAGGGTAAATACAACCAACTATGGAGAAATCCTTACAGAAGGCTAGAGACAAGACTTTTTCCTTTGCTCTGAGCTAGGAAAGCCTCAGCTCAGCTGCCATCTGTCATCCGATTCAGAAGTCAAGAAGAAGAAGCAGCAAGTCCTTCATCCGTGCTCTCCGGGCGCTGTCAGGACGGGGGCACGGGCAGGCCAGGAAGCCTATGGAATGAGGTAACACAGACGCACAGCCCCTCGTGCCGCAGGGCACAGGACTCTACCACCCAGGCCCCATCCCTTTGTGATGACCACTGCCCTGCCTTCGCCCCATACCTCTCAGGACAGCCAAATCACTGCTCCTGAGATAGGAAGAAGAAATCCTTCAACATGTGGTGCCGAGTGCCTGGGGCGCAAGCTTTGACTGCCCGACAGCTCAGCACGAACAGGGGCAAAACAGGACCGAACATGAGGTTCCCAAAACCCTGGCTAGGCACCCAGCCCCCCAGCACTGAGCACCCAGGAGCTGACCAAGTGCCCAGCGTGTCTCACAACCAGCCTGCTTATTTTTCATGCCTATCCAGCACCCCAGATGCTCAAGGTTAAGGTCTCATGCTCGCGAATCTGTGTCAGTGCCAGAGGAGACCCTGTGACGACGTGAACTGCTCACGGATGAACTGCTGGGAAGAGTGAGCACCAGGTGTGTGCGGAGACGGGCGCTGGGGAGCAGAGGGGACGGGCGCTGGAAGCACGGCGGTGGCACGCACCCAGTAAGGCACACCGTCCATCTGTGATGGCAGGCAGGGCCAGGATGACCAGCTCCCTCCTGGCTCCCTCTCACAGCCACCAGAACGGGCTGTGTAAGTACTCAGGTCGTTCACTAAAGGCAACACAAGGGCGGAAAAGCACCAGCTTCTCCCCTCAAAAGCATTTCAGTCTCACCCTGACTCCAACAGCACTGCAGAGCACCTCCAGCCCTGCAAACTACTTCAGCAGGTGCTGGAGTCCTGGTAAAAGCCCAAGCACTTCAGTGTTCTTCTAGGCCTGGTCTCTGGTGAGACACAGAGGGGAGCGTGCTTGTTCTTCAGGCTGCCACTGCAGACACACCCCAGCTGCCTCTCACAGAAGGGCCTGGCTCATGCTGCCCTAACTCGGGCTGCACAACTACTGGTAGAGCAGAGCGCTTTCCGTGGGCTCTCTGCTTTGTCCGATCAAAAGCACAAAGCGGCTAAGAGTCACTTCTTAACAAGATGAGAAACACTACCTCTGTTGCAAATAACAACGGTGTTACCTTGTTAACTCACACCCTTCACTTAACTGACTCCCAGACCACATTTAGGGATAAACAGGCACCCACTGAAGGGTGCTGTCTGCCCTGCACAGCATTTTCCAGCAAAAGAAATCTGCGAGTGAGGGTGAGTCTCACAGGCACTGTTACAGAAACCGTGAGGAGATGCAGCAGGGCACCAGCCAGCTGGGCACCTGTCTCTGGGCCCTGGCACAGACACTGACCAGAGGAAGGGCACCAGATCCCACTTCTGGCTTTTCCTTCCCGTTGAAGCACTTTGTCCTGTCAGAAGGCTGAAATGAAAAGCCGGGCACAGCCCTGTGCAGAGCACCTCCAGGCAGCAGGGTGAGTTCAGGGAAGGGTTTTTGAGGGAGCTATTTAAAGCGCTCCTGTTACTGTAGCGTGTGCGACTGGCTGAGGCAGTCCCCCGCGGCATCCACAGCTCCCTCTGCCCCGGCACAGCTGCCCACAGCCCAGCCCAACTCTGGCTGCCTAGCCTGCAGATCCTGCCCCAGCTGACCAGAAAGCCTCACGGCTCACACTTGGAGCAAGCAGGACCCAACCAGGCTCCCCACAGGTACACACCACAGCCCAACGGGATGGGGCAGCCCCACAGCAAATGCTTTAGAGGCCCAGCTTGCCGCTGACTGTAGCTGCAGCAGGAGCACGGGCGCTGCCTGGAAGTGCCAGCAGATCATTCTGGAGGAGCAGACCAATGTACACACCTCTGCAAGCGTACACGCAAATCGGAATGGCTTCCCAACCCCCAGCATGGCTGAATTCGGGCCAACCCCCTGTGTCCTGGCCCCAGAGGGATCTCCATGTGAAACCTCTGCTGGCCTTTAGGACAGCATGAAGCCTGTCCAACCCCTTTTCTCCAACAAACGTGCTCTCTTGCCCTGACCCCACAGGCAACCCCTGCTCCTTCCCTGTGTCCCCACAGCAGCCAAAGCTGTGCCTGGCTGCAGGGGGTGATGACCAGCTGGAGCCGCAGCCAGGCGCAGGCATGCCTGGGACAGGAGGGGAGCAAAGCCCCCATCCCACGGGCCCGCACAGGGAGGCCAGGCACCGCAGGCGCCACCCCAGATAGTCCCCTGGCAGGGTCCATCTCCCCTACCGCTTGGCCCCTGCCCGGCCAGGAGCTGCCCCTGCAATCCAACCACTGCTGCAGCCCACCTGGCTGCCTTCCGATGGGGCTCCGGCGGTTCTGTCTGGGTGGTTGGGTTTTTTTTAAATTTAATTCAACTAAGACCCTGAATACTGATTAGATCCAAGCCCCAGCCTAACCCTGCCAAAGTTATGTAATCCCTGAAATCCAAAAAGCCTTGAAAAGCTTAAATGTGACAGTGCCGGTGATGTCATGCTGCTGAAAGGTTACCATGGAAACCGCTCCTACTGCTGCTATGTGCCTGTGGCTCTCAGCACCAGAGCCCAGCATCCTCTGCTGAGCACACAGTACCCCAGCGCTAAAATTCGGGAGAAACGGTGAGGACAGTGGGTGCCCTTCAGCTCCCTGCGCTCTCCCCATCCCTTCCCGCAGGTGCAACAGCCCAGCTGCCTCTGCAGAGCCCCTCCAGCCCCTCACAGGCCTCCTGGGGGCAGAGACCCCACAGGCAGCCCCCAGCACCACCCAGGCCTCACCGCAGCACCTGTTAACCTGTGTGGTGCGGCTCATCCGGGGACACCCTGTCCCAGCTCCCTTCAGCCGCGCGCTGAGGTGCATCCTCGTCCCCACCTCTCATCCTCAGTAGCCACAGGGCCACGTGCTGGGCTGCCCCACCAGAACCCCTGCACACCCACAGGACTACATCCATTTTCATCACAAGTTTAAAAAAAAAGCAAAAAAGGGCAACTTCCAAACCACACAAGGCACCAAAAAGCACTGCCGAGTCCTCGCAGTTACAGAGAAGAGCTCCAAAACGTTTCCCCAACCTGAAATCAAATAAAAAGATCAAATCTCCTGGCTTTAAAAACCACTCCCCCTCCCCAACCAACCTGGTAATTCCTGTGCCAAGGCAGCTCTAAGCCTTTGTGCTGGGGTTTTTTCCTAAGAGGTAAAGCTTAACTTTCTGACGTATCTCCTCCTGAGTTCACCCTCGTCTCACTGATGAACTAAAACGAATGCAGTAAATTAAACTCTGGGTTAATTTAAAAATCCAAGCAAAGGGAGTGCCCTTGTGGTTTTATTTCCTTCAGAGAAATGGAGAAATTCCCCCTATTAAAGGGTTCTGCATTTTTAATCATCCTCTCTGTCAGGGCATTTGTGACACACCCTTACGTAAGGGCTATAAACCGATTTTGTGTTCTGAGAGATGTGAAATGATTTTGTCTGGGTTTGGTATCCATGTGTACAAGTAAGGAAACACTGGGAGCATTTAGCTCAGCCCTAATTTCAAGGACCGCCCCATCTAATTATGTCTTCATCTGGATCATACACGTTATGTCCACACAAATGGCCTCAAGCTGGAGCACAGGGAGTTTCACACCAATTTGGGGAAGAGCTTCTTCCTGGTGAGGGTGAGGGAGCCCTGGGACAGGCTGCCCAGGGGGTGTGGAGTCTCCTTCTCTGGAGAGATTCCAGCACCGTCTGGACACCGACCTGTGTGACCTGTCCCAGGGACCCTGCTGTGGCACGGGGTTGGACCCCATGGGTTCTGGAGGTCCCTTCCAACCCATAAAATCCTGTGAATCTGTGAAATGGGCAGAACGTTTTCCTCCTTGAAAAGAAGCCCTCAGCAAGGGAGTGGGACAGGACCACTGGACAAGGCTGCACACACGGAGCCAGACCGGGGCGCCCCAGCCAGTGCACATGGCCCCACTGCTGCACCGAGACCCGCATCAGCCCCAGCATCCCCGAGGCATCTCTGCTCCTTTGCTGACTGTCAAGGGACCCAAACAAAAGGAGCCAGCTGGGCTGACCCGAGACAATGTGCGAGCATCAACCAGGACACCCTGGCAGCACCTGCCCGGCTTGGCCGTTGCCCTGTCCTGACAGCCCGGGCTCAGCTGCGAGAGCAGTGTCCAGGCAGTGCATGGTGGCGCCGGGGCAGAGACATCCCACCGCAGCTGAAGGAGCAGTAAACCACCCTCTGCAGGGAGATGTGCGTGTCTGGTTTGTCCCATGTTGCATTTACCCTGCAGAGCAGCTTCCATCGGGAGGCTGGAGAGCCCGAAATGCATTTCCAAAGAATGCATCACACCCACTTTGGCAAAGCTAAGAGAATAGTCTCAAAAAGGCTTGAGGGAACCATCTGACTAAATGGACTCTTGTTTTCCCATCTCCCATGAAATCCCTGCCAAAAAGCCTATAGAACACAATGCAACAAAACCAAATCACAATGGTGAAATTTATCCAAACGAGATGAGGAGTCTGTATTTTTGAGCTTAGAATGGATTCTCTTTGTTGGCATTCACGATCTGATAGTTACACACACACTCCAGCTTACTTACCCCCCAAATGATACCAAAGCATGACCGCTTCACAGGACACACCGCAGGTGGAATCACACTCTGCAGAGGCACGACCACAGACCCTTCTGGACCCCGGGCTCGCTGCTTCTGACCATGCGCTACTGCTGACCCGGCAGGATCCACCCTGGTGCTGTGAGCACTGCTCTCCCCCACAGCAAAGAGCCCAAGCCAGCTTTGCTTTGTTTCCTCCCCTTCTGCAAATCAGCTGCAGCTCCACAGGTATTTTTGTCATCACTCAGAGAACAGAAGTGAAGCCACGGCCAGGGACAAACTGGGCAAGACGCAACCGACCTGGAAACAAGATGAAACAGCCAAGCCCCACCAAGCACACGGGTACAGCGCCGGCGGCCAGCTCCTGCCTGTGGGCAGGGGTGAGAGCCCATCCCGTGCCACCACTCTGCCGAAGGGACGCCTATGGCCCCTTGGCTTTCACGCCTGCCCCTCCACAGATACATCGACCCAACCCCCTGCTCCTTTCTGGTGCCAGGGCTCCAGCAGAGCCACAAAGCCTTGAAATAACATCCATGTCTGCAATCCGTTATTTATCACTGTTTACGGCACACACGTGTGTCCCTGCAGCCCTCCCGGGGAGCGGGACGCTGTGTTATTCGGCGACTGCTAAAGGTCAGCCCTCATCCCCACAGCAGCTCTGGTCTAGAAGGCGTGCAACAGATCTCCTGAGTACACATCACGCTGAAATGCTGCTCACAGGTTTCACAGACTGGTTGGCTTGCTGGCAGTTCTCTTCCATTCAAATTCATGGCATCATTTCCAGCCGAGTCCTGAGGTAGTGGGTTTGTTTGCTGGGGTTTTTCTGTGGAGAAACACCACAGATTTGTGTTTTTTAAACAATGTCACTTCGCAAGTTTTAGTCTCTGGTGAGAAAACATGTGGCCTCTGGATCCTCGGTACCCAGGAGCTCTGGGGCTGAGCCAGCCACCTGGCACCCCAAGGGACCCTGAATTCATTCAGCTCCATTTTAGCAGCGGATAGGTTGGTCTGGGGATTTTCTTTCTCCCTGGGCAGTTTCAGGTGAACCCAGGGCACAACATCCAGCACCTCTGGAGAGCTCCCACGGGTTGGCTGCGGTGCTGTGTATTGCTCGGTATTTCAGGGCCAGGAACTGAGACCTGAGTCACTGAGGCAGTGCTGATGGCAGCGCCTGGTGAGCCCCATCCCCAGCCACGCTCTGCACAGGTCGAGCCCTGATCCCCACACACTCAGTGAAGCTCCCTGCTCCGGCACCAGGCCGGCTGTGGGCCTCCAGCTGCCTGCTCTGCCCCGCACCTGCGGCCCGGAAAAAGGCCGCTCCGAGGCCTGCAGTCTGAAGCGGATGTTCTGAACCACGAGGACCCTTATTTTCCCTTGCATTGTTTATTTTCTGCAGTGCTCCAACAAACTTGCGCCATTTATTCCTAAGATAGCCCAGCTCTCCCTGTAAACTATCATTTGGTGGTAATTTTTTGCAATCAGCACGCAATATAACTAACTTCCAGCCCGGGGCCTCCTCCTACAGCAGCATTCTTCCTATGGCATGCCTCACACAAAGCAGTGACGTGCTGCTTACCAAGAGCTCTAATCAAAACTCTTTCACTGGAGGCAAACGGAAGAGGGAACAGCACAAAGAACATGCTCTGTAGGAGAAGTACCCCAGAAAATACTGCTCAGCCAGCTGAAGCACAGAAACCTCACCCCTGCTCCCTTCCTTCCAGACACACTCAACCCCGTTAAGCAACAGTCAACGTTTCCCTTCTTTCCTGGGGCTCCATGACACCAGTTCCTCCAGCAACGGAGGCATTACCGAACCGCTCTCAGTCCTGACCTCCCAGGAAAGAGGTGGATGGGATGGAAGCAGCCTAGCTTCTGCAGGTGGCAGCTGTTGCATGGGGACACCGACTTGGTTTGAAGAGACTTTCCTGAACTGCAACTGAAGCCGTGATTTGAAGGCCATTTTGTTGTTCCCTAACAATTTTATTTTTGCATTATTTCCAGCACTGGATCTCTGGCTAAACTCTCCATGTACACTTTGCACTGATTCACACTCATTCTTCCTCTAAATATTCATGCTGGTACATAAATATTTTGCCTTCCCATGCTAATGCATAATGTATAAATCAGCCCCAAACACAAAGAAACCTAAAAACAGTTCTCATAAAAAGGATTTAGATGTTTTTTTCCATAAACAACAGCTGGCAAAGTATCTCACAAAAGGGAAAAAAAAAAATTCCTGCTTTGCTGATACATTTAATTGCTTCAGGATTTAATGCTTCTCCAAAGTCCTTAGCTGCTGCCAGGGGTGGAAGCAAAGAATTCCCATCCAAAAACTGTGATGGAGCTATCCTCATCTCCTGCTTTAGAAATTTGCTGCCTGCCCAGCAACTGCACTCGGGCAGCCCCGAAAAGGAGCGTGGCCAACACTGCCACACCACAGCATCCCCCGGTGCTTCACCAAAATCCCTGAATAACTGAGTCAGTACACTTAGACTGAGAGCTGAATTACAATTTTCAGTGATCCAAAGGTCTAAAAAAATAATAATAATATTAAAAAATAATTCTACAAGGCTGGAACTTTTAAGGATTTCAAGTATTTTTATCCAAAAATTAAAAAGCAGGCAAATCTGTTTAAAACTCCAGCAAATTTGGTATCTAAGTGGTAATGCAGAAGAGAGCAGTCAATCTCTTTAAAAAAAAAAAAAAGGAGGAAAAACATGAAGGCAACAGAGGGAAATATTTTGACTTTTCTGTAAATATTTTCCTCCCTATTGAAACAGTTGACAGATATTTACACAACAGCCCAATATGTTTCTGTGTGCCTGTGTCAGCAGTCTGATTAAGGCCAGGGCTGCCACGCTGTGCCTGCTGTTAAGCAGCCCAAGAAATGTGCACTGACAGCCACACCTGAGGTTCGGGAAGTCAGTCATGTGCTGGAAGCGGGCTCTACCTCCCAGCTACTCCCTGCTTACCCAGAATCTCAGCCAACCTCATTTTTACAGACCTGAGCATCCCAGACTTTGCTGCCACGCAGTAAAGGCTACACCACAGGGCTGGGTGCTGCATAACCTCCCTCCTCTTCTGCAATTTGCAGCCCCCACATTGTCATCCACACAGAGTAACAAACCTGAGGAGGAATACAGCCCACTACCTCCAAAGCACCAAGCACACACCCTGTATTTATTTCGGGTTCCCATACATCTAACTGCTCACAGCAAGGCCATTTAATGGCTCACATACATATCTGTAGTTCTACAGATAAACTACAAAGGCCACGTTACTGCCACTACTCTCGTGGGAGTAGGAAATGAAGACAGCAAATTAAGTCTGATCTGCTGAAACCAGTAGCAGGCTCTGCTGGAAGCCTACAGCCCTCCTTTCCACCGAGGTTCAGTGGGATCTGCAGCATCCCATTTGCACCCAAGTGAGTCCTGGGCCAGGGGCTGGCCCAGTGGGTGCTCAGCGGCTGGGATGCTCAGCAGCTGGGATGCTCAGCAGCTGAGCACCAGTGGTTTGTAATCTGCTGGCTGGGGAGAGCTCAGCAGGACCACAGCCAGTTCAGGAGGGCTGGGACAAGGAGCGAAAGCAAAGCTGGTCTTTTTCCAGTTGAATTTGCAGCAGGCAAGTCTGCATCTCCACTGGGAACATGTCAAGGATCTGCTAAATCAAAATAGGATGGGGAATGCTGACTGGCAGCTCGGTCCCCTAAAGGCCATCTGATCCTGATTTACAGGCTCCCAACTGCAGGGAATTTCCGACATGGAGCAGCAGTCTGCCAGGGAAACGTCAACCCTGCCTCTGCTGGCACCGCCACTGACCGGGCACAACAGCTCAATCTGCACTGGGGAACACGGGCGCACACGTGCCTGCGCCCTAAGGTCCCCTCCAAGCGCCCCTCCAACACCACCAAAGAGCCCGGAGGCACCCCAGCAGAGTATGGGCAGTGCCATACGTGGGTAACTCGGCTCTGGGTCGCTGGGTGCTCTCACACCTCTCTGCAGCCTAACCTGCCCATTAATCCTACACAGCCTGGCGGGTCCTTCCCAGGAGACAGTGATCCCACCCAAAGGCATCCAGCAGGGATGCGGAGGGGGCAGAGCACAAGACGTGCTGGCTTTTAACAACAGCCTAACTTGGAATTACTCTTTAAGAAAAAGGGAGTGGGGAAAGGCATGTCAAAAGGAGGAACCCGAGTGCAAGCAGAACAGAAAATCAATTCAAGCATGAGGCTGCACGAACAGCTCGGCCTCCCCACAGCCAGCTTCCCCCCAGCACGAGCGGTGGTGGCTCAGTGGAACTTTCCATCACCCAGTCCAAGTATTTGTCAGGTCCTGCACCCTGACTAACAGGGAGGGGACAGGGGAGAGGGGGAGGTTCAGTGCACCCACAGGAGCCTCGAGCTCACTGGGCATTAGACAATCTCCCTTTAAGAGATAGTTCAAGTGGTGGCATCTGTTTGCACTCCCTCATCCACTGCTCTTCTGAGCTTTCCTTGCTGATCCCTTGCCTACCCCTCGTTTTGGGGGGAGGGGGGCTGACGGGGTGCTGGCAGACCCCGGTGCTGCTGGGGGCACAGCCTTCCAGACCTTGCTGCCCACTCAGAGGAGCTGAGGCAAACACAGCCTCATCATCCTGCCCAAACCAGGGAAAACAAGCACCAGAAGCCTTCTCCACACACAGGGACTTCTGAGCTGCCTGTGGGCGCTTCCAAGGAGGGGTCCCATAAATCTGTGAGAACAGCAACAAGAAAGGACACCTCCCGGCCAGGGGAGCAGGGTACCAAGGCACACCAAGGCGTGCCAGAAATGGCCCTGGCAGCACAAGCCATCCATGCAGTCCCAATGGGCACTACAGCCTCTAACTCCTGTCTGCCTGGTCTACCTGGATTACTGTGGGTTAAACTGCTGCCTGGCCTTGAAACCACACCTGTTTCCACCTCTCTTCCATGCCTACTGGTCCAGAGATGCCAGCAGTTCCCACCACATCCCTAACAGTTGCTATGGCTACAGAAAAGCTGCTGCATCCAGGCTCACTGAGAGTCCTCACAGCAACTACTGCCCTAGAGAAGGTCCTCCAGAGAAGGCCTGCTCACTCTGTGAGCCCATCGCTGCTGGCTGATGCCCCCGCTCAGGATCTGCTTATCACTCCCCTTTCCCCATCAGAGATGTCCGCACAGCTCAGCAGTGAGGCTCTGGCTGCACAGGGCTGCAGCTGCCAAAGGCTCGCACAGGGTCAGAAAGCACCAAAATTCTCAGAGCAAATAAAGCACAGAGAGCTGTCTCACACAGAGAGCCTAGCCACAGAGTCCTGATGCTGCAAACTACTGTGTGGCATGAGAGGACACCTGGGAAGTGTCAGCTCATCAGCCCAAATCCCAGCGGCAAACGTAGCACCAGACGCAGATGGAGCCAGCAGAGTGTCGGAGGGACCTTCAGTGTGACCAGCCCCCCTTCCTAGGACAGGGCCCTTCTTCAGACAAGCTGACCCAGTTCTGTCACACGGATAAGGCCACGTCTTGCCACGAATGCAGGGGGATCCCTAAGGCACTCGTCTTGCAGCCAGGCTTTACGGAGCAATGGGTTTAGCTTCGTCTGGCAGCTGCCCCAGCAGACCCCAAAACAGCATCCTTCCAAGGCAGCCATCCACGCAAGCCTGGGGGCAAAGCTCCCAGTGACGTGAGGTGAAGGCTCACTCCTCAACCAGCCCAATGGAAGCCAGGAACCACCACTGCCATCCGAATTTCAGTTGTGAGGATGAATCATTAATTGCTGCTTTGTTTTCTAGTGGAATTCTATAGCAGTAATTATCCCTGTTCTAACACAAAACAATTATCACCTCCTCCTTTCTTCCTCCCATCAATTAAGAGACGAAAGACAGATCTCTTGCTCATGAGTAATAAGAGCCCTTCAGGAGACAGGCTGGTGTGGTGGGTAATTACCAGGACACTTCAGCAGGTAACGTCACTTGGCCAGGGCAAGGAGAGCTTGCCGAGCGGCGCAAGGACACAGCATCGCAGCACTCAGGTCACCTGCAAGTCAGCCATCAGCACAGAAACTAACTCTCCACTCCATTTCTTCTGAAACTGTTAAAGAGTGCTAATTAGAAGTGGTCATTCAGCCTGTCAGTGCCTGGCTGTCCATCACCAGGAGCCTGTATGCATCAGGCTGCAGACTCCGGACTGGCTTCGGTTACCAATACATGGGTCACTTACTGAATCTCCTCTCTCTTTATATCCATGCATGTGCATACACCCATAAAATCAAGGAAAGGGCACGTTCTGAAGCATTCCCCCCAGCAAAGACACACAACCACTGCTGTGCCAACAAGCTCCAGAGCTCCCGGCAGGCTCCTCTCTCAGCCTCGTGCCTATGGAGGGGCAATGGGAAACAGGGACATCTTCTGCTCATGAGAGTGCTGGCAGGGGAAAGAAGCTGCAGCACTGCCTGGGCACTGACTCTGGCAGCAGCAGGATCAGTCTGAGGGATGGGTACAGGGCAGGAGAAGGCTTGACCTGATGCAGAAGCAGCCAGTGAAGCCCTCTGGGTAACGTCTCTCCCAGAACTGCTACTTCGCCACAGAAGCACCAGTATCTCCCAACCTTTAAAAGACATTTAGCACTATCCTGAAATTCTATGGTACTTGACAATATCCTGAAATGCTGACATTTGGGATGGAAGCGAAAACACATCTGCAAGCCTCCCGTTAACTCTGGATGAGTTATGTGTGTGGCAGTTCTGCGTGGCTGGGTGCTGGGAAAGAACGGGGGTGCAGAACACAGCTGCAGCAAGGAGCTGCTCCGCAGCTCCAAAGTGTAAACAATTCAAGGCCAGAGCCACTGTTGACCAGGGCCAAGCCAATGAAAGACAGTCATAGCGCCTCTGAGAATCACAACCCGGAAGCAGTGGCATTTTGCCACCGGAGAAGGGAGTGAAGAGATGTAACGAGCTGTGCAGACACCAAGGCAGGGGAGGAGGCGCCCCAGGTGCCGGAGAGAAAGATGCCCCTGCAGCCCATGGGGAAATGCCATGGAAAAGGCCGAGACCCCACCTGTAGCCCATGAAGAGGCTCCACGCTGGATGGAGCAGGTGGAGACTTAGAGAAGATGCTGTGACCCTATGTTGGGATAAGCCCCTGCCAGCACTTGCAGCCCATGAAGAGAATCAGAGACACAGAGATGAGCCAGGGAGAGTTTTGCGCCGGAAAAGGTTTGCTGGGGGGGCTGGTGACCCCATGGAGGACTGGGACTGAGAGACATTGTTATTTATTACTGCCTGCTATAGCCACAGCGGGGCAGCTGATGAACAGATAAAGCCCTGGGGGAAGAGACTCACGTTGGAGAAAGTTCGTGAAGGACTATCTCCCGTGGGTGGGACCCACGGTGCAGCAGGGGGAGGGTGTGTGGAATGAATCCCCCCCAGCTGAGAAGGAAACCAACTTGCAAGGAACTGACCCAAGCCCCATCTCCCAGTCCCTGCCCCCCTGTGCTGTGATCAGGGAGAGGAAGGGAGTGAAATCATGGCTAAAGGGAAGTCTGCTTAAAATGGAGGGTTGGGGGGAAGGTGCTACTGAGAACCCCATTTTCCCAGTCCCCGCCCCCCTGTGCTGCGAACGGGAGGGAAGAAGGGAGCAAAATTCTGACTAAAGTCTGCTAAGAAGGGAGTGGTGGGGGGAGCGTGTGTTTAAGATCTGATTGCATTTAAGATCTAGTCACGCCCCCGACTCCAGTTTCACTGTTCTTTTCAGTGCAGTGTAATAAATTAGAGAGTTTTTCCCTTCACTCTGTGTTGAGTCTGTTTTGCCCACACCGTTACTGATAAAATGATCTCTCCTTGTCCTTATCTGGACTCCTAAGCCTCTCAATATATATATTCTCCCCTGTCCAACTAAGAAGGGGAGCAATAGACTGATTTTGGTGGGTGTCTGGCCTCCAGCCAGGGCTAAACCACCACAATGTGCACAGGAGGGAGAAGCTTCTCCTGCTGCCAACTGCAGCTAACGCTGCAGCAACGCAGGTGACCGTGGGACGCAGGATGTTTGCTGGTTTGAAAGGTCAAAGCAACCAGCATCCTTTTTTATTACGGTGCCTTGGTTCTGCCCAGAGGATGCCATGTTTTTACAGAGAGCTCTGCTTGTTAACATCAGCTCACCAAGCACAGGCTCCCTGAGCACAGGCACTCGGCACCTAAGATCTCGGTGGCAGAGGAGGAAGGCTGCTCAGCAAGGATGAGCTCTGTCACCTCTGTTCCAGGACAGGACCACGCTGATTCAGGGACCAGAACAGGGCTGCTGCCCTGGCTTTTCAACCAGCCAGGGGCACCTGTCACTCCCCCTCCATTACCTCCTACCTCAAGCCTCCCCCGCTCAGGCAGTAGGAGCTGCACAGGTTTCTCTTCCTGACGTGTTTTATTGCCTTTGATCCCGTTGGAGGGCACACCTGCCTGGAGAGCCCAGACTGCAGCGGGAGCTCTCTTCCTCATCTCCTCACCCTTCTGCCACAGCTCCAGGGAGGGAAAATAACTCAGCTCTCCATTTCTTAACGGACACAGCAAGGAAACAGCAAAGAACATGCACATATGGGTAACCAATACCTAATCTGGGAAATTCTTTATGCAGTCCATGAAAAAAATCCATTTGAATTAAATACTTTTATTTTACCCACTGCTGTGCAGTAAATTAAACCGCTTCAGCATTAATATATAAGACCATTACTCTGTGCATGCTAAGTAAGCTCATGCACGTGTCTGTGTATAAAAATTATACAGTTAAACACTGCTTAAAATGCAAAGGACAGATGATAAAGGCTCCACCCTGACTGTATTACATCTCGACTTGGGATGCTGTGTTAGATCCTCGGTCATTTAAAGCTGGTGTAAACTCCGTGAAGTCAGTGGAGCTAGCAATCATTCACACCAGTGGAAAATCTGGACCTTTGATTTTTAAAAATACTTACTACTGGCAAGAACTGAATAACAAGCAACAGCATTCTGCTTTGTAACACCGGGCAGATGTTATTTCTCCCCATTTACAGTAACAGCTCAAAATGAACAAGTTGAAGAGAGAGCAGGTCCCAGGGCTGTGCCAGCACAGACCCCTGGGCTGGCAGGGCCAGCTCGCAGCCCTTTCCAGGGAAGCACAGAGCTGCACCTTGCCACCTCAACCCCCAAAAGCCATGGTGTACACACTGGGGAACCCAGCCTAACTGGAGCACACACAGCCAGCCATCCCAGCCAGGTCTGTCCCTTTGGCACACGTGGGAGGCGAGGAGTGCGTTCGGTGCTCCCGCGGGCATCACGCCTCTTCCCAGAAGCCTCCTGTTGTTCACAACAGGTTAACATCAGCGTGCACCTGAAGCCCGGAGCAGGTCTGAAGCTGGGGGTCTCTGTCTCTGCCAGAGGGCTGCCTGGAGTCAGGGTGCAGCCCGGCCCCTGGGACAGGATGTGTGAAGGTGTCCATCCGCCACGGGCACGCGCAGGGAACAGCCACGGCAGAGGTGAGCTCGCAGGCGGGAGCTGCGCTGACACGAAGTCTCAGCCTGCCATCACAGACCAACAAGGTTTTCTATTCCTCCTTTTAAAACACAAATAAGAGGCCATGCCTCCCACCCCAGCACCCTTGCAAATCCAGTGGGGTAATCCTGCCAGATACGCAGAACCTCACAAACCTGAGAATCCTTCAAATATTGCCTATTTCAGCACCCGCCCTCTGAAGTTGCCCTTTAGAATAGCATAAACTCACATGAAATCCCCTGAGCTACAGAACCTGCCGTGGCAAGGGCCGAATTTCCATTTCTATCCCGGGTCCCCCTTTTCCATGGCTTACAACCACCCAATACACCCCTCCAGAGCAGATATTTCCCACAGCCATGCTTCACCCGCGCTGACAATTTCCTCCCTCCTCTGGAGACTGAGCAAAATACCTCTGCTCTGATTTGGGTCAGGAAAGATACCATCCTCTGCATGCTTTGATCAGAAACATCAGACTCCAAACAAAAACAACTCCCTGGAATGTCAAGGCAGGCTCTCTGGTAGGTCTTGCTGGAGCTGGAATGTCTAACCCCAAGTAACCCAACCCAGAACTGAGGGTTTGAGCCTTTGATGTACCAAGACAAATTCGCAGATCGTCACTCAGGACAGATATACAGGGTGTTTTTAAGGAGAAGGGGAAACACACAGCCTGTCCCAGGGACGGTGGATTTTACAAGGCCTAGGGTCAGCTTGCACCAAGACAAATTACTTCATTCCCAAATTCCTTGGTATCACAAGCCCAAAATTCTTCGACAACCCAACATTTCCAGTAGCACAGATTTTCCTCCCTTTTCTAAGAGCCCCGTTGACCTGTTATTCGGTTTGCTGAAGGCAATACCAGAACCCCACTGACATGTGCATTGCCACTAAAGGCAATACCAGCCTGGCCCTCGATGGTGTTCGTTACCTAGCAGAAAGGCTGAACGTGGTGTTTAAGCCTTAAATCTCAAACTGGCGATTTCCAGCTCTGCCCTGACACAGGGGCTGGATTTATGGCACTGCACAGCTGCGTTTGGTGCTTCCACACGTGTGGCAGTGGAAGCCAGCACCCAGATTTCTAAGAGTCACAGGCCAGCCCTTACTGCCACAGGGTCTGCAAACCAGGAGCTGCTGGGAGGCACAGGGGGCGAGCAGACCACCAAACGCCCGGCCACGAGCTCGGCGTGTCCGAGAGCGCTGACCCTCAGCCGCCTGCTGCTGGGCGCTCTGGGCTCACAACACACCGACCCAGAGGATGGGCTGGTTACACACAAAGCCCAGTTTGCCCACAGGTGGACAAGCTCAGTCTCTCCACTGTCTGCCCAGATTCTGTGTTTCTGCTGCAGAGCAGCCACGGCGTGCAGCCTCTGCAGCCCTGCATCTGCTCTGAGCTCTGAAACGGGCTGAGAAGGCAGCTGCCACTGGCTGGGGGAGCAACCAGCAGCGTCACAGAGCGCTGCAGGAAGCAGGCTCAGGGAATAGGAGCCTGGTGGAAACAGGATGCTGGGGAGAATTAGGACATTTTACAAAAATGCGGCAATATCTTTTTAAATGCTTAAATGGACAATTTGCATTTACCATGACAGGCGAATACTTCAGGTATGTAAAATAAAATGAACCATGCTGGTATCTGGCCAGTCTGGAACATCTACATCTGGTAGACATTTGCTTTCCTTACAGCTGCGAGCCGTTATTTGTACTCCAGTACTGCCCCGAGGCCACGCTGCGGAGCAGCTCCCATCTGCTGAGGAAGCCTCAGTCACTGATTTAATCAGAAAGACAGCCCAAAAGTATTGTGAATACAATAGCTAACTAACTCCTCAGAAGTGTGAATAACTAACTAACTCCTTAGAGTGTGCTTTCTGTCCAGTCCAACCATGTCCTGACCTGCCAGTCAGTATTAGCTGTGCTGTTCTGCCACCGAGGCACAGAGAGGACCCAGCGCACACCTCCCAGCAGACCTGGTAAGAGAAAAACCCCTCTCAAGCACCTCGGTCCACTGGCTCCCCTCCAGAGACCCCCTCCAGCAGCAGGTTGGGAGTGAGGAAGCTGCCCAGTCCTCCCCCCAGGAGCCACGCAGGCCAGCGGGACAAGAGGCCACTGCTGACAGTGACCAGCATCACCCAACAAGAGGGCTGCGATGGCTCTTCCCAGCACCCAACCCACAAACCTACATTAGTCCTGATTTCCATGCTCAGCATATAAAAATCCAAGTGCATTTTCTTCCACGGGAACGGCAGAAGGCTGACTTGACAATTTTCTTTCACCTCCTTAGAAATCCAGGTCTCTGGCTTCAGGGAAGACTTCTCAGGTTACTAGAGCGATGCGCTACAGCAGCCCGGCGTCCTCAGGGGTCAGAGAAGTACAATCCAGTGCCGAGACGTACAATGTGGTATTTATTCATGTCTGAAGTCCTGCTTTGCTCCTTAACACCTTTTAAACACAAAGATTTCAAGCCAACCATCCCTCTGCAGTGTTTTAAACCTCTCTGCTGTCCTCTGCACAACACGCAGCACCTAAAGGAGTAACCCGAGCTCACCAGAAGTTCCATGGAGCAAGTCTCAGTCCTCCAGATATAAAAGAGCAAAAAAGCCCAAACAAGCAAACAAAAACAACAACAAAAAGCACAAAACCAACCAAAAACTGCTAAAAATTCTGGGCATTTTGAAGTTATTTCCAAAAGGAAAAAGTAATCGTAGAAAGGGACAGAGGGCTCCCCTGCTGTTCCTCTAACCACAGGCTCTTGCTATAGGACTGTAACAACAGGTAGAGGATGTGCCTAGGAAAACATCTTCTCCTTCTATGTGCTGGAGAACATGGCTACTTGCTACCTTCAATCTTTTTTGGGAGATAAAGCAGGCAGCTCCTTTAGAGGCGATGTAACTGAGGAAAGGTTTGTAACCCATGGAGCTGTGCACGCAGATGCAATGCATCAGCCCTTCCAAGGAACAGCCACGTTCCACTGCAGAGCAGCTGTGCTCCACCTCATGTTTCCATCCTTCTTAAACACGTTTGTTTTTACTGTGGGCCTCTCCATCAAGTATGACTGGAACCCCACAAGCTCATAGTCTGAAAGCTGTGCTTTATCCAGAGCCATCGCTGCCTTTGAGAAGGAAACAAGCCCTTAAGTTGGGGATAAAAGGGACGAGCCTCACGTGGGATAAGCATGCTGCTGCATCTAGTCCTTGCTGCTTCGGCCAGCCTACCTAAACAGCAAAAAGAGTTTCAGAGTCTTAGCACGCTCCGAGCAGACCAGACCAGGGTACCTGCAGGCAGAGCATTTCGGGACGTGGGTCCTCGGGCGCCGGAGTCTCCACCCCAGGGATGACAAGGAGGTGTTCTTGGTCTCTGACAGACAAGAAGCTGCTGCTTCTGCACAGACACCTGCACAATGTCCTCCTGCTGCTCCCACGCTGTTCTGCAACACGTGCCCAACTCCAGCTTTCTGATGCCTCAGCCTCCTCCAGGGTGAGGAGGGCATGAGGGGAAACCCCCTCCCCTCCCCTCCTCCCCCCTCCCATCCCAGAAGCAATGCATCCCTGTCCCTGCGCTGGCCACACTCCAGGCACGGCCCTGAAGGGACTGGTAGGGAACGCACGGATGGGGCAAAGCTCTCTCCCCACTGCTGGCAGCACCAGGGGCCTGCTTCATATCTAGACAGCATTTAGCACCAACCAAGGGCAGAGGGATTAGCAGCCCCAAGAGAGCGAGTTTAATTAGCTGGTGACAAGTAGGTTGCAGGTCATTTCACTGCTGTGCAAGTGAGGACTGGAAAGAGGAAAGAGATCAGAAGCTGCAGCCCCATCTCTGCTTATCTTACACAGTCCATGGTTGTGGCTGAGTGTCTGTCTCTCCCCTACGCCCTGGCACCGGAAAGCGAAGTACCCAAGCAGCCTACCGCTGGCAAAACGCTGCTGAATGCAGGAGGCTGCGGTTTGGGTTTGGGCAAACCTGCTGGGCTGTGGGTGCTCCTGTGCACCTGGAGGGACAGGGACAGAAAGGGAAACAAGGGGTTGAAGCACTGGCAACTGCTCTGACCAAACCACCTGTCCAGGGTGTCAGATGTGGACGTTACAGGGGTACTGGAGCTGGGTCCTCCCCAACACTGCTATTGCTGAACTCCCATGGCTGGCCATTCCGCACCCAGTGCTCCCTACTTCAGGTTTTGTCAGTAAAGCTCACCAGCAGAATAAAGCACAACACCAATGTGGGCAGTGGGATACTGGGAAGAGCCACCATGCAAATCGGGCTGCATTCCTGTGTGGCACTCAAACTATGTCCTCCTATGTCTTTGAGAGCAGCAGGCAGATATGTTAAGATCTCTTCCCTGTTCCCTACGGGATTATAATTGGGTTTTTTCCCCCCTTGTCATCATTTCTCAAGACTGCTAACGTGCTTCTTGGGAGCAACAGCCAATTATCCCTTGGCATTCTTCACTCATCACCCAGCATGACAGACAAATGTTCCTTAAACACTCGTTGAGGCTACTGCGTAGCTAGTGTATGACAATACAGCCATCTCCACTGGGAACAGCAATTAGAACAGGAGCGTGCTAATCACAAGTATCACCAGTAAGGAAACGAGTCCCAGTAGGTGAGAATCTGCAGCCACCAGTGCACACCTTGGCCATGCTGTGGTACAGAGGGCTGGAGGCCAAGTACCTGGAAGCCAGGAGCCAACGGGTCTAATGAGATTCTCTTCTACCAGGACAAGCAGCGGTTTAATTACAGCTGTGTGATACATACACAACGATGGATCCTGCAAAACTGAAGTGCAGCTACTGGCCTCCCGTGTGTGCACAGAGGGCCCTGCTTTCCAGGGAGCCACAGGAGTTTGGAGACCACTGAAGTACCCAGCAAGAAGCCATTGCTCCAAGGTCCCCCTTCAGTGGGTGGTGCAGGTACGGCCATGCTGTAAGACAGGCCCTGCCTCAGAGCAGCCGGTGCTCCCCGAAAGGCCAGCGTCACCCAGCCCCCTTAGATGACTGAGAAGCCATACAGAAGGTACCTGTGACCACATCTAACTCCACAGAGGTCCTGCAATCCAACCGCTCCCCAGCCCAAGGCCCTGCCAAACACAGCCCGGAAAGCAAGCCCTGCAGCGAGCCGGCCACGCAGCTGAGCCCGATGCAAACAGGCTCAGGCTTCGCTCGGCTCCAGCTCCAGAGCAGCCCAGCGTGTCTGTAAATAAAGCAGCTAAACCAAGTCCCAAAGCAACTCCAGAGCTAGGAGCTCCGCAGTGCCAGCTCCCAGCCAGAGATAATTGCTCTGACACTGCAGCTAACGAGCACCGTATGCACATGGTGCACAGCCAGCCCAGACAGCAGCGGCTCTGCTGGCCCCACGGGGCTGGACACACGGCCCCTCGCCCGGCTCCCGGCACGGGCATGACACTGGTCTCTCCGTGCACCTCACCAACCACCATCCCATGGCTGGTGTCCTCTACCCGATGGGAGAGCATGGTTGAGAGGCACCCTCTGTCCTCCAAAGTTCCTCTCCCTTGGCCAGCTCTCGCTCTTCTGAATGGCTCCTTCCCATTAAACAGGGTTCTTGGCACAACCCTTCCCTGCCAGGGTCAACGGCTGCTGGTCCCTGGAAGCTCCCTGTGTGCTGCCCATTCGGTGGCACACTGTCTGTGGAATTGCCACCAGGAAGATTAAACATTTTCTCCATCAGGAAAACAACTTCTCATTCTGGCTCATCACAAGGCACACAAAAACCAAACCCCAAACACATAACTCCACCGAGAGAAAAGACAGACATTCAAAAGTTTTCAGAGCATTTCTGGAACCTGCAAAATCATTTCAGGTGGGAAACGACCTCCAAAACCCAGCTGCACAAGTGACCAAGCAGAAGAATACTTGCCACAATCCGCGAGTTATCTTTAAGCATCCTTGCAGCTTTCTACCACTGTCACAATTCAACTTCTCTGGCACAGGATCATGAGAACATGTGATCAAAATCAAGTCCTGCTCTCCCCCGTACCCAACAAGGCTGGTTCTACTTGAAACACGGGCCGAGAGGCTTGGAAATAGCAGAGACATGCTGTGCGCGTCTCTGCTGACCCAGTTTCACCTGAATCCAAACTTGGCCTCAGAAACACACTCCAGCTGCCAAAACCAACCCAAAACAAGTGTAATTCCAGGTGAACAAGCTGGGTATCCCCGTTTTCAGACCAACACTAACAGCCTGCACTGAGCACACTGCACAGCTCACAGCAAACACGGTGGACAAGAGAGTCACTCGCAGTATTCCCACACGCCGAGCAGGCAGGGTGAGCAAGGAAGAGCCCTTCCAGCCCCGAGGCTTGCTTCACGCTTCCCCCCAACAGAGACACGGGCTGTGGGGGCCTAGCCAAACCTGACGGGTAGCAAGGTATCAGCCATGGAGCTTGGGGGGTGCTCTGAGAGTGTTACTTACTCCTCCTCTTCCTCAGCCTTTGCCCAAGAGGAATCTCACTCCTTACTCCTGTTTTGTGGGGGAGGGTGGCAGAGAGCACTCACCAGCCGGGAGCAGAACATTTCTGTCAAACTCACAGAGCTGTTATGGCTGAGGGAGGGAGGGAAGAACGTCTCTCTATTCCTCAAGGACATTTTGTTACTAAACTTACAGCAATTTCTGTTTCTAATGTTTCCACAAGCAAGGCAAGGCTTTGCCATGTGCCAGGCAGAAACAAATTCTCACTTTCAGTTTTGCTAGGGCAGAACTCATTTTGCTTGAGGGAAGTGACTTCTTTTTTAAACCACATTTTCGTTCAGGCAGGGCAAAACCCTCAAAAAACCAAAGCACTCTTCACACAGCACGTTCCATCTGTGAAGGAAGGCCTCCCTGAACTCGGCAGCAGCAGAGCAAGAGCAGTCTCACTCACGGCCAGCACCTTTCCATGTGTTCCCATTTCCCATCCACAAGCCCAGCCCACCAAAGCAAAACCCAGGTCACAGATACCTGTGTCTCCTTGCATCTTAGGGAGGCGAAAAGCAGAAGGATGCTCAGAAAGGGAAGGGTCTAAGCCTGGCACAGCATCTCCAGGCCAAGAGGCAAGCAGTCCATGTAACCTACTGAGATGATGGAGTTACCATCACCCTCCACACCCAAATATCAAGTCTCCACTGAAGGGATGAGCACATCTTACCCACACTTAGTTTCTCTGTCTCCTCCAGCCTGGGAGCAAAGGGGTATCAGTCCCACAACCCAGACCCTGCCGTGCAGGGGCACATATCCCCCAGCACTGACCAACAGTGCCGTTGCATACGCGGAAGCACAGACACCGGCTGGGATCTCTGGAAGCTCCGCTCTTTGCCATACTCCAACGCTTGAGTATTTCATGTAACACACCTTGTTTCTAGCACACAAGCTCACCTTCAATCCTGCTATCGTTTTGGGATCTGCTAGGCCGTGGCCTCCAGGGAGGTTTCACCCTCAAAGCACTGACAATCCTCCCCAAGACACCAATGCACAACACGGAGGGAACCAAGGAACAAGCTCTGAACCTCACCCTGCTCCAAGGAATGTCACAGCTGCGTGAATGCACCCATGTCTCCTGCATTCCCACCCCTAATCCAAATGGCTGAAGGCCTTTGAGGAAGGGACTCTACTGCTTAGTTCCTCTTCCAGCACCAGCAACATGCCTAGAGGCAAACACACAGGTCCAGCCCACCACGTGTGTTCTCTGGGTGTCGTTCTGGGCTCGACATCCCAGGACAGCTCTGACCACCCAAAGCTGAGTATGGGGTAAGTCCTTGCACAGCTCGTGCTGTGCTTCAGTACATCCAAACCCCAGGGAGAGTTCAAGGAAAACAGACTGCACCACACTGCTGTAGGCCAGAGGAGATGTGCTGGCCAGGAGTGTGCTCGCAGCTACGCCAGCCTGCCCACACAGACACCGAAGCACGGGACCTTCTGCCAGGGCAAGAGAAAGAGGTACAGCACCAGACCCCATGTTCCTCTCCTTGCAGCCCTGGGCCAGGCTCCAGGCAGAGCTCGCTCACCAAGCTGCTCACCCAGACAGCTGCCATGGTCACTGTCATCTCGCTGCCTGGGCGCGCAGGGCAGCAGGGAGCAAACGCTGGGCAAGAAAGAGATCAGAGCTTCACATAGGGAGTTTGGGGTTCGTGGGGGAGTGCTGGTTCAGCGTGAGAAGGGCTCTAACACGCTTAAGCAAGCGGTTGGGGAGCGTCACCTACTTCGTAGCCAAGCTCTACAAATTACCTTATCATAATCTATGACTCACTGGAGAAATATGGATAAAAGAGAGAGCTGCTTTTGAAAAGAGAGGAGGAAATGTAAGAAATAATTGCATAAAAGCCTCTTTGGCTGTTTAATTTAAACACTTTTGTGCCTGAGGGTCTAAATGAATATAGGGAGGTCTCCTAGTTTCTGCAGTAATCAGGTATTTCCTGACACTGCCAGTAATGACTTTCAAACGGCACACTTAAGCGGGGCTGTTAGGAGGTGACCGAGCATGTGGGAAGCCATGGAACACGATGACAGCTCCTCAGCAGAAACGTATGTTGGTCCAGTGAGGAGCTAACGAGGGATGACACTGGGGCCTTGGCTGCCACAACCAACCAGCCTCCAACGTGGATTTCCAGGCGCATCACGTGCCATCCTGACACAGCCTGTGAGCCGGTCACCTTCCTGGCAGCTCAGAAACCGACTCCCAGTTTCTCCAGTGCAAACCCAGCTCTGAATTTGGTAGCACACGGACCTGACCCAACATCAGGGTGAGCTTAAACCTTTCTGTTGGCTTCCAGTGGGAGAGTCACATTTCTGAACAGGACGAGGTGGGTCAATGACACGTTGCCTGATCTCACTCCTTCCTCAGCATCTATTTTAGTAGGTAAAACCACCTGCCAGAACTAGCCCAAAATCAGCAAGTGTTTTAGTTACAAATTTAACTTTTTTATTGAATAAACTCTGATTTTTTTCATTCCTCTCTAGCTCCACACATCCTGCAAGTGGCCACAAGGACAAGAGAATGGTAGGAGTGGTCAGAAGAATATCTGCAGCACCATCAGGTACTCCCATGAAGAGCCATCGGGGATCCAAGAGGGACAGAGCTAAGCAAATATGATTACAGGATTGGAAAAGAAGGGGAAAAGACACAAGAGTCCAGGGGCTCTTCAGAAGAGAAAGAGGGTTTTCTTGCTGTTCTGCCTCCACAAGCACTCAACACAACCAAACTCAGCAACAGTTTTGGGGCAGAGCAAACAACGAATGTTGTCCAGCTTCTTTCCAGTAACAGGACTCGCAGCAACACAGCTTAAAGTGACACTGCAAAACGTCCCAGCAGGCACCCAGATCCATGGCAACAGGCAGCTAAAGCAACCCTGTAGCCTTGCAAAGACAGGCAGCCTCTTCTGAGGACACATCACCTGTCGTGGAGCACCACATGCAGCTGCTTCAGGAGCCAGTCACTGGAGGGGCTGAGCCCCAGCCGAGGCACAGGCACACCAGCCAACCAACCTGCCTGCACCGACACGGCACGAGAAGGAAGGTTACCCAGTCACGGTGGCACCAGCTGTGCTCCTCAGCACGCCCGCCAAAGGACACACGGGCTGACTTGCGGCCCCGGATGCAGAAGCAGCCATCCTACAGACCCAGCCTGGCCAGGTCTCTCCCTCACACCACAGGGCTCAGAAACCCCTGGGGCTCCGGGCTGCACAGAATGAGCAACGTGTTTTAAAGGGAACTGTGCAGGAAGACCAGGCTGTCACCCCAACTGACACACAACACAAACATTACAGGAGGACCAAAACCGTACCCACAAAGCGGCCCTTCAGGTGGGTCTGCCCGTTTCACCCCCTGAGCATGCTTTTCCAAGGAAAAGCCAGCAAAAGCCCTTGTATTCAAAGCAGTTCTGGTGGCACGATGCTGCTACACGCCCCCTGGATAATCCACTGGAAAATAAAACTAAGGGCTTGCAGGTGCCATGCCAGCCAGTCAAAGGAGCCCCAGAATGCACGTGCAGCTATAGCAAAAAGGTCTTTCCTTTAGCCTGTAAAAATATGGGACATGCAAAGCATGCAAACACGTGACGTGTTTGTGCTCACCTCCCCCAAAAGCTTCTGAATACACCAGCCAACTTCAACAAAATAGAGCAGCAGAGTTGCAATGACATGAAGTTCCTATGGGTTTCACAAAAGCAGGAGTCCAGGAGATGAGAACCACCCTCCTGCAGTCCCTCTCCAAGGAAAAAGCTTTGTTATGAACCGAGCCTATTTCTCATCAGCAGATCAACCCCACCTCAAGCTACAGAAGACCTGTTTCTCTGGGTCTGCTGCTGGTGGAAGTCTTTGTGCTACATACGTGACTAGCTCCTAATTTCTCAGATAGCACACATCGTCCCCACGCAGGTCCCACCGCGAGACCCGCGTGCGATGCTCGCTGTGCAAGACCCCCAGAGCCGTGCTCCCTGCCTACCAACAGCCCAGCACTACGATCACACCAAGCGCTGCCTCACACCCAGGCTGACAGCAGCTCCTCCTCTTCACCCCAGCTGCTGAGGGACTGCAATACCCTCGTCACACAGACAAGGAAAGCAAGCACATTTACTGACTTAAAAATGAGGAAGTACAAGTTATTTGGCAGTGAAGGTGATACCCTACCAACACAAATCTGGGAAGCCAGGAAAGGCAACTGCAAGACTAAGGACCCAGAAGCAACTTTTGTTCCTACCTGGCTCAGTGCAGTTTCTGACGTACGGCTGCCCTCCATCCTCCGGGATGTCAGTCGTGTTCTCACTTGCTTGCAGCAGCTGTCTCCCACTCCATTTGTCATTACTTTCCACAGAATAGCTCAGGGCATCATAACCTAAAGGAAAAGAGCAGCAGATCCATGAGACTGCACAGGAAAGGCAGCTCCTGATCCTGTTCCTAACCATGTGAAGCTGCCAAACCACTAACATTTCACACCCAGCACCCCCTGGGTTTTTGAAACGGTGGTGTTCCCAATCCCACTGGAAAGGTACACTGCCATTAGCTCCACATCCCAACTGGTCCCAAAAACATCAGGAGTCAGGTTCATTCCTCCAGAACCTCAAAGGTTCTCACTAGAAGAGCATCTATGGTTTCAGAAGATGCTGTAAGTTCCAGTCAGTTTAAAACTGGAGCACCATACACTGTTTTGGTTTAAGAACAAAAACAAACCCCACAAACCACCACACGAACAAACCCGACCCGCTCAGCTCATCGCTTCTGTCATGGCTGTTAATAACCTGGAGCACTTGGCTGAATTCTGCACATACTTATACAACATTTACACCATCTCTGCTCTGGACTTAAGCCCAACGTGCTGCTGGACGAGGCCTCTGTGCCCGACACAGAAGCTGGGCAGGGCTCTCTGTGAATCAGTCAGTAAGACACTGTTGGGACAGCTCTGCCCAGAGCGTGCGGCTCTGCAGGCTGCAAGGGCAGCGTGTCAGGAGCCAGCAGCAGGGACAAAGCGCAGGAGCAATCGCTGTTTCCAAATGACACTTTGTAATACAAGTCTGAACAGTTACTTTCACCAAGTGCTCAACAGGGACCCATCTCAGGGCCTCATGCCCGAGCCGGGTGACATGGATGGAAAGGCTCCGGCCACGCTGGCCAGGCAGCAGCAATTCAACATATTAGGAAGCGTTCATTTTTGAATGTGAAGTCTTCCTTCTGCTCACAGAGTGCAAAGCAGCTGAGGGAGATGCCTTTATGAAAGCACAGCCATGCTCATTCTCAAAACAGCTCTTATTAAGCCCAACTGCAGCGTTACAACCACCCAATGCAATCTCACCCAAGCCAGAGCACGCTTCCGAGCTGCTTCAGCAGCCCTCCCTACTTCTGATCATTAAGAAACATTTGTGAACATCAGGTGCCTTTCCTGGAAAGAGTCCAGCACAGGGACACAGAGATGCTGAAGGGCCTGGAGCATCTACCCTACGAGAAAAGGCTGAGTGAGCTGGGGCTGTTCAGCCTGGAGAGAAGCAGCCTGAGAGGGGATCTGATCAATGGTTATCAATATCTGAAGGGTGGGACACAGGGGGACATGGCCAGCCTCTTCTCAGTGTCTTTGGGGACAGGAAAAGGGGCGATGGACTCAAGTTGGAGCACAGGGAGTTCCCCACCAATCTGGGGAAGAACTTCTTCCCAGTGAGGGTGAGGGAGCCCTGGGACAGGCTGCCCAGGGGGTGTGGAGTCTCCTTCTCTGGAGAGATTCCAGCCCTGTGTGGACGCCGACCTGTGTGACCTGTTCTAGGGACCCTGCTTTGGCAGGGGGTTGGACCCCATGGGCTCTGGGGGTCCCTTCCAACCCCTACGAGTCTGTGGGTCTGTAACACTGAAAAACAAGGAAGGGTTAAGCCCCAGTCCAGCAGGAGTTAGCCATGTCAGACCCAGGGCCCCGAGCGTACTCCTTACTGTGTCCTGGCCTCCCTAAAGGGCACACTCGCTGACAAAGCCGCGGTGCTTCTGCTCACCAGCGTCTTTGCCAGCACGACCCAGACCTGACTGTGAAACAGCCATGCACCATCAACAAGGTTTCAGTGTGGCACACGACTGCTCTTGGGAATACCGAGAAAACCCCCAACACTCTACACCAAGGCCATCAGCCCAGTGAAACAAGAATGACCACCTGGAAGACAAGGAGGTAGCAGAGAGCGATCCCACAGGGAGGCCGCAGCGGGACATCTTTGATTGCAGCCAAGGAGGAAAGCAGCCTGCACAGTGGCTGTGCCACCGAGAAGACACACGCGACCGAGGAGCGAGTACGGAGAAGCAACCGCAGGGAGGGACAGCTGGGCAAGGCACCAACCAAAGAGTCACCTCACCGGCTGCCACAGCCAGTCTGAAGGGATGTCACAGCCGGCCTGCCCCGTCAGCAGCACAGCACGGCGGGCTGCAGCAGCCCCCGGCAGGCTCCAGGCCCGGCTCCAGCCACACACTTGGGAGGCACAGGGCAGTGTCGGGTATGAGCACACAGCAAGCAGCCCTACGGAAAGGCAGGGCCTCGCTTTGCCTCTTTACTGCTGACTCCCTGCTTTAGTCCCCACTCCGGCTTCGCCTTGGTGCTGCTCAGTGACTCTATTTTAGCCGTGTCAACACAAACAGCTGGCTGATTTCCATGATGTTCTTGGCACAACGCTGGTCAGCCTTGGACATGTCACATCTGCCTCATTAGCCGAAAGCACGTGTTCATGTGTCACTTGCACACATCCCATTAACTTTTGATTCAAGGGAGGAAAAGAAAAATACCCCTCTTTGTTTTTCTAAGCTGCTAAGGCATCCGCTTCAAGCGGGCCCACACACCAAACCAGCTATCTTGCAAGAGAGACCTTGAAGCCACCCAGTAACAGCGTTTGAGAGAGGTTTCCACCCACCCATCCATCTTTCCACCAAGCACAGGCTCTCACAAGGACATTGCTGCTCAAGTTACTCCTCAGTACTGACCACCTACAGAGCCCACAACCCGTCTCCTGCCTGTGCTGGGATGGTCCATCAAACATCTATGGTGTCCTGAGGCCTCAGGCAGGGCGGGCACTCACTGAGCCGGGCCTGGAGTCTGCACCCAACGCCTGATGCTTCAAAACCACCTCTGAATCTCAACTACTCCTGTTTTGTGCAGCACTGTGGAGACAGACCACCAGCAAAGAGGAACTGAGATTCAGATCTTGGGGAAGTGTCTCAGAGGGTACTACTAAAGGATGAAGCACAAGGTTCTCTGCAGGTCCCAATCCTTCTGTTAGGCTGTCTAGCTCAACCCATGGAGAAAGGTGGTCAACCTGAGACTTCTCCATCCTGTCAGCCCATAGCCTGCTCCAGGCAGCTCCCATGCCACTCTGCCAGCGGGGAGGAAACGCCTGGGAAGGGGCCAGGGGAAATCTGCATCCCAGGCCAAGGGCAGCAGCTGGAGCAATGCTCCCAAGACCTGCAGAGGCGGCCTGTGCATGTCTGGGGGAAGAACCACAGCACTCCTGTTTGCTAAGCAAAAGTGTTTAACATGCTACGCTAAATAGCAGCATCTGAAGCTTCAAGCACTCTTCCTTGCTATGCTTACAAACTTTAGGGAATGCTGTTTGCTGTTTGTTTAGTCTGTGAGCACCGGTAAGAGCTTAAGCTGTGAGCTGAACATACACAAACAGGCTGACAGACCGGCGGGCTTCTCAGGAGCAACAGTGCAACATCAGGCACCTCCCGTAACAATAAACAAACCCCGGCCATCCCAGCTAAGCAGTTTCAGTTCCCATCCAAGGCGTTCTCAAAGCAAAGCAGCTCTTCTCCAAGCAGCCAACGCTTTGTCGCATGTCACAGCACAGAGGAAAGGCAGGAGGGAGAACCTGCGAGGGCTGCACTGGCCCACAAGTTCCCACAGCAACCTCTCCTGCTCCCCGCACCCCCAACGCCTTTCTCTCAGATTGCAAACTCTTCCAGGCACGGGGCAGAGAAGAAGAAAGTCAACTGAGGTGACTTTGGAAGGGGGAAAGCTTAATTTGGCAATAAAAGTGTTTATAAAGGCTACACTCAGCATTGACACAAATCAGCGTAAATAGCAGCAGAACTGGTCCACGGTCGAACTCGATGGGACGGCTGTGACTTCACACCAGCAAAAGCTTTCCCCTGGTACCTCCAGGGTTAAGCTGGGTCAGCTGCCCCATGGCAGGACCTGCAACCTGACGACCCCCACATCCTGCCTTGGGTGGGCATCTCCACTCTAAAAACACATTTGGCTCAACAGAGCAATAGAAAAAAGGGAAGTTACAGACGAATGGAGATGCTTCCTTCAAAGGTGCAGCCCTCCAAGGATGTCCCTGTGAAAACAGGGACACATCGAGATTTTAAGCTCGCTAACATGGCCATTTCATCACAACTTAACGTGGTTGATGTTTCCCAGCTTGCTGGCACCAGCCTCCCCACAGCATGGTCAGAGGCAGCCTGACACCTGCACTCTGGGTACAGGCTGCACTTCCCTCAGAAACTTGGGATTCATGTTTTGGCAGATGCAGCCAAGCAGAAACCAACTGTCAGCCATGGTTTATCCCCTCACATGTGGCTACCAATAAAACAGGGAGCACACCCACCCACCCTGTCGGTTGCAGCGGGCACCACCATTTCGGCCCGGCAGCATCTGTCCTTGCTTTGGGTGCTAGCACCACTGCAAGGAGCAGCCACACCACCCAGCACCGGCACATCGCCTCAGTCACAGCATCCCATGGTGACAGGCTGCACAAACAGGCTGCCGTCACCACCACCACAGCCAGGGCTGGACCCGCTCCAGCTTCCACGGCCCCATCCCACCTCGGGCCTCCACGGCTCCTGCAGCAGGAGCCCTGCCGCCCAGGCTCACCTGTGGGCAAGGCGTGCACACACCCTGACCCGTAACCATCACACAGCCACATCCCCAGGTCAGTCCCAAGGAGGCAGACATGACAATCACAGAATCACAAGGTTGGAAAAGACCTTTGAAGATCATCAAGTCCAACCATTCTCATCCTAAACTAAACCATATCCCTAAGTACCTCATCTACCCTTTTTTTGAACACATCCAGGGAAGGTGACTCAGCCCCTCCCTGGGCAGCCTGTTCCAGGCCCTGACAACTATTTCAGTAACAAATTTTTTCCTAACATCCAATCTAAACCTGCCCTGGCACAGCTTCATGCCATTCCCCCTTGTCCTATCACCTGTCACCTGGCTGAAGAGACCATCACCTATCTCTCTATAACCTCCCAAATGCTCCTTGACAACAATCACAAACGCTCCTTGAGAACAGATCTGCAACGTGAGCGTCTGGCCTCTCACTTCAGACCACCTCACACCCCTTTTCCACATGTTCCAAGGCAAAGGCTGGGCTGACTTGGAGCGTCACAGCAGCGGCCAAGGGCCAGGGGGCCTCAGCCCTTGCGCCACTCAGAACGGGCCCCATCCTTCCATTTCAGTATACACTAAATCCCAGCCAGCAAAACGCACAACAACATGATTTTCCGCAGCGGGGCTGTGAGAACAGCAAGGCACAAACAAAACTCTTCTTCCCAAGAAAAAGGAGGAAAGGTTATAAAAAGAAAGCGAACAGTTTTCTCTCTGGAAATGCAGCTATTCAGAATGGAATGGGTTTTAATGGGAAACACGTCAAAACCTTTTTCTTTTTTTTCCTTCCATTTTCTCAGCAGAGGTGAGGACCACCAGACACCCTGCATTAGCTACACTGTCATTTTGTTCAGCCAGAATATAGATTAGACATTTTTCTTAATGTTTTAGCTGCTGGCTTTATAATAAAATAATCTTAGAGTGGTTTAGGTTGGAAAGGACCCAGTGCCCCCCTGCCATGGACAGGGACACCCCCCAAGCCGAGGGAGCCCCAAGCCCCATCCAAACTGGCCTTGAGCCCTGCCAGGGATCCCAGGGTAGCCCCAGCTTCTCTGGGCACCCTGTGCCAGGGCCTCCCCGCTCCCTGGGAAGGATTTCTGCCTCCCAGCCCCTCTCCATCCCCCTCCTGCAGCTGAAGGCCATTCCCCTGGGCCTGTCCCTCCCACCCTTGTAAACAGTCCCCGGTTCCCACTCGGACATGGAGCTGCTGACCACAACTCTGAGTGCAACCATCCAGCCAATTCCTTGCCCACCAAGTGGCCCATCTCTCAAACCCACGTCCCACTAATTCATGAAGAGACAAGAATGTGGGACAGTAACACTGTGACATCTTTACAAACTCTGCTACCATAGGGAGTTTTTCCAAAGCTCTGTACCGTAGCATGTTTCAAAGTGGGTGAATTGTTTTTTTAAGCACTGAACATCACCACAAGGTATTTTCCACAACTCCAATTACCCAGCACTGGTTTTACATTACGGACTCAGAACCCAGCATCCCGAGAGCTCCCTCCCAAAGATATTCCCATGGACCAAATGTATACAAGTCATTTTTCCCTGTCTTTGTGCCTGTACTGCGTTTCATAATACAAACAAGACAATACAGACAGTGAATTTCCACTGGCCACGTCTCTCTAAATAAGGCAGGGAGCACCTTCGTGTGTCTGCCGAGCTGGGGCGGCAGTCTGGCGGGATTGCTGACTGCAATTATGATCGTGAACATGAAACAGAGGGGAAAGAACTGATCCCATTGCTAAGAGCTTCTGAAAACGCTGTGCGTGACCCCCAGATCTCCACATGGGAACTCAAGAGCTCCTTATGGTATTCCAGATGGCTCTGGTGGGAGTTTTCAAGTGACGGTGCTGCAGAAACACAGCTAAACACATCCTGAGCTGCACTTTTCCGCATGGAGAACTCTACTCAATAACGCTGTACAACATCTGATGGTCCCACTGGTCTCAGGGAAGCGTACTCATTCCCAGCATCAGGGCGCAGGAAGCCCAGCGAGGCGGCAGGACCTCGGTGCAGACCTCCAGTTTCTAGTGGAGACAAAGCGAGCTGGTGCAGAGCTCAGGGCCCACCCACATTCCCGCAGGTCCGGGGTCCCTTCACACAGCAAGCCAACATGCTTCACACAACCACACGAGACACAGACACCCAGGGGACAGCTCAGGGGAGGAGACAGGGCTTTACCCTGGGGCCTAGTTACCTTTCTTGCTCTCAACCGTTTGGCTGCCCACAAGACTATTTCCACACAGGTTTACTTAACACGCCCACATGGGTGAAGAAAACCCTTCTCAACCTTTTTGCTGTGATAAAACAAGCACAGCTGTCCCCTTCATTAGCACTGCTTGTTACTCCCGGCCCAGTCACGCGGGGCAGCTCTGGAGAAGCGGGGGCACTGCACACAGGGCCTGCCTATAGGCCGCACTGTCCAACGGCACGACCAGGAATGCAGCAAGCTCTCACAAACCATGAGGCCGAGTATCTCGCACATACGTACAGGTTCTCCTTCAAGCATGTGCCATCATGTGACAGAGAGACTTATTAGCATCCTTCTCTCCTGGCTGCTGATTATACACACACACACCCAATACACACACCTTGTCCCCATCACTGAGATCAGAAGGTCATTTCATCCACATCTCAAAGCCATCCGTTACCCCATAACTAGTGTAAAATGACAAAACAAGGTTCAGGAAGATGAGTGGCTAAATGGGGTCTTGAGGTTTGCTGAGGAAGGGCCATGGAAAGCTCTCCTGGATCAGGCTGGCGTGCAGCAGTCATTCCATGTGAGCATATAGCAGCCCTCCTCACCTGAGATGGGGTCGAGCCAGTGGACAAGACAACTTTGGATTAATAAGGGGGAATAAACACCCAGACATGATGTTCAGCTGGGGGAACTGGGCTAACGCCTTGAACATCGGTGAAGAAACTGATTTACAGCAGCAGAGGATGTGGCCCAATGAGGCTGAAGCCCAGAAACACAACCAAGATACGAAAGGTGCTTTCGAGCAGCAAGCTGGAGCAGGGAAGAGCCTGTGGGCCCGAGGCCGCCCCAGCCAGAGGGATGGATCCGTCACCACGGCCTTTCACGAGCACAATGCATCGCTTCCAGCAGCTTCGCAGAGCTGGCAAGCGGCCCCGGCTCTCGCTGACAATAAACTGCTTTCTATGCAAACTGCTAGATCCTGCTGGCCAAAGCCAAAAACAGCACAGCTCTTCTGAAACACACTCGCCCTCCCTCCTCTCTCATCCGTCCCTTTTATCTATTGTTTTGATGGTGGTGGTTTCGGGTTTTGGAGGGGTAGTTTCACATACACCCCTTCCAACTAGCTGAATTACCTCCCTCTCCCTGAAATTCTCCTACAGCAAATCCCATGGGGAAATATTTATGGGGAAGAAAGAGCTGGAACAACCAAGCACCAGCTCCCGTACTAAGCCAGCAGCAGAGGTGGGGAGCAGTATCTTGGTCACCCCAAGACAGACCAGACGAACCCTCTCAGCAAAGCAAGGATGAACTCGGCATGGCATTGCTCCGGAGCTGCCCTTCCACACCAGTCCCAACGCCCCTGGAACCAGCATGCCCAGACCCATCCCAAAGCATCTGCAGGCCTCTTCCAGCGCAGTCAGATCTGCTGCAGACTGTCACACAGCAATCTGAGCTCGGGATTGCATAAGCATTTCCTAAATGGATTATCTTTCTTTGTAGGCTGATTTGGGAGATGCTTTCCTTTCAGAATCGGCAGCAACAAAATAAATAGAGCATCCTCAGGGAAGAGAAACAAAACCAACCCTCCTGTGCCCAGGCAAAGCATCTGCTGCTGCCCTGTGATGGTTCTCCCTGGCTTTCCCTGCCCCAGCAGCGGCTGAGGCTGGGCTGAGGAGCTCCAGGGAGACACCACCACCCGGCATGACTTCACCTCTCTGCTGAGGCGAGGCAGCAACATCGGAAGCTAAGCTCTGGCACAGCAAAAAAGGGGCAGAAACAAGGTCTGAATTCTCACACACACACACCCCCTCCCTTCATTACAGCCGTTCTAGGTGATTGCCAGCAGAAAAAGCAAAGCAGCCCCTATGAACCCCCTGGCACAGTTATACCCCAGATGCCCCTTGCTCTCTGCTACAGAACTGAGATAAAGAGCCAGCCCAGTCTCAGGGGAGGACCACAGGCCCAGACAGATGAAAAAGGGATGAACAAGGTTCTCCTGCCAGCAGCGACCACACAGCCAGTCTCTGAACAGATCCTGCTCTCTGCCAGTCTGAGGACCCTTTGGAGACACCAGGAAGGCAGACTGAGCCCAAACCCAGCCTCAAACACACCGCTCGCCACCACAAAATACTGCTCCGCTCCCCTCACCTCTCAAGCGCACCCTCAGAGAGGCGAGGCAGAAGCCCAGGTGTCCACATGAGAGCAAGATGTGAAGATGGCCTCTGCACACCCACCCTCTCACTGCCAGTCCCCCCACTGAGCCAGCCTGCCCTCGCCCTGGGCAGAGGCTCCTAGCCGAGAGCCGATGGGGCCCACCAAGGGCCCCAAGAAGGTCCTACCCCTCCCAGACACCACGGGCACTGCTCAGCAAGAGCTGGGAGCGATGCTGCCGAGGAAGCCCAGCTGCGGGCGTGAGGCGGCCTGCCTCCAAAGGTCAGCAGCTCTGCCACCCTCACAGGCTGAGCAACAGTGGGAAGCGTGACCCTGGGCTTGTTTTAACTCTGAACAGCGACCCACCATCTGAAAGTGAAATTTCCACCTGCATTCTGCTCCAGTCTTCTGCTCCCACCCCGGAGGCAAAAGAACCTCTGAGGTCAGGCAGCGCTGAGGAAACCTGCCACAGCAGCCATCACTCATCCTGCTTCACCCCACGGACCAGGACCAACGTGCAAACACCTCGGCCCCCAGCACCCCTGGGTGCTTGTGGCACTCCCCATGCCTGCTGGCAGGCAGCACGGCGTTACCCACAGCGCTCTGTGTGAAGCTCAGGGACAGGGAACAACCTTTGCAGGGCACGGAAACTTCTCCTGCTCACTGCAGCACCTGAACAGAAATGCCACCAAAACTCACCCCCCGGCTGGGCAAAGCAAAGGGATTCCTTAAAAATCTAACCATTACAAAGCTAAGTCATTTTAGGTCCGCTACTCCTCCAGATTAGCACCTCAGTCCAACGATAAGGTACACCTCATCCTTCAGACAGCGCACGAAACCCCACGGATCTCTGCATGCACTGCTCACCAGCCTTAACAGTGGTGGTTGTTTGAGGCTCAGTTAACTGAAGGGAAAAATCTCCTGTTCACTGTCTTGTGCCAAAAGTTATCCTTAGATGTGTGATTATTCCAGGCTTCCTTGATTGTTCACTACCGGCCTGTGCAGAAATTGATGTTCTCTTTATTACTTGTCTCAGAGTGACCATCCTGGCTTCTGGTGCAAAAGGAACTGTTTAGCACCTGGTAAAAAAAAACCACTACTTTCTAAGTCTCTATCACACCTCCTGTGCTTCAGCTCCCAAGTTGAGCAGTGTTTTTCCTCTTAGGATAATCTTTTCATGCCTCTAATAATTCCCATTGCTGTTTGTGGAGGTTCCTCTATGCCTCTGCTTAAACCACACGTGATGCTCACTGTGACAGTGTCCCCCAACCTATGCTCTAACTATCTTTAGCCTGACTCTCCCCTTCCATTTCTCTCCCACTGGCACTCTCATTTCACTAATATCTCACCAGTACCACGGGAAGCTCTGAATGCTGCTGATATTACCTCTGCTGCCTGGCAGCTGCTGACTGCCAGGCGTGATTTCCACCACGCTCTGGCACAGCACATCTTTCCTGACAGAGCTGTTGCCTGTTTCTTCTGTCCTGTAACATTCCAAAAAATAGGACAATCTCCTAACACCAGCTAGCAAACTGTGTTCTGCCTCCCGCTGCTCCTGTGGCTGCTGCAGGGGGAGTTTCAGGGGCAGATAAAGCAGCATCCTTTGCATTAGCCCGGTGAAGATGCCAGCGCTTCATTTGCTTGAACCTGGAAGTCTGAGACCTTAAACGGATGAAGCAGCAGTGACTGCGATGCACGCTGTTATCAAACAGAGCCTTGATTCCTTCCTGGCAGGCTTGGGTCACGGGCTGCAGTCAGAGCGTAATTCTCTGCCATCACAGGAGACATTTACCTGTTCAAAAGCACTGGAAACCAGCTGTATTCCAAACCCATGCGACGGGCAAATACTTCAGGGTCGATCGAGGCTTTTTTGTTTAGGAGATGAACAGGCCCTGCTCCTCCCCCCATGTTTACCCATTCCTCTCCTGGTTCTCAGCTGGCATGGCAGGAGGGAAGATGGGATTGTGGCAGATGAAGCGTTCTAGTCAACCTGGAATAAAGTGGGGTTGGGGTTTTTTTGTTTGTCTTCCTGCACACTTTTAGCTAAATGTAATTCCACAGAATTCCCTTTGGTCTGAACACACCATAAAGACATGCTGGGGGAAGGACCGGAGCGGATTCCACACCCACCCCCCGAAAAAAAAAGCAGCAAAGAAACCATGACTTTGTCCCAGCCGAACTCTAACACACGTTAAAAGCGTCACCCCTGCGGGTTTGCCTGCACAATCAGCATTGTGTGGGAGCTGTTTGCACCTGATTCTCCACCCAAGGACCAGCGGGCCACAGCTCGTGGGCAACCCCAGTAAAAGGACCCCAGGTCTGGAGCAGCATCTCCCAAAGAAGGAGGGAGGCCCTGCAGCATCCCCGGCCGAATGTGCCCAGGCCCAGCTGTCCTATGGCCCCTGCGCTGCAGCCGTGAGGTCAAAGGGGCTGGAAGCCAGGAAGGACCTGGCCCTCGGGCTGCCCCGAAGGAAGGACACAGGGGCTGCAGAGCAGCAACGAACAGGCACAAGTGGAATGGGTCGGAGAAGCGCAGAGAGCGGGAACAGGCCTCTGCCCCCCTGAACGTCGCTCTCCCGCGGCTGATGGCTGGAACAGGCCTGCGTGTCCCTCCGGCGAGCTGGGCGCTGCAAGCACTACAGATAAGCCACTGCTTTTTGGGGGAAAAAAAAGGCAGGCTGGCCTAAGGGCTGGCTCCCAGTCTGGTACCCGAACACCACACCACCCTGATGCGAGGGGACCCAGCACCAAAGGGCAGAAACAGGAGTCTCTCTCTCCACAAAAGGCAAAGAAAAAAAGTGGATCTGGCAAAAAATAAACAAGCAAGTGGGAAAAGGGAACCTTTGGGTCCGATCTCAATATCAACATGTTTTTCTAGCTAAAAAGACCACTTCTCCCTTCCCACTGCCTTACAACCCCTTTCCCCTTGTGTTTTCCTGCAACAACGTTACATAAATCTGTAAATATTATTTATTTAATTGTTGTTATTATTTGCTGCTGCCACGGTGCTGGCAACACACTAGGCACTTTGCAACACACAGACAAGGTCCCAGCCCCAGAGAATACATCAGCTCCAACACTTAACTCCACCGGAGGATACAGAATTGGGGTTTGCTCCCTAAAAGCACCCTTTACATGCTGTGAAATTCAGGAACACTCACTGGTAGCCAGACAAGGAGATACAAAGCAGGAAAGCCCACTGAAAGACCTGGAGGGATTCGCAGGAGGGAGGCTGGACTTGCCACATGAAGGCGTCCCTCGTAACGACTGCTACGCTGGCACTGCTAAACTCGAGTGGAGCTGCCTCAAGAATGGGGATAAACCATAAGAGAACAGGAGCGTGGAGGAGGTGGGAAATGCACAACGAGCAGCGAGGTCAGTAGGTGTGGGTGCTGCAGAGTGGCAATGCTTCCCCTTTTTCTCCATTGAGAAACCCCACAGAATGCAACGTCTATCCCAGACAGGAGCCTGCGGAAGGGCAGGCACTGGCCTCCTAACTGAGGCTCTGCCTTCTTCCCTGCCAGACTGGATTCCCTGCACTGAACTTAACGCCTGCGTTTCCACGCGTGGGGTGACATTCACACCCCATAGCAAGAGCCACAGAAGGAACCACAGCAAGGAGTGTGCACCCCACAGGCCGTGCCTTGAGCGTTTCAGGGTGCTTGTGTCCTTCACTCAACCCTGCGCCAGCCATCCAGCGGTCTGGGCCAGAGCTTGCCATGGCAAGCAGGCTGCAGGCAAACAGGCTCCAAGAGCAGGAGAGGACATCTCCCATCAGGTGACCTCTTGGAAACCCTGGTTGTTCTACAATGCGGATGGAAGCACGTTTCTTGTGCTGTTAGAGCAGTGACTCCGTCTTGAGAAGAGCGAAGCACTAGCACCAAAGCTCTCCCAGGCACCATCCACATCTCCTCTCCATCAGCCCTCACCACGATCACTTCTCACCAGCTCCCCCACCAACAGACACCTCCCTGTGATCACCGCGACCTGTGCCACCCAGGGTCCCAGCGGCACACGGGTGCCTGCCCTCCTCAGACCCATCTTTGTGTCACTAAGCCAGGCCGAAAATTACCTTAGTGGCATAGAGCACTCTCCCTACGGTACCCACTCAATTATTGAAAGAGCTATTACCTTTCAGGGATGCCTGTGCACTGGCTGTGTCCATTATTTATAGCATAATGTATTCATTACGCGTCCTACCCCGTGCTCCTATCTGCCACCTCATAACAGGCCCTCAAAAACAATTCTAAGCAATTAATCCTACCTTAATTACAGAGAAATATATGTAGAAGCCCCAGGACAACTCTTTCTTATATTTATTAGAAGTAAACAAACATCTCTAGAAATAAATCTGGTGATCAGGACGGGGGGGGACAACCCTCACCCCTTGGGACCCGCGGAGCTGGAGACAGGCACATCATCTTCATCAGCCTCAGCAGCACTGCTGGCTTCGGCTGGCTGGAAAAGTAAGATGTGTCCTGCTGCAGCTCCTTTCCCACGGCAGGTCCTTCTAACAAAACCTCTGCTCACTGGCACACCAGCCGTACAAGCCAAGGGCCATCACCCCAAAACACCCTGCTTTTTCCTGCCCCCAAACCCTCCCAACCTCAGGTCCCCGGCACAGCTATTCTCGCAGTCAACAGGTGTCACCACTGAGCTTTCTCAGGTGTCCCCATCCTCTGCTCCCCCAGCTGAGAGCTGCTCCTCCATTCCTGCACGCAACTTCGGCTGTAAAGCCCGAGCTCATCTCAGCACAGGGGTGCCAGCCCCGCTGCCCCGGGGGGGATGCTTGCGCCGTAACAGCCCCGGAGCAGGCCAGGGAAAACCCAGCCAGCGTCCTGCTCACTTGAGTCTGCTTCAAACCATCACAGACCCACAGAATCAGGGTCACTTCCCTCCGTCCCACGTGAGGGCATCAGCCACAGGAGTCCCCAGCAAGAACCAGGCTGCTCAGCCTTGTGCATCTGTGCCAGCAGACACCGCATCCTAATGCAGCCCCCACTCCTCTGCCCCACACCAACGTGGGGGTTAGTGACACAGCTTCTCAAGGGATGGCAGAGAAAAGGGAAAGGAAATAGAAAGAATCTCTATACCCAACAAGGAAGCACCTTGCACTTTCCATCCCGGGCAGGAAACGCGCTCCATAACTTGGGAAACAACTTTCAGCACTTTCCCAAAGGGCCCTGGTAGCACCCAGAAAAACTAAAACCAATCACTAATACTCCGATTTCCTGCGACTTCAGTGGCTCACCAGAACTGACTCAATGTTTAGCATCCACACTGAGAAATCTCATGCTTCAGAGCTTGTCTTCTGCTCAAACACAGGAGCCACAAGTTCTCTGATGCCATGCACACGGGCAGCTCCTGGACCACACACAGCTCCAGGAAGCGCTGCCCGGACTGCCCAAGCTGGGAACAGGCTTGGCTCTGCCTGGGGTGCAGCAGGCACCCCAAGCCAAGTGCTGGAAGGGATTGAGGGTGGTACAAGCATCTGCTGTGCACCGGGAGCCTCTGAGCAAGGCAGGGAGAGGGAAACGACGTGAGGGCGTAGGGGTGTGCTGCAAACCACGGGTGCGAGCCTGGCCAAACAGACCCTGAGGAGTAACTCCAGACGGCCAAAGCTCGAACAGCCCTGTCTCTTCTGATCCTCCCTCCCATGGAGAAGGCAGCACAAGGAAGACAGTGGTCTGTGATGGCATCTCCCCATTCAGAAACAAGGAACGCAGGGAAGACAAAACATCCTTGAGACAAATTCAATGAAAACCCCGTTCCCAAACCAAGTGAGGGCTCAAAGATAGGATCTTTGTCACCCTTGAAACCAACAGAGAAAGCTACCATTGGCTTCAATGGCGTTTAGACGGGCCCTTCAACGGGCTGTCGGGGTGTCATTGGCATACGAACCCTCTGAAGAGCATTGGGGGGGGTCGGGTCTGGACTACGCCTTGACAAGCTGGCAGAGAAGAGGCGCCTGGTCCCTAGGAACAGATGATGTGAAGGCACTCCCCATCCCAACTGCTTAGGGGGATGCTTCCCAACCTGCTGAAAAGGACCCCAAGGCAGACACAAGCCCAAACAGGTACCAGCCACGAGCAGCACAGCAGCACCTCAGCCTTCCTCCTCTGAGAAACAAGCCCAGCCCAACTGAGCCCCTCGCTCACACAGAGGAAGGGCATCTTCCTAGTAAAATCCCGAGCCGGAACTTTCCAAAGGATTCTAAGGAAATAAATAATGCCACAGAAAAAATACAAACCAGGGGCCCTGGCCCAGAGGGGCTGCACATTGTACCAGAACTGTCCTTGCTTTATAAGGCCTTCAGGGCGGCAGGACCCTCCAAGGAGCGGCGTGCGCTCCTTACATACCCTGACGGGAGACTCCGCAGACCCGGGTGTAATCCGCCACTCTGCTACTGCCCGCCAGCTGACCTTGGACAAGTTGTTCTGTCCAGATTCTCAGCTGGTGTCAGCTGGCACGGTGCCTCCAGAGGCAGTTTAAACAATTGGAGCCCCAGTCCCGCAGCCCCCTGGTCCCAGCCCCCCACCCAAACCGCACTGCCGGCACACAGCCCTGCTCGGGACACTTTGGAAGCGCGGGCAGTGCCAGGTAGTGGGATGAACAGGCTGCTGCCTCCCTCAGGAAAAAACACATGTTGCTCACCAAGGTGAAACAAAAAGCCTGTTACTTTTTTAACAATTCCCTCACGGCCAAGGCCTTAAAGACAGAGCCGCCGCCGAATGCTGTGGCTGCCTTTCACAGCCTGCTACGCATTAGCTGATGTGAAGCCCCCAGGGACTCGGCACACAGCAATGGATGGTGACTGAGACTCTTTTTTTCAATTCTTCCCCATTTAAGCTTCATTATCTTTCCAAAATCTTCTCAAATTTCTCTCTCAACTGGCTTTCATCACCAGTAGCGTGTCGGAGTGCTTCTTGATCACACCGAGAAGCCTCCTGCTGGGAAAGCTGGGTACCAGGAGGGACCTGGGAGTCACTAGATCTTGTGCTTTTCATCACAGGAAGCTCCTGCGACCAGGAAACTCTACCCTATGTCTGTCAGAGATGAAAAGGAACCCATTCCTTCATCAAGGTCCATCCTAGCAAGAAACTACCCGGCCCGAGAAAGACTTTCTTCTGCAGCAGAACCTGGCCAACTTTCTCACATCAAGGCTCTTTACCCCCATGGGTAACATTCGCCCTCCACCAGTGCCCCCAGCCCTGCTCATCCTCGCTGCACCAGGTCCCAATCTGTGCCAGCAGCACAGCCCAGCCTACCAGCACCCTCCCCATATGTCAGGGCAGGACCTGGGCTGGCGAGCCCCTCCGTGCCAGCCACGGAGTCACGCATGGGCACGGGTCCCTGGGGCACCCGCTGCTCCCATGGCAGCAGCAGCTCAACGCTCCCACCACCACTCTTTGGGGCTGACTTGCACCCAAGAGGCTTTCACATTACCCAAGTACCTCCTGGGAGAACTGCTCCAGTTCCCAACAAGCTTCACCTGGTGCCTCTGCTGACTTAGCACAAGAATAAATCCAAAGAACACGAAGCTCATCATTTTACTTTGTCAGAGGTGGAATTAACTTCAGGGGGTTTTAAGCATCACTCCTCCTCCTCACTGCCCTCCAATGGTGCTGTTTGCTGAGGAGCAGCAGCACCTTGCCGCAAGCACAACTGCAGCAACCTTGTGCAAGCAAGCAAGCCAGCCCCACAGGACAGCCTGCTGGGTGGGAAGGGAGCTCTGTAGGACGAGGAAGGGTCTCCCTAGCTGGGCTTTCAAAACAGGGCTGGAGAGATGGACAACACTAACCACTGTGCTCAATACAGCAGATGGGAGACACAACCCCCGCCCTGTCCACCTCAGCCACTGTGCCATATGCTGGCTGCACCAAGGGACCCATCCGCTCGGCGAGGCCGCTCTCCGCGGGGCTCTACAGCAGCCTCCGTCCCAGCCCTGCTGCGGCCTGCTTCCCTCTCCGCAGAGCATAACGTCTACACCATGCCTACATCACGGCCAGAACCTTCACCAGGCCCTGCACACGAAAGCAAGACACTTAAGGCCGCTCTCCTCCTTGCCACCGCCCCGGAATCACACATTGTACGTGGACACTCCGGTCCAACCACAGAAACCAAGTGCTATAGGCCTTTTGGGACGCTGCACCGCTGGTCGGCACGCCTGACGTTCCCTCTGCCCCTAAACTGAGCCGCTGGGGTGCTGCAGCACGTGCAATGTTCTTGAGAAGAGCTTTCTCCCCTCCTGCCCTCCCTCTGAGCTGGCAACAAAACACACATCGACTACCAGAAAGATGCACCAAGAACTGGAGGGCAGATCTTCTCAGAAGAGAAAGGAATGTCCATGTAAGGCTCGTTTCTGCTCCTGCTTTATGCTGCAGGATGCTCTGGCCATCTTAGGGAAAAAACCACCCGAGACTATCTCTGAATGACGATTATTTTAATAGCAGACCCTTCAGTTGTTTGCAGTTCAGTTCACATGGGTTTGGCTCATGGTTTGGGATCACAAAGATCTTTCTCCTGGGCCTCAGCAGGCTCGTTCCTCGCTGAGCCATTAGCATCTGTTTGCAGTTCTCGTTTGATCGGTGATGCCGGCTGCAGGAGCAAATGCGGAGGACGAGCCCCAGCACACCGAAGTCATCATTAGAAGAGCACACTCAGCACGATCCAAACACGTCTGTCTCCTCTCCCACCACCGCAACAGGCGAGACACACCGTGCTCCCAGAGAACACTGGGCTGCGCACTCCGTGTCCCTCGCCCACCACGGCCTTCCCAGGGCGATGGGCAAGGACACGTCAGCACACACAAACCCAGCACAGCCCTGCACTCCACCCGGGGCTGGGGCGTTCCTGCGCCCAGAGAGCCCCACGAGCTCCTCTCGTACCTCAGTTTCCCTGCTTTATAATTTGAGGATGCACTCGGTTGCCACCTTCCCTGTGAGGTTAACCTCGCACGCGCGCGAGCCCGCCTGAAGTCAGCTGCAGTCCTCGGGATGCTGCGAGCAAGGCACTCGCCTCCTGGGCCAGGGCCTCGCTGCCTACGGACACACAAACACGGCCGCGAGCCAAAGCACCGCACACGCTACTGGAGCTACAGAGAGGTCAGACCGGACGCTCAGTCTCCGCCACGTCGCGCAGCTGCTCGGCCCACAGCTCGGCAAAGGAATGTTTCAAAACAACGAGACCTCTGCCCCCGAGCCAGCCCCTCACACACACCCACAGTCTGCCTGGACAGAAGGTACGTGCCCTTCCCGACAGAGATGCTCACACCGTGCTGGGGGCCCGAGGCAGAGCAGAGCTGGACGAGGTGCAACAGGAGGGACGCTCCCCGCTCATCCCCACCTGCGGGCAGTTTCCAGGTCCCAGGCAGGACCCGGGGACCATCTGTTTCCCACAGGCAGGGCTCGCAGGCAGATGACTTCAAGTCCCACCTCTTCAGCCGTCCCCGTTAGCCAAACAAGTCCATAAAAGGCAAATGAAGTCCCAGCAAGTACTGCTGTCCCACACAGCCTTCTCCCTGGACACCACATCTGGACTCCTCTTCAACATCCCCCTTCCTTCAGAAGAGCAGGACCTGGGCCTCTCCCTGCAGCCCTTGTGCAGCGCTCCTACTTAGTCTCACGGATTTGGCCAAGAAAACTTGGCTTAAGCATCTTCAGCCCCCATCAAGCTTCATCTTTTGATCCAGCCTAGGGTTATCTCCACCTTCTCTCTCATCAGCCCTTGCAGCTGGATGTGACATCCCGTCCTGCTCCCCTTCCTTCCTTACCCTCAACCGATGCACACTGAGAAATCCCCTCCTCCCCAGAGTTTTCCAAGCCTGCTCCTGAAGCAAAGCTTAGCATCTAGAGATTGTACTCGCTTTGTTTTAAAAATCCATGTGTTAAGCCAGAACCTGATACAAACACATTGACTGTGTGTATCTAGTGTCTTACAGAGGCACAGAGGCTCCTCGCATGTCGCCGGCTCCGCTGTCAACGCAACAGATGCCGCAGCACCCCCAGAATCTCCAGGTACAGCGGGCTCATCCCATGGCCATCTCCATATCAAGGTAGCTTCGCCACCCTCTGCTTCCACGCTGACAAAATCAGATCTAAGTCTCGCCTGAACAGGCGCTTTTCCCACTGCTGAGGACACCTGACCTTCTGTGGAAGACGATGCAAGAAGAGAGAACGTAAACGTGGTGGGGAGACAAGATAAAGGGAGAAGGAACTGCCCCTCAGGGGTTGTGAGTAGCTAACTGCAGACACCCGAGTCAGGATGTCCTTGGCAGCAAGTAACACAAGGACAGGCTGTGCAGAGCTGGAGAAGAGCCTGTGTGCCCAGCAACAATGCCACGGAGCAGGAGGTAAAACACCTTTAGAAATCCCTTCATTGTCAGCCAAGAACCCATCCACGAGCTGCAAACCACACACATGTACCATGCTCGTTCTCATGGGATCTCCCTTGGACGCTGTGAGTAACACAGCTTTGCTGCGGAGCAGCCACAGGCTTACTCACCGTGTAACCTCACTCTTATAAAGCGAGCATGTCTACAGGACACGATGATTAAAGCTCCACAACTATAAACATCCTGCCCATGCCAGAGCATGCCCACTGTTTCTTCCCATAAAGCCGCAGCAGCGGAAAAAAATTAGGATGAGGTTACCACCAGCTCTTGGCATTGGACTGACACGACTCACAGCTCTATCAAAGGTAGAACCTAGAGCAGAACAAAGCTTCTCAAAGTCCCCAGCTTCCTAGAATCCTGTGCTTAAAGACTGGGCCAGAGAAGGACATGGAAGACACGGCTGGAAAAGGCAAACATCCTTTCCCCCCTTCAAAAACACAGCACTGCAACTCAACTGCCTGGCTGCCAGAAGCAGCGTGCCCCCAAACCGGGGGCAGAGCATCAGCCGGGACAGTGCAGCACAGCAGACGACGTCACCGCGGCGCAGGAACAAACTTGCACTCTTGCAGAAGCCGCCCTGGCTTCCAGTAACAGCAGGAACAAGATGCATCCCTTGGGCTCGATGCTCCACGAACCCCACGTGGCTTCCATTTGAACACACAAGCCTAAGCTTTCAGTGAGGGGTTCCATGAGATCTGGCTCTTCCGAGTCTTGTCTTAGCGAAGGCTCATTTCCTACACTTCCTTGTGGACAAGAAAGCTAGGAAGGGTAACTCAAACCACTCCAAAGGCACAGAAAACAGGAAGAAAAGATCTGTATTTCTAGCTACTGTACATTCGCCATCAACCTAAAGCAAGAACAGAGACAGCAGAGGAACGTGCCCTGGGGCAGACTAAGTCTTGGAAGCAGGGTCAGCTCCTGGAGTGAGGGGAGTTTTCCAGTTGTAGGACTGCCTGCTGGTCTCCTCGAGGTCCCTTTCCCATTCCAGGGTGGTTCTTCTGTCACAGTCTCACTACAGACATGATACCTGCCACACAGATATACAACAGGTCCAACTGAGCCTTTGCTTCTGAGAATCTTTGACCAAAAACGGACAGCACCACCATCCAGTCTTCCCAACATTAAGGGCCACACACGTTCAGCACCGGAAGGGAGCTACTAAAAAAGGGCTAGAGAAAGCCAACAAGCCATGCCCACCTCACCAGAAGCTCTGCCAGTCTGACCGTGGCCTCCAGCCAAGGGCTCTCTGCTGAGCCACGGCTCACACAGACTCCTCGCCAAGTCATTTCAGGGTGCTAATTTGGCAGAAAAGTTCCTGTACCCACCCTGGGCTAGCTCACTGGAATTAATTTTACCTAAGGAGTCTCCAAGCACTGGCAGGTACAGAGATCTGGACGTTGTGAGGCAGTCCTTTGGGGCCACCCTGCCTCCAGCACAAGCTCCCAACCTGGCACACAAGCCCTGCTCGGCCGACACCGTAAGCGGATGCTCAAAGTCATGCACGTCCCCCGTGCCCCTTCCCAGCACGGCCACACGCCTCGTCCCTGCAGCGCCCCGAGCCACACAGGCCTCACTGTCCGCCGGCTGTTGGTGCAGGACCTTGAGCAAGTACTAAATAAATGAACAAGTCATTTCCTGCGAGGCCAAACAAGCTCCCTGCCAAAGGGGTCACATACCACGCTCCGGCCTGATGCCTCTCCCTAGTTTATGAGGGTAAATTCCCATATCCAGGGGTCCAACGATTACAGCATTACATCTGGGCTAGGATTACTCTCGCTGCAGCTAGAATCACGCTTCACTGGAGAGGTGAAGAAAACAACTGCTTTTGTGCTTTCACTGCACGACCTCCAGAGCTGGGTTTGGGTTTCTTGGTTTGCACAAACCAAAACATTCAAATGAAATCAGGGAGTTTTTGCTTAATTCCCAGCTAGAGGGCCCAGGTCTGTCACACCAAGGTTCCTCAATGCTATTTTGGCAGTGAGGAGATCTGTATGGAAAAGCCCTGCGAGGCAGGGCCTGCCACAAAGCGGTCAGGAGGAAGCAGCCTACACGGTTCCTTCCAGCCCCGTGAGCTCCTTCCTCCAACTAGCACAGGGGTGGAAGGCAGACACGCCGGGACCTTCGCTCCCCATCTTGCATCACGTCACCCAGGAGTGCTTTCCCTAAGCATGGGTTTTCCCTAAGCATGACAGTGGTACTGTGACGCAGCTGCTGCGCACAAGGAGGACCGGGCACCTATCAGCCCTGTAAAAACAATCCGAGCCTTGGATTTAGAGTGAGTCTCGGAGCCAGTTGAAACCACCTGGCAGGCCCTGCTCTGCCGTTCACTGTCAAGTTCAAACAAGACTCAAAAGCAACCCAAATCCTCCATGCTTGAATCATGCAGGCAACCCCGTTCTCTTGGATGTGCCCATCCCCGTAAGGGCTGCAGGACCAGACCCGGCTTTTCCTTAACATCCTGCCAAAAACACACACACACAGAATGAAGAAAAGTCACACTGACTGATGCCCCTGCTATTTTTCCTGTCCACGGCAGCAAACTGGTAAGAGGCCTGACTCAGAAGCCTCCCTCGAAAAACCTGAATCATCACAGTTGGGAAGATGGTCTCATATAACGAAGGAGTGTCTCACCTCCACTCCTCCTTCTCTACATGAGAGAATTTCAAGAGTCAGACTGATTGGGGGAGTGCGGGGGGATAAGAAAGCAGCAAGCTTCAGGCTTCGTTTGGCTTTTTCTGCGAGGACAGCAGAGTCAGGTAGAGTTCTGGAAGCAACTCATGCTGCTCAAGGTAAGGAAATGTCTCTGTAGCTTCCCTTCCCCTCCAGTTCCCTCCAGCAGACAGAGAAGCAGACAGCGGTTCATTTGCACTGTATCCATTTCTGAAAGGCCGAGCCTTATGGCATATAAAGATCTTTGAATGACCTTCACATGAACGTGATGATGTCGTAACACTTTGTTATTACATGTCACTTAGCACGAGCAGATCTCAAAGCGACCTGAAGAGGAGACGTGGAGAAATGAAGTCGCACACAAGAGCAGCGGGAGCCAGCAGAACAGACACACGGACCTTGTGCTCTATCCTCTGGCTGCCAGCTACGGAGAGCTTGCCAATTAAAACGCTGTGGCCACCCGTCTCTTCAAGAAGAGCTCTCACCCCCTTCCTGGGGTAGGTGCAGGTACATACACCCCTGACTGAGGCTCTGGCACCTCACACCCCTCTGCAAACAGAACACCCATGGCTTGAAAAGCCGTGCTCCCCCACATCGTGGCAGAGACAGTGGCTGAGCACGAGGGGACCGACCAAGACAGACAGTGGCACTAGAAACGGGATCGATTCGAGCCCAGGGTTGCTGGTCTGGATGGTACCTCGATGCAAAGGCTCCGCAAGAGCAGCAACGGCTCCAGCATCTCCGCTGCATAAAACCTACACACTAAGCTTTGCCACACCGTTGTCTCTCTGGCATCAAGGATGCGAGCTGTATGTCAGCCACATACACTGTGTGTACGCTGTCACACCGCCCCCGGAGCGAGGGACAAGGCTGCCGGCTCCTGCCAGGGCAGCGGGGAGACGCCGCTCAATGCAAAAGCACCACAGTCTAGTCAAAAGGCTGCGGTTTATCCAAAACCACACATTTCCACATGGGAAAACTATTGGTCGCTGAATGGAAATGCATCTTTCCACCTCCTTTCCTATCACGACACACAGGAACCCCAGGGAGCACCAGACTGCTGGCTGTAAGCACAGTTCCCGAGAGCCCAGGGCCCGCGAAGGGGCGGTGGATGCCATGGGCACTGTGGAAAACTTCCACTGGTGAAAGGGCTCTTCTCACTGCCGCTCCCGGCTCTGCATGGCAGCAGACGCACAGGGTGCTGTGCCTACCACGCCAAGCACTACTTCTCACCTCTCAGATAAATTGTGAGCCAACTCTGTTCACAGACAACATGAGACACTCTCCCTCACCAAAGCAAAGCAGCAAGAGCCTGACAAGAGCCAGCAGTGCCAGCTAGGGAATACTTTGGGCAGCTCAAGCAAAGCACAGACTAATTCATCTGCAACACGGGCTTGGCAGCCTGTGCCAACTTCACTCACAGGCTGGAGCTCCTGTCCGCAGCAGCAGGAGAACCCTGATCGAGGGGAGCAAAGCACGGGCTGAGAATCCACAGCACGTGTCAAGAGAGAAGAGCGTGCTCTGTGCCCCGTTTAAAACAGGTCTGAAATTTGCCTTCGCCGTGCCATCTACAAGTTGCCATGGGGCGAAGGTGAGCAGCCAGCAAGCACCACTGGAGATGGCTCGGTTCCCCACAGATGGAAAGCAGGAGAGACCACAGGTGTGGCCCCACCAGCACAGGTGGCAGAGCAGCACAGGCAGCAGAGCAGCACCAGAGGAAGCACCTTCTTACGTGACCTCGGTGTTCATGTAAGGGAACGACTGGTATTAGCATCATGCCTCTGTGCATACCACAGGACATGCATACACCCCTGTTAACTTACAACGATGCTTGCGTCTGTTTCCCAGCTTTACTTCTCAGAAGCAACCACCCCGTTCGGTAAAAACAAGCGCAACTTTTAGAGTACGTGTACAGAAGAAAGCAAAGGTGATTAGCTCAAGGGCGTAAAGTTCCCAAATCTTGAAAGCCCACCCCAGCATCGCCATACTGCCTAAGAAAAACCACGCTCGAGCCTTGGCTGGTGTTTGTGCTCTTCCCTGAACATCAGAGCATTCCTCACACCATGCTGGACACCACGAAACCCTCAAGACACGTCTGTTTGTTTAAAAAGCAAATTCGAGTCACGGAGGGGTACGCTCTCCTTCACTTAAAGGAAAATAAGCCTTGCGTAAATTCTGCTTACACTCACATATTTGCAACGCGAAATACAAGCTGCTCGCTGCCAGCCTCCCGGTACGAAGCGGGACCCGGCCGCTCGACGCCCGGAGCCAGCGGCACTGCTCCGGAGCCCCGCTCCGCGCAACACGGCCCCGGGCGGCCCCGAGCCCCGCGGCGCGACCCCGCGGACAGGCACGGGGGAGCCCGCGGGCTGGCACCGGGGGCTCACGGCCGCGGGCGGCTCTGCCGCCGGAGACGAGCGCGCCCCGTGCCCCGGCCGGCCCCGCCGCGGGGACCTCAGCCACCGGGACCTCCCCGGGGAGCCCGCAGGGACCCGCTGCGCTCCGGCCCCACACAGGCGTACGGCGCCGGCCCCGCAGCCGCTCGCTCCCACGTAGTTTCTCTGCCCTCCCGGGGGCCGCCGCCCCCAGCACACGCCGCCCCGGACCCGGGGAGGGCTCCAGCTCGGACCCCCAGGGCGCGGGAGCCCGGGCTCGCCCCGACACCGCTGCCTTGCCCCCCCGGCCCCGCGCTACCTCCGCGCAGGTAGACGACCTCCCCTCCCTGCACCGCCGCGGCCCCGCGCCCTGCCCGCCGCCCCCCAGCGCGGCCCCCGGCCCCGGCGCAGACTCACCACCGCGGCCGGCCGCGCAGCCGGCCAGGAGCAGGGCCAGGGCGGCCACGGCCCCCAGCTGCCCCCGCAGCAGCTCCCCGCGCCGCCTCCGCCGCCGCCGCTCCGCCGCCGAGGCGCCCATCGCGGCCGCTGCGCTCCTGCGAGCCGCGCCGAGGCCAGCCGCGCCGCGCCGAGCCGAGCCGAGCCGAGCCCAGCCGGGCGCCGCAGCGCCGCCCCTGCCCGCCCCCCGCCGCCTGCGCGCCGGCCGAGCCGACCCACCGCCCCTGCGCGGAGCGGGCAGCGGGCGCGGCCAGGCGGGACAGGGAGGGGGGGGATGGAGGGATGGATGGGTAGCCGGGGCCGGCGGGGGCCGAAACTTCCCGGCCGGCCCCCAGCCCCCTCCCCGCCACCGGCGTCCGGGGCGGCTTCCTGGGCGGGGAGGGGGCGGAGAGCTGGAGCCGCCCGTCACCGGGCTGCCCCGCCGGGAGACCTCCTGGGCTGTGCCCGTCGCGCCCCCGGGCCCCTACCCCGGTTCCCGTGCGACCCGGCGGTAGAGGAGGGGTCCGGGGAAGTAGGGGATGGGGTCCGGCGGGCACGGGCGCACTGGTGTATCCGCTGCCCGTGGGGGTACACGGGGCTTCAGCCGCAGCCTTTCTCCGGCCTCCCGCTCTGCAGGCATCCTTCCATCCATCCCCACTCGCACCGCCGCGGGTGCCAGGCCTTCCACAGCCACGAACACGGCACTCGCATCAGCTTGCTTTTTCAGGTGGGAACAGGTACTTTAGGTATCATCTTCTGAGCCAAAACCTTCACCTGCTGTGACAGCGTTTAAAAAACCCCGTAAGACCCCAAACACGCCTGTACCCCCTCACCTCTGCCCAGTGATTGCCCAGTGTGAACAGGAGGCAGCACCTGCTGCAGCTCCTTGGCATTCCAGACACTCAAGAGGATTCTCACTGGTTTGGGGTTTTTCCCCCTTTCTCACTCTCTGCTCTGAACTTTTTGCAGGGTGAGGAGCAGCCACCCGCTCCCCCTGCCCTTCCACCCAGCCTGGCACCAGAGCCGGCACGGGCACAGTGACTGCAGGCACTGCAACCGCTGGGCCTCTGGGCTCGGGCAGCGATGGGGGTGCAAGTCATTCGCTTGGCCCATGCCAGCACCCAGGTTCACACGCCACCATGGAAATGTGCTGCCAGCTGTGCCACAGCACAGTCTGTGGGCAGGATGCTTCACCCATCCACCACCAGCATCAAAAACCCTGAACTGGCCTGAACCTTTCGCTGTTCCTCTTCCCTTGTTTTAAGTCATCATTGCTGTTGCAGCGCTGCCACAAACACCCACTGGCTACACGGAAACCAGAGCGTTGCACACACTGGGGGAACCGGCTGCCTCCGCAGAGCTGGCAGCTGTGGAGGAGCATCTTTGTCCCCAAGCTTCAGGAAGGGCACCAGAGCTACATGACAGAGCTGCACGAGGAAGTGGGATGAACCCTAGCAGCACCGGGGTTCGAAACCCACGGCCCTGGAACCAGAGCCACTGTTCAGGACCTTACCCAGGCCTCCCCCCGGCCCACGTTAACATCCTGACAGCGGCACTGGGAAGTGTGCTGGCAGCTCGAAGAGGTGCTGGCTGAGATGGATGAGAGGAGAACGCGTGAAAGCATGGGCAGCGCTGTCTGCAGCGCCAACACACTGCATTAAATCAAAGGAGATTGATGCACTGGCAGAACAGAAACTCTCTGAGCGTACTTCAGCTGCTCAATCACTCAAGTTAAAAAACTTCTGACGGAAGCCCGAGCCCCAGGCAGCAGCGTGGAGAGCACTTTCTGCTCCTCACCCGTCCCAGCTCCAGGGCGGAGAGCAATGCTCACACCACGCGTGCAGGATGGAGGGCTGCTCCTTCTGCACCCCCAGGCTGGCCCGCACCCTGCGTGGCTGAGGCCCTGGCTGATGAGGCACTCGGCCAGCATATCTGGGCTCTGGGAAAGGGGCACAGCAGCCAGCCAGCCAGCCAGCACCCTCATTTCAACACACGCCTGCCTATTGCCCTGCCTGCGCCAGCAAAATGCTTCCTGGAGAGCTGCCTTCCCACCCGATGGAGAAGAAAGCACAGGGAGCACACAGAACAGCTTGGGCTGGAAGGGACCTCAAGGCTCGTCGAGTTCTGACAGCCCAGGTACTAACCATAGCAGTCGCTACAGCCAGCTGCACACACAGAGATGAAACAAAACACCACTCTCTATACTCTTGATTAGCTACTAATCACTCTCATTAGAGGGGGTCTAGTTCTGGGGTCAGCCTCTCATTACACATTCAGCTTCCAACCTCTCCTCCAAGGGTTTCTCACATCTCTGGACTGAATCAGGATGTCAGTTTTCAACGCTCCTCCTAAAGATTTATTGATCGTGTTCCTCCAGACCACCCCAACAGCACTGTGTCCCTGCTGCCCCAGGCAGGAGAAGTCAGCTCCCCATCCAGACAGCAAACGGGGTGAGTTAACAACTGTCCTAGGCTGCAGCCATGGAAGTATTTTGGTCTGGTGTGAGTTTTTTCCAGGGAGCATACACTCCCTTCCCGCTGGCAGGACTGGTTTTATCCCATGGTAAACAGCTCTCAAACCTGTAGCACTGTCGAACACTGTGGCGAGTCAGCACAATGTGCAAGAGAGATCACGCCTGCCTCACCTTACGGCTTGATCCACACCGTGGGAATGCAGCCAACCAACTTCGTGGTGAGAGGGGCTGGGGAGGGAACATCCCCATCACTGTCATGACATTGCCCTCGACTCTCCCTCACAGGCTGCCTGCCCTGGCTTCCACCCTCTGTAGCCTCCTGCTTGCATTGAGTTGCCCAGGAGCTCCTTGTCCATCCACATGGGTGTTACTGCCAGGCCCCCTCTTTGTCGGGGTGCATCGCTCCTGAGCTCAGAGGAGCTGGCCCTGGAATACCAACCAGCTGCCTTAGGCCCCTCTTCCCTCTGGGGCTTTGTCCCACGGTATCTGCCAAGCAGGTCCCTGAAGAGGCCAATGCACGAGTCAGAAACTGCTCAAAAACGTGACCCTGTGAGTCACTACAACGTCACGATTCCACCTCCATCACAAGCCAGCTCTCCTTCCCACCGCAGGGCTGCTCCCAGGTACCAGGAAGGTGCGAGCTCTCCCTGCGGAGAATTAAGACTGGGAATACCTGGGATGCCCACATAGCTTTGGAACAGATTCCCCACTCAGAATCCCCAAGTAATTTAGTGAATTAGTCCCTAGCACAGTGGGTACAACCGTGTGAAACATTTCCATGCCTGGGGAGAACCGGAACAGGGAGAATTCCCTCTTCCCTCCCACTGATAAACCAGCATGTGGGTGGAGCAGGCTGCAGGATCTGTCTGCAGGAAGGAGCAGAAGGGAGGGAATCGCCATGGATGTTACTCTTCTGAGAGAAGAGCGCTCGTGTTGATCTGCTCTGGGAGCCTTCTGCAAGAAAAAGAACGGCTAAGGAGAGAACAGACAGGACTAACATGCTGCTGAAGATACAGTTGGCTTTGTACCACCTTCCCAAGTCTGTTCTTTCACTCTTGTTCTTCTTCTGACCATTTCAGTGCTCTTCAAGGAGCACCACATTGCTTTGGAGTTCCTGCTGCAGTGGCAGCAAGGAAATCCCATTTGGCTGGCCTGAGCATCATCTGGGCTGAGGAAGGGAGGCAGCGGGTGCAGACATCTCCTTTGGGATAACTGCAGAATTGGTAGGACAGGGAGTAGCTGCCTCCCTCAGCAGCTGCTGATGAGTTCCAGTTGGTGTCTGGGTTCCTGTGCCTGGTGGGATCACCCAGAAATAACAACTGAAGGAGAGCCTGGCTGAAACTCGTTGGACCTATCAGGCCAGGAGCCAGTCTTGAGTCACTCTCGTTAGGCTTGGTCTGAAAGCCAGCGTGTGGGTGTCCAAGTGTGCGTTAGACCCCGCCTTGGGGCTGAAAGAGAAGAGAGATGCTGAGGGAAGGCTTCCTTTCCTGGGAGCACCCAGCAGCATTTCAGGGAGGTGTGTGGATCCCCCGCCAGTCGCTGTGGCACCTCTGCTTGGGCACACAGGCAGCTCCCCGGGGGCTGCGCCACACCGTGCTGCCAGCCCCAGAGGGGGTCCCGCCGCCTTGGCTGGGACCCACGCAGGGCTCCCCGGGGGCCGGCTCTGGGAGGGCAGGAGGATGCACTTTTGTTCTTTCCAGAGCCCCATCAGAGCATAAAGCCACATGAAGCACGGGGAGAAAGCAGTGTAAATCACAGGCTACAGCTGTGCAGGGATGACAGCCTGATGACTGAGGAGCAGTCATGACTCTCACGGGGAGCACACAGCCTCCCATACTTGGCGCTTCCCGCTGCGAACCATGCCAAGTTCTGCTCTTCAGGCCAAATAGAGATCTTCTTCTGCTGGGACTGGCAGACTGCACTCACAGAGTTCTCAGCTCTGGAAGAACATAACCAGGATTGACATGGAGCAGCTTCTTTAGGTAGAGGTTGGCCGGCCAGCACACAGGCTGCCGTGCACGGTGATTTCCGACTGGCGGGCAGCATCCCGAGCCAGTTCCAAGCATCAAGCACATCACGCTCGATGTTCACTGCAGAACCTTGTCCAAACATGGGCTGGGAATGCCATGAGGTCAGGGCTGGGCAATACTTCCCATGCAGGGACCGGCCCAGGGGCATCTCCATGGCAGAATCACCAGGGTTCAGGGCTGCTGCATTCCACTCCCAAACCTGCTGTTGGAGGCCCACCTAAGGCAGCCCAGAGAGAAATGACAGGAGTCTCCTTCCATGTTTTGGCTTTAGCCTAGGGCCCTGCTTTCTCAGCACAGCTCCCGTGCCATCTCTCCAGGTGTCTGCAGAGAAAGCTTCACAGCTGAAGTGAGATCAGAAGCCATAGGCTGTGGGCAGGACAGTAGTGGCTGAGCCCAGCTGCTCACCCCTGCAAGGTAAGAGGGGCTGGCTCACACCCACCGTTCAGCCCATGAGCCTCAGACATGTACCCTGCCTGCAAACCACAAAGAGGATGAATTCAATATGCTGCAGATGACACCAATGGCTGCTCCCTCCTTCCTGTGGGGATCCCCTGATGAGCAGAAAGCTCCCGTGAGCAATCCTCCCCTGCTCCTGAGCCCTAATGCCATTTGCAGGCGGTGCTGGTGTCTGTAACCCTGAGCGTGGCCAGGCAGTGCTTGGCTGAGCCACGGGGACATCCCGGCGAGCCGTGGCTAGTGATGTCTCCGGGCAGTGCCACGCTGCGATGGCAAACGATTGACTCAGTCATGCCCATGAACTGAGGGGCCAAAGTGGTTCAGGAGCCTGCCCATCTGACTGCCCCGTCAGGTCAGCTCCCAGCAGCGCAGGCCGTGCCTGTTCCCATTCCATTCTGAAGTGAGTTTGCATCCACAGAGGTCAAAAAACCGAGGGTCTGCCTGGCATAACGCTGGGCAGCATCTTAGGAAGGCTGCAGTTCTCCTCCCTCAGGGCAGCCTGAGCAGATGTTTGCACTTACATGCTTGGGGGGGATCAGGGATGACACAAAGCCTTCCTGCAGTAAGAGGGGCACCCGTCTCCTCTCCACCACTGAGCTAACAAAACCGCTCTGTACTCCCCAGGGAAATAGAGGTGGCACCTCCAGTGGAGCCACCAGCTCTCCAAGGCCAGAGGACAATTTTGCTGAACAAACCCAAACCCTGCCAGCCCCATGGGCAGTGTCTGGAGGGAGCCAGAGGCAGATCTGGAGAGGAAGCGGGTGAAGAGGTGGATGAGTGCTCAGGGGGCTGGGACACATCAACACGCACACTGAGGACAAGGACATTCGTCTCTCCTTGGGTTTGGGCCACTGAATGGGGGAAACAGCCACAGGAAGAGCAAAGAGAACAGCTCCAACACAGAGTGTGAGGATGGGGTGCCACGTCCGCTCCCCAAATGTGCCGACACACGCATCCACAGCATCTGTGTTTTTCCTCCCTCCCATCAGTGACAGGGTGCCTGCTGCACAGGAGAGGGCAGAGGCAACGAGCTCTCAGGCTTTCAGCTGTTTAGGAAAATAAACAAGGCTGCGACAGAGCTCATTTCTGGTTCGCCTTCTCCCAGAGGGGCTTTCGTGTGTGTGGATAACGGAGGGCAGTATCAGCTGGCTCTTACTCCATTTCTCTTCCATGCTTCCTCAGAGGCAGATTTTTCTAAAGCTTTCCAGGTTCTCTCTCTCTCCTGACAGAAGGCTGACGATCCAATATGTAGATGAGCAGACAGATGAAACAAGGAACACACACACAGTATCTGTACGGGTGTACATATTTGTCCCTTCTCCAGGCTTGGGGGTGTTTTCTTGCCCAGCCTCAGCCCGCTTTGCAAGTACCCTTTTCCCTTCACCCCAGGCAGCCAGGGTAGGAGCTGGATGGGTGGGATGGGGCAGGAAGCCCTCCTCTGTGCCAGCCAGTGGCTGCGGACCCCCAAAGGTAATTGCCAAACTAAGCCTGCAAAGCATAAAAGCCAACCAGGGTTCTTTCGGGATGAAAGCGGCAATAAAAACGCTGGTATTAATAGAAAAATATTTGTTACTTTGTGGGATATCAGGGCTTCCTGTGGTCTGGGGCTGTGTCTCGCATAGCTCGGTGCTGAGTGCCTCGCAATGACTCTGCCCTCCCTTCCCCGTCCAGCAGCCAGCTCGCTCGCTCCCACAGCCTGGCCCACAGACAGAGCAGTTCAGCATCTCCTTATCGGTGTCCCTCACGCCCGCTCCACTTCCGCACGCACACGCGGGGAGCGGGCTGGTGGCACCTCTGTGTGTCACACCTTGGTCACTGGCTGCACACACACCAGTGGAAAAGCACGCTGAGGGCTGCTATCCTACAGGACAGCAGTAAAGAACAGCATTAAGGGGCAGAAAATTCAGGACTGACACAGATGAAATTGTGTTACACGCAGTGAAGCTGCCCTGGAGAGCCCCTTGCCCCAGGAAGTTGTTTCCGAGGCAAGACGACTATCTGGAACGCAGAAGGAAGGCTGGGTAACTGTGTCAATACTGAGAGCAGCAGCGTCAGAGCCAGTGAGCTCTCTGTGACAGAAACTTTCTGCTCAAGCAGCTAACACAGCACTGGTCCCCATCACAGGCAGAGCCCCGCCAGCATCCCAGCATGCAGGACAGGAGTAAGAGACATCCGAGTCCTGCTGAGGCACCAGGCCTCATGCTGATGGGTCACGAGGCAGGTAGGACCTGCCCCGGGGATGGTGGCTTCCATCCATGCACCGCTCAGCAGCCATGCAGCTCAGTGAGCATCAGCCTCCTCGGGAGCTGCCAGTGGCCGGACAGCTGCGATGCTGTGCCAGGGAACATGAGGTGAAGGTGCCATGGCAGCTGGCCCAAGAGCAGGGGCTCAGAGGGCTGTGTACAGCACACTGGGCCCTTTCCCGGCGCTTTGCTGCACTCTTTGTGGTCCCTGCAGCCCCCTTCTCCTCCCCATCCCTCCGAATGGCGGCCCTGCTGCCTCCCAGCATTTCAGCAGCTCCCCCAGCTCAGGAGCATCCTCAGGCTCGCCAAGGGCATGCTGTAGCCATCACCCAACTCTTCCACAAAGCCACTGCCTGGCACCACCAGCCCACAAGGAACAGCCCTGGCAGCAGCTGCCTGCTGCCCCACACTGCTCTGGGCCCAACTCCGCACCCTCCCTTCAGCCCTCACACCGAGCAGGCACTGCAGGGGGAGCAGCTGGACCCAGACTGAGTGTCCCACTGACCTGGCAATGCCAGACCGCTGTTTCCTTGTCCTTCTGCAGAGGTAAGAGGGAGCAAAGTGTGACAACGCACCCAGGACTCTGTGACACAGCAGCATTTGCCGCCCCGCTTGGCATCTCCAGCAAGCCCCTTGCACAGAGGGCCCTTCCCAGCACCGGCACTGCAGGATCAGAAGCACTGCAGTTACCCTGGCAGCCTCTCCCAGCCCTCTCCACGTGAGCTTCCTTTGGGTAGCAGATAAATCTCCCCTTCTTCCTTTCCCTACACCACCTGGGCAGTGTGCCTGGATTTGGCGAAGGCGGGAGATGGCAGAGGAACGTGGAACGTGTGCTCTGTGGGAGAGGTCTAACAGCTTTGAACCCGAGGGGCTGCCTGTTCCCTCAGCACCGGAAGGACCTGTACGTGGCAGAGATCCCTGTCTGATCCATGGCTCCCTATCCGAAACCGGCTCATCAGCACTTCACGCAGGAGCTGATGCAATCAGATCGCAGCACTGCAGCTTCATCAGATAATTCCCAATTATAATAAGAAATGGCACTGCTTGGCTGAATGAGCTAAACTTACTGGCCCAGCTGAAGGAGCTTAATTAACGTCTCTGGAAGAAGCTGTGCTCATCCTCCCTGTGATTAGATACATGGCTTATTGCTGATCATCTTTTTGCCCCATCGCAGGCGCATAAGGAAGCTTCACCAGCATCTTGAACTGTGAGCAAAACACACCTGAGTGGACAGAAGGCCAAGAGAGAGTTTCAGCAGGGATGTCAGCTCCTGGCCAGCATCAGCCATCGCTCCTCTGCCCACAGACAGGCTACTGGGCAAAATCTGCCGCCAGCTCGCAGCAGCCGAGCACAAGTACATTCAAGTGGCCATCAGCAGCTCACCCTGGGGTGCAGTGGTCTGAAAGCCTGCCTGGGGCTCCCTAGAGAGGCCAGTGGGGCCGTGCATCAGGGCAGCTCTGCAGAACACCACCTGTGCTGCAGACCAGCTCTTCATTTCTACAATAAGTGGCTGTAGCACACGAGCAGAGAGGCTCCTGCTCAGAGTCAGTCCCAGCTCTGTTGCAGCCTCTCCAACTCTCCAGGCAGTGCATCTTGGAGCACACACATTGATGCTGAGTGAGAGGGAGGCACAAGGCACCCTAACCCAGCCACCCAAAAGCCCTCCTGCAGAGAAACTCACCTCCCATGCGGCATACGGAGCAGGACATCGAATTGCCCATCTCCAACCTACACCTCCACCAGCTTTGCTACAGTAAAACCTCTCCCTCACTGTGGTGAATGGCAGATTCATTAATCTGAACCTGGACAACACAGGCTTAAACACACGGGAACCTCAGCTCCTCCAGCAATGATGTGGTCTGGTGCCTCACCAACAACCACTGCAAAAGCATCTCACCAAGACTCAGCAGTTTGCGCTGCACAAGAAATCGGGGTGCATTGGACACTGCTGCCCAGCCCACAGCTGTATGGCCTCATGCACAGGAAAAGAGAGGAATCCCCTCACTGAAAATAAGCAAGAGACGGAAGGGGTTGGACAGGGAGCCTCTGGCTCACCGTTCCCAGAGCCTGCCCCAGGGCTGTGGGAGCTGCTCCTGTTCATGTCCCAGAAGGCAGCAGCAAGGGAACGAGGGGAGGAAATCCTGCAAATCACCCCCCTTCGTAAGCAGGGTGGAAGGGAGCCCTGGCATTGTCATAGACAAGGGGACAACCGGGATCAAAGAGAGCACGGTGCCTCTGCGGCAGGAAGCTGGGGAGCAGCCTGCCACTCGAGCCCTGAGAGCCGGGGTGCAAGCGCAGGAGCAGAGTGCCCTGGGGCAGAAGAGCCTGTTGGGCTGCCCATCAATCGGTTCCACAGCCCTGGCTTTGATGTCTGACAGAAGGGGTCGCCTGGACGTCTGCCGATCAAGCAAGCCCCAGCGCCATCACCATCCTCTTCTGCACAATCCCCGGTGCCCCAGATCCCAGGTTAAGTGCCCTTGGTAATTTAAAGCAGCAATTCTTCCTGCAAATCCTCGATCTGTGGTGGTGGGCTGGTTCCTTTAACTGCAGAAAGGGTGAGTAAAGTCCCCTGATCGGTGTCACTCGACACCTCCCTTCTGTGCAGGAAGGAGAGCGGCCAGGCCTGCACACAGATTTACAGCACACCACTACCTGATGGGTGATCTTACCTGTTAATTCTGCCAAGGCTAAATAGGACAAAACAGCTTTAAAAACTTCAAAGAAAAGGAGTTTAAAGCTTCCTTAAATGGATGCACAGCACCAATGAGTTCATCAAAACACGTTCTGCCTTCTGAACAGGTGGGTTACACTGAAGTGGTAGTACAGTTCACAGAATCCCAGGGGTTGGAAGGGACCTCAAGAGCTCATCGGGCCCAACCCCCCTGGCCAAAGCAGCTCCCCAGCTCATATTGCACAGGGCGGCGTCCAGATGAGTCTTGAATATCTCCAGAGAAGGAGACTCCACACCCCCCTGGGCAGCCTGTCCCAGGGCTCCCTCACCCTCACTGGGGAAAAGTTCTTCCCCATGTTGGTGTGGAACTCCCTGTGCTCCAATTTGCAGCCATTGCCCCTTGTCCTGTCCCCACAGACACTGAAAAGGGGCTGGCCAATTCCCCCTGCATCCCATACAGTTATTGGATCTTGCCCCAAAACCAGATTTGAGTGCTCGCTGTCATCCACCCCTTCAGCATTCCAGACCCAGCTCGTATCCTCTTCTCACAGCTCATTTTTATACACGAGATGAAAGGAAGAGATGGCATCCTGTCTCCTCAGTACCACCTTGACCCACTTCAGGCCAACTACTAGGCCAAGTTCTGGACAGAAAATATCCTGAAGGCACCAGGATGCTGCTGCCAGGTTTCAAGAAACAGTTTGTTGTCCACAACCTGCGTGGTGCGACTCTTACAGACACCGACAGCTAACCCGTACTCTCACACATGATTTACTGTTCTGTTTAACTAGATTCAGACACAGTTACACCTGACAGTTGGTACCTGGAACCTAGCCAGATTTACTTTAAAATGTTTTCTCTTAAAATAGAATCGTACTTTCAAATTCTATCAGAAATTGGTACCCAACAAAGTAGAACATTTCTGTTTGATTTTCGAAAGCGTTTCTGTGACTCAGCCCACCTGTAAAACACAGTCTGAAGCCCCAGCACCTCCATCAGCAGGGGAGGGACCCCCAGGCACCCCTCCGGCAGCACCCGGAGCCACCCCTGCCAGGAGCCAAACATCCCCGTGCGGTTTGCAGCCAGCAAACACTGCCGTTGTGGGAAAAGCAACAACATCTGTCCCTGCTTCAGCTGGCAAGTTGTGGTGAATCGTGCTCCTAATTAATCAGCCAGCATGGCATTCGTCTGCCCCAACAAACCAGACTCCTTACGTACAGACAGCGAGCACTGCACAGTTACCGTGCGAGCATTGCCGCTGAGGAGGGGGCAGCCACGCTGCCAAACACACCCGTGCTCTCCTTTCTTCCAGGGGCAAATTAGCACTAATTATTCCTCGTAATACTTTACAGCCTGCCAAGCAAACACCACGTACATCAAATTGGTGCACATCAGGACACAGCCTTTCGCACGGACAGCCAGACAGGAGCACTGGCTTTTGAAGGGCCACAGAATCATCCCTCGTGCAGCATCCAGTGAGCGGTGCCCCTGGCAGGGAGATGCAGCCCTCCCACTAAGCCATACCTTCGGCGACAGCGGCGCCGGTTTCCCCGGCGTACGCGTCGCACTTGTCCAACCCACAGTATTTCTCCCTGAACAGATACTGCTGTATTTCTACTGGCTGCTTAGGAAGGAAAGAAAGAGAACCTCACCCAGGCTGTGGCTTCTTTCCTCCAAACACGTGGGTTTTTTACATCTCACTCTCGTGGGCCTAGCACTCCTCTGGTGCACATGGGTTCAGTCCCACCAGCCGCCACACCTCTACACCCCTAGCCAAGCCGGGCGCCCTGGGAAGCAGTGCAGGGTCGTACCTAGGCAGGCATGCTCAGGAAAAATCATCTGAATTAAGTCACTGCTTGACTTTAAGTGGATTAGTTAAACTGCATTCAATCCCTCAGTGCAAGTTCTTATTCAGAAAGCAAAATGACCCAAATTTGATTTACCTCTAGCCATTTCCAAACCTGAATGATATTAAGGCTGCTTTAAACCAGAGCAGGGCTGACCCCATGGACGTTAAATGCAGTTTATGCAATCCGCTTATGGAGACACACACACACACAAAAATCAAAGAAAATATTCAAAAGCTCCTGGCATTAAACTGCCAGCTGGTAAGATGCTTTTCCATTAGTCCCTTGGCTAACGCTAGCTATTAACTACAAGCACTTTTGGGATCCTAATTGCCTTATAAAAGAAAACTTGAGCCCAAGCAAAGAAAATCAGGAGAGAAAAATTAAACGTCTGGCCAGCATCAGATTGTTTTGGGGTTTTTTTTCTAATTCAAGTAAAAAGAAATAGTAGGCTCATCTCTGTGCCCCCAGGCTCAGGGTCTTAGGAAAGCAGTTCTCCTGAATTCAGGCAAGGTGGGTACGCCAGGTACCACGGGTGAAGAGGAATGGGATCCTTCCTCTGCCCTAAACCTTGGGAGCAGTCTCCCCCGTCCATCACTAGGGTTAATACTGGGCATTTCCACAGGACTCCGTGTCATGACAATGTCACAGCGTAAGGAGGTCACAGTACAGCCCTGGCATGACATGATGAACTCACCTCACCCCGTCAGAGCTACCAGATGAGGAGCCAGGCATCCAGTCAGCTGCTCCTTGTGCGCTTTGTGGGGGATCTTCTGTAATGTTTGGGGTAATTAGGGGTGGTGTCGTTACCATGGGAAGTAAACAAGCCCTCGGTTTTGCTCCTAGCAAAGGCACAGGGTTACAAAGGCAGCAATATTTTAAGTACATAGTAAACCCTTGAAAGAAGATCCTGGTGCTTGAGATATTGTTTTATTGAGCTAATTATCAAACGTGCCACCCGCTCATCATCTGCTAATTCAGCAGTTCCATTAAATCCTTCTGTGAGGGCTCTCTCCCCTCCCTCGTACTCAGCCAGCTCCATGGCATCGTTGGTGTCCACGAGCAGACCCAGCCCCACACCGCCCGGCTCCACAATGCCCGGAGCTGGGGATGGACAGATGCTCTTCTCCTGCCCTCGACATCCCAGAGGTTGCTCTTTGGGGAGAAAAAACATCACATTCCGAGACCTGAAGCAGCCAGGCCAGCCTTCCCTGTCACATCCCTACAGCCTTCCACAGCCAAAGGACAAAGCTCAGGCTGGATGGCAAGTGGGCACAGAGCCTGACTCTGCTTCAGCAGGGCTGAGCTCCATTAACAGAGCGCCTCCTCGCACGCCAGGCGTTCAAACCCAGCGCTGCTCCCCGAAACAGCCCGGGCCTCGCCAGCTGCAGGCGCTCACCCCTGGGCACCCTGGAGCTGGCACAGGGACAGCCAGCACTGCGCACCCCACACACCCCCTGTCCCGGGGCTGGGAAGGCAGTCAGCTCCTCTGACTGCACCCCAGGGGAGCACGGCACAGCGGAGGCTCATGCTGGGAAGCACCAGACCAGGATCACCGGTACAGGCACAGAGCTGCACAGCAAAGCCTTTCTGATGACTTGGACACAGAGACCTGGCTATTTGTTACTCTGAGAACACTGAAGGGAGAAGGAAAGATGTCTTACCACTGCACGCCACCTGCCTTTCCCCGAGATACGATTTTAAAAGTAAAGGTGAAGCTATACAAAGAATCTCATTTTGCTAATCAGCCAATATACTGTTCCCAGCAGTACAAGTCAGGCTATACAAATACCAATCCCCATTGTTCGCTTTGAATAACCCCCCACACGTATATTCTTCTAGCATCCCTATTTATTTTCTTTGGCAAAGTCTTAATAACACAAAATCAATGCTGCTCCACCGCTCTCTAGAAATAACTGCCCTGTAATTTCATCTCACTCTTTCCTTTTTTTCCCAGTGAACTTCTCATCAGGCATTTAGAAAGCTCAGACGCAGAGATTTTTGACTCATGCTTTTCCCAGTTAACCCATGGCACAGCACACTGCCTTGTTACCCACGCGCTTTCAGGGTGTCTAAAGGATCCCGGTAACACCAACCGAGTCAGAAAGACAAATCACTGCCCCTCAGATAAAAACATCCTTCAGGGCCCAAACTGCCCGTGCCAATCCAAGAGTCTTGTCTTGGAAAAAGGAAAGGGAGAAAACGTGAGTGATTTTTCTCTGGAGTTGCTCGCTTCCACCCAGAAACCGCTTTTTGGAAGCCAGAAGTGCCCACACACGGTAACCTGGAGAGCGCACAAGGCAGCGTGCTGACACAGTCACCTCGGGACCGGCCAGCACCAGCCAGAGCCCGGTGCTTGAACATCCACACACCCCCCCATGGGAAGGGGCTGCCAAACCCCTCTGAGCTGGGATGCGTTCAAGTGCACCGCTGCATTTCAGCCAGACCAGTGGGTATTCAGTGCAGGGACAGCCCAGCTTTGCCCTGGCCAAAGGGTCACCCAGATTCAGCCCTGGCCACACAAGCCACGCCACACTCAGCCTTTTACAGGGGCTTCAGAGAGCAGTGTGACTGCAGCGAGCGCAGGCCTGTGGCGCTGTCCCCGTGCCCCGGCATGGGACTCCATCCCAGCAGGGCACTGCTTCCACAGGCACCGAGTGAGCCTCAGAGCAGCTGGGCAATGGAAACACCTCCACTTTGCTTCATGCTGCTTGCAAACCTCTCTGCTCCCTCCTTGGGATGCTCAGCATTGGGGAGTGCAGTAGGGCTGTCTCTTCCAGGTGCTTTTGGCATGCCCCCACCCCTCCATCACTGGGAAGGGCACTGCCCACCATGGGCACCAACTCTCACAGGCAAGTCAACCAGACTCCTACCTTTGTGCATTCCTCATTGCCACCCTACAACTAGCTTCCCAGCATTTGTGATTCCGGGGAAATAATCCCCAGCAGCGATCCTCTGCAGGACAGATGGAAGAACTCCATCCAGCATCACTGCTGCAACCCTCAAACCTCACCAACTCTGCAGCCAGCGAGTAGCACAGCACCAAGTGGTGACCCCAGCTGCAGGGCCTGGAAGCGCTGCTGGAAACCTGGCTGGGCAGCGTGAGCACGAAGAAACTTCCCTGCATCTCACCCAGGTACCACCATGAAGAACCCAAACAGCCCCCCAGGCCCCCCTGATTAGCCAGCGTGGGGAAGGGGGTGGGTGGGAAGAGAAACAGAAGGGAAATAAGCTGCCCCGGATCCCGTGCTGGAAGCAGTTAGCACAGCCGGTGTCAAGAGCCCCATCCAGGGTAAGAGGGCTCATAAAAGCCACAAACCAAACGCTTGCTCTGCACACCCTGACAGCGTGCAGCCACGCCTGGGCAGCACGAGGCAGGCCCAAGCCCTGCTCCCACACACCAAGCAGTGTTCCTAAGGCACCTGGTGCCACCAGCAGTGACTGCCACCTCCATTTCATGGCCTCTGCCCCGCCAGAAGCTGCCGTCTCACCAGACCAGCCCCAAACCCTCTCCTCTGGCAGCCGAAGGGCTACGACCTCTCCCTGTTTAAACCCAGCAGCCCACCAGCCTGCTCTAGGGACAACATCCCGCAGGGGTAGGGATGGGAGAGGGATGCTAGGGACATGGCCAGGCCGCTTTGCTTCCCAGAAGCCTGAAAAGCATCTGACATGTCAGAAGCGAAGGCAGTTGCGAGGCCAGACAGTACCAGGCTGGGGAGCAGCAGCAGCAGCAACCACAGTATTCTACAGTAATGAAGAGAAAGACAGAAAAATCCGAACTTCGGCTTAGGAGAAGTGGTTGGGTTTTTGTTTTCTCCTTTTAAGGGAACAAGTGGATTCTTTTCTTTGCCTCCTGCCACCTGATGTGCAGTCAGTCACACTTTGGAGGGTTATTCTCTTCACTCAGAAGGGGGAGATGGGACCAGAAAACAGCAAAAAAAAATCTGGCAAAAGAGAATTTAAATCCTCCTGACTACAAGAACTTGGACTTTCGAGCTCCCTGTATCTCATGAGATAGAAATGCAGGATTTCGCAAGCCCATGAATAAAGGGAAGCAGCAGCCCAGGCTCTAGTTTATACACACGTATATACACACAAGCTGCACGCACAGATCCACTCCCCTGCCTCATGCCAGCCATCCCCGGCCAGGCAGCTCACCACCTCTCCCTAAGGGTGAGACCTGCCAGGGTCCCCTCTCCAGACACCAGCGTGCACATGGGGTCCCTCATCCCAAAAGCACAAACACCAGTGCCAGCTGCGAGGAGCCCCTGGGGCTGGAAGCTGCTTTCGATGGCTGAGCACCACAGAAAGGGAAAGGCAAAGGGAAAAAGAGGGAATGAAGCTTCAGACAAGCTGTCAAAAGGAGTTGAGAGAGGTCCAGCTCTTGTGGCCACAGCCCAAAAGGTTGGGTGGATGGAGCCGAGGTGGCACAGGCTCACACCGCTGCGGTGGGACACACAGACAGACAGAGCAGGGGACAGAGGACCCCACTGCTGGGCTGTGGGATAGGGTCTGTCAGGCAAGGGTCAGGAAAAGCCCAGCCGTGCTCCTGGGCTGCCTCTGGCTGGAGGGGGAGCAGGGAGCTGGCAGGGCCCTGAGGCACCCCTCTGCCAGGGGCCAATGGGGACAGCAGATGTGGGAGGGAAACGTCACAGCACCCGCAGCGCTGGCGCAGTCACCATGGCTGTGGGAGGAACTGAAGGGTCTTCCAGCTCCTTGGGCAACCCAAGGCCGTGACAGGGCTGACGTGACATGGGAGCAGAGTAGGTGAAAGTGAAGCTTGCTGGCAGGGACCTGAGCAGGCAGCCTGGCAGAGAGCAGGGTGCTCCAGAGCCGGGGACCCACAGCTGCCCTGCTGCCACCACGCTGTGCCCGAGGACACACAGCTCTCATCCATCAGCAGGGAAAGGCTCCTGTGTTACACGGAGATGAGCAACACATCCCCATGCCGGCCAGCACGTGGGGGACACCAGTTACCCAAGGCCAGGCTGCAGGAGGAGAGAGGCTGCTCCATCTGTTCCCAGACCTCCCCTCCTTCCCCCCAGAATCACCCACTTTGATGCGAACAGAATAAAGGTGTGTACAGAGCATCCTGTGCCGAGCCTGGGAAGGGATGGGGAACAACTCAGTGAGAGTTAGAAAGGTTTCAGCAGCCTCAGTGGGTGCATCCCTGATGTCAGGCATGGGTCCGGGTAAGGAAAAGGTGCTGGAACCCAGTTGTTCCTTTGTCTCAAACAGAGATGATGGAGAGGGGGCATTGCAGTTACCGTATTTGGGTCTGCCTAAACACGCTGCTGTATTTTCTGAAATCAGTGATGAATGCCACAGAAATCTAAACATGTCTTTTTATAGTTAGTCACCCGGGAAGAAAGCCAGCCGAGACAGAGCTGCCAGCCCCAGCTATCCACACGTCAGGCCCCCAAAACCCTGAGGCTGCCTGAAGACCCGTGAGCCTTAACAAAAGGGGGCTCTTTGTTCCTGTTCCACAAGCTTTGAAAGAGGGAGGCAAGATGGATAAGCACCGAAGTTCCAAAATCTCTGCATCCCTGAATTGGAAGTTACCTTGTTTGAAAGGCAGGTGGACAGCACATGGCACTCACCTCAGGGAGCCAGGGATTTCACAGCAGCGCTGGCTGGGGGGGATGTAAGCGACAGGGGCACCAGCGCAGGGCCGTGCCCGCTCGGCATCACGTGCGGTGGGCAGACACCAGGTACAGCTCCAGGCAAAGCGCCCTCCTGGAATCACAACATGGATCATGGAAAGGCCTTCTCCTGCACTTCAAGCTGGTCTGTGCTCCGGGCAGCAAGTAGAGAGGTCAACGATGTGGCGTCACAGGGCACAGGCAGGTGATCTCCTCACACCTCTCAGCAAGGAGAGGCGATGGGCACAGAATCCCTTACAGACTGCAGGTTGCCATGCTCAGAGCCCATTGGCTCTGCCCTGGCCGTTTGCAGCAGAGGCCTGGCACAGCTTGTTTCACCCAGGAGAGGCTCTGGAGCTGGGTCCAGCCAGGCTCGGGGGCACTGCCTGGCTGGAGTTCCCCGGGCTCTGCCACCAACACCATCCCAGCCGTCTTTCCACTCTTCCAAGCAGATTGTACAACAGCAGCTGCTTCTTCCTTCCTGGATTTTTTTTCCAGGCAAACCAGCAGCCTTTCCTCTCCAGGTGAGTAAAACTCCAAGATGCTGCTGCAGAGCACAGCCCGTGACAGCACACACTAGGAGAGGGCGATGGTGCAGCAACAGAGCCACGTGTACCTGGCAGAGGGGCACCTGGAGGACCTACTGCTGCTTTTAGGCACCAAGACCAGTCCCTGCCACCACGTCCCACAGCCACCACCCAGGGCACTGCAGCCAGCAGAGACTCAGCCCTGGGAAGCTCTGGAGAGGGGCACTCAGTGAGGCCAGATCCACAGCATGGTCCCTGCTACCTGGCCAGGGCCAGCCAAGCAGGGCTGCGTCCCCGAGCCCACTCTGCCCACAGTGACACTCAGCACTCAGAGTTTCTCTGAGCTGCTGAACACCAGCGTTGCTTCACTCTGCACATCTGCAAGCTCTTACTGTGGAGAGGCAGCTGAGCTGCCTATGGTGGCTGTAATAATACTTTTGGCTCTTTCAATAGCTTTGGTTTTGCTAATTCCTTGGTTTGGTTTTCCAAGACAATGCTAGCTGCATTAGGAAAGAAGGCAGAGGCTTTTAATGAGGCTTCGCGTTCCCTTCCTGCACAAAGCTGGGGCCTGAGAGCACATCTCCTGCCAGGAGAGAATTGGGCCGGGGAGGAGAACCAGCACCAAGCCGTGGAGCAGCAGGTAGGGCCAGGATGTCGGTATGCTGTGCCCCGTGGGCTGAGCTTTGCTGGCCTGGTTTTTATGTGGGCAGCTGGCTCAGGGGATTTTCTGCCTTAATAGGACAAATGGATCCCGGTTACAAGTCGAATGGCAGGATGCTATGACTAGACACAATCCCCGACTCCAGCCGCTATTACAGGGATGAGTTCAGACTATTGCTTGACCTCAGGGGCAAAAGCATCCCATTGTGATTAAGTCTTTCATTTCAGATGAAAAGCACCCATTTATGATTTATCCTCTCACCCACGTACAGCTGCTGCGGCCGAGAGCCTGGCAGTGATGAGGGTGCTGTGACAGCAGAACAGCAGCAGGATTGGGAGAAGAAAGGCAGCGTCTGCCGTTACCTGTGAACAAGACCGTGCACTTCTCACCTCTAAGTACTGCCAGGTCCTATGCCCACCATGGATGAGGCCGGGCAAAGAGAAGGAGGAGGAAGATGCATCCCACAGCTGCCTGCTGGCCAAAGGGTATGGCACATCCAGTATCCCACACTGGGGCCCAGGATAACCCACGCTGCATCCACCGCTGCCTGCAGGATGCCCACAAACCACCCGGGTCATGTTGTGGTCACCTTCAGAGAAAGCACACACCGCCTGCAAGCACTAATGAGGTTGCTAATGAGCAGAGGCTCTGCTAATGGGTTAAGCCTGCACCAGCATGTGGCCAGAGCTGGCCGGGGCTGCCAGAGCCATGCAGCTCAGAGCCAGCAGCCGCAGGGCTCCCGCTTTGCCCATGCGGTGAGACAGGCCGTGAGCTCAGCAGCAGCTGCCTGGGCAGAGCGCTGGGAAAGCAGCAGGTCCTAATGAAACCCACGCTCCAGGCCGCTGGATCCCCCCAGCACGCTGCCGAGGGCGCGCGGCGCTGGCAGGGCCGCCGCTGCCTCCGTGCCGGCTCCAGGCACGTGCCAGGGCACCGTTCTCTGCGGCTGGAGCGCGGCACGGGGCCCGCCTGCGCCTCCACCCAGGGGAGCACACTGACTCTGGTTCGTGCCACCACAGACGCAGGACGACAGCTTGGGTGGTTGGTCAGGGGGACAGGGACGGAGCCAGGCTTGCAGTTGGGATTTCGGGCTCTGCGGGGCCTCCCGGAGCACAGCCCCTTCCTCCTCTGCCCTGCCCCGGCCTGCTGCCTGTTGCCGCTCTGACACTCCAGCGCCTCTGGCCACAGCGTGCCACAAGGAAGATGGCAGCCCGACACCTCATTCTCCATGGGCTGTAAATGGGAGGCTTCTGCCTGTGCCGTAAGCAAACAGACTGCGCTCACCCTCGGAAACGCAGAGCATCTGCTTCTCGCCTCAGCAGGCACCAGCTACAGAACTGATAATCAGAAGCAGCTTTGAACTTCTCTTTAAAAGCCCAGTCAGAGGTATTTTTAAAGTATGTCCTTACCTTAGCAATACACTGGTTTTAACTAATTTTGAGCACAATCACAAGGGGTTTTTCCAACTTGCACTGTGCAAAGAGCAAGGAAGGCTGCAGAAGTCACAATGCCCATAGCAAATCCTGAAGCCTGCAGCTCCACGCCTTTTCCCAGGAACTGTAGAGACCTCAGGACAGCAGATAGGCTGTGGGGTCATGCCCAACACTCCCTGAAAAGCAAAGGTCCACCCCAAGCTCAGTGTGGCTGGATGAAGCGCATCACGTTGCACAAGCAAAGCGAGTAATGCACCATCACATCAGAAGAGATACTTGTGTTTGTCCACTCGCTGCAGCTCAGCCTGAAAAGGTTACCTACTCAAGAGTAGGGGTAATCCAACATCCTCCTGCCAGCTCCTTCTGGGCAGTTCCCCCACGGGGCTTCCCAGCAGCACCCAAAGGCTGCAAAACCCTCGTCCCACTTGGGACTCTGCTGTGCTGGGTGCTTCCTACTCTTTGCCTCGGATTTCACAGTGGGGGGAACTGCGAAACAGAGATTCCCCTTCTAAGTACAGGGTGTTGAGGTGAGGAACTCGGGAGACTCTTCCCAATGTCTTCCCTACTTGTACAAAACAGCCCTCAAAGGACAGAGCAATTAAACCCCTCTGTTTTGCTGATGGCAGAAGACTGTCTAGCACCCAAGGGGAGAAAGCAAATCCTTTTAAGAAGCAGAAGTATTGCAACCCAAAAATCTCCACTACCTCCCATCACAAAAGTGCCCCCAAAACCTGGTTAGGGCATCGGGATGCCCTGATCTGCCCTGCAGCTCCACAGCCCCATGCTGCTGTCCCATTTCCCAAGTCTTAATGCACTGGCATATGAAGGAAAAACAGATTAGCTCAGGCTAATGCCTTTTTCCATTGCCAGTAGGCACCGCTGGAAAAGTATATGGAGGAGATCAAAGTGATAGGGTCAGAAAGGAGAGCATAAATGTTTATACCCTGCATTCCTACTGCTTGGGGGAGCCTGCCAAATAAGTAACCAGATCCCTCCACGGGCTCTGCTCTGGAACGAGCCTACCTCATAAGGTTATGTGTAATGCCTCTTGCACACTTGCCATACTTGTGTCTGCTGGTCCCTTGTTCCGTGCCTGGCTGTCTCTCCAGGCTGTGCCCCGAGGGGTCTGGCACACGAGTCCTCCCCGGGCTCGCCTCTTCGCTGCCCACAGAGCTGAGGGGACCAAAGCCACCCAGAGAGCACCTTGGCAGCACAGGTCTGTGCCTGGGCAGACATCTCCCCTTCCCCATTGCATCCTCACAGCAGGACTCCCACATCCCATCCTCCTGGGGGCACAGTAACCCCAAAACTTCAGCTCAGTAACAGAGACCAATGGAAAAGTCATTCTGTCAGATTGCTTTGGATGCCAAGGGGCAGGCTGGGGGAAAACCCTGCACCAAACTGTCCTGCTTACCTGGGCTAAGAACTCTGTACATGCACATATGTAATTATTTATAACAAATTTTATATGGATAGGCTGAAATGCACAGGAATGCTCAGGAGGGAACTTCCAGAGCTGTCCCAATAAGCCAGTGTTCAGAAAGTGCTTGGCCTCAGCCCCACGAACCACCTTATCTCATCTGTTGCCCACAGGTCCCCAGAGCCCTGCAGAAAGGTTCGCAGCACAGCACCTTGCCATGGCTGTTACCAACACAACCTGGGTTCTCTGGAGTCCAGAAGGGATGAAGTGGGACCCATTCACTCTCTGCCCTGAAGGCAAGGGCAACTACATCCTACTGTTTGCAAAGAATTAATTAGCTCCTCTGTGTCGGCCACAAGCTTTATTCCCACACCTCACGGTCCCTTTGGTTACAAACCATCTCCCTGTGCCCAACAAACTGCCTGCAGCAGGATCCTGACCCGTCCCAGCCCCTTCCCACCCACAGTAACACCTCAGAGCAGCAGCACTTTGAACTGTTCTGCAAAGGCACATAGCCCCCATGGAACCCCCAGAGCCCACTCAGGGCTGCCAGAAGCTGACCCCACCAGCACAACAAGTTACACTCTGCATTTCAAAGCCATCCAGGGTGTTTTGCACCTCAGGCATGCAGAAGGAATACAGACATAAATCTGCAGAGTTACAGCCTGGCTCTCTGGCGTTACACAGCTCAGCATCTCTGGCTGGGGAACCCACAGCCAAGAACGACCTGCGAGGCTGAAGGGAAGGAGACAATGGCTGGATCCTGCCAGAGTTCCCAGGAGGATGCTGCCTTCAGCTCTCCTTCACAGCTGGGAGCAAGCACAGCTCTGCAGACACAGACTGGAGAGACCACCTGAGGGCTGCAGGTGCTGTAAGGGGTATTTCTCTTGCTGCCTGTGGACACAGTGCCAAAACCAAGCCACAGGAACGTGCTGCTTCTGCTGGGCTGAGCCTGAGCACAGCATCGAGGTACCCAGCCTAAGAACCAGACCCTGGGAGAAACAGAGCTATTCTGAAAAATTACTGTTCCCAGAGCTATTATTAGCACTAAAGCAGCAGATTTTTCAGGCCATGGACTCCTGGGTGGGAGGCACACCAAGAAAATGGGGGGAATTGAGGTTACCTGAACTCGCAGGCATTACCCTGCCTGTCCCCAGAGCTGTTCCTTACGGTCCGTGGGAGAGCTTCAGGAAAACAAGCAACTGCTTGGCACAGGAAAGCAGCATTTTTTAATTTTCTTTGGTTTATCAGCATAAACAGGGTTTAAGCCTCCACTTTAAATCCCCATTTGCCCGTGGAGGAGGCTCATCCCACTGGGAAGCCAGAGGAGCCTTGCTCCAGGTCCAGGACAGGCAGTCTCAGAGCTGCCCTGCCTCACCTCCAGCTGCTTTGTGCTGGGGGAAGCATCAGCAAACCCCCCACCGAAAGAAGGCTGCAGGAGGGGCTGGGGTGAGCACTGCTTCTGCTGGACTGGGCTCGTCGGTGTCCCTGCTCCCAGAACAGACATTAATGGCTGTATATGCTCATCTCCTCAAGCGGCGCCAGGGCCTCGTGTGACCCCGAGCCATGACTCGTGTCCCCACGCTGGGGACAGCCAGTGTTTAACCCACCCTGGCTCCAGATCAGGGTCCAGCAGGGTGCCTCGGCACAATGCTGCCCCGCGCCCTGCCGACCTCCTGCGTGTGCCCCCAGCCCCTGGTGCGGCTGTAGAAGTTACTAGAGCTCCTGCTGCTGAGGGGCCCCGAAGCCTCGTTACACGGCCCAACGAGAACGCTGGCTACTGGTGGCACTGCCCGAGTGGGGACAGAGACCCCTGGTAACGCCCTGTCCCAGGGAAGGGGGGCAGCTGGCATGGGGTGACCGAGCCCAGCTGCTCCCTGCAAAGGGCCACCCCACACAGGCAAAAACAAGTCGCTGGCTCCTCCTGAAGTCACTGCTGCGTGTGAGGAGGCGAGAGCCTTTCCCATCAGCCCACAAAGCTCTCCTGAAGCCCTTTTGTTGGGCAGGGTGACTCACCGAAGCATCAGTCTGAAATGCTTTCTGGAGGTGTTTTTAGACAGCAGTGGTGGTGGTCCAGTGAGTCACGGCTCCAGCACTGCCCGCTAGCCTGAACACAGAAAGCAATGGGATCCAATTGAATGGGCTGCTCTCCAGGGCTCCCTCCAGCGAGCTCTGCTCCCCCACAGCACAAGCTCCCCCAGCCCCGCTCACTGAAACAAGGGGGCTCATTCCCTCCTCACACACAAGGGAAGGGAAGCAGGCATCCAGAAGCCTTTCACCACAAGCCACCATAATTCCTGCACCATCTGACTGCATGTGCCAGCGGCTGTTCCCAGCACAAGACAAAGCGACACCAGGAAGTGGTGGGAACAAGGTATCAACAAGCAGGGGAGTGCACAACGCACGGGTCTGCGGCCTTACACTGTCTCTGTGGGACATGGGCGCTCTGGGGGGTCTGGCTCCCCCTGCCAGCACCCCTTTTCCCAGGCAGGTGCTCATCGGGGTCCCTGAGTGCCAGCCTGGGGCTGAGCACTCGGAGCTTGCCCCAGCCCAGAGGGGGGCTGCCCACAGCAGGGACCCTTCCTTGTGGCAAGGGGAGGAGCTGGGTCTTTTCCCGAGTCCAGCACAGCCGAGTTCTACAGGCAGCAGGAGCATCCCTTCTCTGTTGCTGACAAGGGGATGAGGTGGGGCACACAGCAGGGTATGCTTCAGAGAGCTTTTGCTATTGGCCTGCGATAAGCCTGGCACCTCGAGGGCTGGAGGAACTTGTGGGGGGACAGGAGGACAGACTGCCCTGCTATTTCCTGGCACCACTCAAATGTTAGAGCCTCACACAGCAAGTGACCCAACCAGAGGTGTTTTGTTTGTTTGCTCCAGAAGTGCCCACAGAGGTCTGCTCGGGTCTGGAAGCCAAACAGAGGAACATCAGTGGGAGCACTGCATCCAAAGCTGCTCCTGGAGATCCCCAGTGTAGTCGCTGGAGGATTTCATCACCAGGCAAACTCTTCTGCCCCACTCCCTCGCCCTGAGGTCAGGCTGGGCCAAGCCACCCAGTTCAGCAAGGCTGCCTTTTGGTTTTTAAGCTCTAATACCATGTATGGTGGTGCAGGGCCCACCCAGCAGTGAAGTGCAAGAGCCTCAGCGGAGACACAGGTCTGTCTCATGACACAAACATACTCATGAGCTCTGTCTCACACAAGGACCAGCCAAAAAGCACAGAGAAAGAGGAGACCTTGCTGCTTTTCCTACCTGAGGACCTGCCTAAGGCTGGCCAGGGCTGGCTTCCTTCCTCTTGGGTGGGAAGCCAACAGGTCCAGGGCTCAGAAACGCTCGGCAAACCCAGCAGTTTCTTCCACCTCTGCATACGTGCTCAGAGCCCAGGGCCACCACAGGCAGGACAGGCACCAGGGTGGCCATGGCAGAGGCTGAGGACCATCTCCACGCTGTGATGGAGCTCGGTGCCCCAGAGCCTGGCACCCACATCTAACTGCCCTCCATGTTTCACCCTGAACTTCCCCTTTGGAAGAGCACCCAAGGGAGCCCCGCTGCCCAAGCAGACACCACAGCTTCCACATGGCCTCTGAGGCAGCCCTCGTGCTCCCCAAGACGCTGTTACTCCAGCAAGCGGTCTGTCTGCCAAGGTCTGGGGCGTTTAGGGGTCTGGAAGGGGGACACAAGCATTTCCATGAGAAGATTTCTGCCTGTCCCACAGTGCCTCTGTCCTCTCCCTGGCACTGGGCTCGGGGCTGTGCCTGCAGCAGCCACGCCAGCTGTGCTTCCACCCCGAAACTCAGCACTGGGCCTGGAAGGCATGGCTGGGCTTCTGGACGAGCAGCATGGCTGGAACATGTTATCAGTCATTCACCAGTTCGAGCCACCCTTATCGTTCACAGTGAGGTCGTTGGGTTAAATTTAGCACACAAACCCAGCATACCCACAGGGCAGCTGAAGGAAAATCTGCCTCCCCAGCCCCAGGCAGGAGAGCCAACATGCAAGGAGAGACCAGGACAGCTCAGGAGGGGAGCAAAAACCTGCACAGCAACAGCAACACACCCACATCAGGATATTCTGTCCATACATGCCAACGGTGAAGTGTTCGGGCCTCCCTGCTGCATGTTGCTGCTGACATGAGGCCAGGTCCCCCAGCAGCCTGGGTGAGTGTCCCAGCCTGGGGGACCAGCCCCAGCTCGGGAGGCAAGGAGAGGCCTAAGAGCATGCCCAGCCCACCCTCCAGTTAAGCAAAGGATCACAACTGCCTGGTTTAACCTGCAGGTGAGAGGAAGATACAGCATTTCCAGGACGTGCTCAGCACTTCCCACAGGCCAGGAGGGCAGTGCTGGGTACTCCCCACGAGGTGGCTGGGGGAAGCACACCCAATACTCCTGCACAGCCCCCATGCAGGCAAAAAACCTCCTGGCTTGTCATTAAAGGGCTCTCGGCCACCCCTGCCTTGAGCAGATGTTGGGCCAGAGTCCTCCAAAAGTCCCTTTGTGCCTGTTGTGCTTATCAGCTGCTACAGAGAGCTGGATTCCTGCCCCTGCAAACACCTCATGCTCTGACACAGGCTGACTCTGCTTCAGCCAGACACAGTGGAAGCGACCAGGGAAAGGCAGAGGGAAGGATGCCCAGGAGGCAGACGGAGCGGTTCGGACACAGTCTCCTCTACCCCACTGCTCCAGACCACATCCACCCCCCATCGCTGTGCTTCCAGGAGCATTCTGCTCCCAGGCAGAGATCCCCAAGTCACCCTCAGTAAATCCTGCACCCCTCAGCCCCAGCAGCCACGGGACAGGCGCTGTGCAGGCTCCATCCCACAAGCACCGCAGGACCAGAGGAGCAGGGACAACTGCCCACAGAGGCACCTGGCCAAGAGCACAGCCACAGCTCCAGCACACAAGCCCAAGCCAGATGCTTCCCTCTTAGAGCCATGGACTGGTGTGAGAGGGTCCCTCCTCCCCACAGCGCTTTCCTCACACAGGGGCTCGCTGGGCTGTCTGTAAATCCCTTCCAGAGACACCAGCCTTGCCAGCATCCCTCTCCGTGCCACCATCAAAGCAGAGCTGCTTTCATCCCACAGACTCTTCCCACTACTGCAGGGAAAGGCCTCCATGGGCTCCCCAGCTGCATCAGGCAGGGGCACAGCCCCTGCTGCTGGGAGCCCTGGGCTCTCCAGACACAACAGCGTGTCCTTGGGCATGCCAGCCCCTGGGAAAGCACAGTGTGTGCTGAGAGGGAACGGGGCGGCTCTGGCTCCCCCCAGCACCACTCCTGTGCATTCAGGCACCAACCAAAGGAGCAGTGCTGCTGCTGACCCGGGGCTCACCAGCAGAAAGCACCCTGCAGAGAGCTGGGATGCCCATCTGCTGGAGGGGTTGGGCAGCTTCCCCTACAAGATGTTTTGGCACAAGCAGCTGTTGCAGAGCACATGTGCTTGACTTTGTTTGGTTACTGGAATACAGCAGCCTGGAAGCAGAAAGTCACCTGTCAGAGCAGGAAATGCATCCTGCAAGTGCAAAGAAGCCTTTTTGTTCAAGTCTCAGCTGAGGCAGGATTTCTGTGGGCCAAATGTTCCCAAGTAACATGTCCTACGTGGCTGAGAGCCATCACTGATGGAAGATGCTGCAACAGAAACGCTGCCACCAGATCTGCATTCCCAGCAGAGAACTTGCAAGGAAAAAACCCAACAAACCTGACCAAACCCTCCCACACCTCTGCACAAAGAGCAGGAGGCCAGCTGTGACAGAGGATTGGGAGAAGTCAGCTCAGAGCCTAGCAGACCCCAGACTGGAGAGGAGGTCTGCTTGAGGGCTCTGGCTGCCCTTCGCCCCCTCAGGCACATGCCCTAAAGCCCACCAGAGGCCCCCTCTGTGCTGCCACCCAGCCTTGGAACCCGCAGCAGGCTTTGTAATGCAGAAGGCATGCTGGGTTTAGAACCGAGCCTTTAATCAGCACACAGAGGTAGATTTCTGTGAAGCACCATCCATGATTTTGAGGCCAAAACCATCGTCCTGCAGCCACCGAGGAGGAACAGCGAGATACAGCCAGGCTTCAGAGAGGGATCCGCAGCCCCAGGGAACCAGACCGCTCCGAACACCCCACCCACGCTGCCCTGGGGCCAGGACCTGCCAACTCACCCCTTTGGCCTTTATCTGGGCACTTAGAGATTTCTCTTTCTGGGCATTGGCATCAACAGGCACAAGTTACTTCGCATTTTAATCCATCAGTGTTTACACATCAAATTAAAACCCTCCCATCGCTTTTCCAGATCCCTTTGGCCTGCCACAGGAGCGCTGTCCCTCCACACTATCCCACCCTCAAAACTCTGCTTTCTAGAGCATCGCAACCCTTCAGCCCAGCCCCCAAACCCAGGCAGCCATGAGATGCCCACCCAGCAGAGTTTTCACTGGTGAAGTCACCGTCCTTTCTGGAAGCCAGGCAAACCCACACTGCATTTTCATAGGATCCCAATACAATTCCTGGTTACCAAGGAGATTCCCTGGGGAACATTTCTTCAAAAATTATTTTTCCCCCTCAATAAGAAGCCAGACCTGCAGGTAAATTGTTCAAGTACAAGTGTGACCTGCAGTACACAACCACTTGCTGCCTCCCTGTTGTTTGCCAGCGCTTGGAACAGAAGCTATGGAAAATATTTGTGTTCAGATTTGTATCCTGTCGATACCTGCTGCGTGTTCCAGGGGGGAGAGCTCCACGTGCCACCCCCAGGCCTGCCTGTGACACGTGAGCGTGGCAGGATGCTCGCAGGCACCCTACCAGGCAGCACTGGCTGTAACCTCACCAGCACGTTGGCTCTAAGTGCACAGCCCCTTGTTAGGGCACAGCTACTCTGGGGCTGTGGGGGCACTGCCAAAAAACCCCTTCAGCTGGGAATAACCAAAGCTGTAACCACACCCACAGACTGGTGAGGTTTCTTCACTCGGGGGATGTAGTGCTCATCCGTACTTAGAGCAGTTATTCCCATCGCCCCCACAAGCTTCCCCAGCGTTTTACCAAAGGCCCTTTCACAGGATAGGTGATGGGAAGACCTCAGCAGCACAAGGAACACCCCAAGACCGGCCCTGGACCAGGACCAGGACACGGGCTCTCTCACTAAGGAAGCAGCCCTAAGCAGAAAACAACAAGGGATGAGCTGAACCAAACCCTCCCTGTCCACGCTCATCCAACCCCCCGCAGCAACATAAACACAACGAGCGTTTGGCTGAGGACAGCAACCATCAAGGGGTGAGCTGTACGACCAGGTGATGGCAGCTGTGCCATCAGCATCCGATGACCTCTCGAGGTCCCTTCCAACCCCTACAATTCTGTGATCTCCAGGTGGTGAGGGAAGGGACCAAGACCCAGGCACGCCTGGAAAGGGCCTGGCCCACCGCAGCCTTCCCCAGCCGCCAGTGATCTCCTGAGCTGGAAGTTGTCTCTGAACCCAATGCACAAGAGCTGCCCGTGGGTTTTGGCCACTCTTTTTTAAAGTTTTTTGTTTCTGTCTTCCCTAGAGCACCAAAACCTGTGGCATGCCAAGGGGTGAGCAACAACACGCGATACGCAACGCACGCTCACCTACCACCAGCTGTTACACTCGCCTCCACTTTTTAAGAGAAGCTTATAAAATGGATGTTTTTCACATAAGTGACAAGAAGTTAATTTATAATGATAATATAAATTATAACTTATTATAATTACGTTATTAAGGTGAAGAGCACAGGCATCCTAGCATGGTGTGACGTAGAGGCTGACCAGGAAGCTGCACTACCCATGACAGCCTTGGAAACAAGCGTGCGACACTCCCAGCCAGGGCATGCCTGGGTACCCATCGCTGCTGGAGCCTGAGGAAAGCCCTGAGGTGTTGTTAGAGGGGTGTGTGCACCGACAGCGGACGCTCTGTGCTGTCCCTCCCACAGCAGTCCTTCCCAAGCCCTCGCTGCCCCTGCGAGACGTGAGCAGCTGAGCCCAGCCGCTCTCCCTGGGTGTTTCAACATCTGCTACAGGGGTTCCTCACATCTTGCTTCTCATCCCCATTCTCCATCCTCTCCTGAAGGACTCGGGGTGGTGCTGAGGGGAATGGTGCCCTGGGACCCCTCCAAGGCCCCATGGGACACTGCTGAAGGCAGGCAGAGGGAAATGTTACCCCCGATGGAGGAGCACGCAGGAGCCTTCCCACAGATGGATGGAAGGAAGAGCATCTTACTGTCACAGCATGAACGTGAGCGAGTCATTATTTAACCTTCCTGAAGCCTCGGCTTCTAAGCTTCCCAGTGCTGTGGGGAAGATGGGACTGACCAAAACCTTCCCCTTTCAGCACGTGCCCCAGGAACAGTGGGGTGACCCCACACCTGGTACCCCAGGGCAGCAGCTGCTGAGTGGCAGTGTGTTCTTTGTTTTCTGTTTTTCCTCCCCTCCCAACACACCTCTGTGTGCTCAATGCCAGAACAGAAAGGCTCACTGAGGAGCACAGAGCCTGGGGGAGCAGGAGCACATCTGATCCCAGCTGCTGCATTACACAACTACCTGATTTTGAGCACAGTCCAGGTAAGGAACAGCACAGTTTCACACAGCCCCGAGGCTGCTCTCCAGAGCCCAGGGAAAACAGAAATGAGGGCTTGAAGCATCCTGTGATTCCTTCTGGAGGCCTGTCCTGAACAGGTTATCTTCTTCCCAGAAACCTACTCAACACCCTCACACAAATTCACCCAAGTTTGCATCATATAGATTATACAACCCTCTGTAAAACAGGAATTACCCCCAATCTCCAACCGCCAGGAAGGCTTGTGGATTTAAAGAGAGATAAGGAAAGAGATGCCAGCAGCTTTCTGAGCAGCACGTGCCAGGGGGTGTTTAAGTCACAGCCCAGGCTGAGCCATGTGTACCAGAACAGGGACGAGGGCTCTGGGTTACCCGCGAGCTGGGCCACGATGGGGCTGCACAGCCAGCGAGCGGCTCGCTGTCTGGCTGAGAGGACCGCTGCTCTCAGCGCCAGGGGCTCACGGGGGCGTTGGGCAGCTCCAAGCCAGGACCACTTTAAGAATGGGCGAGGGGGTAGGAGGTCTGGGGAGCATCCGCACGCGGCGCAGCCCAGCCCCTGGCCCACGGCACAGGGACCCCCCAGGAAGCTGCAGGTTGGGTCCCTCTCCAGCTTTCACAGTGTTTTCCACGTCGGCTCCTGGGGATTAGGTGTTACTTGGGTATTGCAGCATCCAGGGCTGCACTGGGCTGTTCGGGAGCAGCAGGAAGAGACACAGCCGCCTCCCCCAGCTCCGGAGAGCAGGACGCAGGGCTCTGAGGTAAGTCGCCCCCGCATCCTGAGGCCAACACACTGCACATCCCGGGCAAAGCCAAGGACGCAGCAGCAGGGCCTGGCTCAGACACAGCCCTGCAGGCACAGGGAAGGGGTCTGTGCCCACTCCCACATCCTGGCTGCGGGCAGCACCATGCACAGCACTACTGCCATGTGCCAGGCACCAGCGCAGACCCCTGGGTGCAGCTGGGCAGGGGGCAGGAGAAGCTGTCCCTGACTGGGGCTGCTGCATGCAGGGCAGGGCCCATCAAGCTGCAGACCCTGGGATGTGGGGACCAGCCAGCCCAGCCCCATCTCACAGAGCCCAGTGAAACCCTTAGAGAGGCACGCTGTGGGGACAGGGAAGTCAGCCAGCGGCTGCCTGTGCAGGCACCAGCATGCGGGAGCCTCTCCCTGAGGGGAGGGAGAAGAGCAAGATGAAATCCTTCAGGCAGAGCACCTGCCCTGCCTGGCCCTTCCCGTGCGGCTGACCAGGCAGGAGATGCCACCAGCCCCAGCGCATCAGCAGTCCAGAGAGAGGCAGGAGGTCTTGCAGGAAAGGAGGAAAGGCTGGACATGCTGCTTGCTGAAACCTGTGTTAGGAAGTGCTTAAATGAACTACAGGGAGAGCAAGGTCATTTTTGCCAGGAAAAGCACAAACCCTTCTGTGCAGGAGGCGACTGCCATCCCCTTCACAGCACAGAGGCCAGTCTCCAGCCACAGAACAAACCTCTCCCACTGTAACACAGATGTTTCACTGTGCTGAGAGGCTGTGGATGAGCCAAACCATCCGTGCCAGTGGGGCCATGCACCTCTCCCACCCCAGCGGGTCCTGGGGAGCAGCAGCCCTGTGGGAAGAGGTCCGACAGCTCCCTCGCCAGATGTGATGCCCTGGGAAGGGAGCGCTGCCCGTGGGAAGCCCGACAGCTCTGTGAGAGCCTGAGCTGTCACATCACTTCCACAACCAATCCATCTGTTAGTAAAACACCCGGGCTGACACACACAGCCCCAGTTTAAAAACAAACAAACAAAAGGCTAATAATTCCCTGGGGCTCTGGCACAGTCGGATTCCCCCCAGTCAAACCCTCTTGCTCCAGCCCTCGTGTCTCTGAGGCGCTGCCATCCCACCTGAGCACCATGCAGCAGCCCAAGGGAGCATCCCAGCTGGTAGCACAGTGCCCAGGGAAGCCTCTGCACCTCAGCAGGAGCTGCAGTGTCTGGCTGCAGAGTGCCCTGCAACAGGGAGGCTGCCCCAACACCTTCCTACAGCCTGGAGACAGAAACCAAGTAGACAGAGATGGGCCAAACTGAGTTTTAGCCGTATGTGAACTGAAATCAGGTGATAAATCCAGAGAAGGAATACCTGGAGGTCTGTGCCAGAAGGATGGATCTCACTTCCCATTTAAACAAGTAAAAAACATGTTGGAGAAAAAAAGGGGGGGATTAAGTGTTCTCCTGTAATGCTCCTGTATTGTGTTTGCTTTGACAGCTGGATTAACGAGGGAGCAGGGGTTTATTACACCAATGAGAAACTGAATACAAGACGAAGTTAACACAACTCTCTGTGTTACTGGAACAGGACAGAACGCAGGCAGAGCTGGGTCTTACGACTGGCACAAGGGCAACGTGTTTCTCCTTCAGCTAGGAGGGCTCACATTAGCTACACAGGTAAAACCAAACTGCCTTGGCTCCCCTCCACACACCATCCACCCCTTCCTGCTGCATGAAGGAACAAGCTCGTCTCTCCTGCCCACGGCAGCTTCAGCATCAGAGCTCACACAGGTGATGCTGGGACTCCAAGAGCATTATGCAAACCAGGTAACAAGCTCGTCCCTTCCTGCACAGCTATGAACTAGAACCCCTGGGCTTTATCAGAAAGCATCTAGATAAGGCACATTCCTAACGAGAAGGAGGAATGAGTAATTGGATGATGTGGTATTACGGCATTGCTCCCAGCAGCGATGCGGAGCTGGGCAGAGGCAGGACAGCCGTCAGATAATCCCCAGGACAAACACCAAAAAGCCTTTGCTGTCGGCTCCACTGCTCTTACACGGCACCAAAGGGCAAGCTAAAAAGCTGGGCCCCTTTCAGTGCAGCTCTGTCTTCCCACTGCCCTTCCAGAGAGAGGCAGGAACAAGGGGTTAGCAGCAGTTTGACCTTCAGGAGCTCCTCTGAGGGCAGGAGTGGGTGAAGCCATGGGCCCTTATCTCCAAACTCTGCCTGGCACGTGCTGCTCTGGCTCAGGCAGCAGTTGGCAGGGATATGTGGGGCCTGGGGTTCCAGCAGCTTTGCCAGTCCAACAACAGGCATTGATTAGCAAGGTGAGCGGCAGAAGTTCGGGTCCTGGTGGCAGTGGCTTCTTGCCCCCACCATCCCCCAAGCAACGCCCGAGAGCCCGGCGGGCTCTGGCCCCATCAGTGCTTGGAGCAGCTCAGCCCCCGTGAGCCCCCAGCTGCTCAGAACCAAACGCTGCTCTGGCGAGAGCTGGCTGGAAGTCTCCTCCACCAGCACACCAAAGGTCATCACAGACAGAATGCTCCGAGTGCCAAGAGGTTTCCAACGCTGCCCAGACCCTTTGCCTCAAAGGCTGATGCTAATGTCTGGCTGATAGATGATGTCCTCACCTGGCCCACCCCCAGGAGACACCTCACGTCCCTCAGAAGGGGCCTGGCAGGCCATAGCTCTGGCAGCTCCCTCACCTGCCTCCCCCCAAGTAGCTCCCCAAAGCACAGGGCTGGGGGTGGTTGGCAACAGCAATCTCAGGCTGCTCCAGAGTCACCCCTGTATATCCATCACCCACATGTTTGGGTTTTGAAAACCCCTTTAAGAAATATTTATGGGAAGATACTGACATGGAAGGAAATTTACCAGGGTGTTTCCTGCTTTCTGCTTTCCACTATTGCCACCCCGGCTGAGGTGCTGCACATGGAGTGAGCCCCCAGCTGCAGCTGAGGGAGACTCGGCACAGGCAGCCAGGATGCTGGGCTGGATCATGTGGATGCTCCCGATGGGGCTCCCACAGGCAGGATGGGCAGCAGTTTGCTGCACAGGAGCTGTACACCAGTCCCATGTGACTCAGGGACGCAAGAGGGGAGCACACTGCTGGGGTCAGAGCATCCTGCCAGGTTACCCGTGCTTCACTGAGCCTCCCCAGCAGCCAGAGCCTCAGCTCCCCACCAGTGTGCAATAAATTCATTTCTCAGTTAACAAATGCAAGTTTTAGGAAAATCCCACTTCTATGGGAAGTGGCCTCACGCATCCAGGATGCTTCCAGGAGAGAAGCAGCTAGCTCTGAGCGCTATGCTGGAGAGCTGCTCCCACAGAGCACCCAGGGACTGACCCGGCGCCAGAGCAGTTCCTGTGCCGTGCCAACCATCGCCTCACACCGGCCCAGAGGCTGAGCCCTCCCAGGCCCTTCCAGCCCTGCTCTCATCACCACCCACGAAACAGCACCTGCCACTGATAACCACGTTTCATGGGTAGCACATGACAAACATGTCCCACACGGGTTGTGACACAGACATACACACCCAGCTGCTCCATCATTTCCACACAGTGCAAACAGAGCTGAGCAGCACTGGGGCACCCGGGCAGCAGAAGCTGCCACAAGGAGCTCTGTAGCTTGGGAATGTTTTAAGTTCCAGCCCCCACCTCCCCTTTTGCAGTTGCCCTTGCTGTCTGTCGGTGTCCCTCCTGTTTGTCACTCGACAGCTGCCCGTGCCCCCCCAGAAATAGTGCTTGATCACACCTGCACGCCACTGGTGAGGAGCTGCAATCCCCGGGCACCGCCGCACCGGGCGGTTGTGTAACGAGCTGGGTATAGATAGCGACTGCATCCCGAGTGCTGACGTAAGAGCTCAGAGGAACGCAGATGTAAAGAGGGAAAAATACAAAACCCGACTCAATTTCCAAGCCATCCCCGCAGCGCTTGTCTGCCTGATAACCCAGCGCCAGCCAAGCAGCTTACCGGAGGAGCACGGTTAATATTGCCCTTGCAGTTTACGTAACTGGGAAAGATTACAAGTTGAATGGGCAGGGGTGTGTGGAAGGGTGATTTGCTGATCTTAAAGAGGAGACTCTTCCTAGCCAGGAAGACTGGCATGGATGCTGGTGCTTTAGAATGCTCCAAGCTGCCCCACATCTCTCGTAGTCTCTTGTATTGGTGCAAACCAATGTGTGTCCTTAGATCAGACTCCCTGACACACTTGTCTGCGGCCTCAGCCTGATGCTTGCAGCACAGAAAAAGAAACCCAAGCTGGTTCCACGAACCCAAAAGTAACCACGGCCCCAAAAGTGACAGGGAGGGCCCAAGGTCCAGCCTTTAAAGCCTCTGCACATCACTGTTCCGCAAGTCAGGAGAAGCAGAGAGCACAAAGGCACCCTTGGCTGCAAAATAACCCACTGAAGGGATTATTAGAGAGAAAATTATATCAATTCACATCCATCCTGTATATCTTCAAGCAGAATCTTTTCTGGGCAGTGATGGCTGGGGATGAGCAAGCCCACTGTGAAACAGCCTCTTCTGTGGGCTGGGGTCCTGAGCTGAGGGAGCTCCGGGGGCAGGAGCCCGAGAAGGAGCCCCACAGCGCTCACATCCCCAGAGCTAACGATACAGTTTGGCCGAGTTACGCTGTCCCCAAGCTGTGGTACAGCCACACACAGGGGCATCTGCTGTCTTCCCTAAACCCCCCTTCACCAAGCTTCAGCCTCGGCCTTACCACCCCCTGTCCCCACAGGTGCAGCTGCAGCTGGCCTGAGACCGCCAGGACGTCGCGGCCCAAGGAAGGCTCCAGGGGCAGGCACGGCCTGCAAGGCCAGGCTCTCCGCAAGAGCCAGCTGATGGCTCCTAACCCAGGAGCGAGCACACTTCCCACCCCTGTGCCAGGAGAGCTCTGCAGACCTGGAAATGCCAAGGGAAAAGCAGGCTGTGTGGGTGGGGATGAGCGCTGCCCCAGCACACAAAGCACTGTGGGGTACGATAAAGGGCCTGGAGCATCTCCCCTGTGAGGAAAGGCTGAGTGAGCTGGGACTGTGCAGCCTGGAGAGAAGACGACTGAGGGGGGACCTAATTAATGCTTATAAATATCTTGGGTATGGGATGCAGGGGGAATTGGCCAACCCCTTTTCAGTGTCTGTGGGGACAGGACAAGGGGCAATGGCTGTAAACTGGAGCACAGGAAGTTCTGCACCAACATGGGGAAGAACTTTTCCCCAGTGAGGGTGAGGGAGCCCTGGGACAGGCTGCCCAGGGGGTGTGGAGTCTCCTTCTCTGGAGAGATTCCAGCCCCGTCTGGACGCCGCCCTGTGCAATATGAGCTGGGGAGCTGCTTTGGCAGGGGGGTTGGACCCAATGAGCTCTCGAGGTCCCTTCCAACCCCTGTGATTCTGTACTGCTCAGACAGCGTGTCGGGGTCTCCAGTCCCAGCCTCCCACCCCACAAGCTCTGCAGCATAACCAAGCATCTCCAGGATGCTCCCATAGGCCAGGAGGAAGTTATTACATCTCCTTCACATCTCTGTGCTCATTACCTGCCCACTTACTTCCATCCTTGAAAGAAGCTGGAGCAGTTGTGCAAGATGCTTGTTACATTGGCCCAAAGAAATATGTCATGATGTGAGGGAGGTACCAACAACCCTATGCAACAAAGCACTACTACCCCCCAAGAATGCCAACGCAACTTCCCCACCCTTGAACGGCGCAGGCAGAAGCCAGGTCTCTGCACAGCTAAGCACACCCACTCACCAGCGCCCTTCCCCACACAGGGGGTCAGGGCACAGAGTCCTGCTCAGCTGCCTGGCAATCCCCTTCAGCAAGGGAACACCGGGAGGACTTTACAACACAGTAAACAAAACACCCAGAGGACTCTGCAGAACACAAGTACGATTGTTTTTCTAGTGGTGAAGAGGTACAAGCTCTGGAAGGGATCGGAGTACCCAAAGGCCCAGGAGTGATGGCCAAGCAGCAGTCAGAGCAGAGCTGGGGAGAGGATGTTGGGCTGTTGGGGTTTGTCATTGTTTGAAGGAGGATTAGGCCACAGGGAAACTCTGTTTGGAACCCAGGCTTCAGCCTGGCCCTGCCCGCAGCGGGGCTGATGCCAGCAGTTTGAGGAGCAGGGCCCGCCACCCGCCCCCAGCCAAGGGTGCCCCCACTGACCAGCTCTGCAGGGATGTGCCACAGCTGGGACACACACCAGAGGCCACCACTTCCATCAGATGTAAAGCCACCTGCTGAACCAACACCTCCTCCCAACATCCTTCACAGCTCACCCTACGTATCCTCAGCTGGACCCTCTGTCTGAGGATGGGGAGCAGCGCCCACCTCTCCCAGCTGGGCTCTGTGGGTTGGGTCCCCTGTGTTCAAACAGGCTGCACCTTCCTGTGCCCTGGGAGTGTTGCTGAGGCAAGCGTGCCAGCTCACTGCCTGACAGTTCAGCTCGGCAGACCCAAGCCTGTCTGTCCCTAGGATGGAAGAGGGGGTCAGTGACAGACCACCTCCTGGCTCACAGCTCTATCTTCTCCAGCAGAACCCATTTAAACAAGACAAACTCCTCCTGGCCTAACACAAACTGCTGCAGGAGGCCACAGAGCGGAACCGCACGGGAACCAAAGGCTCCAGGTTGGAGGAAGAGCAAGAGGGGCTGCTGGGGCCAGGGAGAGAGGGACCACAGCACCACGGGCTGGGGGGATGCTGCAGTTAGCGCTCCCACTGACGGCCCAGGCAGACAGCACTGCTGCAGCCACAGCCGCCTCTCGCTGCAAAAGCAGCGCTGGGCTCAGCTGCAGGAGGCCCCAGGGAAGCTGAGGCACACTGGCTGGTGCCGGTGCAGTCTGTTACCCCGAGTGCCAGGGAAGGGTGCTGCTCTGTGTGTACCAGCCGTGCACAAGTACACTACTGCTGTGCAAGGGGCACAGAGTTAAGTGCAAAGTAAGTGCAAGTAAGAGCATGTTGCCAAGCAGAGGCACAACCAGTTCTCCTGCAGCTCAGGAAACATCTCCCTGTGACAAGACCAAGATCCTGCCACCTTGGAGACCCCTGCCCACCTCAGACCATCCCCCAGACCAGGGGCTTTCAGCGCCAGACCCAGGAGAAGGGGATGCTGCTCAGGTATTGACTCAGCCCGCAGCTGGAGAATACAGGTCAGGAACCCCTTCTCATCGTGATGCAGGGTGCATTTAACAAGCTCCAGTGAGGGCTGCTGCACCTCAACAGGCGCTGCTGGCCACCCACACCTGAAGCACAGCACAGACACCCCGTCTGGGAGGCGCAGCAAAGGAGCTGTGCTAGGTGGCATGGAGACAGCATCCTTGCCCATCCAGGAGCTGGAGTGGCAAGAGCAGAGGGCACAGTTCCCTGGGCAAACTGGGCACCAGCCCTGTTCCCCAAGAGGGGATGCGAGCGCTCAAACCTGTGGAGCATCCTCATCTTTGGGCTGGGGATTCTGCACCCATGTCACCATGGCAGGCAGGAGGAGCAGGAGCGCACCGGGTGGATGCTGTGCTGTCAGGGGTAAGACTGGGCCACAGGATAGAGAACAGGGTTTGGAGGTAGAGGGAAACCAGCTCCCAAACTGAATACCTTCTCTATTTAAGGCAGCAGGCTCGCAGCCACACGCTGTTTAAAGCTGGTGAGTTTATTCAGCTTTAATTCCAGCATGGTCTCAGCTCAGAGGCTCTGGTCACACACTGCCCATTAGCAAGGTCTGTCTGCCTGCTGATAAGCATCAGTCCTTAAAAGCGTTATCCTTTGCCTTTTTAACCTTTACCAGTAACTTTGGGGGGTGAGGGGGGCTGGAGGCAGCTCTGATAAGCTCCTTTTATTACTCTCTTGCTACTGCCACTGGGGACGGGAGGGAGCTCCTCAGGGCTGTGGTACCGCAGGCCAGCAGGCACAGCCCCCCGCTGGGGAGCACAAGCCCCACACCGCAGCCAGCTCTGCCCCATCCACAGGGCACCGGCTTCACAAAGCTGCTTCCACGCTGCCCCACTGAAGGGGCCTTCCCCTGAAGGGAGCAGTCGCACCCCACAGGTCCCCAGCAGCGTTCCAAACCCAAAAGGGAGGGACAGATGTCTGGGCACAGCGCAGCCCACCCACCCCAGCCCCTCACAAAGCTGGGCACAGGGACACACCGGAGGAGATGCCCAGCATGCCAAGGAGAAGCCCACCGACCACATCTGGGGATGGGCACAGCGTGCTGCCCCCTCCACTGACACAGCAGCCAAACCCTCCTGGCCAGCAGCCCCTCACCCCCTGCTCAGCCAGGGCAGGGAAGGGTGTTTGCAGCACGCAGCCCCTGGCTTTATCTTGCCTTTGAGCAGATAAACTGTCTGTTAACAAAACAAGTTACGAGCACAGACAAGTGTTTATCTTCCCTCAAGAGCAGCGTTTTATTGGCTGATGGTATCTACAGAAGCAGGACAGCACAAATACTGTAAATCCCTCACAAAGATGGATATTCTTGTAAAAGCAGGTAAAGAGGCAGCTGCAGGCTGAATAACATACAGAACTGAGAGCCAGGAAATAAGGAATGTGTCCTCTGAAACAACAGAAAGCAGACCCCAGCCCATGAACCTCAGCAGCTCTCAGCTCTGGGTACAACAGGCCTCGCAAGGCAGCAACACAACGTTTGAGCTGTGCCACACAAGGAGCTCCAAGGGGAAGAAATATTTACCCCCAACTCGGTGGTGGAGCCAGCCCTCTTAAACAAGCAGTTCCACAAAGGCTGGGTTTATGTAGCTCTTGGAGAGCAAACATGTCCCAACATCCTTCCATCACCCTCCTCGGGGCTCCTCTCCAATGGAGAAAAGGCAAGCCCCTTGCCTTCCCACGACACAAACCCACCGCTCCATGTTCCTGCTTCTCCCCAGGAACCTGATTTCTGCATGTTTAAAGGTGTTTCATCCCCCTAACCCATCACACCCAGCTGAAATCTATGGGGGGCAGCTACAAGAGGAGGGACGGGTACACAGCAGCATCATGGGGGTCCCACCTGCCCCCAGGACTGAGTGGGCTGCTCACCCAGACAGGCCTTCTCTCCTGCCCTCTCCTCTCTCCCTGCCGCTCTGCCAGCAGGCCTGTTTCTCTCCTGTACAGCCCAGTGATAAATCCAGGCAGCCAGGCACCAGCCAGGGGGGGCACAGGGGCTTCAAACTTCAACATTCCACCCTGCAGCTGTGCAGGAACAGAGCAAACAGACATAAACCAGCCAGTCACAACCCTCCCCGTGCCTGCACTGAGACACGGGGGCTGCTGGGGTCAGGCAGAGAGCACGCAGCACTTGGTGGGCGATGGTGGAACAAAACCTCACCCTCACAACCCAGGGCCACAAGGAGCAGTGCTTTGGGGACAGCAGGCCTTCAGGGCTGTTCCCACAGGCTGGGGGCTCGCTGCTGAGCCCCACAAAGGGGGCTCAGGCTCAGAGAGAGACATCTCCCCCCCTTAAACACAACCAGAGGGTTCAAACAGACATGGGGCAGCAGAAGGTGCTTCACATGACACGTTCCTTTGGTCCTGGCTGACCCAGACAGAGATTCTGTCCAGAGCTTTGCTTCAGCAACAGAATAGCTGGGCCGTGGGGGCCTTGGCTGTCAGCACAGCTGGCACATAAAATGTATTTGCATTAGTTTTTAATAAAGGCAGTGTTTGAAGTGATTTTCCTAAAGAACATGCACTGTCACACACGTGCTCCTGCAAAGGCACCTTCTGCAGCACATTCCCTGATGTGGGTTTTAGCTGAGCTTAGCACAGCACAGGAAAATCCAACAGCCAAACTTAGCCCAAGATCCCAGTGTGGGGATGAAAAGCACCTCTCCAGAGGTGGGATGTGCCCATCAGCAGCACCCATGTGTCTGCCTGACAGCATGGTTGATGAGGATGGAATTAAAAGAGGTAATAACACATCTGCTGGATGGGTTAAAATAAAGGAACCTGAACAAAACCAACCACTACGTCCCTGACAGACTCCAGCAGCACCCCCTCTGCTGCCCAGCAAGCGCTGGGCTCTCTGCATCCCTCCCACAGCCAGCAAAGTCCATTTAACTGCATCTTACACACACGGCCAGAGATAAAACCAAGGAACTGCTGTGAGATGCCGGGGTGCTGCATGCTTTGTGGGTCAGAAGGGAAGCGCTGAACACCTTCCCTCTGCTCTCACCCTCCCCGGGGATGGGATACTCCTGGGCTCCTTTCTCTTGGGGTGTGGGGTTCCCCCCTTGATACCATTTCCCACACCTAAAACAGACCTACACCAGGGCCTGCAGAGATGCTGGTGACCACATCTGACCCTGTTCCAGCAACAAAAAGCCTGAGTGCAAAAGCAGCTGCCCCTGTAGTGAGCTTGGTGAGCCACCTCAAGCCCAACAGCTCCACTGCTGGAGTGTGAGATGAACGTGGAAACCGTCAGCATCGCACCTAAGGGTTGGGCTCAGCGTAACCCACGGGCATGCCCAGGGGCCCAGACACATCCCCCAGGCTGTTCCCATCACAGAGCACTCCTCAGAGCTCTCAGCACTGGGTATGGGCTCACAAGCCCAGTGCCGCCGCTGCGGGGCCAGCACCGGGTCAGACCCACCAGGACCAGACCCCCAGGAACCCTCCCAAAGCTTCTGGAAAAGCCTAGAAGAGGCTGACGCTGGCGCCACGGGCAGCCCGCCGTGGCTGTACGGTCGGGATGCCACGAGCTTGGCACCACAGCCACACGTTCCACACTCTTCCAGCACCTGAGCTGCAATCAAGCCTCAGGAGGGGTCAGAGCCTGCTGGAACCAGGCTGAACACACACAGTGTGTGTGTGCAGGGACCATCTCACAGCAGCTCTGTTGGAACCTGTGGGAGGGGGGAAGCACACGCAGCCCCCCCGTGTGTGTGCAGCATCAGGCAGGCAGCAGAACGTGCTCTGCTCTGACCGTGGCAGCTCTTGGCTGCACAGCACTTGCGTTAGCAGACAAGTTTTGCTTGACTTGTTGTGGAATAAAAGCCTCCTGTTGGCCTGTCCTGAGATAAGCTTGTAACGGGGAGAAACGCGTTGGAAACACAGCCACGACCCGAGACATCAATTAAACCTGCAAGGCTCATCAGCGCTCCGAGGGCTGGAAGGGCTTTGCTGCTAGAGACACAGCACTCGGCACGTCAGATCACTCACTGACAGTCTTTCAGGGTTTAAATAGGCAAAACCAGACCCAAATTTAAAGCAGCCAAATGCAGCAGAGCTCTGGGAAACCCAGAGTGAGGAGGAGGAGATGCTGAAGGGCTTGTGAGCACGGGGATGGGCAGTGGGGAGGGGGCTCAGGCAGGTGTTACTACAACTACATTGGGTTAGATGGAGCCAAGGACCATAAACGGGGACTTGCACTGTGCAGAGGATGCCAGCAGACCTCAGTCCTGTGCTTCACAGAAGCACACCTTCAGCCCTGGCAATCTGGGAGAGCCAGGAATCCCCAGGCAGACCAGTCAGGATTCCTGTGCTGAGAACTGCCCCGTGCCACCCACCCCCCAACTGCTGCTCCCCAGTGCCTCCTCCAGCAGCGGCACACCTCTCTTAACCTACCAGTGCTCTTCCAGGATGTTTTTCAGCCATGGAGAAGAGGGAAGTGGTGTAGAAGCCCCAGCGATTAGAAACACCCAATGCTTTATCTGTTACACTAGTGTGAGGATTGGCTCACTCCTGTTTTTGCTGCATGTTCGTCCTTCAACCTCCAATTTTGTCTTTAAGACCCAAGCAAACATCACCCCAGCGTTCAAAGGCAGCTCAAGGCAAACCTGCCCTCACCATAGCACTGCCACAGCCCCTCTCCCCCAGTCTCCCTTTTAACATACACCCCTTTGTTATTCTGCTGGCACACAGCAATGCTCGGCTGTAAGGGAAAGCTGCTGCAGAAGAGGCACCCCTTCCCCTGTTCCTGATAGGCCACAAACACACTTCGGGATGCCCTGGGATGTGCAGGAGCCCCAGGACACACAGCAGCCTCCACACCAACAGCAACACACAAGGGAGCACAGTGGGGAGGGAGCTCAGAGCACCCTGGCTGGGATACACCCAGCTGCTGTTACAAGAGACCCAAAATGCCACAAATCCCTCCCCACACCACTGAGACACTGGCAAAACTACAGCCCAGGAGGCATACAAACCAATACAAACCAAACCAAGCCAGATCAACATGCTCCTCTCAGCGCAGCAAGGCAGCCTTGGCAGGACTTTAGCAGGGTTCAGGAGGAAGAGCAGTTGGCACAAGCACACAGCAGCACTACACACCCCAACGCTCCCCTCCAAACCATCAACCTCTAAAGTCAAAGGCATAGCTCACATAGCCAGCTTGAGAGCCCACACACTGGTGACTGAACACAGGAGGACAGAGGCCAGCAAGCCACCCAGGACAGCCCCCACCAGAGAGCAACCTCCTACCAGCCAAGGTAACGAGATGGACAGACCTGGGACGCGCTGGGCAGGACAGGCTCCCAGGGGCCGCTGAGGCTGCACAGGCAGGGCCAGCTCCAGGCAGGATCCACTCCTCAAGTCTGCTGAGGAGAGACTGAGAACTGCCCCAGCACAACTCCTGCAGCACTCACTGCCTCACCCCTGACCTCACCCACCCCCTCACTCCCAATTTAGGCCTTCCTAAGGAGCAGCTGTGTGTCCCAGCTGGGACCCTCACTGCTAAAAGCCCAATTGCACCCAGCTGTGAGCAGCTCTGACCTGCCAGTGCCCTCTTGCCTTCTCCAGCCCTGGCTCTTGCTGGCCACACCCGGGGGAACCACCTGGGTCCCCCCAACCTTCAGCACCCTGAGGTACTGCTTGACCCCTCTGGGTATCCCTGAGCAGAGCTGAGGTGTGTCCCCTGTCTGCCTGCCCTTCCCCAGGCCAGGTGAGCTCAGAAGTGTCACCCGGGAGGGGCACTGATGGCGACAGGGAAGGGCTGAGCCCTCTTTCTGACCAGGGGCAGCAGGGAAGGACGTGATTCCAGCTCCCCGCAGGCCTGGCTGGTGCAGGGGACAGCCCAGATGTGCCCAGAGCAGTCCTGACAGCAGCTTTGCCTGAGGCCTGACTTGCAGCTCCTGGAGTTAGCGGGGTACTCTCCCCCTTTTCCTTAAAATCACCATTCTTTGTGGTGGGCACAGCTCCCTGGCCTCCCTGCTGCACAGGCAGGCTGCCCGACTCAACCAGGGGCCAGCTACACAGGCAGGCAGAAAGGCTCCTTCCCCCCACAACCCAGGGATGATAAAGCTTAGCCTCAATGTTTTTCCCCCATGAAACACAAAACCCATCAAGAGGCCCACTCACACTGCTTCTAGTCACTTCCCAATCCATCATTTGCTACAAAACATGTTGCCAAGACATTTAAATATGAAAACAGGGACTGATGGGTGTCTTAGGGGTTAGTTTTGGTGTATTCAACTTCTGTTCCTGGCCCTCCAGAAGTTGTTTCTGGGACAACAGCTGACTTTGGCAGGGCACAGAACAGGTTGCGTGCAACAGGATTTATTGTTTTCACCTTTCCTTATGATCAATGTGTGTTTTACAGAATTACTGGAAAAATGGATCGGGAATGGTTAGAGACATCTCCCTCGCTGAAGAAAATAGACCTGCTGCCTGGGCACATTGCTATCTGTGAGCAGTACTGTGAGGGTTTGGGGGAGCCTTAGAACAGGGGTCTTGTGCTAAAAGCAAAGCTGCTGCCCGGTTCCTCCTGCTCGCAGACCACTGGTGACAGCTGCAGACCCCCCACCTTTTAATGGCTGGAAATCAACGGGCTGTCACAGGGAATCCCCTCCTCCATGGTGCTGCTCTTGCAAACAGAACATGTCTCAGGTCAGGAATAGTAAAACTCTGGAAATACATTTATTCATCACCAATGAAAATACTGTACAAGGCCTGTGAGAAGGGCAGGGGAAGGCAACGTGCTAAGACTGGCTTTCGTCAACGTCTTTGTCCGGATCCATCTCGGCAGCTTCACTCTCCTGCTGCTGCTTCTTCCAGAGCTTAGCCATAGCAAGCAGTTTGAGGTTAGGCTGATTGGCAGTATCTTCTGGGAAGATATAATCGTAGTATTCCTCCCAGCCAGCGTCAGACTAGGGGGAAAAAAATACCAGAAAGTCAGCTTAATGTGCACGTTAGTGTTAGGTGTTACTAACAGGGGCTTCTCACCAGCTCATGGTGAGATGGAATGACAATCAGTGTTTGTCAGACCACCCCCAGCTGCTGAAGCCGAGGAGCTGAATGGGCACAAGATGGTGCCGGTTCTGCTGCGCACAGCGAGCGGGCAGATTCCAGGGCTCTGGTTTCCCCAAGTTAAGACACAAATACTACCTGCACTGTGCTACCTAGAGCTGTTCTGTCTGGGGTGGGAGCTGACAGTGAAGCTGGCTGGAGTGCTCAGTCCGAGCACTGCACTCGGAGCTGACGGCCCACCTCGTGTGCTCACGCACAAGGGGCTCGGCAGCACGTGCTTTGTGCCAATGCTTCCTCCAAGCACTGCAGTCAGACTGGCGTGCAGTTACAGCACCAACTGGTCTGCAGCTGCAGCACCCATCGGCATGGACCGCGTTCTGTGCGCCAGAGCCCGGCATAAAGCCACCAAGGAGTTACAAGTGCCCACCTGCACCATTTGCCCTCTTACCCCATCTTCAGCCTGCAGTTTTCTCCTCTTCTTTATCTTCTCAGGCATGAGTTTCTCTATCCTCTCTTTGGTGGTCTCGGTGCCGAACTCCTCTTCAAAGCCCCTCCAGGACTCCAGGAGCATGACCCTCTCCTCCTTCTCCTCGCAGCTGCGCATCGCTTTGTTAGCCTCCTCATAGATCTGCCGGCACCGGGACAGGCTCTCCTCCCGCCCCGCCGACAACTCGAACTGGGCAAAGCTGATCCATACCTGCGGGGATGGCGAACCCAGGCTGAGGCTGCCCCTCTCCAGTCTGACTGCCACGGGACAGCTTCATACACCAAAGCAGCCCGAGTGTCAGCGCCAGCCTGAAGTACCTTCTCACAAGCAGCTGCCTACAAAATCCACGCTGCTTTCTTGTGCCTCAGATTCACCTCATTTTGCCAAGAGAGCACGTATATATATATACATTATACACACATGTAAACTACGCTGACAAATTCCTCATGGCTGTTTCAGATCACAATTGAATCTGTCCCCATTTAGGCAAATGACAGCACCAAACCACACTGGGAAAAAAAATCACAACGATTTTTTCCTTGCAACTTTTTTTGCAACTCAAATTCCAAAGCACAGAAAGCAGGCTGCTTGGAAACCTCCTGCAAAGCTCCCTCCAGACCAGGCATACCTGCTGCAATGCACAATCTAGAAACTTCTTTCCCCATTTCATGGCACGGGACTGAGCTTAGGTTCCCCAATGATCTGAAACAGCCAGACAACTGAGGCAGCCCAGGCTTCCTCTCTGCCACGGACCAATCCTGTGTTCTGGGTGCCCACACGTACCTTAACATGCTGTGTCCGCTGAAGTAATCTGCGGTAAAGGTTTCTTGTTTTGTCGTACTCTTCCTGCTCAATCTCAAAGTCAATGTAGGATTTCCAGAGAACCTGCAAAAGAGAAGCCTCTCAGCGTGTTCCTAGTGCACTGAGATAATGAAAAGGAAAAAGAGGAGGAGCAGCGTGGGAAAATGTGAGATTTCTCTGAGAAAACATGGAGATCTGAGTATGAATTGACGGTCCGAGCTAGGGCTCAGACTGAGCAGTATCAAATCCTGTGCACATACTCCATGCAGCTTCCTCCTGCAAGCACACCTCTCCTGCTGTGTGTCACCACGGGCTGTGCAGTCTGGTACCCTGCTGAGACCGACGCTGAAGCAGTGAGACACGGGTGAGCGGCAAGGCGTGCTGCTGGAGCTGGCAGGTTATTCACATATTCATTAGCCACCTCCTAATGAGCAGCTTAAACCTGTGCCCGGCGCAGAGCGCAGCTGCCGCCTCACCTCTGGCATGTCGAGGCGGGGCTGGCCGATGGCCAGCTCATAGATGGCCCGGGCCCTGTCGATGTCGCCCAGAATGGTCTCCAGCTCAGCAAACTTTATCCATGACGTGCAGTTCTCAGGGGCAAACTCCAGGAACTTCTCGTACAGCTTCCGGCAGCGATCAAACTCCCGCAGCTGCAGCTCCAGCTCGATGTAGCCTTTAAACAGTTTGTTCTTCGGACATTTACCTATGGACGTCCCCTGGAAGTGACACAGAAACCAAACTGACACCCACGTGAGAGATCTTGCGAGGAAGAAGCCCCAGCCTGTTCTCCCAGCACCTGTGTGTGTCCTCTCTGGAATCTGAGCTAAAACTCCCCTTTGAGCAGTTGGGTTTTAGGACGGCTCAGGGCCAGCATGACACTCCTGCAGGATGAGAGCACACCCACAAACACCCCTAAAGCAGGAAACCTTCTGGCTGGTGACACTGTTACGTAACATGGATCCCACGAAGGATCCCTGGCTCATCAGGCGAGCACTCCGTCTCGCACCGCAGGCTGCGGAAGGCACAGTGCCAGTCTGCACCAGTCTCCCAAGCGAGCAGTGCCCAAGGTTCTTACAAAACAAACTGCACCAAGAGGAACCGAGTCCCGGACCACAACTGCTATTTGTCATTCCCTGAGGTAAGAGTGGGCACCTGTCTGAGACAGGTACACAGCCAGCTTCATTCTCGGAGTCACTTCTGCAGACAACTGCTATTCATTAAGTGCTGCAGCCTCTGTTCCTTCGAGCTACTGTGATTTAATAATTTGAGATCAAAGTCCCTGATTACAATTCTCCTCCGCAACTTGCCTACACGTTGATAACCTTGGTACTTACTAAAAAATGGAGAAAACTACCAGTTGGGACAATCGCTTTGGTCACCATGATAGCTCTGCAGCCCTGCTAATGCTCCTTCTGTTTGAATATGCTGAGCTTTTCCCCACACACCCCTCATCACTATTTTTCTCTTGAGCAGCACAGGCTCCAGCTGATCTCCTGTTTCCAAGTCAGCATCTCTCCATCCCTGGGAAAGCAGAGAAGCCCTGCACTGCCTGCAGCTGGTGAAACCAGGACAGAACAAGGTGTTGTCGGCAGGGTGGCGAGCTGCGTGACAGTGCGGGGCCCACGCCTCGCCCCAGGAGCAGGGCTTCTCACCAGAGCGGTGGATCAAAGCCAGCTCACTCAGAGCAGAGAAACAAACTGCTTCCCAGACCTGGGACCTGTCCAAAAAAGTATTATGGCTGCAGCAGCAAAATCTGGTTTCCCACAGGGGACTTTACCCCCCCTTCATTATCTTCTGGTCACAGGCAGCAGCCTGGCTCAAGCACCAAAGCTTTCCTAGCACCCTGAGGCAGGCTCAGTCCAGTGTCAGCTACAGAGAGCTGTTCCCTTGTGTGCTCTTACCACTGCCGTGCCACGGTTTGGTGGGAACCCCATCAGGTTTCCTCTCTGAAGCCCAACAGCCTCAACCACTACCAACAGCGGCTTTCCCTCCGAATTCCCACTGCCATCACTGAGCTGAATTGGAACATCCAAGTTGAAGGGAAAAGAAGTTTTTAGTTTCAAAAGGTTTTGTGGCTAAAGTGCACTCTGCTGCTCCCTGAGGTGGTGAGTGCCACACAGAAGCCCCTAAGCCTGCCCCAAGTCCCCACGACTGCTGCCATCAGCAGCCTGGTAGCTGGGACCAAATGGCTTCTGTTGATTTAACTGGTTCCTACGGCGCGATCGTTAGCGCAGGTATCACCTGGACACATCAGCAGCAGTTACAAGCTCCCCAGCTGCTGTGGGTACTCTTGCCCTCAGACCTGAAACAAGCACGCTGCATTCATTTCTGCCCGTGGCTAATTCCTCAGATCAAGCTAGGCTTCCTTTTAAACCACACATGACAGCAAGCACTGCTCCCTGCGGGCTGCTGCCACGCTCTATTTAAGTGGATTAAACCCGCAATTTGTAGGGGACAATTTCAGATCTTTTAATGCCGTTCCCTCGTTGCTGTTAGTTAGCAAAGTCAATTATGGAATTAACAAAAGCTTACCAAAGCTCTTCTGGCAAGCGGCAGATTCTTCTGGCGGATTTCAAACTGTGCATAAAGCAGCCATATTTTGGCAAATGTAAACTGAAAGGGAAAGGAAACACAACCTGGCACTTGGGTTGGAAGTCAGCAAATAGTACCACATACATCTTAAAAAACCAAAATCAATCACTCTGCCTATACAAGATGTTATTGCTGGCCCAGACAATCGCATTTCACATCAGTGTCTTCCTGCTGCAAGGTTGAGAGATCAGAACCCAGAGCAGCCTCTCTAGAACAGGACAACACAGTCCACCATGGAGGAAAGCAGCAACAGCCAGGACAGAAGAAAGAAAATGGTTTGTTAACCAATCAATTGATGGGTAAAATAACAGCTATTGCTGACTGAACTGGTAGCTAACCAACTCTCAATAATTACAGATTAATCCTGATGTACACAGCTGATCTACACACCATGACTGATGAAAACTGGGAAGGAAGCACACAAACTAAGACTCCTTGGCATTCCAAGGCATTGCTGACTGCTTTGGGCAGGAGGGTGTTTCAGTTAAAGCTCTCTGGCAAAGCCAGCAGTCAGTCCTGAGGGCTGGCTGGATGCAGAACACACGCCTGGGAGATGGCTTAGCCAATGCACCTCCCTCAGCTCAGCAGGGACCCTGCCCAGTGCGAGTGGCCCCTGGACAAGGTGAGGGAGTGAGGAGTGCTGGAAGAGTGAGGAGTGCTCTGCTGAGACTCGGGCAGCCAGAGAGGGGTATGGCCGGGGCAAGAGACCAAAAAGTAAAGAACAGGTTCACACTGCTGGACTAAGCTCTGACTAGGTGTCACTTCAGCTGCTCAGAGCAGACTTAGTGAGCTGGAAATACAACAGAAGCTCTTATGCTGCATTTGCATGAGGAAAGCTGATGTCAGAGCGCAGCCTGCTGTTTCCACTGATGTTGCAAATTACAACCATCTAATAGCTGAAAAAAGAAGAAGATAAATTTGGAATGATGGACATTATGAGAAACCAGGAGGGATGTTTAAAGTCTTAGCAGAGTCTTCATGAATGTGCTGACACGTGGGGCTGCTTACACACTGGAACACTGAGGGGGAAGAAAACTGAAGTAGTTTATCTTGGGAATTTTAATCCAAGACCGAGTATGAGCTGCTGGAGGAGTCATACCTTCTTGTGGGGAATGAGCTCGATACACGCCTGATACACTTGCCTGGTTCGCTCCGCATCCTGTAAGAACAGGCAAAATGAAACACTTTGTTTACAGCTACAATGACACTGTATTTCGAGTTGTGCAATGACTGTGAAACTGCACAACAGTATTTTTAACACAAGCTGTTTGGAATCATGTATACTTTAAGGTATAGATGTACTTATTTATTTAGAGTGTGCAGCGCAAAGACGGGGACTCCTGAGAATTGGAACAGTCATCCTCTCAAAACAAGATTCAACACTAAGAATGAGACCACAAAATCAGGAGCCCCTCCATTGTGGGGGAAGAAAAAAGTCATCCTTTTCTTTTAACAGGTACCATATAGGTACAGTGCACTGAAGTTTTATGAAATATGGAGCAGCTATAATGTTACATGACTGACTACAGAATACTTCTGCAGCCTCGAAAAGCCACTGCTTCCCAGAGCAACTTCACAAATGGTTTTGTTAAACAGAAAACTATCTCACAAGTGCAGGTGACAGCCTGGAACAGACAATTCAGAGGAAGCCAGAAAGACCTACTTTGGCTTTTATTGCCAGTGTAGGCAATAAAATGGGATGGACTGGGGTAAAACTGAAATAGTTTTCTCCCCTATGCATGGGAAGGTGGTGGTGGTGGGGGAAATGAAGGGAAAACCCCCTCATTCTTAAATAGCAAATCCTGTAGCTAGCTACCCAAAACAAGTAAGACAGTATCCTTAGTTCTCAGTTCTCCAATTAAAAATCTGTAGCTATTTGATACAAGGAAAGAAGAGCTATTTCTACTTGCCTTTGCCTCCAGCTCTTCATAGAGCGCATAGTTGATCCAAAGATAGATGTATCTTTTCCAGTGCCTCTTCTCCTGAGCCAGGGGAACGTTGGCGATGGCTCGCTCGTACACCTCCCGCACAGCCTCTGCATCTGCATCACTTTCAACCAGCCTCAGGTAGTCAAACCAGGCATCATAATTGTGGGGGTTTGCCTTCCAGAGAGATGGGAGCAGGGAAACGGGAAAGAAACTTCAGTAACTCCAAGTAACAGACCCTGCTCCTTTACTTACAGTTTCTGTTCAGAACTTTTCCTTTGAAATAGATCATTGGAACCTCAAGGAAAGCTGTCAGTCTCAGGAATGCTTCAGCTAGATCTTTTAGGTTAAGGTGTGTTAATTTCTCTCTCTTTTACCAACAAACCTTCTTTAAGTGAAGGCGAACTGAACTGTGAGAGGCAAAGAGGAAATGGTGATATACTCAGCAAGTGGTGGGTATGTGTGGGACACCTATTTTCTCACAAAAAGGTACTCACACACAGGTGAGGTGTCCTGCAACAATCACTACTGAACAGAAAGGAAGGAGTAAGTTACACACTTAACTCTATTATCCCCTGAGATGGCTACAAAGGTTACTGAGCTCTGAGTTCCAGCAAAACCTCTGCCCCCACAAGCTACATTAAAAAGCAATGAATGGGAGCATCCTTCTCTCCCCCATGGATGGCATCCTGCCTCCAAAACCGAGTGTCATCTTGGTATTGTCTGAGACTGAGTATCAAGGAGAACGTACAACTCGCCAGCCTTCCTGCCAGGAGCCACTCGTGTGCCCGACGCAGCAGCTGGATGTGGGATGAGCCCAGAGGGCAGCTCTAACACATACCTTCACCTCCTCTTCATACTGGAATCTCCTCTTGCTGACAATGATGTCTTCAATTCCCCTCCTGTCTCCAAACTTCTTCTCAAAGATGGTGTAGTTCTTGAAGAGGTTTTGGGCCTCCTGTTTTGGAATTCTATCCAAAGCGTACTTGTAGATCACTCTTACTCTTTCAAACTGAAAATATTAAATATCCTTTGAGTACATTTACTGAGCTGCTTCTGTCCTTCCAAACAATTTCTCAGTGAGCTTTTGTCAGTATTTAACAGAACACAGAATCATGGAATATCTCAATGTAAGTGACTGCTTTAGGACAGGACTAACACAGATCTCCCTGAAGAGTAAACCTTGAAACTGGGGGGGAATAATTCTGTAAATGCCAGAACACACCACTGCTCATTTATTTACAGGCTTGGAATATTTAAAATATTTTTAAGAGGTTGTGGCTTTTGGGTTCACAGAATATTTTCCATTCCTCAATGGCCTGGGCACTTTTTAAAGTGACCATGTGGGAAACCCATGGTTAATTCAGGTTTTATTATGCAGGCCCTACACCCTCTGCAGCTTAGAAATCTGAGGGTAACAATGTGATCCGATGACACTGTCCTCAGCCTTGGCGGATCTGGTGTCTGCTGTTCACAGAATCCCAGACTGGTCTGAGTTGGAAGGGACCCCAAGGATCACAGAGCTCCAACCCCCTGCCACAGGCAGGGCCACCAACCTCCAGGCCTGGAGCTACACAAGGGTGCCCAGGACCCCAGCCAACCTGGCCTTGAACACCCCCAGGGATGGGGCACCCACCCCCTCTCTGGGCAGCCTGTTCCAGCCCCTCACCACTCTCTCTGTAAAAAACTTCCCCCTAATATCTAATCTAAACCTTCCTTCCTTCAGCTTTAATCCATCCCCTTGTCCTGCCATTGTCTACCCTTTTAAAAAGATGATTCCCCTCCTGTTTGTATGCTCCCTTCAGGGACTGGAAGGCTGCTGTTCTCAGAACATATCTCCCTCATGTCAGCAAAAGGGCAAAGAGAAGCTGAGCAAATATCCCAACAACAATATCTCACAGGGCGCTGGAAAACAGGAGTGTTGCAGGGAATGTGAAGTGACCTCAGGTCTGCTACTCAAGAGGAAGTGGCCTGGGTGTGGTATCAGTCTGGAGTGCATCAAAAAGGTCTTACTTCCTTCTGGTTCTCCTCAAACTTGGCGAAAGCCACGTACAAGTGCTCATCCATGTGCTCTTCTCCGAAGAACTCCACCGCCCTCTCGTACACCTTCCTGGCGTGAGCAAAGTAGCTGTGCTTCTCTTCAAAGCGGGCATACTTGATCCAGTTCTTCACGTCAGGGTGAACGATAACAAGTAGAGCTACGTTAAAGAAACACTGCTGGCTGAACAGGACATCTCGAATTCTGTTCTTCCCAGTGACCACAGGGTCGTGGAGACCTTATGGAATGACTCCCAAGGATGGCACGTGCAGATAATGCAGCTGGGAAGAAGACCCAAAACAGCTCTAAGCATGCAAAGGCTTTGTGCCTTACAGAGAACTTAAAGAAAACCTTAAAAGGATAAAAATCGGGTAAGGGTCACGGAGAAGTTTAAGGAGGAAAAATGTGAAGCAAACAATGACTGCAGAAAAGCTGGAGTGCTGCTCAGTACACCCTGCCATGGCAGACTGTATGCTCGCCTTGCTGCCTTTGGAGGCATCTGCTCAACACGCTTCTGGTCCCTACAGCTGGGTCTGGCATGGCAGCTACTCCCAGCACACCGCAGCAGAACGCACAGAGACCTGGCCAGAGACAGAACACAGCACTGGCCTGAACCTGGGCAGTGTCACACCAGAAAGGATATATCTCTCGTAGATGGTACGTGCCCTGTCCACCTCCTTGTATCTCAGCTCGAAGTTGATGTAGGAGTGCCACGCCTGCTCCTCTGGCTGCCACTCCATCCAGCGCTCAAACACCTGACGCGACCCGGCGACGTTGCCCAGCATCTCTTCCATGTAGGTGTATTTATACCTTAGAAAACAAGACCAGGTGCTTAAAGTCAGCTACAGCACATACATTACAGGGATTTTTGGAATGCTTAAGAGGAGCATCACTGAGGCCTCTTTGCCTGTTCCCCACTTGCACCCCAGCACTGCCTATAGATGCTGCTGTGACTGCAGCACGCAGGCACACAAACATCCTCCTCCCCCAATACTCTTACCACTTGAGGTGTACAAAACCCTCCCAGAACTTAAGCCTTCCTCTTTCTTTTCAGATTAGCCTGGTGCCTGGAGAAGCAGGCTGCAGCGTGCTTCTGCCTGGTACCCAAGCAGAGGCGTGCCCTGTCGCCTGGGGCAGGCAGCAGCACCCCTCCTTCCCTGCACGCACCAGAACTGGTTCACCCTGGGCAGGGTGGTGATGGCTCGATCCCAGATGTTCCGGGCGTGGTTAACCTGGCGGTTCTTCATTTCCATCTCTGCATACTTCAGCCAGAGGGTGACGTTTCTGTAGTCGACGTCTAAGGCACGCTCGTAGATGGATCGGGCTCTGGAAAGCAAAGCAGAGTCAGCTGTGTGCCTAACGTGCTGCTGAGGCTCCTGATGGTGCCTTCAAAGGTCTGAGACCTGTCTGCAGCTGCACTGTCATGGTTACCTCTGGATTTCCTTCAGGCTCTCCTCCCATTGTGCATACTTGATCCAGTTACTGATGACAGTCCTGTTCTTCCTTATGTTATCTTCGAAAGTCTGAGGAGAGAATCATTTCTGTCAGAAAGAAACCCCTCTGTGCAGGCCCATCTTGTGACAAACAGCTCATGGCATGTCCTTATTACCAGAATGGACACCAAATGTCTTACACACAGGTGCAGTTACAAAGGACACTCAACACAAAACTTTCTAAAGAAATTTCCTATTGGAGAAGCCAGGAGCATAGATCATCACATGGAAAAGGACTACACCCCAGCTCCTGCAACCACGATGGAATAACAACTGACAGCACTAATGTACTCTTATTTACCCCCCTGCTGAATGCTTCAGGGGTAGTATTACCTGGACAGATGGAATCCAGTCATTGCAGACAGCCCTGCATACACCTGGATGCACCAGCATGAGTCTATTCACTTTGACCTGTACGTACTGTTGCTCAGTACTGTCTGAGGGCACTGTCTGTGCTCAGCTGCTGTCAGGATCAATGCTACTGGTATTTAACCTGTGGCTACACATGCCTTAACACAGTTAGTGTGCTCTTCATAGGAGATGAAAGAAAGGCAAGATCAAACATTGTTTTTGCAGTGCTGTGGGGTCGATCATCTGACTCCAGTGGCTCTGTACAAGCCTGAGTGAGGTACACCAGTGTCCAGCACAGTGTCCTGGCTCTGCCCAGGCCAGAACTAACCTCCCCAAGCAGCCAGCCCAGGTGAGCTGAGTTAGCCCTGGCTGTTTTCCACACCACCTCACATCACTCCCCCATAAAAGGGGCTGGCTGGGGAGGGGCACCAGTGGGTGCCTCCAGAGCAGTCTCAGTGCAGCATTGGTCCCTGCATCATGCAGCACTCTGTAATCACTGAGTTGGTAATGTACTCTGTGTTATCACTGGGTGTGAGGGTAATTGGCTGTTGTTCTACATTCACAGAATCCCAGGGGTTGGAAGGGACCTCGAGAGCCCATGGGGTCCTACCCCCCTGCCAAAGCAGCTCCCCAGCTCATATTGCACAGGGCGGTGTCCAGACGGGGCTGGAATCTCTCCAGAGAAGGAGACTCCACACCTCCCTGGGCAGCCTGTCCCAGGGCTCCCTCACCCTCACTGGGGAAAAGTTCTTCCCCATGTTGGTGCAGAAATTCCTGTGCTCCAATTTGCAGCCATTGCCCCTTGTCCTGTCCCCACAGACACTGAAAAGGGGTTGGCCAATTCCCCCTGCATCCCCTACTTGAGATACTGATAACCATTAATTAGGTCCCCCCTCAGTCTTCTTTTCCCCAGGCTGTACAGCCCCAGCTCACTCAGCCTTTCCTCACAGGGGAGATGCTCCAGGCCCTTCATCATCTCTGGAGCCATTCTCTGGAATCTCTCCAGGAGATTCCTGTCTTTTTTATCCCAGGGAGCCCAGAACTGGACACAACACTCCAGGTGGGGCCTGACCAGGGCAGAGTACAGGGGGAGGATCACCTCCTTAGACCTGCTGGCCACACTCCTCCTGATGCCCCCCAGGATCCAATTGGATCTCTCAGCCCCCAGGGCACACTGCTGGCTCATAGCCAACCTGTCATCAACCAGGACCCCCAAGTCCTTCTCCACAGAGCTCTTCTCCAGCAGGTCACCCCCAGCCTGTACTGATACAGACGGTTATTCCTCCCCAGGTGCCAGACTCTCCACTTGCTTTTGTTGAATTTCATTAGGTTTCTCCCTGCCCAGCTCTCCAGCCTGTCCAGGTCTCTCTGGATGGCAGCGCAGTGTCCTGTGTGTCAGCCACCCCTCCCAGCTTTGTATCATGGGCACTTGCTGAGGGTGGATGCTGTTCCCTCATCAAGGTCGTCGATGAAGATATTAAACAGGACTGGACCCAACACCGAGCCCTGGGGAACACCGCTAGTCACAGGCCTCCATTCAGATTCTGCTCCACTGATCACGACCCTCTGAGCCCGGTCCAACAGCCAGTTCTCAACCCACCTCACTGTCCACTCATCTATCCCATGCTTTTTCAAATCTGCAAGTAACAGAAGCTACCTCTGCTTTAGGTTAAAACACAGCGTTAAGTTAAGCTCCAAGTTAAAGCATTAAAAGGCACTTTCTGTGAGCATCACTGCTTCTCTTTACCTTCCTTTTCCGGAGTTTATAGTCATTCAGCTCTTCCACATCAGTGATCTTCTGCTGGGGAGGCGGCGGGAGGAGCTCGAGTTCTCTCTCTTTAGCTTCCCTCAGGAGCTGTTCCGCTGTGATCTGAACCTCTGCCGGCGCTTTATTCTTCACCTGCAAGTAAGGGGCTGGGCTCACATCTGCTGCTGCTGCTGACCCCGCGCCCCGACCGCCGACAGCGGGGGCTCGCTACGCTCGGCGTCTACCGAGGAGCGCGCAGGGTCCCCCGGAACCCTCCCGAGCGAGAACGCCAGCACCGTCCCGGGGGCTGGAAGAGGTGGGCAGCGGCGGCTGCACAGGCGGAAGAGCCCGGGCCCGGCACAGGCCGCGGGGCCGGCCGCGCTTCACGCCGCGCCCCGGCCTCGGGGGCTCTCGGGGGCTCCCGGGGGCCGCGCCGGGGCTCCCGGCGCCGCTCCGAGTTGCGGGGGCCGGGCGCCCAGCCCCGCCGCCGCGTACCTTGGCCACTTTGGGGATGCGCTGCTTCCCGGCCGCCGTGGACGCCATCTTGCCGCGTCTGGCGCTGGCCCCGCCCCGCGCCCTCTGACCCTACGCAGCGCCGGCGCGCTCCGTTGCCGGGTAACGGCGGCGCGTCCCGACGCCAGCGGGGAGCGGAGGCCACGCAGCCGGTCGGTCGGTCGGTCGGTCCCCGGCCGCCCGGGGGAAGGGGCCTCGCTGTCGCCGCGGGAGGCGGGTGAGCGCCCGGCCGGTCCCCCGCGCTCCTGGCCAGCGCCCCCTGGCGGCTCAGCGGGCAGCGCGAGGAGAGCGTCGCCCGCAGCACGCGGGGCGCGTGCGGCCGCGAGGCGCGAGGAGCGCGAGCCTCGGCCCCCGCCCTGCCCGGCCGCCGCCGAGCCGAGCCCGGGGCTCCCGGCCTGGGGCGAGCAGCCGCCGGCGCCTGCGGGGCCCGGGCCGGGCCGAAACACGGCGCGGGCGCTCGCGAAGAGCCTGGCTGGGGCGGTGAGCTGCTGTGGGAGGCAGGGCTCTGCGTCCGCCGCTCGCTCGCGGGCGAGCGTTGGACCTGTAAGCGGCTGCGAGCCCTTACCGGGCAGCGCGGGGCCTCACCGGGCCCTTCCCGGCCAGGGCGGGGCCTCACCAGGCCGTGCGGGCCCTTACCGGGCAGCGCGGGGCCTCACCAGGCCGCGCCCGGGGAACGCGCTTTATTGTTGCCTTACACAAGGTTCACGGGAGCGGGAAGCTGCTTTCCTCGGCTGATCTCGCCTCTGCCCTCAGGCGGTTTACACTGCCCGCTTTGATTGGTGGCCGTGACGCCAAGGAGAGCTCACCGGCTGGTTTAGGTCTCCCAGCTCGCAGTCACGTGGGAAGTCCCGCTTCGGGCTTCTCCCGAAGCTTGGGGCGTTTGAGCAGCCCGGTACCCGAGCTAGCGTTGTTCCCTGCGGTTGTCCTTGTTGGGCTCAGTAGTAAGTATGCTCTAGCCAAGCTAGTTCTTTCCTCCCAGCCGCAGTTCTGTCTGACATGCACATGTTTAACCTGTGGAGGACGCATTGCCTCGAGCGGATGCCAGGGTCTCTTGGCCAGTGTGTGTTTGCGTGGCTGAGACCTGTGGTGTCACCCATCTGGTTCGTGTGTGAAAGATATAGCTGCACCTGTGACTCTGTGTGTATTTAAAAGGTACAAAATGCAGGGTTTCTGTTGTTACCATGCTTTAGCTGGGACCTGATAATTGGGCATTGATCGCACCTGGGCTTGGAGCTGATGCTAGCAGTGGCTGTTGTGTCAGGTAGACAGGTAAAAGCCTTCTGCCCACCCAGGTATCTTGGCTGATCAGACAGTAATTAAAAATGCTATATTTTATACAAGTCTATTTAAGACATTGCAGAAAGTTGTTGCTTTGGGTCAGTTGTTTGATGCACCTCATCCCTGTTTATATCATGACAGGCTACAATATGGAGCAGCAAGGCAGCTGGAAGACAAACGAGCTGTGAGCTGATAGTCACAGGTGGCCTGGGTGCCTGTGCCTGGTGTGTTCTGAAACTGCCAGCCATGTCAGTAAATCTCCTGGATCCAGCACATTCTGTGGATGTTTCTGCAGTGCAGGGAAGCTACAGAGCTTTCAGTTCCTCCTGAAGTTTAAGCGTTGCTCTTGGCTTAAAAAGAAACTTGGCCAATTTGGCTAAAACCGACTTAGCTCATCTGAAGCTGCTGTAAAGGGTCACCAGGGTGTTCTTACCCTGACTGTTTGCAGCTGGTCCTCCCAGCCCTGTAGGATTAAGGCTAAGTGAAATTACTAATCATGGGCCCCATTCTCATAGATAGCATGTAAGTTCCTACACCTGAACAAATACAGGAGCAATTTGTAGCTTATTAAAGACACTTGTTTCCTATGTAACATGTAGAACGCTTACAGCAGGGGTGGCTGCCTGCTGTGTTTGTACTTGTGTGCTGTTTGCATGCTGTGTGTATATGCAGGCAGTGTGTGTTTTTGTGGAGGTTTACTTGGCATTTACATCCACCTGATCTGTGCTTCTGTTTCAAGGAACTACACTGAACAGTGTGTCACTGTAGGAGCTGCTGGAGCAGCAATGTTTTCTTTCTTTCTTGTTGCAGTCTGTAAGATGAGTACAGTAACTTCTAGAGGAAACACAGAGGTGGTCAGTGCCCGGAGAACAGAATTGAGTGATGCTTCAGATATTGTCAGCCTCTTCAGCCATCTTACAGAAGCAGTTTTTGGAAGGATCGATGTCACACACCTTTTGTAAGTAGCAGTAACTTAGGGCTGTAGTATCACCTTTCCTGCAGGAAACGTCAGGAAACTGTGCTGCATTTAAAATGGCAGCAAACAACGAGCCTTTCCGTGGTGTGGTGTGGTGCCCTTTCACGAGAAGGGAAAGGGAATCTCTGTCCCTCTCCTCTCCGTGTCGTGCACTCGTGACGTGGTGCAAGCTGGGGTGCCAGCATGGTGGATGAGCCTTGACTCTATGCTGCTTCCTTTTGTAGAAGTTCAGCAGAGAGACTTTGGAACAGTACCCGATGAAACCGTTGGGTTCCGGTGTCTGCTCTCTGCTCCCTGAAGCAGAATCCTCCTGCCTGTCAGAGCGCTAGAAGTAGAGGGGCCAGGACCAGGGGCATTAATCACTTTCTGGCCATGACTCTTCTGTTTTTCTTTTCCTGTGTGTGGCTAAATCTTTTCCTCCTTTTCCACTTTGCCCTTAACAAAAGGGAATGTCTAGTTTTTATTTTACCTCTCTCTAGACTTGGGAGACAGCCTCTACCTGACATAACATATGTTTGAATGCACTTCTTTTCATGATGCCAGGATACCTCCTATCCTCTGTGTTTTGACATCCACATGCTAGTTACTTGCACAGCAGCGTCTGTAGCAGAAGTGGGGGGCTGCAGAAGTCTTCTATTACCATGTCTTCAATGCTGGAGACAGCAATGAACCTTCCACACTTCATCTTCCTGTGCAGTGATGAACTGCAGAGACAAGCTGTGTAAAAAGCTGATGGGTCATTTAGGGTTTTTTCATGTGATCTAATGGCACAAGTCTCAGCTACCAGCTCTTTGGGGGGGAAAGGCACTCAGATGTATGGGGAAACATGAAAAGAAGGAGGAGCAATTATGTCTTGCATATCAGATTCATAATGAGGATTTGAGAAATCACGTGGATTGTTGTAATGTCAGAACACATTAAATGCAGATTTGGAATTGAAGGAATGGTGTCAAGTTAGGATGTGGGCAATGAAGTTTTATTGAGGTCTGATCCTGGGAGCACTTTTGAACATGGTTAATCTTGCTAATCTGACAGGTTGAATTGATAATCACTTTTCTTCATGGAGTTTCTTCAACTTATGCAAAATTAAATTATTTTCACAGAGAGAAATCTAACCTTGCTTTGACACTCTGCAATAAGAAGAATGAGCCTATAGCCCATGCTGTCTTTCTGGACTATCCAAATTGGAATATCACTGACCAGTCCGATTGGGAATCGTTCTTACATGAAAACTGCAGTAACAATAAATGCACTGTAAGTAAATTAAATATGCCCAGGCACCTAAAATCTGTTTTAGGTAGGGTTGAGGCATTTGTGCTGAAGGTGATAATCAGATTCTGTACTAAATCCTGAGGTGCTCCACGGTTCATGAATCCTGTGCTTTTGCCACTATGGTAACTGAAGGTAATGAAGGATGACATACAGTTAGACTGTAAGGATGAAATACAGTTAGAGAACAGGAGTTTGTTCTTTGCCAGAGGTGGCAGAACATGTCTGATGTGTTGTGCTAGCACTGAGTGGTGTCTGTCATAGCTGTCACCAAGAGAACGTTTACCTGGGAGGTGGAGTCCTTGCTCCAAGGCCCTTCTCACTGTAAGTGAACTGGAATCTTCATTTCTCACCTGCCAGAAAAAAGTTTGGCTGTTTTCCAGAACTGCATGCAAATCTTATGGCTTCTGAGGAGGAGTCAGGGGCAGGGGTAGTGTACCTCTGCTTGAGGGGTAGTGACTACACTGAGTGGAAGACAACAGCCTCTGGGGTTTGGAGTGAGCTTCTTTGGTGCTGCAGTGGACATGGCTGAGCTCTCCTCTGTGTGGTGCCAGTCAGCCAAATTTATGTATTATTCTTAGGAATTAGGGTCTAGAAACAGGCACTTGGAAGTTCAGGATTCAAATCCTGCCCATTGTTCAGTCCAGCCAGGAACTAGATCCTACCATTGTTTGAAAAAAAAAAAAAGGTGGAAAATGTTAACCATAAACATTCAGAAGCCAGAATAAAGTATTAGGAATACTGAAATTATCTCTAGACAGTTTGTTCAGCAGTTTTCCAGTGCTGTTCTGGGTGATGCAGAAAAACTGACAAATACAGCAATTGTACTTGAAAATGCTGTGTGCCGTTAAAAGAAGCAAAATTATTACAGCCCAGGGGAGTACAGAAAAAAAACATGTAATTTTCTTGTAATCTGTTTTCTTTGTGGCTTGAACAGTACTTTGTGTACAGGCATATTGCAGGCACAAGCGCTTCATTCAGCGTGCAGCTGCAGCTGCTCGGCTGGGGCTGCGCTGCGCTGTCAGCTCTGCGAGCTCTTCCTCGGGCAGCCTGCGTGACAATGTCTCCTGCAGCCACGCTGCAGCTGACTGGGGACTGCAGGGGCACACAAAGAGAAGGGAGAGCGTGTGAGGAATTACCACTCAAACCCGAGCGAGATGTGCTTTGCAACACTGACAAGGAGCAGAGCAACTCTTTTTTTCTTTCTTTTTATTTTTCCTAGAATGGAGATTATTTTCTAAAAGATGTGCAGCAGGTTTGGTACGTGTGTTACACTTACACACTTACCCTGTTCTGCGTGGTAGCTAGATGAGGTACTGTTGGTTAACTGGTGGTTAAATCCATGCAGATGTGCTTTAGGAAATTGAAATCATCTGAAAATAGAATTTCTTAGGTCTAGCTGGCAAGTCTTTTCTAGAGCACAGAAATTATGAGGTAGCTTAAAGGTCTAAATCAGGCATTGGCTTGTGCAGAATTTAATTAGTGTAAATGCTTTACAGGATTACCTGGTTACCACCACTATTCAGAAACACTTGAAGGCCAAATCTTGCCTCCTAGGCTGCCTCTTGCACCCTAAGAACAGAACATTCTTTATTCTTTTGTCGTTTGTTTTGCATTTAAAAATCAAACAGATAAGAAAAGTCTGGGTTTTTGTAGAAATGGGGTTTTATGTTTATTCATTACAACAGCCTGCTGTCTTTGTGCTGGTCCATATTTACAGCCTCTATTAAAATCATTCTTGCTGTATGGTTGCTGAAATGTATTGGTCACTCTAGCTGTCATATTTTAGTTGAATATTAAACTAGTTGGAATACCTCAAGTTTTCCCCATTTCCATTCCAGCACAAGGGTTTTCCTTTGCTAGTGTTTTCCAGGTTATCTGGCTAAATATGTCTTTTAGTCTGTCTTGTTTCTGCCTGAATATTTAAATGTATAATGATGTAATTTCTTTTCCTTCTTTTAAAGACAAACCATTTTACAAGTGTGAAAAGTATGTGAGCTTTTGGGTTTTTAGACCCAGAAAGAATGCCTTTGTCAGCCAAACATTTAATGTAGTTAAGATTTAGTTGTTAATTGTCGTAGTTATTAAAACGTTATTAGTCTGGAGTTAATACTGTTGGATGTGAAACAATGTGTTTATATTGTAGTCAAGCAATAGGGAGCTTGAGTGTAAATCAAAAATGTTAGAGAAGCACAAATCATGATATACCAAAAGTCCTTTAATCGTAACTGTGCACACATGCTTTGAAGTTACGTATGTGAAGCTGCTCATTTTGGGTGCAGATCATGTGTACTGGTAAGAAATGAGCACGTTAATCCTCTGGTTGACTTCATAAATATCAGCTGCATGGTGCTAAGATGTTTGTTCCTTGTGCTCTAGCCTCTGAACACGCTGTTCATGCATCTCTTTGTGGCAAAAGAAGCATATGCAGCTGGATGCCCCCAGGAAATCGTTAGGTGAGTTCATAGGTAGCTCTGTTGTAGCGAAGCATGTGCACTCTCCTGCCATCATTCGGAGAGGCTGTGGAATTCAAGAATGCTGTAGGGTGATCGCTGGATCAGCATTAAGTATCTGTCTGAACAGTCTCGGATGGTAATAAAACATCACCTTGTATTAATTGAAAGTGCACTGCTGGCTTTGAAACCAAGCTGCCACAGTTCCAAGTGTGCTTCCCCAGCAGTATTGAGGTGTAGCTGTATTCTGCAGTACTTTTCCAGAGAAATAGTTCTGCAGTTGCAAGGCAGATTGATTATTCCTTTCCTCCCCCTAAGTTTCCACTTGTAAAAATCAAAGTGCATGACTGAGCAGGAGGGCTAAAAAGCTGTAGATGTTTTGGAATATGCTTGTTCCTGGGTAATCTACTGATAGCTTGTTGGCTACAGTTGTATGGTAGGGCTGCAAACAGTACGGTGCAAAAAGCATGATATATTGCTGGATTAGTTCAGTACTCAAAAGTAGCCATTGCTTGGGATATTTGATATAGCTCAGAACCTACTCATGTAAACAGTGACTTGCACTTGCTGCTGAATTTACAGTTACTTTGTCATGTCAAGTCAGCTCATCCAGATGCCAGGTCAGAGATCTGCCAGCAGGGATCTGGCATCTTTAATTTTTCACCACTGGGGAGCTGATATAAAAAGGAGGATGCTTGAAATCTAGGGATGAGGAAAATTAAGAGGGAAGTAAGGTAGGGGAAAAAGGTGTTTAAAAAAAAAAAAGTATAAAAAATGCCCAGATTGATTTCATATGATCTTATTTGTCATAAATGTTTTAATTTTTGAGCCACGTGACTCCTGAAGGCAGATTAGAGACGCTGGAGATTTTTTTTTATATTAAAAGACTTGCTGTTGTATCTGCTGTATGGGTGTAATGGTGGAAGACTGAATAGTCATGTTATTTGTGCAGGAGAGCTTTTATCACAGTACCAGACCTGGAGTTCATACTTCTCTTCATACCAGCTGATAAGAATTTAGGTAAGAATTTAATACTGTTCTATTCATAAAATAATGAACTAATTCTTAAATCTCATTATCATTAACATGTGCTACAGAGGTGGGCTTTTTGTGTGTTTCAGTTTGTTGGGTGTTTTAAAATACTGAACAGCTAGCATTTTCTAAACATGCAGAAAACAAAACTCAAAGCATCTTCCAGTGCACATACCTTGTAAAAGAGGGTTACATGTTTGCTCTAGCAGTGCATTCAGCAGTCTGTCTCCTGCCGCCTTTGAATTTGCCAGAAAGAGACAGGACTTCAAATGGGAGCAAAGATCTTGAATAGATTCCTGCAAGTTCTGTGAAGATTTCTGGCTGAATGGAGTGAAGAGATAGCAATGGGTGCTTGCACTTTGAGAGACCATGACGTGCTGCTCGGGGCGTGTGTCTGTATTCATGAGGCACACAGATATCTGTGAATTCGTGCATGTCAGCCAGGCAGCATGGCTGTACATCAGAACCAGCCACATCAGGTGCTTTCTTTAGCCAAGTGAGCACCAGGTGGGGAGAGGACACCTTGGTGAGGGTCAGAAGGACTATTTCCTTTAGAGCAGAGGAACAAAGACGGAGAATGCATATCTTAATCAGAGAACAGCACCTGACCTGGAATTTCTGTCCAGAATTCTGACTAACAATCCAAACATAAAATACTTAATGACTGATTGTTTTTCTTATTTTTATTATTTTTTCTGGTTGGAGCTTTATTTGAAGTGAACTGGAACCTTTACTGATAGATCAGTTCCTTGGTTCCAAGTCATGCTCAAAGCCTCCATAGTGACAGAGAACAGGACCTGGTAAGGGCTTTTGTCAAACTACCCTAGCAGCAAATGTCAGCTCCCTTCAGCAAAGCGAGGTGTGACAAACTGGCATGTGGCATTGGTTCTAATACTGGTTTTTCTGTAGGGATTTGACCAATTTCTGGTTGCTTTGAAGCTTATTCAGGTTTGGGCTGCTGGGTTAATTAACAGATGAATCCGGTGACAATTCCTTCACATGTTTATACTACTATCATTTCAGCTTCTTGCTTAAAAACTCCACTTTCCTCAAGCAGTTCGCTGGTGGTGGAAAAGCTTCTGTAGGGAAGTTTCTCCATTCCTCCTAACAGATCTTTGTCCTTCACAGAGCTAGGCATGGGCAGTGTCTTTGAAAAGATGAGGACCACTCCAATTTCAGTATTAAATAGAACGTTTACCCTGTTTGCGTGCCCCAGACACCCCTATCACCCACGGCTGTATGTTCGCAGAGCAAGGTAACGCAGCCTCTTCCTTCTACGTCTCTGAGCAGCTCGGTCTGGGTTCATTTGAAAATTTTTTTTTTTTTTCATACAGCATTAATATCTTAGTTAAACTGCTATGATTTTCCTTGATAGCCTAATGAAGTAATTGTAAGATTATGCTGGTTTTATTCTACTTCATTGCAAGATCAGATGTATTTTTTTGTAAAACTAGGTTGTTACCTAGAAAGAAAATGATCTTTTGTTGGTGATGTTCTGTGAGTCTGCTGGCTTAATTGCACTGCTGTGTATTTTAATGAGTACATGCAGTTTTGAGGTCTCTTGGAGCATATTCCAACTTACTTTTAATTTTCTCTTCTTATGGCATATTCTGAGCAGTTGAGCAAAGTCTGGATTCACTCTGGAGTTGCTTTTGTTGCTGTAAATGTAAGTGTTGCTAGGTGGTTGTGTAGCAGGATCATGATGAAATTAGCGTTTCTGGTCCTTGTAGTGGAAACAGAAGTCAAGGGACAAGCACGTCCCTGGGACGTGCTATCATGCGGTACTGATGTGTGGCTCTGTATCAGGCTGTGCTAACAGATGGTCCTGCCCCATGAGGTGTATCTCAGCCTGGTAAACCCACACCTGTTTGTTTAGGGGCTAATTCGTGCTGACATTGCAGGCTGGATTCTGACAGAAGCCTGCCTCACTCGGTTTACACATATTTCATTTTACCAGAGAGGCCAAATCTGCATGTTGTACTCTTTATCCTACAGTTTTAGTCAGTGTTTGCAGCATCCCTATTCCCTGACATTTGAGCGTTTTAAGAAGGAGGTCTGAGGCCTGACCCTGACCGCCTGCTATAGGTCTGGATATGTCAGTGTGTTATATTTGCATATGTCATGGTTAATCCCAGCTGTAACTAAGCACTACACAGACATCACTTATGCTCTCTTCCACTAAGAGGTGTGGAAAAAACTTACCCTAATTTGTGGGTTGAGATACATACAGTTTAATAGGATAACAAAGGAAGAGGGTAATAAAAAGAACATATAAAACAAGCAATGCACAAATACATGGCTGCTAGGAAAAACTAACTCTGTCCCAGCCAAAGCCAGGACTGCATACTAACTTAATCTACAGTTTGTGGACTTTTTATGAGTATTTCTTTCGGGTTGTCTGCCATCCACCAATATGTAAATAAAACTCAATACTGAGGACTTATTGCTAGGTGAATGAATACCTGACAATTAAAGTTTTTTGTATGTCTTGATTACAACTGTTATGCCTGGGTTTTTATCCAATTTGAATAATACTCTGTCTTTTGATGGTCATTGGATATCATCAATAGAAGTGGATTTGACTGAAAGTGTCGTGTAGGCCATATCAGTATTCCACATAAGAGATACCATCTTGTCCGGGATTTCTGAAGGTTGTTATGAATAACAAAATAATAATAAGTATTTGCTTTAATAATAAAAAGAAACAGACTAGAAAACTAACTGGGAAACTGTTGTTTCTCTTAAATGACACAGTATCTGTTGATAAAAAATTCATACTTTGTCTATCAATAGATTCTCAGGGTAAATTATGTTTGCAGTAGGCGCTTTGCCTTTCCTTTTCCTCTGTGTTCACCCTTGTACTTCACTGGCATCCATAGTAACGTTCAGTGGAGCCCTTTAGAGACTTATCTATGGAAGTTGTCCCCAGCCACCTGCCTAGCAACATGTTCTGGGTCAATGATAGGAGATTAGGGTAATCTCTGTTCCCTCTTCCCTCGCTTAGGGAGCGAAAAAAGAAGCTGTAAACTGATACTTTGCTTAACCATTAATTTTGAAGCTGCTTCTCTCTCTGACCTTCATGATGTGAAGTATGTCTGCAGTGTGCCAGAAGACAGTCTGCTACCCTTTTATATTTGAGTTTCCTGCTCAGACTTCATCTCTAGATCCTGACATTCCTGGGTTTGTACATTGCATGTAAGAGCTCACAAATTGGCCTTTACTTTGCTTGTTCTGCGGCCTAGCAATCTCTGGTATTTTTATGTTAAAACGCTGCTGTGTTTTGTTGTTGCCTCTCTCTGAAGACACTGGTGTTGGTGGAAGGTGCTAAACAGAAAATGGACAATAGTTCTGTTTGTGTCGTTTCTAGTGTGCAGGGAGATAAATGGGCTTACATGGAGCCCTGCTGACTGTCACAAGGTCAGTCTCTACGTACCGCGAGCTGACAGCAGTGCTGTTGGCGTCTTCATGTGAGGCCTTGTGTCACGTTGGTTTTTACAGAGCTGAACTGTAAGAGATTGGGAGCAATCCACAAAGCATTGAGTTTGGAAATGGGGTGTCTGTATTATTTACCTCAGCCAAACAGTGGGCTTCAGGTAGTGTACAGACCCATTCCTTTACCCCAAATGAGTTTGGTTGGGTTGAGGTTTCCTAACACCTTATCAATTTTGCTATATTAATTAGCTGCAGTGAAGTAATGAAGTTCTGGTGACAGAAATTCTTCCTGTAGCTTTTCCCTTGAGATACTGCCTGTGAAGAGGGGGAAGAGTGCTGTCGTGGTTCGAGATACAGAGAATGTGAACGGCTTTTCACAGGGTTTCATTGTGCTTGGAACTTCATTTTGGTTGCATCTTCTAACAAGTAATTGATGGTGTGTTATACATTCTCTACTTTTTTTCTCTTTGTATGTAATTTATGGCTAGGAAGACTGCCACTTAGTGAAGACAGACAAAGTGTGGGGCCTGGAAGCCTGCCGCCCCCGCAGCTGTGTTCCGTTCTGAGTGGGCAGTGGTGATGTTAATCTCTACTGGCTTCTCAAGTCGGCATTCTTATCTTAAAACCTATATGGAGGAATCTGGCGACTGCCCTTCGTCAGAACAATTATTTAAGATTCCTGGCAGATGCAGCAGGCCATCCCGAAGGAGACCGGCCCTCCTGACGGCCTTCGTAGCGGGCGGCAGCCTGGCGGGAGCGGCTCAGGCCGCGGCCGCTAGAGGGCAGGAGCGCCCCGCCGGCGGAGGGTCCGGCCTGCGGCCCGGCTGCGGGCGGGAAGAGGCGGGCGGGAAGAGGCGGCCTGCTTCCCGCCGTGCAGAGCGCCGGCCGCAGCTCCGCCTCGGGAAGGCGGCCGCGGAAGGCTTGTCCCACAGGCCGAGCGGGGCAGCCGATGGAAGCACGAGTGTGTGCCTGCGCTTGATGAAGCGCCTTGATTTAATTCCGTTATCCCGTGGGGCTCGTCCTGCGCCTTACGTGTTTGTGCCTGTGAGAACTGAGGTGACCAAGTGCCCACGTATGGCCCTGAGGAGAAAGGGCTTCCTTCCTCTCAAACGTCATTCCTCCTGACCTTCCGTCACCACAGCCCTGCTTTTCCCACTGCTTTTCTAGCTGCAGAATTCCTGGTTGGACCGCTTAGTTCTTGTGCTTTTCAGATAAATCAAGGAAAAAAGTGGTTCCATCACCCTACTGAAAGCAGCCCTGTGTTGTAGCTGGCTTGCCACTGGCCTTTGTGCTGCAGTTGCAGCTCGTACCGCTAATTAATTCCTTCATTGCACTGGTAAAAGCACTGAAACTTCTTGTGAAGACGTGTGGTGATCCTGGTTAACAATTAACACTGTTAAAGTTCAATGGGAAAGAGCCCCTCTTGCGTATTTAAATAAAAATCTGCGCAGCTTGGGCCTGTACGAGGCCCACACTGAAACAGACAGACTGGCAACGGGCTCTGTCAGTGTGGGGACAGACCAGAGCGGCAGAGGCTGGTTCCCAGCAATGTAGAAAGCCTTTCAGGAGGCAGAGGGAAGAATAATCACACTTTGGCCTTTGTATCTTTTTCAATGGTGGAGCATTAACTTGACCTTACAAAGGCATAATGGCTCGCTTTCCGCCAGGTGACTCCCACACTGCTGTGTGTAATGACAGTAATCTAGCCAATACTCGCACTGTTTCGCCCATCTAGGAAGGCACTATTTTATTTTTTTTAAAAGAACTGATTTTCTAAATTGCACTGGTGTTGCTTTTTGAGATCTCTGCCAACTCCAACCAACTGATGATTGGGCTCACTGAATACAGTTACTTTAAATGAGGCCTAAAGCCCAGGTCCACCTGGCCTGATACGCCTCAGGCAAGACAATTTTGAACTGGGCTGCACTTGTATCTTGTTATGGAAAGGCAAGCAGCTCCGTTGGGCGATCCAGATCCTAGGTTGGTTGTGCTGGCTTTTAGAAGTGGATCTGCTTCTCCTCTGGCACTGAGGCTCCCAGCTTAGTAGTGTGCTTTGGGGATGTGTTGTAGGTGAAATTATTTCTTTGTGGCTGGAAGCTTTGAATCATCAGGTATTTGTAATGCTTGACCATATGCTAATGGGGTGGAACTGAAGTATCAGGACCTATTAATGGCGGAGTTTATGAATGTTGCCTAATCTCTTCTCTTGTAGGCTGGAAGACTATGATGATCTCATGCCAATTTGGACACGTCAGAGTGAGACACTGAAAGAAATCTATAATGAATGTTTCGTTGCTGATCTCCTAGAACATCAAGATGAAGAAAATCAGGCTGTTGTTTGTGAGGTCAGTCTTTCACGAGCTCTGTTTTTATCTAACTGTAACATCAGCGATTTCACATGTGAGTGACAGCTCACGCTGCAGCTCAGTGAGTAAAAGGAGCAAGCTCACTTTTGGATGGTAGAATTCGTGATCTGCACACTCATGGTGTCCTCCCCACATATTTTGTGTCTTTCTTAAGGAGTGATGTGTCCAGTTAAGAGAAGGAAGTAGCAATTCCCAGTAATTGTGTTAATTGTTTTTATGGAATCGGGACAGACCATCTTGAAGAAACCATGTTGCCATTGCAGATGTTTGTGTTATAGGTGACCAGCTTTCATTTCTGGTGAAAATTAACATTGCATATGATAGCTCGTGGCCAGTAATACTTTCACAGTTAAAAATGCTGTAGGGGTTTTTTTTTTCCCCATTCTCCTGTCTCAGTCAGTCAGATCTCGTCTGAATTGAAGACAGAAACCCAGGAATTAATTTAAATAAAAAAGAGGTGTAGTAGTTATCCTGCTGAAAATATCCTGTTAACGTTTTCATGTGTTAGTAATTGTGTGTGGTGTTGTAAGCTGATAAGCAACATAGCCCACTTAATTCCGGAAATCTGCTCTCTATAGCAAATGATTTTTATAAAACCTTAACATGTAATCACTACTATTGGAAGCCAAACGGGAAACAATAAACCATTAGTGTAATAGCACATTACAGAGGGCTATCTTGATAAATAATACATTTCAGTGGCACACTTACAGCTCAATACGATACCAGCAAAAGGTGTTTCAGGCCCTCATGGTTTATACTTGCCGCTGCTGCCGCAGATTGGAAAGACACCTCCATGCGAACCAAGATAGATGCCAATTTTCCCTGCAGAGAATGAAGCTGGCAACCTCTTTTTGCACATATGGTAGATGGATTGGTTAATCAGCCTCTGCTGAGCCTTGGGCCTAAAATTACATAGCAGCCAGACAACTGCAGCGACCCAGCTTTTGTTTGGTTACGCAAACAAACAATCACTTGTTGTTTGAGGGGGGGAAGAATACGAAACTTTTTTTTAATTTATTGGAGTGCTGTGATGGCCTGATAAAACAGACACCCAAATCCAGCCATTGAGTTTCCATTTTGTTTATACAGGAGGCTTTCATTATGTGTATTAGGGAGGAAAACATTTTTGATTATGTGTTTCACCAGAAAGTTGCCTGTAGTACTAAAAATTGAAGAGCTTCTTTCTAGACTCACTTTAGCTTCAAGCCAGAAAACCTCCAGCATGTCAATTCTCTTTTTCTTTCTGAAGACTGAAACTTTCTGGAAGCTTTCAGTAATAGTCAGTCAGAGTAATGTGCCATTTCAGCATTGCAGGCATCTTGTCACTTTCGTACTTGGCAGGGTGGGTTTTTTAAAGACTAGTTCCTAAGTTTTTTTCAGAATATGAAAATATTTAGCATATGTAACTCCTGTAAGTAATGCACACTGCATACTGTATTAGATAGTGATTATATAGTATAGAAACAGTTTCTTGAATGAATCATTTTCATAGGAAAATAAAACACGGTTTTCGGTTTGAGTAAAACTTAATTTACAGTGTCCAGTAACTAGTCAACCATTATGGCTAGCTAAATCCAGATTTTCCTTTAGCTGCACTTGAAGTTAAAGAAAAAATACGCTTTTTTGGAGGTGTGTATTTAAAAGGTCTTTGTTTATTTACTGTAACAGGTGTTTAATTGGAACAGCAGATCGTTAGTTGGTCTGTATATATAATCCTAACAGTCTTGCAAGTCATAGCTAGCAAAAGAATTACAGCATCTAATATAGAGGCCCTAATATACACCTACAAGGGGGGAAAAAGAAGGATCTCTGCTGTTTGCTGAAACAGTTCCTCTATACTTTTCTGTTATGCACAGCCAGAGATGGAACACTAACTTCTGTTCAGAAACATTTTGTTCAATTTTTTTGTTGTTCTCCTGACCTAAAATCACATGCTTAAGTCTTACATACGTGTGGCTTTGCTTCTGTATTTCAGGATGGTGACATTGCAGTAGGATTCATGAGCTTATGTTCTCAAATAGATGTTTCCTTGCTTCAGGAGTGTTTTGACTTGGGGCCTTTCCATGGACTCTGTAAACCACATCCTGAAGATATTCTCCAAATGCCACAGAAGCCAAGAATTCAAGAAGGTATCTGTATTCTGAAATGCTGGAGGGATTCAAGGTGTATTTATTTTTAATGCTGAGTAGGTTTTGCAAAAGATTGAAGAGGATATATGTTTACTAACAAGAAAACACAAATTAATCTACCTGTTTCGGAGGCGGTTGCCTGGTGGTTTTTAATTCAGGAGAGAAATTTTGATAGCCCTGGTCTCTGACTCAGATGTGATGGTTGTTTGTGGGGAGCTGGTCTATACCAGGTATAGGATAAACCTAGGCTTCAAGATTTGGAAAGCTAAAGCATCGGGTTGGTTTTCTATCAGTCAGCTATAGTTGCACTATTAATCAAAGATTTAATTTTTAAATCTGGTTTCAGTGTCTGTCAGTAGCTAAGCAGCTGGTCAGCTGTGTATTGTGTTGTCCTGTTGACTTGTCTTGTCCTAACTCCTTGTGGTCAAATTGTTTGCAGTCTTCCAAGTTACAAGATTTTGGGAGATCAGGGACTGTCTCTGTTTTTATACTGGGCATGATACAGCCACGCATCTACGAGCCACTTCACTGCAGATGATAAAAACCAGTAACACGAATGTGTCACCTGTTTGTGGAGCAGAAGTGTCATGTAAATGATTTACCGTTGTCATCTTTACTTTTCAGCGTCAAAGGGCTTTTTGTGCAGAAGGGCAACGTTTTGCTATCTACTAATTATCAGTAATAGAATTAAAAAAACCCACCATTAGGCTGTTGTGTATCTGCTTGTCTGGACACAAAGCAGCAGGCAAAAAAGGCAGCTACAGAGCAGTCACCAGCTGGTATCTCAGGGCTGACAGTCACAGAGCAGAAAAGGGAAAGAAAAAAAGCCTTGTAGCTGTTCCTATGGACTTCCCTGCCCCTGCGAAGAAGCATCTTGCAGATCGGAGCTGAAGGAAGCCAGCTACCTCCTCCTGTGTCAGTCTGTGCTCCCCGAGCTCCAGGAGCAGTATTTCAGAGTAGGTGACTGACAGATGTACAAACAGAAATGTAACGGAGCGAGGCAGGAAGAGCACTTGCAGTAGTCTCTTCTGAAAACTAGTTGGAATCCAGTCCTGCTCTAGGTGACCCAGCTTGAGCAGAGAGCTTGGACAAGATGACCCTCAGTGATCCCTTCCATCCTCACCCACTCTGTGGCTGTTCCCTGGTGCTGGTAAAACCCTTAGGTACTTCAGTGTGCTCTCCTTGTCTGTAGGCCCGTCTCTTGTCCAGATTCTGGGCTGTCAGGATGCGGGGACAGGTTTAACTGTGTAGCTGTTTACAACAGTACACTCTTATTAAAGTTTAGGAAATCTGTGAGACTTAGAATTGTGAAAACTTGACATAAACAACTGTTGTATTCAGGTTCCTGTCAACCCAGCACCCGGGTGCCTGTCAGAAATTTATCAAACGTGGGTAGTGGGCTCCCATACTTGTTGCTCTTTTTCCCCTCTGTTTAAAAACCTACATTAGTCATGATGGTTGATACTAGTTTGCAACCTGTGTGTTTCCTTTGGGTAAGGTTTCTAAAAGCAGCAGCATCCCTCTGTTTGGAATGGCAAAGGCAGAAGTTCTTGTGGGGTTTTTCAGGTCGCGTGAGCACAAATCGCTGATGGACTCGGATGCCCAGGAAGGAACTGAAGTTTCATAAGCAACAGTACCCTGGTGCTATTCCTAGAGAGAAAGAACCGCTAGAAATTCAGTAGTAAAATGAGAGTTAGCTTGTGGCTATACAGTTGCTCAGGAATATTAAATCTGTTATCACTGTGTCATAATTAGAATGTTTGTAGTTTTGCACACTTTAGAGTATAAACAAAGAATGATGGAATACATTCAGAAGCGGTGGTTGTCCTGGAACGTTGTAAGATAGTGTTTATACCTGCCCAGTATGCCCCACAGGAGAGATTAAGCTAAAGGCTGTGGTAGTTGAATTTCAGAGAAAGGTAAACATGGGAAGTCCCCAAGTGTTACTGCTATTACACTGGTTTCTAATAGCAGTTCAGTAGGGCATTAGCTTGTCCCACCTTACAGAAGTTTGTTGTGCTTTGTTGCAGATACATGCTTTATATGATAGGCATTTGATAAAAGCTTTTCTTTTTGCTTGTTAAACATTTGAGTAATGACTATAAAGAAAAAGTCCATCGTTTTTGAGCAGCTTGAAAGAAAAGCCATTTTCCTCTGATTTGGGTTTCATAATTGTACGAGATGTGACTCCAAATTAATTTCTGTATTCATTAATAAAAACTTCTAGGGAAAGCAGTAATATTTCAGGGATTTTGTTGGTGGGTTTTGTGGGGTGGGTTTTTGTTTGTGTGTTGTTTGGAGGTTTTTGAAAGAGTGAGCCCACTGTTTTAATGAAGGATTTTACAGAAAAAAAACCCAAACACCCTTCCCAAAAAACCAAAACAAAACCCAAGCCAACTCATTAAGCACAGTTCCCTTCCTCACTTTTTCATTTTAACTAAAAATGTAATTTGAAAAGAGAATTATCTTTGTTTCTTCTTTTGTTCGGTAAATGTAGAGCGTGTATCAGAGCTGCATCCCAGCAGTCCATGGTTAAGCCTTTCCAATATAAAGGCCAGCCTATATCCTTGGAGTTTATTATAGTGTCGGTCATATATAATTTATATTTAGTTATACTGCCTAACAAACGTGGGGTTATATGGATGCTGTCCTAACGATTGCACCATTTCCACAGGCTAGTATAGTGGAGACTTGCTGCCAAATTCTTGTCCCTTGATGTGAAGGCAGTGAGGGTTCAGTAGATACCTTGTGTCAGTGGAGGATGTAGACTTTGTTGTAATGAATTGGAGGGCTGAGAATTTAAAATGCAAGCTGCATTCCTTTGTAGCGCAATTTCTTGTTCCCACATTAAAAAACCAAACCCCAAAATATAAGGATATTTTTTTCAAGCTCTTTAGCTTGTAAGTAGAGACCCCAGGTTGGTGCTATTTTGCCTTTCAAAATGTAATACTGAATAATAATGAAAGAGTATACAAAAATCTGTCTTTAACACAATATTGATATGCCACTTACGTTTCAGGGTAATTACGGTAATTTGGTTGTTACTCTATATGGTGTCACGAATTAGTGGCTAGAAAACATTATGATGCTGTGGGAATGATTTAAGGGCTTTTCATCAGGCTTCATGGTGAACTGGCTTCTCGATCCTGCTGACTGTTCCCTCTGCTAACAATCCAGCAATCACTGGATTATTTTGATTTCTGTCTTTGTTCGTGTTCCTCACTACATCTAGTGCAACAATATTTATGTTCTTCCCCGTGGTTGGTGTGCAGCGTATGTGTAAACAGTGATGCAGCTACATCTGACAGGAGTGGATGGCGGAGCCATTAAGGGGTTTCATTTTAGTGTAAAGTCAGGAACAACATACCAATATTTACATGACAACTAGAGGCTTGTATTAATTAACTTCTGACACCTGCAAGGCTGTTTATAATGAGAAATGTAGCTGGGTTAATCAAGACGACATTTGATCATTTCTGTGAAGTCTCACATCTGTGGTACCCCTGGAGAAACCACGATCTCCAACCCCTGCCTTCCTTCTTGCTGTGTATGTTGCCTCTGCCTTCTTTTCTGTTGACAGGGAAGCAGATTTCCTGACAACAGATTTTTCTGAATACTTCTGGCTACATTATTTTAAACGTTGGAGGTATTTTAAAAATAAACCCCAAAGAGCAGACAGCTCATTACGCTGTGAAGAAATGCCTCTGTTGGTGAGTGCAGCTTAGGTGGCTTTCCCAAGGTAAAGGTCAGAGAGAGCTTTTGTGTTCGCACAAATTGCAGTGGTTGACAAAGTGCTTTGAAGCAGTTACTTCAGCATGCAAGCAGAGCAGCAGAGGAGAGGAATTCTTGGAGGAAGAGGAGGAAATACGCAAGCTGACAAAGACTGGTGAAACAGCAACCGCCTTTTATAGGAAGTAGAAGGGGGTTTAGAGAGCTAGTTAGGTTTAGCAGCTGAAAAGGGAAACTAAATCCCTGTTTCTTGTCCCTGCCTCCCCAAGAAAGTAAGGGTTATGGCTTTATTTTGAATTTCAGTTCTTTTAGGAGAACTAATCTGAGAAGCAAGAATTGTTCCTCATCTTTGGGATAATCTGAAAATAAGTTAGCAACAGGCAAAGGGCTTAAGATACCAGTCAATACACTAACAACTCCTATTTTTCTCTGTAGTTAGAGTAAACATTTATGACATAATACACGAGTTAGGAATTGCTAATTCTTATTTTACAACCAATTCTCTGATTATTTTTTTTTTTTGGCCTTGAAATCAAACAGCCCAGGGAAGTTGTAACCCATAGGAGGGTCTATTTTAACTGGTTGTTTAAAATAAAGCCTGTGAATAGAAGTAGTCTGGCACACGGTATTGCTAAGCGTGCATTTTGATGCCAGATGTATCTATTCTGTCTTCTTACTCAGATGAAGACAGCAGCAACAAAACAAGCCAAGAAACAGAGTCTGTTTCACCTCAGAACTTTGAAGGTGTTGGTGACCCAGAGGCAACTGTGCAGGTGATACTGCTGGGAACCTCAGTGTGAAGGGCAGGTGGGGGCTCCTAGGACAAGCGGTGCTTTACTCTTCCCCTCCTCACCAGTCCCCTGCACAGCTCCCGCTTAGATCTGCTGCCTGCGTAGGTGGGAAGCTGCTCTGCCAGGGGTCTGGGTGGGGAGGTGGTCGTACCTATGGGTGGGTGTTCTGCCCATTGCCACGTGAACAGCCAGGCAGCACGGGGCTGGCAAATGCAGGGGCACTGGGAGGAGGGAGAAGATGGGGGCCTGTTTGTTGGGCTGCTGCAGAGTGGAAGCACAGCTCCTGCAGGCATGGGGAGAGCATTCCTACAACAGGGCAGGAGTCATCTTGCTCTGAAGATCTGCAAGTCCTGAGGTTCTGACTTGATGGGGTTCCTGAGCTAAAAGTCTGCGACCAAAGCTGAGAAGCAGCAGTGCAGCTGCGGTCTTGCCCTGTAGTTTGTGGAAGGCAAAGGGCATGTGTTCTATCTGTGTCTGTCCCATGACTGAAGCTCAGCTTGACAAACGACCACTGCAATGAGAGGTACTGGTGCAGCACAAGTCAGCAGAGATTTTATCCCCAGAAATTTTAGAATTGTCTGTCTTTTAATGTCTCACAGTGCTGTATCAAAGCTGCTCTGGTTTTCTCCCCCTTAGTGTTCATTTCCATTTCCACAATGTTCTCTGCATTGATCCCATTTTCTTTAACAAAGCATGTTTTTAACTTTTACCTATCTTTAATACCCATATGGAAGCAGAGTTTTTTGATGTAGAAGCATTTCTGAAGGTAAATATTGCCTCACAAAGGGACTCTAGAGCAGCTATTAATTTGTGAATGTATTGCTGCTCTTCAGCGAGAATGTGCGTACTTTTAGAAGTCACTTTAGTCTGGTGTTTCAGAAAGAGAGGTATCACACAAAAAATACTCCCTTGAATTTCTGTGTGTCACTGTGACACATGTCCCTGTGTGTCTGCTTGGAATGCTGTGTGGTAGGAATGATACAAGACCATTTAATTAAAAAAAAAAAAAGAAACTGTTTTCTGTAATGTTGTAAGTGATCGTTTCTCCATTGTCACTGCAGAAGGATGGAGCCAGTACAGTTTCCCATACAGCACCAGATGATGGCCAGGTCAGACATTGCAAAGCCTCAGCAATGCTTCTCCCTGAGACTGAAGGAGAAGATGCATTTCGCCCAGTGTACAGGGGAGCTCCAAATGCCTTCTGTATCCATCTGTTTTATATTGATGAGAAGCATGAAACTAGGTAAGTCAATTCACTTAATGAAATTACTGCTTCCCCAATCTTAATAGCAATTTTCAGTGGTGCATTTTTAGATGAATCTAATGGTATATGGGACCTCTTGAAGTTAGGTTGGGTTTTTTCTGATGTCCTTTTTTCCCCCGTTTCTTTTTGCCTTCACTGGTGAGTTACTGAAACTTTTCAGCCTCCAGACAAAGTTTGATTTTTGTGGAAAAAAGCTAGTTGAAATTGTTGAAGAAGGACACTTCTTCCTCTGAAGGAACTTTGAATTCCACAGCTGGTGAACCAAAAGGACCTAAATGCTACTGTACTGGCCATCTCTTCTCATGGGGCAATAAAGCTCTTCTAGAAGGGCAACCAGGCTGGGGAAGGGGCTGGAGGGCAAATCCTATGAGGAGAAGCTGAGGGAGCTGGGGCTGTTTAGCCTAGAGAAGAGGAGGCTGAGGGGAGACCTTATCACTGCCTACAATTACCTGAAGGGAGGTTATAGAGAGGTAGGTGATGGTCTCTTCAGCCAGGTGACAGGTGATAGGACAAGGGGGAATGGCATGAAGCTGTGCCAGGGCAGGTTTAGATTGGATGTTAGGAAAAAATTTTTTACTGAAAGAGTTGTCAGGGCCTGGAACAGGCTGCATAGGGAGGTGGTTGAGTCACCTTCCCTGGATGTGTTCAGAAAAAGGGTAGATGAAGTACTTAGGGATATGGTTTAGTTTAGAATGTGAATGGTTGGACTCAATGATCTTAAAGGTCTTTTCCAACCTTGTTATTCTGTGATTCTGTGATTCTGTAAATGCTCTCATTTCTAAATGAATTAATGCTTAATTCCTCATTTTTAAACGCATAATTCCCATCACTGGGAGAATCCATCCCATTTTCTAGAATCCACTATGGTAGGGGGAAGACAAAGGCTTTTTATCTTAAAATGATTGCTGCTGCTGACCTTGGACTGGTCAGATAGAACAGATCTATCAGTGTGGTTTAGACTTCTTTTTTCCTCCCTCCAAATTTTGCTGCACCCTTGAAGAGCAAACCTCCACTCAGCCACATCAGCAAAAGCCTCTCCAGGAACATTGCCCTTTGGGATTGTAAGTGAGCCCTACAGACTGACAACTGTGGTACCCTTTGAAAAAAGCATCTTTCTATGTGTAGTCATCACTGGTGACTGACAGCTTGTGAGCTTACCTGGCTTAAAGGAAATTTAGGACTAAACTTCATTAAAAACAACAATCAGTACTCTTTGAAAATGAAATCTATTTATTAAGCTGCTGTTTTATTAAGGAAGGGGGCTACCCAAAAGGATCAAAGCACTCAGTCTGCTACAAATGCAAATATCCTAAGTTACCAAAGCAAAGGTGTAGCCTTCTTGGTACGTATTTACCCAGTAACGTAGCTCATATTTGTTATGAAGAGAGACTGTATTGCTAGAAGTCTGTGGTGTACTTAGAAACACTGATCAACATGCATGTGATGGGGCAATCACACAGCAGAGTCCCTTCCAGAAGAGTTAATTTATGGGCAATCTAGACTAAAATAAAATTCAAGTAAGATAATTATTCCAGAATAAGATAACTTAATTTAAAAATAATACAGCGGTGAGGGGCTTGCTCTGGACTGACTCCATTGTAATGAAATAGCTGTTCAGAGCAGTGCTTTTGGCTAGAAATAATCTCTTTGTAGACTTGTTGGGTTTTCTGCTCATAGTAATTTGCTTAGGATAAGGATTTGTCACTTTTGCCCTCTTCTGACGTTCTGTTGGCTGTATGCACCATTGTTTCTGTTCAAGATACTTTCACTGTGTTTATTGCTCAACACTTCAGTCCCGTTGTTGTTCTTTCCTGGAGACATCTCTGGAATGGCTTGGGTTCCAAGATGGGTATCTGTGGGGAAGATAGCACTCCTTTCTGAAGACTTCTCAGAGCTGAGGACTCTGTAGATCTTGATGTTTTCAGATACTTTGCTTGTATGCTTCCCTAGCTTGCGTTTGCTTGATCTACCTGATTGTAAAAGAAACATCAGAGAAGCAGCTGTCCTGAAAGGAAATCCTGAGAGTATCTGAGAGTCTTGTCCTGGAGGAGTAACTGCTGGCCCTGCACAGCACGGGTCCAGAAGCAGGACTGTGGCTGAGCTGTGGGCATGGCTGTGTGTCAGCCCTCGAGGGAGGCTTACCCCTGGGGAATCTGTGTTACCCAGGGACGCTGGTCAGTGTTTCCATCTCTTAAGCCTTGTGAGTGCATTGCAAGGGAAATGCAAAGGAATTAAATGGCTGGAGTATCTGCAGATGTGTGATGCCTTTTTAAGCCCCCTGAAAAATCTTCTGCCTCTGTTCCAGTGTTCCTTGCTGCAAAGAGATACCAGGCACCAGAGAATAGAGCTGCATTGCAATGGCATTCTCCTTCCCCCATTTAGCTATTCTATTAAGTTAAATGTATTGCATAGGTGAATATGTAATACCCCAACCCAGATCTTCTATGTGCAGCTGCTTTTTAAAGTTTTCATTCAGTATTAGACATTTTAATTAGAAGTTGTTTATCTTTTCAGTAATATTATTGGTGAAGTAATTAAAGGGTACTTAATTGCAGGTCTGGAGGGAGGAGGGGTTTTGTAAATGTTTTTAGGCAATATATATCCTTACTGAATTTCTTCAAAAGACACATTTTTTATGGTGGAAAAATGTTATAAAGCTTCAGCATAACTCTGTGTGGTGGGTTTAGAGCTCTTTGATAACCTTACACGTAGGAGAAACAGGAAGAATTTGTTATATTTCTCATATATCTCTTTAAACTCAAATGTCACATTCCATTGTCACCATGCAAAAGAGTGAAATTCCTCAAAGCTGGTAGCTGAGAAGTGGGAAGTGATAAAGTGTTCAGAAATGCTTGTAAAGCATTGATGTTCCTGTTAGTGCAATACAGTACATCAGGCAGCTTCACCAAAGGGCTACTGACAGAACTCCTAGGTGAAGTAGTGTGGCACATAGCAACAACTGTTTGTAAGCTCAGTTAGTGTTTGCTATGTGCTAATGCTGCTCTACAGCCCATGAATGACTTGGGAAGGATGTTGGGAGTCATCAGCATGAGAATCAACTTTTTTTATTTAATTTGTTTTGCCTTGCAGTGAAGAGCTTAATATTTTGATAGTGCTTCAGACATTCGGCTTATTTTTGTTAATAGTGATGCTTTAGGCACTAGAAATCAACAACTGATGTGCAGCATGCAACACCTACAGTTGTTTAGGGATAGCAGGACTGCCTGATTAGCTCTGTGAATGAATGTTCCTTGCACTTAGGAAGATGTGAGTACTGAAATGCATAGGATCCATGTGATATGTGCTGTATTTAACAGTGTTTACTCTTGGTTGCAGATCGCTGGATTTTTTGCATTATGTTTTCAAGCTTTATCCAGTAGGTATAATCAAAGTGTTAAAGTGTGTGTGTGTGTGTGTGCATGGTGGGGTGGTGGTGCAGCTGGCAGCCAGAGGAGTTACACGTGATGGCCCAGTGGGTTGGAGACTCACAGGAGTGTGCTGTGGCTGGTCACCCTGGGCTGCGGTACCCTGAGAATTCTGACTCTGCTCCCTGCCTGCCTTTGGACTGTGTGTATTGTGCACACAGTTCCTTTGTGTGTCGGGACTCTTCTGAGATGGAGGTTTACGAATCAGATGTTCCAAACTCTTTTAAAGTCAAGATCAACTTGTTGATTGGGCATAGTGAGTTTGAGAGGTGGACTTCATGATCTTGGAGGTCTTCTCTAACCTTAAAGGTTCTGTGATTCTGTAAATCATACATAGATCCAGACTATACCAAAATTAAAAGAAATCAGGGAAGCTATATTAAAGAAGCTGGAGTTAAAGCCTAGGAAACAGGGATGATGCTAGCCTTAAAGGTGTGGGCATAGAGATAATGTTCCTGCTAGACAGCTGGGCTAGATGGTCCTTGTAGGGCCCTTCCAGCTGAAATACTCTACTCTGCTGAGGAAGAAAGGAGAGGGGTGAGGATGGGAAAAAAGCATCATTAGGGAATATCAGGATATTAATTCCTAAGTCTTTATAGTAGGAGCAGAAAGATCCATTTCTGCGAGCTCAATTTCCTTTTTGCCCGTCTGGCATCAAGCCTGGTAGAGCAATATGTGTGTGTGTTGTAAGCACCACATTCAGCGTGCCTGCTGCTTGTGCCCTCTAGTCAGGAGCTTTTGTGCAAAGCTTACACTGAGATGGCTTTATTGTCTGCAATGCTCTTTCAGGATAAAGACTTCTGTGTCGTCCTGGTGCCACATCACATGCCAGAGTTCCACCTGATCCAGAGCTTTGTGCGGGCTGTCCCCTCCTGTACCTCCAGCCTTGGCCGCGAGCTGTACGTGTTCCACCGCGCAGGGCTGCTCAAGTGAGTTTGGTGCTGTAGGAGCAAGTGGTGTATGCTGTGCCGCTCTTACAGAGCGTGCTGGTGTCATCCTACCCAGCATCAGATGGGTATTCCTTTGCTGTCTTAGATCAAGCTGGAACAACATCCAGCAAAAACTCTGCCTGGAGCAACTAAGAGGAGAGCTAAATAAGCATTTCACAGTGTCAGTGCAGCTGTCTTGCTTCCTGTTCTGGAGTGGATCCTAAGCCTACTCAGATATATCTCCACCCAGCACTTGTGCTAGACAGTGTAGAAATAACCTTATATTTTCAGTGAAATAAAGTAGTTGGTGACATAATTCTTAATGAAACAAAAAAATGAGATAATTAAAACATATAAAAGCAAGTAGTCTTATGACTGCTGCCATACGGTTTCTAAGTAAACCCAAAGTGCAGTGAGGGGATTCATTTAAAATCTGTGTGTACAGTACTAACTTAATGAAAATGAACATGGTACAGAGAAGTAGCTGCTCACTGAGGACCAAGGCCAATGGAGAAATGTGGTGCAGCGTTTGGCCCTGATTTGGGTCAGGCTGTGTAGCATTGATACTTGAAAGCTTGCTGCAGATGTAACTCCTGGAAACCACAACACTGTCTTAGGAGAAGTGCAGCAATGCCTTTCTGGAACATAGGAACACAGCAGTAACCACATCGTCGAGTGTCTGTTTTATAAGATTTATCTCTTAATTTCTTGTCTCATACCACTTCTTTCATACCTTTCAATTTCTGTGATACTCTGAACACTTCTGTAGTCTGAAATACTGGTGAACTGGGACACACAACCTCCCTTGCTGTGGCTTCTGTTATGTGGTATCTGTTTTCCAATGCTTTGTTTGCATAGCCAGCCTATACTGGCCCAAACACTGAGCTTAAATTCTGGCACAGCTAGAGATTAGATTTTCCATTGGTTTGGGTTTGAGGTTTTTTTGTCTTAATGTAGCTAAAATACTGCCTGGTTTCAGAGAAATACTTCTGTTTTAATTGCATACTTAATCACCTTTGGTGGTATACAAATAGCTCATGCAGGAACTGGCCAACTACTCTTGGACCTGTGCAGAAGCTTTTTACCATGGGATGGCATTGGGCTTCTGTGCGCTGTGTAAGAATCCAGCTGGCTGAAGAGAAGGCACTGGAGTAATTCCTGCTAATCTCAGCTGCAGCTGTTCAGTAATCCACAAGTAGGATGAGTAGTCATATGTCCTCTTGTGATTTTGGTCAAAATTAAACTTGTTAGCAAGGTTTTGTTGGGGTTTTTTTAAAAACCCTTACAATTCTGATTAAATTGTGCATATTCCAAATCATACCAGCCCCTCTGTGAGAACAGAATAGGGTCTTCACTAGCATTTTCCAGCTCCTCCCACAGTTGTGCAGGGAGGTAAGGAGGAATAGCCTTTCATTGAGGTTCAGGATCAGAAAATCTATATAAGAATATGAAGATGAAGCTTTAGGAAAGTTTCTGAAGGACAAAAAATCCTGTGCACAACAGCAGGTACTGTCTTAGACAAAAACTATGAACAAGTAAAAGATCAATATGTTGTACTTGCACCGGGGACTTTTGTAAGTCATGAGAGTAGGAAGGGAGGCACAGAAAATGGATTGAAAGAAAAACAGGGGTAAGAAGATGGGAATATGAAGACATGAAAGGGCAGAATCAGAAGAGGCACAAAATGAGACACTGATTAGTAAAGGTTGTAAAAGGAATGAGAAAAAGTATTAAGTACACAAAAAGCAAGAGTGCAGCAAATGGAAGTGTAGGTCTGCTACTTAACAGCCAAGGAGAAAAAACAGATGACAAGGCATAGGCTGAAATGCTTAATGGATACTTTCCCTCAATTTTCACAAAAAAGCATAATAATAATAATAGTGTCCTGGTCTCTGAGCAGTCAAAGGAATTGGGTATCTAGAATGAGTTAATTCATTGCTGGACAAGAAATGAGCACAGACCTTGGATAGTCCCCCCTGCTGTTTCATAACCACAGTGGGTCTGGTGGCTTCAGTTTTGGGGATTTTTGGCCTGGTTTTTTTAAAGTGTGAATGTTTTGCGTGTTCTGTTTTTTGTCATATTAAAAATGTGATTTGTTATTGGCACAACTGCCTTCTCTTGGACAGGGGTGAGGGGAAACTCACCTGCTGGGCTCAGTGGAGTGGCAGGAAGATGGCACTCCTGCTCGTGGGTTGCAGAGTGAACTGCACTGCTGGTCTTGTTACGTCACTGCTGGTTTGATCTTGCAATTAGCTGCCAGGAAATGTGGGAACTAAGCTGATGCTTACTTAGGAGTTCAGGATTAGTTTGTAACTTAGGAATCAAATGCATGCTTTTGAGTACCTGAGTTGAGCTGGGAACTTTCCCATAGCATATCAAATATTTGGTGGCTTTGTGTTTTTAAGGTCCTAATGCTGTTCATTAAACCATGTCCCATGATACCAGTCTGGATGTGACTGTGACTTAGGCTGAAGAACAGCACATGCAATCAAAAAGAGCAGGAATGGGAATTACATGAATCACAGGGTCTTTTAGCTGTGGGTGAAAGAGCTTAATTCTTGGAAATGAAGTTGTAACTCAGTTCCTTGAACAGCATTCTATCAGTGCTCGTTATGTGAGCCCATTTAATCAGGAAGGGTTGATGTCTTTAACAGACCACACGAGAGGGTTTCTCAGCTGCTATAGACTGCCACTGTCACGATTAGTGGGTGGGAAGATGCTTCATAACAGAGTGTGTAAACTAGAGGAGTGCCAGGATATTCCTGAGCTGTCTTAAGTAGACGCGGTGTGAGCTTTTGTGTAGTTGTACATAGTTAGGATGTGCATTTGGAAACAAATACTCATATAGCAATCAATTTCAAGTTCTAAAAGATGTGTTCAGTGCGTGTGGAAGGCATGATGTATGCATGAAGTGTGGGAATTATCTTTAATTTCTCATTGTGGGAACTTTTATGCTCTTTTCCTTCTTTTTTAATAGGTCGTTTAATGTACGAAGGGCAATGACCAGTGACCTGTGTGGGGTCAAAATGCTCATTAAAACCCTTAGCTTGAGTGAAAGTATATTGGATGACTTGAAGATATTTACTCTGGCTCGCAGGGATCCAGTGAGTATTTCTTGCAGATGGGAGAGAATGCACAGAACCTGGAGAAAACATCCAGAATTTATTACATCGCTCTAAGCCAGGATGCTGTATGTGGTTTGTAGGTACTCAAGTCAGTACCAACAGTCAGTATAGGCTGTATTCAGCCTGACCTGACAGGAAATCTAACCCGTGGCCTGTGCCAATCACCCTCTTCTTCAGAGACCCTTTCAAATGCAGGGGCAGAAGCAGGCTGGATGCAGGTTTTGGCTGCCCATGCCCCGATTCACACTGCTGCTTTTTCTTCATGCACACCTGGCTGTGGGGTGAACACGTGCTTGTGTGTTGTCACATGGTGGGCACCTCTTTCCCCTTCCCAGACATACACCCATCGGACAGGAGGAAACATCGCTGGGTGGGTTGTGCGATGGCAAATGCTGCATAGACAAAACCTAGGCACCATCGTTACCAGCCACGTAGCTCTAGGGGAATCTGTTTAATGCAGCTAGTGATGGAGAGGAACTGTTCTAATTCATATGACTTCCTAAGATCAGAACTTAACCAAGTTCTTAACTAAGTTAGTGGCTGAGCTTACAGCACTCCTCTAGGTCCTAACAGAAACTTTTTGTTTAGTAAAGGCTTGCGTGGCCAAGAGCTCAGCCATATGCACTGTTTAAACATTAGGCCCAGAGCTGAGGGGAAGTGGTTAAATTGGGGTAGCGTGTAGTATGTACACTGGGAGGGACGTATTTAAACTGTGAGCGTGTGGTGAAATGCAGAGTCATGATTAAGAAGATTACTAATGAATCAGGAAATGTGCATGTGTTGCTTTTGCCTTGCAGGATGGGATCCCCGTGCAGGCTTTTTTGGCCGAAGTTTTGGATCAAATAGTTGGCATTTCTGTCATTAGAGATGAAATGGTAAATGCTGGTTCTGTACTGTATGGAAGCTGTAATGCTTGGCCCTCTGCACTAAAGGCTGAGCCTCGTGCTGCCACTCACTCTGTGTGTACCTCACAGAATGTCTCTGTAAACGATTTTCTCATTCCTGACTCTGTAGACTGAATTATTTCCCTTCTCACAGATGATGATTGATACACAGATGGAAAAAAAAAATCAAGTTATTTACAAGAAGCAGCTGATGTGTTCTGAAAGCGTGCCTCCTACCCTGCTTTTGGGTTCTTCAGCACAAAGCCAGTCTGCCTCCAGAGATGTTTAGTCACCTGTGTTGCCCCCAATTTCCAAAGTCAATAACCAGTTCTGCCATGTGCACTACAGAGTAGTGGTGGTTGTCTAGATCTGCTTGATTGACTTCTTTCTCCAGCAGTAGATTCTGAGGGATCATGGATCACATGCTTCAAAGCAAAGAAAAAGCACATGCTCCAATGGAGTAACGAAAGGCGACATTCCATGTTACTCTGGAAAAGCAAGCCTCCTTCCAGGCTTGCTTTCATGGCATTCTGCTGTGACAGAAAAGGCAGGCTTTGGATTGTTCAGCAGCTGGAATGCTCAGCTTTTTAAAGTAGTCACTCCTGTTTCCAAAAACAGCTCTTAATGTAATTAAGAACATTAAGGTAATAGGACATAGCAATTTCTCTTGAGTGTATAAATGTGCAAAAATGTCAGTGTATCATTTCAAGAAGGAAGACTTGTGGGGTTGCTTCTTGCCCAGCTCTTCTCTGTAGAATTCCCCTTTTTTGTTTTAAATTTTGTGAGGGGATAGCTTAGGCTGCTCTGTCCTAAACACACTAAGAGTGTTTTCTTTTTTCTTTCCTTTTTCCTCCTCCATGAATGTCTGTTCACCTGTATCAGACGTTGTTGTGATAGGGTCAAATATTCATGACTTCTAGATGAAGGTGGACATGCTGCAAGAACAGATTTTGAGACAATGAGGAGGTTTTCAGTAAAAATGTTTCATGTGCTTTGAGCACATTGAGCATGGCTCTCAAAGGGCTTAACTCCAGTGTCCAGACTCGGTGCCCCTGCTGAAACACTGCAAATGTAGCTATTTCATTGCTGCTGATTCCCACATTGTTCTTTTCCAGGACATTGAGTATATTCGATCGCATTACAACATTGAAGATTTCATTCATTTCAGTCACCACCAGCCAGAGGAACACGGACATCTTTACCACTTTGCCTTAAATCCTGTATTTCATCACTATACAAAACACTTCCTAAAGGAGACTCTTCGCTTGGCCCACAAATCTTCTCTGTACTATCCTGTTTATCCGGAGTACATGGAAGGCAAGGTAAGGAGGAAGTTATTGCATTTCTTGTATGGAATATTGTCAGCTTTCCTCCTGCCACTCAGCTGCATAATGAATCTCGAGAGGTACCGGCATTTGTTTAGATTCAACATGAACTGGAGAGCAGGGAGGAACAAAAGGAATGGTGTCACTGGGAATAATGCAGCATGAGTAAATGTAAGGCTATTGATGTTAAAAACACATCCCAGTGGCTTACAGGAACTCTTCAAAAGTGATTTAGATACTCATGGTTCATCAGAAGTCAGTGGGACCTGGGCACCTTGTTGTTGTTGGAAATGTGACTCCTCTCTCTGCAAGTGCTGCAGGAGAGTCCTAAGAACCTCAGGCTGTGTGAGACAATCTGTTACCCAGAAGAATGTAACTTGTGGAAGCAAAATAAGGTTCTTTCCAAAGCACTTTTGTATGTGTCTTGTCCCTAGCTCCACGTCAGTGAAGGGAACACAAGGTACGGTTCTCAAATGTCAGCTCACTGATGTGTAGCCATCTAAAGCCCAATCTGGCCCAGCCTAATCACCCAGGCTCCTGCCAGCGAGAGCAGGGTGCAGCCAGAGGGCAGGTCACCCATCGATCATACCTATCTCAGGAGGGAAGAATTGCCCTCTGGAGATGCTCATCAGGAGCTCTGGGGCGCTCTGCATGGCGTGCTGAAGGAAGCACCTCACTTGTCGGCAGTAGCTGAGATGAACTCTGTCCTCTGCAGCTCAGGGGGTTTGGAAATGGGCATCGTTTTCACGTAGGAGTTTTTGTGGACTAGCCATTGGCTCCCTTCCAGAAGGATGGCTTTTTCTGGGCACTTTTGTGGGGTTCCATGAAGTGGTCTCTTGAGGGACCGATGTCCTTGTGTAACATTAGCTTCTCAGAGTCTTCAGGAGCACTTACAGAAATGCAGTTTAATGGCAGTGGATGGAAGAGCAAAGTCTTACTGATGACTCCAGTTGGGTCTGTTCCCCAGCTATGGAGTTCCTTCAAGTTACTTTAGCTTATCATTGCTTTCTAATAAGTAGTAAATGTGGTATTTTATTCAGTTCTCCACATAGTAACACCAAGTTTTTCCAGTGCCTGTGGGTGGAAGGGTACTTCAGTGTCATTTAGTTTGCATCAATGTTTCTCTCTATTTCCTGTAATTCTCTCCCTGCCCTTCCCCCTTCTGTGGTAGATGATGACAGAGCCAGTCATGCTGTAATAAATGGGAGACAGCTATTTCTAATGATCCGTGCTAGTCACATTAGCGTTCGTGGGTTTGTTCGCTCCCAGTTTATGCCAGTTTATTAACATTTATCACTTGGATGGAATTGGCATTTTAGTCAGTATAGAATTTCTATATAAATTCATAACCATTCTTTGCCAAACAAGCAAAGGTTAGCAGTGAGCAGATAACATAGCTTAATGAGGTCAAATCAAGCTGATTCATGATCACTATGGAGAAAAATATCCTCCTGGGGAAAATACTTGTGCTGAAAAATCCCATAAACCAAACCACTTGTTTATCTGTCATTCCCACAGAGATAGTAATGTAATTACTCTCATAATTATCTTCATTAGTGTCAGGAATTATCTGCAATTCATTCCTCTGCTCTGAGTATGTTTGTTTATTTGCTGATTTTTCTCTCAGATTTAGCCAACAGAGCTAAGAATTTTGTATTTGCAAAGCCATACAACAGACATCTGTGATGCACTGTTCTGACGTTCTCTCTGCTGAAATATAGATCGCTGTCTTTCAGTTTCAGAGTCCCCGTGCCCATTCCCTGACATCTGCCCTTCATTACATGGTTCCCGTGCGACCAAGACGACAGATTGTCTATCCTCTGGAAGAGCTTGGCATAAACGCTCCATCAGAGCAGGTCTCCAAGGATCAGGTGGGTAACAGAAGCAGCAGCAGGCAGGAGGCACGGTGCCAGCGAGTGCAGGGTTTGGCAGATGGGATGGCATTACCATCTCAGTGTTGATAGGTTGCTTCTTAATTACACTGAACATGGTGTCCATACCCTTACAAGCCCAGCTCTGCTTCTGCACAGCCATCGCTGCTTGAATTTCAGATGCCTTGCAGACAGCATCACTGAGCAGTAACGGTCACATCTGAAACATTGACATTTTAACAGCATGTTTTCATTACCTTACTTCTGAACTCGTTTTAAATGCTCTGGTTTACCATCTAGCCCTTTTCCCTGCTAAGTTTATTTAAGTACTAATGCTCTGCAAGTGGGAAAAAGGCAATGTTGTGTTTCTGACTATTTCCATAGAATTTGCTGAAGTAAATTTTATGTCTCAGTCCCAAATTCAGGTTTCTCCCATGCACAAGATACCCTCAGAGAGCCCTTCAAAATACCAGGAGTGATTTAACAGCAAAGGGAAGGATTGTTTTCACTGCTAAACAGTTCTTATTTGCGTAGCACTCATGTGGTCTGGAGGTTCTGCACTAAAAGCACCTTAAAATTTCATTAGCTAAATAACTTACACCTCATTCTCTCTTACATTTGTAAGTAAGTAACATTTGATGTGGTGATGGTTTCTCAGAAGAGTAACTACCAGAGCTGAAATATTAGCAGAAGCACTGTTAGTGATGGGTACTCTGAGGAGGTAGCTGTAACTTCCCAAAGAATTGGTAAGCCTGTCTGCTACTTCCATCAGGCTGAGATGGGCTCCCATATAATATTTTTAGTGCTCTCATTTCTGCAGTCAGTATTTTTTGGCATCCAAAACTCTTAATTAGGCAGCAGTTGGCAAAGCAAAATCCAGGACATGGCTGAGGTCATTGGTCTGAGCTTGGCTGCGGAGCAGTCTCCCCTCAGCACGCACATCCCTACCTTTCTCTGCTCTGCAGAATAAACTGGTGATTGTCTCTCAAACACTTCCTTTTTTCTCTTTAACATGAACTGTTCCTCTCTCACTAGAAGAGCTCATCGTAGCGTGTGTGTTGGAGCTGGGAAATCAGATTTCTGTGTTTGAGAGATGGGCAGGTCTGCTGTCTGCTTGGCTCCCAGTTTCTTTCTGAGGATTTCAAAGTGCTGCAGGTAGTGAGCTAGTTGTTTAAAATAGCAGAAGCTTGATGAATTTCTATTTAATAAAACACATGAGATTTAGCTATACAAAGTTTTGTTGGAAAAATCCAAAGGCTAGCTGTTGTGCAAGTATCCATGCATGTACACTGGCAGTAATTATAGATTTTTGACAGACTGTGCTCTATCAAAACTGACATCTGGGGTTGATCCCTAGGTGGTAACTTGAGGATAAAGCTAGTCTGCTACTGCTGCCTGTAGTTTTCTGAAATACCAAGAATTTGAAGCCATATGAAGCGAAGTTGGCTCTTTGAGTGGATGAATGGACTTTGGCCACTGTATGCTGGGAAAGCTGTGTAACTGAAGAGGTGCCCTACCATAGGGGACTGAGTGTACTTGCAGAAGTAGGAATCTGGTGCTGCTTTTAAATCCTGGATGTTTTGGTACTAGCCAGGAGTAAGTCCTCTCTCTAATGTCTCAGAAAGGAAGGTTGATCCCCATCAATAATCTTGCACTGCAAAACCCTGCAGCTGTGTTATAAAACATACCTCATTTTATTTGTAAAATTAGTATAATCAAATTTCAATGGTCACAAAACTGTTCTACCTTTTGCAGCAGTCCCAAAGCCTGCTCAGACACTCTGCAGGGAGAAAGACACAGCCCCTGTCACAAAGAGCACAGTAACCCACCAAGGAGTTAAATGTGACAGCTCTGCCAAATGGAAAGGCTGCGAATCGCCACCTTAAAAATTACTGAGTGACACATTTCAGTCCTGGGAGATGCTAGCAGGCTAGGAAGTGAGGCAAAAGGGAAATGGAAAAACAACCTTGCAAGGCAAGCATGGAGAGGGAGAAGAGAGGAGACAAAGAGGCTGGAGTAGGAATTAGTGGGAGTTGTCTGGGCCAAGCACCTGATGGCAGTAAGGAGAAATGCCTGCTCTTTGTAACATGGTTTCAGACAAGTTAGGGGCAGGATCTTAAAAGCTTTGGACAAAGAGGGCTTCCAGGTAGTTGAGACCACTCCTCACTTCTCCATCACTCTTTGTTCTAGCCCACCAAACTGCTTGTCACTGGAGGGGCTTGCTTTGTTCCTGAAACCCAGGGGGTGGGTGGTTGTTGTAAATTCTCTGCAATGATGGCAGGATTTTCTTTTTTTACATAAACTACAGTACAGAGATTGTACATGGAAGTCAATTTCAGAAATGTGAAATTTTCATTTGACTGCCTGTCCTAATTAATTGCTTGAGCATCTATCACTTATGATGGAGATAATTGTAATGAAATTCTTGCTTTGACACCCACAAGATGCCCCTTGATATCTAGCCATCAACATCTGCTTCTAATCTACTGCTTTTTCAGCTGCCTTCCTCCTGTTCCAGCCTTTTTTGTTTTTATTTAGATATTTCTCTCCCTTTCTTGCTGCAGAATTTATTTTTCACCAGTAACAGCTTGGGGCTCAGCAGCTCAGCCATTCAGGGTGTAAGCACAGCTCTTGATTTGTGCATATATATCTCTGTAGGCCATTAGTGGCTTAGTATCTTAGAGAGAGTGCACAGTGGGAGCCCTGGGGCTCAATCAGTTTGTGTAGCTCTTTAATACGTTCCAGCCCGCTTGTGGGCATGAAGAGATTCACTCATAAACATTGACCCAGTGCAGATAACTCAGCCAGGACCCACAAGGACTCTTCTTTTCCGTTTCTTTCCTCCAAAGCAGCAATCTACATCAGGAAAGCTTTGCCCTCAGCCAATTCCCATGTGCTGCTGGTCCAGATGGATCTCAGCTGTGCTGGAGAGGTGGCTTTCCTGCAGGTCTGGACTGGGTGTTACAGGCAGATGAGCACCAGGAATTCAGGCTGTGTGACTCGTTCTCATCACGCCTCTGTCAGATTGCTTTATTCTGCTGCAGTGTCTGGAAAAATGAAAAAGGGGGAAGGAAGCCCCACATGCTGCCCTGCCACGGGGTTCCTGGTGTGCTCCCTCCCGCTGCTCACCAGCAGCACGAGCTGTGCTGTGTGGTGTCTAAGAAAGCAGTGGTCCTTCTTCCTGTAGTCTCTCTGGGGGAGCTACATGCAAGGTAGAGAGCTTTACTTTGAACATCCAGGAATGTATCATGTTAAACTGTAACTTCCTGTTACCTGAATGGCTATTTAACTGCCATTTTCCAGCCACCCTGTTCTCTCTGTGTCCTTGTGATACCCCTCTTGGTTCAGTATCACTTCTAGTTTGAGCCAGACTTTTGGTTTGCCTTGCCTCTGATCATTAAAATGACACTGGCTCTGAAGATGTGCAGAGTTTAGGAACTCTACCTGTTCCTCCTCTCTACCCAGCCTCTTTATTATAGCTTTGCAGAGGTTTTAAGGCAGCCAAGTTCTTATGCTCTCTCTTAAGCCACATGTCTGTGCTGCTTCATCTCTGCTTGGGATGTGACAGGGAGACCTGTCACTCCTCAGGCAGTGGCTCTGCATTTCCCAAAGGGCTGCAGATTCTCAGGAACGCAGTGATACCTTCCTACCACAGCCATGAATGACAGACTCTGCTTTTATCCCGCGCCTTGAGATGGCAAATACATTTTGGGCTGACTTTGTGCCTGTCCCTACCAAACTCTTCTCTGCTGAAGAGATTTGGATACATTGGGTAAAGAGTGACTGAGTGGGCACTGAGGGGTGGGCATTAAACTCCCATCTCCCGTTGCAGCCCTCTGGAACAGCACAGATGCCAATGATCTTGCTTGCATTTAGTCCTGGAAGCACGCAGGCGTTGGGGTGCCTGCTCAGCCTGTGCCTCTGCAGCAGGCGTCTCGGAGGTGCCCTGTGTTTGAGTCGGGACGTACATCTGCCATGCTCTAGGGCGTCGTGACACAGACCTGGAACAGCTCCTGTCTGCTCATTAGATCAAACACCTCCTACAGCTGTTCCAAGCCAAAAGGAGATCTCTGGGTTTTGTATTCTGACTCAGTAGCGGGCATTGAAGTGCCAATTGGCAGAAGATCCAAAGATTGAAAATCTTAATTCCCACAGTGTTAAAACAGATCAGATGATTATTGTGCTCTGCACATCTGTCAGTCATTGCAGTCACGTTACGTTAACAACCAGTTAGGCACAACAGAGTTCTAAATATCTTATAAAGTGCTGCTGGCCTTTATCGTGCATGTAATTATTGGTGGAGTAGAAAGCTATAGATAATTAAATAATTTTTAATGATTTCTTCATAAATAAACAATTTATGAACTTGTTTGCTTTCTCACCATCTGGGAGCATTCTGTTATCCATCTGCTTCATGTAATTATCAATAAAAGGGAAGAATAGGTGATATAATTAACAAGAATAACTGATCCACAATGGAGAACAAAAATGTCACACATCTGTTGAATTATTTTCTTGTTTCTGCCCTTTGATTATTATTCATGCTCCTGGGTTTATTTTTTTATTTCATAGCTGTGTTCAAGCTGTCAGGTTTTATCGCACAGTTCAGGGTTGGTTTTACTGCTGGAGCTCATAAAAAGAAGGCAGAGCAGTTGTTAAAGCATTGCAGAAGCCAGTGTGGTGGTGTGTAAATTTAATTTGGGGAAAAAACCCAAACCAGCCAAGTAAGCCAACGTGTTCTCAGTTAATTCTGTGCTTCTCAAGTGATGCTACAGGTGCATTACAGGAAATTTTTAATCTGGTTAGAAGTAGTGAGTGAAGGAGGTCAGGCAAAAAGCCAGAGTCAGATGCTCAGCCCAGCTTTGTGTTCTGAGGAACTCAGCTCTGAACTTGCTGGGCCGCTGAGTGTTGTCAGGATGGCTGGCTGGATGTCCCACAGGTGTTGGAGCTGAGAATGCCTGTGCAGCGGTGAGTTCTGTGCTCCTTCAGTGGCCATGGTTCCCTTTCTGTGCACTCAAGCAGCATGTGTTCTCAGCAGTCCTTCAGTGGATAAACCAAACCAAAGCACCTTCCCCCTCCTCCAGTCTGCCATCGGACACTGTGTGCTTTCCTCAGGAGACTTAGCTGACAGTTGGTGTAGTGTAGAGCATGGATGGAGGAAGAGGAGTAAGGGGGCTCAATTGATGCACTGACAAGCTGACACCTTGTTCCCGAGGTGGAGCAAAGTCAAGGAAAAGGAAGGGACATCTGCAATGCATGACTGTAAGTCCCAGCTAGGCTGGAGAGTGCAGTGAGACAGTCATAGCCCGGGTGCATTTAAAAGGTAATAAACTCAGGGAGATAAATAAGCAGGTTTTAAAACTTGAGGAGAGACTCTGCTGTGAACAGGCAGTGCTTTGTGCTGAGAACTGAGCAGCTGGGAGAAACTGAGGGAGAAGCAAGGCTTTTGCCTTATGTGTCCAGGGAGAAACGTCAGGAAGGTGGGCAGGTACAGGTGCCCTGCAGCAGCACAGCCTTCCTGGGCTTCGTGCTCCAGCAGGTGCCTGCTCCCCACCTGCACTCTGCAGGGAAAGCTGGACCTGTGCTGAGCCCTCAGAGCGGCTGAACAGAGCTGGTGGGGCCGTGTCATTCGCAGCGCTCTGGCTCATAGCAAAGTGTATTCAGACTCTGTAGGAACCTGTAGGAACGGGAGGCTTTGTGGTGGCTTGGTTTCAGCTCTGTAATAAAGGTACTGGAGGTGCCTACAATGCAAAAGGCTTTTCATGGGGTTTTAATTCCTTTTCAATCATTAAACCTCTATGAAGACGACAGATTAAAAGCACAGCAAGGAGAGGATGGGCCAGAGGATTCCCTGCTCTTTAAATATGGAGATTCATGTCTCAGAGCTAAACCAGAAGCATTCCTACATCTTCTAATTTGTATATGTGAACATGTTGGTGTTGCAAGCAAAGGCTCTGTGTGTATATTCACTTAACTAGGAAAGTGGTATTAATCTTTAAAGAAGTAACTGTTGCTTAAGACGCTGTTGTGCTCGAGTAATGAATTTTTAATGCCTTTGTAGTGTATGCGTGGATTAAAATCCATTATTTATTGTGCCTCCATTTGGTTGGTAAAGGTGACGATTTTATAGCACCAGTAGCCATGCAAACACAGTCATTCTGAACTGATGGCTGATAATAAATTTCCGTACTGTAAATGTCAGTGGGTTTTGTGCGTTGATGCCATTACATCTTGTTTGGAAGGCTGAATATTACACAATTATGGGAGGCACCAGATGGCATCATTAACAGGAATGCTCTGAATGTTTACCACTTATGTGCATGTGCGAAATTAAAAGTAAGATGACCTATCTTTATTTTGAAAGCACGGTGTCAGTACCACACAGGTGTTAATGACATTTGCAGCAAACTGCAATAGTCATCTGTGCTTAAAAACAGGTCAGGCTTGTTGTAAAGCTTTTCCAAAGCCTTTTGCAGTTTGACTTGGGAAGCAGTGTTATTTTAGCTGCTAAAGAGGGCACAGCTATTTTTTTCCACAGTACAGCAACGTTTGCTGTCAAAGTTGGAGAAGCCCAGCTGCTGCTGCTGAAATACGGCTCTGCAGCAAGCTGCAGATCAATCTCCCCTTGTATCCTTGTCCTGTTACTGAGCTACCTTGTGTTCATTGGATGTGTCTTTACTTTTTTAAAGCTCCCAGTTTTTAAGGAGGCGTTGTGCAGGTTAACGATGGTCTTTGGCTGCTCAGCCCCTGGCCCTGGTGCAGGAGAGAATTTTCCATGTCCATTTACAGTCAGAGCCAATTAGAACAAATGTTTTTCCATTATTTATTAATGGCTTTGGTTTAGGCTCTTAGATCCCAACTTCTCTTGTAAAATTGACAGTAAAGAATGAGCTTTGATTTTTAAAATGATGTCATTTGGAGTCTCCTTACTTGCATAGCTGGAATGACTTAATAGCTTGTTAATAATTATGCTGCTAAAAGGAGGGTTTAAGGAATTCCCTGGCAGCCTGGATACTTGGGAAGCCTTTGCATGCTCTTTGACCTTTCAGGACCCAGCCTTCTCTGGCAGAGGGCCCAAATTCTGATTTGGGCTTGCAGTGACCAGACCAAGATGTGGCACCCACTGGCTGGGCCCGGATTTGGGACTTTCTCCCTGTCCTCAGGAAGCGCAGGGTGAGGGATGCACTCAGGCATCGGGACTGTGTGACTAGCAGTGAGGGGCTGTTCAAATCACACTCTTCACATGTCTCAGGAGTTTGTTCAGATAACCTCTTCAAAGATGAGCGCTGCCAAAGCTAATTGTATGAATTACCTGGTTAGTACAAATTAATTTCAGTCGTTTTCAACATCTAAGTAACTGGGCACCCTTTTTCCCTGTTACCTAATTAGCTTGTTATGGCAGCCTTGGCAGACTGTTAAAAGCACTCTTCACCCTTTAGCGTCCGTTTGCTTTTAAGGGGTGGGTTACAACCCTTTCCCAGGGTTGCTGTTTCCAGGGCCTGACAGGCAGGAGCTCCTTCCAGGGCAGCTCCACCCATTGAGTTGTTGGTACAGGCACCAGCAAATCTACAAGACGCTGGGCTCACCCGCAGCTTTGCCTGGAGAGGCTGATACCCTAGATCCTAGAAACACAGAAGCGTGGTGGCTCTTCCCTGTGGAAGAGGCAGGATGGCTGTTAACCTGTGGTGGGTGGAAGGCCTTCTCTGGGAGAAGGTGTGTCCTGGAGGGAGCTGCACTGCTTATGTTGCTGTGCAGCGAGGGCAGACCTGCTCTCAGCCCAGCAGGAAGCACTCGGGTGCTGCGGGAGAAGCGCAAGGGGAAGTTTGCTTCTTGAACTGCCTGGCCCCTGCGCTGCAGAGCTTCACTGCTGGGTGATCACTGGCATCACAAACACACACTAGGATGCTGCTGGTCCTCACCACAACTGCCAGCAGCAGTGAGAGTGCCAGAGAGGTACTGCAGGGAGCGGTTTCCATGACAGCCCTCCCGAAGCACCTCTGCCTCTCGAGCAGCCCTGTCTCCAGGTGGACAGGCACAAAGCCGTGCAGGTGGCGAGGGCTCAGCGCCATCCTGCCCTCCTCGTCAGGGCTGGCTGCAGCAGCCTGGGCTGGCTCCCGCTCTCTGGGGGTGGTGTGGCACAGGACTGTGCCAGCAGAGTGCCACTTCCCAGCCACACCTGGGTGGTGGTGGGGAGCCCGGCGGTGCTGTGGGGCATGGCACCCACCAGCAGAACATGGCAGGCAGGGCGTTGTGGACAGCTTGGAGGGACTGTTGTGCAGACTTGGAGCCTGTGGAGGTCATGCAGGGCAGCACAACAACTTTTTGGCTTCAGTAGGCACGGTGTGGTTAGTGCAAGCTCTGGGTTTGCTGTTGTGCAGTTGGGCACAGCCAGGTTATCTCTGGGAGTCAATCAATCTCGCTTCTTGATGTCAAGTGCAATAGGCTTACGATGGCTTATGTAAATTTGGCATACAGAATTGAAAGCCATCCAGCCCAGCCTCTCCTGTCTTTCCTTCCCCATTGGTATTGGGACTCCAGCTGATAACATCTGGAAGGCTTTTCAGGCTGAAGGACCTATGTGTTGCTATGTTTTTGTATGGTTTTTAAGTTAGAAATAAAGTTTCTGTTTCCTACCTTCTTCTCACCCTTCAAGAATACCTTGTGGGATAGAAATAAGCAGCAGATAGAGATGAGCTGGGAAGCAGAGACTGCTGTCAGAGGATTAGTGACTTAACCGAGAAGAGTTGGTCTCCATAAGGCAGATTTCTTAAAAGCTGAGGAAGCTAACCCTGAGAGCCAGCCCTGTGCTCCACTCCCTTGCCAGCTTGAGTGGCTTTGGTCAAGCTCACGTGCCTTCCTGTACATCGCTTTCTTCCCCTGAAGGAAGGGGGAGGATGGAACTCTCTGAGAATGGCACTGCATATTGCTTAGCCATATGTCCTTTAAGCTGAGCAGCAAGCAATCATGAGATCTCTATGCAAGCGTGAACTGTCCAGCCCTCTTCGGGCTGGGAATCCAAATGTTAGTGCTAAAAGAAAAAAGAGCAGTTTCTTACCATGGTAACAGCGGTTCTGCAAGGAAATTAAGTATCTGTGCCTGGGCTCTGCTCTCCTCTGCTGGGTTTGGAGCTTTGCAGGAAATCCCTGGTTTCATGGGGAGCCACAGGGTTGGGCATGAACATAGAGGCTGCTTCTCCCGAAGCTGAAGATCAGTGTTTGCCCATCAGAAGATGGGTAGAATAATGCCGACTTGATTCTTAAAGGCCTTTGAGGTCTGTGGATGGAAAATATTAGGTAAAGGTTAGGTATTATCTGTGCAAACTGGTTTCATAGAGCCACGAAAAGGGGTCTGTGAAGGGGGTGACAAAACGATGAAGGCTGCTGCCTTAATCAGAGCTGTGTTTCTCTTCTTTCCCCTTTTCCTTCCGTTTCCAGTGTTTGTGTAAGTCTGTGTGAATGCTTGGAAACAGCTTTTGAAAACATGTTTACAGACATCTAATGAGACTTTTTGGAATGTAGCTAGTATTTAGAAAAGATAACAACACAGCCTGAAAACCCATGCATTTCCCAGTGAGTTTTGTTTGTATCTCCTCGGTAGAGCTTGGGTTTTCTTTTTCTCTTGTGATTCAAATGGAGCTTGAAATGGAAATAGCTCTGTTTGTTCACCTTCTTGTTTGCCAGCCGCTGTCGCTGACCTCAGCACCGTGCTCGGAACAGGTTTGCTAATCATTTTGACTCTTCCTGATGGCTTTTACAGTAAGAGACTTCAAATTATGGAGGTGCTGCGCCTCAGTAACCATCACCAGCGGCTCTCAGAAGCAAATGCTGATTAAAGCAGAAGCATCGTGAGCAGGTGTAGGAGAGGGCTGGCTCCCTGTGGCTAACCGGAGTGTGAGAGGTCCGTGGAGATGCTGGGTGTGTAACAGATGAGTCGGTCCCATGTTGGTCTTGCAGTGCCCTGAGCAGCCCTCCTGAATCAGGGGCACCTCAGCATACCTAGAACTTAGCAAGCACTTCAGTGTGTTTGGGCAGGTAAGGCCCAGATCCTTGGCCTGACTTCTGCTGGGTGAAGAGTTGCAGCAGTGAGTGTGCCAGCTCTGACAGGCTGCTGATGTTGTACTGGGAAATACCTGCGAAGGTGCAGAGCACAGCACCGCTTCTTCCCATCAGTGTCTCAATCCTCTGACCAGCTTGGTTTTTCACTGTGGGTGCTGGGTTTCTGTTTTCTCTGTTCAGGTGAAGGGAACACTTGCTCTAACACCAGGCGTGTAACACAACTACAGTAAATGTTCTTACAAATCCTACAAATAGCCCAGGCCCTGATTTTTAAAACCAGGACTAGAAGGAGTTACAAAACACCCTTTGAGCTTGCACCACTGATGCATGCTGCTGAGTAAGTGTACAACGAGTATGTTCCCCAGCAGTGTGTGAGCTGTGTGGCTGCCCAGCTGGGAGAGCCAGGCATGCCCCAGGAGCGTGCCATGCTCTGCATGTTTGACAGTGCAGAGGGAAAGATGCATTGAACTGTGTTTGCCAAAACCAAAGAATTATTTCCTGTATCTCTTCCCACTGGTTCCTTCGGAGAGAAGGGATGTGTGAAGGTCTATTGGGATAACTGGATCACATCCGGCAGAGGCTGTGCAGTGAGATCCTGTGTGGAAGGCATGGGTTACGGGCAGGGCTGCTGCTGCAGAGGTGTGCCAGTGTTTGTATCAGGGGCAGTGGGTGGCACTGGCTGCCCACATGGAAACCGGCCCCTCTGGTTTAATCGAGAAGGGGCCTCAGCGAGTGGCTGGGCTGGGGGGTGTGGGGCCCTCTGCCCTCCCGGGTGCAGCGCTGGAGGCTGGCACACAGGGTGGCAAGCAGGGGGGAATTATCTTCTGCCTAATCAAAGAAAACACTGGTTTTTCTGAGCTACCCGTGCCTCTTCTGACAATGGCAATTGCTGCTTTTGCCTTACATTAGTTAATGATCGCTGTTTTATTTAATAAATTGGATAAAAAATAAACAAGTTAGAGCTTGCTATCGACCTATCAATTACAATGTCTGATTACTCCTCTGGGGAACATATGTAGTCATTTGTCTTGACATTTTGTTAGAATAAGGTGGTATTGTGGGACCAATCCACCTAATTCCTTACTCCCTGGGGCCATTTAGTGTACTTAGCTGTTCGAAAGGTGATTTCTGAAGCATGACAGCTGTTGGTGTTGGGGCCATTGTGTGGTGAACAAAACGGGTTATATTTGACTCGTGTGCTGCCTTTGTATCAGTGATACAGAAGCCATTTCATAAATTAGATACAACTCTTCCCCAGGAAATCGTGTTACTGCTTTGTATGTCGTTGTTGGAGCACGTTTGGAAAAAACCCAGCAAACCAAGCTGGTGGTGCAGGAGGAGATGTCTGAGCGTGGCATGGATGTAGGTCTGTTGGGTTTGTCCTGCTAGCTGCTGACATTCCTGACCAGCTGTTTTGGTTGATGAGGTACATTACAAGTTTCTCTTCGGGTTCCTTTTACCATTTCATTAATTTTAAGAGCCCCGTTTCAGCCAAACATCACTAGTAATTCGTCCTGCAGAAGGCACTGCTTTTCTAGACAGCTGCAGTGCTCTGTGTGCAGCTGAGAAAGCCTGGCTGAGTTGTGTCCTCAGAGCTTGCGGGCCTGAGGGGTTGAGTGCCAAGGGTAGCCTGAAGGCGTAGTACCCTCCTTGCCTGTTGGTGGTACCCATAGACCCCTGCAAGCAATGCCAAATGTTGTGGCTGGGGCATACCCACTTGGTATGTCACAGAAACCTAGCCCAGGTTTTATTTGACACAGTGGGGGATGCCTTTAAACGCTGGCATCAGCAGCTCCTGTGTCTCAGTCTCCTCCAGTGCTGTGCTTCTTGGTGGGACAGAAATGCTCTTCTCAGTTTCTGAAATGTGGAGATGTTACATCTGTATTTTCATTTACAATCAAAACCCTTTTTGCTGGCAAATCCCACTGTAAGAGGTGTTTGCCCAGGTTAAAAAGCAGTGCCTTTGGATGAGGTGGTTGTGCCTATTGGTAGAGACGTGTCTCTGTGATGCCGGTTTGGGCAGCAGTAGAGGGGGTCTGGCTCAGCCGTGGCTGGTCCGGCCGGTCCCTGGCAGGGACTCCTGCAAGGCTGTGGGCACGTGCTAGATTTTGCATGTCTGGCCCCTCCATTCTGCACCTTCCACGGGCTAGGGTACTTTTTGAGACTTCTTCTGGAATTTTCTTAGCAAAGTCAGGTCCCTGAGATGAATCTGGCTCACCACTGGATGTCATCGTCGCTCTGTGACGAACTGCAGCCAGGGGAGCATTTATCTGGCAGTAAAAAATAGTGTTGCCTGGCCAGAGAGGACATTTAGCTTTGCCACGTTTGAAATGACTTGCTGTAGAGGGAGGGCAGGTCGCAGGTGCGAGGTCTGTAACCCTGCGGTGAGGTGTGGGACAGCCCTCTGGTGTGGTACGGTGAGTGCTCCCCCTTCTGCCCAAAGCTCTGCCGTGGGTCTCCTCCACTGCAAAGCTATGGGAGAAAGGATCCCTCGGGGGTCTCAGTGGGCTGTGCACTTACTGGGAAGGGCAATGTCCTTACCAGGGCTTTAAAATAAAATACTCATCTTCCTATATCGAGTTACACTGACAACTAATATATAGAGACTATATTTCTACTGTAATTTCATAGGAGGAGTTTAGTGGGCTTAATTGCATTAACCCTCTGCCTCCTATTTGTAAGAGAGGAGAAGCTGTTAGAAGTCCTAGACTGCTTCCTGCTGAAGTGACATGGGAGAGAGATGCAGGAGTGTCTGACAGGTAACAAGAGCAGCCCCGCGTTGTGTTTGACCCCTCAGCACGTTGGTGAACCTGCAGCTCTGTGTTCTGTGGGGCGGGAGGGCACACAGCCCAGCGCAGTCAGGAGAGTGCAGGGTGCTTCCCTGTCTGTCACCAGAAATGTGAAAGCTCCACATACTTCAGGGCAGACGAAGTACCCTCAGTGTTATCTCTTGACCCTTTCTTGGACGTTTGCTTAGAGAATTCTGTTGGCTAGTGAGACCTGGAGGCATAAATGAAAAAGAAAACGCACAGAGCTTGTTGTCTTAACCAGTGCTAGGAAGAATGGGAGCTGAGAAGCTAGTGACTAACTCTTTGTAGTAAGATTTTTGGCTAGAGTATTGATCTCTGTGACACTGGAATAGGAGTTTACTTGTTTGACAGCATGGCTTTCAGTGTAGCTGCTCTGTATTTAAGCAACAAGAAGGTTAATCCGATCATCTTGGAAGAGAGTTTTCAACGAAACAAGCACAGACACACAAGATACAAGTTACCAGTGAATTTACAGGAAAAATGTTTCCAGAAATATAACGGCAAGAGTAAAAACTGCTCTAGAAGGTATAAAAATGGCCCTAGCACTACATAAATATATATATATTCCCTGTGTGTTAGCAAAGTGGTGCTGTGTTATAGAAGGGGGTTGTTTTCTGTTCTCTTGTGAGAACTCCATAGCATCTTTTCCAGGGGAAGCCAGACCATTAAGCTCTGCTAATTTTCTGTGACCTATTAAACATGCCCCTATTTCAACATTTTAGTGCCATTTATCTGCTGTATGTTACCTTGTGCTGTGCACAGAACAATCATGCCATTAGTCGTGCCAGTGAGCCATAGTAAGCTTTGTGTGAAGGCAGGGTAATGCCTTACTGATGGTTTAATGGTTCTTAGCGACTTTGCTGGGTTCTGATGCATTTCTCTGACATCTTACCTGTTTATTTTCTTTACAGCTGAGTTATGCTTTGAACCACATAAATAGAAAGCTGATTCTGGACTCGAAAGCGTCTGTCAACACCAGAATCGTGGTGGTTGGTGCCTCTGATGTTGGAATCTCTTTTCTGGAAACACTTGTGTTTTGGTGAGTTTGTCACTTCTTTTACTGGAAAGGGCATGTTACCTTCAGTTTGAAAGGGCTTCCTTCCTACACTCAGAAGCATGTTTGAGTCTGTGTCCAGGTAGTAGATGCTAAGGCTGGAGTGGCTGCACATGGCAGCTATAGGTGCTGACTCTGGGACTCACAAACTGGTGCTTTTAAGGTGTCAGAGAATTGAATGTTTTGGCCATTTATTCCATTAAGCCAAGAGTTTGTATTTCTATAAGAACCATTAATAACATCACAAACTAAAACATGAACAAAGAAAAAGTTGAAGTGCTTCATGGAAGTGATGTTGTTGGAGGAGTGAGGAAACAATGCCAGTTCCTTGGGTTTCTTAGTTCTGGACTTTCTGTAGAGCATCCCTTTTCAGGGTAAAACCATTTTCCTCTCATCCTCCTGCTCTCAGCACTTTCTGGGCTTTCAGGTCCACTCAAACTTCAGTCAGCAGTTCATGGGCATTCAGCACTCAGTGCAAAATGTCACAGAATTTATATTAATGTATGAATAAATTTAAGAAAGATTTATTATTATTTTTTTACATTTTCACATCGTCATCAGATAGTCTCCTGATCAATGTGAAGGCTTTTTAATACAATTTGGTTTAATTTACTCATAATTTTCTAATACTCTTTGCAAAGGTTACGTGCACTAAAAATAGCTGGATTGAATCAATTTGCAAGCTCCTAATCCTTAAAAAGAGGAAGTAGTTTTCTCCTCGTTATTCTTCATACTTAATTATTTTACATTATCAGTCACCATGGAAACACACAAATGTAATTCACTTACCTACAGAACAATTATTAGAACTAGATTTTACAAGTGTTTTCAACTTGTTTGAGACTGAAGAAATCTATTTTTCATTGAGCAGAGCAATCATCATGCGAATTACCTCTTCTGACTGGAGGGCTGCAGCAGGCTGCTCCTGCTCCCGGCATGCCGGGGCCTTGGCACTGCAGCTGGCGGCTCCGTGCGGGAGGTTCAGGGCTGGTGCTCTTGGAGCTGGTGCTCTTGGAGCAGTGCCACGGGGCAGCGGTGGGCACTGCTGCTCTTCTGCCCGAACCAGAAATGAGCTGTCCCATGTGTGCCAAGAAGAGGGAGTGCTTCTGGTCAGCTTACAGAGCAAGGCTTCCGCTGAGGCTCGCTGCCTTGCTGCTGGAGCTTCTGGGAATGGAGACTGGCACAGAGGTCAGGGCAGTGGTGTGCCCAGATCAGTGCCTGTCCCATCAGAGGGCAGTGCAGCAATGCTGCAGATGTGTTTATGGAAGGGGCTGCGAGCAGGGGAAGCTGCTTCTTGCTGCGTGGGCACTCTGAGCCCTGGTGAGCTTAACCTAATGCTGGATCTTGGTGTTCATGTTCCGCCCTCCTAATAGATGTCTCCTGCGGAGCGTATTCACGCACAGACATGTGTGTCCAGCCACGGGGCTGCTGTTCCTGGGCTGCATGTGAACGTTCGGGCAGCAGTGCTGGCAGTAGTGTGGACAGAGCCTGGCCTCCCTGCTGCACGGCGGCTCTTGGGAGGCGCAGGTGCCGGAGCGGCTCCGGAGGCTGCGCCGCGGCCGCTGACATCCCACACATCAGGAGCTGCCACAAGCTGGGCAGCGGAGCTGAGATGCTGGGGAAAGGGGGAGCAAGTTGCATCGTAAATTGCTGCAGTAATTAACTTCCCTGCGGGAGCGCGGCAAGCAGGGAAGGAATTGTGATTCCCACAATTCCTGCATGAGGCTCCTCCTGGGCAGTGCAATTATATGCTTCCTCTTGCACAAAGCCGGGACTTAGGTCACTCTCTGGTGCTAGGACCAGGCTTGTATAAACGGTGGCAGTGTTGGACCGTTTGTTGAAGCCGTGTAAACTTGGAGCGATGTCCAGTGCTGAAGGAGAAGCAGCGAGTGGACAAACCCCTGCTTGTGGAAAAGCAGCTCAGCCCAGCAACGCCAGCTCGGCCCCTATTGTTCTCTGCCCTCCGAAGTGTCAGCACTGGCTGGCGCTCCTGCCTCCCCTTTGTTGTAGGACAGGGAGAAAGCCCTTTCACTGTCAGGGTTTCTTTGGCTCGATTTACTCCAGAGAGAGGTTAAGCTAAAACGCAAGTTTTTACTTATTTTTAGTGAGTGACTTAGTACTGGGGGCAGGAGAAAAAGAAAAATTGCAAGGAAAAGAGTTTTATCAGGCACTCCAGTAAACGTATGCATGCCCCCACCTACACTTGCAGGATTGTGAGCCGCTAACACTGACACATTATCATGAATGAAGACCCTAAAAGGACTTTGATTCAAGACTAAAGCAAGTTTTTAAGAAGTTACCTTTTTTTTTGTCCCTGCTGAGATCAAGTATGCATATACTAGATTTATAAAAGAAAAAGTTTTAAATATGCAAGTACTCATTGAAAATGATATCTTAAAGTTATGTGCAAATGTAGGCTGTGTTTTCATGAACAGGGAATACCAGTGCCTGTGAACATGAGAAAAGGGGTGATGAGTTCGGTTCGGAGTTCTGCAGATACCAATTCTTGGAGGTGAAGTTCAGCTGCGGTTAAAAACCTCTGAGCAGCTGGAGTAGGGGGTACCGAGTGGCAGAGCCCTCAGTGTTCCCCGGAGGTATATCCCGATGCCTGTAAGCATTTTGGTGCTTTCCCATTCCCACATATGGAGGTGCTGGAAAGGCTAACCTCACTCCCCAGAGCTCCCTTCCCCGGAGGGCAGGACTTTGCTGCCGCTTGCTTTCTTTGGTCACTTATAAGCAGGAACTTACAGCAGCAGCATTAAGCCAGAGAGACATGCACTGCAGGACCACAGCACCTTCGGTGTGTGCAGTGCATGGTGCAGAGCAGCATGCCAACCAGCACACCCACTGGATGAACAACACGCCAACCAGCACACCCTGACAAGTTGGGCTGTGAGAGTGCAGAAAGCTTGCTTGCAGCAGCATCGTGTCGCAGGCTCAGGGGTAGTGAACCAATTAGCTTTTTATCCAGCTCTTTGCATATAGCTGTGGGAAGCGTTATTGTCTTCTGATTATAGGGAAAACCCTTTCTAATCCATGGGTTTGAAAACCTCCTTAATCCAACCCCTGGTGTAAACAATGGCTGGCCCTCGGAGGACGGTGGGTATGGACATGATGTGCCACACAGAGTAGCAATAAATGAATAGTGGCTGAGATCACAATATTTTGTGGGGAATACATTCCCCTTCACATGTGGGTACATTAAAAGAATTGCTCCATTTCAGGAAGCAAATGGACTGAAGTATGTTTCTGTCAGAGCCCTCAACTGTTTCCTTAAAGCAGAATGAGAGTCTGGCATGGGAAGGGAGCGAGGTTTTGTCTGCAGGGTGGTTTCTCCCTTTGTGAGTGAAAGGTGTCCAGGCTGAGCTCAGGGATTTCTTGGAGCGCGGTTCCTGACCGAGCAGCTACGACTGCCGTTATCTGGCAGCACCGTGTTACACAATATCCTGCACATCTGTCCTGTTTGGCAATAGTTAGCATAATGCTTGCTGTTTAATTAGGCTTTTTATCTTTGCATTTGTCTGAGAACATCTGAAGCCTTCCATGTTGCCTGTCACTAATTAGTTGACTAATTAAATAGTTAGTGCTTACTTGCTGATCACAGAGCTAACACGTAATGAATGGGTTAGTGCTCTTCATTGTTTTATACTATCTATCTTTGCCACGTGAATTGATGTGCATGTGCTTCCTTCTGACTGCCTTTTTTGCATGCCACGGCAGCTCCAGAACAATGTTGTAGCCGACCATGTGTTGGGTGTCACCGGGCCGGCGTCCCTCAGACATTGTTGCCTCCCCTCACTCCTGGTGAATGGAGATCAAGCTGTGACAGAGATAAATACCACAGGTCATATCGCGCCTTGTTGCGCAGGCAGGGCCACAATGAGCGTTGTCAGTGACTGAGGCCAGACATGAACTAGGGGAGAGGATGTGGGTCAAGATCAGCCTTCCCAACAGCCATTTGATGTACCTCTGCCAAAAAATGATGCTCCATTAGCATTGGTGTGTGGGTATTTTGTAGCTCTGCTCTTACTTCAGAGGCAGTCCTCAGTTTCAGGTGATTCTTTCAGCTGTGAGTACTTGCCCTTCAAACACAGGCAAACATTTGTCTGAGCCCAAGCTGTGTTTTCGTGCTTGGAATTTGTGACTGTAGATTTTTGACTGTTTATCTATGAATGCTCACAACTTCTCCTTCCATGTTAAAAATGCTTTGGGAAATAGTAGTGCTCTCATAAAAGGCCTGCTTCAAAATTGAAATGACTCACCAGGACTCTGATGGGGTTCTGTTTTGTATTCATCATACCTCTCCTGGTGACTAAGCGTGACATCAGTGTGGCTGCTTCAGCAGCTCGCACAGAGCTCGGTAACCCAACTGCCGAAGCATCTGGTAGCTCTCTGCTCAGTGCAGCTCAGAGCAAACCAAGCAGCACTCTGAGCACAAACAGTGTGTGCAGGTTTCCCAGCTCTCTGCTGCAGCGATGGAGCAGAGGGGCTTTCTCTTCTGCTCATGCTTCAAAGAAAGCGAAATAAACTTGTTTCTTGGAGCTGTTGTGGAGGGGTCACTGCTGAGCGCTCTAAGCAGGCTGTAAGCTGGGTTGCTTTTGAGGCACAGGAGGACTGTTCAGACTGCTGCAGGGAGGAGATTAGTTGGCTGGTTGTCCTCACCCCTCTCATGCCAATTGGATTCCTGTTCATGCTTCCATGTGTGTGTACTCTAATAGACAGTGATGGTTGCTGCTTGAAGGTGCTTGTTTCTGAACGCTTGATGAGATGAAAGTTTAAGCTTTCTCTTCTGGATTGCTGTGATTACCCTCCAGATCCCAGGAAGGAGAGGAGTCTGAAGGCAGCATACATGGAAATGAGAGTTGGGAGCAGAGGGGATGTAGTGACAAGGTGGTGGATCTCTACTGCATGCTGTGTTCCCCTGATGCCCTGAGCTCGTGGTGCGGGTTGGGTAAGCAGGATGGAGCTCCACAGTGCTTCTGGTACCCGTGCTCCTGTGTTGCATTGTGGTGTGGATGGGGACACATCCCGTGGCATGGCTCGTTGCCCAGCAGCATGGTGGTCAGTAGCATCCCTGTGAGCTACGTGGCGTGGGCTGTTTGGGAAGGAGCTCTTGAAGAAGGCTCCCGTTGCCCTGGTGAAGAGATGGGCACCGCGTGGCTCTGCGGCGCTGCACCTCTCAGAGCTATCTTGTGTTGAGGGATGCAATATCAGCGAGGCAGCTGTGCTCCTCAGGCTGCCAGGGCTGGAGGTGCTGTGAGGCCCAGATCCGCAGCTGCTACATGCAGATGTGTGAGATGAGGGATTTTGGCCTCCGCCAGCCATGCCCATGGGCTGCCAGCTTTCTGTCACGAGGATGAGGCACTGGGCTGGTGCCTCAGAACATGCAACTTTTATGAGTGTCTTCTCTTTCTGCGTGCTCTTGCCCTCAGGAGGAAGTCCTTGGCCATAAGCTGGGACAAAAAGCTTGTTGGTACAAATCTCAAGCCCTTCAAACTCAAGGGAAGTCTATCTTTTGACACCCATGGGCCTTTCTGGGGTGCGTGCTTTTTCATCTCTCTGAAGGCAGCATTGCCAAATCTGCACCCAGCAGCCTCACAGTTGAAACAGTAGTGTCCCCTGTAATAATCTGGAGAATGGGGGTCTGGTAAGCAGACAGCCCTGAAGAAACCCTAAATGCTTTAGTTCGAATGTGGGTATTGGCCAGTAATATTAACAATGTCCTGTGAACCAGCTGGGGTGTGCACTGTGTTATTCACAGCAACATTCGTACAGGAGCAGACAAACAGCAACATTTCAGCCACACTCTGGTTTTACTGCCCAATTTATGGTATCTTTATTTGTGAAAAATGGTGTTGATGTCTCTCAGCTGTGATTTTGAATCTGTGAGGTGATTAGATTTAAACAGCCAGATTCTGTCACTACCAAGGCCGCCATCAGGCATCCCTCATTTTCTGTCTAGAGAAATAATTGCCTTGTTTTATCCTTTGAACAGGATGAAAAGCTGAAACATTTATGGAATGGAAGTTGAAATTTTAGTAAGGAAAGGCTCTTGCCGAAGCAGAGGTGGGCTGGTGCCTGGATCTGGTCAAACTCAAAGCCAACGTTGTTTGAGCTGGCAGGCGCTGTAGCCATGGATGTCTCCACCTGAAGTGGCTGCTGGGCCAGGCACTCTGAGGGAAGAGCAGTTCGGATTCCCCTGTTCCATCACCTGGCAGTTTGCACTCAAGGGCTTTGCTGTCCTGGTTTTACTGTGCTGGATCTGGGAGACGCCTTGTGTGAATGCTGTGGTGTCCCAGCGCGCTGCCTCCCAGGGGCTCTGTGGCTGGGCTCCCCGGCGAGTCCTCATTAGCAGAGGTCAGGCTTGGCTGCAGGAGTTCAGTTTGTGGTCGCAACGTCTCTCTGTATGGAATGGCACAGCAGCTCATGTCTGAGCCTAAATACGACACTAAAGGAGAAAATAGGCTTGGGTTTAAGCTGAGTTAGAAGTTTGCTGTTAAACACTGTCCCCCAGGCTTGTATGCTACCTGTGTTTGTGGTACGTGGGTTCCTAGCCTGGTAGACACCTTGTGAGTACCAGCAGGATGCAGAGTCACAGGGACTTAGTGGGAGGTGGTGGAGGGAGGGAGAAGCCTAGTGACAGCATGGCAAAGGTCAGCATGGGCTGAGGAGCAGAGTGTGGAAAGAATTAGTCTAACAGAGGAAAAAGGACTCAAGTGAACTACAGTAAAGAGCCGGGATCAGCGGAGGAGAATGGTGCAGAGACGAACAGGGAAAGGGGAGTTGATGTAGGTGAGGGAAGCAAAGGTGGTTGCTGAGGGATGAGGGGTGGTTGGAAGGGGTTAAAGCAGTGACAGGGACAGAAGGGTGGCCAAGCTGTTTCAGAAGGGGGAGTTACAATCTGGATGGGAGTTTGAAAAAAGAGACTGGAAAAGACAGGTTTAGTAACGCTCAGGGAGACCGTGGGGTGATGTAAAGCTGGCAAAAAAGGAGAAATTGGAATTGAAATGAAGCCGAGTCAGAGCACCTAATGTTTCTGATTGTATTGCCTAGGAAGAGGGTCGGGACAGACAAGCATTGCAGTCACAAGACAGGAGGGGATCTAGGGCCAACCACTTAAAAGAAAAAAGCAAGGGACTAATTGATCTTTGCTAGGAGGAGAACTGAAGTTTAGCTGCAGAGGAACAGCTTTTGAGAGGGGGTGTTGGAGGAGGGTTGGCTGCCACGGGGAGGGACACCAGGTGATAAACTAGTGTTGGGGAGGGGGCATGGGTCAGAGCAAAGGAGGAGTGGGAAATTTTTGTTGAAGAAAAGGAGGTAAAGTGATGGTTCCAGGGGCAGCAGAAGCTTTGTGAGAATAAGCCTGTCTTAAACAGGAAAAAAACCCCCAACTTGTAAGTTCATGCTTGATTGGCATTATCCAGTTCAAGTAGACAGAATCATAGAATGCTTTGGGTTGGAAGGGACCTCAAAGATCATTTGGTTCCATCCCCCAATAAATGTATGCTAACAAATATGGGCCAGAAGTAAGAGTTAGCACCATGGAAAACGGAGCACTAGCCAGTGCTTCTAATGGGGGCAAAAAATGTGGCTATCTTCACAATTGTGCTCATAAATTTTATGTCTTGTGATAATGAGCACTAGAATTCAACACCCAGCGAGTGCCTTCGAGTTCTTCTATGTAGAATCAAAGTTCAAAGTCTGGAGAGAGGCCCTGGAAGGAAGAGCTGCCAGAGACACCCGCAGCAGCCTCCAAGGGTGCTGGTCAGTCACTGTTACTTGGCTTGTTAATGGTTCTCACTAAGATGACAGTGGTGGTGACAGCAGTGGCTTCCATGGCCTGAGCTTACAGTGGAATATGGCATCTGTTAGAATTAACCCCCAGTAAAGCTGGTGGGAGCTTCTGAGAAAACAGTGCTTCAATAAAAAGCCTTGTTCCATTGAAAGGTATGTTCCTGGAGGAAGAGCACTGTTTCCAGGAGGAGCTGCCTGGGACATGACAGAGTTTTTGCTGAGGTGTCATTTAATGAAAGCAGCTCTTCTGCATCTTGATTATTATTTTTTTAAAAATCAAAATCAGAACCAAACATTTTCCTCTTTATCTGTTCTGAACGACTCCGAAGAGCTTTCGGAGTTCAGAGGGATGGTGAATGTCTTGGATTGGAGGTAACTGTGTTCTGGGATGGGGAAGGTGTGAATTCTCCCACTCAAGAAACAGACTTACCTATCCCCTGGTGTGGAAGCAGCAGTCAAATTAAGTGTGAGCTACTGACACTTAGATTCGCTTGCCCTTTTCTTTTGGTTGGTGGTTTTCTGGATAGGTCTGTTGCTGGTCTTGGGAGGACGAGTCACAATGGGCACAATTTACAGAACAGAAAAATACGTGGGAAACCCCTTTCTTGACCCTTGCATTGAAAAGTGTCCCAGTAAAGACTTTATTGTTATCCCTTCTTTCATTGAGGAAATTCATTCACAATCTTAACACTTTTTCCTGAGGTTGATCCAATGGAGAACTGGCTTATCTTTGTTTACCCGTAATTAAAGAGGGATAACTTGTAGGTGGACATCTGTTGGTCAGCAGTTAAGCTGGAATCCCGTTCTGAGGTCGGTAATTGATGCACTTACATAAGGTTCTTGAGAACAGACGCTTTGGGCAATTGTTGATACAAACAATAAGCCCTTTCTGCTGCTTCTGTTACTGACTCTCTCCCTGAGAGCTTAATAACTGCGTGTTGTGGGATCAGTTGCAGGGCTGCTGGAATGGCATCGCGTGGCATCGCGGGGGGAAGGGTTCTGCTGTGCTTTCACCCATCTCCACATGTGGCTTTGCGCGGGTCCTTCCTTGCCTGAGCCAAGCAGAGCTGCCCAGGGAGTGGGGAGAAGGGCAGAGGCCTTCACAGCTCTGCCAGCAACAGCAACGGGCTTTGTCTGAGCAGACAAAAGCAGTTTGGGGTAGCAGCAGTATACAGACCTGTACTCACAGCGTGCCCACAGTCTGCAGTGCAGGTAGCATCTTTAGTCTTCAGTGAGGATGCAGGTGAGCTGGGCGTCCTGGGTTGGTGCTGGCACCCTATGTTCAGGTGGGACCCCTGTTTGGGATGTTGTGTAGGGCAGGGAGGTGTGTTAGAAAATCTTTTCCTCATGGAGACGTCCATTCTTCCAGCCGCCACATCTGAACCCTTGTTCTTGAAATGCTCAGGGTGCTGATCTTGCCTTACAAATAGCTTAAAAATCCTACTCTGGGTGAGTTGTTACATCCTTTGGGAGAAGGAGAGCTGCTGTCTGCACCTGGGTCTCACAGTGAGACTGACACCCGGGCACGGTGAGCTTATCGCCTCCTGGGGCTTCTTTTTACCACGCTTTTCTGGGCTCCTTCCTCCCCACAAACCTCCTCAGGTGCCTTTCTTTGTTGCAGGACAGAGGTTTCTCTGGGTGCAGAGCTTTTCTGCCTCTGGTGCCCAAACCAGAGCACTTGTTACTGTTCTGAGAAGGAGCCAGAGCTGTGTTGTAACGCGGGTGACACAGGGTGCTGCTCTGCATAGGTGGTAACTCCAGGTTCAAAGGTTATGTGTGTGGGAGAGCAGTGCACGTAGCTGCTGGTTTCAGTAGCCAGAGGCAGCGCTCTCTGCTCTCACCCTGTTTGGGTTCAGCATTTATAAATGGCTGGGAAAATATGTAAAAAAAAGTGTGATGCTTCATTTCAAACAAATTGAAGCACTTAGTTTGTGCTAGCTGCTTCACTGCTCTTCATCTTTCTCTGTAACAGAAGCGATTTGACTTACTATTTGTGATAATGAGGGGTTTAATGAAAGCAATTAATTAAATCATTTGTTCAGGCAGCTCCCACCATCTAAACCTCCATCATTCACCACGCACACAGGAGAGAGAACAGGTAGCGTGGTAATCAGGCAAAAAAAGTCCAGACAAAGTTATCAAGGAATACTCCAGTAGATTCAGGAGTGCCAGGATATAGGTAAATCACACACAAAAACTTTGCTGCTGCTGGTCCCTTGCTGTAAAGGGGCAGTGCTGCTTTATTTTGAGGGCAGGGGTGTTTGGGCTTCTCTCGTTCATGCGATGAAACCCAATGCCTTTTACTTATTTCCCTAGATACTCTAATCCCTCCCTGCCTCACCAGTGTCTTTGAGCTGTTCCTCCCTTTGTATCCACAGCAACACGAATCCCTGCTGGAATTATTTGCTTCTAAAATGCAGGTGCATTTGTTTAATGCTGCGTTGGTTCAGGCTCTTGACTTGGAGACTCTTTCACCAGGCGCTCTGCTTCGTGCTGGGCGTTGCTGCCTGTGTTAGAAGCATGCAAGGTGCTCGCTCTCCTAACACATTGCCTGCTGCCCAGAGTCTTTGGTGGGTTTCAGTTATTAAAAACTTTCAGTCAGCAGTAAGGGATCCAAGGCCACAATAAACAAAGAAACAAGCCACCCTTTTGCTTGCCTGGAAGTAACAGCGCTGCGTGGAGGGACGGGGAGGAGGCTGGAAGTGCGGCCCCCTGCAAACAGCTGCTGGCCAAGGTGCTCTGAGCCCTTCTGTGCCCATAGCTTTGGGTTAGCACCTGCAGCTTGCCTGGAGCCTCGCTGTTTAAGTGCCTATATATACATAGATATATATGTATTTAAATCCTGAGGCATGCTACCTCCAGGTCTGAAATCGGGCTTTTGCAGTACAAGGTACTAGGGGGGTTTACATAAAGATTGATGTAAAACATTCACAGATGCCAGCCCCTGACAAACTCTGATCCTTGGCTGAAGAAGGATTTTCCCTCTGTGCTTGAAAGCATGATGGCTGTGTACACGAAACCAGCCCAGGAGGGCAGTGTGCCCATGCCCTGAGCAGGGGCAGTGCCAGGTACCACCAGCTCTGCACCCCACAGCAGCGTGGCGCTTCGGTAGCTTCGACCCAGCTCTCTTTGTGCCTTGAGTTTGACTGTTCTCAGTGTAAAACAGGAATCAAAGATATGACTCGTTTCACCACAGCCTTCTAAGGAGATGCTAATCAACATTTTGATGCCTCCAAGATTAATGAATGGGAAACATGAATTAATGTTTGGGGCATATGGGAATGCCATGGGAGCGCTGAGGTAGAAGTAAATCACTAGTTAGTAAATCCTACTGCGTGAAAGCTCTGAATTGAAGCCTGGTGCTCAATGGGGAAGAACTGAACGAGGACCATATGACTGTGGAAACCCTGGATGGCTGCATGTGGACTAAATAGAGGTAGAGCATCTGCAGAAGAAAATAGTATGTGACCAGATCAATAAAGTGCCCCACAGTGCAGTCATGCGGGAGAGGCGAGCTCCTGTTGCCTGGGACCTTCAGTGTCAGGAAGATGGCAGACTTGCTTGTGCTGTTTTCATCCTAAATGCTGTTAGTGCAGATAAAACTTGTCTCTGCTATAACACCTGGGTTTGGAGCCCTGCAGGCAAGAGGCCCTGCAGCCTGTCCAGAGGTGTTTTCAGCTTGGAGCTGCAAAGGAACGTCAGTGCCGTGAGGGCAGGTGGGCTGGTAGGACGTCTGGGAGGTTTATGTGCTGTCACAGTGATTTGCTTTGGAACTGCATGCCCAGGAATGCCAAGGAGTCGTGCTGTTTGGGTGTGTAAAGCTGTTGCAGTTGCTCACCTTGGCACCCTGCTGTGGGATGGCATCCCGTGTGCTTCACAGTCAGCCTAGCTCTCGCTGGCACGGAGACCACTTTGTATTGCTCAGCCAGCACAATGCGGCCACAAATGAAGAGGAAGTTCTGTTTACACCCCCCCCTGCAGAGTGACCTTAATTTAAATGAGAATCAGGCCCATAATCTGTATAAATATATGCACTCTCTTACATTAAGGTTATTTATTACATTGTGCTCGGCCTGAGTATGCATGGAGATTTGCCATAGATGATCCATAATCCAGAATTAAACTATTAATATGCATTTTGAGAGGGGCAGCCATAACCTTGAAATTCCTTGGTTTAAGTATGACCTTTAACTTTGTTTGAATATATTTTTTAAACGTATGAATAACAAATTAACACTGGTTGATAAAAAACATTCTGATTCCTTTGTACCATTTGCATCAATCCATACTCAACTTGCAGAAAGCCTCCAAGATTAGAAGGCTTAATCACTCATAATATTTATTTGTTTTTAAATGTCAGATCACGTGTAGTTCAGCCTACTGTCAGTCTTGCTCCCCCTGTGCTCTAGGTTAACGAAAGCGCTGCGGAAAGCCCTGTTCTTTGGTGTCCAAAGGCACGCATCTTGGCCAAGCTCGTGTTGTGCTTGTACCAAACACGGTTGAACCGTGGCCTTCTGCTTTTTTTTCCACAGCCCACACTTGAAGTTCAACAATCTGACCTTGATTTCAGTCCATGGCCTTCCAGGAAAAGACCCGCCGGGCTCCAAACATAGAAGATTTCTAATTAACAGGTTTGATTTAATATCTAAACACTTCCATAGCTTCAAAGGAAAACATAACACTCTGTAATTCTTTGTGAACTTGTCTTAAAGTACTAGACAGATACATAGACAGCCTCAAAATAATCTGCCCTGTCTGGACAACATACATTTACCTGTGAAATGAGCTGAATAGAATTTTCACTTGGGGAATGTTGCTGAAGCACTGTCTTCGGGACAGCAACCCATCCTATTATACCAGGACACTGGTCTCTGCTTTCCAAGACTTTTTAGATTGTTCAGACCTCCAGGTTAAAGGAAAATGACAAAAGATGTATGCTTGCTTTTCAAATGCTATTTAGCCTTTAACTCAAATGAGGTTTGTTCCAAACAGCATTGAAGAAAAGAAGGGTTACCAATTTGTATGAGCGGTGTGTCCAGTGGTCTACTTCCAGCAGCCCCCTGGTGAGATGCAGACCCCAGCTGATGACAGTGGAATTTGGCTGGGTATACAGGAGGAATTGAGGACTGTTGATGAATTCAGAAGGCCTGTGGTGCCTCAGTTGTGCTGTTTGTGATGTGCTTGGTGCCTATCCCTGGGCTGGGGAGGTCTCTCTCCGTGTCCCGGGCAGAGCGCTGCCCCTAGCACTTACCTGCCCTGGGACTGCTGCAGAGCAGCTGAGGGGGAGTTTGGAAAGAGAGCCCCACAAGCTCAGCTTCTGTGCATAGCAAACAGAATTATCTTTTTAATTGTAGGAAGGGGTGTGTTTAAGTACCAGTCTAGTAAATGAAGGGATTATATGCCCACAGAAATGCATATACTCTTCCCTGAGTATACTGTAAAAAGGGAGTTGTAATAACAAAAGATCCTTCTTCAGTTGCAGTTCCTAGCTGCCTGGCCAGAATTAGCTGTTAAAATCTGAAAGCAGATTAAGAGTGAAAATTGAACTCTGCAGGAGATGATTTTTGAAAGCATCCCTGTGACTTTGGAGTGTCAGTCTCCTGGGAGCTGTGCACCTCAATTATAAAGGTGCTTTTGAAAACTCTCATCTGTCCTTGATGTCCATTTTATTTATAGATTTCTGCATGATTACAGTTCAGGTTTGTCTCTGGTTTTCTCTCCTTGTTTATTTGCCTTTGGAATTTGAGTGCAGAGGATGCTGAGCACCTGAGAAAGCCTGGTCATTCAGTCCTAAAATTTTTCAGGTCATGAAAGCAATTTGATTTGTTTCTGTGGTATCCAGTATGACGATTTTGGGACCTCAGTAATGACAATTAATGTGTAGCAATTGGCTGTTTCTGAATGTGTATCCTGGTACTAGTGCAAACCAGCAGCTGTTAGTGCTGAGCCTCCCTGGTGTTCTCTGCTGCAGTCTCTGGTGCAATGCACAGGCCTCAGGTGCTCGGACGTGGGCTGGGTCCCCTCCTGTTTAGTCACACTGCATTTAGGCCAGGGGAAGGCACTGCAATGTCTCTGATCGCTCAGCATCAATCGAAAGAAAAGCTCGTCAGTCTCAGACTGGCCATGGGCTTTATTGGTAGGAGGAATGTATTTTCTGCAGTGGCTTCAGCTCTCAGGCTGGGTGAGGCCCAGGGTGTCTCTACTGGCCATCCCCACTGTGTCTCAGAGGCGTGAGGCACAAGCAGGGGTGAGGCTCAGCTTCTTTTCACACAGGATGGGCAAGTTCCTCTTCTTGCCACATCACTGATCTCATACACCAGACATCTGCATAGCACCAGCCTTTCACTCTTTTTTTTGCTTGTTTAAAACCTGTTGCATTCTTTCTCATTAGATCCCACAGGCTCGTCCCTCTACAAAGCTATAAATGGGTCTGGGATTGGCATTAACCTTCAATTCAACTGGAAGAGTCTAATGTCACAGAATCTTGCCTGGCTTAAGTTTTTGGTGTGGGGAAGGTGTGGAGTTGACCCCAGCTCGGTTTGCAGAGTGGCCAGCAATGTCCGGTGTGTGTTCCTAATGGGCTGTGGCAAGACTCAGTGGTGTTCCTGAGTTGGAACAGACCCTGTTGGCAGTGCTGTCTCTCTGGTCCATTTTACAATGATGTACCTGTTGTACGTCTGCGTTGAAGGAATCTTCTTTGTCCTGTCATCTACATCTTCCAGAAGCCTTCTAAGCAGAGAGGGTAGTACAAATGCAATAATAAATAAGTATCCTGCTATTTGCTTAGCGGGGCAGGGTGGGGGCATGCTCTGAGTCACAAAAGATCTTTGGAAGTAATTGTAATTTTCATTACTGAGGCATTAAAAGAGGTTTTGTTCCATGTGGATTTTACCTCAGAATTGGCGTTTTAAACAGCGGGTTCCAGATGTTTGGTGCTCCCATCACACACAGGGATAGGTGGGATACTTTATGCTGAGGACAGGCTCTAATGCCTCGGAAACCTAGGAGCTGCAGCAGTAAGCCTTGCCTGCGGTTTTCCAAACTGAGAAGTGGTTTTGTGTTCCTGAGTGTTTCTGGTACTGACCCGAGTTAGCGCTGCTCAGAACATGTGCACTGCACGCACCCCGGACATCAGGTGTGCGTGTTTGTCTGTCTGCTGTGGAAAGGCTTAGGCCATACGGCATGCAGGGACAAAAAGCCCTGGAAACCACGACTTCAAGCTCTGCTGCTTGAACCAGGCAGACTGTGGTACTCAAGGTAGCTGCTCTGGAATTACAGAAGCTGCTGCCTGGTTTTAGTGTTGTCTGCTACCAAGTAGTGAAGATTCCTGTTTTTCGGATCGTCACTGTTTGTGTCTCGCTCTCATTTACCTGCTAATTTTGTTTTCTTTTGGCCAGGTGATAACTTCTCCTTTATTCCTGTTAATATTCAGCTCATCTGGCAGGAGAATTCAGTTGCATCTTGGAGACTTTTCAAAGTTCAGGGGCAATGAGACAGTTCAGTTGGTTTTCAGAATGTTTTTCTCTTGTGCTTTGCAAAGGGTCACCCAGGGAAAGCTTGAGACTGCTGCCTTTCACTTCCATCTCTGACATCCATGGGCCTAGCTTTCTATTTATTTCAGAACTTTGCTAGAATAATACTGTGCAGCACGGTGTTCAAATGCTGACGGTGCCTTCACTGCATGTGTGTGTCACTGTAGCTGCTACCGGCGAGGCTGAATGCCAAATGAAGCAGAAGTGGGGAAGAAAACCTTAGTAAGGAAGAGATTGTACAGGAGGGAGAATCGGGCTGATAAAACGGTGCAGGAGTCTCCTCCTCGCATCAGCTGCAGAGAGAAAGCAGCGCAGAGCATGTGTTCCTGCCTGTGTGTGTAAATGATGTGGTTGCAGAGCCCAGTGCTGGGGGGACGGTGTGGTGTGAGCAGAGAGTTGTCAATTTGTAACTGAGAATTTGATAATGACTAATGTCTTACTGCAGGCTGCCGTGCGCTCGCAGTGAGAGCAGGGCTGGAACCACTGGGGCACGTGGGCTGGCTCGCCAGATGTCTAATTAATGCCTGCTGTCAGCCGCTGAAATGTCACTCACTGGTACTCCTTCCTCACAGCCACTGCTTTCATGATGAAGATTATGCACAGATGTCACTTTGTTCCTGGGTTAACGTTGTGGTTGGTAAAATGACTGGCATAAATCGCCCTGCCAAGTACGTGGTTGTTTCCAGGGAGAAGAAAGTGCCGTATGACTACCTTGTTCTCTGCACGGGGCAGAAATACCAGGTGAGAGCTGTGACGGTGTGCTCGCTCCTCTCCACAGCCAGCAGTGCTGCTGGGATTAGCAGAGCAGCAGAGCAGCCCTTGCCTGGTGTATAACCAGAAAGCTCGCAGCCCTGGCGTGCAGCAGGTTGTGCTGGTTCAGTGTGGTGATGGAATTTGCAGGAGACAAGAGGTTTAACAGAATTTCCTACCCCAGCATCGCTGCTCGCTGTCGGATATTAAGCAAAGCTGCCTGTATTTTTGCCCCCATGACCATTAAGCCTGCTGAAGGGTGGGCCCGATGGACATGTGGTCCCAGCCACAGGAGACTTAACTCCAGCTGGCCCAACACAATTTGACCTTGTTTTGGTGATGGAGAGAATTCCTTTTCAAATTAATTACTCATCTCACATGGTGACCATGCCTAGGAACGTGCACAGAGCTGTATGCTTTTGTAGCACACCTTTTTAAGGTTCTGCTGAGGCCGAAGCTGACCTTTAGTCATGTGTGAAATGTGGAATCAAGCTCATCTCCGCTCTGACCAGCTCGTCTTCGACTCAGACATCTGTTCTTCCCTGTGGATCTTCACCTGGCCTTCAAACAGTGTAAACCAAGCGGCCATCTTTTTATAGCCCTGCTGCCTGCAGGGATTTTTGCCTTACTGGCTGGTTTTGGATAGGCATCTGTTGTTACTCTCTTGTTCTGGCACTGCTGTTTAATATGGTCACCCATACCCCATAGAAAATACGGGATACACGCACGTGTGTGTACTCAGACAGCACAAATCTATTCTCTCTGGCCACTGACCTGTTTGCTACTGCTGGGTGTTGAGGAGGGTTAGGATGTACAGGGATAGTGACCCCGAGGTGGTCTGATGGCTTGTGTCGGTGTCTTTTCACATCTTCCTTCACGGCTCTCAGAGATGCACTGTATGTTCACTCACTCCTCCCTTCGTTTCTTCCAGGTCCCGTCTCCCACTGGAGCAGATATCAGTAAGCTCCCAACCAACAGTGAAGTCACAAGGAAGTGGCCTCAGAGATACACAGGGAAAGTCCCTTCCAATCTCTTCACGCTCAGTGACAAGTGGGACTGCTTGAAGGCAGCACGCTGGCTGCAGGAAAACCTCGTCGGCTCGGAAGGTAAGGGCTTTGGTTAACACAGCATGTTACAGACATGCTTTCTAGACTTATTGTTGCTTTAATTCCATGGTGTAATTGGTGCCTGATTAATTCGAACAAAGTCTTTCATCTGCTGTGCTTTGTTTTCCAGATTAATTTACAATTTGTTGTCATTTTTGATACACAGCATATTTAGCTGGGAAAGAAAGGTTTGAGATAGATTAATTATCTATAATTACTATATAAACCAAAATGAGTCCCAAATGCAAATCTGGCTGGAGTCATTAATTACCCAATTAAATAATAATTTAATTAGCACATGTGTTTTTCTGTTGCATGGAAAAATATCTAAATTTGAGGCGTAACACAGAGAAAACAGGTCTGAATTAGGAAGTGGGGTTTTCAGTGTCTGTTGTCTCTGCGTTTGGTTACATCAGCTACAGGTTTCCACACACAGCTGTGTGGGTTCCTGTATTTTCTTTTTCACCTTTAGAACTGCACATTCAGGCAGATTTTTGTCCCCATAGCTGTGTTCCCTCAGCCTGTTCAGGTGTGCATTGCTCATACGTGCATTAGCTCAGTCAGTGAATGGGTGTGCTACTGAAAACATCTGGAATCATCCAGCTTCCCAGGGAAACTCTGAGCTGTCCACGGGCCATGCTGCTGAGCATGGGGATGAGTAAAGCTCTGCATCTGTGCTTCCTTCTCATCTCTGGAATTCTCCAGAGCCTAGTTTTGCCTTCAGTAAATACCACTGTACCTCATAGTTTATCTCTTCAAAACTGTGAGGTATTGTCTGCCAGATTCCTGCTAGCCTGCTTCAGCCAGGTGGGAATCCAAAGCCAGGCTTTGCTTACGTTTGGGGGAGAGGAGGCAGGTAGTGAAGCTGCCGGTGCCGGTTACGATACCTGTGCACAGGTGGGCGCCTCATCCTCCCACCTCAGATACACGATACAAGCTCTTCTCAGCTTGTACTTGCTCTTCCCTCCACACAGCCTGCTTCTACTTGTGCTCCTCCGATCCGGCCACTTGCTGTGTTTGTCAGAGGTGGCCTGGAGCCTGCTATGCTGAGCCCTGTTCTGCTGGCTGAGCCCCCTGGGGGGCTGGGCTGGGAAGCAGCTCCCAGTGGTGCCCAGCACGGCAAGTGCATGGAGCGACTGGGCTGGCGCAAGAACCCAGACGATGCAGGGCGACTGCGCCTTCGGGACCACCTCTAGTTCTGCAGGTCTTTTAAAGGAGAGTGTTAATCACAGAGCTTCACAATGTGAGTCTTATTAGCCTAATTGGATGGAATCTTCATTTGGTGGCACTGATTTGGAGAGCAGCTTTTAATTAAGAGTTAAGGTAGGGGTTTTAATTGCTTTTCTTGCCTCTGTGAGCAGTGCCTACCGCTTCCTTCTGGAGGAAATCAGCGGATGTTGTTTGTGGGTCACGAGTGGGCTCGGCCTGGCCTGGCTGTGTGTGCACACCGCTGTGCTGCCAGCACGGGCAGCAGCGCCTCGGTGAGGAGAGGTGCCCGGGGAGGCTGGCTGGCACCCGGCAGCAGGCGCTGCTCGAGGAGCTGTGGCAGAGCAGTGAGCCACGGCTGCCGCTGCCGGCCCCTGCTGGCTGCAGCGGGGTGTCCCGAGCTGGCCGGGGGTATTTGGCCAGCTGGTTTGCTGGTGGCTCCAACCGGCCTCCTGCTGCTGAGGGCCCAGGAGCAGAGCCGAGCGGCTGCCTTGCCCGCTGCCACCACAGCTTCTCTGGTGGAACCCCACCACCTAATGCGAGTCACCTATTACAGATGTAATTGTGACTGACTGAAGCTCATCTTCGATCAGCCCGGCGCGTTCCATGAAAATAGGATGGAAGTCAAGGAAGGAACAAAACTGCTTTAATAGCCCAAAATGGAGCAATTTTTTTTTCTCTTTACCTAAACATAGTTTACTGCCTTATTAAAAGGATGTTTGTAGGAATACTATCACATTAAAATTCCAGCGTGTGAATCACCAACCAGAGGCACTGATGCTCTAGCTAATACTACTCTTTCTCCTTTAGCTTTTGCAAACTAAAAAAGATTCAGGTCATGCTGGGGTCACTGAAATCTTGTGCTTCCACTTGTGGGAAATGAATGAGCCTGCTCTGCAGCAGAACGCTGACATCCTAGTAGTAAATGATAAAACTGCTCTAACGATCTTTATTTATGGCTGCTTTTCTCCGTGGAAGTTTATTGTGTTTACTCACAGATAGAGATATTTTCATGTAGTTAAACAATAAAAGCATCCTGAGGAACTGCTATCTGTCCAGTGAACATAATTTCAGAGCATAATGAATATCTGTAGTTCCTAGACTACTAGCACTGTAATCTAAAAAGCCACTAATAAGCACAGCCGTAAATTGTTGATTTACAGGAGGTCAGTAAAGGAGCATTGCTTTCCTTGATCTAATGCAGTTGTATTTAATGTTACCATTTAAAACAGAATTTTAATTTTCCTTGAGAAATGCAAGGGCTTGAATCTGATCTGTATATACAGAAATGCCAACGTGTAATGCAATCAGGGAACTTTGCCTGCAGAGAGGCTGGCTCTGCCCAGCAGTGAGCATCTCTCACCCGTACTCGCCAGCCTCCAGTCTCACTGAAACTTTGCTAGGCTGTGCCTTTGGCAAGCGCTTCTCATTCCCCTTTCCCAGCCTCTTCAGCTGCTCATGTTTTCCACCCCTTGCTAACTGAAGATGTGTGGATGCGATGTGAGGCTGTCAGCATCCACACACCATGTTCTTGCCTGCACTGTTAGCACACCACTAAAAATGAATATATTGGAGTTTGCATTTCATCAGTCATTTTGCTTGCTTACTCCCTGCACTGCACCCTGCTGCAGCAGTGAGAAAAATGGGCTGGGCTTGTGTCTTCCTCCTCCTGCGGCGCGGTCGTGAGGACAGCACTGCCTGCAGAGAGGCCTCCTGGCAGGCACCAGCAACGAGAGGGTGGCTCCAGCCTGGAAAGCCAGCTTAGCAATGGAGGTGTTGGGCAGAATTCCTGTTGTCACACAGTATACAAACTCTTTGTTACATTTATGAAAGGAGCAAGATCTTCCTCATGTGATTCCAGAGGAAAACGTGTGAGGGCAACTTTGCTCTGTCCCTGTGAAGGCTGATGTGAACAGTAAAACTACACTTCCCATCGATTCTGAGCACGTACAATCACAGGGCAATTCTTCTCTCTGGCAGTTATGAAGAGAGATGTTTATTTGGTGGCCGCAAGTAGCCAAACTGATACGGACAAATAAAATAACCTTCTAGTCAAAGAGGAATGATAGAACATCTGTTAACAATTTTTATCATTAATATTCTTGAGAGCTAGGGCTTTGTGAATGCTCGGTTTAGCATTGCTCTGTGTCTCATGCAGTAAAACATGGTCCCAGTGAAATTAGTTTAGCCTGTGAAAGAATAACATTTGGGTTGTGGGGGATGCTGTCACTCCTAGTGAGACACAAATGCCACTGCTGAGACAAACATGGCAGCTGGTTGTGTGAGGCGCTCTCTTACCTGCTCATCACACTTACTGCAGTGCCACGTAGGAAAAGAGACACTGCCACAAGCCAAGCCCAAGCCAGTTTTGCAGGGAAGCCAGCCCTTTGCCCACATTCTCATGGCAGTTGCTGCTGTGTAACACAGGGGAGCTGGTGCCAGCCACTCTTGGTCTCTGTCAGGCCATTCCTGAAACGCCTCCTACATTCCAGCACTGGTCTTGAGTGGGATCCACCCTATGCTCTTCCCTCAGTGCCACACCGCAAGCTGTTTCCACAGAGAAACTTCTGCTGTGTCATCAGCCCCCTGTACAGGGCTCTGTGTCCTCTGTGCTACCCCAGCTCCAGAGACCAGGTGAACTGGGCTTTGTACCCTGCCTGGAAGAGCGGCGTTTGCGCTGCCGCAGGTCCCTTCTCCCAGCTCCTTGCTGGCGAGCGGACAGGCGCCAGGAGGGCTTTAGGCATTAGGCTGGCCGGGCACGGTGCAACCACACAGAACCTGCTTGCCTCCCATCCTCACGTATCCGCTCCCAGGTGTGAGCGTGCTGCTTGGGGTGGCGCCGCCTCAGTGGGAGGATTTGCAAGGCCGTGCCATGCAGCTTGCAGCTCCACAGTGAAGGGAGCTGGCAGGTTTGTGGCCAGTGTGCAAGGACAGAGCCTGGCTGGCTGGGAGCGAGCGGCGTGACAGCTTTGGGCACTCTCCGAGGTGCGTGGCAGGGGGACAGCTCTGCAGGCATCTCCTGGCCCAGACATCAGGCCTTTGCAGAGGGAAGCGTCAGCACTGTGACCTCCAGTGCTCCAAGCACGATGGCTTGTTTTCTAGAACTTGGTCTTTCCGGACTGTGGGGGGTTTTCTGCACGATGGATTTAACTTGCTCCTCTTCCTCCTGCCCCACAGTGAGTCCTTTGAACAGGCAGAATTGGGGCGGGGGGAGAACAAACTCGAACCTTTTTTGTTTTTCCCCCCCAGAGGATTTTCAGTCAGTAGTTTCAGGTTGTGGGGTCAGAATGAATGCCATGCTTCCGTGTTAAGCACTTGCCTACTTTGTGGGATGTTTTGTACAGATTCTTTGCTAAATTATCTTAGCTACTGTTGCTAGGTAACATTGTTTGCTTCATAGCATCAGAGAAATAAGAGGGTCAAAGAGAGCAATTTCGTGTTGTTATCATCTGAGTTATACTAATAAGGTTTTCATTGTACGTCTTAGACATCTTCCCCCTTTTTTTCCCCCTTAGGGAACGTCATTGTCTATGGGAATACAATTGACACTTACACCACAGTAGAAGCCCTCTTATCTCTTGGAATTAATGGCTCTTGCATACATCTGGTGCAGCCTCCCCTCAGCTCGAGCCTTACCTGCCTTAACAACAGGGAGGTGGAGAGCGCTGTGCGGGAGGCACTGGCGGCGGCTGGTGTGGCTGTTCATCCTGACAGCGTCCTGGCACGCTGGGACGAGGGCACCGACCCACCCCTCATCTCCTGTGCTGCTTTCACTGCTGACACGAGCCCGTTTGAATTGCAGTGCTCAGTGAGTATATGCCTCCATTATGTTTCCCTCAGCCTGCTTTTTAGATGAAGACCATCAAATTTAGGTAGCCCCTCACTGGTTTGTCCACTTTCTCGTTGTCTCAAAGACTGAACATTCACTTGTTAGTCTAAAGGATTGGGTTTTTAAAACCCAAGTAAACCCATTCTTAATGCCCTGACTGATGTGGATTAAAGTGTATTTAAGTCACCTGGCACTCAGGCAGTTGTTCACTGCTGAATGACAAATACTCTTAATTAATTTTCTAAATAGTTCCAGAAATCCTTTTATTATTTAAATGCATACAGCATGCCTGCCTATAGTTATGTGCATGTGATTAAGATTTGGTGAGGTCATAGTAGAAGCCAATAACATCAGGCCTACTATGGAACTTCCTGAAAATACATTTTAAATGGATTTTTCTCCCTGTATGTCAGCAGCTGCGTTTTGTCCATCTCTAGTGTTGGTAGCTGAGTAAATGACACACATGCTTGCAAGTGTGCCCCTGTGGCCAGGTTTGGGACAGGTTTTAGCCTCTCCTGAGGGACAGGATCGTTCTGGCTTTCCTCATGGGGTAATCCCTGTGAGCTAACCCACGTGTCTGCTAGTAGGCACTTCAGAAGGTGCATCCATAGGAAGCTGCGTGGTCCCCGCAGCGGCCGCTGCTGCAGGCACTCTGCTTTGTGCAGCCAGGCTCTTGCACCCCTGGGAAGGGAGGGTTGCCCCCGATTGCTCCCCAGCAGCCAGCGGTCCCTCCTGGCTCCCCTCTGCTGGAAAGCTCAAGGTCACTGGACTTTCCCCGGCCTTTCCTTGTTAACGTGTGGCCTCGTCCTTCAAGACCCCCATCTCCTCATGGCTTGTTTCTCTTGCCCTCTGTCCCCAGTGCCTGTCCTTACTCCAGCCGTGGCTTTTCCCTCTCAAATCTCTCACCCAGGCTCCAGGATGAGACATGCAATTACTTGTGATGTCAGGGACTCTGTATTCTCTGCAGGCCATTCAGCTCTCCTGCGTGGCTCCTGTATCTGCCTTCAGCTGCTTGTGAGGATGAGCTTAGAGCAAGACTGGGCTCCAGGGAGCAGCCTTGGCTGAGAGGGCAGCTGCGTTCGCAAGCGAGCAGGCTGTGCAGGAATTGGCTCTGAGCAGCTCGGGGTCTGCTGGGATTTCAGCCACTGTCAACTGTTGATTGGTAGTTCGTGGGGGCTTAATTTGTTGAGTCCTGCAGGATAAAAACAACGGGAGCAAATCTCCTCTTTCCCCAAAGCAGCAGCCTGCCTGCCTCCCTCCCTCCCGGGCTGACAGATGGCTCCCAGCCTGGGGGCCGCAGCCGTCCCCTCCCCTCTGGTGACGCTGTCCTGCCTGTCAGCCGCAGGACGCGGAGCTGTGTGGTCCCCTTGCCCTTGCAGGCAGAGTTTCCCTGATGCTGGATTTTCTGGGTAGTTAGAATTCCCTTAACTGCCCCAAGTTTGTTACTTGGTTTGTGTACAGAGCAGCCCAGAGGCTCGGCCTCCTCTGCCCCACCTCTGCCGCAGCAGCGTTACTGGGATTTCCAGCTCCCTTTGCTTCCTGTGCCAGCTGATGCGAGCATCTGACGCTTGCCCTTAGCCCACAGGAAAGCTCTTTGGTGCTACAGCTGTGTAATACCTTCACCCAGGTCCCTGCTGTGTCCTCCCCAGGCTGGCACTAAGGGAAGGGCATCTTAGTGATGCTGGTTTGCCCCAGTGTGGTTATGTCTTGGGCTGCTCCAGATGAAGGCAGCGAGATAATGTGTGCTCATCGGATAACTCTTCACCCTCTCATCAGCCTGTTTCTTGTTAGTGGGCAGCAACATTCAACTTGTCATCTAATGATTTTAAAAGCTGAAGGCACAGATGAAGGGGAGAGCTCTTCAGCAGCGCTTGTGAACCTCCGGAGCCTTTATGTAGTAATGAGAGACAGCCAGTCTTCATCTGCACTCTTTGCAGGCCGTGATCTTGCTTAAAACATCTCTCAGCTTTTCACCCTCAGTGTCCAGTGTGCACTCTTGCTTGGCTTTGGTTTTGGGACTTTTGTAAGAGGCAACTTGGAAGCTGCTGCTCAGTCATAGCTCGTCCCGCATCCGCCAGAGGTGCCCCTGGGGCAGGGCCTGTTCTGCACGTGTGGCCCTGCTGCCAGGCAGGAGGCACCTCACCTCGCTGACCTGCTCCTCTCTCGTGCCTCAGAACTGGGATGCCTCTGGCTGACATGGGCTTTGCCTTCCCAGCGAGTCTGGATATGTGCATCTGTCTCCAGTGAGCACGGCGCTGGGCCCGGGTTTCGGCTGGGCTTCTGCCTCGTTCCGCTGCCTGTGCCTGACTGGAGGGGACCGAGTGGAGCCCGTGTCAAGAGGCGTCAGACGTGCTGGCTCCGGGTGGGTGCAGACGGGGCGTGCAGATGCAGGGCAGGGGCTGCGGCGGGACCCTGCAGCCCTCGCGCTGCACTGGGTCTCAGAGCGGCTCCTCAGGCACCCAGCACGCCTGGTGGGATGAGGGGCCGTGCGGGGTGCACATCTGCTCCACGCTGGCACCCACCCCCTGGGACAGAGCAGTGGCCGCTCCCTGCGCCGCCGGCGTTGTGGAGCTTGTGGTGGTGGGATGAGTCTGATCCGCGTCCTCGCGTCCCAGGAGAGGGGCTGTGCAGGTGCTGCGAGGAGACCAAAGAAGGGAATTATCACTAGCTCTTTTCCTTGAGGCTCAGAGGAGGAATTTAAGGATTTAGGGTGATTTTTCTGTCAATGCCCTCAAAACCTGCCCGTGGGGAAGATGAGCTCATGGCTTCAGTGGATGCTGGTCCCAAGACAAATCCCTGTGTCAGGGCCAGCTCTGTAAGGAGGAGTGAGAAGGCACAGGCAGTGTTTTCAGAGGATGGAAGTCATATCCCTTTCAGTCGTGCAGCCCAGAACACAGTGAATAGGTGCCTGCTGTGCAGCTGAATGCACCTGGCTTACAGCCATGGCCTCCCTGGGCCCACCTGGGCAGTCTGGGTGGATCTGATGTCCATCCAGACCTGTGCCCTGCTTCCAGGCACAGGCGCTGCGGAGGGCTGGTCAGTGTGTGGTGCTCAGCCACTGCCTGGGGCTGAACCACGACAGTCTGCCTCCTGGAGACAGTGATCTCCAGACCTGGAGAGGTCTTTCAGTCCTCACAAAGCTTGGATGTGCTTTCCAAAATCCGTGCTGCTCCCCAGTGCAATAAACCCGAACCCTCTCCTTAAAATTCATCCCCCTGATGCCTCTCTGAAAGGCCTTGGCCTGCCCAGCCTCCCTGGCTTCTGTCCCGCACCGCAGCTTGGTGCTGGCGTTTCCTCTGAACCATCCGGAAGATGTCCTCTCATTCCTTTCCCTGGGCATCCCCGTGCTGGTAGCCGTGGTAATGCAGCTTGGTAAGCAGCTGGATAACTCTCTGTTACCAATGTTTTCCCCACTAACAGGCAAAGCAGCCTGCACTGTTCTGTTCCTCCGGCTTTTGGTTTGGCTCCAGCGTTTGAAAGGAGGAGCCCAGCTTTGGTAAGGGCCAAGGTCTGTTCTGTAGGCTGGCAGCTGCTCAGGCTGTTTGACAGCAGGAACATCAGGGCTTTTTAATAAAACTCACTGAAGAACCAGACCGGTCTAGTTTAGGGATTCTCCCCACTTCAGTCTTTGTTTGAACTTTAGCAGCTGTGACTCCTGTGTCAGAGGGATCTACCTGTGTAAATAAAACCAGGCTTTATTTCATGCTGCTGCTGTTTTTTAAAATAAATACCATTCAGAACAGGATGTAGGGTTTGATTTTATGAAGTTAGCCAGTAACAAATGTATAATAACCCACACTTATTTACATCTCTCTTTCGTTTTAGGCCTTTTTTAGCTTTGCTTACAGGACAGTGGATTATGAAACCTTTAAGGCAATTAATGATGCCTGCCTCATTTTTGATGGAAGACTTGTGATTGACAGCAAGTTCTGTACTAACGATGCCAGTATCAGGGCTGCAGGTCCTTTAACAAAGTACTCCAGGAGATACTGTCCAGATGAGTGGACACACAGCAACTTCAATTCCAGAGAGATCGGCTTTGAGCTCGCTGCATCCATGCTGAATCTCTTTGATCCCACCTCTGAGCCCTATTCTAAGCCACCAGAAGGCACGGACAGACTCATCCCCATGTACAGAGGGTGTAAAATTAAAGGTATGTCAAAGTGGATTTCTGTCATGCTTTCGTACCCTCTTTGGTGTCCTTGCTGTGTGTGATGAGGGTCGGCCTGTCTCACCTGAGGTGCCAGCTAATGGCAGCAGAGTCCTCAGAGCTCCTTAGGCAGAGGAGGGAGGTGAGCTGCGCTAAGAGCTCACACTGTAGGTGTTTGCTGTGCTTTCATTTATATTGCAGTAAACATAGAGAGGTTCCAGTGAAACCAGCGTCTTGATTGCAAGTCCAATAAAACTCTAATCAGAAGGTTTTAATGTGTGGCTACTGCACTGATATGTATGAGAGAACCAAAAACCAGTTTAGAACGTGAAGTGCACCAAAACAGAATGAGCACCTTGTTTTCGTTTTAGAGCTAGTTAGTAAAGGAAAAAAGGTACAGGAGAAGGAGGGCAAACAAATCCCTCCTTTTTCTCTTTGTTCATGATTTAATAAATCTCCTATCTTCATTTATGGCAGGAGGCATTCTTCCTGGAGGTTATAACTACTTGCATATTTCCAAACCAGAAATCCCCATCCGATTGGACTTAGACCTTGCTCCCTGTGACCACGTAAGTTATGCTATTTAACTTCTCCTTGCTGTGCCCTTCATCTGAAGCAGTGCTCTCATTTAGGGCAGCACGGGTGCATCCCCAGGTACCATGCATCTTAAAAAGTATCGTGGGCAAGCCTGGGTTTAAGTGTGTGCTCAGACACCTTCTGGAGCTGGGACTTCTCAGTAGACTCTGGACTGGAACAAGCCACCTAAAGCAAATCTCTGTGATTATTTGAAAGTATTTAGCTTATTTTAATGTCAGTTTGCTGTCTTGTAAACATGGGTGCACACAGGTAAGATTATCTCATTGACTCCTTTACTATAGGCAATTCCTTTGCCATGGAATCAACCAAAACCGAAGGGGGTTTGGTCCTTGAAGAGTTCAGGCACTGGGGCTCCTGCCTTCGTTTCTGTTTCTACCGCTTCTGAGTTCAAGCCAGGTTCCCCCGTTGACCCTCTGTCCCCAGAGGTGGTGGCTCAGCACTCTGTCCAGTTCACAAGCCATTTGCCTCAGCACAGGCTGGGAGGTTCAGTTGGCTTTTTCTCAGCACCCTTTCAGGATGGCTTCATTTTGCTTAGCTCTGGAGAGAGAGGGAGAGGCAGAAGCTGTTTCCTCAGTCGTATGAACTGTGCTGCTTCTGAAGCTGTAGCACACGTGTAATGTGCAGCACGTGGAGGTAGTGGTGGTGTCACCATCAGATCCGCACAGGAACAGGCTTCAGCCATGCCTGGGAATCACATCAGTCTGGTACAGAGGCTGAGCAGTTAGGGAGCTAAGGGAGCCTCTTTGGTGTGCTACCCAAGTAGGAGTGAGGGAGCTAAGGGAGCCTCTTTGGTGTGCTGCCCAAGTAGGAGTTAGGGAGCTAAGGGAGCCTCTTTGGTGTGCTACCCAAGCTTCTGGTGCTTGCATGCAAAGATGCACGACTTCTGTACGGGGGTGTAGGGTAGTTCTAGCTGGGTTTCAGCCTTGGTGCTTACCCTCCTTCCTCCCTGCAGTAAGGTGCTAGAAGTGCACAGAGGTGATAAAACTCCCCTGCCCCTGAAATGCAGTTGGTTTCTAGACTAGTTCTAGAACAGAACATATCCTGGCTGGGATGTTCCATACTTCACTGCTAGGAAATAGCTGGTGCTGCAGCCCTGGATGTCATCTTGGAGCAGGACAGAGGGAAACACTTCACACAGTTTGGCCACATAGGCAACTGTCCCATGGTACACAGGTGGAGATGGTCCTCTCAGTGGAGAACCTGGTTTGTGAGCAGGATGGGGGCTAGATTTGGGCAGTGTGAGCCAGAGAGGACCATCCACCCAGGCGAGCTCCTGCTTCATACAGATTATACCCTCTTCCTCAGGGAGCTCTGCAGCAAGCCCGTTCTGGTAGTTGGTGTACAGAATGGCTTTCGAAAGGCTACTTCAGGGCTGATGTTAAAACCTGGAGAGCAGTGGTCTAGAGGAGGAAATTATTTTCTTATAAAAAGGAATCCGCGCTGGGGGGAGGAATCAAAGCACAGCTCACCTTGTTTTTCAGCTCTGCAGATGCAGGATGAACTCTCCAGAGCAGCATGTATTGGGAAGCAGAAAGGACCGTGAGAGAGAGAGAGATTGTTTGTCACTCCAAATTGCTCGAACATGATTAGAATTCTTTTGCTGCAGCTCTGATTACCTGCTGTCTGAAAAGGGAACATCTTTAAAGCCACTCCAGAAACTTCATGTAAATCCTAAAAGAATTTCCTAAGGAAGAAGTATGAGGAGCTAGCGAAGTGTATTAGCTGAGAGATGTGGAAGTAACAAAGGTTACTGTAGCCTAGCAACAGGTTTTAGAAATATATAAAACTGGAGCATAAATACAGCTTTAAAACCAGCTTCAGGCTGTCTGGCCATCCTGCTGCAGTGTGGGGCTTGGAAGGAATTTTGATGGTTTTGTCTTTTACTGGGTGATTGATTGACTTGGCTGAGACTGGGTGCTGCAGTGTGAGTGTGCATCGCTGCTGTTCTTCCATGGATGGCAGAGTTGGTGTTGGCACTCGGCAGCCTGTTGGGATGAGCGAGGGGGAGTCGCTGAGGGTGACTCTGCGTCCTATGTTTGCCTGTCTGTGTGTGCACACAAACACAAGCACACATGCAGATATATGTAGTCTATATATATATATTATTTTTTTAAGGCACCAGTAATCATTTAAAGGTCTAGAACTCAGCCTGAGGAAAAGGTGTGAAGAGATCATGCCCAGGCTCCTGCAGCTGCAGGCAAGCATCCTGTCCTGTACTGTTGGTAAGGCAGAGAAGCTTTAGAACTGAGCCTCACCCTCCTTGGGATTCCTTTCCTTGTGAAAGGCTGTTCCAAGACATCACTCCTCTGGCTGCTGGAAAGCTCCCACCCAAAGCCAAAAGTGCTTAACTGGGATGTGATGAGTCTTTGGGTTGTAGCACTGAAGTTGCTCGTAACTGATCCACGTGGTAGTAGCAGCCCTCTGCCTCCGGTCTGGTAGCTTCCACCATGTGCTGTAAACCTGGACCCGGCACGTAAACCATTTGTATGTGTGTATATAAACATACATACGTGCAGTTGTCCATCTGGAGAGCGAGTCTGAGCATCCTGGCGTGTCCTCCATCCATCAGGACGCTGTCCTGTGGTCATTATGATAGGCCATGTGCACGCAGCAGCAAGGACTCTGTGTAATAAATGAGGATAATAATTAGGATGAATAGAGCTCAGTTCAGTTGCCTAAACAGAGGCATGTAGTGTTGTTTGGGATGCCCCGGGGCATCCCCCTGACCTCCAGCTGCTGCTCCAGGAGGTCACAGGTCTCCCGTGGCTGGTTGGCTGCTGTTGGGGTGGCCCAGCTGCCCTCAGGTGTCCCAGTGGCTGCCGAGGCCCGTGCTGCTGCACACGCAGCCCTGCCCTGCAGTTCTGTCAGTCAAGGGTTGTCAATCAAGGGATGCGTATCAGGCAAGCCCCTGCCACGGGTCAGACCCAAAGCGCCTTGCTGTACACACCATGCTACCAGGAACAGGCATTCCTGGTTTTAAAACAGGGTGGTGGATGTCAAGGGAGATGGTAAAGATCAGCTGGGAAACCCCAGCCTGTCCCAAACGTGTTGCCAAGGCAGGTTTTGGTTCCATCTCCCCAGCCTGATGTGTATTTTCTGTCCCAGGGCACGGAGATGATAACTGGAGAGGCAAGACATGGGAATTATTTCAGGATGCATATCAACAAATACAGCATGGTAGAGAGCATCACCTGCTTCTCCAAGGAACCCTGTCCTGTCTCCAACTACATCTGCCTGTATGGACAACATGAGCGGCTTCTTAATGACCTTTGTTACCGTTGGAATGAAGGGCAGATCACAGATCTGTACAGGTAAGAGGAACCCAACCTTCTGCATCCCATCTGCATCCTGGCAGAATTTTAGTTTTGTTTTATTACAGTTTATTGTCTGGTTGTTTCCCCTGAGAACAAACAACAGACTTTTTAACACACATTTTCCATTATTGGGCAAAATGACCAGTGGTAAGGCAAGCCCCGAACACCCTCCTGGCAAGATCCCTGTGTCTGGGGTTTATTTAGGGAAGGCACAGTGGTTCACTTGACCATTTGTGATCTGAAGGAGCATTGCAGTATCTTTGTAACTTCTGCTTAGGATATTCTGTTGGCCTAACTCATTAAGCTGGACTCCAACAATCCTTTTTAACTGGCGATTCATACTCAGAGGGCACTTTGGGAAGTCAGTATTTTTACCACTGAATCAGATTTTTAAGAGGCATGAATGGTAGCAAAAGGCTGAGATTAAACTACGTTACTTAGGCAACAGTTTGTGTGTGTTTGCTGCAGGGGATGTGCTGTGGTCCCAGAGAAACTTTGCATAACAGCAGTCTCCTGGTTCAAACAAATCTGTCTGAATGAAGCACCTGGGACAGGGACTTAAGAGCCCCTGAATCCTGGCACCTCTTTCTCCAGCCTTTGCACTTGTGGTTCAGTGTCAGAAAGCTCCCCCAGAACATGGATAAGGTATTGTGTGCTGCACAGGACAGCGCACTGAGAACGTCTGCTGGCACAGGGAGGGGGTCCAGCCAAGCCCCTCAGTTAATGACAAAAGCTTGGTTTGTATGCTGTGTGGGGAGGACGGTGGCATCAGCTGCTGTCTCAAAGGGGAACCCCCCAAAAGGGCCCAGGGCTCCCCAGCACTGGGTGTGCGGCGCTGCGTTCTGCCCATGTCTCTTCTGCCCTCTCCTCACTGTGACCCTGACAGAGCCTGGCGCTTTGTTCTTCCCTCATGGCCTTGTCCTGAAACATGGGTGAACCAGACTTCAGCTGGGAGGCTGAAAACAGAAGTCTGTTGGGCAGAAACGCTTGTTTGTAAATGTCACTTCAGGAGACTTTTGTATGCCTCTGCTGAGAGGAGCGTGACACCCGTGAGGTGCTGCTGCTGCAGGGATTGATTCTGGCTTAGAGGGAAGGCTGGGTTTGTGTTGCAGGGAGCAATGGCACACAGTGAGCGTGAGGCTCCTGGCACCACCGTGCTGCCCATAGGTGTTCAGTAGAAACCAGGGCTGGCACGGCAGTACGAGATGCAGGCTGAGGCGATGGGTGATTTCCTTCCCTCCTCACAGCCATGCTGGTGGGCTCATACCTGCTGAGCTCTGGCAGAAACCTGGCACCCAGGTTGTGGCAAGGTGCCACGGGGTCTTTGTGGTGTTAGAGTTCCAAACACGGCTGCGAGTGGGGCTTCTCCTCAAACCGCAGCCCTTGCCAGGCACTGACACCTCTCCTGTTCACCCAGACATGGTGACAGGGTCAGTTGTCCTGTGCAGTAGCAACTTCCACACCAGCATCTGGAAGAGAAGATTGTCTTGCTGTGGGGTTCCTGCCTGGAGCGCAGGCAGCAGCGTTCTCCTGCTCTCCACAAACCAGCCCCTGTTCCTCTCTCTGTTGCGACCCAAGGACCCCCATGCAGCAGTGCTTATCTGCATGCTCCATAGCCACACGTGCAGGTCTTGAAGAGATGAGACATCAGCTTCCTTCATGAGAGGGATGTTAATGTCACAGCCTTGCCTCATGGTGGTGATGGGATCCCCACACGTGCACGAGGCCTCGGGGGTTAAAGACAGATGAAGCTCTCTTCATCCCAGCGACTGTCTGCTAACAGGATGAGTGAGGCCAGTCAGTGCTGCCAGAGAGAAGGGCCGCTCTGCCTGATGGCAGCACTCACCTGTGAGGCTGCCTCGGCCTGAGCTGCTCTGTCACCAGGGCCTGAAGCTGTGCGAGGTTGGGGTCCTCTCGTGTCCACGTCCTCACAGACACCATGACCTGCGTGTCCAGGCTCTGGTCAGGACCACTGCTGTGCCACACAGAGGGACACCGCTTCTCAGGCCCTCCTCCCATCTCTTGAGCTCTTCTTAATTGGTGCTGATGAAGGCATTGTGGACTTGTCTTTTACAGCCCTTAGATGTGGATGTTGTTTGGGATCTTTCACGTCTCCTTAGCCTGTGGCAAAATTCCTGAATTACAGTTGCCAGGTTTTCCTTACCTGGTGGTTTTATTGCCTCCAGTCCTGCATTTCCTCTTGTGTGTACCTTTATCTTTAGGCAGGTTTGTTCCTTCTCCTCTTGCTGCCTGGTCATTTGAATGAAATCACGTGTGTCACTCACAGCAATTAACATGTGCTGCTCTAATCCTCACTTGCTGGTTACGTGTGGTGCTTGCACGCACACACACACGCACACACACTGCTGCTCGTATCAGCCTCCACAGTCCTGTTACAAATGTCTGTACTGCCAAGACAAGACATCCTCTGGCAAGGAGAAGGTAACCCACTGCAGGGAAGGGAAGCCCTCTGCAGCCAGCCAGGGCACAGTGAAAGGGCTGATGAGGAGGAGGAGAGAGCATTTGAGGAAGCAAACGGCCTGTGTCCTCTGCAGCAGACCTGCACAAAGCCCTGCACAGGGAACCGCCTCTTCGGGAGGACGCAGAGCAGTGGGAAAAGGCTGCCAGCAGAATGCAGGCTCATGGTGTGTCCCAGGCACAGCCAGCCCACCTGCAGCCTGCAGCGTAACGCTGTGAGCAGTGGACATGCTGGAGTACCTACTGCACGGTGCAGGACCAAGCCCGAAGGGCCTGGCCGCCAGGAAACCCTCACGCTGGAGTGTGTCTCAGCATCTCTTGTGGGATGAAGGTTGTCTCAAGGCCTTTATGTGGATGAACAGTGGTGTCTGGTTGTCCTTTGGCAAGGAATAGGAAAATGCATTCCTTGGTTTCTCTGTGTCTAGCAGAAAGGAGGAAAAACTGTTTTGGGTAGTGTTCATGTGCACGGTAGTCATCTCACATGACCAGGTGAAGGCAAACCTGATGTTGGGACTGAATTTTTCTCTCTGACTTTGGAAAAGAAAGTCAGCTAGTACATATCAACTTAGATCTACTTGCAGGGTCTTCTAGCGAGATGTGACATGCCCTTGATGAAAAGGAATGTAGACCCTGAAAACGCTGTGGTTGGTTAGTGAGGCTTCTAAACTTGCTGGTTTGAAACATTCACTCCCCTCTTCCCTTCCTTGTGCCTCTCTTTTGGGGAGGGCCTTCCTGCAAGGCCAGAGAGTGCAATGTTCTCATCTCCTGGCCTGCATTTAGATTTCCCAGCATGGTATCTAGTTCCAGGAATGGGCACAGTGGAGCAGCTGTCACCTGGGAGCTAATTTATTTCTGTGTAGCATGCAAATTATCTTTTAAATAATTAGAGACTGCACCTAGCAGTGAATTTCCTCCCTGATTTGCGTTGGGCACAGGGCTGACAGTTAGCCCCACGGCACCGACTTCCTGACCGTACCGTGCCAGCGCCGGCTCCGAGCTGGCGCTGACAGCAGCAGGTCACCTTGCAGCTGAGTGTGTGGAACGGCCCGTGGCAGCCAGGTAAAGAACCTTTCCTCTCGCCCAGGGAGACCTCTGCAGGACTGACCCAATGTAATGAGAGGCTGGAACCGCTTCCCTCGCCCCCAGCCAAGGGTCTGTAGGCAGGGGGAGAGGGTGCGGGCTGCTGCCCTCGGGCTCTGAATGTGGTTTGTGGATTGGCTGAGCAGTACCCAAGGAAGCCCACAGGAGATCCCCTGGCTCTGTGCCGCAGCCCCTTGGCTACAGAGTGCACCAGCACCTTTCTATTAACTTGCTTTTGAGGGAAACAATGCCTTTGGCTCTCACAGTTACACCAGCCAACGCTGTATCTGGTGGAGCCAGAGAGTTCCACAGTTTCTCTTTCTCCTTATTTAGTAGATGGTGCTGCTGGCATTATTAAAGGAGGCCTTTAGCTGCACTACTAAAATAAACGCTCCTCAGACTCCTTGCTGCCTCAGCTGTGACCCCAGTGACATAGATACTGACATGTAACAACAGACTCTAGGCTCTTGCAACAATGATTGCCTCTAGCCAAGCTTCTGTGGCTGTATTTAGACCTGATTCTCATGGGTGTCAGGTGTCCCAGCTTAGGCTGGAGTAGTGTCCGAGGGGGCTCAGTTCCTTCCTTAGCTACATGAATTGAAGAGCCAGTGGGTTTGTTTCTACCTGTGCAAACCACAGCTGAGGAAACAGGCTGCTAAGCTGGAGGATGACCACATCCAGTCATAAAGCTGTGTCTTCTGACCATGCTGCAGTGGGACGCGCTTCACCCCTCTGACTGTGGTGCAGGAAGCCAGCGTCTGCCTGGCAAGTCACCAGGGCCTCCAACAAGCAACAGTTGCTGTCCAAGAGAAGCCTCAGCCTCGCTGCTCTCTGTGCTACAGGGAAAAGGTGCTGTTGCTGTGGGTGGTGGTCACACTTTGTCTGCCTCGTGTCACCAGGGTAGGTGTGCTTGCTCCATCCAGCTTTCAGCCTGTATGTCCTGAGCAGAGAGGTCTTAGGGTGCAGCTGTCAGGGCAGCACAGCCAGCGCAGCCAAAGCCACCATATCCTACAGCCAAGGGGTTTGTGTACAAACCTTTCATGGCACCTGGGAATTTAACAGTGCTTCTGCCTAGTTTTGGAACCCGCTTCAGGAAGGAGTTTCTGCAGTTTTACTCATTTCCTGTAAGGCAGCATCTCAAATTTGAACACTCAAGATACAGGGGCTTTTTCCAACAGGAAAGGAAAAAGAAGGAAAAGGAAAGCAAATTCCAGCAGGCTTCATGTGAAGTGTGCCCTGTTCCCCACTCTTCCCCTTCCTCGGAGGTCTCCGGTGCTTGTCTGAAAGCCTTCAAATTCTTCCCAGTGCCATAGCAGCAGAGAGGAGGGAGCTGGGGAGAGAGCTCCAAAACACTTTTATTTTTAAGCTTATAGATTTGTTAGTGGTCATCAGTGCTCCGTGCTGCTTCACCAAGGAGGAATGCAACCAGCCAGTTACACCCTCTTGTATTCTCCCAAGATGAAGGCCACTGTGAGGCAGTTGCCAAGGTATGGAACGTGTCCATGGAGCGGTGGAATCTCCCTCTGCTGCATCTCAAGTACAAGACAGATAATTAGAGAAGTCTCCTGATACTTGGCAACCAAATGGATGCTCCCTGGCATCATGCCTTTAATATGAGGTAGTGCTTCATGTAGCATTCCTTCAGCAGTGTTAAACCCAGACCTGCTGACATAATGCATCACAATCTGACCCACCAGCTTCTAGAAGTACTTCTTGCACCTCTTCAGCAAGCTTTACTCCCCGTGGGATGCTGACATTAGTAAGCTGCTGTATATTGATCACTTCTGGTATAGAATGGTTTGTAAAGCATGCTGATAGACGTGGTGTTACATCAGTGTGTCTGAGGAGTGCAGAGCAGTAAGTGCTCTGTTTATGTTGTGTTTATATTTGGTTCTTACCAAAACGGGCTTCTAGTTATCTGTACTCTGTGCATCCCAGAGCCACCCTGGAGCCTGCAGGCTGGGCACCCCATGCACAGGCAGTTCCAGCTAAGCAGGGCTGAGGAGTGTCCCAGGGTCAGTCCCCTGGCTGAGGCAGGGTGTGTTACAGGACATCAGCAGGTAGACCTCACAGACACACTCGCCCCAGCTGAGCTCAACAAGACCCTTAGATTTTTTATATAAAATGGTTTCCAGCATTTTAAGGACTCTGCAAACCCTGGCAATGTGTCTGTGCTGCGCAGTGGCCCCAAGGAGACCGTGGGGAGGATGAACTCACTGCTGGCTGCTCATGGCACAGCAGCAAAGCCCTTTGCAGCAGGAGGCGGGTGCACTCCAGTGCCTTGTCTCCATTGCAAGCTTCGGGGCTCCCCAGGGCTGGGGTCTGTGTGTCTGCCAAGCTGCAGTGTCAGCTGGAGGCTGGTGATGTGAGGGGACAGGGCTGTAGCAGGAAGCCCCCATTGGCAGGTGTTAACTGGAGGCTCTTTGGTGAGTTGGGAGGGCTGCTTGGGACTGTGGCTGCCCCTCTGCTAAAATGCCACAGCAAAGGAGGGTGTTTCCCAGGGCCAGAACAGCAGACAGGTTTCTGCACTCATGTACAGAGGGAACGAGCACAGATCCAGTACAGAGATCCACCCCCATCAGAGGATCCATCCCCAACGCCGTCAGCAAGGCGGCGCAGGACAGGCTGGTGCTGCTTGTCCTGGGGCAGCCTGGCCACGCTGGCTCCGGCTGCCTGCGGGGCTCAGCGCCCTGAAGGAAGAAGGGTCAGCTCCAGCAGTGCCAGGCACTGGCACACAGCAGCATATGAGCTGAAGGAAGTGTGTGTGGGGAGCCCGATCCAGCCCCCAGAAGGAAATGTGTGTGGGGAGCCCGATCCAGCCCCAAGCCATGCTGGAAGGCTGCACCCAGGAGCTCTGGCAGTGAGTAGCATCCCTGGATGTGTCTCTTCAGCCCCACCACTCGCGCTCTCGTTGCGTTCCCCTCGTTAGATGGATGCACAGGATGCTCACAAATCCCTGTGTGGCTTGTGCAGCGTGTGCTTGCTTCCAGGGAGCCCTTTAGATCTTTCCCACTCTAAATCCAGTTCACATGTCCCAGAGCTGTTTTCATTAGGCTAAAAGTGATTTGTGAAGCGGTGTCATCTAATGAGAGTTTGAGCAGAAGCTCCTCACCGGACGGTTCTCTGATAGATCTTACAGGATAACAGATGAATTAGGGAAAGAAGAGGAGCATTTGATGCTTTCAGACTGTTTTTAACAGGCCCAGGTAGAGATACACGTTTATCAGTCACAGCCTGGGTAATCAGCAGTTGTTCTAACATGACAGGCGTGCCACATGAATTGCTGCTTTGAGGCCAGACCTTCCGAAATGAAGAGTGGTTGTTCATTAGGAGGGACGCTAGAATGCACTGCTGCCTGGCATCTGCCCGATCCCATACCATTAGCACACCCTGACTGCATTCAAGGGATTCCACCATAGGCTTTTGTTCCTCGTGCAGACGGTGAGACTTGTTTTCTGCAGGGCTGAAAAAAGCCAGAAGGGAAATGTGGCAGGTAGTGAGCATGGCTGAGAGGGACTAATGCTCCTCGGTACACTTTGCAGCCTAATTAGAGGAAAATTTGTGTGCTTTTTATGAAGAGAGAGACAGGAGAAGGCAAGAGTAACACATGAAGGGGTATCGAAGCACTAACAGCTTTTTTGCTACCAGAATTAAATGCTAACCCCGAGGTGCGCTGGGAAAGCTGTACTCACACAGCAAATCAATATAAATGGCAGAGCCCTTCAGGTGGCTTTGGATTTCTATATATTAATGCTGTTCTTAAGCAGCAGCTAACTTGCTAATGAAGAGCTGCGTTACTAAGAAACCCCATGTCCAAATTAGTAGGTAGAGGCCAGTCAGCCGAACCTCGCCACGTTAATTTGCAGTCGGACCTGGCTGATGCCTATTAATAATTATGCAAAGCACGATGAATGACTGAGCTCTGGGCTCACAAGCAAGTAATGGCAGAAAAGCAATCACACTGCTGCACACAGCCTATTTGTTCTGTGTCAGATTTAATTTCCTTTTAATTGTTTCATCCTACGTTACGTGTGAGATAGCATGGTGTGAAGAAATGCAACAGGCTCCCTTCAGAGCCAGCCATCCCTTCCCAGGGCAGGAGCAGGCAGCAGTGGCTTCACACCAGCCATCCCTTCCCAGGGCAGGAGCAGGCAGCAGTGGCTTCACACCAGCCATCCCTTCCCAGGGCAGGAGCAGGCAGCAGTGGCTTCACACCAGCCATCCCTTCCCAGGGCAGGAGCAGGCAGCAGCAGCTTCATACCAGCCTCAGGGAGCACACCAGCCATCCCTTCCCAGGGCAGGAGCAGGCAGCAGTGGCTTCACACCAGCCATCCCTTCCCAGGGCAGGAGCAGGCAGCAGCAGCTTCATACCGGCCTCAAGGAGTTTATGAAGGTTCAGGAGTGGTTCGGTGGCGCCAGCTTTGCTGTAGCTGCTACGCCCAGCAAAGAGCCTGCGCTGCGCCAAGCTCCAGGGCTGAGATAAGGGAGAAGGTCTCTGGAGGACACTTAGACTGGGAAAGGGCTGCTACATCCCAACCTGAAGCGCCTGTTGCTGAGGCCTGCTTTCTGAGTGTTCCCAACATTGCCTTTCTGTGTTTGAAAAAAGACATTTAAACCCAGAAAAATGGATGTGCAGCTTGAAAATTCACCATGTAGGACTAGGTGTGGGATGCTCCAGAGAGGAAGGAGACTCTGCGCTGCTCAGGGATGACCTCTCTTGAGGTCCCTTCTGTATCAATGACTGTGCCTTGTGCTGTCCCCTGAAAGGATGTGTGCTGCTCTGCACGCGCTTGCAGAGCTGCTGATGGGCTCTGACCAGAGCTCCCTGGGGCCGATGGGACATATGGGAAGGGCGAGCACCTTTAAGGAACAGGCAGGAACCAAGAGCTGGGTGGTAATGACTGCTTGGAGAGGTTTATCCAAAGCTGCCAGCTTTCAGGCTGCTTCCCCCAGCGCGGTTGTTTGCCCGAGGTTGTGTGTCGGTGACGGCGTGGGGCTGGCAGGGGTGCAAGGAGTGGGGCTTGTTGTTGTTCCCGTGGGAGCTCGGAGTAGCCAAAGAACAGGGACAGAGGCAGCGTCCTGGTGCTCTGCGGCTGCTGCATGCGGCAGCCTCGGAGGGGCTCTGCAAGGCACGGTGCGTGGGACGGGAGCCCCTGTCGTGTGTGTGTGTCCGTCTGTCCTGCCAGGCTCATGGGCAGGGGGGTTATTGCACACCGGTGCTGAGCTGTCGGTGAGCAGTGCCCGTGTGTCAGGCGTGCCCACAGGCCTCTGCCCAGGCTGGCTGTCAGCAGCCAGGGAAGGAATGATTAAAAACGTATTGCAGCCCTCATTAAAATGAGACCCGCTCGCTCTGGCTGTAACAGCAGGTTTGCTTTCCCACTGAGAGAGGAACAGGAGCATCAGCCCTCCTTTGCACATCACTCCTGCTTGTCCTGCTGGGGTGGATGTGTTCGTGTGGCTGCTTTTGGGTTCTCTTTCCAGCACCCAGGGAGGGTTTCAGCCCATGGTCTGCAGGAGAGGCACCAGTGTGGCACCCCTCAAGAGCCCAGGAGAGGCACCTGCTGTGGCACCCCTCAAGAGCCCAGGAGTGGCACCTGCTGTGACACCCCTCAAGAGCCCAGGAGTGGCACCTGCTGTGACACCCCTCAAGAGCCCAGGAGTGGCACCTGCTGTGGCACCCCTCAAGAGCCCAGGAGTGGCACCTGCTGTGGCACCCCTCAAGAACCCAGGAGTGGCACCTGCTGTGGCACCCCTCAAGAACCCAGGAGTGGCACCTGCTGTGGCACCCCTCAAGAACCCAGGAGTGGCACCTGCTGTGACACCCCTCAAGAGCCCCAGTCAGTCTTGCTGTGGGGAGCCTGTCTGTAATGACACAGGTGGGAATTGTTCGGGCTTTGCTTCGCCCCCTGTTCACGATGGGAGGAAGTTTGGCAGGCATGGCAGGGCGGGAGGGCAGGATCTGTATGGGAGTTGCAGGTAGGCCAGGCTTGGGGATGGCACAGGGGTGTCTGCCCAGCAGATGAGCTCAGCTGCAGAGCTGCCTGTCATCCTTCTGATGTTGCTTTCTTCTCAGGGGACTTGACATTGTCTATAAAAACCTCCATTGCTGATTGTGGGTTTTTTTAACTTTCTGTCTCGTGCTTTGCTGCTTTGAACAGAGCACGTTACTCTGAAGGTTTTTAGTTTGATTTTTAGGAATTTCTGGCTTCCTGACCTTGCTGTCAGCAATACAGACCTGACCTGGAGGCAGAAGCGCTGCTGGAGGTCAGTGTTGGGCCCTTGGTGCCTCTGCTTTGGCGTGCTGGGATGGACCACAGGCAGGTGGCCACACTGGCTTTCATGGGGCCAAAGCCTTGTTCTCTGAGCACCAGCAGCATGGAGGATACACACAGCCAGCTCCCAGATGAAAGCTGTGCAATGCTCGCTTCTCTTCTGCTCACCAGCAGCAGCCAACTTTGTCCATGTTGTTTAATGCCATGTCTCTTGAACAGGGAAAGATTCCACCTCTTTTGTACAGGATGCTGCTAAATATTTCCCTCCTTCTTCCCTTTCATCTAATGTAGGCTACACATCACAAATGAGGCAGAACAGACTTTAAATATTGTTTGTCAATGAAAGGCGAGACCAGCTTCCTAGCAACAGAAAGGATGTCGCTGATTGTCTTCAGAAGGAGAGCATTTCATCCCCTCTCATTGCAGATGCCTTCCCCTGGTAGCTCCTGCCGATAGAAAGGTCTGGAGCAGGGGATCCCGTTAGGAAGTGACCAAGTCTGGAAACCCGTTACGCTCCTGGCAAGCGTTGTCATCTTGTACATATTTAGCCTGATCGTTCTGGCAGGTTATGAAAGACTAAATGGTGCAAACACATGTGGCAGATGCCGTTCTCCTGGTAGCTGAGGAGCCTTTGAGCCTCTGTTGGTAGCGTGCCAGCTTCATCTTGTACACTGAAGAGCATTATACTTCCAGCCTTCCCCAGCGTGCCCTGAGGGACCGCTGCTGAAGTGGTAATAAAATGCAGAATGAGCCTCAGAAAGTCAACTTGTTGGTTTGGCTTCAAATAGGGTTTTTCATTATTAAGCTCCCCTTTAGCAGCCATATGTAGGGCTGCTTTCTCAGAGCCACCACGTGCCCCTTCCGAAAGGTGGCCCGGGCTGGAAAGGCAGCAGACAGACAGGTAACGAGGCAGAGCCAGTGAAGAAGGGGAGCTGTTTCTGTGAAGTGTGGCTTCGGTGGTTATGTTAATTCAGGTGAAAGGATGCAAAGGGCATCTGGCAGTAAACCTTGGTCGTTTACTCCTCCTGGTAGACGAGTAAATCCTACCTAGAAAAACCAGACAAGACATTCTCCACCCCCCAAAAATGGGCATTTCACCTGCATTCCATAGTGCAGGTTTTGAGCTCCAGACCCTGACTGTTGCCAGTCACAGTGAGAAGTGCTGTCCTGGACCGAGCTGGTGACACACCCTGAAACACCTCATAGGCATCGCTCAGGGAGGTGGGTGACACCCGGCTAAGCTGAGGCAGCAAGCAGACCTGCCTCCATGGAGAGGTGAGATTGCCTTGTCAGGGTTACAGTTGAACTGAAGGTGCCAGCCTGCAAACAAGCCCTTTGGCCAGTGGCACAGGGCTTTCAGCTGGGCGTAGCAGTAAAACCAGCATTCAGTTATCTCAGTGTGTTCTGTGACAGCCCCCTCCCCTGCTTTGCTGTCTCGCGGCATCGCTGAGTGAAGTGTTTCTGGTGGGGGGGGGGGGGTTCTTCAGAAATTGAAGGGGCCTTAAATATTTGGGGAGTACCCCGTCCTTCTCCAGCTCCCTGCACATGTTACAGGTAAGTAGCTCCTAAAGCTGAGCTCATCTGTAATGTTCCATGTCCGAATGAGCATGTAGTTTTCACTTTAGAGGAGAGAGAAATAAATCACAGCCTTGCAATCCAGCTGCCCCCAGTTATATTTACAGCCACGAGGTTCTACATCGAGTCGTGTCCTCTCAGCCCTTCTCCTCCTCTCTCACAGGAGAAATGCTGTCGTGAGCTGCTGCTGAAAGAAAAAGTTACACGAGCTTCCTCCCAGAATAGGTTTGATGTAGCTTGGGCGTACTAGTGCAAAGAACATATTGCAACACTGTGGTGGCCTGTTTTTCTGGCCTTTATTAATCCAGAAACCTTAATGATGAACAACATTTGTGTCATTGTCTACACAAATTTAATTTGTTTATGCAGCAGTTCAGTTAATCCTGCAATCTGCTTTTCTCAAATGAGGACAGATAATGGAGACACCGTTCTTTACAGGTCTTCAGGCTTTTAAATTCTGATAAAATCAGGATTCTTCATTGGGTCTTGCCACAGCTCTGAATTAAGCCACTTTAAATGTAATTACTGAAGCTGGCTGTACATCAGGAACATCCATTAAAAGAATTGATTGACCATGCTGTTACGGGAGGCATTTTATGAACAAACGATCACGGTGGGTCCAGAACTGTAATTTATAAAGGCAAAAAAGCAGGTAAATACTTTATTAGTGGTTAATGAGAGGTTCACAAGATAACTAAATTTCTTCTTTTTTAACCAGCTACTTCAGGGAACCTTGGTCCATGGCCATCTATCACGATCGGTTTATTGATCTCCAGAAGGAACTGCGCCAAATCCTGGTGTCGGAACAGGTAAGAGCAATGGCTGGAGAGTGTGTTTTATTACTTAGGTAATTTGTCAGTGTTGTTCACTTGGGTTTCTTCTCCCATCTTTCTCCTCAAGCTTTACGCTTCTGTTTAGCTATTTCCTCTGGGGAAGCGGAGCAGAGGCTGGGTGTCACGAGGTGGGGGTCTCTCACCCCTGCGGAGGCTGGGTGTCACGAGGTGGGGGTCTCTCACCCCTGCGGAGGCTGGGTGTCACGAGGTGGGGGTCTCTCACCCCTGCGGAGGCTGGGTGTCACGAGGTGGGGGTCTCTCACTCCTGCGGAGGCTGGGTGTCATGAGGTGGGGGTCTCTCAGCCCTGCAGAGGCTGGGTGTCACGAGGTGGGGGTCTCTCAGCCCTGCAGAGGCTGTGTGTCACAAGGCGGGGGTCTCTCAGCCCTGCAGAGGCTGTGTGTCACGAGGCGGGGGTCTCTCAGCCCTGCAGAGGCTGGGTGTCACGAGGCGGGGGTCTCTCAGCCCTCCTGCAGCGGATTGCTCAGTTTGGGCACTGGGGCACCTCCTCAGACGTGCCAGCAGCACGTTCAGGCGCGCTGGTTCCTTTCACAGTCTCTGCACGATGCGGGGGCTCGCTCGCCGGGTTAGCCCCTTCCTTTATTAACGTCTCCGCACGGGAACACACCACAGGCCATCCCAAACCTGTCTCAGCTGAGCCTGTGAGTGGCTTTTTCAACCAGGGAGTGGCTTTTGTAGGAGTGAAAGCAACTGGCTTTTGGAGTGATAGGTGGATTTCCTGAGCAAGGATGAAATGAAAATGTTTGCTGATGCTGTTTCCAGCTCTGGCCTTAGTACCAAAGAGATGGATGCGCAGAGGCTGGGCAGACGGTAGCTCTGCCTGCTCAGACTAGCCACAGCTTTGCAGCACCCCCAAGAGCAGCCCCCCTGCCCCAGCCCCTCATGATTTCTGGCTGATCTCAAACGTAACCTCCAGCCCGCTGCTGAGGACCAGGTGTTCCCTCTGTCCTCGTGCCGCTGCTGCCTTTGTCTAACGCGGCGGAATCCCGTGTGACGGCAGGGCTTTCCAAGGGCTCGCTCCTGGGCTGAGGAACTGTGCTGAAAAGAGAGAGGGTCAGCCCTAAATGGGGGCAGGGTGACCAGAGGGAGGGACGTGGCGTGGGCTGCAGCCCACCCGTGCCCGTGGCCCCAGCCACGCAGCCCCTGTCCCCTCCCAGGGGTTTGGGTACAGTGTTCCCTCTGCTGTGGTATAGAAAGTGCCTGGGTGCAGTGTTCTGGTTTGGATTCTCTTGGAAGGCACCTGGTGAAAGAGCCCAAAATGAAATTCTGTGCAGGATGGGAGGCGCCATGAGAAGTGTTTTTTCTTGCCATCATCCAGCTCCAAGTGTGAACAGCTTTAGAGGAAAAGGCATTGGTGCCGTACGCTTTTCCTGCTGCAGTAGTCCTGGCACCCAGAACCCATCTCACTGAACAGGCTGCAAGCACCTCCCTGAGTCAGATTGCTTACGTGGGCGCAGGGGACAGGATCTGCAGCAGAACCCAAACTGCTCCTTTTGTATTTTTATTGGGATTTTCTTCCTCGTGACTTTTACTGCATTTACTAAACCTCACCTTTATCCTTTTTCCTTGGGAGCTGCTTCTAGGCACACTGCTGACACACAGTATGTGTGCCACACGTCTGAAGTGCCTGGGGGGCTGCTGTAAGTTGCTGGGATTCGGGCTCCCTGCAGCATGGAAATGGGAACACGAGGGGGAAAGGCACCTCTGAAGGGAGCTGTGAGAACTGTGAGGGCTCAGGCACTGCTGGTTACAGCCTCCCCAGGAAATAGGGAACTGGGGATAATAGCTACAGGAACGTTCTCTGGCAGCAGCTGTGTCAGGAAGCCAGCGAGGGTTCCAGCCCCTGTGGTGACGCTGTCAGCCCCGCACCGTGCCCGGTGTACGCGCGGCTCGGCCGAGATGCTCCCGCCCGCGCTGCACGGCGAGCGATGGCACCGGGAGTGTTTACCCTGCGTGGGACCACAAACGTGTGTTCGTGTCACCGTGCGGGGCTCCAGCTCTGCAAGCGTGCAGATGGTGGGGGGGTCTCTGCACCTACCTCAGCTGCTGCAGCACACTGAGGGCACACGCACATGGCACGAGGCGTTCTGGAAAAGGCACTGGGGTGCCCGGTACAGAGCGATGCTCTGAGCCCTGCCCAGCAGCCGGGGTGGCTCTGGGTTCAAGGCAGCTCGCACATTAGGGATCTGGGGGGGAACCCCTCTCGTGGGGGCTGGCAGGGGTCAGGCCTTGCCACGGGAGCGTTGCCAGTCATGCAGACACGGGTGGGCTTGTGCAGGGATAAGTGCCGGAGCAGTGCGCGGCTGCGGCCCAGCCACCGCGCTCCTGGGGGGCGGTGCCGGTTGAGTGAGGACCCCTTAGAGCCGGGGGCCGTGCCCGGGGGTGGCAGTGCCCAGGGAAGGGGACACCGGGGCCATTTTCGGAGCCGACTGACCGCTCTGCCTTGCAGGTGCCCGTGCCGCCCCCGGAGGATGCCGAGGAGCAGAGCCCCTGCCCGCCGCCGCTGCGGGAGCCCATCCTCTGCTACCTGCGCCGCCACCGCGCCCACCTGCCCATGTACGCCCCGGCCAGGACTGACGGACCCCGCCGACCGCAGGTGAGGCCACCGCGCCGGGGTGAAACGGGGGGAGAGGAAAGGGGGGTGTTCTGGTGTGAGCCCCGATGGCGGCAGACAGTGTTTTGGTGTGAGCCCCGCTGGGCACAGGGGACGGGGGGGTCTCATGAGAGCACTCGCCGAGGGAAGGGGGGTCTCGGAGTGCACCCGCCGAGGGAAGGGGGTTCTTAGTGTGCACCCGCCGGGGGAAGGGGGGTCTCGGAGAGCACTCGCCAGGGGAAGGGGAGTCTCTGAGCGCACCCGCCGGGGGAGGGGGGTCTCGGAGCGCACCCGCCGGGGGAGGGGGGGTCTCGGAGAGCACTCGCCAGGGGAAGGGGAGTCTCTGAGCGCACCCGCCGGGGGAGGGGGGGTCTCTGAGCGCACCCGCCAGCGGAAGGGGGGTCTCGGAGCGCCCCCGCGGGGGGCGGCGCGGCGCGTGCCCGGCGGGCCCGCAGCTGTATGCTAATACGCAGCGGGCCGGCCCGCCCCGCCCCGCCGCACGCCTGACCCACCGGGCGGGCGGAGGGGGGTGGGAGTTCGCGCGGGCAGGGCTGCCCCCTCTTCCCCCACCCCCCCGGCTCCCCCTCCGCGGCCCGGCCCGGCCCGCTGAGGCCGTGCCCGGGAGAGCGGCGGCCCCCGGTGCCGGTGCCCCCCCGCCCCTTTGTGCCGCCCGCCGGAGGGTCGCGCAGCTTTATGCTAATGAGGCGCACAAAGGCGCGAGCGGGGCCGCGGGGGGGCCGGCGCTCGCTCGCGTGCCGCCCGCGTGCCCCGCCGCCCCCCACAAAGGCGCCGGGACCCGCGGGGAGGGGGGAAGGAGAGGGGAGGGGGGCGGCCCCGCACGCAGCCCCGGGGCCGGCCCCGCACGCACCCCCGGGGCTGGCCGGCTGCTCGCGGCGGGGGGCGGCCCCGCCGCCCGCCCCTCCCGCCGCGCCGCCACCTGCGACGCGCGGAACGTTGCGGCCCGGTCCCTCCCCCCGCGGCCCGGCGCGGAGCGCTGCGCGCCGGGCCGCAGACAAAGGGTTAACGGGGAGCCGCACCTGCCGCGCCGCCGGGCACCGGTCCCTCGCGGCCCCGCAGCCTGTCCCGCAGCCCCGGGAGCGGGCGCGGACCGCCCCCAGCCCCGGCGGGTGCTGCCCGCGGCAGCGCCGGGCGCGCCCTCGGCGCCTCTGTCCGCGGTGCTGCCCGCCCGCTGCGCCCGGGGCCGGGGCGCGTCTGCCCTTGCGCGGCGTGCGGGGAACGGGGCCGTGCCGGACGGACCCCCGAGAGCCGCGCCGCCGCCGCGCCGTTTCACGCGGCTGTGCCGGGAGCCCGGCCGCGCTGGGGGCTGCGGCCCCGCGGCGGCCCGAGTAACAGGTTACAGCGGGGCCGCTGATGCGCTCTCCCCGCGGCCAGGGGGGCTCTCCCCGGTAGCGCGGGGCCGCGACCGGCCTTTATTCGGCCGCGCCGGCTCGAAGCCGTCGTGCGGCACCTGATGCCGGCAGCGGGCGAATCGCGACTTTCTCCTGCTGCGCGCCCGCTTGTCCCCGTCCCCTGCCGCCGGCGGCACTGAGCCCGTCGCGGCTCGGGAGGCGGGGCCGGCCCCGCTGCCCGGTCCCGCTCCCCGCTGCCCGGCCCCGCTCCCGGCCCTGGCCCCGCTGCCCGCCCCGGGGCGGCACACAAAGGCCCGCGCGTGCCGGGCGGCGCGGCGGCGGCGGGCGCGGAGCGTGCGGGAGGCGGGGCCGGGCGTGTGCCGCCCCGGGGCCGCGCGGGCGGGCGGGGGCTCAGGTGCACCCGCTCCGCCCGCCGCCGCCGCCCGCCGCGCCGCCGCTGATTGGCCCATCCCGCCGCCGCCGGCCCGAACAATGGCCCCGGCCCGCTTAAAGGCGGCGGCGGCCGCGCCGCGGACAGAGCGAGGAGCGTTGCGCCGCGGCCGCCGCCGGCGCGGAGGCGGCGCGAAGATGCCCCGGGGCTTCCTGGTGAAGCGCAGCCGGCGGCCCGCCCCCGTGTCCTACCGGGCGCGCTGCTGCCGCGAGGCCGCCGCCGGCGGTTCGCCGCTCCCCGCCGGCGGCGCCCCGCCGCCGCCGCGGGACTCGCCGCCTCCGCCGGTGCCGTTCGGGACGCCCGATGCCGCCGTGCAGGCGCTGTACAGCCCCACGCGGCCCGTCGGCAGGGACAAGTACCTGGAGCGGGGCTTCAGCCTGGGCTCGCCCGTCTCGGCGGAGTCCTTCCCCGCGCCGGCCGTGCCCGGCACCATGGACCCGCTCCTCTTCGCCCCGGCCGAGCTCAAGCTCTGGGCCGCTGCCGGCCACGCCGAGCCGCCCGCTGGCCGCGCCGCCGGCGCCGGCGGAGCCCCCGCGCCGCCCGCCCCGGCCGCGCCGTCCGCCCAGGGCCGTCCGCCGCCCGCCAAGCGCCTGCCGGGCGCCGCGGAGCCCGGCCGGCAGAAGGCCCCGTCGGGCAAGAAGGCGAAGGCGATCCGCAAGCTGACCTTCGAGGACGAGGTGACCACGTCGCCCGTGCTGGGGCTGCGCATCAAGGAGGGCCCGGTGGAGGCGCCGGCCAAGGCGCGGGGCGGCTGCACCCGGCCGCTCGGCGAGTTCATTTGTCAGCTCTGCAAGGAGGAGTACGGAGACCCCTTCGCGCTGGCGCAGCACCGCTGCTCCCGCATCGTCCGGGTGGAGTACCGCTGCCCCGAGTGCGACAAGGTCTTCTCCTGCCCCGCCAACCTCGCGTCCCACCGCCGCTGGCACAAGCCGCGCCCGCCCGCCGCCAAGGGCGGCCCCGAGGCGGGCCGGGCGCCGGCCGAGGAGCCGCCGAAGGAGGCGAGCGGTAGCGAGCGGGACACGCCGAGCCCCGGCGGCGCCTCGGAGGCGGGCTCCGAGGACGGGCTCTTCGAGTGCCCGCGCTGCTCCAAGCGGTTCCGCCGGCAGGCCTACCTGCGCAAGCACCTGCTGGGCCACCCGCCGCCCGAGCCCGCCGCCGAGGAGCCGCCCGCGCCGCCGCCCGCCGAGTGCCGCCTCTGCCCCGTCTGCGGGGAGACCTTCCCCAGCAAGAGCAGCCAGGAGCGGCACCTCCGCCTCCTGCACGCCGCCCAGGTCTTCCCCTGCAAGTACTGCCCGGCCACCTTCTACAGCTCGCCCGGCCTCACCCGGCACATCAACAAGTGCCACCCGTCCGAGAACAGGCAGGTCATCCTGCTCCAGGTGCCGCTGCGCCCCGCCTGCTAGAGCCGCCCGTGCCTTCCCGGGGCCCGGCCCGCTCCCCGCCGGCTCCGGGGCCGGGGCCGCCCGCCGCGGCCGAGCGCGCCCCGCGGGCTGCTGCGCCCTGGACTCGCCGCGCGATTAGCTTTAATATGGCTTGTGAACTGCTGGAATCTGGCTTTACACTCCCCTTCCCGGGCTCGCTCCTTGTTCTGGGCTTTTCCTCTTTTTTTTTTCTTTTTTTCTTTTAATTTGTTTTGGTTTTGTTTTTTTTTTAAATAACTTAATTCGGTCGGTTTTGGTTCGTTGGGTTTTGATAAACGTGAACAGATCAAACCGCGTGAGGAGAAGTGAGAATTTCCTTTAGTGTAGCCACAAATGCCTTGACTCTGCTGTTGATGGTCTCCAGAAAATGCTGTAGAAACTGCCTTAACTGTGACATGCCAACTTCCCGCTCCTGTCCGTTCTGCCCTTACCCAGGTAGCTCCTGAGTTGACTATCTGTATATGTTGGTTTGAGTAATTATGTTATTTATTGGTTATTTATTTATATTAATTATGAAGATGGATATTATTTGATATTCGATGCGCTTTTCGTCCCCCCCCGCCTGCCATTTCACTGTGCGTTTTAGAAGATCTTTTTTTCTAAAGGGATCTGCTAAAAAGGTTTTAACTTTTATACCTAGAATAACACACGACCTTAACCATTTTATCCCGTGCAACTGACAGCTCTTACTTTTAGATGGAATCTCTTTTTCTACACACATTATTTTCTTAACTGTTAGCTATTTATAGAGTGCTTCGATAGAACTGTTTCGACTGTATAATTATTTACTATTCAAATAAAATATTTTCAAATTCAAGCGTGCCCCTGCTGCCTCCTGCTTGTCCCTGCCAGGCTGGCTCGGGGCGGGGGGGAGCCTGGGGGCGCCCCGGGGCCAGGCTCAGCTCTTCGCTGGTGGGGCACCCTGGAAGGCACCAGCCTGCTCTGCACTGTTTGATGAGATTAATTAAAAAGGAATTAATGTGGGAGGGGAGAGAAGGACAGGGTGAGGTGTGCCCAGTCCTGTGGGAAGGTTGCCCCGCTGTGTGAGGGGCTGTGTCGGGACTGCTGCCCCCTGGTATCACCCACAGCCCCCCGGCACTGGCTGCAACCTGGCCCTTGCCTCCAGCTGTGGCTGGGCATGGACTGTCCCTGGGCTCCGCTGCTGGCCCTGGGGAAGAGCTCCAGAGACCTTCCCCGAGAGCTTGTGGGGGAAACTAGAGTGAGGGGGAAACCTGGAGAAATCCTTCCTGGGGAAGGATGCTGCTCTGGGCTTGGGTGGCTGTGCCTGGCGCTCGGAGAGGTGGGGAGCAGGGCTCTGTGGAAAAGCTGCATCCTGCTGTCCCTGTCAGTGGGGGAAGGCTGAGCTTTCTGTGTGCCTGGCTTCCAGGCTGGAGCCTGGTCAGCTCTCCGCTCTGCCCGGCGGTGGGGTTCTGGCAAGCCAGGCGTGCCAGGACTGCCCTCTGGATCAGGGCAAGACACCCGTGCGTGGAAAAAACTCGCACAGCAGAGGGAAACGAGGTGCCAAGCACCCCGTTCACCCTGCAAGGGGAGAGGCAGCTGTGTGGCGGGGCTCAGTGTGGGCTGCCCCTGCCCCTGGCAGCGCTGTGAGCAACGGTGTTCTGGGGTGATGGGCCCCAATGTGTGTGGGAACTCTCTGCTCTGGGCAAAAAACACTTTTGTGTTGGTTTTTTTTTAGTAAGAGCCTTTGCTGTGTCAGGGTGAGTGGGGCAGGTGCGTGCCGGGCCAGCAGAGCCCCTCGCAGGGTGTCACAGCGCAGCTGCACCCTCTGCCTTTGCCAGCAGAAGCCAGGGAGCCAACGCGCGGCAGCGGGGCCACTCGGCAGCCCCCGGTGCAAGACCCTGTCCCCACGGGGGTGTGAGGGGCTGAGCGTGCTCCGGTGCTGTGGCACACGCCGGTTTGGGGCCGGTAGCGTTGTTCCTGCCACGCTGACTTACCTGAAGGCTCCGGGCTGAGGCCCGGCTGCTTCGGCGTGGGAGGGCAGGGACCTTCTGGAGTTTCCTGCAGGGAAGCTGCCCGGGAGGCGTCTGGATGGTTTGGGTAGTGGCAGAGCTTCTAGAGAAAGATTCGCTGTGCGCTCAGGCGGCAGCAGGGGCACTCTGCTCCCGCTGCCCCGACTCCGAGGAAACTCGCTTCAGGTCCAGGCCAGCTGCGGTTTTACCTGTAAATTGATACAGTGAAAAAGAGACCGTGGCCTCCACAGCCTGAGAGAGGGATACAGGCAGCAAAACATGCTTGGCAAGGTTGGCTTTGCCTTTTCCCGGCTTTCCCAGTGTCGGAAAGCCCCAGGCAGGGGCTGTCACAGCCTGGTGCATGGCTGCTGTCCCGTCTCTGCCCATGTGAAGCTGGAGCTCCCCAAGGGGTGTTTGCTGATGCATGTGGCTGTTGGACAGCGATTCCGCACCCATGCCCAGCGCATCCTTCCAGGAGGCCCAGGGGCTCCGTCGTGTCTGGACAGTAGTGCCCTGCAGAAGCCTTTGCTGGAAGCCTGTGGCACGGAGAGGCCGCAGTGCTGTGTGGGTGTCCCTCTCCCAGTGCCACGGGGATTCACACGCCTGGCACGGTACGAGTCGGATAATAGCTGCTGGGGTGGGAAGAACTTCCCAGGTCTGTGGGGAGCTGTCAGGGTGCTGCCACCAGCACCCACATCTGCTGCTGATGCTGCAGTGGAAAGCATGCTTAGGGGGGCTCCTGTTCTGGGGGGAGGGAGGAGAGGTGAAACTGGAGCACTTTGTAAAGTGGGCTCTGTTCATAAACACCCTGTAAAATGGGATGGGCTTTTGGTGTCGCTGGGCGACAGCCGTCTTGACAGAGTGAGCCAAGGGCCTCTGGACTGGCACCCCTCCTTTCGTCAGTGGCACCTCTCCTTTCGTCAGTGGCACCCCTCCTGTCGTCAATGGCCCCTCTCCCTGCACAGCTGCGGAGGAGTGCCCAGGGCATTGCACGGGGAGTGATGAGCATCACTTGTCTCGCCTCTCCGCGTCTCTCACACCACCGGCATTGCGCCACCGCCAAGCATTGCAGAGCCCCCTGCTCAGCACGGGCCTCCTTCCTTTGGGCAGTGTTTCGGGGTGGTTGCAGCAGGAGCTCGACTGGAGCCTGCCCAGTGCTGCTCGCAGCAGCCTCTGGGAATGCAGGTGTTGCCTTCTCGGTGCCGTGGTCTCGCCATCCGGCAGCGCGGGCTGGCCAGCGCTGTGCAAACAAAGCCTCCTGCTGTCAGCTAACATATCAATTTGCTGATGGCTCTCAGTGCATCCAGCAGGAACAGGTTTGGGCACCTTGGAAAACGCTGATCCTGCCCCAAGCACCAGGCGATTCCCAGTTCCCAGGGGCGGCTAGTGTGTGGGCACGGGGCTCGCTCGTGCTCTGTGCAGGGCAGGGGCAGTTGCAAATGGCTGGAGCCTTCCTCCTCCCGGCGCACAAAGAGCTGAGCACATGGTCTGAGGTGGGTTGTTTGCAAACTGAGGGGAGCCCGGGAGATGAATGAATGGCAGGAGCCTTCAGGGGCCTGACAAACGCGGCTCACACACCGTCACCTGCCAGAGGCTGGGGAGAGCCTTTGCTGCCAGCGCTGCCGCTGCGCTGCCGCCTCTGGCAGGTGGCCTTGGTAGCAGGTTTGGTATCAGCAAGATGCCATGGTCACTGCGCCGCCAGCACCACCGGTGCATCCCTGGGCTGCCTCGCTCAGCACCAGTGGGCACAGCCAAAGCTCCTGGGCAGGACTGGGAGGAGGTGTCCCGGGGGCTGGGGTGGCGCTGGGACAGATCAGACCCCAGCTCCTCACAAACATGCTTGGAACTCTGGGGTGCTTTGTAATCAGCTGCCAGGGAGGGGGAACCACTCACGGACCTGCAGGAGGTTCTGCCTGTCCATCCCCAGCAGGGTGGCACAGGGTGCTGATGTGTGCCATGGGGTGCTGTGGGGTGCCGTGGGGTGCTGCTGTGTGCCACATGGTGCTGCAGGGCGCTGTGGGGTGCTGCTGTATGCCGTGGCATGCTGTGGGGTGCTGCTGTGTGCCTCATGGTGCTGCGGGGTGCTGTGGGATGCTGCAGGGTGCCATGGGGTGCTGCTGTGTGACGCATGGTGCTGTGGGGTGCTGTAGGGTGCTGTGGGGTGCTGTAGGGTGCCATGGGGTGCTGCTGTGTGCCACATGGTGCTGCAGGGTGCTGTGGGGTGCTGCTGTGTGCTGCATGGTGCTGCGGGGTGCTGTGGGGTGCTGTAGGGTGCTGCAGGGTGCCATGGGGTGCTGCTGTGTGCAGTGGGGTGCTGTGGGGTGCTGCTTTGTGCTGCATGGTGCTGCAGCGTGCCGTGGGGTGCTGCTGTGTGCTGTGTGGTGCTGTGGGGTGCTGCTGTGTGCCGCAGGGGTGCTACAGGGTGGCACAGGGCAGCGGTGCTGCTGCAGCTCCCATCCCATTGCCTGCCTGTGAGGGTACCAGGTCCCAGCGGGCGTTGGGGCCAGCGGGGCCGCTGTGAGTGGGTGGTGTGGTCTCCTGTGGCTGAGGAGCCAGGGTGCCCGGGGCTGCTGTGCTTTGCACACTGCATTCAATGCCGCAGATCCTTGTGTGCAGATAAAAAGCCTCATTACGGCTCTCAGTGGCTTTAATTAAATTTAGTTTACAGTGGGCATAACAGAGGCCTGCCCGGTGAAAGGGTCGGGCTGTTCGGCAGCGGGATGGGCTCGCCGGGCCGGGGCTGTGCTGCAGGTGGAGCCCGGGCAGCACTGCGGCCTTTCGGCTGCCCAGGCGCATGCAGTGTCGTGCCAAGGCATGGCCATCCCATAATACCCTGCTTCCCACTGCCATCAGCACAGGCAGGGAGGCTGCGGCTGGTGGTGGCGCAGGCAGCCAGCACCGCGACACGTGTCAGCGTACGTCCTGTCCCCCTGGGTGAGCGGGACGGGGCTGGTGACCGCCTGACGCCTTTGGAGAGGAGCCCTGGCTCACAGCCTGGCCTGAGGGAGTGCAAGGCCCGGCTGGTCACCCCATTCCTCACCCATGGCCCAGCACCGTGCTGGTTCCAGCCCAGCTTGGGTCTTTAAACCCGTCCTGGCGCCGTGGGTTTGGGTAAAGGCTTTGGCAGCGCAGCAGGGCCGCAGCTGTGCTGGGGCTGGGGCGGCCTGGCCATGGCACAGGGGATTTACGTGGGGCAGGAACCCGTCATCATGTCATATGCTACGCTCACAGGTTCCCATGTGTAAATGCCACGCAGCGTGCTACCAGCTCAGGGGGAAAGCCAGACAGCCCAGGAGAATGCCAGGCATCGGCAGGGGCTGGGGACTGAGGGTCTGACCCGGAAAACCAGCAGCTTTGGTTCCACCCACACAGGGGTGCATGAGCTGTGGAGTGACGCATGTTCCGAACACGCCACACAGCTCCTCCTGTCCGTGTCGGTGTGCGCGGTGTGGGAACCCTCGCGGTGTGCTGAGGGGCACGGGGTGTGTGCCTGACAGCATCACAGAGAGCATGCAGCGTGAGCCGGGGATTGCCAGGGCACCGGGCTCACCTGTGACACGGTGTGTGCGGCTCCTGCCCTTACTGACACCTTAGCAGGGCCCACACAATTAAACACAGGCGTACAGAGGTGTCTGGTGGCTGTTGAAGTGTGTGTGGCACCACGGGCTGGCTTGTGCATACACAGACAGAGCGAGGTGTGTGCAGGGGCACAGGTACTGTATGTGTCACACACACGCGTGTGCAGGGGCACAGGTACCGTATGTGTCACATACACACGTGTGTGCAGGGGCACAGGTACCGTACATTTCACACACACGTGTGTGCAGGGGCACAGGTACCGTATGTGTCACACACACACGTGTGTGCAGAGGCACAGGTACCGTATGTGTCACACGTGTGCAGGGGCACAGGTACCGTATGTGTCACACACACACGTGTGTGCAGGGGCACAGGTACCGTACGTGTCACACACACGTGTGTGCAGGGGCACAGGTACCGTATGTGTCACACGTGTGCAGGGGCACAGGTACCGTATGTGTCACACACACACGTGTGTGCAGGGGCACAGGTACCGTACGTGTCACACACACGTGTGTGCAGGGGCACAGGTACCGTATGTGTCACACACGTGTGCAGGGGCACAGGTACCGTATGTGTCACACACACACGTGTGTGCAGGGGCACAGGTACCGTATGTGTCACACACGTGTGCAGGGGCACAGGTACCGTACATGTCACACACACATGTGCAGGGGCACAGGTACCGTATGTGTCACACGTGTGCAGGGGCACAGGTACCGTACGTGTCACACACACGTGTGCAGGGGCACAGGTACCGTACGTGTCACACACACTGTGGCCCATCACGTGTGTGTGCAGGCGCTGCACACGCCGCGGGCTGCACTCCGTGTGTGTGAGGCGGGGTGTGCCTGTGTCGTGGTTCACTCTCTGGGGCACTGCTGAGGTGAGTTACAGAACTGTCATCGCTGATGGGATAATACTGTGGGTAGACTCCTGTGGGCACAGCTTAAGCAACAACTAATTAATACACCGTTAATGTAAGGAGAGCAGGAGTGCTGTGTGTGGCTTGGATGCGCGGGGAGTGTGGCTACAGCCGTGCGAGGTGTATTGCCAGAGCAGCTACAGGATTTACCCCAACAGTGGGACAGCCTTGAAGACAGAGCACGTGAAGGTAGGGAAGGAATAACTAATGAGACAGAGTGTGTCTTGCCTGCAGCCAAAGGGGTTCCTAACTAGTTTGTGCAGGAATGGGGTTTGGAGACTCTGGAGAAAACTGTAAGATCAGGTGCAGAAGGGACAGGTGAAACGCTCGCTGTGAGGAAGATGTTCAGCCTTCATCCCTGAAGACCACCAGAGGCCCCCCTGAGTGTCACCGAACATGCTGTAGCTGGGAGGAGTGAGTGTAACTGACTTCCTGAAGGTAAGCTGCATAACCCTGCCTTTTCCTTAGAATCACAATGAATCTGTAGAGTCAGTGTGTACAACTATGGGAGATGTTGTTTGAACACAGGAGGAGGAGTGATGCCCCTTGTGCCTGGCGCTGTGGTAGAGTCCCTGCTCCATAACCAGCCCGGTAGTGAGGCTGAGGGTGCCTTCTTGAGGCTTCATACAGAATTTTAAGTGACAGTATATTGCCCATATTTTTTTTTTATATATATATATATATATATATATACACACACATATATACACACTGCACTAGTATGTACTATGCACTAAATAATATACTACTATATATATGCACACACAGAGTAGTATAGTTTCTATAGGCATGTTACAGTTTCTATAGTCCTGCCTGTGTATACCCACAGCATCCCCTGGGTACATGTGTGTACATACCTGTACCTAAGGTCCATGAATAGTCCAGATGCCACCTATAAACCATACTGTAATAACAGTAGTGAACACAGTACTAGTGTCACTGAGTATGACTGTAGGACTCATATACGCTGTGTTATGTAGTGTGCACGTAGGGTGTAGCACCTCTCATGCATCATGCAGCACACAGGTGATAGTAGGTATTGTGCCTATTGTAACGCAGAGGATGCACACTACAGCTGCATACTTAGTACTGGTGAGATGCACATCTAATGTACACATATGGGTGTGCAGGAGAGAAAACACAGCGTGTTTAAGTACGTATGTAATGGTGGAGTAAACTGTAACCTGGTGTGTGCAATGCACAGTGCTGCTCTCAGAACGTACCGATACGATGCGTGTGGCAAGGTAGCGCTGCGGCGCGCAGCACACACAGCCAGGCATTACCAGGAGTCATCCTACCCGTCCTCAGCCTGTTTGACTGCTCAGGGCCTGCACCCTTTGCTGGGTGATGGGGTATGGGGTGACCCTCCCCCATGTCCCACCTGCACCCACTTGCAGCCCCGCAGCTGCTCCCTGGGCCCCAATGCCCACCCTGCCTGTGCCGGCACAGGGACACCCCAGGGTGACATTCCCTCCCCCCTTCCCTGTGTGTGCCGTTAGTCTTGTGCTGGTGTTGGTGTCCGTGCAGCCCCTACGGCAGGAAGGTGTTGCGGGGTCGGGGGGAGCCTGGTCACCACATGTCCCACAACTCGTGTCGGGGTCCACACACACCAGCAGCGCCGTTAGCAAATGCCGTGCGCTCCTTCAGCAGGGCCAGAGCCAGTGGCAGTGTCACGCAGGCCCTGGGCTCCTGCCAGCCCGGGGCGGCCACCAAGGGTGCTCAGCAGGGTGAGTGTGCCAGGACCGCTGCACCGGTAACGCTGCGCTGGTCATGCTGCAGACAAAACCTGGGCCAGTTTGTGTCCCCAAGGTGGGGGGAGGAGGAGCAGCGCTGTCCTGTGGCTGGCAGCACCCATCTGCAGCAGCACAGCACCCCGGAGCCCCGTGTGGGGGCTCAGCCTCCCTGAAGGACAAGCTGGGGCAGAGCCACCAGCCCTGGCACACTTGGTCGGTGCCGCTCGCTGTGGGAACACGCCTGTGACACACAAACCTTCACCCTGTTGTGCTGTCTCTCTTTCAGGGGGCCTGGCCTGACGACTGCTGACCAAAGTAAAGACACTTTGACCAAGAACACAGCTCTGCAACCAGCTTTTTTTATTTAGAAGGAAGTTGAAATTCCCCACTTTCACCCCGAAGCGGTTCCGTAGGTGCACCAGGGCGATCTGCACCCCAACAGCTGGTCAGTCCCTTTGAGCGCATGGCTGGTGACAGTGTCCCCAGGGTGAGACCATCCAAGAGCAGCAGGAAGGGCCGAGGCCAGCAGGAGGGAGCCAGGGGGTGTGAAGGCTGAGGTGTGAGGGCCCCCCCACCCTGTTCAGTGGGTGCCCTGGGTTCGGCACACCACACGCACCACGCAGGTACATGCCTTTCTTCTGCTCTTTGGAGGGTTGAGCTTGTGTGTGTTTTGTGAGCGCTGCCAGCACAGCTCTGTCACCAACGGCACCGCACAAACCACAGCTGGATTTCTTACAAATTAATATTTGTAGGGGTTTGACATCAGGAAAATGCTGTTTCCATCAGTGTTTCATTCTTCCCTGAATTAGAGATGTGTATTGCTTTAAAGAGAAAGTCTCCTTTCATTCAGAAGAGCCTTTGAAATTATTTCAGAGCATTTATTGGGCAGCTAAGAACAAGACAGCCTCGCCTGTACAGTCCTGAAGATAAAATAAATTAAAACAGAGGTTTATTTCCCAATGTCCTGTCCCAGCGCTCAGCCACAGAAAGCCAAAGCCAGCCGTGAGGCAGGGAGTGGCCATGGGCCTGCGGTGAGTGAGGCACTTCCCAGCAGGATGGTCGCACTGCCGACCTCCTGCACAGCTTCGGGCTCAGCGCCAGTGGCTCAGGGCAGCCAGTGCCCGGCGGCACCGCGGTGGGGCCTGCTGCCCCGCCGGCCAGGTCACCCCCACCCAGAGCCAGGTGCCAGCTGTCTGAGCAATTCTGTTTGCTGGGAAGGGCCAGGCTGGACACACAGACAGACAGACAGACGTTCACACCTAGGGAGAAGTGCAGAAGGGATGGGAACACAAGGCAGGAATAGGAGAACAGGAGCCAGCCCTGGTGAGGGGCAGGAAGGCCGGGGTGGGCAGAGGTGACAGGAGGAGGTCACTGGGGGTGCGCTGCCCCACTACCCAGGTTCTTCAGAAGGAGGTTTGGTTATGTTGTTCCCAGGGAGTGGTCAGTGTGTGCCCATTGCACGCCACCACGGGCGGTGCTGAGGGCCCTGGTGGGAAGAACTGCGCCGAGTGCAGCTGGGCAGCAGCCCCGCACCCCAGGTAAATGCTGCGTGCAGGGAACTGGTGCAGGACAGGCAGGGGCTGAGCAGGGCCAGGACAGCACCTCCGCCATCTGCCTGTGCTCCAGCAGAGGGGAACGTTTCTTACTGGGGCCGACAGAGGGTTTCACCCGCCCCAGCCCAAGCGCCCCAACCCGCGGCTCAGTGCTGACCGGAGTGGCTAGAAGCGGTGCCCAGTTAACTAACTGGTTTCGGTGCTGGTCTGTGTCCTCTGGCCGCGGCAGCGGTGCTTGTGCGCAGGTGCTGGGGAGAAGTAAGTGCGTGCTGCTGCCAGCCCGCAGCTGCTGCCAGCCTGCCGCCGCTCCATCGCCTCTGTTCTCTGGCCGGGAACAGCCCTGGGACGTGCTGGGCAGTGACACCAGCGATCTCTGATCGTCACTCGCGTCTGAGCAGGCGGGGGCTGCGGTGTTAGAGCCAGCCCCTTGCCCGTCCCCTCTGGCACAGGCTCAGCTGCAACGGCCTGTTCCACAGGCACGGGAAATACTGTCTCTCTTTAAGGTCTCCTGGGTTCCCTGGGCCGGAGTTCTGCTCCCGTGGCCCCTCAGCTGGAAGACTTGCTGAGCGCGCTGGCGGAGCGGCGAAGCTTCCCCGAGGCTCTGCTCCTCGCGGCGCGCGGCAGCGTGGGCGAGGTCTGGTCTAACTCTGTTCCGATGGCGACAGTGAGGTCGGCGCTTGCGCTTGTGGTGAGGCAGCCTGGAAACAGAATGGGCAGAGAAGAGTCACCTCAGGAAGGGACGCGCCTGCTGGTCTCTGCATCGGCACAATGGGGGCAAAACACGGCCCTGGGCCACCCCGTTGTCCTGATCGCCCTGGGGCGCCAGGCAGGTGCTGCCTGCAGCAGGAATCTGTCTCAGGCTGCTGAGGAGCTGCCCCACGAAGCTGTGCTGGAGAAACAAGGCATTTCTCCTCCCCAGCTTCCAAAACAAGGTAGGAGGGGTGGGGCAAGCCCCCCGGCAGCCCCCACATTCCGCCAGGCACACCAACCAAACCCAAAGCCACATCTTTGGAGTGTGGGGTATGTGACATCCCTGTTGTCGCTAAAGGGCTCTTCTGTACCTCACCCACTGCAGAGAGCAGGAAACGAGGTTCTGCAGCACCAACGCTGTCCTGAACCGCCCTGGCAGGTGCCTTGGGCTCCAGTAAAACCCCCAGGGGAGGGATCCCAATTCTAATTGGTTCCACTCCTTAAAGAGGACCCCGAGCACCCTCGGTGGGCAGCTGAAGAACTTTATCTGTGGGCAGGGCCTTGACCATCTCCATGCTCTGGCTTTGTTGTTGGCCAGCAATAAGTTAGGGCTCAGCTATTACCCACAGGGGCTGGAGGCCAGGCCTGGGGAGGGGTGTGAATGAGAACAGGTGAGGACACGGCCATTAAGGTAACTGTAAGTGAATAAAGCGAGGTGCAGGCAGCTCCTGCCCCTCCCCTGCGCCACTGCAGCCCTGCCCCAGGAACACAAGCGCGCATGGTGCAACCCAGCCTGGCTCTTGCTGCTGGGGCCTGACCGTCCCCAGGCGCTTCCCACTGCGGATGTCATTTCATCAGCTCCCCTGGGCGCTGGTATTTTTAAACCACGTTACAGTTCTCCCAGTCTCCACACACAGGTTTCTGTCAGAGGTGGGCTGGAGGAACAGCCGGGCCACGCCAGTGAAGCTCTGAGCCCACGCCCAAGGTCCAGGCCAGTCTGGCAGGCACATGGCCAACCTCCAAACCCCAGCCCTGGGGTCTGGTCTGCACCTGAAGCTGACCTCCAGCTCCACACTAGCTCTGTGTTCCAGCAGCTGAAGCTGCTGGTTGGACCGTGTGAGCAGGGACAGTGGGGGAGCTGCTTCGAGCTGAGTGGGGGACAGGGCACTAACGCCCTGGGGGCTCCATCCCCTTCTCAGGGGAAGACCCATCAGCTGGAGTGACTCAGGCTATTTTAAACCCAGCACCAAACCCCACAACCTGCCTCAGCTGCCCCAGGAACCAGGCAGCGCAGGCAGCATCACCTTCCGTTTGCTCACCACGAGGTTTGACTCTGTCCTCGTGCCTTAGCTAACGCCGATGTGCTCCCGACTGGCGAGCAGGACGGTGCTGAGGCCCAGGGGCAGCCCGACCCTCCCTCTGCCAGGCTGCACACCGGCAGTTGCACCGCTTGGACAGCCCTGACTTACCGGATTCGTACGTCGAGTGACTGAAGGAGAAACATGGCATTAAAAACCAAGGTGAAAAACGTGACTGAGCGTGCAAAGGCGTTTTCTGTGCAACACACACACACACAGTTTGGGGTTCAAAGCAAAACCCGGGGTGCCGTGAGCGTGGGGAGGGAAGGGCTGTGCAGGAGGTGCCTTACTTCACATTCCTGCGGTGACGCAGGATGGCAGATGGTCAAAATAATGCAGTTTTCACCAACTGGACAGGCTGGAGCAACATTCATGCAAGCGCTGGACAGCGCGGCGCCTGCGGGGCGGGGCAGGTGGGGGTGCGGGCCAGGCACACCTCGCCCCGGGAGCGCCCGCACCATCCCGCACACTCCTTCAGGCCCAGCTTTCTCCTGCCAGGTCTCGGCTATGCAATCAACCCTGAAGCTCCCCGAAACCGCCGTGATTGATAGGGAGACAGCAGCTGCAGAGTGCGCGAGCAATGCCCACATAAAGCTGAGGCCTTTCATACAAATGTGATCATTCCACTTGCACGCCGTCTGGCACGGCCGCTCGCTACCCGGCCCTCGCGAGGGGAGCCTCCAGCTTTGCTCAGAGCTGGAGCTCCACCCCACGGCGCACCCACCACCCACACCCCGGACAGGCGGTGTGTGGCTGTGGGTGGCAAGATGCTCGTGAGAGGTGAGCGCTCTTTGCAGGGACTCAGAGGGGTTTTCTCCCTCACGGGGCACCGAGCAGTGTGGAATCAGAAGCTGAAAACCCAAGCAGCCGTGTGGTAAATAAACCCAGCAGTTTCTGGCTCAGAGCCGGGCCAGCAGTGTGCTTAAAAGCAACCCTTTGGGCAAGCTGCTGCCATCGGGCCAGCAGCTGCCACTTCCCCATCCCACCCCAAACACACACGCAAACGGGCCCCACCATGACCAAAACACCTCCCACCGCCCAGGTGCTGGTGTCAGCCGTGCCCAGGAGCAGCCGGGGGCAGCAGCAGCTGCCTGGGTGGGCAGTGAGCACCCCAAAGGGGCTTGGTGCATGGGGGGAGATGGGGCAGCGGTGACAAGGACAGGCAGAGACAGACCCCCGAGAGCCCCAGAGAGAGCCATGCGCTGAGCACAGGAGGAGGAGGAGGAGGAAGAGAGCTTTTAGTGATGGAGCACAACGCCAGCAGCAGCCGGGCCTGCGGGAAGCATCGCTCTTACCTGTGGCAATTACCGTAACGAGACGGTTACACATTCTAATCTGAAGGGAGAGAACACAAAATCATATAAATACAGGAACATCACGCCCGGCACGCGCGGGGGGGTCAGGCCGGCTGCTCGCCAGCCCCAGCAATGCCTCGGCGAGGCCAGCAGCACCGCCCGGCCCTCCGGCCCGAGCAGGGAACCCTCCGAGCCCTGGGCTGCGGTCCCGATCATGGGCTGCTGCCGAGTCCTCCGGCGAGGTCCCAGTTGCTGGGCCAGCAGCCCGCAGCACCGCCGGCTCACCGGGCAGGATCCGCTCTGACACCTGGAGCACCAGGCTGCGGCTCGCACTGGGTGCGTGTTTCTATTGCCTGAGGAAGAGGAGGGAGGTGGGTCTGAAGGCCCTAGTGTGTAACCCCAGCCCCGAGAAGCCCTGGCAGCTCCCAGCATGGGTACCAAGCCTCTCCTCCTGCTCAAGAGGGGCAGAAATAAACCCCAAATGTACAGACTGTAATTCATCGCGACTGGGAGCAGCTGCCGGTCGGCCCTGTGCCGGTCCACCACCCAGAGGGACCGGCAAGCGCCGGGGCGACGTCCCCCTGTGTGCAGGTGCGTGACACGCAGCGCGGCCTTGACGCGCGGGCCAGGCCTCCTGCCAGGCACCGGCAGCAGGCGGGACAGCACCACACCGGCTCAACGCCGCGGCTGCGGGGCTGACGTGTGCCAGCGTGGAGGAGAAATGCAAAGGGGCCACCTTGCCCGGAGGTTTCTGGGGAGCTGACAGCCCGAGCAGCTGGAGCTGTCACCCGGCAGAAGAGAGCGGCCGTCAAGCTAATATTTTTCCCACCGTGGCGCTGATTGCCAGGGAGGAGCCGTCCCGCCATCTCCCCTCCTCGAGGCGGCAGCCGGGAGGGCTCCCCCCAGACACTCGAGAAAGTGTAAATCAGAAAGGGCCCAGGCTGAGCGCCCCGGCGCTGCACTCGCCCTGCTACACTGTGGATCCCCAGGCTGCAGCGGGCCCAGGGGAGAAGCACCCCGGGTCCAGGCTGTAACACTCACACATGGGTGAAGGGGGAAGCTGCCCTGGGCCCGCAGCAGCCCACAAGGAGCTCACACAACTACCCTCAGAGTTCTGCACGCCTGGTGCGCTCACTTTGCTCTGGGGCTGCCGTCCTGCTGCGAATTTACACCAGGCTGTCCCAGGCAGCGGAGCTCCAGGGGGACAGGTGCCACCTTTATCTGCCCTGTTTAGTAATAGACCAGTTCCAACCCCTGAAGGGACACCAAGAGTTATACTAACTCCAAAAAGCACTTCCCTCTTAGGAAAAAAAGCAAGCTGCCCTATTGCCAATGCACCATGCCACTGGCTGAGCCTCAGCAAGCTCTGTGCAGAGCCAGGCGCTCCCGCGGCTGGGATGGATTCGTGGGAGCGCTCCCTAATTCCCCACTTCCCCAAGTCCTTCCTCTCTGTTTACCACCTGGGCAGCCTCCTCGATATCACCTGTGGTCGCACACTCCCTTCTCACCTGCCACACACCATGTCTGTGCAGGTCTCCTAACGTCCTGGGCTTCCTTCCACATTCGAGCCCATGTCAAAGCTCTGCAGCAGTGTCCTGCTCCGGCCAGCAACTACTGCCAGCTGGTTGCAGCAGTGTAGGAGCTGAGCTGTGGCCCCGAGCTGCCGGCATAGTCCCGAATTTCCTAAGCCCCAGTTACTAAGAGCGAGTGTTCCGGTTCTGGGCAGCCCCAGTATCGATGAGCCCGGCGCTCGGCACGTGCCGTGCAGCCCCGCGCTCTCACCACACAGCTACTCGGTCGCAGGCATCTGCTTCCCAACGCCCTGCTCCAGCCAGCGAACACACAACCTGGGGGGACTTTTATTCCCGCCAGCACACAGAGCTGACAAAACATCCTACAGATCCTCGAGGAAAAGGCACAGACAAAGGAGCTAAGAAAGCCCCAAAACCCCAAACCAAACGCACCCGAAAGGGCTCGCTGCTCAGCATTAACAAAGACCAGCGCTCTGTTCAGTTACTCGGGGCTTTGTTTGGCTTCTCTCAAAAACATCTTTTAAAATTACAGACCGTTTGAAATATTCCCTTTGCTTTGAAGGGAAAGAGAAGCCCAGCACCCAGCGAGAAGCAGTTTAAACAATTCCCCTCATCGTGTTCGTTGCACGTTCACGTATTTTCTACAGGAAATTTATGCACGTCTGAGGCCGGAGACAAAAGCAAAGCATGTGCCACCTTTCCAGCAGAAAGGCTGCAAAATCTCAGTTTTATGTAAATAAGGCAGCATGGCTTCCAAGGCTTGAAAACCAGGGAACGCTGACAGCGCCCACAGTTCCTCAGCTCAAGTGTTGCTCCTGGGCAATGCTCTAACATTCATTAAAGAATCCATTTATCAACAGATAGCACATGTCAGAGTTTTGCAGCACAGTTTTCCTGACACCCCACTGGAAACGACGCTTTCAACCAAAAAAAAGAGAAAGGAAAGGCCCAGCCAGGGCTGCTGCTGCTGCCCTGTCTCATTCCACAGGAGCTGTTAGCCAGGGGAGAAGCAGATTTACACTACATCCCTTCTGATAACGTCAAGCGTTATGCTTTATTTCCCAAATCATTAGCATGCACAAGAATGACCTCATGGTGAACAGATGCACTTGGATATGGCAGTGATTAGATCAGTCCTCTCAGCAGTCAAGTGTGCCCGTTTCAATTAACCCTTTGAAGCACAGGCTGCACGGCTGAAAAGCGGGTCTGCAGCTTCTCTGGAGAGCAGAAATCTGCCCTTGTGAGCCTGAAAGCCTCGGATACAAATCCTCCTCCAGTGGGATAGCTTCCTCTCTAGGATAGCACACTGCTCCCATTTCCTACGAGCCAACACCATTCCCTGATCTTAAGTGGAAACACCGCCCCCCCCAAGGCTTTGGGGTCGGCAGAGGTGATTTAAGTTGGAACGCTTCTGCATCCACTTGCACCCCTCTCTCCTTTTTATGCTTTTTGTCAGGATGCACGAGCATCTTGTCAGCTAACAGCTCTCCTTTTTGGCTGAAGGAGCAAGGACAGGGAAAGATAGCAGCTTAAAGCCCCATCCTCTAAAGCGAGGGAAATCTGCAGAGGGAAAGGATAAGAATAATTCAATAGTGTTGGATTACGGAGGATTTCCTGGGCTGCCTCCCATGCCCAGCCTAATTAAAATACAGCATGTAATGTACCAGCTTAACAACAAAGGACCGTATTCTCATCCTTTGTTCCTAATCTGCACATCCCCTAAATGAGTTCAGGGATGTCCGTTCTGCCTACCAGGCTGCTCCTTCCGCGCTCCGCACACAGGGGCTGCTGGGGGTACGTGCTGGGAGCTGCTGGAGGCTCTGCTGCCCATACAGCGAGTGGGGTCATCCCCGTGCCTCGGGTACTGCACCCTATCTGTGATGTGGGGCACCCAGCCGGGTCAAGAATCCCACGTCCCACCTGATCTGTGGGGACGTGTCCCTGGAGACGCCATCAGAAAACATGAGGGATCGCAGCCGCCAACGCGCCAACACGCCCTCCATCCCCAGCTCTGTGCCCAACGCACTCAGGGGTCCCCATTCCCCCCCGTACCCCGGTACCTACTGAAGCCCAGTGCAATTTTAACAGAAGGGGTGCTCTGCACCGACCCCTTCCGTGGGGCGCACAGGGATGGCAGGGTCACGACTGGCTGGTGGCACTAAGAGTAAGACCAGAGGGGAGGTAATTCCAGTCTGCAGGAGAAGTTTGAGCTAGGCAGGGGTAGGTGTTTCACCTGGCTCGGCACTGGAGAAGAGGGAACACAGCCCTGCGCCAGCTCCACACGCCGACTGCCCCACCACTCCGTTGTCCTGAGGCGTTCCCCCTCCATGCCCGTGCTTCCCCAGCGGCCAGGCGCCGGCTCGGCAGGGGCAGCGCGAGTCCCACCATCCACGGGGACGAAGGGATGGCTGCTGGCTTGCCAGGACGGTGTCCTAACGGCAAGGCCTGACAGCCCCGCTCTCGCTCCCCGAACAGGCAGGGAAACCAGCAGGAGCTGTGGGAGATGGGCTGGGGAGGGGGTTTGGCCGGCCTCCAGTTTCCCTGTGAGCTGGCAGAAAACAGGGCCTGACCGGGGCTGTTTTGACTCTTCAAACCCCCCACCAAACCCCCACCAAGCCCTGAACGTGCGTTCAGGCCCTGGCCATTTAACGGTGACCTGAAAAACTTAGGTAGGTCCTGGGGAACATCCTAAATCAGCACTCAGCGCATCTCGCAGGGCTCAGGAAGCAGGGGTACGGTGCTGCCAAATGGAGCTGTCCTCACCTGTCCCACCGGGTCTGTACAGTCAGATCCCCGTGTGCCACAAGAACAACGTGAAAACTAAACACAGTGACGCGCAGAGCAGAACACTGATCGTACCTCCAGACCCCCACACTTCATGTGCCGACAGCCACGGGCCCCAGCACCACCAGGCACCACATCTCCATTTCTATTGGAACCAGTGAATTTTTTTTTGCCTCAGACTTTTGGCAGAGTGTATAAAAGAATTTAATTCACAGCTGTTCTACTTTTTAATGTAGAAAACATTAATCAAAGCTTTAAGATATAAGCTTTTCTAATGTTGTTTAGTATGCCAGTTCAACAGAGATCAATAGAGGCCATCCCTGTGTTTCTTGACGCCTCTCCAGGAAGCAGAGGCGCGATTATGTAAATAGCACCGGTTCCCTTTACTTCTGCCAGCTTGCTTATCTCCAAAGCCTTCTGCCTGCTGCTACTGGCGACCAGCGCAAGGACATGCATATACCTCTTATCTCCTGACAAAGCTCTGGAAGCTGCAGGATTGGAGCCAGTAACGTTAAACAATGATGCCCGGCTGATTTTATTTGTAAGTGATTTATTTTAGTAAATTTAATTTCTTCCTTCAATTTTTCAGTTTAGATGGAAGATATTTGCTAACAAGTCAGGCTAAAGAGAAATAGAGCAGATGTCCCACAGCATTTAGGCAGGGCTGAAACAAGCTGTTAAGCAATCTGAAAGCGGAGCAGGAAATAATTAGCAAGTGCCAGTGTCACCCTAGGAGCTAGAAAAAGGGATTTGGGAACCTGTGTGAAAGGGCCCGACACACGGCGACCGTGTGCTTTCAGGAGGCTGGCAAAAGGGACCTTGAGGGGACCAGAAATGCGTGTGCCGGGGTCACAGCTCCCTGTCAGGAGGCTTTTGTTTCATCTCAGTTAATCCAGCAGAGGAGGGGAGCTCACACCTCCCTGCCTGCTGACCGAACCCCTTGGCGGGGCACGCGAGCAGTAACGCGCAGTGCTCAGCGGGGCTGGTGATGCTGACCAGCACTCCCGTGTGCGTGTGTACACACAGCCGCACGCACACCCTCCCGTGCACACACAGAGACCCCGGGCAGGTCCCGGGCTCGCTGGGATGCCTGCCTGTGAGGGAAGCACCAGCACACCGCACACCGCTACGGCCGCCTGACAGAACGCCGCTCGTACACCGCGCTCGCATTAATCCCTGACCCCGCTACCTCAGCGGCATAATCCCCAGTTAGCATTAGCAGCTTCTCCAGCAAGGAACTCCTTCTCCATAAGGAATCACCGACCCAGGCGTAGCTTCCGAGCAGCACACTCCCCCTCAGCCAGCAGCCCACGGCCCTGAATGGACCGAGCACGTTACCAGAGAAAGTCCATTAACCCTGCCAGACTCGGGGGTTAACAGGAGAGCTGAAGAAAGGAGCGGAGTGAATGGCTCTGATGCAAAACAAATTAAAATGAATGTCATTGCTCCTTTTGATATTCATTAGTGGATTCAGGGGAAGAATGGCCATCTTAAATTTGCAAGCATTTATCTACAAAAAACAGGTGTGCATCTGCTGCTTGTGGGGAAAGAACAACGTGCAGGGACTCACCCGTTCCACCCAGGGAGTAGCTGGGAGAGGGAGAAAAGACCTGAGCGGCAAAGTCCTCAAATGTCATCACCTCCTTGTGGTTCTGGATGATGGCTTCAAGGTACAGAGCTCTCTCCTCGTAACTGCAATGAACAGGTTAAGGAAAAGCACAGGCAGGATTATAAATGCTGTTACACGACGTCACTCCAGACCCACAGTGACCCTAACCAGGCTGCACATGGGGCACGGAAAAGAGGGGACCAAAACCACCTGGTGCCGCTTATTGGGTCTGGGTGTGAGCGATGGGGAGGGGAAATACCTTTTAGCTTCAGGAAGGGACAGCAGCGGATTAGCATATCTGAGAGGCTGCTGGAAGTCACCACGGGCAGGACCCGACCCCCTCGACTGCAGGCTTTTGGAAACCAAGCCCCAGCTTTAACAGCGAGCTGTGGGTTTGCGGGGGGCTCCGGGTGTGCAACCATCCTAGCACAGGAACCCCGCAGGGCCAGAAGAACATCCAGCCTGGAGAAACGATCAGCCTCCGCCTGGACAGAGGAGGGAAACGCCCCAGCCCACCTATTTATTTGAGCGCTGTACTTAAAATAAATTACCCATGATCAACACAGCTCCCGAGAGCGCGAAGCCTGTGTGCAGGGCAGGTGCCAGGAGGTGTAATCCACGTACCCTGAATAAGCCCCGCGCCGCGGAAAAGCCCACCCCGCGACTCCCCGCATTATAGTCTGCATAATGCAGGCAACAAAGCAATCTAAAATCAAGACTATTGCCTTTTAATTAAAACTCGGCAACCTGGAACACACAGCATTCAAATGTGTAATCAAAAACCAGTCACCAATAAAACTTACAAGCGTAACAAGCTGAAGCAACTTTCCAGCTGTCTTAATAGGACCCCTGCTTGCGGCAGCTTTTCACCGCGGAGAAAGCAAATCTTTCCCTTTTGTCTGCAGCTTCTGTTTCCTCGGAAGGTGAATCATACCCTTCCAATAGCAGGATAGCGCCTGAAACACATCCACAAAGGGCTGCAGAGCCTCACGTATGACTTTATGAATTAACGCTCGCGGGAGCCGCTATGACATCTCATTCTCTGCTCCCCCGTGCCCCAGCGTTCCTGTTCCAGGGCCGTGCACCCTAACGCTGCAGAGCCTTACGTGGAAGCACAGGCTGATTTAATGTAGAAATGGGGAGCAGGGTGGCTAACAGCAGGGACAGCGCAGTGCAGGGGAGGGTATTTGAAACTGAGAGGCATTACTAATGAACAGTGAGGTGCCCGCTGTGACGTGTGTTGTGGAAACAGTATTAAAAAAATATTTTAAAACCCCATCTAGAGTAAAGTGGTGCTTAAACCCAGGGCAGGATGCTCTAGCAGTCTGCCTCAGGGGCAATCAGCAAAGCCCGGCTTAACTGACTGCACGTTCCGACGGGCTCGGTGCTGGAGGAAGGCAAAAGAAAACCCCCCGAATTTTGCTGTTACCACAGGCAGAGGACAAGCAATATGTGATAAATCTTGTGATAAATCTTCTTATAAACTTCCCCTGGAAGCCTGGAGAAAGAAAATCAATACGCAGCGCTTCAGAGCTTGCACCTGCTGACAGCGCTGTGTGCCCAGGCTCCCGGGCCTCTCCCCCAGGCCCAGGAGAAGGCATTCCTCACGGCGCAGGCATCAGCCCGCCTGCGCTCGCTCGGGGCTGCCTCCCTATTATGGCCTGAACTCCTGATGACTCTCCTTAATGAATAGGCTGCCAAACTTCCGAGGAGAGGCGGCACACGCCTGGGCCCTATTCTAAAGGGACTGACGGATGCCATTCACTTCTCATTATGAAGATGATTATTCTGCGGCGCGCTCGGCTGTTGCCAGGGCCGTGCGGAGCGCGCGGCCGGGCGAGCGCCGGCCCAGCGAACAGCGGGACGCGGGGGCTGCGCGGCCGTCTGGCGAACAGCCCCTCCGACACGGAGCCGGCACGTGCTGGCGCAGCGGGGATGGGCCGAGGCGTGACAAATCGCTGAAAGGGCTCGGCTAAACTTGGGGCTGGCGGCCACCTGAGCCTGCCGACCGGCCGCCAGCGCTCTGCTCCGCGCCGCACGCGGCCCTGTGGCTGCGGCCTGCTCCCGGGCCGTGCTAAGCAGGGCTGGCAGGGCAGAGAGGCTTTTCAGGCCGTGCCCAGTAACACTCCACTAAGGAACGGCCCCGCGCATCTAACACGGCACAGAATGACCACAAACGTGCTGCAAGGTTGCATGGGTCCTGCTAAGTGCTGCATGGAAAAGGAGGGCTGGGATATTTCAACTAGACTGGCTTGACATCCTGTAAAATCCTTACTTGTGAGGCTGGAGATGCCCCAGACCAGACAAAGACTGCAAAAAACCCCAACCAGCCAGCCAAGCCCCAGGAGCCAAACAGCCAGGCAGCCACAGGAGAGGCTTCTGCAAAACACATCCCAGGCTGAGCACAAGGCGAGGTCCAGAGAGCCCTGTGGATGCGGCAGCAGCTCTGGAGGCCTGTGGGAAGATCCCAACTCAGCATCCTCCTGCAGATCACAACGGTGGGAACGGGCGGCGTGGATGCCAGAGGCTCGCAGAGGAGGGCAAACCCACCACCCTTCCTAGCTCCCCGCTCCTGCATCCCTCCCAGGCTCCCTTAACACCAACTCCCTGCTCCTGCACCCCTCCCAGGCTCCCCTAACAGACTGCTGGGAGATCGAGCCAATTCTCACTCACTGCCTCATCTAAAGGGCATTACATCAGAGCAGGGAATGAAACCCCGCTCTCTGCTCTCCCATTTCATACATGCCCACGTTAGGGCAGGTGGTTTGGGTTCATGAGAAAAGAGTCAGCTACAGTTTTGCCCAGGTCTGATGGAGGCATTAGGAACATCACAAACACAGTGTAAACCACCCTCCAGCCCCTAAGCAGAGGCCTGGAAAGCAGCGTGACATCATGAACACCATCTGATCTCTCACACAAAACCTTTGTTCTGTGACTTACCCAGGTTGTACGCAAGCAAAGCCACCCTTTGGGTGGTTATCTGCATCCCTGCCAGAAGCTCTGTGGGCATCCTGTCGCTAGTCACCTGCCAGGCACCCTGGAGCCCCAGTAACGCGCCTGGAGGAGCCAGGAGCACACCCGGTGCCCAAAGCAGGATGATACCGGGAGATAGGTGGGGGTGGAGGAGAAGGCTCAGTGTTTCGAGGCCGTTTGCACAGGAAATTTCCACTCGCAGCCTCGCATTTATCACCAGGTGAGAAGGCTTTGCCAGACAGCCCCCAGCACAGTGCCGTGCCCGGCCTGCCGCAGCCACAGCCCCGCCAGTGCTGTGCTCCGTCCCGCAGCGCTGCCGCTGCGCTGACTCGCACATTAGCACGTTACAAGGAGCCTCTGTCACGCCAAAGCCATGTCATCTCTCCCCTGCAAGCTTCCAGCGCGGTCTGTCTGACACAGAGATGCCTTCTAACCACCGCACCCCACCCAGGGGCACGCTCCCCTCCGCAGCCCCGAGCCAGGTGCTGGGTCACGCAGGGAAAGCCTGAGGTGCCTGGCTGCCTTTTCGGCAGAGCCCCCAGGCCGGGTCACTGAAGCAAGGCATGCAAATCACTTTGTGACGCGGCCTGGCAGCAGAGGGGATGGGGTATGGTCCTGGACCCGACCCTGGTGAAGAAGCTGGACAGCTGGCTTCCCTGATTAACTAAGCCCCCATTTATCTGGAGGTTCTGGGCGTCCCCGGAGATCTCCAGATAAATGGAGTCATACCAGACATTCAAAGGAGCTGATCAAAAGCAGCCTCTTTTAATACGTATGGCAATTTGACCCCCCTCCCTGACGACTGCATTATTTTACATTTCACTTCTAGCCAGGCAAAGCTCCGGAGCGAAATCTCCTCCATGGGCACAACCCCTGGTATTCACCTCACAGCCCCAGCGACAGAGCTGCGGGGAGGTGGGATGTGTGACGACGACTCTGTGTGACTGTGGGAGAGCAGGAGCTGGGCTCTGGTTTGACCACAGAGATTAAATCCTGGAATTTGAGTATTACGAGTGGCTAGAACTGTTTTATCAGTTCATCGTTATCTGAGGGCTGGCTCAGATGGCCTGAGCCGTTTGAACACCAGCCCAACCTGCCGGCACATGACCATGCTCAGAGCAGCAGCCTGCAGTAACGGCAGCGCATTACTGGGAGCAGCGGGATGCTCCATGCTGCGTGTGCAGGACCTGCTTCCAGATGGAGACCCCACGCCAGGACAAAGGGTAGGGCTCTCTGAAAACTCACTGGGGACGCAGGCAGCAGCCAGCACACAGCTCTGATCCACAGCATCCCTTCCACGGTTAGCTGCTATGAGGCAGAGCCAGCTTTGGGCATGGTGTAAAATCTGGCACCTCCGAGCAGCCTCCAAAGCCCCCATGTCACCTGGGCTCTGCAGGGGGAACAGACCATCCAAGATCCATCCAGTGGTTCCCTCTCTGTCACACACACAGAATGTTAAACCATAAATAACAGCATATTTAGAAGCTGGGGGAACAAGTGAATTGAATAACTGAAGACAATTATTCAGAGTCAAAAATGCAGAACTTTTGCTTTTTCACCATAACTCCGTGCTGAGCACAGGCAGAAGCATCAGCTGCCCATCACCACTGATGGCAACAGCCAGCGATTCCTTCCCTGCCATGGAGATTAAACCCCTTCTGGCCACGTTCGTGCACTCTCACCGGAGACAACCACGGATTGTGTTGACACAGCACTCCTCCCATGCAAATAAAGGACACAGTTACTCAGGGTTGGTGAACAGGCAGAGCGAGCACTGACCGGCTGCTCCCCACGGCTCGCTGTTTGCAGCGTGCCAGCGCCGAGGGGCTCCAGTCCCGGTTCTGGGACTGGAACCCAACCGCTCAGGTCTATGGAGAGCACACACCAAAACGACCGTTCCTCCAGCTCCACAGGGACTGCCAAGGAAGCTAATGCGGACTGCTGGCATGAACCTACTGCAATTCCCATCTGCGATGCGAATCCCACCCTGGGAAGGGCTTTCGGGGCATCGGGCCAGGGGAGAAGCTGAAAGTATAGAGGTAGACAGCTTTTTCTAGCCCATCAAGCACCAAGGCTGTCCACATGCCAATTCCTTCTTCCACCCAACTGGGGGGACTGGAAGAAAGCCTTGAACTTACTGTCACACACAAGAAAGCCAGCTTCCCAAATCTGTGGTGTGGCTCTCCAGCTTCCCAGGGCTGACACGGGCGGTCGCACAGACAGTGCATGGAGGAGGAGAAACCTGGGGACAAAGAGCTCGCTCCTTGGGCAGGCTCAGCAGGCTCCAGGGCAGGGAAACGTGGCGAGCTGTCGTTTTACTGATTGCCCTTTCACGACTGCAGTGCCAAAGAAGGACTGGCACCCCGTTTCTGACCACTGCACCCCCTTCAGTGTCCTCCTGCTCTGCATCACAAGGTGGTTCCACATGTGCGGTTTGGTCCCGACACCATGATAGCGGCTTCGAAAACAAACAAGAACCTAAATGTTTGGGACTTACCCAAGTAGAATAAAGCAGGGACCATAAAATTGAGGTTAACGTAAATGCATGGGAGGGTGACCTTTATGCACCTAATTGTCCTCCCTGGGCTCCGAACAGGACAGAGCTACCATGCTTTTAAAATGCTGTGATAGGCAGTTGCAGTGTGAAACCCAATATGCTTGGTGGGGCTTGCCATCATTTATGGTCTGCTGAGCATCGTTACTGCATCGATTTAGCTGCAAACTTTTGGGGGAATTTTGGTAACATATATCCCTCACTGAACAGGTGCAATTAAACTGTACCTGTCAACGGCTGTGATTTATGAGCTCTCCTAAACCGAAGCATCCCAGACCAGAACTTCCAGAGGAACACACGCCTTAAATTGCTCAGAGCAACGTGCAAGGCACGTAATTAGACAGGGCTGAGGCTGTGCAACCGTCCAAGCCAAGCCAAGGGCTGTGTGCAAGGGGAGCGAGACTGGCTCCTTCAGCCCACTGTCAGCCCCCAAGAAGGCCATCTGTCCATGGCACAGCCGGGGAAGGCAGGGCTCCGTGCTCTCCCTCGGCAGAGGGGGCCGGCTGGTGCCAGGGCTGCTGTTCCTCCTTCTTATCCAGAGCGGATAAGCTGCCAAGAGCTCGAGCTCACCCTGCTGCGGGCAGGGTTTCCTCTGCCCCGGCGCCGCGGTACAGAGCCGTGCAGACAGGCTGCTGTGCTGGGGGACTTCCAGTCCCGGGACCCACAAGGCCCTGGCGTACAGGAGACGTGACTCGCACCGGGACCGACGGGCGCAGAGAGGATTCCAAAGGGGCTTCTCGTCTGCAGAGTGCTTGCACCCTGTCTGGAGCTCTGCTGCCACTCCTCAAGCGGCGCCCGGGTCTCTGCACAGGGTCACAAGGGACCCTCAGTCCTGACTGTGAGCGATGGGGCTTCAGATACCACCACAGCACTGAATAAAAACCAGCCTGCAGCTGCCCCAAGTCACAGGGCAGCCTGCTACAGCACCCAACACGCGCCATGCAGCACGTCTGCTCCTTGCTTGTGAGAGGAGAGGAAAGCAAAGCAAAACACCATCACCACAAACACGTTTCACGTGGTTTCATCAAACCATCTCCGTGGCAATCGAGTAACACAACACAAAATCACACCAATGGCACCCCAGGGCAAGAAGCTCCAGCCCCTGAGCACGGAGCCCCGCTCCCAGCACCCGGTGCCTGTGCAGGAGCACGCTGCCCAAGGTGTGCGAGAGCCACCCGCCTGGCAGAGGCACTCGCCTGCTGCTCGGGGACACCAAGAATATGTGGCACATTAGTCATGCCAAACGCTTCAGGGAAGAATTTTGCATTTATTATGAATAAGGCAGAAAACAAGCTTTCATCTTAATTTACTGCTGCTCCTCCTCGTGGGAAGCCCCTGGGAGCAGACCCACCGTACCACTACAGACCCATCGCTTGGCTGTAGGCCTGAAGGAACAATGGTGATGCTCCTGACACAACCCAATGCTGCACGTTGTCGCCACTCACACTTATCCCTACCCAAAGCTTTTTCTGCTCTAAGGCAAAGAGTCATCTCTCAGGCACTCCTGTCCATGCAGGTACCTGATGTGCTGGAAACAAAACCAGGTTAGAAACACCCCTCCTCACTGTTACCAGCTTTGTTCTCATCGAGGTGGCCCCTAAAAGAGATGGAACAGAACACCATGGCAGTGCCAGAGCAGTGGCAAGGCTACCAAACCCACAAGGGCCTAGAAACCGGCACCGTCTGTCTGCAGCGCACAGGCAGCCCTCGGCACGCCCGAGTCTGCTTAGGAGCTGCACTCCACGCTTCACCATGCTTTGGTTGAAGTATTTCAATTGCCTGTTATCAGTTAGCACTGCAGAATCCCTGACTGGTAAAGCCATTCCACGGGGCACACACAGGCTCGGCCACCAAGCAGCCACCTCTGAAAGAGTTCTGTACTGCAACAACTACCGTGGCTTCGGTTACACGAGGTTTTGGCCAGCAAATGAGTGAGGTACAATCCCCCCACTGTCTGCTTTCTCTACAAGTACCCATCCGGTCCCAAATCCAGTCCCGAGGGACACCCTGAGGGCCAGAAGCCACTCAGCTCTAGCTCCAAGTCACATTCGCAGCACCCCAGAGCAGAGAGACACAGAGGCCCCCGCTCCTGAGGGCAGTGGGTGAGTTATCCTCTGGCCTTCTCCTCCTGCAAAGTACTTATTCCCCCAGGGAACTAACCTGGGGACGGCAGGATTACCGAGAGCGGAGGGGCGAGAGGGTCTGCTAGTCCCCCCGAGGCAGCGCAGGCTGCAGAGGAGACGGATCATCAGAAGAACCTTGCTAGGGGCAGAGCCCGGCACGTCCCGCTGCTGCCTATGGGAGCTGCTGTCCTGAGAAGCCTTCGCCATACACACCGAGGAGGAGAGCTCCTGGTGACTGCTGTAAGAGTGCAGCCATCCCATGCTGTCAGTGTGTGTACAGCTGCTGGTGCTTGTGTTCTGCAATTATCTGGCTTGTTCCACAAACAGGGAGATCACCAAGGGATAAGTAACTGGAGGGAAGGGCACATGTTCCCCAGCAATGCTCCCCCCATGCTTTGTCACAGTCCTGATCTTATTCAAACACCAACAAAATGCACATTTCCAGTACTTCTACTAACGAGCTGCTACTTTTGGGCACCTTAGAAAAAGGGCAAAGGTACAAAAATTATCTGTCATTTACTTATGCCTTCCAGTTCCTCCCAATTGGCTGCTTGGGAGAATATACTATTCCATGGTCTACTACAGCTAGCAGCATACCTGCAGTACTACCCCTTTTACTTCTGTTATCCTCCGCAGTGCAGGGCAGGTGCATTACAGGGAGGGAGGCTCCTTCTGCAAGCTTCAATAGTGTTCTAGGCATGTTTTTGAGAACAGCAGCAGCAGGAGGTTCAGGAGTGTTAGGAGTCACCCAAATCACCCCTGGGGACAGACAATAAAACTCCTCACAGCTTCCACCAGGCAGATCTCGAGAAAGCCTCGTGCCTGTGAGAACAGCAATACAGAGTGACTACTGCAAAGCCAGCAGCAGGACCATGCATCCATGCCCTTCCCCAGCACCCAGGCACTTGAGAGCAGCTGCACAACCTCTGCTCACGGAGTCAGAGGCACCAAGAGCCTCCCCAAAACACCAGGAAGCCAAGGACCTGGCCAGTCTGCGTGGGGTGCTCAGTGCTCGTGATACGGGTTCTTCAGAGGAAACCGTGAGTGAGGGGGTGAGCCCTTCAGAGAGGGGACGGCAGTGCTGCTCTGGGGCTGCGAACCCGAAAGAGGGGGTTAGGCATCCCGCACACCTGCCTTCCGCGCCCCACGGGCACCGCTGGTCTCAGTGCACAGGCCAGGCTGACAGCAAACTGTTCACTCACTCGGTGTTGCAGCCTGTGTGGAGCAAATATTTAATTAAAGGCAGAGTCGGCATGTGCTATCACACAATGTGGCTTATCTGAATGTGCAACATAAAGACCTTGTCCGCGGCGGGGTGATTAATGCGGCGCTTACAGATGGCCCAGCCACGTGGGGATTATTCCGCGGGACCCTCCCCGGTAGGCTGGATGCCCTAATGGAAGCCAAAGGACCAGGACATGCTCAGTGAGAAGCAAACACGGTGCGTGAGCACAAATAAGGTGCATATGCTGAGGCACGCTCTGGCACTGCACCTGCTTCGGATGGAGCACCTTGCAGCCCTGCTATTCCTTATTTTCCCTTTCCAAGGCAGGGCAGCTCTGGCCAAACATTTCACACTGGGGAAAAAAAGAGAACCAGACAGATGGGGAGGCGTTATTACCTTCATTTTACAGAGGACGAAGGTACAGGGAGACTGAACAATGTACTGAGAAGTTACTGGGAATGATTTTGTTGTTAAGGAACTACAGAATAACTCTTAACAGATTGCCTGTCTCTCCTGCTGTAATAATTAAAAGTCAATGGTATCTCTTTTAAAACACTTCCACTAACTGGTATGTTTTAGAAACATAAAAGGGACCTTAATTAGGATTTATCTTTTTATAAATAGGCATTCTATAGTTTTAAAATCCTAAGTGGAACTTGTTTCGCATTTGCAAAGCCAGAAATCCTCCCCCTTTCCCAAGACAACACCCGTGGCTTTGGCAGCAGTGGCAGCCTAAGGAACACCCAAACCTCTTGTTGGTCTCAGGTTTCAGCACCTTCAGCTCTGGGCCACACACACGTATGAGCTGGGGAATGAAGTTCGGGGGAGAAGCAGGAACAGTTCTTCTGGTAGCTCATTGTTTGCATGTGACAGCTGTTGGAAACTGCTTACATGCTGGAAATATTAATAGTCTTGATGGAGATAAGTGAGGCAGGCAGGCATCAGAGGGGCTGCTTATCACATGGCTCTCCTGGATGGCTGCAGCTTCCTCTGGCCAAGTCAGATAATGCGATTTGGTGCTGAAACACGCAGCAGACAGCGGAATGTTTACTCGGAGCCGTAACCAGAAAGTAAAGGCGGCAGCAGGGCTAAGGCAGCGAGAGGCCTGTGCTCATCCTTACGTGCTGGGCTGTCCCGGGGCTGATCCCGCTCTGCCAGCGCCACAGGAGGCAGGAGAGACGCTTTCCTCCTTCCCCGGGACCCTGTCCCTGTCCCTCACAATTAGGCTGCTGTAAGGTCCCGTACAAGCACCTTCACCCTGGGGGCACTCAGAAAAAAGCTGGTACAGAAGGCAGCTGCCTGCTGATTTACCAGGTAGCAACACTGGCAGCGCCACGGAATGCCAAGATGAGGGGCTGGTAAAATTCCCTGGAAAAGCCGTGTTCAATGGGGAAGAGCCTGTGCTGAATTGCCTATCTGCATGTAAACGGGCTGGCCCTCGGGGACTCACACATCAGCTGGGATCATGCTCATCTACAAACATCTGAGTTTCGAGCTCCTGAGCGAGATGCTACAACTGTTACTGAAACGGTGCATGTGGGCTGGGGACGAGCCAGAGACCACTGAATTTAAACAAACAACCCCCCCCCAATTTTAAAATAAACAAAACCTGTAATTCAGTTAGTTCTGAATCAACCTTTCTGCCCACCTTGAGAGCAGCAAGCCACCTGCTCAGCCTACCTGCATCATGCATGCATCCCGTCAGAGGGAGAGTCTGTGCTTATGTGGCAGAGTAAAATGTACCAGAAGCCCAACGAGAGGCAACAAACCAACTATCACTTGTAGGAACAGAACACGCACTGTATCACTTGCAAACACATTTGATTTTCTGACCTTCAATAATGATGTCTCCAGCTCTTCCAGATTAAATGTTTTCCAAATGCAAACCCTCAGAAAGCTTAATTTCTCTGGAAATAGAAGATTTTCCAAACTGTGAAGCAGTTATAAATATTTACAAATATTTACCTGAAAGGTATAGAAATTGAAATACCTTTAATCACCTATGATTCCTACCCTCCCCAGCCTGGAATGAGTGCCACAGCCCTGATTTCTAGGAGCACACACTGTCCTCAGCCAAAGGGCTTGGCGTGCCCCTGAGACTGGCTGTGCTCAGCTGCTGAGCACCAGCACACAGATGGGGAGATTCCTGGAACCCACCAGTCTGGGATTTCTCCTCCCATCACACAAACACAGAGGTGACCTCCGTGCCTCGGGTACAACTGAGGGACCAGCCATCCCTCCCTCCCAGCCTCGCTCCCTGGTCAAGGGAGAATCTTCTCCCATGGATTTCCAATGGCATTTTTTCACCTCCTAAAGGTTAACAAACCATCACTGTCAGTTTGGTAACAGCGTAAGGATCAGACAGCTACAGCCAGAACAAAATATCATTACGCAAAACAATGTTGCCCCTTCTGGTTTATTACAGATCTTTTCATTATTTCTGGGACCAACACTAAATAGCTCAGTTTCAGGTCTATTATACTCGATAATTTACATTCATTACAATCAGGGATAGGTAACCGTGGGGCTTATTATCACATCCATTACGAGTGACACCATTTGCAAGATGCTCAACACTAAATGTACTTGTTGCTGCAGTGACACTGGCTGGGAAATTGCTCTGCAGTAGAGGATGGGAGGGAAGAACAAATTAGAAAGAGACCACCAAGACACCAGCGGTGACGTCCCTGCTTTAAATTGAGAAGATAAAAGCAGAAGGAGGGGAAGTTTACAATGATGACCTGACATACTCATAACTGTTGTTAGGAATGCCTCCCAGAGCAGAGCAGGGCAGGGAACTGAGCAAGGCATCTGCGGGGCACGGGGCTCTGGGCGATAGACACAACGCACTGAGCAACGCCTTCCCAGGCTGGGTTCCCAGCCATGAGAGCTTTGGGGGGGGCTTCATTTCAGGCTGCCCCCTTCTCCTTCCACCCGAGCCCGTAACTGTACCTGCGGCCGGGGGACCCCGTGTCCCCGCCCGGCAGCCGCACCGGCCCCACCGCCCGGCACAATCGCACTGTTCATCCCCGGTGACAATCGCGCCGGCGCAGCACAGCACCTGGTACTGCGGCCCCAGGCGCCTTGGCAGCTGACTCCCAAACCTCCCTGCCAGGTGGCTGCACTTCAATGACATTAGCTAGGCATTGTAGGGTTAACAAGTATCCAGAGGAAATCTTTTATTCATATAACACAGTATGCCTTTTGTTGATCCCTGAATGATGCTGCCTAAAACCCATTAAATTCAAACACTCTTCCAGGCACGCAGCCTGCAACAGGTACAGCGGGGCGCGGCTTTACCATGGCCACGCCGCCGTTACGGGAGAATTTGATCCCCAAAAGCAGATGATTAAGTCAGCATTTAAAATAACATTTTTTTTCCCTGGAAGTGACCTCTCAGTAGGGGAATGGATTCCCCTTTCATTGCAGGGCTCAGCCTGTGTGCACGCTGTGATGCCTCTCCGTTCCCCCAGCAGAGGATATGAAAATGCTGCTGTATGCTTAGGAGATCTGCTGCTTCTTCCCTCCTTATTTATCAGTGAGCAGGGAGGAAGCAGAACTGAGGATGTCACCGAGTCCCCCACAGAAAGGCAAGTGAATGCAACAGTTCCACAGCTGTGACTACTCCAAAACATCTGACTGCTCCTAAAAACATCTCCCCACAGCTTCTGAGTAGCTGGAGTTGGCCAGAGAGCCTTATCACTACAGTTAATTATGGGGCCAGAGGTGAGTTAATGATGGAGCTGTATGATCTGCTACTTAAAGAACCAAGGTGTGAGTTCCAGCCCCAGAGGAGTAAGGGTGAAAGCGGCGAGAAGCTGCCAAAGGGATGTTTGTGGCCTCGCTCGACCGTCACAGCTTCAGTGCCTCGCAGGACCAGCCAGCCTTAAACTGGCTTTTAAAAATGCAGGAAGATGACAGAGTCAGGAATCGGATGGTAGAAGAGGTGAGGAAAAGCCAGCAAGGTGACCAGCTGGAGCAGTGGAGGGTCCATGGAGCCCTTGCAGCGGAGGACATGGAGCCTGTGCCGCCCAACACGGAGCTGCTGCAGCACGGTGCAGCGTGAAAGACAGGCTGGTGCCGGGCTGCAGGAGCTGTGTGACACAGAGAAGGAGGCACCGTGACCCATCCCTGAGGTGAAGACCCCCGAGGTGCTCAGACAATCAGGGCTGAGCGAGTGATTCTGCTGCACAAGCACTGGGTACCAGCACAGGCTTCATGCTCCTGCCTGTCACCAGGAGGTCTGGGTTATGGAGTATGAGATTCGGGGCGACTCGCAGGATCACAGTGCCTTGGAAAAGGGGAAAGGAACCTGATCTGAGAGGGCAGGCGAGCGAGCTACTGCTGCCATAGAGAAAGCTGCAGTGCAGAGTGGAAACAGCTGCAGAGAAAGCTACTACATGGAGTAGAAACCCTACATGAGAGTCCCAAACACCGACAGTGCCTGAGTGCTGAGCAGAAGGCTGCTGTGCATCGGAGGCGGCACTGCCCTGCCACGTCCGTCGCCCGAGGCGAGCTCACAGCTAGGCAGCTCACTCTCTCCAACACTCAGCCCCGGAGCTGCGCCCGCCTTCACAGGGGATGTTTTCATTGCTCAGTTGTCAGCTACCCCGAGTCCTACCAACACAGCGCCCGCGCAGTCACACGCTCGCACTTCCCAAGGAATCCAGCCAACCCCTCCCCAGTCCGCAGCAAAAGGAGAAGCGGTGTCTCTGGGAATGGGGCTACGAACCACTCTTCTCCCTGGAAACCTGTGCCATGGCCTCCATCAGTCCCATGGCCTCCATCAGTCCCTGCTATGTGAGCTGAGCAACGGTGCCGTGAGCAGCCTGCAGAATTCCATCCCTTTGCTGGAAAGTATCCACTGCGGCACAAGATGAGGCCATCCAAATAATTTCACTTGCTAATTAACTTTGGAAATACATTACTGCCTCATCTTCAAGAGCGATGTTAACAGGCAGCGGTGTTTTTGCACCGCCAAGCTGCCTTTCTGTTTTAAAGCTGAACACCGTGACTCGGTATAACAGCAGTAACACCAACACACGTAAGTGGGTTATTTGAAATGAAATATTTGGCTTTTTTGCAATATCTATTTTCAATAAATGCCTTGGCTTTGCCGTGGCATGTATCTGTGCAGGCACACCGCTATCTGATCCCAGCGCACCCTGCCATTAATATTCCTGCATGTTTATATTAGCTACCTTGAGCAAGGTTGGGCTGCCAGGGCATTAGAAGCTGCCTACACGGAGCAGATACTATTCTGCAACTCAAAACAATGACCAGCACTTCTGAATGAAAAGGGAGAAAGCGAGCATTAGCACATCAAAGGCCCCCTTCTGAAAGGAGAAAAATTGGGCGATGCACACTTTAATCTTTCTGACAATCTATGCACAGATCCAACCCAATTCTGGTTTTCACACAAATGTGAATGCTTGATAGGAGGACATCCTTACCAACAGCACAAGGAGCAAAGATGTGCAAGCCCAGCCTTTGAACCTGTAAAATATGGATTAACACAGAGCAATGCTCACTGGCTGATATGACACCCTTCTTATCTCCCAACAAACCCAAACACCATGGAACACATCGCAGGGCAGCACGCAGGAAAGCTGCTGTAAATATTTTAATCTGAAAATAAGATCAAGACTTTGGGAAATGAGCAGTAAACAGAAGAGAGGTGATAGGAAAGCCTTCACCTCAGTGCCTGTAATGTAAATTCAGTTGCATGCCACAGAACAGCCCTAAGTCACTCCAGTGAGCAGGACTTCTGCACAGCAGCTCTGGGGTCTGCAGGACAGTTAGGGCCAGACAGACCTGTGCCCGCCTGCCGAGGATGAGAGGGAAAGGCAACAGGAGCCAAGGGCGAGATGTTTCTGCTCCTGTTCCTTCATCGGGCTGTGAAAATGTCCCCAAGACAGTCTGTACAACTTTTTCTGCTGACAATGTGTTAAATTGTCAGAGTCCAAACGCTCCTGGAGAGCGGGAACAGGACCCCACAGAAGCAGCATCCTGGAGCTTGCTTCATGCAAACACAGCCACATCCTCACAGTGATCGGCTTGCAAAGGAACGCTCTGGCTTTATAAACAAGCCTTATTAAATGCACATACTGAATGGGTTTGTTCCTAAAAAAAAGCCTAATTCATTTGGTGATAACTCAGTCACAGCCAGTGCAATGACATCTCGGAAGAACTTCAGTAAGATTCTGCCTCTGACTGGCAGAACATCACTGGTGGAGAAAGCGGAGGCACCGAAGCCGAGCCCTGCCCACCGACACTTCACACAGACCGGTACCTGCCCAAGCAGAACATTCCCACAACGCTGGAGAGAAACCATGTTTCTCACACCTATGTCAGTGACCTGAAAGTTAAACCACTTCAGGTACAAAAAGGAGCAGTGGGCCACGACTAGGTTTGCCTGGTCGCACCGTAGAGCGTGGGCTCGGCAGGAGGAGATGGGTTACAGCGTACGGCAGTGCTGGAAAGGGAAATAACTGCGTTGGCAAACTCCCTGTCAGGGCAGTGGCAGCCCTCAGCACGCACGTTAGCTTGGGCCAGGGGAGGACGGGGCACGAGGAAGATTCGTGAACAAAGATCATCGTGGCCAAGAGCTGCCACGACAGAAAGGCCTGCCCGCGCCTGGGCTCAGAGACACGGCGTGGTACAGAGCAGCACTGAAGGTATGGCAGGAGATGGGGCTCTGCTGCTCGCCCCACAGATCACACCCCACATGCTGAAGGCAAGAGACAGGGTTCACTTCTCCATCACAGCGGGTTCAGCCCCACGTCCCCTCTCCAGGACACAGCGCCGCACAGAGCCCCACACAGAGCCTTCTGCAACCCTCTTCTCAGCAAATCCTGACGCTCCCGAGACACCACTGCTCCCGTCCCACCAGGGGACAGAAAGCTGAGGTCACTTCGTAAGAGCACAACTGTTTCTTCCTGGTGCACAAGCCGTGGGCTCAGCATGTCACCACACAGCGAAGCGCAGGATCTGGGGCCACCTGTCCTCCCGCTTTCTCACAGTTCCAGACCAGCACTACAAAAACCTCCACGATAACCCCAGCTGCACCCTGAAACCTCACGGCTCCCAGCACCACAAAAACCAACAAAGCCATGTCTAACCAGAGCAGAGAGATGAAATATGGGGGCAGCACAACACATCTCTGCCTGCGTGGCATTTCTCACCCTCTCCCAGTCCATGCTGAAAGGAAAGGCAAACACTGTGTTCACCGGGCTCTGTATCTTCTCAACGATGTGAGGGAAGATGAAGCATCGCTGCTCTGGGTGTTAACGAGACCCAGTGTCCACGCCAACCCCTTACTCACCAGCACCAGCCTTTCAGGTACTGTAATGGACGTGAAATATGGAAACCAGGAGCAAACCTCTCCGTGCTGCCTTGCGCCATGCCAGCACTCTGGGTGTTGACTTTTGGGATTCCAACAGGCACGTTGCTGTGGCACTGAAAAAAACGGAAACGCTGGCATGCAAATCCTATTCAGCAACTTGAGAAGACTGAGGGCTTTTACAAGGCAAAGAACACGTTAAAAGTTCATTAATTAAACAGCGCTTGTGAACAGATGGAATGGCTATCTGGGCTCTAATTACTGTAAGTCGGTACAGAGGTTCGCAGGCCTTAATGAGGTTCAATAAAATGAATGATTACACATCAATCACAATTAGAGAAACCTGTAAGATGAGCTGAATTATCATGGCAACAAGTCATAAAGCACGGGAGGACAAAAACCAAGGGGCCCTGCAGAAGCCTGTCAAGAAACTGTGTCTGTATCACACCAGTTCTGGGTCGGAGTGATTCCCCCCAGACTGCCAAGCCCACCAGAACACGCCTGGCTTTAACTACAAGGGCTGCACCGTCCCCCTCTGACCCCAGAGAATGGATGAGCCATCGCAGAGTGTAGGGCACGACAGCACCCACAGGGTTAGTGACAGCAAAGGAGCTGGAAAACAACCAGTCCGGAAACGAGTGGGACGGGAACCCTCTGCCACACAGTAAATACCTTGTTGAAAGATGCCCTTGCTCCTTCTTACCCTCCCAGGGAAATGGGGAGGTCCAGCACCCGGTGACAGAGGCTGTGTAGCACCGGTACCGTTAGAAACCACAGCTACGTGCAAACCTGTGTGGATGAGGTTATTCAGCCTGGTACACGTGGGTGTAATTGTGGTTCCTACCACTCCAAACCTTTAACTAACACAGGGTTTTACTTAAAAGGACAGAAAAAGCACTCCCTGCCACTCCCACCTCTTTCCACTGGAGCTGGTGTGGGAAATGGTGCTTTTGGAGCCCCCAGTTTCCCAGCTGTAACTGATGCTGGCAGCGGGGAGAGGAAGGTGGTAAAGGTGGAAAAGGAAGTTAACAGTAAAGGGAGTTCACTTATGACACACCAAGTGCCTGAACATCGGCTTCAGTGCTGGTTCTCCTAAGAAATGGCTGTATAATTTGATCACCTTCTCTGCAGGACTGCCCTTCTCCTGCCTTAGCCTGGCAGACACGGCCCTGGAAGGCTCCAGAAATCACCTTTCAGTCCCAGGAGGTTGGTTAGTGTCACACGAGTGAAGTTAAGACTCTCAGGAGCAAGAGAAAAGAGAAAGGTGTGCTCACCTGAGGTCCTATTCTAAGTTTCAACGACTTTGCTTCCACGATGCTGCAGTGAAGAAAAGCTGAGCTACTCCCATGTTTGTTAGTGGTGGCACTGAGATTCCCAAGGGAAGTAACGAAGTGTGGACCAGCAAGGCTTTATGAGGCCTTCCACACGGATGCCCAGGCGACAGTGAGCGGCAGGGGCAGCGCTAAACAGGTACCAGAAGATGGTTCCCAAAAAAGCCCAGCCCCTGCCAAGTCAGAGGGAGTATTAAAAGCAGCAGCTCATGAACTGAGATTTATTTCCTTCTAACAGAGCCCCTGCACACGTACCAGCTCGGTACTGCACATGGGATTGCAGGAATTACTCAGAGCCATCTGCTCCTGTTTATACCCCGGCAGCCTGACAGTTAATCTTGCTGTGAAGCACACACAGAAGTACGATACCCAGGAAGGAAAAAACACAAGTCAGGTGTGCCAGCCAGTAAACCCAGATGAAAGAGCAGCTTGCTCCTACTCCTCACTCCTGCTGCCTCCACGTTTACGTCCCCAGCTGAATGAAAAGGTCCTCAGGAGCAGCAGGAAAGCCTTTCCTCTTTAAGGAACATCGTCAGATTGTGGTGCTGCCCATCAAAGGAGCTTTTATGTGAGAGGCACAAAAACTACGTGCCTCATCCTCTTGCTGTCAGGTGCACAGACCCAGGCTGGGGGCTCTCAGGAGGAGGTGCAGCTTCCCCTCCTCTCTCATTTTTACTGAGAGGAACACAGCAATTCAGTAAAGTCAAAGCTAAACTGAAACCCACCATCCTTCCAGTGTAGGGAACGGTTTCTTAGCTGTGCAATGAACTGCTGCACGGGTCTCAGAGAGCACACTCTGAAATCAGGTTTTCTTTAACAGAGAGAAAGAAGAAAAGTTTGAAAAAAATAAATCATTTCAGCCTCTCTTGGTGATGATGTGTTTGTGCGAGTGCCTGGAGCACAGAGAAAGGTCTGTGTGTGCACCCAGCTGTCCTCTGCATCCTTTGCACCCTCCCACCACCCACGGAGAGATGGATGCCCCGTTTCAGGGCCACGGGAACCCCCTCACCAGAGCAACCCCCCAGCTCCTGAGGCCAGAGCCGGGCCTTGGCGAGGACATGGTGCATGGCACTGAGCCACTGGGAAGCTGGTAGCAGGCTGGCACGGGGTCCCCAGCCCCACAGAGCTCTCAACGCCCCCTCGGTGTGAGCACCCTGAAGGGTGAAGGGGCAGGCGGGGGGGCGGATGAGCGAGCCAAGCTCTGCCCAGAGGGGCTCCCGCTAACCCCTCACCCTCGCGGGGAGCCCCCGCCGCCCGGCCACCTTCCCCCTCCCCGGCAGGTCCCTTTGTTCCTTTGTGCCTGCCGTGCTGCCCGCTGCCCTGCTCGCCGCGCTGCTGCCCCTCTGCTTTGTGGCTCCTCACAGCAGCGCGGAGCCCGGCGCCGCGCCCGCTCCTCCCAGGAGCCCCTTCCTGACCTACATACGCCGCCCGTGCGCCGCGAACCAGGAGGAGCTTCGCTTCCCTCCGAATTTTGCGGTTTAATGTGATGATTACGCTGTAAAAATTAAGACACGTCCTTTTAATCTAAATTACTGGGGGTAATTGAAGTTAATTTTGTTACAGCGTAGGAAGGATGGCCGTACACTGCGCACAAAGGAATTAGACGGGAAGGTTAAGGACCAGCATCGGCAGTACCAGCAGCTCCCTCTAGTTGGAAAGCATATTATTTTCCTCTCCAGAGGGCTAGTAAACAGGAGAGATGTTACAAGCTTCTTACAACAAGCAGCTCTGTAACTCTCGCTGTGAGAGAGAGAGATGATACACACGATCGCTAAAGATCTAGTACCTGCATCGCTGTGATGCTTCTCAAAGCACAAATCACCTCATTATCTACACTGACTTCCGACTATTTTTGTAACATCCAACTCCCCAATAATTTAAAAATTCCCAACAGTTGGTAATGAATTTACCTTGGAACAAAACCCCCCACGGCACGTTAGAACAGCGACCCAAAAACCAGGCTTTCCTGAGAGTTAAAATAAGCGTTAGAGCCTGCATATGCTTTAAATAAATATAGGGTTTCATATATTGATCCAGAAGCCACCTCCTTACATTTCCAAGGCTTTGAAACCAAAGAAGAGGCTTTTTAGCCTGAGGGGTTAAAAGTGTGGGTGTGGAAGTGGGCTTTTGTTAGAAAAATTAGCAATGCTATGAGTCATTGTGCATTAGCGGCAGAATAGTTTTGCATCTTGTATGAATCCAGACACCATATGCCATGCGAGGGCCTGCTACTTTATGCGGTGCCGCGGCCGATGGGCGGCCACGTGGGCATCCCCAGCGGAAAGGCTGGCTGCGCGCGGCGGCGGGCGCAGGAGCCCGGTGATCCGGACACGCTGGACATTGTCGGGAGCAGCAGGAACAGCTGGTAAGCCAGCAGAGCTCGCGGAGCTCGCAGGGCCAGCGCGCCGCAGCGGCGGCGAGCCAGCATGCTAATGAGACGGCGAGCGCGCACAAAGCCGCCCGCAAAGGGGACCGACCCCGGCGCTGGGGGTCCTGCACGGCCCAGATTTCCAAGGCTTCGGCCCGCGCCCCGAAACCCCAGTGCCCAGTGAGGGCCGGGGCCAGGCACCTTGCCCTGCCCGGCCCCAAACACCATCCTTACCCTTGCTAGCCACGCAGCAAGCGGGCCGAGGTGGCAGCCCTTCGCCGGGTGAACCTCACCCCAAAGCCAGCGCCTGTTTGTCCATAGCAGGGCTGTGCAGCCTGAATCAATTCCAAGTCCATTTGGACAAAACTCCACTTCTCCCCTGTGTCCCCCTGGCATTTGCACCAAAAGCCGAACAAAAATAACCCCAGAAATCCACTGCAAAGTGAGCGCCCAGGGCAGGTCCCCAACAGATACACCAGGGGCTTTAGCTACACGAATCCCTCCAAAGTCAGTCGGGGTGGAACAGAACATCAGCAACACACACCCAACGCAAACCCCCCTGTGCACTGTGCAAGCGGAAAGCAGCCCCCACAGCCCCCCCAACGAGTGAATGAAGTGCTTGGCAGTAACCACCAAAGCTGGGGAGCTGCAGGCGAGCAAGGGGCAAGCAGCCAGCCAGTGAGGGACACTGCCACACTCCTGCTGTGGTGAGCACCCATCCAGCATGCCACAAACACCCGCGCTGCCAGCAGCCAGAATGATCCCCAGGCCCCAAGCACTGCCCTCAGCAGCCCTGATTGCAACGCAGACCAGCAGAGCAGTCTGAACACATCCATCATTTAAAAAGCCACCATGTCACCTAACCACAGGTTCAGGTTTGGAACCACCCATGGAGTGACCTGGCAAGTAAAAGCCTTACAGACAGGTGGGTTTATTTACTCTTAGTGAGGGACACAGTCACTGCACAGAGGTCGGCATCCGGACCTGCAGTGCTCAGTGCTGCTGGAAACTCCACTACAGAATTAGCTTGGGACCTTCTCGCAACCCTCAGTGATCTCTGCAGCTTCCAGCATGGAGGGAAGGATAATGGTGAAGAAAAATAAGCTGTGTTGTTGGGACACAGGCTTCACCACTGCCTCCCATCAAACGGGGAGCCTGCCAGCGGTCACAGCCAAGGGGGGGGCGGTGTGAGTGTGTGACAAGGGCGATGGATGGGCACGGACGGGCGTGTGCCCAAAACCACAGAGGTTTAAGCCCGCTGTGCCCACGCATCATTCAGCAGCACGGGCAGCTCAAAGCTGCAGCAGCATTATATACTCTCTATATTCACAGGCGGGATGCAGTAGATTTCTCTGCAAGTCTATGAAGAGCACTATGAATAAGAGCTGAAGAGCCGCCTCCACAATCCCGTGTAATGCCACCTAAAAGCTTTGCCTCGCATGACTTATTACAGGCTGGAGCAGATTAGAGGCATCGATCGCTGCCGGGAGAAGGTTCTCGCTGCGAGGAGGGAAGGCAGCCGCAGAGACAGACAGCCCGGCCATCGATCCGCTCCAGCAGGGAGCTGCAGCGCAGCAGAATGAAGGTCAGTGCTGCTTCACACTGCCCTGCGTGGCATCCCTCGGAGACTGCTGCGGCCAGGCCACATCCTTGTGTCTGGAGCTCAACCCCTCATGCCAGGGCTGGTCCAGCAGACAGAGCGGCAGGGCCCTGGCTTGCAGGCCAGGGCCGATCTCTTGTGCACACACCTGACTTTCCATTTCATTTTCCCAGTTCAGGCAGCTCACACTGTGCACACCTAGGGAATAGATCCCCTCAGCCGGCCACGCAGCTAAGTCCATCACAGCAAAAGTACCTTTCTTCTTTAATCCCTGATAAAGCAGGTAAGCGGATCAGTCACTCTACATTAAGTTCATCACAAATTGGCTTAGACCCACACAAAAGGAATTCATTCAGAACTCAGCACTGATGCTCCCTGCTCAGCTCCAGACACAGTGGACGTGTCAGCAGCTGGATGCAATGGAATGAAGTCCTGGGTCTCTCTCCTGTTCGGTGTCCAGGTGGCCTTTCGGGTGCCCCCCAATGACTCCTCGCTCGGGCACACTTCCTTACAGCAGAGCAAACTGTAATGGGAGCTCTACCCGTAGCAAATGACTTCCCATGAGCAGGGAAACGGTGACATCCAGTGCTCAGATAACCAGCACAGCGCAAGCATCCCCTCTATGCTCCTTCTGGCCTGCTCTAGTGCCCAGTTACACCTATGAAACACCCCAAAACAGCGTATGACAGCGCTGCTTATATCCCCCTGCTCAACTCCTACAGCATCTCACTTTGGCTCATGTTGCTCTTCAATACAGACAATCAGCAACCTGGGCTTTCACTGGGGTTCAGAGGAACATAATTATTTGCCTGTGAGATTAGTTGTTTCCCCTTTTCCCCAGCACACAAAAAGGTGGCTTTAATTGTATCAAACACTTGGGTATTTGTCTATTTTCCTACTACAATTTCAGTAAATTCTAATATTATTCTTCCATCATTTAAGCCACCTCGCTGCTTACCATTTCCACCAAACACACAGGCATCTTTAAAATCAAAACCTTTGCCTGAAATCATGGGCAGTGAGGCTGCTGAGATGCATCACTTCACGCCCAAGAGTTACCTAAGGACGGTGAGAGCACCAATTCTTATGGGCTGCACTCCCAACAGAACAGTCATGTCGAGCAAACACTAACACACAGCCACCCACGGCCACGTCAGCATCGCAGCAGCCACAGAGATAACTGAGCTTCAACCATTCCCGACGATCGAGCCACGCGGTGACCAGGCAGATTCTGCTCCCCTGCAACGCCATCGCTGGCCTCGTGATGTATACGAGGAACACGTGGCCAGAACGCTGTTAAACTGCAGTGTAGATACAGGAGGGGGTTTTACTGAACCGTTCCCTGCCCTAAGGAATTCCTTAAAACAGCAGCAGTTACACAAACATGACAGTGGATTTAGAACGAGCCCTCTGATGTGATCTGCCATAGTTCCCCTCCTTGCTTCCAGCAGAGCGCCGTGTTTGAGTACGGCAGCGGAATTTGTGTCATCATGACCAGGCGATTACAGCGCACAGCGAGATGCTCCCGGCTCTGCCGCCCGGGTCCCCATGGAAACCGATATTGTCCTCTGCTGCTGGAGCCCAGACTTGGGAGCCTTTTGTGCCCGGCGAGATTTCTTCCACAACCTTCCAGCAACAGACCCTATGCTTCCTCCTGACTCGCTCCTAATTGAGATGCAAATTAATCTCTGTGGCTGATTACACTTCCCTTAAAGCCCCTGACAAGTGCAGCTGTAACTGGAGTTTGCGGACTTTCCAACAAGTGACTTCAGCTGTCAGGGCCAGCAAGACGCAGCGCGGCCGCCTGGCACGGCCCCGCGCAGGCACGGCTCCCCACGGCCACCTCACCCTGCCCGCTCCGGCACCAGGGCGCAGGGCCCTGTCACACTGCACGAAGCATCCCATCCATGTCCAACCACCCATGGACTGAGGAAGTTCAGCCGCTGACCCTCACAATGGCTGCGGACTCTTGCTCAACCTGTGTACCAAGCACGAGGGCAGACCACTCCCCCCTGCCTGGCACAGCTTCCCCACACGCGCCCAACCACAGTTACAGCCCCGATACTTCTCAGGCCCCTTCCTTTTTACCCCTTCCTTCTAGGGGCATCCGAGCTATTCCTCCCCACTGCTCCCACCTGCAGTCTGAGAAAGCAGCTGAACCCCCCCATTACGGCGGAGGTCGCTGGGGTGTCCCCTCACCACAGCAGAAGCGCACCCCAGCCCTTGCCTGCACGCACCCTCAGGGAGCCCCAAAGCAGCGTTGCTGCCCCGGCAGCGCCGGATGCTGCCCTGACACACCTACACGTTCAGGCTCCAGTTCCAGGCTCACAGAGAATTCCAGCATACCCAGCAGCAGGGCACTGCTGCAGCTGGAGTTATGGACAGCCTTCTCTCTCACAACGGTGTCGAGGTGGTCCCACCACGTTACCTTTGCCCAGTCCCACAAGTCCCACAGTCTGCTTCCGTGTCCCAGCCAGACAAGCAGCGGCTGATTGACTACAGATACCGTTGGTGCTAAAGCAGGCTCAGAGGGAAGAAAAGAATCCGTGGGCAGATGCTGTTTCAGCTAGAGCCCAAACATATGCTGAGAAGCGGCATGTGCTATCGCATTTGCGATGCTCCCGTTTCCCCGGGGACAGGGAGGGATCCTGGGGGGACCCCGCCGGCAGGCGGGAGCACAGCAGGCTGGAGCTGCTCTGTGCTGCTTGCTGGGAGGCAAAAGGCGAGCTGGACCTGGAACCAGAGCGCTCTGACCAGGCAGCAAGGGCAGTGGATCTCTTCGCTCTTGTAACTGCTACGTTAATTCTGCTCCACAGCTCTTTTGTTATTGCACATCCCCTACAGAAGCAGAAGACTCAGGCTAAGTCCTGCACGGAAGAAGTTTAGTGGCTAGCTACCTTTCTCTCACCAGAAGTGTTAAACTTGGCCAGTTTTGGACTGCCTGTCAGGTCCTGCTGCGGCGCTGCGGGTGACATGTAGCACCCAGCCACTTCCGTGACACCCAAGCACACAAACAAGGGAAGAAGGTACAAATTTATTTAACCACAACGCTACATTTCATCTCTGATGGCTTCTGCAAAGTATATTAGATAAAGTTTAACCCTCAAGAATCCCCAGCCCCGTGCTTGGAGGGTGTTTTGTGTTTGAAAAACGTGTCTCAGACAAGTTAACCACCATCCCTTCAATGATTCAAACATCTCATTTACAACTCTTTCTCAAAGTCACATGGTTAGGGAAACATTCCAATCAAGAGCTCCCCAAAGAAAATGAAGTGCAGCAAGTGTTGGTGCTGAGGTAAGTGATGTCATTAAAAACCAAGCTGTAAAATGTTCCTAGGGTAAGCATGGCGAGAAAAGCCAAGCGCAAGCGAAACCCAGCAGCAGCACTGCTGGTCAGTGTGTACCACGGAAGGATAAAGGGCTATGGGAGAACATCTGCAGCAGGAAGCATACTGCCCAGTCACCCTCCCGCACCGTCAGAGAGCCTGTCCCGAAAGCGCCTGGACGCAGGCATGGCTGAATAAAGCTGAAATTCAGGAATTCTCAGAGGCGTCTGAGCCCAAATCCCATCTGCCTATCAGCAACCGAGCCCAGGCAGTCGGCTGGGCTGCTTCTTCGAGTAAGGGAAGGACATGAGTGAGCTCGGTGTATCAGCCAAGAACTCCAATGGTACGACAGGAACTGAGTACCGCCCTTACTTATGGTCCCAAGTGCCAGTGTGGGGTCCGAGCCCACCGCCAGCGAGAGCGGAGGGGCTGCTGGGAACGCTCTGGGGGTGTTATGACCTTGTTTTTAGAACACTGGAGAGCAACAGGGTGCCAGCGACTGGAAACAGTGAGTCTGCCATGAAGAAAGCTCTGCCCTGTGGCAGTAACGTCCAGTGGGAAGGCTTTCCACCAAGGCTTACCTCTCCGAAGAACAACGCTCGGCACCGAGAGCCCTACCGGGGCCTTGCCCCACAGGCAGAAAGGATACAAGCTCTGGTAGAGTGGGATGAGCGACTTGACGGCTCTGCTGGCGTTGATGCACGTGGCACAGATGAGGCTCGGCAGCAGCTGCGCGGTCACGATCGCTCCGTCGAAGAGAGGGCCAAAAAACGGCACCTGCAGACCCCAGAACGGAAACCAGGCAGGTAAGGAGGCTGCTTTACGATGTGAAACTGATAACCCCACATTTCATGTTTAAACAGAGAACAAACCTGAGCACCCTCAAGCAGTCGAGCTCATCGCCCTTTCGCAAAGCAGGATGGCAAACCCCCACACAGAAGCCAGCAGCAATTATCGATATTTAAGCTATGGATTTTTTCCATCTGTACAGAGGCTTATCACATAAATAAATACCCTCTATTATTCTTCTGCAACCGCTTGTGGGTGACTGTGACAGTCATTCAATAAGTGGACAAAGGGAATAATATAAATCCCCTGCATCTAGGGAATTCCTCTAATTAGAAGTGGCAATGAATTACAGAAGAAATTTGGGTTTAATATAACATCTGCAAATGACAGCTGTCTCTTCACACAGTTATTTTCTCATTCCTTTACTTAAAATAATACCTACCCCCACAAAAACAGTCATGTAAAATGCTTTGCTGTTTTTGTTTGGTTTTGTTTTTCAATGCCATCACAGCTCTCAGGGCAGTGGGAAGGAAAGGTGCCAGGCAGAAAATCTGTGCCACCGAAGGGGTAACCTTCTAGAGAATCAAGTCTGTCCTCTCCAGGCAGTAACACTCCTCAGTGACATTTTTAACACATATTCCATTTACAAGTATTGACAAACGGATGGGGGAAAAGGTAAGGCTACATTTTTGTGTAAGTAGGAATAAGGAGGTTAGGGACACGGTGGTGTGACAGCCATCCCAACGTGCCAAGCACTCCCCAGCAAGTTTATCCTGTACCTCAGCGTGGTGATGGAGCACAGCGGGTACCCTTGGGAGGTACCCTGGGAAGGGCACACGCCAGCAGTCAAACAGGTTATTGCAAGGCCTGTGCCCCAGGCACATGTTTTGTCCAAATTTCGGCCCCCCCACGCTGGCAAACGCTGGCAGATGGGTGAGGGAAACAGCGCAGAGGCTGGGAGCGGCTCTGGAGGGGAGCGACGGATTGTACATAACCAAAGGAAAGCCAGCGTGGCCCCCTGGAAACCGAGGCAAGAGCAGGATCTGCCCCAGGGGTTCCCAGCTCCGGGGCGCGTGGGGCTGTCCCCGGCCGGCTCGGGCTTGGCACAGCCCGCGGCGACACCAGCAGCACGCGGCGGGGCCGTCCGCCCACCGGGACACAAAGCTGGGGATTATTAATTCCCCGGCAGAGCTGCGGCCACGGCGCGGGTCAGGGGAGTCAGGGGGCTCGCATATCGTCAGCTTCCATCTGTACAGGGCTCTGCCCTGCGAGGGGCGCGGGGGGCTCTCCCCGCGCCGGACTCCCCTGCAAGCTGGGGTTAAACTCCCGCTGGGGGCAAGGGGTGCTCTGAATGGTGAAAAAAATACGTTATGCTTTGACAGGAATGCGTTCACAAAAAATAAAGGGAAACACCCCCTTTCCTTGGGCACTCCAGACGTCAGCACAAGTTATCCCCACAACAAAAATTAATATTCATTCCCTGCAGACACCTGCTTCGCTACGATTTCTGAGAGGAAAAGAAATAATCATTTCTGTTGCTCGCAGTAAAAGTAGGCAAGGTCAAACAAACCTTTTGAGCACAAAGCCTTCCCCTCTATAGCGAGCAGCACTAGTTAAAAGAGTGGGGAATGGGTAAATTATTGTACCAAATGGCTGAGAATTAATCTCTGATGACTAGCTGCAATCTAACGAGGCATCTGTGTCCCAGGGAACCCGCAGTATGTCCCTGGCGGTATGTGCAGTGTGTAGAGTCTGCCTGGCATTCTTTGTCCTCTCTCGCAGGCAGCTTTTCGTCTCATTGTTCAGAATATCCTCATGCATCTGTGACGCGTGGAATGCATTCACACTAACAGACTTACTATTGTCTTCCCTCAGAAGCTTTGTGGAGCAAAGACTGCATCACGGTTCCTGATAATTATATTGCTTAATTAATCAAGACAAAAAAAATTTGCAAATCATTGCCCGGTTGCCAAGCAGGGAGATAAAAAATGAAAACAATACAAGCTGAAGCAATATAACAAAAGTAACAGCTATCTGATCAGAAATTCTTATATAATGAAGCTATTAATGCTAAATCGGTTAATGTTAACATTGCTCCAGGTGTCTCTACTTGGATGCAAACAAAAAGGCTAACATTATGTATATAAAAGGCCAAATGTTGCCATGGATTCTGTAACCTGATAGAGAGGACAGCCTTTTCATTTGATTAGGGAATGCAATTTAAATACCAGGGACTGAAGCCAAACAACAGACATTTCTCTCTGCAAGCCTCTTTCATTCACCCTGGGGTCAGTAGCTGGTGAACAAAAGGTCAGCCACACTTGCCCTGGAAATGTCTGGATTAATTTTATTACATTGTAATGGTTTGTACTTTAAATGTAGGGATAACACTAAATTTCCAGTCCTCTATTATTCTTTCTGCCTGTTGGGTGTTTTTGACTAATATGGAAGATGACATAGCGTTTCTCCAGCGGGCTGCAGAGTTTCCAGAAGGCTAAATCCTGATCTTCCTGATGGAAAGCTGAAATTCCCAAGGAGCAAACTGCAGACCCCCAAAGGGGGTGCAGGAAGGGACCCCGCTACTCCCACTGATCAAACCCCGCAGGCTTGCACCGTCCACCGGCCAAGCAGCGGCTGGTTAATACCTAACAGCCCTGTCACTCCCAACACAGAACATCCCTGCACAGCGGGTAAACACCGTGCCCGATGCACACGGGCCCTTCTCCACACCTGGCTATTCTCTTGGACAAATATTGTCCCATAAACAAGGGAAATGGGATTTATCACGTGATTACTTCCATAAAGTGTATTCTACAGGCGTTTGAGCATCTGTAACGTACCAGACAGGCATCTATTAACATGGCTTTTCTTATACCTGTACACACACACACACACAGAGCTCTGACATTTCCCAAAGGAAAAAATCCCTCATTTCAAAAAACAAGTGTCCCAAAGGTGGTCACGTAACAATGGCTCAGACGGAAAATACCAAACCCCAAGTACTCTGCTTGGTGTGAGGACATCCAGTGCCTGATCATCCCCGGAGTCAGGTTCGGATGAGGGGCTCAGGAGCATGAGGCTATCAGCAGTGCCTCACGCACAGCGGTACCCAGCTCTACAGGGTCAATGAACAGAAAACCAGGAAGCCTTTATTATTTTGGTTTATTGCCTCACACTGTAAGTTCACGCTTCTAAACGCTGTTCCCTGCACAGCAGCCCCAGTGGGTCAAGAGTAAGTATTTATCTGAGCACAGAGCACGAGCATACAATTGATGGGGAGCCACTCCCATCACTACCAGTAACTCCAGCATTAAAAGAAAAGCCAATTGCTCAGCACACTTTAGAACTGGGATGGACAAGACTATACTTAGGATTTGTTGGGAGGAAAAATAAACCCCAACCCAAACCCTAAGGCACCAAGCTCTGTTTCAGCAACAAAACCATTGGTCACTTGCACCGCACAAAGGACAGAATCAATAAAGGAGTCACAACATACCTCTGGCTTCTTCATTATCTCAATGAAAAACATGTGATTCTTCATGGGATAGATAACAATTAAAACATCTCCAAAATCCGTTGGTATAATGCCCCTGCGGTAGTTCCTGGTGTGTTCAGACCAGACGATGTGAACCTCATCATTTCCCAAGTGACGAAGCTGCAACAGCAAATTGGCTCTTTATTAATCAGAGTGATAACAACGGTTTATGAGGGGTCATGGCTTACAAATTGAATTACAATGCTCAACAGTAGAAATATTTCATTACAGAAAAAGTTAAAATATTGTTTTTCTCCAGTTGCTCATGAAAAGCTCAGCGAAATAATTTGCTTCATTCAGAACACATTGTTGTCTGATGGCTTAATTAAGTAATTATCGAGCCAGTCATTAGCACGCTATGTAAATGTACATTACCTACGACAATTTAAGATGGAACTCTGAATTACTAGAGCAAAACATTAACTGACAGAACACCACGTCCCAGCTGGAATAAAGAAGCTGCCACAGGCACGAGAAATGCCTTGACTTGAGGTGTCAAGGAACTTTCTGCCAGGAACTGCTACCACTGAATTTACCGTACCCCACACATCCCCTCGCCGACTGTCTGCAGAGGGATTCTCCTTGGGATCAGCAGCAAAATATCTTGGGCAATGTGAATTAGAGGAGAAGGGGAAATCCTGAGGGAGCTACTGCTTTATCAGGAGCAGAGTGGCACAGAATACGGGTAAAACTGAAGCGCGACACACGCCAAGCGCATCCGAACGCCCGCGTGTTTGCTTTGTTACAGGAGGAGCTGGAGGTGCTCTAACAGATGGCAAAAAGTATTTGGCAATCACGTACAGGCTGCACACAATAGTTCCGACTGTAAACCTAAAGTTAAAATTTAATCCACACGCAGAATGCCAGCCCGAAGCATAAAGAGAATTAAAGTCCCACTTAAAGCTTAACAGACCACCCCCCCAATTTGGCGCTAGCCCTGGAACAATGCGCACAATAGACCTCACAAAGCAGCCCCGAGCCAGCTCTGCCTTCTTCACCGTCTCTGTGCAGGGAGGGGGAAGGCAAGGGGAAGGCAGGGGGACGTGGTGCCTTTCCCTGGGATGTACGGCTCGGTGAGCTCCACACGCCTCACATCACCCCATGTCTCCCCACCCAGCACCCGCTCTTCCTCAGAGCCAGAATCTTGCCCCTCAGGGGCTGGGTGGCCAACTGAGCCCAGCCGTGGGACGAAACCAACACCATGGTACCGGGCAAGGATAAAAGAGGCAGAGACTCAGAACTTAGCTTGCAGCGTGTGCTCTGGCAGAGCGAAATCAAGCCACGCTCACAGGGTGCCTTCGATTCCCAGCTTGTTTTAAGAGGCAGGTGATGGAGAGTTTGGTTTATTTACCCCTAGGAATAAAGGACACTTTTAGTTCTGTTTGAAGCAAACAAGCCCTTTGTGTCCTGTGAAACATGAGCAGCACTATTACCAGCGCTCTGCACGCATACAGAACTCGGTCAAGATCGCTGCTCTCACGGCCACCCCAGCTTCCCTGTTCTCCTGCTTCCTTAATGGCTCCGTAGGAAGTAAAGCAGCATCCGGATAGCCCTGCTGCTGGCGATGTCTCCGTGCGGGCTGACACACGCAAGCCCAGTGACCTGCATGTGTGACAGGGTTCTGATTTCCCTTCCCGTGAGACAGGCACAGCCGGGTAGCGCACCAGTGCTTTAAAGCACGATGCACACTGCGCTCCTGGGCCCCCCAGACATCGCCTGGCCACAAGACTTTGTGCACAAGAGGCTTCTCCCAGCGAGGAGGGGAGCGCCTGGCAGGCTGCTGCACACAGCCGCAGCAGAGCGACGGGAGGACCTGGCTCTCACCAGGGCAGCCCAAAGGCGATATGCTCGCAAGCACTGCCCACGATTTCACAGGCAGGCCCAAGGCATCCTGATGCTAGAGCGAGTTCTGTGCTAGCTCTGTGACACAGAGAAAGCCCTTGATGGCAGTACGCAGCACCCGCTGCTTTAACCAGCCCCACAAACAGAGGACTGTAAGGCGATGAGATGGTCCAGGCACAAGGGCAATGCACAAACTGAACGCAGCTCTGCTTCTGCAAAATGACCCTGCAGGAAAGGCTCTGAGCGGCCTGGCCATTGCTTCTGGGCTGAGAAACTGCTACAGGAACAGCGACCAAAGGATGTCCAAACACCGGCAAGAGGCCTTTTTAAATCACAAGGAGCCACGCTCATCATCATCGGATACTCTTCACAGTGAAGAGTCCCAAAACACTTTGTAGCACATCTCAGAGAAGAAAATTCAGTAACCAGGGAGAAGCTGGATCAGGGGAGGCTTGCTGTGCCTGGCTGGGCCAGGAGGTGATGGCTAGGAGCTCAAAGCCTTGCAAGCCATAGTAGGTTACTTCCTTTGCTACACTCTGCATGGCGCTAGTAACTTGTTGCAAAGCTTGGGTTGTTAAGTCATACATCCTCAGCCATCGCTTTGGTGTACTGGTACCAACATGAAACCGATATTCCATGGAAACATCTCTTCTTGAAAGGCAGTTGCACCCATACAAGTCTAAAGAGTGGCAGCAGTCCAGCTGCCATCTCCCCCAGCACTCATCCGACTACACGCTGTGGGTTCACCAGGCACCCTGAAGGACCTCAACCAGCCTCGGTAGAGGTCCACAGCAAGGCAGAGGATGTGCTCAGGGCCAGAGCGAAGCTCACCCTGAGGTTGAGGGGACAAACCGAACACACTACATTAAGAAATCCCACCGCAGCAGCCAGGGAATAAGGAGCACATTACCAGCAAATCCAGGCAGCTGGGCTTTTGGGGCTCCCACTGCCTGGAAGGGTCTCTCCGCAGGCACGCGGGGCAGGCAGGCAGCTCTCGGAACCCCGAGTGCTGCTCCCCGAGTGAGCGGGCAGCACTTCCAGCCGGCACACAAGGGCCGCCCCGCTCACAGCAACACAGCCCACGCGCTGCCAGCTGCACGGACACCGCCCGGGCTGCGCCCAGCACCCAGCGCCCAGCAGCCTCTGCCCTGCGTCACGCTGCCGCTAATCAGACGGGGCCTGCGCCTCCTCAGCCGGCAGCTCCGCGGGGCGCGCCAGGCTCCGCGCCCGCCCAGCAGCCCCGCTCCGGCAGGCTGGGTGCTGCCTGCCAGGCCACACGCCGCGGCCGACGCCGGTCACGGTGCACACCTCATGGCCTGACCTCCTTTCCCTGCTAATTGCATTACACGGCCAGCTGGCTCCAGAGAGGAGTCGTCTGCTCGACGGAAGAATTCCTGCTTTTGGGGAGGCACGGCTGCTCCCCTCGCTAAGTAACCGTCGGGCCTGACATCCCCATTGTCTGGCTGACAGCGCACCCATCCCAAAATCTAAGTTTTATTTGTAAATTAACCAAGAAACTTCCTGCCAGAGCCGCGCTGCCTGGAGACTGATAATGTGTGCCTTTCATTCCCTTTCACTCTTACTGTATCACTGCCAATTTGTTTTTCTGCTGCTCGCCAGCCCTAGGCTATAAAAGCCTTGTAAGACATAAGTGCAATTATAGTCCTGGAGTCAAATGAATTGGACAAATCCAATAGCACAGCTCTGTCCCCACTCTGCAAACCCCTACAGCAGTTAGATTAGCCGCTAAAAATCTAATCTAGCTCCAGCTAACAAATTTCTGCAGCGAAGGAGCAAGAGTTCAGTATGGGGTTGCAACCGGATTTCTGAATTGGAAAAGTTCTGCTACCACAAGGGAGGAGATGGAATAAATCACTTTAAAATTCTGCAGCTCATTTTTAAACCGTTAGGTACAATTTAGCTAGAACAAGACAGCGGAAGGTAGGATGCTGTTACTATGATTGATTTTCATTCTTGCCACGAGACAGCCAGATAAAGGAAAAAAAGTTAAGAATCAATGATGTTGAACCCTACAGCAGCAAAAGATATCAGCTGAATTTTGATTATTCCACTCAAAAAGATTTTTTTCAGGCCTAAGACTTCGTAGAGGGTTTTTTCTCCCCTCCCCTAATGAGCAATACAGTGTCTTAGTGTATACCTCAAATAAAGGAATACAAACTGGGAGTTGTGCCCGTGCTGCACAAATACAACGGGCCAAGCTCATCCTCAGGGGAAATGCACTTATTCTTCGGAATTTAGACCAGAAATGCATTTATCCTCTTGTGCTCAGGGAAAAAAAAGAACCACAACAACATATTTAAGTAAAATGACTGCATCTGCTTAACTCCCCAGCTCAGAGAATTTACAGCCTGCTGCACCACTTCTGTGGCCAGCAAGGTAAGACCTTCTGCTCCTCCGGCGCTGCTGAGCCAAGGAATTCCTCCTGCCTGTCTGTGGGCAAAGTCAGCACAGAAGAAACCACCCAAGCGACAGAGATTCCAGAGATAAGGGGCCCTTGGATCCCAGATAGTATCCACGCAGCCCGATCGGATGGGAGCAGGGAGAAGGCAAAGCCAAAGTTGTGGTCCCCACTGTGCGGGGGACATGGGCATCAGGACAGAACATTCTCCCTAATACTGTCCTCTGCCACTGTATGTAATTCTGTCACAGCTTTAAACTGGAGTGGGTACCCAACGACAGCATCCTAAAGGGCCTCTCTCTCCCACACTGCTACGAAGCAGCAGCATTAACGGACACAAGTTACACACATCAAGTCATCTTCTTAAGCTGGACATGCCGCCCCAACAAGCCGAGGAGAGGAGCTGAGCCCAGCACGCACTGCCTGGGCAGGGAGCAGGTGGAGGTGTTAGAGTGCTTGTGATGATCTCTGAGCAGTACTGCATTCCATCATGACACTTCACCAGGCGCCGCAGAGCCCACAAGCACAGCATCGGCAGGTGGGGAAGGAGCATGTGTTCCTTGTGTTAAGAGTCTGTCACAGGCAGGTGTGTGTTCCCTGTGGAGGAACACACACGTGTGGTCTGTGCCTGCCTGTACGTGTCCCAGCTGTGGCCCCACAGCTGGGGTTCACAACTGAGTTCCAAGAGCTGGGTCACAGGAGTTCTGCCACGATGTTCAGTGGTGTCTCTACAAGTGCTGTGGGGACACACATGCTCAAAACACTGGTCTCAAATGCTGCCTAGCCCACCCACCAGCATTTCCAAAGGAAAAGCTCCTCACCTTCCAGCACTGCTGACACACGTGGTGCCTCTGCTTTTAGCTGCACTCCTGTAAAAGCTGTTGAGAAGCCTATGCTAATCTGTGCAGAAATAGGGGCTTGCTTACCAAAGGGCTGGGACAAACGAAAAGGAGCTGTGCCATGCAGAGGCAGGGAGCTGAGGGGGACTCTATGCTAAAACAGCCCTCTGGAAGTCACCTGGTCCCTCCCACCGCTGCTCCTGAGGCTGCTCAGCACTATACATGGTTCGGTCCCTGCAGGGCTCCACTCCTAGAGCAGCTCTAAGGGCCTTTTAAAAAGTCTTGAGGACATGACTGGGCGGTATTTTCTGTGGGTAGTATGTGCTGGAGTTGCCCTTGTTCCCTGGCACTGTGAGACTCCGAGGCTGGCACCTACTAAACCCATTTCCTTTTTCATTCTCACAAAGAAGAAGAAATTCTCTGAAAGCAAACACAAGGAAGACAACTCAGCAGAATAACCAGACTCTCTCGATGGCTCTGTTAATCCCTACTGTGGGTGGGAATTAGGAGAATTAGCAAAATAGACTGTTTGCAATTAAAGCCTGTTTTTCCCCTTGTGGCAGCTCTGTCAGGCGGTGCCCTCTCCTCTCCTCTCTCAGGTGATGTATTGCTCAACAGCTGGAGGATATTTCACTGCCTTTGCTACGCTCCTGTAAAATCCAGGAGCTCTGACTTACAAGGGAAGATTGGACTCATCAACCACAGTTCTTGTAGGAAAAATAAGACTGGGAATGACACGGTAGCAGTTCTCAAACGTGAGTAAGTCTGCTCCAAAATAATCTGTTCTCCATATCCATGTGGAGCAGGGCAAGAATAAATGGGCTTAAATTGAAGCAAAGGAGATACTACAAGAAATTTTCTCATGGCACAAAAGGTGGAGTATAGGAATACGTTGCCCAGGGAAACTGTAAAGCATTCATCATGGGCGGTTTTAACCAGCAGCTGAATAAATACTGCCCAGGAACAATAAAAACACAGGCAGTCCTACCTTGGTGAAGGGACAGAGACTCCATGGCCTCTCAATGTGTACCCCAGCCCCACTTCTCTGTCCTCACGTACTCGGGTGACCTTTCTCCCTACGGCCACGTAAAGCCACTGATACGAAGCCCACTAACTGCACAGGTAAAGAGAGGCACGAACATCGTGTTGACTTGTTTTCAGGGGCAGACATCAGGACACAAAGCAAGGACCCAGCTTCACCATTAACCACTGGGCAAGTCTGCAGGGCGGGGAACTGGACATCCCCCCTTTTTATTCCGAGGAGAAGCTGGTGCTGCTTTGGAGCTGACTGGCCACAAGCACAACTCCCAGCGACACGTTTCGAGGTGGCTTTCACGGCGCAGAGGTACCACCTGGCAGAGGGGATGGCTGCAGCAGCGCTACTAACGTGCATTAACAACCTACGTAGGACAAGCTGCCAATCCCCATTAAAGAGGCCAAGATTCGGTACGCACCTAAACCTTCCTTTGACTCTGACCAGCAGTTGGCAAGCACCGTAACCTCAAGTCAGGCCTTGTTTGGAGACACAAAGATTAAGTACTGAAACCAACAGAATTTTGGGCTGGGTTCTGGCTTGTCAGAGTTGTGACTAACTGGATAATGGCTTTGAATATCAGCTGGCTGCTCTGGGTACCATGCCTGTCACTTCTCTTCCACTTCTCAGCTGTTCTGCTGCACGCTGGACGATTCAGCTCTAAGGTTTTATTACACTGCATTTGGTTGTTTTGTTCCACCAAACGACAACAGTTTTGGCAGGCAGACAAGGTACAAATGAAATTATCGCTAATATTATTATTAATGGTGGTATTTGAGGCTACCATGGAAATGTTAATTGTGTTTCAGAATCCAGAATTTAGATGCCATTTAATTCAGCTAATCTGGCTGCAGAGCACCATGTGGCACAGCAGAGGTGGACTGCTATGGCTGGGTACCACTACCTGCTGCCAGTGCAAACCTGAGTGTCAGCCCCCAAGGACTACAGAGAGCACCCTGAAGCATCTTCCTTACCTTTTTGGTCAGTGAATCATCTGAGTCCGATGGCATCCTTGTGGAGACGTGGAAGATGATCTCCACGGTAGAGGTAGCGTAGTAGGGAGCCGTCTGTCCCGTGCTGCCGTTGCGCTGCAGGCCGCCCATGAACCCGCCGTGCGTGGAAAGATCAACCTGAGGGATGGAAAGGCACTCTCAGAGGTTTGACAAGGCTGAGGAATAATTAGTCCTTGTTCATCTAGGAAGGCTTGATGAATTTACCACTCGGAACTCCACAGCCATCCCAGAGGGAGAGGAGTCTTCCCCTGCATGCTTGTGATCCTTGCCTTTGGCAGGACAAGGGGGATGGAGTGAAGCTGGAGGAGGGAAGGGTTAAATTAGATATTAGGGGGAAGTTTTTTACAGAGAGAGTGGTGAGGGGCTGGAACAGGCTGCCCAGAGAGGGGGTGGGTGCCCCATCCCTGGGGGTGTTCAAGGCCAGGTTGGATGGGGCCCTGGGCAACCTTGTGTAGCTCCAGGCCTGGAGGTTGGTGGCCCTGCCTGTGGCAGGGGGTTGGAGCTCTGGGATCCTTGGGGTCCCTTCCAACCCAGACCGGTCTGGGATTCTATGATTCTATGATCTGTGCCCTGTTCCTGCACTTGCCATCTTGTTTCTTCTTGTTTCTTTTTAGAACGAAGAAACAGGCAGCGATTTAAGCAGTCTGGGGTTTTAAACCTACTTTAACTGGCCTACACTGACTTTTGTGAGGTCTTTGTATCAAGTACGTTAGCTTGCCTGAAATTAAGCCTTACCTCCCAGCCCAGCCCAGCCACAAAATCTTCATAGGCCTGGCTGCCCCTGGCGTTGGACAGAATGGAGCACTTGTCCTCCTGCCCCTCTGCGATGTAGAACACAGCGATCTTGTGGGTTTCACGGCTGCCATCAGACAGAAAGGGAAGCCACAGTTAAACAGGATTTACCTCCAAGTATTCCTTAGCTCAGCCACACCCAAAAGGCCAGGCAGGTGCCCCAGTTTCACTCTCCACGTTGTCCCTTTGATGCGCACACAGCAGCACCGCTGTGTCAGTGGCAGCAATAGAGCAGCACCACTCTGTGCAGAGCAGAGCCTGTTCTTTCCTGGCATCAGCAGAAGTGCCGATGGCCACGCTCAGTTCCAGGGCTACTCACTCACATGTGGACAACCTTGCCAAGGCAGCCAGGCTGCACAGGTGTCAACAGGAGCAGAATTGGACCCGCAGCATTTAACCCCAGGGTGATGACTGAGGAGACAGGAAAACCATCACTGGCTTTCAGGTCCTGGGTTGGGTTCACACGGCTGACGGCACCGGTTGGCTTCCTCAAAACCAAGCTAAGTGGATTTGGTATGAACACTGTTGGGACGCAAGGAAATCAGAGCTCTGCAGTGCTACAAGCATCTTCCAAATAGCTGTACATCAGGTAATGAAAAAAAACCCCATAATACTCAGAAGTTTGGCTGTAAGCAGTTGTGTGGGGAGTACTGCTCTTGACACAAGGATCACCCTGCAGAAAACAGTCCTTCCTGCGAGTTGAGCCAAGGTCACACCCAACTTTGGGACTTCTTCCCTCCCCTCCCAGCTAAAGAAAACAGGAAACAGGCAGCTGCATCTTATTGTTTGCTACCAATTCCAAGTCCCAAGTATACAGTGCAGGGAAAATCACTTGCCCATGCCCGCTCCAGGACCCTCCAGAAGCAATTCGTTTTCCACACAAACATCCACATTGCTAGCACACTCGACTGTAATGAATTTTTGGGAGTGGTGACATCTCCCTCTCTGGAAACACTGCCCTGCCAGTGCCCTGTTTAGTAAGCTTCACCTACCACTGGCGGGAGTCCAGGTTTTTCAGTTCCCGCAGTAACTTCGAGTTCTTCTTCAGAAGATGGAAGCTCTTTCTGTAAGCATATCAAGAAAAAAGGCTTGAAGGAAAAGGCAGCAGTACAGACACAGCGCTTTCTTGGCCATATACGTAAGAGAAGGGACTCGAGTTAGCATGACCCCAGTTATTTTTTGAATCACTATTACAAACACCCTGCAGATGTCCATTTAAACAGCCACTGAACGCAAATGTTCAAAACCATGCTCTGACTACCACCCAGCTAGGTAATTCTCACTTTCCTGAGCGTGTACGTGCTCGGGGGCAGAAGCAAGAAGAGCAAGACTAGCAGGAACAGGCCCCGAATCCTCTCCTCCTACCTTCTATCCCAGGAGTTCATTCCCAAGTCATTCAGCAGCAGCCGACAGAAGTAAAAGGATGCCTGAGGTTCAGCAGGGCGCGGTTCCTCCTGCCGGGCCACCTTCATGCTGGAGTCTGAGCTGCACCGGGTGATATACTCCTCCTCCTGAGCGCTCTGCCTCGTCAGGGCTTCCGTGATGGCGTCCTCCTGGTCGCAGCTCATGCCGAAGGGCGGTGGGGATGGCTCATTCAGCTTCCGCTGGGGATGCAGAAGGCACTCGGGACTGGTGCTGCCAATCTTCTCCAGCAACTGGTCGAGAGCATCTTCTCCTTCTTCCACTTCAGAAATATCTTTCTGGGAAACCAAGTGGTGCTCAGGGTTGCCTGAGATGACAAAGGTGCTCATTGCACCCTGCTGTGGAAGGCAGCCCTCCAAAGGCCCGTACAGTACTCTGCCATCCCAGGAGTACTTCCCGGAGATGTCTCTGACAATTACCCTGACGCCCGAGGGGGCTGCGGCCGGCTCGGCGCCTGTCGCCCTCTCTGCAGGGATCTGGAGGTAAGAGATGAGGGTGCTGTCATTGAACACGAAGAGCTGCAGGTTGGGGCTCCGGAAGACTTCTGAGGACAGCTCTGAGGACTCCACGTAGGAGTTGTCGTGGTTCTCACTGAGGAGACTGTGGAGAATGGCGGGGCCCCCACTGAGCGGGTAGTGGCTCAGGTGATTCACCAGGTGAGTCATGACCATCCGTGCTGTTAAAGGGATCAGCTCCAAGTTCCTCCTCCGTTTCTCTGAAATGATCGATACAAAGACTGATCAGGAAGAGGTAAATAACAAGATCATCTGCAAATTTCTGTCCTGTCTCAGAAGCTTGCCTTAACCATCCTCCAAATCCTTCCTCTTCAGCAGGCTGTGTGCCATCGCTTCCCCAGAAAGCCGACCTGCCATGGATTTTTACTTGACTTTAGGCACGGGCAGACCGTGGGTCAGCAGGAATGGCATGTTTATGGGGCTGCAGAACTGGGTCCAAAGCAGACCTGTTCATCTCATCACCCACCACAGGCAAATTGCCCACGACAGCAAAGTCGTGGCTACTGAAAAATTCAGGAAGGGCAGCTAGGTGCTTCTGAAAGAAGTCAGATTTGGGGATTATCTTATTCCTTGAAGTTAATTCTGTACACTAAATTACAAGTAGCACCAAAGGCAAAGCCAGCTTCTTGGTCTGTTCCATTCTGCACAAATTTCTCACTCTACAGCACCTTCATGTCTTTTTCTTTCTCCTGTGATCTCTGTAAAGTCAGTGTCAGCTGCAAGCTCCAACACCCTATTGGAGGCACGTGAAACTCATTTTAAAGGGGAACGGCCCAGCTTTCAGGGAATGGCTGCTGTCCAGAGAAGCATGTTTTCCAAAGAGGAGATGTATCCTGGAAAGCTGTATTCCCTAGCTGCTGAACATCCAGATGCTGGTCCTCACCACACCCTGCGAACTCTCTTACCCTCAGCGACAGTGAGCAGGTTGCCCAAATCCATGGAGGAGTGGCACTGGGCTGGCTCAGAGCTCTTCACATTCCCCAGGGGCAAAAAGGGGTCGTAATCACCAGAGGAGAGGTCGGCCAGGCTCAGCACGTAATGGCTTTGTTGAGTGTAGGTGCTGGAGCCGTTCACGCAGCAGTGCAGGACCTGCAGGGAGACACGTGTGACCCTGAAGTGACGGAGGGCACGCTACAGCACCCGCTTCGACACGCTCCCCCAGGAGTCACCCACCACCACTGCTACGCTCTGAAAGCCAGGACACAGTAAAACCACCTATGCCTGAACACAGCGGTTTTACAGTCGCACCCTCAGCACCCTGCACTTGAGCTTCAGGGCTGACCCATGTACCTTAACAGCCCACTTCAATTAACACAAACATTTCCGCAAAGATTATTCTCCCTGGCTTGTTTTAAGCACTTTACCTTTCTCTCTTCTCCATCTTCTGTCCATTCTGCATCTCTGATCTTCTACTCTAAACACATTTTACATTCTTGGCTTCCCCCACCTGTCCAACTCCTGCCTGCACTGGGAGAGCTCAAGGTTCTCCACAGCTTGCTCAAAATCCTTCTGCACCTAATGGGATCTGCAGAGGCTCTCAGCATCTGCACACAGTAAATGTGAGGTACTCACTCTGTAAATGTAGTCCAGTAAAGGAGCTTTGGATGCATGCTGATCTTCCAGACCACCAGCAGACACTGGCTCCAGCAGCACTTTCATGGGCAATGCCATGCACCAATCCAGCAGGCAAAGCAGCAGGGAAACTATAAACTGAACAGAAAGAGAACACAGTATTTTGGGGTGTGCTACTATATTCACCCAAATGTGAAGGTTTAAAGTACACCTCTGGTTCCAAGAGACCTCACTGAACAGCATCTCAAGCACCACAAAGAATGGAGGCTGCTCTCTTCAGCAACATACCTTTTTATCTGCTTCCACAGAGGAGTACTCAGCACTTGGCAAGAGGAATGCAATCGTGGCCACCAGGATCTGCATTAAAACAAACACAATTCCACAGAGATGTTTAGCTTCCCGCTGTAAAGACAGAGTGGGAGCTTCACTTGACTGGCCTATGAAAGAGCAGGAGTTCTCTTAGGAGCATCTGACTGCCCTGGAAAACCAGTGTCCAAGCGAGACCAGAGAAGTCTTGCTGAGCACTTTGGAAATTAATGACTACGACCCAGAGAAGTACACTGGTCCCAGGCTGCCAAAAGTACATCTCCTCCAGCAACTGCAGGCAAAACGTTAACAGAAAGTCACAGTTACAGGAGCTCAAGTACAGGCTGAAGATGACTCTGCACCCCATTTGCACACAAACATGGTAAAGCAGCGGGTGTACCTGAGTGATTTTTCTGGACAGAGAGGATTCATACTTCTGAAGCTTTTGCCAGTAGGAAACCAGCAGCTGAAGGACATCACAGGCTACCTGAGCAACCAGTTTGTTAGAAAACTGGAAGAAGAAGAGAAGATGATTAAAAGCCAGATAAAACATCCAGATACAGCATAATGCATTGGGGTGTCCTACATTGTGAATGGTTTTGTACTTCCCTACAGGATACTCTCTTGGCAACACAGAACCACTGTGCTCTACTGCTTGGGAGCATCCCAGGAGCCAGAGGGGTCTGAACCCTACTCACTGAGCGCAGTGAGCTACTAACTACACACAAAGGTTCAGCACTGGGAGCCATCTTCCTGACTGTGGCCAGTAATGCCACATCACGAACACTGTGCAAACAGTCCTGAGCAGCTGTGTGCTAAGCTGCATCCTGTCAGCGCTTCAAGGGATGAACAGACAAAGCAGCAACTGCTTAACAGAATGAAATCCCTTTCCTCCCCAGTGCCAGCTGATCAGTCTGTCCCAGCAATACCTTCAGTGTCACACCTATGACATTGATGGCTTCCTTCACTTGGGGATGGTTTGTGCCATGCGTTAGTTCCTCGCAGATCCACACTCCCAGGCCACAGATGGCTATGCACCTTTTTGGAAAGAGAAGGTGCTTTTGTCAGAAGGTCTGAAAGAGGGGTTAGAAAGAAGGAAAAAAAAGAGAAATGCACAAAGACACGATGTGCTTTGCCCTCCCTCAGGTCACACAACAGGCCAACACCTTCATGGCACGGGCTGAACCTCATCTGGGCAGGGCCCAAGTGAGGAACCCATCAGAGAGGATCAACCTGCAGGGCAGCAGCACCAACCCAGCAGCACAAGGACCGAAGGCAGCAGCACCGAGAAAGAGTTGCCCACTTCTTTCTTTTACTCAGGATTTTACCTTGCAGCTTCATTTGGCTCCTCTGTAGCATTCTTCAGTAAAATGTTTATGAGCTGGCACTAAAGTAATAAAATAAATTAGAACAAGCATCTTTTTCATATATCCACTTATTTAAGGTTCTTTGACACAGATGCAAGTGAATAACAGAGTCTATTCTTAAAGCGTTTTTCCTGCATGCCAATCTTAATTTTGCCAAGGGAGAAACACTCACTGATTACACCTCAAATATACAGGTCCTCCTGGATCAATCTAATCGACTTAAAATCATGTACAAGCAGCAAGATGGAGATCAATTCATTTTCAGAGTTGATGAGTATTTAATAACTTCACCTTCACATCCACTGTGCCCGTGGTGTCCTCACCGGGCTCTGAAGTGGGCTGCAGGAATGGGATTTCTTGGTAGGTATTTGGAAAGCAGACAAGAGAGCCCAGGATGGTGTGAGCTTCTGAACGGGGAGCCTAAGGAAGGGAGAGTAAACAAGCCCATTTTCTTCAGGGAACTATGAAGATGGAATAAGCAACAAGACGAGTGTCTGTCACGACGAACAGCGGCTGTGCTGGAGTCACGATGCGACACTGGGAGTGTCCCCTCTGCAGGGACAGCAGCCTCAACACTGTGACCAGCACACCCTTATGTGCCCATGCTCTTCACTGCTCTGCTCTTTTCCTGAGGCTGAGCCTCTCCTCCAGGACCTGGCCCTGCTCCTAGGTGCAGTCTGCATTCTTACTACCTCGTGTCATTACACAACCCAGCTATCAGTGATTCGGTGTCAATTACAAACACCAAACAGCCCAGGGAAAAGCTGAGTGAGAGTTTTACACAGTAGCCCAGCACTGCTCTTAGCTAGCTGTGTCACACCAGGGACAGCACAACACACTCCAACTGATAGTGTACATGATAAAAACGTGGTGAGAGGTTCCCACTTCAGTAAGACCACCCAAAGCAACACAGTATGAGCTATAACTGCATTACACACTGCTACCTCATCTCAGGTAGTGCTGGAAATACACTGCACACCAAGCTTTGTGCTTGCAGGAGAAGCAGAGGTGGTTTGGGGTTTTTTTCCAAGGGAAGTTGAGGCTTTGTTTCTTTTTAACACTTTAAGCTTTGGCTCGATGCTCCAGCTGACTGGCTTTTTTAAAGAGATGTCAGAAAACAAGCGGGTGCAAGCAATGTGAGGAACACCAAAGAAGCACAGCTAGGCTCCCCATGCTGAACCCCACAGGAGAAGGCTGTGTGTGCAGGGCTCAGCCCTGCAGACAGCCAGGCCACTTGGCTGCACTGGACAGAACGGTCTCCCCTTTCCCATACAACCAGGCCTTCCTGCTTCACCAGGGCTGACAGAGCCTTGTCCTCGCTACAGCACCCCACCAGCGAGGTGCCTTTCTACCACCCTTTACTAATGTAATTACATCTCCTTTAGTGCTGGCGTTTAATAAGGAATTCTGTAGGACCAAGGGAGTCCCTTATCTTCAACATTTGGTCACTGAAAACCCAGTGAGACTCTGCCACCCAAGCCCTGCCACCAGCACTCAGGCGTGCCGCAGTATCGGCAGGGATACAGCTTCTCACGCCCCGGCCTCTTGATGCAACACCTCTGCAACACCAGCACGTCACCTTATCCCTCAGCTCCACACAGCAGCTGCCACGGCAGCCGCCCCAGAGCCCAGCTGGCAGGGCACTACCGAGCCTGCACCCTTTGGAGGGGACCCCCCCGGCTCGCTGGGAAGCGTGATCCCAGGGGCAGGCCGATGCCCAACTCACCTCCAGCGTGTCTGTGCTCAGAACCCTGGCTGCCGCCGTTATGAAGTCTCTGACCAGCATGGTGAAGCCAGGCAAGCCCAGGAAGAAAAACCAGGGCGGGCAGTGCTTTATGACGGTGTTCAGGATATCCTGAAAGAGAAGGTAAGAAGTTACCCCTTTGAGAAGAAAGCGGGGGGGAAAAAGCAAGCCCAAAGGAAGAACTTGAGAAGACTGAGGTTTGCAAGTCACCAGTTCCCCACTGATCAAGGGGATAATTCACAGGGCCACATGGACAGGCACACAGCAACCACCGCTGTCCGCTCAGCAGGAAAGGCACAGTGTTTTGCACTATTTGTACTGATGAATGCCTGCTAAAAAGCCAACACAAAGCATCCACATCTCTGTGTCCAAGTGTAGCTCCTCTCCTGTTAAGCAAGCCTCCAGTCCAACACATTCAAACCGCTATGCCTTGTGAGAGGAAGCATCACCCCACGTTACAAAGCAAGCCAGGACATCGCTCCAGGCTCTGCAGCCACAGAGAGGTGAGCAGACACCACTGACTGCCACCTTCACACACAGCAGCAGCCTAGGACTGGCAGCCTGCTCCAGCACAGTCAGGATGCTGTAGCTATTCTGGGCTAGCTGAGGAATACAGCTGTGCACAGTGCAAGAAACACCGCACACAGTGTGGTATGACAGACCAACCTCTGCTACCCAGTTTACTCTAAATAATTAAGGCAGCAAGCATAGACAAGCCTTGGGAAAACCAAGCTTTGCTGAACTGCTGCAGGGACTTGACAAGGTAAGTAGAAGAGCAGACCGGCAGCCACAGCCCTGCTCCCCTCATTCCCTGTGACACGGAATGTGGTCGAGATACACCTATCAACTCTAACCCTGCCTCACTTTGGTTCTTCACAGTCTCTCCAAACCAGAGCCAAGCCCCTGTATTTGAGCTCAGATTTCCTTCCCCCAGGGCTTCTGCAAGTTTAAAATTAGGCAGAAAGTCCACATAATCCTCAACTGCAACGCTGCATTTGCTGAAGGATTCGAGAAAGCTACTTCTATGTGGTGTAGAAAGTGATTTGTCATCCCACTAAAATTCCAAGGGAACGCTGCAAAGGAAAGCCATTTTCAGTGGCCTTCTGCACTGGTCTTACGTGTGTTAAGGAAGGCTTGCACCAACAGTGTCCCAGCATCACAGGGGACCACGTGCTCCATGCCTACATCAGGATGTGAAATTCAAGCACGTTGCAGCCTGGATGAAGAACCTCTGTACACAAACCCCTGGACACAGCGCAGCCAGCTCTCCGTGAAGCATCCCTGGAGTAACACCCTATGGAATAACTGTGTTATACATGTCGAATCGATAAAGCTTTCACTTTCCTGAATAAGCTGAAATGCCACTCCAGTTAATGTTTAAACTAGTTTTAATCACTTCCTTTGATACATGCTAAAGTCAGTATCAGTCAATGCAAACATTCAAAAGGAGCGAGCAGATGGATGCAGGGGCTCATAAAGTGGGTGGCAAGCTCCCACTCGGAGCAGAACAAAGGACCCACCTCTCTGTAATTAAGGGTCTGATGAATGCGACACAGCGCACCTGTAATCACCCCCAGAGCCAGGTACCGCGAGGTGTTTGGTCTCTGAATGGCTGGGCATCAGGCTACAGCGCAGCAGATGGGAGCACGCTGCCGTTGACATACGCTGCAATAAAAGGGCCTGTGCTAACCTGGCCTGAAAGGTAACGCGACGGGGGAAGTACAAAGGCGGCCGCGCCAGCTCCTGTCCTCACTCCACTGCCCCATCTGTCAAACCCCACCCGCTCACCCCTCTCAGCCGGGGTCACTGCAGAGGCGGCTTCAGCACTGAGGGGAGAAGGGGAACTGGAAGCCCCTCACCCTGACGGATGAGTGATGCCCATGGGCGTGCAGTGCAGTGTAACTCCTACAGCTCTAACCAGCGCTGGGACAACGTGTGTGTTCCAAACTGCTGTGAGAACGGGGCTGGGCAGACCTACCCACTGCTCAGGAGAGGCACTGCTGCTGGAAAAGCTATGTCCAAAGAAGCCTTGGAAATCAGTGTTTTTAAAAGCTAACGAAAGAACCCTCAAGTCTCTCTTTTCTCTCACATAGCCTCCAAGGGAGGAGCTCACAGCACAGATCGCACGCTGCGGTGAGGTTGTAGAGAGGTGGGCCATGGTCTCTTCAGCCAGGTGACAGGAGATGGAACAAGGGGCAATGGCCTCAAGCTGTGCCAGGGCAGGGGCAGATTAGATGTTAGAAAAAAATTCTTTACTGAAAGAGTTGTCGGGGCCTGGCACAGGCTGCCCAGGGAGGGGCTGAGTCCCCACCCCGGATGTGTTTTAAAAAAGGGTAGATGAGGTGCTCAGGGATATGGTTTAGCTTAGGATGGGAATGGTTGGACTTGATGATCTTCAAAGGTCTTTCCCAACCTTGTGATTCAGTGACACGGTGCACACCCAGCTGCTGGAAGCGAGTGGGGTACACGTGCACGAGGACCTGGGCACAGCCATGTCCAGCCAAGCTGCCCCTCAGCTCAGCTCTTCCCTACCCACCTGCAGCAGTGTGTGACCCCAGCCCAGTGAACAGGAGAGCTGCGGCTCCGCTCCAGGCCTGGAGGCGCTGGCAGGTAACCGCTCCCGTCCCAATTAGCAGGCTTTCAGGCAAACAACGGGCACGGGGCTTCACGCAGTAATTCAGTAGCATCAGAGCTTATCAGAAGGTTGGGGCTCATGAGAAAGTGCCGAGTGAGAACATATGTCCTATCAGTGATACTGCAAAAATCAGGTAATTCAAACAGAGGAGAGTTGTTTCCTTCCCTGCACAGCGCTGTTCTCTAAATGTAAACTCTGTTCAGCAGCTTACAGCCTGGTAAATGAATCACTTTAATTGAACGCTATGTACACAGTAACTGGAAAAACACAAGCAATAAGAAAAACATATGGTGATGGCAATAGAATTTGGTTTACTCATTCTGTACCGTGTTGTTTCTTTACTTCTTTCATAATTGACCTTTAGAACGATAAATGTGTAAAATAATTTTGGTTTATTATGGCTCCAAACCTTTCAGCAATTACACAAAATGAAAATTTAAAAGGAAGTATTCATTCTGGAAGCATTTCCATTGTTTACATAATTGCACAGCTATAATTTAGCGTTCATGTTGTTAAAGAAAAGTGAAAAAAAGGACCATTATGGACTATTTCGATTCAAAACGATGCTCAGTAGTGTTAGAAATGGGGAGGAGGGGAAAGAAGGGGGCAATCACATGCATGTCTTTGATGATTAACCCTATAAACAGCGTGATATTCCAGCAGCAGTTCATCTAGTAATGCCAGCAATCGGGTCAGCAACATCCACTAAGTGAAAGAAAATAAATACCTTGGGCAAGTTCACTGAAAGGGCAATCACAAAAATATTCTTCAGCTAATTTTTGCCCAAGCTTTGGCAGATTACAGGTGTAACCAGATAGCCTGCCATCTGCCTTCATCGCGCTTCCAACTGGCCCTCACCGGGAGCACCATGGATTTTTTACTGTGAGTTCATTCTGTTCCTCACAGAGAGACACCTCACTGGGGCCCAAGCTTACAGCACAGCAAAGATGATTATTTTACACAGGACTTAAGTGGTAATCTCTCATTTTCCTTTTTAATGCTAGAGGAACGAGCGCTCCCCTTTCCTCACCCCAGTTCTCCCGCTATCGTTACAACTCAGGGAGGAGTTAACTCCCCGAAAATGAAGTCCCCACAAAAACCCACTCAGTATTTGACACCCTTGGGCAGCACGGGGTTAGACTGTCACAAGAATCCTTTCAGCCCGTCACTTAAAGCCAACCACAAGGCAGTGAGCTTGGAAAGCAGCAGGGAGAGGCGTTAGAGGCGGCGAGCAGGGCTCTGAGGGCAGGGAGGGAGCAGCGGGGGGCAGGTCCCCAGGGCACTGCCCCCCCAGTACTGGTAAAGCCCCTCAGCCACCCTTCTCCTCCGGCAAGGATCCAGGCCAGGAGCATTGCTGTTAACTTCTCGGGCTGCAGCTGGGCCCGCAGGCACCCGGCCTGCACGTGCTGAAACTCAATCTCCCAGGACATCTGCCAGCTCCTCGCATTTGGGCTTTTCCCCGCCCGTCCTGCAAGCCAGGTCTGCCCCGAACACCACCAAACTGAAGGAAGCCCTCAGCATAGCCCCTCCTTGTCTGCTCACCGCCCTTTCCAGAGGGGTGCTGAACCCTGTGTCCATCTCACACTCCTTAAGACCTCCTTGCCTACGGAAGCCTTCTCTTCCCAACACACCCAGCAAGCCAGTGCAACCCTGTGTCTATTGAACTTGTCAAAGCTCACCCCCAGAGCCAGCAGCACAACTCACCTGGCAGAAGGCTGTGCCCAGGGCCCTGAGCGATGCTACAGCCCTGGGGCAGGGTGACACTCAGCAGCCAGGGCCCAAAACCTGGAAGGACTGGAAACCAAACTCACACAACCACCTGGGAAGCACCTAACTTATGCTGCATCTTCTCAAACCAAGAGAGCAAGCCAAGACAGAAATAAGGCAGTGCCATAAAAACCCAGGCAGGTTTTAGAAGGATTGTTTCAGCACTGAGAGAACGGAAGAATCAGAGTTCTCTCAACAGTTGCTTCTCTGAGAAGGGGGCTGGACAGTGCCACAGTGTTCTGGAATCGTGTTTTGGTGCCTTTGTCCTTCAGCAGCACTGAAGCAGCCTGGAAGCAAGAAGCTTATGTGCCTTTTCGAGTTAACAAAGCAAACATTACTGCTACAGTAAGCCACCAGGAGCAGTAATAAATACATTTCCTTCCCCAGTTCAGGCTTTTGTAAGATTTGTGCACTCAGCACTGGACTTTGGTTTCACCTAAGAAGCTGTATTTATTGCCCAAATCAAAGGACACACATGGCTGCCATGGCTGGAGCAGGGTTACCTGCCATTGGCCCCACCTAGCAGTGATAAGGCAGCTGTGCTGACCCACACTGCAACAGGTGGCCTGTAGCACTTTCTAAAATCACATCCTAAGAATGTTTCATGATTTTCCACAGCCTGGCTGTGGCATCAGAGCAAGTGGAGGTGAATCACCTTCACTAACCCACGGTGTGGTAGTGAGCGGCTGGACTCTCCTTCCTTCACACTGGGGGTCAGGGAGAAGAGGTGCTGGGCCTTGGTGAGCTCCATTCATAGAGGAATGGAGCGGGAAAAAAACCATCCAGGCTCACCACAGCACCAGAAAATGACCTGCTGACTTGAGAGGTGCAGGAGGAGACTCATCACCCACAGACCTGACCCCGGCCACGAGCTGGGAGCCACCACCACAGCAGCCTGCAGCCTGCTCGGGACTTCTCCCACCTGAGAAGGTGATGCAATCGTGGCAGAGAATTGTTCACTTCTTCAGACAGAGATGTTTGTTGTGAGACACTTCCACACGGGCAAATTAGATGCAGCTCATTACCTCACTCTCTCCTCTCTCATCTGCTAAGCTAATTGCTACATCTTGAACTCGGAGTGCCATGGGAGCTCTCCATAAAACACACCCCTCCACTGCTCTTTTATATACCCCGGGGGCACGTTTGCAAAGTTAGGGCAGCACTTGCTGGGAATAACACTGTACCAATTCCCAAGCACATTCAGAAATGCCTTAGTTTGGTTTCCTACCACACGAAATCTACCCATCACAGCAGTGTGGCATACTCGTACCCTTAAGGGAGGAGCAGAAAGAGAAATGCATTTCAAACAGAAATCTTTCTGATGGTAACTAAAACACTGATAATTGCTCAGGCCAGAAAGGAGTCTGTCACTTCTTTAAATTATGTGGCCACCTAAGAAGCTCCCCAAAAGCCACTCTGCCTGGAGCTGGGCTGGCTTTCCACTGCTTCCCTCAATAAATCTTAACGTTTCACTAGTCATACACTGAAGGAAAATCCCCCGAGACTCCCCTCTGCTCCTTTCTCCTGTTAATGTCCCTTAAGAGCAGGAGATCTGTGCTTGTGTTTAGTGACTAAACCAAAGCGGGCGGAAGCAGCGCACCAGAGTATGGAGTAACTGGAACCCCAGGAACTGTGTCCCAGTACCCTCGTGCCCTGCGACAGCACACCTCCTCTGCACACACTGCATCAGGTAGCAGCACACAGCACACATGGCTGAGCAGCACAGAGAGGGACCCCACAGTCAGTGGTGGGACTGTGTGGTGGGCGCTGTACCTCAGGCCACTTCTGCAGGCAGCCGCGGGACCCCGTGAGAGCAAGCGCTCCGCTGTGCACTCCTCAGGCTCTGCTCCTCTTTGCACGTACCAGGAGGTGCACCAGCCCCACGCATCTTCCCGCCCCTGCAGTTACCCTCTGCGTGCAAGCTGAGTGGTCTGCACACCCACCAACCACCTGGGCACAATCCTACTGGGAATGCAGAAACAGGTCTGAGGATCGTGCTCCCTATCAACAGGCTGCAGGAGAACCCAGAGCGAAGAACCCCAGCTAAGGCAAACTAACCTGGAAGGGCACGGACATCAAAACTCGTGGTCAAGTGTGCCACCAAGAGGCAAAGCAAGCAAACCAGAGCAAAGCAGGGAAGAACAAAAGAGCAGGCTCAGCATGCCTGGGAAACCCTGGAACGCTGTGCACACAGGGTCTGCCTTCACTCCCAGTCCTGGCTTCCTCATCTTTAACTTCTGGACCCTAGCTCTGCACAAGGACTGAAGCCCAACACGTACTGCAGCAGCAGCCTGAAAGTCTGGGGAACTGCTACCACCCCCAAAACACGCTCAACAGAGTAACAACAGCTCAGCGACAACTCCACATTATACATCTCCCAGCTCCTGTGCAGGAAGTGCTGCTCCAGGAAGCACTCACAGTTCAAAAAAGAGAGCACCCCTTAGCTTACCCACTGCTGACAGCCCACACCCCTGAAAGCCTGTCCCCTTCATGGGAACATGTAGATGAGAACAACCAAAGTCTTAAAATCACTGGCACTTCCCACCCCTGTGGCCTTGTGCTGGCAATGGCTGTCACACAGATTTAAGGCTCTCCGTTTTTTCAAACATAAAAGAGGGATTTTTTGTTGGTGGTGGCTTTAATCTGGTCTAGGCCAGGTTTTAAAACACACAGCTTGAGAAACTTGATGTGAGAGGATTTAATGCTGTGGGGCTTTTAAAATTCAGGGGGTCTGATCACAGCGTGTGCTGTCACAGAGTCTGCTCTTCAGAGGGGAACAATGTGTTACCCTCTACACAGCAGCATTAGACCACCTGAGGTCTGAGCAGCTTCCCTGAAATCAAAGATGAAAGCTGTCCAGTACGCTCAGGTAACACAGCCTGGCAAAAAGGGAAGTTCCCAACACAGTTTGGTTTCCTCCCCATTGGTGCTCTGTGAGTGGCTCATGGGGCTTCTCCTGAGCTTGGGCAGCAGCCAGGACTCTTACAGTTTCCCAGAAGAAAACACTTTCCTTTTTCTCCCCCGTCCCATTACCTATGTACAAGGAAGGTTTTCCAAATGCCCTGCCTTTTTGGGAAGGGAACTGAGATTCCAAAGAGCAAGAGTCCAGTAGCAACTCTTTCTTTCCCTCTGTCATCTCAGAAGTAACCAAGCCTGTGGAGGACTCTTGCTGCTGGCTTACCAGCACACCAGAAATGGCTCTGGGAAGCAGGAGTGCCTGCCACAGACAGGACTTAGAGGGGTCTGCGTGCCCTCTGCTGGCACCCACAGCTCTGGCCACGGCTTTCACCAGACTATGGAAGGAAGAAAACTCACTCTTCTGGCTATAAAACCAAGGAAATGGGGTTAGAGATCCTCTATTTAGCCTGCAGAGTATTTCTTACAGCTTCTACGAGTATTTAGCATTTGTCAAGAGTCCTCTTACATCTCAACAGGTTAAGCCTTTTCCTCATCTGCCCCTGAGTACTTGATGAACTAGGCCAATGCAGGACACAGGGACATATTTATCCACAGAAAGAGTGTTTGGCAGCACCTCTTGGTTACAGCGATAAGATACCTGCAGCCTCAGTTGTCCTCTCAGGCCCTCTGCACCAGTTGAAGAGAGCTGATGTAACACTGAAGGATTAATCTGGAAGGGGAAAAGCCTGGAGAGGACAATACTCACTTCTAACTTTAGAGGAAGTCCTTGCAAGAAATAGCAAGGGCATTCAAAAGGGCGTGCTGGGAGCAGATGCTGCTCATGAAGTACAGCTCTTTGCCCAAGATTGTGTCCAGCCTTTTACCTCATGAGAGGTCAGAAACTCTGTGCTGTGGTTTAACCCCGAGGAGGAAACACCAACAAGGATCTGTGATGCAGCTATGACAAGTCCCTGCTAAGCAGCTGGTGTTTAAAAACATGTAACTGGGAGAGTAATGAGGGAGTCAGGACTCTAATCTAGAGAGGTACAGACTGGGCTACACAGGATCACGTCGTGAACAACTGCTGTGAGGCATCTTTCTGCTCCACATCTTCAAGCATGGAAATACAGACATTCCCATCAGCACACAGTAATAGAGGAATGTTTTCATTGAGCAAAGCTTGTACCTGGTCTGGGCTTGTCAGGCCGAGGTGCATCACGAAATAGAAGTGGAGCAGGAAGTCGGCATTGGGCAGCACATCCTGCCGCCGGCTCATCATGGCGCAGATCAGCCGGTACGCCTGCAGCTTGCCCTCCTTGTACTCGCCTGGCAGGGTGGCTGCCTGAAAGACACACCCCTTGCATTACTCCTTTATGTTCTAGCAGCCAGCTAACACAAAACTATCTTCAGCAGATCTTCCACGACGCAATTCTGGTGCATGACCTTGTTAAACAGATTGAAATCCAACTAGCTTTTGGAGGGTAACTGCCACCTTAGCCAGCTACACTGTGAAAACTGTGCAACTAAACACACTCAAACTGAGCACTGATATGGAAACACACACCAGCGTGTGAAAGCTTTACAACTTACCTTGAACAACCACGATGCAAATATCCTGAGAGGAGGAATTAAGGCAGGAGGAGAGGGAGTGGACTGGTTGTCCACACTGATAGCAAGGTTGTCCCGTATCTAATGTGTTCAAAAGAGAAGAGTTAATAAAGCTGACAGCTTACTTGCTTCATGCTCTTTATTTCACATCAATACTTTTTATTTACTTTAAAGGCACTATTCCCAGGGCTGTGTTTAAGCCACAGCTACCAGGAAAGCTTGTGCTACACAGCTCCCCACTGCCTAAGCAAGTGGTACCGGTTTGGGTCACTCCAGGGGCCATCACACTGAACACCAACCTTTGTGGTGTTCTGTTCTGCACTTGAGCTCCTTTGCTACTGTTTCCTCACCCCACTTAAACCAACTGATCTACATTCTCCTGTCACGGAGCAGGAGCAGCCTCTGTTGGGGATATCTACTAGAAATCAAACAAGATCATCTTTCTTTGTGACAGAATCCTCCCAGTCTCATGGTTCATGGTTATGATCCAGATGCTAATATGGAATCGAATTGAATCATAATTTTTACAAGAAATTAAGAGTAATTATGGTTAGATGTTAAGCGTCATGCACAATACCTTTGCAAGTTTATACCACAACTCATAAAGATACCCAAAAACTTTTGCATGGATTCTAGGTGACTGTATATTGTTGACATCTCCAAGAATTCCCAAGATCCTCCTCCACAGCACAGCAGCAGAATCGGGATGCCAGCCAATAAGGCTTCCGCCAGCAATGATGCTGCTGTCATCAGCAAGGAATTCACTGCTGTCTGTAAAAGTAAGAGTTCCATGAACTGGAAATGCAGGGTACAGCATAAACCTGGGCACTAAAACAGGAACGCGACTCCTCCTGGCCATCTTCCATCTCAGAGCAGTCTTCCCCATCCCATCACCTCTTCCACTGCTCCAGCTAGCACACGGCCTCAAGGAAAAAACCAGCAGAAAGCACAGGCTAAAGGGCCTTCCACCTGGAGGTGGCACAGCTCCAGAGGAGCTCGAGCTCAGGAGGACTGCCTCCGCTCAAGGGTCGGGGCTGTTTTTAGCAGGGAGGCACATGCAGTTAAATGGAACCTTCACGTACTCCAGGAGGTTTATTCAATTGCTAACTGGCTTTTACAGGTGAGGTTTCTATCTAAGAGGCCTTGCTATTTTAAGATCAGCACAAAATGCTTGGAAATGCATGGGAACCAAGGGTGTGGGAAGTGTGTGCTGTGGTGCTGAGGAATAGTCAGGCACTATTGCTTTACGCAGCGGCAGTTCCCCGGAGAGCGGAATGCAAGCTGAGAAGGCGAGCAGGGACTGGAGAAGAAATAAAGCTTAGAACAGAGCAAGAAAAATCCCATGCTGAAATGCAGCTTTCAGTGACAAGAGGTGTTGCCTTACCCCTCTATGAGCAGGGCAAGCTGTGTGGCTGCCTGCCCGCAGAGAGGGTCCAGCACAGCACCCTGCAGCGCTCCATAGCCACCCTTCCGAGTGAAGCTGCTGGAAGCCTTGAGGCAGGCAGAGGGAAGCGCCCTGTGTCTGCCCAGCAGCACAAGGTTAGCAATTAAGCACCACAAGAAGGACACGGAGCTGCTGGAGCGAGTGCAGAGGGGGTCTCAGAGATGATCCACAGGCTGAAGCGCCTCTGCTCTGGAGCCAGGCTAGGACACAAACCTATCAACTTAAAACAGAAATCAGTTTGGTTTTCTTGAACACTGGGGCAGACTAAGAGACCAGAAGGGATCAGCTATCAACTCAGCTGATGAGCAGCACTTCGATAGAGTTAAGCAACCCAATCGTGTTCAACTGCCATTGCTTTCTGGATCACAAATTATTGGTTATATGTCAGCTTCAACCCAATTATCCAAATTCCTTGACTCTGGCTATCCAAGCCTCATTTTTGAATGAGCCTTATGAGCAGGACTTGGTGATGTATGTCAAACGAAACATACTCTTTATAAGCAAAGTAAACTGCATCAACTCCTCCTGAGCAAAGAGTCTAAACCAGCACATGAATTGTCTGGACTACAGCACCTGTTAAATTGGCAGTGTCTGAAGGACTGAGCTGAAGCCAGCGAGGTGCATCAGGATCCACACAAACATCTGCTGGCACATGAACCTCGTGGTCGTCCTCAGAGGCCTGCCAGGGCACGAGCGCGATCTCCACCTCGCTGCTGTAGCCAATGGAGGCGTCGCTGCTGACGCTCTCACCTGCAGCAGGATGGCACGAACACAGAGCACAAGCCCTGCTGTTAAAGGCTGCTCCAAGCACAGCACGATGAGAAAAGCACCCAACACATGTCACGAGACCACGTTAGGACACTGGTTTCAGCTGCTGCACTTCAGAAAAACACTGTCTGTCTTGGAACTCACTTTTTTCTCTCTCTCTGTAGCTTCCATGCAAGTGCTGCAGGTCTGCTTTCAAATCCAGCTCAGCTGTGCTGCTGCTCCTTCGCACTGGGACCTTCAGAGAAAAAAATTATCTCAGCTTATGACAGTTCTGAGAAACACATCACATTTTGGCAAGTCTGAGATAAGCACATGGACATCAGAAACTAACTACAAGTCACTCAGGGTGCTTCCCTAAGCATTCACACTGCCCAAGTATCCTTCAGTGTCTAACGAACCATGACACTTTCCATGTCAATCTTTATCTCCCTTTCTTGAACTCAGGTTTCACACCAACAGCAAGCAGGATTTTTACTTTTATCCTCCCACAGAGCTGGTATCGTCCAACACTTTTGAAAGTATTAAAAAACCTAGGAAGAAATGAGAAGTCTTCTCTTACATCACGGCATTGATCTGCTGCAAAAGAAGTCATGCAGACACCTCATCTTTTGTTTGCTGCGTCCTCCTCCTGCACCAAAGGGATACAGAGCCCACTTGCTGAAAGTCCTTCAGACACTGCTCTGTCCCTCAGCCAACCCGTTTCCCTTTACATCTGGCAGACCACCTTCAAACTCACCTTTCCTGCAACTCCATGGCATCAACAGCAGCAATGTTTAATTTCTGCCAGGAAAACCATGTTTCCCACCACGATGGATCGCGTTTCCCACTGCAACAAGCAGCAGAGAGCCCCAGGGCCTCACTCCAGGAGCATGGTAGATCTAACTGTCGAAGGAGGTTCTGCTCTGAAACTCCTCAGTTGGGCTACCACTGCTGAAATGCCAGTTGGGTCCTTGCTGTTACTACTGCTGCTATTTGTAATTAAGCTTCTCCAAGCCGCTTCTGACCCGCTGCCCTGACACTAACCCATCTGTTCTTTCTGTGTGTGTCTGAGAACGCAAATTACCGACCCCAGAATGACAACCAGCTTGTGGCAACTGCTGTGGCTCATCTACCTCTGTAGCTTTTTCCCCTTCCGAACTGGAGGTGACAGCTGTCCCCAGGCTGCTGCCTGACAGGCTGCAGGGCGGTCTCTCTCCCCTGGCCCACCGGGCTGCTAGTGCTGACAGCGTTTCGGCGCAGCGCTGCGATGAGAAGCTGAACCAGCTCTCGGGCTACACCAGCACCTTGTGCCACCAAGAGATGGTCCAGCCCCAGCTGCCGCTTGCTGGAGGGGGGAAGCACGACGCTGGCAGCAGCCTGGCAGCATATGCTACTGAATATTTTATAACACACCACAAACAGAATGGGGAGCCAGGTTAATTTTTAATTCCCTCCTCTGAGCTTACTTCTCTCCCTCTCCTTTCCTCCATGTAAAGCAGACCGGGTTTCCCTGCCTTTGCGAGACTCTGCTGCTCCTGAAGCAATCGGCAGAAGCACTCTGCAGAAAGCATCTCATCTTGTCTCTCCTTCCTGAAGCGAAGCCCTAACAGTACTTCAGGGTCTAAACACGGGGCAGAGCCAAGGTCCAGAGACAAGATTCAGCCCCCTGTGCTGTACTGCAATGTACCTCCACAATGACAATTGGCCTCAGTTATGATTCCCACCATTTACTCAAAAGTTGTGTTAAAAATTCACCCAGCTTGCCTGTCCTAATGCTAACGTACACAAACATCCACAACACGTAGCTGGTGATACAGAATTCTGCTGAAGGAAAGCATTTTCCCTGGCAATTTAAGCCATCAAACATTTATTCCAGTACACCATAGCCCTGTAATAGCCATGAATTATTTATATTTTAAGAGTCACGAACTTCTCCTTTATATTTAATATTAAAAAGGTTTATATTTAATATTTTAAAAAGTCCTGTGTAAGACTAGAATATAGCCAATTGCATAAAATTCTGCAAGCAGCTGACATGGTCAGGAGCTGCAGAGGGATCACCCCAAGCAGCACAGTGGACAGCCACAGCCCGATTCCCACTCCCGTACTGGAAATGGGAGGAAGGGGTCTCTCACTTTCAGCTGGCAGGGTCTCTAGGAAGGCACCCAATCAGAAATTAAGCATCATTAGGATCTCATCAATACTCAGTCTCTACTTGGACTTACTTGCTCAGCTTCGTGTTGCTTCTTTGCATATCCCTTATTTTCCTGAACTGATCTGGAGTCTGAAGAAGTCAAATTATGGGAACTCCCAGCCTTTTTCCCTAGAAAGTAAACAGGAAACGAAGACATTTGTAGAACCAAGGTATATAGCAAATTACATGAGAATTTGTAACTGTTAGACATACATTTCTGGTATCTCTGGATAAGTAACACAACATCAAAATGAATCCACGATGCTCTGGAGAATCCTTCCTAAGCACAGTCTACATGATGGGAGAAGTAGAACTGCCTGCTTGAGTGCACAACATTTAAACACAAGCCCAATAAAACAGTTAAAGAGCTGCAGAACAAAATGCATACGCTCAAAGGTCTCATTTTTAACAGCCCCGCTTTTGAGAAGGTCACATCGTGCCCCTGGGGCGCAGGACTTGTCAAACACAAGATGCCAACATTATGTTTAGTGAGAAAACCAGGTAAAAACTGAACTGGAAACCGAAGTAGCAGCTACGAGGCTGAACCACGCTCAACACTGTCTCTTCAGAAGTACAGCATCGCTGTGTTTCATCACCATTACCTTGAAAAAACTCAGATGGAAGCTGATCTGTAATGTCAGAGGTGCTGCTGCTTCGGGTTAGCTGCTGCTCTGGGTCTGCAAACAGGCCCGTGGCTTCTGCTCCTGTTGAATTTTCCAGCTGCTGAGACTCTTCCACTTCTGCCGATTTAATAAACACACAGAACATTTGCACCACCTCAGAATTTATGCTCAGGTGAGAACTCCTTACCTAAGGAAGCTATACGAAAAGTGACCCGTTCGAAACCCAAAAAATTCCCAAGTCACAAGGCAAGTCTGCACCTCCCAACTACCCAGGTTATCGTTTTACAAAGCATCACAGAACAACTGTACAGCTGAGAGAGATGCACCAGCAGCGGGAGCGGTAATGGGCCTGGAAAAAGGACAAAGTACTTGGGGGTTTGGAGCACACAAGGACTCGTGGGGGGGCGTCACATGAACAAACCCAGGCTCCCCAGTGCCAGAGCCCCCCCAAACTGCACCTTGCTCGCTCGGGAAGCAGAGCGGAGCTGAGGGGGCAGGTTGGCAATAGAGCCCGAGTGCTGGAAAGGCAAGGTGGCCGTGCTTCCCAGCCTCACCTCACTGAGCAGGGGAGAGGGAGGATTAACAAGGCAGCAACTCAGGGTACAAAATTAAGGCCTGAGCTATGCGTGGCACAGGCTCAGTCAGTGAGGACAGACTGAATCAGGCAGCAACTGAACGTGGGAAATGGAGAGAGAGGAGAGGTGTGAAAAGTCAAGTGAGGGAGCAGAGCGACGTGCTGGGAGGGAGCAACAGGAACACTTGAGATGAGCTCGCAGCACAACGCTTTTAGAAGTGCATCTCCCTTGGCATTAGGGTGGAAAAAAGGCACAGCACTGGGGATCAAGTGTGTTCCCATTCAGCAGCGCTGCTTTTAGCTGCGGCCGTGACCCTGGTGAGGGGCACTACCCTCCCCAGCTAATGGCCACTCTCTGCCCGGAAAGCAGCCAGGAGGTGGGCAGCACACCCCAGCAGAACCACCTGCAGTAACCCAGGCGGTCAGCCTGCACAGCCAAAGCTGCTCCCTTTGGGAACAGCCTGCCAGAAGCACTGCTGGAGCGCCTCTTCCGAGAGCCCTCGTGCTTCCTGTCAGTGAAGAGCACGGGCTGCACTGTGTGTCTGCCGGATTTCCTTCAGCGTGCTGCTAAATACACACACGTTAACAAAAGGACCTTCCCAGCCCCATTCATTCCCCTCCACTTCCCCACTCTGCTCTCTCCCTGCTCCCCAGGCGCTGACACTGAGGCTGCCCTGCTTAGAGACAGGCAAGGAGCGGCCCCCGTAACACGAGTAAGACGTTTGCTGTATTAAGGAATTAAAATAGATTTTACTTTAGTTACAAGGGAGTGTAAATCTAATTGCAATTCGTGGTAATCTAATATCAGAAAGAACCAACCCCACACCACGTGCAGCACTAGGAGCGTTCTGAGCAGCCAGACACTGCGCGAGAACCACGCGGCACGGACAACTCTTCCCCACCGTTGGGAATCAACAGTTACAGGAGCAATCCTTTAGGGGGAAAAAGAATCCACGTTTGTTTGCACAGACTTGTAACCGAGTGTCACTCTGCTGGAATGAGGTTTCTCTTAAAATGGAGGAGCGTGGCCAGCTGTGCTTCCCTGCCTGTACGCTTGGCTTGTGCTGGCTCCTGCTCCCAAGCATTCCGTTAGCTTCCAGGGCAGCTCCTCGAGGAGATACTGCTCTCCTCCTCCTCCCTGAGGAGGTTACTACTCTGGGCAGTGAACCCAGGGAGAGAGTAACAAAGAGGCAGGAGAAGTAGCTGCTTTTTGCCACCCTTTGTAACTCTGAAAAGGGACAAGATACACTCCTGTTGCACCTGCTCATCAGTGAGGAGGTGCCACTGTCACTCAGCACCAGGCTGGGAACAGACCCGGGGCACTGGAAAGGGCAGCAGTGCCAAACACCTCCTCCCACAGCGGGACAGTCCCCAGCTGGGCAGAAAGGGAGCAGACACACAGCAGTTTCAACACACAAGGACATGCACACAAGCGATGACTTTAAAGTACAGTACCTGACAGCCTGTGAGAGCAAGAAGTGTAAGAGATACCAGGTAAGAGAGAGCTCACAGTGTGAAGCAGAAGAGGAACGCTTTTAGTGGCGGGCAAAGCCTCATAAAGATGAACACAGTTGCTGATAGACTGGCTTCGCTTAGCTTCCAGGAAAAAATAAAGCAATAGTTATGTCAGAAAAACTAACGAAATACTGGGGGTTCTGAATGTCGCTGTACAATTAAACACAACACCTTTGAGGAAAAACAAACAGTTTTACAACAGTAAGCCCAGAAGTATTTCCTATGAGCTGTAACCTAAGAACACACAGCGATCTCCCACACTGACAGCACAATCATCAGGGGCTTCTGAACCACAGCACTTCCCCAGCACAGGGAATTCTGATTTACCCTTTGCTCTGAGGAATGGAGTGGCACAGACAGCTCAAAAATAAAGAATGGCAAACTTACTCCAATTTCCCCTGCCAGCAGTGCTTCCCCCCAGCAGCAGCTCCCACATTTCCTCATCTCTGCTGACAACAGCCCCTTTCCCCCGAGGAAGTGGCACAGCATGCTTCCCAGAACTGGGGCCAGAGGTACAGCTGCCTCTGGTTTGCCTTTTAAAACCACGCCCCCTGCCCCAGGCTGGCCAAAGCCTGGTCCGAGCAGGCGGTTAAACTTGCTGGCCTCCCTCCCAAAGTTCCCTACACCCCCAATTGCTGGGGTGCCGACCCCCGCTTCCCGCAGCTCTGAGCAGGGTGCTGGAAGGCAGGGGTTATGGCAGAACTTTTGGAGTGCCGAAGTCATGGCAAAGGAAGGGACAAGGTATGTGCAGCCTGAAGGCGTCCCTTCAGAATGGCAACCTTTCAACGGGCTCACAGCTTCTCAGACAAAGAAAGGCCACCAGCAAACCCCTTTCCAAGGTGCCTAACAGTCCAGAGGCTAACAGTGTTAAAACGTGGTAAGAGAGGAAACTCTGGCACCACTGACTCAGGAGCCAGGATTACTTTTTATACAACCACGAGACACAAAATGAAACTAAGGGCTTTGTAAACCTAAGTTCATCCTCCTCCCTAACAACCTACTTGCTTCCCCACCAAATAAGCTTTTCTTAGTAAAGGCAGGAAGCTCCTTTGATGTGGGTGCACAGAATCAATACAAGTCCTTGCTGATCAATACTTCCAGGTTCTCTCTACCGCTCTGGTGAGATGGCTGTGGGAGAAGTGCTGCAGCCAAAAAGACAGAATTCTCTGCAGGAGCACAAATAGGAGCCTGCTGAATTTAAAAATGAAAGACACAGAATGAATTGGCTCCATTGCCAAAGGGTTGTGATCCCAGCTGAAGAACCTTCAAGTTCTGCCAGCAAGGAACACAACTAACCTGTCATGAATGGGGAAGCTGTGCAGCAAAGTATCTCCTGTTTTTTCTGGAGCTTTAATCCATAGCCCATGGAGTTGGAACACAGAAACTCACTACCATGAAATAAGTGAGATCTCATGATTATGAGAACAAATTCCAGCTGCTGAAATGCTTGGAAAGTCAGGTACGTGTTTGATGCCAGGGGTATCAGACACCCCCCATCATTCCTCACCCCCGTTTTCCTGCTTTTCTCCTTCCAGAAGTAAAAGTGAGACAAAAAAGGAAAAGGAGATGCTCTACACACCTCATGGTGCTAATAAAAAGCAAGTAACTCGAGTAAGAAAGGACGGCTCGGTTTATGAGGTACCTGGTCTGTCCTGTGCTCCCAGTCAAGCGCTGGCTGTATCACAGCACAGAAGCCATACCTGTCATCTGACTGAGGTTACCAAATGCTCTGCTACAGACTGATAAAGACAGGAACGCTCTTTGCCTCTTCCCCAAAAACCCTAACGCACACAGGACTAACTTGCAAACAGATGTAATGTGTTTAAAAGAACTTTAGAAAGCACTTTGCTGCTTGGCAGCAGCCAAGACATGCAGACACAGAGAGGCAGCATCCCCACTCAGGCACTAACTACCCCACAGCACTGCTTCTGGAAGCAGCTGCAGCTCAAAGGCAGGTTTAAAACCCGAGCTTGGCAACAGGAGTGTTTAGTGACAGCCTCACCTGTGGCTCTCTGCCGAACAATGTTTCTTGCTTTCTCAACTCCTGGGGCCCCAGAAGTCGTAGCACTTCTGAATCTCATTGGCTCCACAATTTCAGGGTGGCTCTTCCAGCTTAATGAGAAAGATCTTCCCACTACAGCTGTCTTCTGAGGCTCCAAAATGCCACCTTAGAGAGAAAAAATCCAAAGTTCTCTAGTGTTGTATGCTCTGCCACCTATTTTTGCTATAGTATGAAGCACTTGGACATGAGAAATATTAGTCTTGTCAACAACAGAGATGAACTTTTACTATTAATAAAAATCAATCAGTGCAAGGACACACATCAATTGGAACATGACCTAATTGTAGCCAAAATGTTGTCATTAATAAAACTACATGGAAAAGAATTTTTATGCGGACGACTATGCCAGCCCACAGCACTACAGCCCCGTTTCAAGCCGCGACGCACAACAGGCTGGTTCTAAGCGCGTCCTTCAAACCGTTAGAGTTATCTTCTGCTGGCTGCAGTTACCTTTCCTCCCACCCTCAAGGATGAGAACACAGATATCCAAAGGTTCTCACACTAGGTTAAGCAGTATTTAATGTTAGGTTAAATTCATTTCTCAGTTAAACTTCAACATTGAGCTGGTTCGATACAAGAAGCGCCGAAGCACAGAGACCGACCTTTTCCTCTCTGCTTTTTCTCTTTCTGCTCACTGAGCTTATCCAAGGGCAAGTTTGTCATTTCCACCCCGTACACAGTTCTTGCCAACACCGCTGTTAGAGAGTCCATGATGTTGGCCCACTCGTTTATGAGCTCCTCCCAGTCGGTGAGGGCAGACAGGACGCTGAGCAGCTCGTCCCACAGCTCCCGGGAGATGTAAACGCTCAGGTTGGCTCTGATCCACGCCACGATGAGGGTCTGAGAGACAAGGAACAAGTCAGAGCTCCTGCATTTCTGTCGGGATCTCTCCAGCACGTGAGCACTGATTATCTGTGATGCAGACGCTATGCACAGGGATTTTTGTCAGCAAAAGACCCTTCCCAGGAATCAGTGGGTAAATAATTGTGGAGATTTCTGACTCAGTAAATGTAAACATTCCAAAATTTATGCTTCAGGTGATCTGTATGTTCTCCAGTAAGCTGAAAAAATACACTGTGTATAACAGTAACGGAATGAAGAGCTGTCTCCTACAACACGAGTGTAGCAATTGAGCTAAGCCTGCCTCACCCCTGGATACTGTGGCAGAGCTGGTACAGTCTGACCTGTAAATGGCCAAATCGTTAGCTGTGATTCTGTTTGGGCTGGCCAGCTGAAGTTCCAGGCAAACAGTTACACCAAGCACAGATACTCACTGAAGATAACCCACAGACACTGCGTGCCTGCCTGTTCTACCAGGGTTTGCAACCCCGCTCTGGCGAGCTGGCCAAACCCACCCGTCCCCCTCTGTCAGGAACAGGTTACAAGAGTTACTGGATTACTCCCTAGGAAGATTTTATCAGCTCTTACAAGTCAGTTTCACAGTGCTATGCAATAGTACTTCACTACAACTGTGGGTAACCATAATGAAACTCAAACCAACCAACCCAAACAAACAAACCCCAGCCACTCACTCTAAAGAGCAGGCCCGACATGCTCTGAGCAAACGTATCCTTCATCTGGTTTTCCTTCGGCTTCTGCATCACAGCTTCTGTTATCCTAAGGAGTATCTGCAACATCTGTTCCCTGGTTCCAAAACAAAATTGTACTTTTTGTTCACACGTTCTATTAATTTACATGCTGATTTTCATGTACCAAACCCCCTCTTGGTTCTCCAGCAAATCTTACTCACTCGCAGGGAGAGACACACTTCAGACTTCAGGGACTGCTGGCTAATTAATATTAGTTAATTAGTTAATTCTGGACTGTAAAAACTGATTTTTGAGAAGGTGAAGTCAGGAATGGAAACACCATTGAAGACCCCAACAGGACAGTGATGTAGATTCAGTGCAGCCTCACAAATCAGTTCAGAGGCAAGTCACCAGTGAAATTCATGTAGGAAGGTCTACCCCTGCAACAGCCACTCTTCCCTACCCAATAGTCCCCCACAGAGTTTAAATGCTGCTAATTCTCTCTTAAAACGAGGCAGACAATGTTAAGCTTACCATGTCTTTTTGTTCATGGAGAGCTCCATGATCACGCGCCGGAAGATGCTCAGCACTGCTTTGCACGCATCAACTTGCTCCTTGAGAAGCACAGGGACTTCAACACAGGGTTCCAACAGGAAAACATTTGCAGAGTTTGTCAAGAATACCTTCAAGACAGACAGACACCTACATCAGTTCACACACGGCAGCAATAAAAGGCATCAAGATCTACAGTGAAACTCTTGTCCTCCTCCAGTGAAACCTCTCGCCTTCCTTACAGTGAGCTTCAGGATTCACCTAGAGCTTTATTTTCACAGCCCATGCTAGCACAAAGCCAGGTGTCACTGCAGACCCCACAAAGGTGTGCATTACATGGCACAGGCTCTCTTCTGGGCAGCTCTGCTGCTTGGCCAGGCAGGAGTACTGATCCTCCAGTGACTCGTTGCCTGCTGACACATGGCTGAGCAACAACCAATATTTCCAATACTCCAGGCTCAATGAAAGCAGATGCACAGTTCTGAGTAGTTCAGTACCCACAGTAGAAGGAAAAAGCAAAAAAAGGGCAATAAAAGAAGCACCTTCTGCCTTAAAATACAGGTATCTGTCTCTAAGCATGGCCACGTGGGTCAATACACGTTTTTCTGAGTTAGAGATGAAGTACAAATCCTATCTGGCAAAACCCAGCAACTGCTGGGTGCTGTTTTCCTTAATCTCAGGGCAGGAATTTGCAGTGTAAGTTATGTGACTAAGTTAGAGCGTTGTAACCCCACCGTACAGCACACCTGTAACGCCGCCTGAGCACCAGCCTTGACGTTCTTGTCCTCATCTTCCAAGACGCAGCCCCTGCTCACAGCACTGGTGAAGGAGTAGGTTCTCCCCCAGCTGGAGGAGCGCTTGTGGCCCGAGTGCTCAGAGGAGAGCTGTCGGGAAGAGGGGCCGTTAGTGACAAGGCAGAAGGTTATCCACACCCCTGTAAAATGGCAGAAGCAAACAAGAGGGGAGCTGCCCTGCCCTGCACTCACTGCGGGGGGGATTCATGCCCGTTATTTCCTAATCTCTGACCAAACAGGCTGTACATGGCATGGAAAGGCTTGTACAAGGTTTAAGAGCTATGCTATTGAGCATATTTCACATCACATTTTGTCATTGCTGATTGTAATAGTATTTTAATTTAAGCCTGGCAAAACTATAAATCCTCTACAAAAATATGTCACAGACTTATAATTCTCACTATGCTTTTACAACTCAATCCCCTCAATTTCTCAGCACAACAAAACTTGCCCTTACACAGCTTTGCAGCATCAAGTGTCCAAGCCAACTCTTACTGAGGGTTCAATACACGACACCAAAAAGATGCACAGAATCTGTATCTACACTTCAATTTCCTAGATTAAGTTGTCTGTATCCAAGTATTTCACACAGTCTATATAAATTTGTACATACTGTCAACTTCTGAGGTACCTACCACCGAAAGGCGACAGCCCATCAGTGCAAACAGTAGCACTGCAGAGCCTGTCAGCACTTCTTCCACCACCAAGTTCTTCCCATCGTGTTTGTACAGGCAGGGAATGATCACCAAGCTGCCTCTTTCAGAGCAGCTGCAAACCCTCCCCACGCTCCCCGGGTGCTACGGGACACTCAACATCTATTTAAATGCTGAGTCCTTAAAGGAAAGCATTTGTAACCTCCACTTTCCACACAGCTTTTAAGCTGTTCCTCACTTACAAAGTGCCCTGGTTTCAGCTAGGGTGGAGTTACTTTTCACAAGGAGCGAGTTTAACAGCGAAGCTGTACGCTGCAGGTGAACAGAAGAGTGACACTGATACCGTACATGTTTACCGTCCGTCTGCACTGATGGATCCTCTAAGGTGACCAGAGCATCCTGACCGTCCTCCCTTTTGTCCGGCTCCTCCATGAACACAGGCTTCTCCTGCAAGATCCACTTGCGATACACCTTAACCACCTTCCGCGTTGCAGATACGTCAGAGGGTGGCAATAAAAAAGCCTACATGGAAAAGGTGACCAAGTTTCACTCTACAAAGGACACAGATGTGCACACAGATGTAACACACCCACCCTCTGCCAGCCATAAATAGTACAGCTCAAAAAAGACAGGATACAGGATACAGCATTTTGATTTTTCTGCCTGTACTGAAGGAGGGATGATTAATCAACAACCCGAGTTTACATTGCCACAACCTTTAATTCCAAATGACTTCTCTGTACTTCCAGCTGCTGCAATAGTAGTTAGAGAAGCAGCAGCTCATTAGTGGGGTGGATGGGCACTACAAAGAATGCTTACAGAAAAGCTACCAAGTAGGGCAGAAAGGGGGGAAAAAGGTGAGATTCCTGAGAGGGGGAGAGACACAGACAGGCCCCAAGTACTGTTATGTTTCAATCACTGACTGCTGCTCACACTGCCTGCGGGCTGGGCTCACCTTCCCTGCCCTGAACTAACACACAGCCATCCCCAGCACCCACAGCCACACTCGTTCTGCCCACCCAGTGCCCCCCACCCCGCTGGCAAGCGCTGCTACGCCCAGCTCCTACCCCCTGCCACGCTGGATACAAAGCACGGCTGCTCTCACAGCTGCTGGAGAGGAGCTTCTGCGCATTCATGTGACCTGGAAGTACTGCTTCAACCTAATTCTACTTTGGTACCAGACAAAACCCAACACAATCAGGACTCTCCAGTACATCCACATCTGTTTTTATCCCAAGCAACTGAAACTATATCAAATTAATGAGAAATACCAATAGAAGAAATAAACAGACATTAAATATTGCCACTGATCACCAGGAACAAGAATCTTCCTAATTGAAATAATAAATTTGCAAGCTAATAGCTCTTTAAACACCTTTAAATTACACCATAATGCCAAGAACAAATAAAGTGGCCCATTAAAATAAGACACATTGCCACCTGGCATCAGCAGCAAGCTTCAGTTCCAAAAGAATGGTCATGACTTCATTGTTATAACTAGACCTGGGAAGAACTCCAGTTAAAATGGTGCTGCTGGGATCAGCATCGAGCTTGGCCATGGGTCGTCACAGTATTCCCTCTCAGGAGATGTCCTGTAGGAGAAATACACAGTAGCAACCCAACACACACACTTACTTGTCGAAACACCTCGTTAACAAAGTTCACATATCCTCGGGTGGACAAGAGGATTCTCTGCACCATCTCGTAGACGGTGCGGTGCTGCTCCTCGATGCTGCAGAGGCTGGAGTTGCTGAGCCTTCTGTCAGACAAGGTGCTGCTGTTGGAATGGCTCCTCTCCTGCTCTCCTGTGTAAGGCATGCTGGCTTCCAGCTCGCTGGTTTTATCTTGGTTTACAACACCGACAGTCTACACAGAAGAAAACACACCCCTCATCAAGCTGCTGAGACCATGTACACCAACACTCTGGAACGCTGACACAGAACTCAGGACACCGGTGCCTTTTCACACAGCCCCCAGGACCCCAGCTGTCAGCAGGGCAATCTTCTGTCCCCTACCTGCTCCACGGAGGACTCTGGTCTGATACCCTACATGATGGACACTCCACATGAGCCCCCCAGCCCAGAACAGCTGACTGGGCCATGCCCTAAGGCAAGAGGGAGGGGGCAGCAGCAGGCACGCAGGGCAGCGAGGAACTCCCCAGTGCCTTTGCTTTGGGCAGAGATGCATCACACCACTACACACGGCTCACACTCTTGACAGCTCTCTGTCAGGTTCTGCTCTGGCACCACACGTATTCTGTGACACCTCAAGCCACATCTGGTTAAACAAGTCAGCCAGAAGTCAGAGTCCTGTGACCTTCTGCAGCGAAGAACTGCAGACACAGCTGACATGAACAGGCAATGTGTGCTGCTCTGCTGAATCCACGTGTGACACTGCCCCACCACTCCAGAGAACGGAAGCTGACACCAATCCTATATTTTTAACAGGAAACTGGAGAGTCTCCAAGAAGAAAAAACATCTATTTCTCTCAAATTCATTGTGAAGTCCCCCATCGTAGAGAAGTCTCAGCCAGCAATTTCAAAGTTAAATGTTTTTCTAATACCTCATTGTAAACAGCTGCTATAACCAAGGGGAAAACAAACCAGCCCTTGGTGTGCTGGGAAACGGTCCGTGGCACAACTAGGTCTGACAGTTTACAGATTAAATTCCAAAAGTCTAACCATAACAGTGATGAAGCTGCCACAGCAAAGAGTTACAAGGAAAAAAACATCCTAAGAAGTTATTGAAGGGTTTCCCTTGGAGATTACCCCATCTTTCAAAGGAAAAAAAACCCTAACAAACAAACAATTAAGTACACCATTTATTCACTCAGGCACAGCACTTCACTCTTGCTTCAGTTGCCAGGACATTGTGACCAGTGCAAGGTTAGCAGGTGTGTAAGAAGAGAGAGGTAAACTTGCAAGCACACCTGAATAATTTTGGGGATCATTTCTCCTCCGTTTTTCGTACTCTGAACAGCAGTTAAGTATTTCTTTTCCAGAAAGAAGGTAACAAGCCACTTAATAAATACAACTCGAGCTGCCATATATGGGATTTTTGTGCTATAGACATTCTCGTTGTTCCGTGTAGCAGCAACGTACACTGGTCTTGGCCTTATGTCAGGAATATCTGGTGAGATAACAGAAGAGAAGACGTAAAGAAAATATCCTTGTAAAAACCTGTGATTGCTTCCAGACTGGTTAAATGTACTGAACATGTTACTGCCAACCATTTCCCCCATATACAGTGACAAGACACAGTGACTGGCTTTGTTGCATTAACACTTACAGTCATAACTTTGTTTCTCCTAAAGGAAAGCAAGAGCATAAAAGCAGAGATCCTTCCTGGAGGTTACCACTTGTATCATGCAAAACAAAGGAAAGCCAGAGAGAAGGGTGGCAAAAAGAAGGGCAAAGTCTGAAACAAAGTACTACTACTACTACTCAATGTAAGCTTAGCTTAGAGGTTCTGCAGAATTTAATTGCATACAGTGAGAAAGAAGATGGCTCTGGAACACTCAATAGTGCACAGGCTAAGAGGGAAAAGGTTACTTGGTGCAGCAGAAAGAAGTTAACTTGGGTGCAAAGAGCACTGCACGAGCTGAAATAAAAGAGAACACACTGTAATGTATGTCTCCGTTTCCTTTCACTTGGCCCTTCCTGCTCACTTGCTCTTTAAGGAAGCAAGAAGTGAAGAGTAACTAAGTTAGCTACTCCCTCCCACTTGGGCAGCTTGCTGATTCTTTAAAATAACCCAAAACACCACAAAACAAAACCAAAAACATCAGTGATCCCGTTCCATCTTCATTACACATCACAGCCACGGAGCCCTTGCTCCCTCGACCTAAGTGCCATGCCAGTGGAAAGGCCCCCAGGAGAGGGGAATCAGGCCAGCCACATGCAGGGGGGAGCAACTGCAGCGTCCTGGATGGCCTCAGGAAATCAAAAGCAGTGCCAGGAAAGATCAAAATGTGAGACCAGGGAGGACAAACCCTCATTCAACAGGGCTGCAGCGATACAGCAGGAGGGACCGGAGATGCTCCTGAGAACAGTCACCATTATTTCTTCTCCTACTGCAAAGACAAAACTCACTACTTACCCAGAACAGGTTTGTAGAGGTTGGTTAGCCTTGTGAAAGATGGAAACAAGTGAGGAAGGTAGTATTTTCGAAACAAGGTAAAGAGAAACTTAAACCCAGTGTCTTGGTTCTCCTTATTCTTCCACTCCAAGCTTGCAGCCTTTGTCACAGGATTAAGGAGAAACAAACCAAAAGCTCTAAGTTATTGCACTGCACCGACAATCCTTCTGCAGTAATACAAAGGAACAATGACACCTCAACAAGAGATATTAAACATTACACTGTCCCAAAAAGCATCACAACTTCTCCTCATTACTTAAACCTACCTGGGTTTTCATCTCTTCCATCACCCCTCTCTCTTTCTGAGGCTCAAGCAGGCACAAACTATTTGATCCTCTTTTCTCTTTTTCTTTTTTAATCCTGAGTTCTTTAATGTTCATTCTTGTTACAGTTTCTTCCTTATTTACAGTTTGTCTGATTTGTACTTTTTAAATGTATCCATGATCTTATTTCTGGTAAGGATTAACCTGACCTAATTACGATTTCTGCTGTGTGCGTTACTTGCACCCTTAAAAAAGCCACCTCAGGAGCTATCTCTCCTTCTGCACCTCTTTCTCCAGTGGTCCTTTACATGACTTCTTAGCTGTGTGTGCCCAAAACTGCATCTTTACCCCACACATCAGTTTTCTAAAGGCAGCCTCAAGCACATAAAATAGCCAAGTTATCCTGCAAGTTTCCATAACATTCATTAATTCTTATAGCACGTGAAAAACTTCTTAGTTCCACTGGAAACAGCACAAGGAAATACCTGTGGATGATTTCCCATTTCAAAACAAGAGTGAGAAAGTGCCCAAGACAGCTTCTTCCAGGGGAGAGGCAAAGCCAGCTCCACCTAGCACAGCGTGGACTTCATTTTCTCCCACAAGTACCTCCCTCCAAGCACAGTTAAACACACGTGTCCTCCATACCTGGATTACCATGTATTTCAACAGCAGCTGAAGAAAATAGCAGGTCTGGTCTTCAGCAATTTTCTCTCCAGAGACAGCTGGCAAGAGAGGGCTTATTTCTTCTGGAAAGATCTTAGCTGAAATAAAGAGAAGATGTTTTAAACACAGAAAGCCTGCGAACAGGTACGTAACAGGTATCACCTGTAAAAGGTGAATCTGAGAACAGGCACGAAGGTGCTGCCAAGTTGTGCAAAGCCCAAGTGCAGTACCTGCTCCGACGGCAGAGGAGGGCAGGCAGCACCCGCCTCTGCTCGGCCAGGCTACCACAAGCACCTGCTGCACACTGAGCTCACACCGCCTCGCCGCAGCCAGGCAGCTGCACCTCAGTGCAGACATCCCCACAGCCACAGCCCAGCCGCTCTGAACTCAGAGCGGCGAGAGCGGAGCGCTGCGCGGCTGCAGCACACAGGGGCCGGGCAGGTTCAGCGTGTCTCTGAAGCACGGACAGCATCACCTACGTGCTGTCCTCCCCGTGGGGAGCTGTACAGCTCCACAACAGCCTGGGTGGAAAGGGGAGACAATACACCCGTCACGCGTTGCTCCACTCACCGTCTGGGGCGGCAGGAGGACTGATGAGGTTATCTAGTGTGCAGGGACCTCGTGCGGACATAATGGGCGGGAAGCCAGGCACCAGGCATGCGAATATTAATATCTGCTCTTCCCCAGAGTTAGTCTGAAGCGCCTGAAGCCAGAGGAGGAACAGGCGGATTCCTTCACATCTTATCTACAAGGGGATGATTGCGTAGAAAGAGACATTAAAACACACCTGTAAGTACAGTAACACAGCTAAACAGCTATGAAAACACACCCCAGCTACGTGCCAGAGAGACTCCATCACACCAAGGGTAATCCCACTCTTAATTTCATTGTGAGCGGAGAAGGGTGGGAGCAAGCTGGCCCCAAGGTGGTGGCCCGCCAAGGAGACAGCACCACCACTCCAATGTCAATCAGAGGCCCAAAAGCTCTAGTTCAGGGGACAAATGCATCTCGGCTGGTCTCAAGGCTCAGTCTTAAAAGGGGCTCTGGAAGGACAACAGCAAGTGTAACACACACTGTGCCAAACTCAGTCCAAAAGCTTGGCCCCAGAGAGGTCAAAGCAAGCAATTGTCCACAGCATCACTGGGATCAGAAGAGCCTTGGGAATTCCGAGATGCAACAAAACCACCCAAGGCTGGGCATTCAGTAAGTGCACTGAGCCTGTTTACTCATCTTTATTAACAAGATATAAGTTCAATTTTAGTGATACAGTTAGAAAAAGAAAAATGGATTTTAAACTCTTGGGCAAGCAAGAAACCAGTAAGTAAAATACAAAGTCTGAAAACCACCGATACTGGAAAACTGAAAAGTGCCTTGCTTTGTATGAACTGAAAAGAAATACAAACACACCAAAGAGAAATACCTTGAGAGAATTTCCAGTGTGCAAAAGCTTCTTCAGGATCGACCCTGGATTAGAAAAATTCAATAGGCATGTATCAGATAGGAAGATGGGCACTCTCCACCAGAATGCTTCTTTAAAGTGCTACCCCAAAGGACAGTTTAATGCTGTTTCCTAGCTGGTGACTGGGTTTTAGGATAAGGAAAACCCAAAGCAAATCTCGTTCAAATCATCACCCCCACCAGTGCTATATGGTTAAATATAACGTACCTTTACAGGGAGGTACGTTGGTTGCAGTCAGAGGACAACTTCTCAAACTACTTTCATTAACGGGCTGTAGGGGAAATTCTGACTGGCTAGGTTTGGAGAAATCAAGGAGTCCACCTGGGAGGTTTCATGCATTCCACTGCACTAACACTGACAACCACGGCAGGAAAAAGATGCCAGCAACTGGTGCTGCACTCAGGTCTACAGAAGACAGCTGTGAGCTCTGCAAACAATTTTGATTCCTGATTTAGGAATACCAGGGTAACTGCCCTTAGCTTCACATGCCTGACCCACAAGTCGGAGAGAGATTACCCATCAAATAGCTTTAGGGGGGAAATGGTTCTCATCGAATTCTGAGAACATGATGGAGCACTCTGCTGCTCTTTCTCCTGGATTTGCCAATTATGCAGGTTCCTTAGAGGCAATCCTTCCCTCAAGATCTCGCCATTTCACAGCACTAAAGGGAAGTCATTAACATACAGAGCAAGTACATATTAATGCACCAGAACATCGAGGGAGGAACAAATCACAAGGTACAGCTGTAAATAATTGCACCACCAAATTCTGTAGCTCGTTATTGGATGCAGCTAAAAAATGATCCAAATAGGACTACCCAAGAGCAGCATAAAGATAAAGATCGTATTAGCTATAAACCAACTGACTAAAGCCAATTTGTTCTGGACTAATTTGGATGAAATGGTATCAAAGTGGTCAAGCAGATGTCTCCTTTTATGTTCACCAGCGCTAGCTGGAAACGCGGCAGCAGCCCTTCCCTTGACCTTTAACTTCCACTCATTATTTCTCCTGCAACAGCAAGTCCATTGTTCTGATGGAAAACACGGCAGCTGATGAAATAGTGCTGGAAACCAAACCAAACACCAACAAAAAAAGTACTGCGGGGTGGAAACACAGCCCCCGCCAGCAGCGAGAGGTTTGCTCTAACAAACAGCAAGCCAAGCTGTTGGGAGCGCTTTGGGAGTGCTCAGGAGCCAATCCTCCAGGCAGGGATGGGGAAACTGCCAGGTTAACCTGCCTCCTTGGGTTCCAAGGTGCTCAGGCTACAAGAATACATCTATTCCACCGGTCAGCATCTCTGTGCCCATTTGACTCTAGCTTTATTCAACCTGGTCAAACTGGGAAAGGAACAAATATGTTTTGCTTTCTGGTTCCTGTGCATGGTCAGAAGGCCAGAGCTTTCCCTCTGTAAGCACTGCAGGCCACAAGGAATATTCTAAGGGCCATGACACTTTTTCCCCAATTAAGGCAGCACCATTATTTCGGCTCTTTATGCGTGTGTTGCACCGCCCAGCCCTCAGTCCCGTGCTTAGGAGGCCTGATTCTGCTGAACACCTGCCCCACAGAGCATGCAGAACGGACCAGACACTAAGAACTAACACTGAGCTGGGACTGCTCTCTGCCAGAAGACTCAATTCCTTCCCTTGGTCTGGAAGCTGGGAAATGCCGTAGGAAGAGCAGCTAGCCTCTTGGTTAGCCCAAGTCAGTGCCATCCATAGGTATCCCGTGTCTGCCACGGCCCGTGTGTCCTGACGTGATGCTTGGCTAATCCCCCACCATGTGAGGAGCGGGGAAGCCAGCTGGGGCCAGGCGTGCACCAGTACCACGTGCTCTGAACTCCACTCCCAAAGGGCTGCACAGTGGTGGCCCACTCATTAGAGGAAAAATGGATCCACAATTGCTACTGAGCAGTTTCTCAGCTTGTCCTTCATCTCTCTCCTTCACTAACCCAGCTCTAAACCAGAACCTCCTCATTCTGTTCCCACAAGCGGCGTGACAAGCGGGCGCTTCGCTGACACTGATGAACTGCACAGCAAACACAGGGACATCAGGGAAGAAATTAAGTGCCTGTTCACTGTGGCAGCCCCATGGGGTGCACCCGGCGCAGCACAGCCTGGGCTCGACTGTCAACAGGCACCTACTCACAGCACCAGGTCAAGGGAACAGGTTTCTGGGGGAGGCAAGGGTCGAGTCCAGCACCGGCAGGCTGCGAGCAGTACTTGGCACTACCAATGAGTGCAGGCACCTCAGGTGTGATTACCTGCACAAGGCCATCCTAATGCGAGTTTGCAAGCCACATACAGCCTCCACACCCCTCCTTGCTCTTAGTTTTGGGGGGGGGGGTGTGAATGCAAGGGGAGAACTACTGTGGAAGAGGGGTGCTGGCACATTACCCCATCACCTTGAGAGCTTCCAGCACAGGGAGGAGAAGAGAGGAAAACAACACAGGTAAATCCGAGAACATGAAAACACAGAGAGCATTTGTGTAAAATACAAATGAAGCAGGCAACCAAACCCACACAAACCCAGGAGCACCCAGAGCTGTGACAGCAGGCAGAAAGGCTTTCCCAGCTGCAAGCCTCCTGTGTAAGTGGTTTGTGTATGGGCTGCACTAAGGGGCTCACAGGACTTGCAGAGCCCGGGCAGGAACCACAGAAAACATTGATTTTATTTGTACCAGAACATTTTTAAACCATTCCTTCTTACCTATACTGCGAAAATGCCATCGATAATAAATCCTCTCGGGTAGTAGCTGCAATATTTTCTGCAGGAAACAAAACTAGAAGGTCAAATTTTCCATAATAAACCAGCTCATTCAGAAGATACAGAGAAACTAATACACAAGACAAATGAAATGGTAATATATACATAGAGAACACAATAGAAAGCAAATACTATCATGGTAAGGACTCCTGCCCACTCCATTACTCGCTTGTTATGGAGAAAGATACATGGAATGGTCCTGAATAAACACCACGCCACTGCCATGAGCCACTCTCCCTTCCCCACTGCCTTGCAAAAGCCTAATATTCCAGAAAATAAACTGATTTCTAATGAAGCAGCGGCAGATCCCCAGGAAGCCCACTCCGGGTTACATTTCTCTGAAGTGCCTGGTAATGACTACTGCTAGATTGATACAGTCCAGATTTGGAGCTGCTGGGGCTTAGGTCTGTCTTTTCATCAACTAATGGGGTCTGATCTCCCAGCTAAGGCAGAGGCGAGCAGCGGTGGGGGCGGTTATTTGTACTGTGAGGCGATTTACCTGTGCTGGCAGCCGGCGAGCGAAGCCGAGCCAAGTCACACAAAGCCAGGCTAGGCTCATTCAGCTCGCAGCACACGCCACTAACAAAGCACTTGTGTGAAGCGTCCGTAGCTAGCAGCCTGCCTCCGCAGCGCTGGCCTGAGCCGAGCAGAGGCAGATCAAACAAAGAGAGAGGCTGTGGCCGAACCCGCTCCCCCTCGGCTTCCTCACGCTGCAGGGCGTACAGAGAGCGGGTGTTTAAGCACTCTCCTGAACCAGTCTTGTAAGCAGAGTTGCCACGAGCAGTTGGGGCTATCAAACGTTGTTCTCTGCCAGCTTACTGGAAGGTAATGCCTTTAAATAGCCTGGATAAATCAACCGGGGGTCTTACTTGCATAAATATGGCTTTTAAAAGGACTTTAAGTTAATGGGCTCCAAGACATCTCTTTTTCCCCTCCTCCTTTTCTTTTTTCCCTCTTTTCCAAAGTACTGGCAGCACAGCCACACGTAGGTGTATCTGTAGCACAGGACAGCTAACTTCCTGCTGCTCAGCCTCTCAAAAAAGTGAGGGGACAAACCCGATTCACATGGATTTCACAGAAAAACCTGTCTGGATCTTACAACTTTCCAGGCGTTGAAAGACGAAACTAAGATCTATTTAAATGGGAAGCCAGCGTTCAACTCCACTCTTGGAGATCAAATTAAATTAAGCAGTGTTATAAATTATTAACAGAGCTCCTTGCAATTATCAGACACAATCACTAGGACAAACTTCTGCACGACAAAGCACCGCTGACTGCTCAGTAATAATACTCCATGCAGGATGCAAAATGGATGACGCGTCATTTAAGCAACGGTGACCCATTTGTTGGTCTTTGGCACAGAAAAGCTCACAGGAGGGAATGAAGCGTCACAGCCCAGAAAGCAAGAACTGGCGTTTCAGGCAATCCTTCAGAGACGGCCAACACATGAATCATTATTGCTGTTAAAACAGGATATGCTCGAGAGATGGAACAACACAGACTTTTTGTGTATTTCTGATGACAAAATGCTGGAGAAGTTATACACAACACAGAAAAGAGAGTCTTTTGGGCAATGGAACATTCCTTTCTCCATGGCAGACGATGGAAGTCATGGCAAGTTCACAGACTTGGGGAACTAGACCTCGGGTCACACAGAGAGACAGGTCTTTACCACAGCACACGCTCCCCAAAGAGGTTTGGCATTTGCAGGTGGTCACCCAGAATAAGAATATAAATGGGGCACACCCCTTGGACATTCTCGGTGTATATTGCTTCAGCATTACTCCCACAGCTCCCTCCCCGGCACCCCGCTGGCAGCAGGGACCAAAGGGGTGGGGGGCCGGTGGCCAGAGGTCTAGCTCCCCCTCCATGGGCAGGAGGAACGCGCTTGGGATGAAGGATCCGACTGGCTAAAAATGAGGCCGTGATTCACGCTGGGGCTTTACCTGTTAGTTAAGGACCACGTTTCTGCCACTCAGATTGCGGGATCCACAGACAAAGAATTAGCATTATCCATCTCAGTAGGAAAACACTAACAGCCCACCACCTCTCAAGGCTACTTCTGACATCAGTCTTTGCTCTGCTTGGCAGAGGGCAAGAAGGAGCTTCTAACCAAAATCCTGACTGCTTCAAGGAACTGCTGGGCACCACCAGCATCACTGGACATCACCCAGGCTGACGTGAGACCCGCCATGCCCCACATGTGAGGAAAGAAGGGCTCCGTTAAACAAAGCCCTAAGACAAACTGGCAACAAAAACCTGCCTGGATTCAAGTACCTTAACACACTGCAGGGAGGAACCTTCAGGCAGCTCTGTGTTTATTATGGGAAGCCAGACGAAACCAGGCGGATCCTGCTTCCAGTGCTTCAGTCGTCACAGTGAGCACAGTAGCCCGTTAGAGCAATGCTGATTTCCTTTTACAGGCCACGCTAACAGGATACCCTGGCTTGTCTTTGGATGTAAAATCTCTCTCCTTCACCTCAGAACACTAAACCTTTGAGGACCAATTGTACTAAACTTAAAAGGAAAATAAGTCAACAGCACTTGTGTATCGGGGCAGTTCATTAGAGAGCTGTTAAACCCGGGCAGTGCACACCTCCACACCCTTCAGGAGCTGCAGCAGCATCCTTTGTGGCAAAATAAAAGTGAAGTTAGGAGACCCACCTGGCTACACATGACATGTGTACTGAGCCACCAGGCCTGGCACACTCCGTGCTCCAAATGGAAGCCCGTGAAAGTGATCTGATGGCCTACAAGTAAGTTCCCCCTTGCTGCCAAAGGGAACACCACCTATTTCCCAAGCGCTTCAGCAATGGCCTGAGAGTAATTTCACAGCTCACAACCCCCCCCAGCTGACTTGGGATGTAAACAAACAGCCCCCACTTGTTAGCTGTTCCATAACACAGCAGCGCACTGAAGGGCACTGGGCTTCACTGCGCCCTCCCTGCAAGATGCAGAGCACGTTTAAGCCTTCCCTGGAAAGGCCAAAGGCACGCTGGCATGAGTAAGGGAAGGACCTCGGGTGTTACACAGTGCACCTAAACTCCAACACAAAGTTCAGTGAGCTGCAAGCTCTGTGAGCAGGTAAGGTGGCAAAGCTGCACCATAAAGATCCATTTTGACAAAGAACTTCGCAGTGAGTTTCCCATCCAAGTGTGAGTGACTTCTAGGATATGCCCAGGGAAAACCTGGGAAACCAAAGCTGTCACAGAGAACAACTGCTCCCAGAAAAAGCAAACTTAAAGTTTAAATTGCACAAAGCTGGGAGGGCTGGGGGAGAAAAGAACACGCTTACAGGCTTCTTTCTTTAGAAAACATAGAACTAAACACTCTTGGCAGGTGACTGAACCGAAACAATTCAAGGGCTGAAATAAATACTAAGAGGGCAGAAGTTCCTATCTGAGGAAAGCTTCCAGATCCCAAAGGCTTTTCATACAGCAAAAAATCAAGGGACTCGTTTCCTGTGCTGTTCTCCTTTGCAGCATCTCAAAGCCAGGAAAACAGCAATAGATGGATGCACTCTGAAAAACGCAAGGATGTGATTAATCACCCGGCACAGTACTACCAAACAGTGAGCAGAAGTCTTCTTTAAACAGCAAATCAGACTGCTAGCTTCACAGCTCCCTACTGAAGATAGGAAAGCCTTGCAGCAGATTTGAATATCAATAATCTAAATCCAGAGTCCTCATTTGCTCCTGCAATGCAAAAGGAAGTTACCGTGGTTAAGAGCCTACATTGGTAAATCAAACCTGGATGTTACATGCTAATTCAACATCAATGCCTTTTAACTAGCAATTCTGGCTTGCCCGCCTTGGAGTGAGGCGGCGTTCCAGTGCGAAGGAGCTCCAGGTGCCATCCTTCCCACTTAGCATTCCCAGGAACATTCTCTACACCCTCCCACCCTGGGGCTGTAAAACCGTGCACCGCTATGCCTATAAAACAAATGATGGTTTCCTCCTCTGCAGCCCAGACTTGCAGCAACACCGCTGTGAATCCAAACTGGCTATTGACATCTCGCTTCTAGTTTCACAGTACACTAATAAGAAATATTTTAAGAAACCCCACAGTGCGAAATGATATTGCTTTTTCAGAAAACACATAGATCTATTTAATGCTTAGTGCTTTGCTGCATCTATATGGTAATCCATTATAGCACACTCAAAATAGAAATTAGGTATTACTACTGATCAACACATCAGGGTATCTGTCAGTTCTTTTAACTGATTATCCATAGTTCTTTTTCTTCTGGACTTCCTGCATGACTAGGAATAATGTTAAGTTTAAATCTTAGTTTACACAGGATGCTGCCTTTTCAAAGATCTATCTCCCTCCTTTATCAAAGCAGAACAAGAACAATGCTGAGGTTTGTATTGCCACAGATTCGGGCCAACTTAACCAATGCTGCCATCTCTTGTGTCTCTGCCAGCCTCGGGGAGACAGATCCCGAGTGTCACGTCGTGCCCGCTCCGGCGTGCTGCGCTGCCCGGCGCAGGAGAGCAGGGGCTGTCACCAGATCCCGCACGGAGCACGATCCCTACAGCCTTCCCAGCTCAGCCTTCCCGAAGCGAAGGACGCGCGCTGCGCTCCTGCCCCAGAGCTGCTGGCAGCTGCTCCGTCACACGCCGTGCAGGCTCTCACTGCTCACAGACCACAACAGAAGCGCCTGTGCCAGCTGAACACGCTCCCAGCGAGCGGCAGCATCCCTGGCCAGTTCAGAACAGCGTTCGTTCTGGGAGAGCAGAGCAGAGCCCGAGGGGAGAAGGGACAAGGACAGCTCATCCTACACAACCTGTGCAGGCCAGGGAAGGAGTTTCCCTTAGTCACTGGCAGGTGGATCTACCGCAAGCCAAGCCGAATGCAGCACAGCATCCCGTGCCTCCACACTCCACGGATCTTCAGCGCCCCACTACTGACCCCTGTGGAAATTCAGCAATCTCCCGGCTACTGTTCACAGATTTAGCTGAGGCCAAGAGCCCGATGAAGACAGTACGGCTGCAGCAGCTCCATCTAAATACCGGGGTACTCCCTTCATTGCTATAAAGTATTCAGGTATGGGCTGAGGGACCCTGTCTGCCCAAAGCACACGAACACCTACTCTTCCCCCAGGCACAACATTAAACAGCGAGCCCTCTGAACGCAGGCAACACACAGTCACAGTTTGCATCAGAGCGCTCCAAAAACAGCAGCAATGTCATTTTCAAGAGCAGTAATAGATGAACCAATGAGAATTATGGCAGAACAAACCGTGAATGGCTTAAAAAGTCATTTTCGGTGTGTAGGAAAGAAGGGCTATAAGCAATTGCATTGCTATAAACAAATAAGCCCTTTTTACCCTGCTGAGCTCAAGAATCAGCCAGCCAAGCCTGCATGACAGACCTGAGGTCAAGCGGTGGAGCTGGCAATCACAGCAGGCACGGGGAACCAAGGGAAGAGCTGCCACAGAACCTGCAGCCCAAATTGAGAGCTGTGACTCTTCAGGGCCATTTGATTTCAAGTGTAAGGTAAGCTGCAGGTGGGGAAATGAAGCCACTGAGCTGTACAGACATGGCGAAAATGCAAATAGAAATAAGAAACTTCACTAAAGGGGACAAGTTAAATAAAGGGGATAACCCTGAGCACGGAGAAACTGGGCCTGTGGCAATCAGAACTCAACAGTAACGATTTGATTAGTCCTTGTCAAGAATTTTACAAGTACTGTTCACACTGGCCAGTTTACAGACAATTTATTCCCACAGTATTCAATTTTGCTCAGTTCATCTCAATGTAGCAAGTAATTAGGGGCAGCATCCTGAGATAAACAAACCACCCTAAGAAAATGCTAGATGTAAAAGAATGTCCTTTTGCACATCCATAAAAACCTCAGCCCAGAACTGAAGTCTTTTAAGAGAGCTATGAACCCAAAGGTACTGAAGCTTCACTGATGCAGGGTTTAATGAAATTGAGAGACCTGCTAAAAATCACCACTGGCTTTGAGATCTGTTTCAAGCCACTGAACCAGTATCACTGTCTCACTCAGAAGTCTGTGCAAGGCAGACCTACAGCGTGGTGGAAGATTTCCATGTGTGAGATGCGCACAGCAGTCTGAATGCAGAACCAGCTGAAGCTACACAGGTTACAAACTCTCCCTCTGCACTCCGGGCAGCGCTGCAGATGAAGCGTGTTCCTCAGCTGCGTCACTGCGTGGTGCTGCCTGTCAACACAGCAGCGTTCCTCTGACAGAGGCCGTGTACCCCCCATGCAGGGGCTGCAATTTGCTCTTCAGAAGGGGCCCTGGCAGCCTGCAGCCAGTTATAAACCTGTACTGCACCATCACCCGCAGAACAAGTCACTCGGGCACATCAGTGGCAATAAATTTAGGCTGTACATCTGCCTCTGTAATCGCTGCGTTCACACTCTAGCAGCAGACCGATCTGTGTTCCAACAGATCTACACCACATCTCAACCCCCTGAGTGCACAGCCACCGTCTGCAGCTTCTATTTAGGTGTGCTCCTAAGGACCACACACCCGTATTAAAGCTGAAGGTACGAGTTCTAGCAGCTTAGTGATTACTGCCCCTGGGAAAATGCTGAGTGCTGCACGAAGGCCCAGGCAGACCTTGAGTGTGAGTAACAGCTACAGTGCGGAGCCTGTTAGCACATTTATGTTCTGGCTTTACATCCACCTTGTTCAAATCCACCTGTCGTGTAGATACTCGGGATACTCCAAGCCAGACCTAAGAACGATACACCAACCTTTTGCTGCTTGACCCTAAGGAGGGTTAGAACAGCCAGCTCTGCTCCTGTCCAACCCAGCCGGCCTCTCCTCACTTCAGCGGGCAAGAGGCATGCGGGGAAGGCTCGGCTTCACAGGTAAAAGTGTCTGGGGGTATAATCACAGCAAGGCCACCACGAGGTACATTAGAATTATAACTTTCAAGAGTTACAATTCTGTATGTTCTTAAAAATGAATTAAAAACTGTGCTGACTCTGTGCCCCGACCCAGAAACTCACACTGCTCACATTTTCATCACCTCCACAAGACCCGAAGTTCCCTACAGAACACAGACTTACAGGAATTAGGAGATGACAGCATAAACAAACCTTTCTGTACAAGCTATAGGAAACACACAGCATGCCTCTAGAAATAAGGACCTGTGAAACACAAGGGCACTTCCTGTTAGATCAATAAACAAGGACAAAATAAACAAGCAAAAATTCCAACTGCAGCAGGACCTGAACCACACCAGCTGCGTCTGAAAAACTTCTAGCAACAGCAGCGGCTGTTGGAAAGGACTCTGGGAAACTCCACCACATTAGGAAGAGTATCTGAACCATTCCAAGAATATTTCATACAGGGCACATGTTAAATCAGTGTAATGAATTTTATGGCTGCATCAGCATAAGAGATGTGGCTGTACTTAACTAATAAAGCATAATTAATAGAGAATGGAAATTGACCTACATATTACATCAATACTATCAGTGTGGTCTTACTTCATTATAGATTAAAAAAAAAACCAGCATCGGAGGAATTACTATCTGATGCTGCAAGAGAAAAAGATACTTTATTATTAAAAAAATCCAAGCTTTTGCAATCAAACAATGGCATAATACTTTTACAGGACATGGAAAACATACATACATACACACAGCGCACCTTAGGGACTTCTGTGACACACAGCACCCTGCTGACAGCTGTACCACCCAACGCCCTCACATCACAGAGAACGGTGATGGAAGAACAATATTAACCTGTGCTGAAGATCTACTGCAAGTCTGGACATATCTAAGCCTTAACGGAGAAAAAGCAAATTTGTTTTTCACATCGTTTTGGCCTTTTAGCCAAAAAACCCAAAAATAATACAGATAAGTACAGTTGCTGTATCGTTTCAATATCTATTTGGAAAAAGACAAGGCCAAGGCACCTCAGAGAGCACAGAATGAGAAGTCTGTACTATTAATTGTAAAGCAAGCACTTCACAAAAGGACCTGCTGGCCTCCCGCATTGCTCCCTTTGGATGAGCATTTCTTCTGTGGTTACTTTGGTCTGACGTTGCCGTCGAGTGGCCAAGCTAGGCAGCTGATCTGCAAAATGAAGACCCCGATAAAGGAGAAGGGAGCCAAGTCCGTTTCCAGCGGCTCTGGGCAGTGCAGGTCCTGCCAGGGACACACAGCACCAGGTGCTGCTCCGAGGCCACAGCAAACCCCAGCGGTGCAGGCAGGCAGAAGCCAGTTCCCTTCAGAGAGATCTGTACCTGCTTTTTAACTGTTAGCCCTCAGCACCGGGCTCCAGGTTTGTTAATCCCAGGTAATTACCTATTTAGCTAATTAGAGGAAAACTCCAGGAAGCCTCTGGCTCAGGCTGACATCAGGCTCAATACGGCAAGCTTAGCAATCAATTAGTTTTGTTTCCTGTGGCATACAAGATGAATGTTTAATTACTTGGCATTTGCATCTCTTCGTGTCTGGGCTGAGGGATCCCTGGGCCATGCCCTAGCAGGCCCCTGACAGCCCTGTTCCTGCACGGCATCAAGCCATCACGCGTTAGAGCTACAAACGATGGCAAACTTTCTCCCAGTGGATAAGCATCTAAGTGCATCGCTCCCAAAGCGACACAACTATCTTAAGCTGTTTCTCCCTCCACAAAGCTGTTGATGACTAGAAAACAATCCCCCTGCATGGCGGCCCCAGCCGACACTCTGCTCCTACGTGACTACGTCTCTGTTCTCCTCCGTGCGGAGCGCTCTCCCGATGGCTTTGAGGTGTCTTCGACAGGCAGTTATTACCCCCCCTTCCCAAGACATGGGAATTCACTCCCTTTAGCCAAGTGTGCATCAGCTATTTTCCACTCCACCACATGGCCGCAGATATTTAATTACTTATTCAAGACCGTAAGCACATTAATGAGCTTGGATTAAATTGCACAGCCTGCCCAGTAAACGCGGCCATACCTTCTCCATGGGGGTGAGGAGGGAGGAAGAGGAGGGATTTCTCCCATCCTGAATACAGACCTAGCGGATATATATGAGCTCGTGTTCCCTGACACTGCCTCACACAAAATCCTACAGCAGCCTCTCTCACTAATTTACCCTTAAGAAAGAAATCAGGCCACTTTAACCTAAAAAGCTGTTTAAAAAACCCCAAAACAATAAAGGTGCCACTGATCTGTGGCTTCAGAGACCAGGACAGCTTATGCTAAGACTTCTGGTGTGCGCTCCAAAAACTTTTTAGTATGTCAGACTTTCATCTGGTCCAGTGGTGTTTTCTCACATCCAAATGTATTTAAGCAATAACCCTAACTCAAGCTCCCCTGGAAAGTGATCCATCACAGACTATTCCTCTTTAAGCTACAGGCATCCTAATTTGATTACGCAGGAGTTAGCTAACTAACATTTCCTCCCCAGGCACCGCCAGCGCCGTGACAGCCGGGAAGGGAAGGAAAAGGGAAGGAAGCGATGCTCCTCCAGTGAATTTAAAAATAAATAAGTAAAGGACAAGTGAAACTGATTAACATTTCCCACAGTCCTGCCAAACTGATATGCAGCAGTTGACAACTCTCATCCATTTCTCTCCCTTGAGCTGCAAGGCCAGATACTGCGACAGTAAGAGATGCCTCCCCCTGGAAGGAGCGGAGCCCGAGTTCCTGCTGTGACACGTTCAGAATCAGCGTAACGCTGACACTGCAGGGAAAAAGCACTATTGTTGTGAATTAGCCCTCCATACGGTACAGAAACAAGAACTTAATACAGAAAAGATGACAGGCTATTATTCTGAGGCTATGCAACTACTGATCCCTTGCCCCTAAACTCTACTGAAAAACCCCAGGGCATTTGCAGAGTTGATCCTTGGTTCCTTCGGACAGACACATTCCTGCATGACTTCCAAGTCATTTTGGTAAAAGTCTCTTAACTCTGGATATTCGTTCAACCAACATTCACACTGCATAACATTATTATTGTCGTACCTGAAAACTGAACACACACCCTGGTTCTTTCCTGCCTTCCACACTGTATAGCCCCAGACACCTACTGGCACCTGGTTTCACCCCCCATTGCAAAGGCATAAGCAAGCATTTAAAATAAGGATTTGTTTTATGGCATGGAAAACTTACTTCAAAAACAAAGAGAATTGAGTCCAGCTCCTCCCTTTGCGACTTATTCCCTGCAAGACAGAAAACAGCACCATTTGCCATGAGCACACGGTATGATCAGACAGCAACCCTCCACTGCTGCTACTCAACTGGAGTCAAACGATGTTGCACTCGCTTTATTTTTCTTCACGTTTATGTTACATCAAAAGCCCAAGATGCTTCCAAAGGGCAGTGCCTGCCTCTTCACTGCGCATGAGGGACAGGCCTGCAGAGTGCTGTCACCATGCTCAGCCGAGCTAATGGCTCGCTGGTGACAACACAGAGCACAGCTTCCCACGTTCGCCTCTTCTGGTACCACGAAATCCCAATGATGGATACTAATCCATCAGTGCTTGCACAGGGCTGGCTAATAACCATGCCAACAGAACGCCTTCAAGCACAGGTGAGAGAAAACAGACACAACTGCTGGCAAAACTCTGGAACTCACCTTTTTGTTTCAAGCTGTTTTCCAGTGTTATGAAGTTTTCATAGAATATAAAATAAATTTGAGAATAATGGTTCTCAAAGAGTTGCTTCAGGTCGCTTCCATCCACGATATCTGCAAAGAGGACCACACATGGAGTTAGCACACGACTCCAGAAGGCTGGAAACTCTCATCTTAATGCATATTTTGTATTAGAGAACACAACAAACCCAAGGCAAAACAATTTTAGTGACTTCATTAAATATTCTATACTGAAATGTGATTCCATCCTTGAAACTAAAATAGGAGCACTTCCATTTTCACTTGATTTATGACAGTTTGCAGTGTAGCTTATGGACACTTGGGTTTTCTAAAGAAAAAGCTGAGTCATGCCCTAGCTACCGAACCAAATGGCTTCTGTATCACCAAAGCAAGCAGGAACTGGTGGAAAAAAAACAGAGGCTTGCAAAGATTTCTGTGTGCAAATAGCAAATCCAGCTCAGAACTGTACCTGGCACGCAGGTCAATTCAGAAAACAGTGTATTTCCAACTCAAGTAACAAGGGAAACCCAAGCACGCACCGCGTCCCTAAGCCTTAACTTAGGTCTGAAATTTCAAGCAAGCTTGTTGCTTCAGAAACACCTCTTCTCACTGAGGGCTCACCTCCAAAGAAGCCCAGTCATGAGTCAAGACAAAGCTGATTCCAACGAGACAACCCAGTAACACCACATGACTCCCGAAGAACGACGCTAGCCTTGGGCAACTGTTTTTTTCCTGAAATAACTTAAGGAGAAGTTACTACCTTTCCAGTGGTAAGGCTCTGCTTGCTTCTGCTATGGAACCAATCAGCAGAGGGCAACTTTTGCATGGCATTTGTTCCCGATGAACTACCGGTCTGGAACTGGCAGGCGAAGCGCAATTACTCCTCGCCATGAATGCGTCCTGTGAAACAGAGCTCCAGGAGGAAACAAGGCTTTCATTTAAGAGGATCTCATACGCAGGAATGAGGTCATGAAACGCTAAACAAAAAGGAAACTTTCCCTCTAACCCGTGAGAGGGGGAGAAAGGAACTGCCTAACCAAACGAGCAAACTCCCCGTTTCTGTAAGCGCAGCGTTCCAGCAGTGGCTCAGCTGTCACTCCAGTGGAAGTGTGCATTCTTACGGCTGTGTCCGTTTCCTACCGAACCATTTTGTTCCTTATATTCATTCACAAAATACAGAGGAGAACAATTTCTAACCTGAAGCAAGGCCAGCAGCAGTACTCCCATCTGTTAGTCCAAGACTAGGAATTCCCTCAGAAAGACAGACTTTCCTGCAACTCTGCATGCAGTCGTCGCTCTGACACACTGCCTGCTTAAACACTCCAAGCGTAGTGAATGAGTCACAGCCCCGGCGATTCCATCGCTCTGAGATACGTCTGTCTTGGGCGCTTCGCTACCAAATCCCACACCTGGTGCAGCCATGAGGAACTCCCCGTGTCCATACTCCTTCACCATGCATGGCAATGAGCAGTGGAAAGCCACTCTGCCCGCCAGCACGTCGCCCTCGCCTCTGGCACAGGAGCACTGGACTGCGTCTCTGCCAGCTGAGCCGACCCCTGGCTGGCAGGACCGGGCAAGCTGGAGAACACAGCTTACCTGCAGCCTCCCTCCCAACCACGTCGTGTCGCATCACGCTGTGTCACATCGCACAGCTTCTTTACTGCTCTCTCTTCTGCTCATCTGACCAAACAGTGGTCACCCCGGGCAGAGCCCCAGCGAGGCAGGCTGCTTCTCGAGCAGTCAGGGGACACTGGAACGACACGACTCGGGTCATACCGCTGCATGTGTAACTCCTCGCAGGGTAAGGCTCGTTCTTCTGTTCCTGGGGTTTCTTCTCAAATGGAAAACATCAGCAGAACAGTTCCACAAACTATTTACCATCTAAGACACCAAGATAATATACTGACTTTTGGCAAATCCCGCTGAGCCAAGACGTATTTCTAAGCGTTCAAGGGAATTAAGGCTGGGACTGAGTTGCAGGCATTAGGTTACAGTTTTCTATTTACCCGTAAATCACTCTCAGATTACTGCTGCTGAGGAGAGCCACCAAGCCAGCTCAGAGCCTCGGCACTGAAGTCGAAGGCAAGCTGGCCAACAGCATCAGCCCCCGACACAGGGCAGCTTTCCAAAGACAGGACCAGTCCAAGCCCACTCCCCAGCCCAGGGGAGCGATCCCTGGCTAACATGTTCCAGCTTCTCCCGCAGCACGCAGGGAACAGCGAGGCATTCGTGAGGGTGCACATGACCTGACGTTCCTTCTACATCAGATATGAAGCAGCTGGCTCATTAAATAACCTGCCTTACTCCTTGAGTTTAACATGTAGGGAAAGAATCCACCCAAGTGGCACCGAAGAAGAATCGACATTTACTCTCAAGCTCCCATCACCCTTCCCCATATCAGAGAAAAATAATCCAGAGCGGACAATAACCGTGCCCTCAGAACATGATTTCACTTCTCTGTTAGTTGCAAAACGTTATTGCAGCCATTTAGGCAGTAAGAAACCCTCCCTTCGTCACCTGAACTTCCAAGGTCACTCGGCTTTACATTATTTATACACAGTTCTCGCAGTCCTGAGGGGTCATCTTTATCTCCAGTACTTAAAGAACTAAAGGAGATGAAGAGACAACTCTGCAGGCGCACCCTGGTTAATGATAAACTTTTACTACTAGCCTCACCCCAGAAACCACACACAACTTGTGCTTGCCTTCAAAAACAACCCCCAAACACTGAAGCCCACTTTTTCAGAGGACAGCCTTAAGTGCTAAACAAAAGCCTACAAGAGTTTCCCCTGGCTCTTTCAAAGGAGTGCCAGCACAGAGACATAACCGTTACTAAAAAACCCTTCAGCTAGAGCGAGTTCTAAAATAAATCTTAACACTTCCAATTTCCCGTGAAATCCGAGGAACAACAGCTATTCTGAACCGAGCAGGCTGTCTGAAGCACTCACTTTCTAACATCTCTACATGAAGAACACTACCAAGTTGCATTCATCCAGCAGCACAGAACTGCACAAGCCAAGACCGTGCCCTACCTCAAAACCCTGCTGCTCTCCATTACCATCTCACTTCTGAATGAGGGAGTTAAAAGAAAAGCATGTTTTTCCCTTAATTTATGTTTTCTAAAGAAAAACACTAAGGATTGCACTTGGTAACCTAACTGATTTCCTGCTCAAGCCAAACTGACGCCCGTGCCTAGCCACACCAGGGCCACCATCTCTGGCCACGAGGTAGAAAAGGACTTTTTAAGAAGGGCAGGGAGTGACAGAGCGAGGGGGAGTGGTTTTAAATTGGAAGGGGGTAGATTTAGGATGGATATCAGGAAGAAATTCTTCCCTACCAGGGTGGTGAGGCCCTGGCACAGGGTGCTCAGGGAGGTGGTGGCTGCCCCCTCCCTGGAGGTGTTCAAGGCTGGGTTGGATGGGGCCTTGAGCAGCCCGAGACCTCGGGTTTGGCAACCATATCAAAACGGTGCTACTTTCAAACCACGGTTCTCGTCCTGAAGATTCTTTACCTGTTGTCACCATGTTCCCACCAGCTCACAGCTACGGGCAAGCTCCCATCCTTTCCTGTTTCTCAGTGCGATGTGAATTGGGGCAGCTGAGGTACATCACCAGCTGATGTACATCCCTACCTACACACTGACTCCAAGGTCACAGGCAAATCACTCAGAGACAATGCCTCCAAGAAAAGGCTCAGCACCTCCATGTAATAAAGACTTACTTTGTCCTGTTTTATGGATGAGCAAAGTGTGACATCATCTAGATTACTGGAAAACTGCAGCAGGCAGCAGCTGTGGTTCCTGTCACACTGCTATTCCAAAAGAGATGCTGTCATGACCGAGCAGTTCTTGAAACAAGAAAAATTCCAGGGAAACACGTTGAGCCATGACAGTTCAGAAAGTCAGGACGCCTTTGCAGCAATAAGAAAGCAAAGGAGACTCTCTGCTTGTTGACCTAGCTCAAGCGAAGCCCCACTTTCCTTTAAAGCCATATTCCAGTTAGCTTTTCGTACTGCCACGCAGGCAGACGACCTCATGAAGCCAGCACTTGGATCCCAAGGGGCATCACAGGCTTGGGAAACGCTACAGGCCACACAAACATAAAGGGAATCCTTGCCTTCCATTTGAGCACTGAGCAGACTTATGCCAACGGCAGCGAAGGGACCCAAAGCAATCCAAAAATGGGTGGTGTTGATCCTGGTGCTCATACGACCCCTTATTTATGGAAAAAGCACATTCCTTTCCACCATCCCTCCCCTATTATCATCTGTCCTCTGATTTTTGCCCTCCTCCGTCAGTAGGATCTCAGAAGAGTAACTGTCTTTTTGTTTACAAGCTGGTTCCTGCAATTTAAAACTCGGGGAGGAAGAAGGGACGGCACCTCCTAAGGAAACACAGGACAGGAGCCGCTCTCGGGGAACAGGTGCCACCACAGCACGAGCCAGGGACAGGGAGTGAAATGACTGGGAGGAACAGGAAGACACACACATTCCTACCCTTGGCCAGCACAAGCAGTGACATATTTGGGGGAGGAGGAGTGGTGTGAAAGAAAAAGAGAAAAAAAAAAACCCCATCTGACTGTTTTTGAGGTTTTGCACCAAAAGCTTTGTTCTCCTTAAACGCAGGAGCTGCCCTGCGCCGCTTTATGTTCTGGGCTGAACACCACCCTAACACACACATTTGCATCACTATCTATGAAGATGATATCTTCAAAAAGCCACTCCCAAAAAGTCACCTAAAAGGTTTAGGCAGACACCTCGGGAACACAACCAGCACTGCCTTGCCGTGGCCCCTGCTTTAAGCCACTGCCAGCTGTCCTATCGCAGCCACCAAGGCGCTACCCAGCCCTCTGGCATGACCGCGCTCGAAGCCAAGGCTCGGTACCAGGTCTAATCAAAAACCACAGCCCCGCTCGCTATCTGCAAACCTAACCTGCACTTGGAAGGAGAGACGGGTGCGTTCCCCCCCTTGCCAACCGGGTAAGGAGTATCTCCACAGCTGGGCGCCAGACAATGCTACCTTCTGTGCCATCTGCTTTGGGACATAAATTAATTTCGTCACGCTAATAGGCATATTCTCCCATTTGTTCCACCCGTCAGGTCCGTCTCGGGAGCCTGAGAGCCCCCCTGCACCATACAGAAACCATCGTGCCCCAAAGATGGGTACAGCCGAGAGCCGCCGCGAGTGCCGGGTCTCATCTCGAACCCGCTCTGTCTTGGTTCCAGGTGTCTGAGAGGCTGAACAGGGAACTTGGACAGAACGCTGCTGTCCTCCTTGTTTCTTCTGGCCTGCTTGTTTCAGCAAGGCTGGTGGAAAAGGAAGAAAGGAGAGGTCTCTTAAAGCAACCCTTCTCAGGCTGGTTTTACAAAACATTCCAAGCCTCATCTCTGAAACAAACAATGTCCCTATTTTATATCTCGTCTTTTTTCTTTTCCTTTACATGGAACTTGACATTGTGTTAATCTTGTGTGTAGAGCGCATGAGCGATGAGACAGGTGTATGGTAATGCAGGTGAGGGATCTCCTGTCCTTCCACACTCCTGCCCTTAGGCACTTAGATAGGTGGTGCGATTAGAAAAACCCCACAGCTACAAAACAAAAACCCAACCCCCACCAAGACTGCTAACTATGGAGAGAAGAGCAGTTTATACACAGAGGAGTCAAACACCCCTCACTCACAGCTAACTCCAGACTGCTCACAAGAAGTGTGAGGACTGCAGGTGCTGCAGCCCAAACCGCTCTACTTGTGAGCTCAAATTGCAAAGCTTAAATATCTACGGGTCAGGCATGGTGAACTTACTTGTTCTGTTGCTCCAAGGATGAGCAAAACCTGGCCGTTTTTAGAGCATAACACAAGGCCAGTTACGGGTTTGTCCAGCGCTTCACCCGGTAACCGGCAGCCTGCAAAACCCTTGCTCGGATTAGCTGCTTCAAGGCAGGTGGCCACAGGGGAGTACTGACTGGGAATCAGCCCTGGTTGCTCACAGCTGTGAGGAGCAGGTGAAACCACTGAGATGCGAGTAACGAGCTGAACTACCACATACTTCTCACCAGCGGTTGCCCTGCTCTCACAGCTCACTGTCTCCCCAGCACCGCCCTGGCCCAGACTAGTCACTGCTCCAGGTCACACTCGGTGCCCTCGCCGCAGAAGCTGCTCACTTTGCAGAGGAGGTTCTAAACCTCCCTTGCACGCTTTTCCTCCTGTCAGCGAAACGTCACAGGAAAAGCCCGTAATCTCAAGCTCGATCAGGAGCACCACCAACAAAAGCCCACGCTCAAACCACAGCGAGGCTCCTCGGTGCGAGTCTTACAGCCCTGCGCACGTGTGCGAGGTGGGGGCCCGAGGGGAAGGGGAGCACCTTCGCTCTGCGGGGCCTGGGCGGAGACTCCTGCTCCAGGCATCCTTCGCACTGCTGAGAGCAAGCATGTGGGGGATCCGAGGGGAGCGGCACGACCACCACCCCTCAGCAGATGATGTGCCGGCCAGCCTCAGCTCTCTCCTCCAGCCACTTCTCACCACTCGCAACACAGCGTGGTCATGGCTCTGGGGTACCTGCTAAACCTGACTGAAATGGCCGACTGGAAAACAACCCAAGTACACAAGAAGCACAAATCAGTTTGGGGGTTTTTTTTCCCCTTTTTCTTTCCCAGGAGAACACTCTAAAACACAATACACAAACACTGACACCCGTCCTCCCAAGCTGGGACACTGCACAAAAGCTCTTGAGCCTTTCCCAGCTGCGGTTTGCTGACTAACAGAGAAGAGGATGCCACCCAAATCATAGAATCCCAGACCGGTCTGGGCTGGAAGGGACCCCAAGGGTCACAGAGCTCCAACCCCCTGCCACAGGCAGGGCCACCAACCTCAGGCCTGGAGCTACACAAGGTTGCCCAGGGCCCCATCCAACCTGGCCTTGAACACCCCAGGGACGGGGCACCCACCCCCTCTCTGGGCAGCCTGTTCCAGCCCCTCACCACTCTCTCTGCACAGAACTTCCCCCCAATCTCTCCTCTCACCCTTCCCTCCTCCAGCTTCACTCCATCCCCCTTGTCCTGCCAGGCTCTGCCCTTGAACAAGCTGATTCCCCTCCTGTTCCTCTGCTCCCTTCAGGGACTGGAAGGCTGCAATGAGGTCCCCCCACAGCCTTCTCTGCTCCAGGCTGACCCAGCCCAGCTCCCTCAGCCTCTCTCCATAGGGGAGCTGCTCCAGCCCCCTGAGCATCTTCATGGCTCCTCTGAACCCTCCCCAACAGTTCCACATCTTCCCTGTATTGGGGCCCCAGCTCTGGACACAGGACTCCAGCCCGGGCCTCGTGAGGGACAATCCCCTCCCTGTCGCTGCCGGCCACCCCTCTCCTGATCCCCGCAGGCTGGAGCACACCGGCCCGGGCCAGCGCCCGGAGTAAGGGGAGCTGGGTCAGGGCAGCACGGGAGGGGAAGGCAGGGCCGGGTCCCGCACGCCGGGGGGCACAGGCAGCAGCCCGGGCAGGGAGCGGGCAGCCGGGCAGCGGCGGGACGCGCCGCGAGCGGGGCAGGGAGCGCGCGCCGGCGCCGCCTCACAGCAGCGCGAGGCCGGCCGGGGCTCCCGCAGCCGGGGCTCCCGCAGCCGGGGCTCCCGCAGCCGGGGCTCCCGCAGCCGGGGCGGCACCGCCGGCGGCTCCGGCAGCCCTGCGGGGACGCGCATCGCCGACCCCGCCTGCCCCAAGCCGCACGGGCGGAGCGGGGCATCCCCGGCAGCGCCGTGCCCCGCGGGCGGCTCTCATCGGCCGCCACGGCCCGCGGCGACGTGAGGCGGACCGTGCCCGGCGAAGCGCCCGCGGCTCCGGGCTCCGCCCCCGCCCGCCCGCGGGCACCGCCGCGGCGCGGAAACCGGCTCCGCGCCCCGGGCCGCCGCCCCGCCGGGCCGCCCGCAGGGGAGCGGGGGGCTGCGAGGGAGGGCGAGAGGCAGGAGGGTGGGCGCCCGCCCGCACTCACCCAGCACCGCCCGGAGGTGCTTGAAGCGGGCGAGCACATCGCGCTTGGGGTCCAGCGCCTTCTGCGTGGATTTCCTCACGTCGGCGTGGCCCTTCCTGGAGAACATCCCGGCGGGGCGCGGGTGCCCGCAGCAGCGAGGGGCAGAGGTCGGCGCGTCCCGCCGCCGCCTGCCCGGCTGGGCGTGCCGGTGCGGTGCGGTGCGGTGCGGAGCGGCCCGGCCCCGCCGCCCGCCTCCGGCCCGCCCCGGCCGCCGCACTACGCAGGCGCGCGGGCAGACTACGGCCCCCAGCAGGCCACGCGCCTCCGCGCGGGGCACGTCGGGGACTGCGGGCGGCGCCGCCCGTGACGTCACCCCGCTTGGGAAGAGGCGGGCGCGGGAGTGGCGCGGGAGTTGCGCGGGAGTTGCGAGGGAGGGAGCGGCGGGGCCGCGCCTCGCGCGCTCGAGGGCCCCGGGGAAGGTCCGCGAGTGAGGAGCGTTTGGGGCCGCCCCAGGGCACGGCCCCGTGACAGTTACCCTGGCGAAGTACAGCGCGGCGGCGGCCGAGGCTCAGGCGGGACGGGCTGAGGCGGGAGCTCGTGCGGGGGCTCGCGGCGGCGGGACGGGCTGAGGCCGGAGCTCGCGGGCCGCTTCCGGCCGCACGACGCCGCCGCGAGCGCGGGGCGTGGCCGGGCGGTGCCTCGGCGCGCGCAGGCCGCTGCGCCGCCGCCGCGGGAGCGGCACCGGGACACCCGGCACGCTGCAGCCCTCGCGCCCGGCCGGCGGGAGCGGCCGCCCCGCAGCCCGCTGCACGGGAGCCGCCCACACCCGCAGCGCCTCACGGCCGCGCCCGCAGTGCCGCACGCCAGAGAAGGCCCCGACTGCCGGCAGTTGCCTGGGGTCCTCAGCCAGGGGAGAGCGCCTGGGCCCCGGCAGCTCCACCCGCCGCACGGGGCAACGCGTGGGGCCGGCTGGGGCTGCGGGCCGCAGCCAGGGGTTGTGCTGTGCCTTTCCTTTCCCCCTCCCTTTAGCCCCAGGAAAACAACGGCTCTCCTTAGGTCTCCTCTGGCAGGTTCTGGTCGCGTTCAGTACACCCAACACCGCAATCAAAGGCAAAGCCTCGGCGTCACATCACTAATGGGATGGTGGGGAAGGCCTCTCAGTGCTTAGCACCCACCGCTCGCTGCTTCACAGTCTGCCTGAAACCCCCCTCGTGTGAAGCCCTGCGCAATGTGGAGCTGGCAACTGGGATGGCAGTGCTCCAGGAGGGCAGTCCTGCCCCCCAGCCCCGCAGTCACCTGAAGAGCTCAGTGAATAAGCATCCTTTAACACCAGTGTAATGCAATGCTTCGGGCTTGGTGTGGTTTTTAACCTGTGTGCTTTAGCCACGGATGTGGGGCTGTTGGCATCAGGCCTCTGACACTGTGTGGGGATGGTGGGAGTTCACTCACTGCGGGCTGGGACACTGGTGTCTGGAGGTTGGAGGGTTGATGCCAGTGGATGAATGGTCCTAGAGGCGGTTTGAAGACCACCACCTTGTTTCCAGCAGTCCTGGAAAGCCTGGTGCAGGGCGCATGGACCGAATTTGGCCCTGCTGCCATTGCCAGTGCGGTGTCACAGAATCACAGGGGTTGGAAGGGACCTTGAGAGATCATCAGGTCCAACCCCCCTGCCAGAGCAGCTCCCCAGCTCATATTGCACAGGGCGGTGTCCAGATGGGGCTGGAATCTCTCCAGAGAAGGAGACTCCACACCCCCTGGGCAGCCTGTCCCAGGGCTCCCTCACCCTCACTGGGGAAAAGTTCTTCCCCATGTTGGTGCAGAACTTCCTGTGCTCCAATTTGCAGCCATTGCCCCTTGTCCTGTCCCCACAGACACTGAAAAGGGGCTGGCTGTGTCCCCCTGCATCCCATACTTGAGATATTTATAAGCATTAATTAGGTCCCCCCTTAGTCTTCTCCAGGCTGAACAGCCCCAGCTCACTCAGCCTTTCCTCACAGGGGAGATGCTCCAGGCCCTTCAGCATCTCTGTAGCCTCCTCTGGAATCTCTCCAGGAGATCCCTGTCATTTTTATCCCAGGGAGCCCAGCACTGGACACAATACTCCAGGTGGGGCCTGAGCAGGGCAGAGCAGAGGGGGAGGATCCCCTCCTTAGACCTGCTGGCCACACTCTTCCTGATGCCCCCCAGGATCCCATTGGCTCTCTCAGCCCCCAGGGCACACTGCAGAGTGCTTTCTGCTCAAATAAGGGCTAAATCTCACCTGTGTTGCTAGCCACTCTTCTGAAATAGAAGACCCAGCAGGCTGGGAAAGGGGCAGACAGTGACGTAACACGGGGCTCCTCTGAGAGCGGGATTTGGCCCCTGGCTGCAGGGAGGGAAACCTCAGAGCTCCCAGAGATTGAGACATTTCCGGATGGGGTGTGGAGAGAGGCTTCGCTTCTCAGAGGAAATCTCCTGGATTTCAGAGCTCAGTATTGCTTGGAAACCCACAGTCTAATAAAGTGTTTTTGAAATGGAAGTTACCCTGTGGGTTCCTGACGATTTTGGCTGTGATGTGTCTTTGAGCTGGCTGAATCCTCACGGCTCAGAACTGAACCATAAGCTGCAGATGTTCTAATCTGCATTTGCTGCTGCATGTCCTGTAACATGAGACAACACTGTCCTGCACCTGAGCGTGTCGCAGTACGTCGGGTCATAGTCATGGAGTCAAATCCCTTTGCCCTGTGTTAAGAGCAAGCAGTGAATACCCCTTTGACGGTGTCTGGAGTCTCAGGTAAGTGAGTACATCTGAAGGAGAGTGTTTACATCCAGGATTGTACTTGCCATTGCATGCAGCTGGCCCTTAAACATCACAGAGTGGAACTCTCCAAGCGACTCGTTTGGGAACTGGTGGAGCATAATGCAGACCAGAAATCCCAGGAGACCTGCAGCTGTGACTTCAGCCCGCGTAGGGATCTGCCTGTAACGCCCTGGGACTTGTGTTTTCTGACATTGTCACCGCTGCAGGTCCCCAGGAAGCCAGGTGATGCGTTTGAGAGCTGACACTCAGGGTGGAGTCATGTCCTGAAAGGGCTTTGGGCACTCGGCTCTCAGGACCTGAAGTGAAGCTGTATAAAGCGGTTGTTTCAGGGCACAGAGCCCTGGCTTCTCCTCACAGAGCCGAGTTGTAATGGTCACAGCACAGGGCGCTGCCTGCCTGTGCTGAGCGTGCAGACATGGGAGCGGTGGGGACGGACTCGGTGACCGTGTGGGTCATCGCTGCCCAGCGCAGGACCCGTCCCCCTGCTAACTGTGCGTCTGTCCGGGCAGGGGGCGGGCAGCCCCCATGCCTGTGGGCTCCCTGGCATTGTGTTGGTGGGGGGCAGGTTTCTGGGAGTTGTAGCACCAGCCAAGACCCCTGCAGATGAATGAGAAAGTGATGACCCTGGCAGCGATGTCGCTGCGGTGTCACACCTGCCCCATGGTGGCAGGGGTCATGCCAGTGGTGACAGCCCACAGCGGGCACGCTGCTGATGCTCAGCACCTGCCTCTGCCCCCCGGGACGCTGGGAGGGATGCACGGCACAGGGGGCAGGGGCAGAGAGCAGGGCACTGTCTGTGGGCGCGATTTCGGCACTTGAATCGGGGCCGTGCGGGCTGTTGGCTTGTCGCTGGGGGGTGTGAAGAGAGGTGGCTGAGCCACACTGTCCCTCAGAGCTTTGCCCCGGGGAGGAAATGGCTTCCTGGCATTCTCCAAGGCACCATGGCCACAGGCCCGCTGCCACCACCCTCAGAGGAGGGGGTTCTTCCCACACACCTGCTCCCGATGGCAGCCGTGCCTGGGCCGGAACCCCAGCTGAAGGATGGATGGTGGGAAAGCCCAGCGAGGTCTCGAGCCTGAGTGGAGCTGTGTGCTCCATCTGTCCTGTGCTGGGGCTGGCTGTCTGCTGTGGGTGTGGAGCGACCTCATCCCCCAGTTCGAAGCCCTCTCCTCAGCCTCCTGGCGCTGGATCCAGGATGCTGCAGCAGGCCCATGGCTTGCCGTGGCCTGGAGGGTGTGGGCACGTGTCGCCTGGGCTCACTGAGTTTCTTCCTAAGCAAGGGCGCAGCAGTCCCAGGCTTGAGGCCAGCAGTGGCTCCCAGGGCTTGCTCAGCCTTGCACCCAACGATGACCACTTCCTAAACCACATCTCAGGAAGGTCGCACCCATCCCTCACCTCAGCTGCTTCAACCTTCTGCCTCTGGGGGGTCGGGAGAAGGGTCCAGCCTTGACTCTGCCCTCCGGCTGCCGGAGCAGGGAGGGACCCCTGCTCAGCCTGTCGCTGCAGGCTCTGGGGGCAGGGAGCTGTGCTGCTGCTGCTCTAAGTGCAGCCGCCTCAGTGTCACCGGACCTGAGGAACAGGCAAGGTTACTTTTCCTGTGGAGCCTGAAGCTTTAAGGACAGGGATTACGTAACGGAACTTCTCTGCTTACCTGTGTCAATATCACACTTCATAACGAGCCCAGAGGGAGAGGGTAGGGAAAAGTACACCAAGGGCTGGCAGCCTGACTAACCTGCAGGAGAGACGGGCCTTTCCTGTCTCGGCAGCGGCCGGGAAACACGCCGTCTGGAGTCCCTAACCCTGGAAATCCAGCAGGAGAAGGGAAGGGAGCTTCTGGGTGCTCAGCTACTTGGGGAAAATCTGATGGAACAGTTCTAACCGTTGCCGCTCGAAAATGTCATTCGGGCATCGTTCATGCTGTGGGATCCCCCCAGCCCTTGTGTTTGCTCTTTATCTGAGGAGCATGAGCTGAGGAAGGAAGCAGCAGGCTAGGATCCCCCTCAAGCTGAGCTTTGCTAAGGTCAGGATGGACCAGGCGGCTTGTCCTAACCCTGACTGCCATCTCCACCAGCCAGGCAGGCTTCATCTCATGGCGAGACTTATCCTGGAGCTCAGATGCTCTTGTACATATGGAAGAGAACAAAAAACCCCTTCAAAACAGGCCAGAACACCCAGAGCTGCTGCTGGCAGTACACACGTGCTTCCTTCTTTCCTCCTTTTGCAAATAAGCTGCCCCAGAAAGCCGTGTGTGATTGCAGCCTTTGGGAGCAGCTCGGGTTCTCCTCCCTGGACAGGCCTGACAAAAAATCATAACAAATCATTTTTGCCAACACAGCTGGTGCTCAGATGAAATGATGTGGTTAGCTTTGAAACGGTATTAAAAGAGAAATTTTAATTAACCTGCACCACCGAGTCAGAAGATAATATCTGATGCTAGAACAGGCACACAGACCACATTCGATAAAATAATTACTCGCAATTAGATATATGCATTACAGACAATGCTGTAATTAAAATGTACTTAGTGTCACAGGAGGTCCTTTATTATCCAAATCATTTGTAGAAGGACTGTGGAAACAATGTGGTGATTACCCATCCCTCTGAGAAACCCCCGAAGGTACCGACAGCCTGGAGCGTTCCTGGGTTTGGAGGGGATGTGGGGAGGCTGGTGCTGGGGCCTCACCGTGCTGAGGGAGGTCTGGCAAACCTCCCCACTGAGTAACCTTGCCACAGTGCTGTAACCAGGGGGGCTGCTCTGCTGCTTCTCAGGCAGCCCTTCTCTCACCCTGCACCCCAGAACTCCTCGGGAAGGCCACGGGGTTTTGTGGGAGTGAGAGAGGAGCCCGGCCTTGTTACCGGCTGTGGCTGATCTAGTGACAGGTCTCTGTGAGGGGCAGGGAGTAGCGACCAGCCACGCTGGAGTCAATGCTTCTGTACGGAAATGCTTATTGCTTGGAATTGTAAATACTGAGAGACATTGCTGCAGAATGGATGAAGTGAAGGCTCTGGGGGGAGCAGACCCCCTCAGGTGTCACCCGTGGCTGCTTTATCTGCCCCGTGCTTCGCCACGTCCCTGTTCCCAAAAGAACAAAGGGGATGTGCCAACGCCACTTCGGGACCTCGGTGGAAAATGATGAGAACTCATTGCTAATTAGGCTTCCAATTAAAAGAAGACATGATCTTTGCAGGGACACTGTTAATGAACCTGTGCATTGCAGCTGCAGGCCCGCCTCCCTGCGAACATCCCCCTCGCCTCCTCCTCTCGCAGACGCAGGCACGCCGAGCGGAGGCTGCTGGTGGGCGTGCAGGGATGGCAGCCACTGCTCGGCCCCCGCGCGGGGACCTCGCTGCCCCTGCCCGTGCCACCGGCTCTTCCTGGGGCTGTGCATGGTGGAGTGGCACGGCTGGTGTCTCTGGCAGGAGGGGAGGCGACAGGAGCCGTGCCGATGGCTGCCCTCCCATATGCACCGGGGTCCCTGCCCGCCGGCTCAGCAGGGTGAAAGGGCGATGTCAGACGTGCCACGAGGCGTATCATGAGCTGGGCTCTGTCCTTGCCCACCATGGTGCACGCTGGGAGGCTTGGCTTGCCTTCCCACTGGCACCTCAGCATCCTCACGTGAGGACTGCTGGAGATGTGCAGTGCTGGCTGCCCTGTCACCTCCAGCGGCACCTCGGAGTGGGGAAAAGGCAGGCTGGTGCGGCCGCAGCAGAGCCCTGCCCACGCCAGCATCCCTCCCCCTGCCTCCAGTGGCCAGCATTTTCTGGAAGGCACATCTCCATGGTGTTTTGTGCCAGCAGCCCCTTCTTCCTGTCTCAGTGGAATTCTCCCTGGAGAGAGGGCAGTTAGCAGGGGGCTGAACTGCTCCGAGACCTGACCAGTGGCTGGAGATGGCCAGGCACAGATAAAACCCACCTCAAGCATTTGTGCTTTCCTGTGAGCTGAGAGGAAACCGGAACCCTCAGAGCAGTTGGTGCTGGTGGGCACCTCTGGAAGAAGAAAAAGACACCTCCACAGCATGAGCCTAAGGCACTCCCAGCCAGCACCACAGCAGCATACAAGCACGTGTGCTCAGGACCTCCTTTCAAACACCAGAACAACCGCTCCCCAGGAATCATAGAATCATAGAATGGGCTGGGTTGGAAGGGACCCCAAGGATCATAGAGCTCCAACCCCCCTGCCACAGGCAGGGCCACCAACCTCAGGCCTGGATCTACACTAGGTTGAACACTTCTGCTCCAGCCAGCCCAGACCTCTCTGCTCCTCCACAGGGCTTCAGGACACCAACACCTGCCCAAACATGCTCTGGGGTGAATCACAGGGGGGTTACTGCCCATTCAACAGGTCTGGGGCAGCCATCCTGGAGTGGATGGAAAAGGGTCCAGCGGCTGACCCAGCACCGTGCCTTGCCTGCCTCCACCACGGAGACTGCGAGGCGCTACCTGGGAACAGGCGTAATGGAGCCGTCTGGGGCACCCCTGAACACCTGCCCTTCCCCCACAGGAAATGTGCCTGGAATTCTGAGAGATGGGGCGCTCCTTTGCCCGCTTGAAAGGACATGGAGAGCCCAGGAGAAGGGAATTGGAGAGCCCAGGAGAAGGGAGCCCACGGAGCTGTGAGTCTCCGTGGCCGCGGAGACTCGCAGCTCCGTGGGCTCCCTTCTCCTGGAAGCACATGCACATCCTGAACACTGTTGACATTTCTGAAATAGGAGATACGGGGTTTTATCTAAATTACAGCAAAGCCCTTCAAGATAATGTGCCGTGTAACGGCGCCGGGTTCAGGCACTGCTTCATTTTCAATTTCCCAGGCAGAGCACAGGCTCCTTATCCGCAATTCCAGCTCAGCGCTTGGCAAATCAGTACTGCACAGCCATGCCCAGCACGGGGCAGGCTGCATTTCGGGGGGAAGCTGCGTTCCCCCCCTGCCTGCCTCGGCAGCAGCTGGCTGCAGGGAGGGGACACGGGGCTTTGCAAAGCCCAGCACCAAAAGGGAGGGATGTGGGAGCACCACAGGTGCGGATAAGCCCAAGCAGCCCAAATGAGCATCATCTGGCCCTCTCACAGCCCCGCCCCCTGCTCTGGGAGGGCTATTTAAGCATGGGGTGGGACCCTACCTCTTGTTTGGGTTGTGCTCATCACTGTGGCTGCTCTCCTGGCTGGACTCTGGGACTTTTCTGCAGGTAGCTCCTCTCTTGGTCGGTGGGGCTGGCCCTGCTTTGGGGAGGGATGGGATGGGTGTCCTCTCTTCCTGTCCCCCATCATGTGCTCTGTGTGTGTTTGCAGACAGCACCTTGCTCAGTGGTGCCACTAGCTCCTGGGGCTGGTGTCTCAGCTCCATGTGAGCCCTCCTGGTGTGTGCTGGCTGGGGGGCAGGATGGCTGCCCCAGACCTGTTGAATGGGCAGTCACCCCCCTGTGATTCACCCCAGAGCATGTTTGGGCAGGTGTTGGTGTCCTGAAGCCCTGTGGAGGAGCAGAGAGGTCTGGGCTGGCTGGAGCAAAGCTCCTGGGGAGTGGTTGTTCTGGTGTTTGAAAGGAAGTCCGGAGCACATATGCTTGTATGCTGCTGTGGTGCTGGCTGGGAGTGCCTTAGGCTTATGCTGTGGAGTTGTCTTTTTCTTCTTCCAGCAGCCAGGAAGGTATAAATCCTCCTGGTACCTGGTTGGTGTTGGTGCTGTTGTGCCCGGCGTAGCCCTGTCTTCATCCCAAAGCAAAGCAGCATGCAGTCACCCTGCTGGGTCTGGAGCCCTGGCACAGCTGAGCTGCAGCGTGGCAAGAGGGTTCTGCAGTGCCGTACCTGCTGGGGGTGGGGGTAAGGTGTGAGTAACTCCATGGTGAGGGAGTCTGCTCCCTTCCTGGGGGTGTCAGGTGGGTTGGTGCTGGGGTGTGGAAGCCCTTGATGGGGCGGTGAGCTGCCCTGATCCCCCAGTCCCTCAGCCCAATGCTCTCCTTCCCAGCAAGGCTGGCCCCTATTCTATGGAGGCTTAGCAGGTGGGAGAGGTGTTTGCTGGCTGTGGTTTCTGTGGCAGGCCCCAGTCGTGCTGGCAGCACTCAGACCGGTTGCTAAGTGAGAGGCACAGCAGGAGAGGGGTCACTGTGGCTGTCACTGCTGCCTTAACGAAGATATGTGTTAATTGTACATGTAAAACCTTGCAGCTTCCCAGGGGCTCGAGGATTCCTTTGTGTGCAGACAGAGTAAGGGAGCCAGGGGTCGGTGAAGCCTGGGCATGCGTCTGAGGGAATCCGTCCACGGTTAAAACAAACCTGCTCCTCTCTGCTGCTCACCAGGAAGGTTATTGCCCCTCTAAACGTGATGGGGGGGTTCTTTATGAGTGCTTTGGTAATAGCATGTGATCAGAGGGGAAACTACCATAAAAAGCAATGAATTGCTGGGCTGAAGTGGAATTACTTTCATTAATCTGTGCACTGGGTGCAAGGCCCTGGATCCAGTTCTCCTGGAGATGGAGTTGGTGTTCCCTCCGAGCACAGGATCAGGCCCTTCCAGCACCCACTAGAGCAGGGTGAGGAGGAGATGAGACCAGGATGGAAGGCAGCAATCCCCAATCTGGATTATATTTATCTGCCTTCATCAGGTGTTGGGGCCTGGCAAGGTGCTGTGTGGGTGCTGATAGCTGTGGGAAGTACCTGTGCCACAAATGATGAGAGCTGCCCCCACAGCAGCTTTGTGCATCTCCTCACACCAGCTTAGAGGTGGTGGTGCTGTAAGAAGCCACCTGCTTGATGAGGGCACTGTCCCTTAACCCAGCACAGAATTCCCTGTCTGCTTGTTGGGTTCCCTGCTGTGGTGAACCAAGAACATCTCAGCTGAAGGCATGCCTTGTGCTCTGGGATGAGCTATAGGTCATCTGCTGACTGGGGGGATCTCTGAGCCCTGAGGAGTGGGAGCCAGGTGATCTTTGGGGAGCAGCTGGGGTGTTAGTTGCATCCATCCTCAGCAATGGAGCTGAAGGAAATCTGTCTGTGGGTTTTTCTGTAGCCTGATGCCTGCTGGAGAGACAGGACTGCATGAAGTGTGCCATAAACATGTGCTTGTGCCCGCTCTGCAGCAGGGGAGGGGTCAGCAGGGCGGTGGGTGCTGTGGGGGATGTGCTGGGCTTTACCTGGGGCTGACCTGTGGCATTTGGATGGAGCTGCAGTAGCTGTCAGCTCCTGAACACAGCCACCCTCTTACTGAGGGGCATCCTTGCAGTGTCGAATTAAAACCAAAATGTTCTGAGGCTGGCGAGGTGTTACTAGGACACATGCTGTCCTGAGGGCCTGTTGGGCATGGGACCAAGCAGTGGGCTTAATGGCTTGGCTCTGGCATGCAGCAGAGAGCTCTGGGCTTTGCTCGGGGCAGTGGCTGTGAGTACTTCAACGTTTGGGTTTGTCCTGGGGAAGTGAAGCTGGGCTGCTGTGCTTGTGCAGCATCACCTGGGGAGTGCTGCTGGAGGGGGATGTGGCTGATTGCTGCATGTGAAGTGGAACTGTCCAAGCAAACCTCCTGTGAAGCCAGCACAGAAGGGATGCAGGGATCCTGCCTTGCTTGAGCAGGAAACAACCCAGAAGCTCCCTGGCTGAAGAGCTGTGTGACCCAGGGCTCTGCGGGGACCTGGGTCTGGGAGGCTGGCCAGGGTTGGGCACAGCTAGGGGATACTGCCTGTGGCACAGGACGATGGGGGGTGCTTTGTGCAGGGCTGAGACACTGACCACGAGAGGTGGTACTGCTTTGTGGGGTAACCGAGGTGCTTGCTCCTGTGTGCAGGAGAAGGGACGTCACTGGGTGGCAGAGTGATTAACCGGCAGAGAACCTGTGAAATTAGATGTCTCCTTGGCCCTTGGGCCAGGCCCCTGTGCAGCCGGGAACGCTGGGAGGTGCCACAGACGATGGGCTCCTGCCCGGCGGCCCCGGTGACGGGAGCTGCTGCTTGGCCGTGTCCCGCGGCTCCCGCACACAGCCCCCGCTTCCCTGTGCGTGCCAGGGGTTAGTTACTCCAGAGTAGCCCAATAACGACCGTGTAGCTGCCCAGGAGTCACACGGCTGCCCGTGCTCCGTAAGCCCGTGTCAGCAGACAAGCAATCAGGCGGCTGAGGAACCTGCGGGCTGGAGCGGCAGCTGGCGGGGGAGCGGGGGCACAGCTCGGGGGGCAGCGGAGATCCCCGCGGAGCCGGGGCGCCCGGCACCTCCCCGGCGGCGGCCAGGCCGAGGGGAGCGTTCCCGAGCGCCCCGGCTGCAGCGGCGGACCCGCCGAGGCCCCGGGGAAGCCACAGGGTGGCAATGTGCGCCAGGAAATGGGCTGGCAGCAGCGCCGCCGGGGCCTCGGGAGCGGGGCTGCCCGCCGCCTCGGGTCACCGGGCTGGGGAAGGGGCTGGGGGTGCTCAGCCTGGAGGAGAGGAGGCTGAGGGGAGACCTTCTCCCCACCTCCCCTGCCCTGACAGGAGGGTGCAGAGAGGTGGGCGAGGGTCTCTGCAGCCAGGGGACAGGAGATGGGACAAGGGGCAATGGGCTCAAGCTGCCCCAGGGCAGGGTCAGAGCAGATGGGAGGGCAAAGTTCTTCCCTGGCAGAGTTGTGGGGCTGTGGCACAGGCTGCCCAGGGAGGGGCTGAGTCCCCACCCCTGGGGGTGTTTAACAGAGGGGAGATTAGCTGCTCAGGGATCTGGGTCAGTACAGGACAGGGACAGTTGGACTCGATGGGCTTACAGGTCTTTGCCAGCCTGGTGACTCTGTGATTCTGTTTCATGCTGCTGCATTTCTTTAGTGGACTTGTACATGGGCTTGAGGTTCAGATGCTCCCTGCTAAACATGGGGAAATGTGCTTGTGTGTACACAGAGGCTGGTTCTGGGACAGCCTGGTGTGGGCACAGCCCTGCGGTGTTCGATCCCTAACTCCTCCCTCCCACCTTCCCTTAATTTCAACAGGGAGTGTGTCTCCAGACCACAAGCCCTGCCTGGGGTGGGTTGGAGTTTCTTGGGCAGTAGCACATTGATTGAGGCAAACTGGATTTACCTGGTGTAAGTCAGTTCATGGATCTGGATTATCCCTGGGGGTGCTGGGGAATGGAATCTGGACTGGTGCTTCCTCCTGGCCTGCTTCCTGCTTTGGCTGCACTGGCTAAATGAGGCTCTGAGCCAGTTTCCTGGGTTATTCCATTATTGGGGGCAGCAGCAGGTCAGAGGGGCAGAGGAAGGTGGATCCCCGGTCCTGTTCCAAAGGCGTGCCCAGGACCGCTCCTCAGCGGTGCAGGCATCTGCAGCCCACAGCCCAAATCCCCATCCCGTGGACACATCGGTGGGGCTGGGAGTGGAGCTGTGACCCACGTTCTCCCTGAAGCCTGGCCTAAAGCATCGCGATGTGTTGCTGGGTTCTGAGCCAGTGCAGCGCAGGGGGAACGTTAATCTCTTGGCAGAACGAATGCTGTGACTTGCCGTGTGTTTGCTAATCTGGGGGCTGCTTATTTCCCCCCCACGCACTCCGAGCACCTCCTTCCCCCGGAGGAGCCCTGCGCGCTCCCGCCTGTAAGCACCAGGCGGCCCCACGGGCGAGCGATGGAGCCGGGCACCGCGCAGCCTCGGGGGGGCTCCGCTCGGAGCTCTTCTGGGCACGCTTCCAGGCAATCAGGTCTCTTCCCACCAGTTGTGAGGGATCCCAACTCCAGTTTGCATGAGATGCTTCAAAAAGGAAAAGCAACTGTTTAAAAACCGGAGTCCTGTTTCTAGCTTGCTCGGTGTGTGGGGAAGAGCTGGAGAGGGGCTGTGTGTGGGTGCACGGGCTACCTGAGCCTGGTGGGGCTGGTGTGGGGCTTTCTGGGAGGACCTAATGTCAGGGCCGCTGCCAGGGTCACCTCAATGGCATGGGGCAAGTAGGGCTTTAAAGATAGGCAGGGCATCTTGGCTGCAGGAAGAGCAGGACCCAATGCCTTGGAGAAGAGTCTGCATGGAGCCTTGCTGACCTGTAGGTCACATCCAGCATGGGCTGTGTCTGTGGGTGCTTCCCTGCCCCAGATGCTCTGCAGTCATTGTGCTGGGCAAGGGCAGCTGAAACACCACTGGCTGACTCCAAATCCTCTGGGAAATGCTCCTTGGGAAGCTCTGGGCTCTTCAGCTCTGAACTTAGCACCCTCCCTGCTGCAGTGAGAGCTGGCAGCACTGGGAAGGTGTGGGGGCTCCACTGGACAGCCAGACTGCTGCAACCTGTCCTGCTGTGCCCCAGGCTGGCCCTGTGCTGGCCTTTCCCCTCTGGCATCAATCTGCTCAAGGCATTTAGACTCTTGTGCTGTTTGTTCATGTGTGGCCACATGGCCTGGGAGATGCAAGGTGTGCTCCAGAGAGCACGTAGGCTTTTATTTTTGGGTGGAAGAAGTCCTCCCTCCTGTAGCCCTGCCTGCAGACAGTATGGGAAGCAGGCCGTGCCCTTCCCAGCACAGCTCCTGGGCAGGGGCACGTCAGGGAGCCCAGCGCAGCCACGAGCTTCACCCACTTGATTGGAGACAATCGGGGGGTTGTTGTGTGGACTGATAAGGGCTCGGTTCAGCGCAGGAACAAACAGCAAAGATGATGTTCCCTTGCATTCATCTGTGTCCTGCAAGAGGAAGGCGAGCTTCAGCAGCACAGATGATGTGCAAATGCATCGCGGGGCCGGGCGGGGAAGTCAGGGGCTCTGTCTGAAGAACAGAGCCCTTGGTGTCTGTGCTGCAACACTATTCCCCTTCTGTCCGTCTGTCTTTGGCTCTTTGTTATGTCAACATCTGTAGCTGTGAGTAAATAGGGTGAGGGGAGAATACATATTGTGCTCCTGCTGAACAGCCCGGCTGGGAGGGGGCCAAATGCCTGCCTGAACTGTGCCGCCTCTGTCTGTGGTGATGGGCATCGTTTGGGGCCTCACTGACAGTGCATGGGACCTGCTGTGGGTCCCATGGGTGTGCTGGAGCTGAGCCCCTCACATGGGGATGGAGATGGGCTGTGTTACCCCAGCCAGCAGCCATGCTTTCTCTTGCCTGTGCCCTCTGGATAATTTTCTTGCTGTGCTGATTGTTATAAACAAGGATTGTGAATCTTTATGACTGTGTGGATGCTGCTGGTGAGCTCACCTTGCCCAGACAGGCTTTAAAGCCCCCTCTGCCCATGGCGGTGCTGCCCACCCATCCTCCCTGGGTGGCAGAGCTGGGCTTGGAGCGATGGAGCCCGGTGGGGGAATGGGTGGCTGAGGGAGATGATTGGTGGCTGTGGGGGCACAGTGTGCTGTCTCAGCTCCTACAGGCCCCCAGAAGATGGACAGTGAGATGCTGTCAGGCTCTGGCTGTGTGAGCAGGTAAATGTCACCCAGCCAGCAGCCTGTGGTGCTGGCACCCACACTGGCCTGTGTGGCATTTCCCTGCCTGGGGAGCCAGCTAATGAGCAGGGGATCGTCTGCTGCAGCACAGTCCCTGAGCATGTCCTTCCCAAAGGGGAAAGGGAGGTCACAGATACGTGATGAGTGAATACCACTGCGAACCCGTAGTTAGGCTGTGAGAGTAGGCTGGGGAAGGCGTGCCTCATCTCTGTTGGGTGGCTGTTGTGTAGCCTCAAATCAAAGTGCCACAGGGACCTAAGGTTAGTGGTGGGGCCTCTGCAGAAATACCCTGCTGCTCACACCAGCAGCTTGTCCTGCACACCTTGGGGTATGCTGGCATCACTGGCTGGGAGCTTATCCAGCTGTGCCACCCTCAGTCCTGCAGTGGGGTCTGAGCGGGGAGTTTGGGGGCTTCCTCTGCTGTTCTGCCAGCTAGCTGCGTGCTGAGTGTGTGTCCAGATAGGTTTGGCTCCTCAGCCCTGAACAGGAATGTGGGTCAGCTCCAAGGAAAGCTGTGCTCTCCCTGGCTTGGCATGGCTGTTTGTACCCTCTGAACTGGCCGTGCTGCTGTTCTTCCCCTCGGGCTCACATCCCTGTGTGCTGGAGTAGTCACAGTGTCTGGGCACAGATGCTGGGCCACTGGCTGGCAGCTCTGTCCTTGCTTTGCTCGTGGCTCCGGTGCTGTGAGCCTGTGCCCAGCTCCTGCCCTGGTGTGTGTCGGCCTCGGGCATGTGGGAGCACAGAGCTGCCTTCTGTTTTGGCTCGCTTCCCTTCAGCACTGAGGTGTCCTGGGTGGGGTGTGTGTGTGGAGGCACGGGTGTCCTGGAAGCTCTAACAACACAAGTGCTGCTTCTACCCCTTCCCCGGGTCCCTGTTTTAACAGTGGGGACAGAAATGTGCCAAATGGAGATGTGTTTTTAATTTATGGCAGTTCTTAAAAGGCTCCTTTAGGTTCAGATTAAACCCGGCTGCAGGTTCAAGGGAAAGTTTAAGAAAATCAATTTTCCCAGGCTAAAAGGAGCGGAACTGCTGCAGTTTGTGCAGTGCCCTTTGTTACTGGAATCAATAGCCCTGGTCCTGTGAATGGCTGAATAATCACTTTCCTATATAACGCTGGTACACACGCAGACTTATCTCCCCCAGACTTTGTTGCTGAACCTGTGGTAAAATGTTTTTTTGATCATTAACAGTTTCTTGCTCTTATCCGTGTTTAATTTTTTCCTGTGTCTGAGCCTGGCTCTGAGCTCGAAATGCAGCGATTATTCCCTGCTGTGCCACTGGCATCACGTATAAAAATATTTCAAATAAATTAATGTGGGTTTTTTAGGGAATCATAAGAAATGTCAAGCATAGCAGCAGAGAAACGCAGCATCGTTTGGGTTTGGGTTCTTTCGGCTGGGAGCATGTTTGAATGGCTGGCTGCAGGAGGAGGAAGTGTGCCCATGGTAGCAAAGGGCTGTGTTTTGGGAGGCACTGCTGGCTGAAAAGCACCTGGGAAGACGTGGCTGCTGCCCTCCGGTCCTGAGCCAGGGTGGGGGCTCCCCCAGGCTGTGCCGGGCGCAGTGCAGACCCCATCCCCCCGCGGGAGGGGTCAGTGCCTGCTGGGGCTGAGGGCACTCTGGCAGGGGCTTGTCTGTGACGGGTCTGTCATGGTAATGACGGCGTGGCAGAGCTGCTTGCGAGGAGCCGGGCAGGACGTGCCTGGGAGGCTGCTGAGAACAAAAGGCTTCCCGGCTGGGTCAGTAACGCGTCCTTGTTACCGCTTTGTGTTTTAAGCATCACCTTCCCCTCTTGCAAACAGTTACATTATTAAGAGGATGCTTCCAGCGCTGGCAGCGGCCGGCAGGGTAATGGTTTGACATTTCAGCTCACCCACAGCTAATCAGCCGAACGTGGCGGCACATCGCAGCGTGCCATTAGGCGTGTGGCTGCAGCACGGGCTGCTCCCAGCCTGCCCGCCCTCTCTGCGTGTGCGGGGGAGAAAGGGCTTCCCGAGGGCCTGGCAGTGCCCGGGGTGAGGGCTGTGCCCCGTCCTGCACGGTGTTTGTGGTGAGTGCCAGCGGGCCCCTCTGGCCCCTGCGGGAGGCTTGCTCCTGCGCGGGATGCACTGGGCTGGGAGGGGCTGGCTGCCAGCTCTGCAGCCTGTCGCTCCTCATGCCTTGTGGCTGATGGCTTCTGCGGCTGCCTGCCTTTCTGGGGCTCGGGGAGCTCAGTAAGGGACATGCTGGATCCCTTCTGAACCCCACCGCTGCCCAGGCCTGGGAGGAGAGCAAGAAGGAAGAAGCAGCTGCCTTGCTTCTTGGGTCTGCAGTGCTGGGGGTACTTCTGAGTGTGCTCAAGTGCTGAGGACACAGGGTCTCTGCTCTGCAGAAGGTGCTGGGTGCTTTTTGGCAGCTGGCTGAGCAGCAGCCGTGGCCCTGCCCCAGGACCCAGTGTGCTCAAATTTTGCCTGGGACTGGGGTCACAGCAGAGACCTTGCTCTGTAAAAAGGCTCTGAGGTGTCTGACTAAAGCACAGGTGTAGGTGGCCTGTAGCATGCTGGGGAGCAGGGCAGGTGGGTTCAGGGCTGTGAACTGGCTCCCACAGAGGTCTTGGTGCAGGACTGGGAGGGGGAAGCTCCTGCCTCAGCATCTCGCTTGCTGTGTATCGGTGTGGGCCCAGCACAGGCTGAGCTGCTCCCCAAAGCCTTGCTGGCAGTGCTGCCTTTCCAGGCTGCACCCACACCACACATCCCACTCCCCCAACATGCAAAGCCAGCCCTGGGTGCCTCCCCAGAGACGTCACTGGGAACATCTGGGCAGCCACTCTGGCTCTGTGGAGGACACAACTGCTGGAGGACACAACTGCTGTCCTTGCCCTTCTTTTGTAGGGCAAAACTATGTGGCCAGAGCTCAGGGCTGCTCTGTGCCTCTGCCTGTGTAACGAGCTTGCTGCTGCAGAGTGTGCCCCAAAAGCACGGAGTTGGAGAAAGGTGAAGGCTGCGCTCGCCTCCAGTGAAATCCCCAGCTGGCTGGAGTATCTACCCAGCCTTAGTGATGGTGTGAAGGAGTCAATGTTGTGCGTGGCTCCTCCAGTGCCCACTTAAAGATAATGTGTTTTCATGGACACAGTTCAGCATATAAAAGATAAGTTTCCCCCTGGTTACAGCACCTTGGAGTAAATGACAGATGCTATTGCTCTCAGCTCTTCTCGAGTTCCCCTCTTCAGGAACAATGAAATAGTGCTTCAGTGCAGCCCACCCTGCTGTAACTAAACTTTGCTGGGTGCCTGGCTGAGGTCCTTATGGCAGTGGCACAAGGTGCTAACACTAGAGCAGAGCTGGTGTCACAAACCAGCTCTTCCCTGTGGGTCCAGCCAGCAGCACTGCCCCTGGGCTACTGTGTGTGGAGCTGGGGGCTCTGCCCACCCCCTCGGGCTTCTCTGTTGTGGGGAAGCGGTCACAGAACAGCTAGGATGGAAAAGACCTCAGAGTCCAACAAAGGGCTTGTCCATGTATCCAACAGGTTTCTGTCAGCGAGTGTCTCCTAGAGATCCCTGCCCCAGGGGTTTAGTGAGGCTTGGTGCGCAGCATCCTTGTCCCACAGCCATGTCTGGATGGCTGAAGCCTGCCAGAAAATGCTGCTTTTCCCTGGTTCCCATGACCATGGGCTCCTGACCCAGCTGGGATTTTCCAGCCCTCAGCACAGATGCATGTCTGCTTTGGACAGCACTTTGAATCTGAATCCTGGCACAATCCAGCTCCCTTGCCTGAGCTGTACTGACAGCTAAAGTGCTCCCATGCATATTCCAGTAGCGTGTCAGACTAACCTAGCTGCTTTAAAAGCACTGTCTGTGACTCCAAGTGTTGTATCATGATTTTAAAAGCAGCCAAGTGACTTGGGGTGTTGTACCCCATTGCCAGCAGGATGCTTGGACCACTCTTGGCTGTGGCCCATCACTGAGGTAATGCTGGCTGGTAGGGTAGGTAACCTGTGAGGCAGCAGGGAGAGCACCTGGACCCCCAGCTCTGAACTTGTGCTGCTCCTGCTGCTTGTGGATGCCTCCTGCTCATGGAAACGCTCCTGCTTCCTGCCCTGGGGCTGTGCTGTGGGCTCTGGGGAAGGATGAGGGGAACACATGAACTAAGCATCTCTGTTTTCTGGGACTTTTCCTCATTGGCTTAATTGCAATAACGTTTGCATCACATAATACAGTGCAGCAGGGTTGTAATTTTCCTATCATCTAAATTGCAGGCTGAAAACTGCTACAGAAGGACTGTGGGGAGTGAATTGCTGCTTTCAGTGACTAACTGACAGTGCCACTGGTTGCCAGAGGCAGGGTGTGTTCCTTGGGGAGCTCCAGCATGGTGCTCCTCATGCCCAGCTCAGTGGGTGCTGGATAACACACGGCTGGCTAAAAGCTCCTGTCTCCCCAAATCTGGCAGAGCATGCAGCAAGGCTGGAGCCTGCTTATTGCTGGGGAAATGTGACCAAAAGGCCCTTCATGAGTCTGGTCCCTGCTGTTTGTGGGTGTCCTCAACCCCTGTGAGACCCACCAGCTTCCCCATTTTGTACAGGATGTGAAGGACCCTCTCCCAGTAGCTGAACTGGGAGGAGTAAGAAACTCACTGAGGTAGTTTGGGTCCTTGCAATGCCCGTGGGGTTCAGCCCTAAACCTCCCAGTTATCTGCTGGGTGCCTGGGAGAGCAAAAAGCAGACAGCTCTGCTGCTGAACACCCTGCTCCACTGCCAGGCTGCTTCTGGGTCAGTCAGCTGGAGATACTGCAGTGTACTGAAGGGCCTGGGGTGCTGAGTGCCTGGACTCCTGGGGGGGTAGCTGGGGGCCTAGGGTGCTGAGTGCCCGGACTCCCAGAGGGGGGTAGCTGGGGGCCTAGGGGGCTGAGTGCCCGGACTCCCAGAGGGGGGTAGCTGGGGGCCTAGGGGGCTGAGTGCCCGGACTCCCAGAGGGGGGTAGCTGGGGGCCTAGGGGGCTGAGTGCCCGGACTCCCAGAGGGGGGTAGCTGGGGGCCTGGGGTGCTGAGCACCTGGACTCCTGGGGGGGTAGCTGGGGGCCTAGGGGGCTGAGTGCCCGGACTCCCAGAGGGGGGTAGCTGGGGGCCTGGGGTGCTGAGCACCCGGACTCCTGGGGGGGTAGCTGGGGGCCTGGGGTGCTGAGCGCCTGGACTCCTGGGGGGTAGCTGGAGGCCGTTGCCTTGGTGGGAGGTGTCGGGGCTGTTTCTGCTGGCAACACAGTGCACACTGGTTTGTAATGAGTAAACGGCCAGGTAATTTAACGTGACGGGTGGCTTTGATATATTAGAATAGTTGTTACTAATTGTTTTCAAGCCCCCCAGCCTGGTCATGCTCAGGAAGAATGGGAGCAGCCTGTGAAATTGCTGATTTAATTAGTGGGTTTTGCCAGGGCACAGCGAAGTTGCTGAATTAACTTGTCTTCTCACTGAACAGTCTGGCCCTGTGCAAGTGTGTTACCTCCACTGTGCTTACAGCCTTGGGTTTGGCTGTGGGGGGAAGAACCCAGCACCCTGGTATTGGAGTCTTAATGGTGATATGCTAACCCAGGACGCTACTGGGGTTTTGGTTGTTTTTTCTTAGAGACCCTGGGCAGCAAAAAGCAGCCTGTGGCTCCTGCTGACGGTTGGTCTGTGCGTTAGCTCTGTAAGCATCAGGCTCCTTTACCCGGCAGAGGGGTAAACGTGCTGGCAGTAGAGCCCTCTGCAGAGGTTATCCTGCCACAGAAAGTCCAAAAAGCTTCTGATTATTTCAACCTTAATTTTTCTCTCCTTCCTGCCTTCCCTGACTTCTCCCTGGAAGAGCTGAACTCCCTTGACGCTGCGAGGCGCCAGGTGAAGAAAGCAATTTCATGGTTCATGCTGCCGCGAGCGCCCGGTGGTAATCTCCAGCCAGCAAGCCCCTTCCGCTCAAGTTTGGGATAATGAAGGGTTTAACTTTGGGGTTCTGTCAAATTAGTTGTGGGAGAGAGAGGCAGAGGCCCACTTCCCCTTTTGGTTTTGCGGAGATTGCCTGTGCAGACAAATAAGTGAGCATTACAGGTGATTCTTCCCCCGCGCCGAGGTAGAGAGGCTCCATTTATTGCCATCAAACGCATTAAGCTGGAAGTCAAAGCCCTTAGCTTTCTGCTTGCTGCTAGTCTGGACCAGAAGACAATCAAACCATAAGGGTCATTTTCTGCATGAGCTAACCTTTTCCTCTCTTATGGTTTGAAGCCTTTGTTGACAATGAGATGCTCAGTGGGAACATTAAATTAACACTTCATATTCGTGGCTGTAAATTTACTGGCAAGCTGAGGAAAAGTCAGGGAAAACAAACACTCCATCATTTCTGCTTCATTTAGCTGCTGAATGGGGACACTCTCACCTGCAGAGAAAAGAGGTCAGGGCAAACAGGGATAATTTTAATCTGACTCTCAGCCTAGTCTTTAGTGGCAGTGGATTGTGTTGCGTTCTGTGCTGAAAGTAAAGGTGAGAGCGAGGTGAGAGCAAGAAAATGGATAAGTGCTGTGTGAAATGCTTAAGGGACCTTGTGGCGGGCAGGCAGGGATGGCTCTGCTGGTTACTACGGAAACTACTGGGCTAAATACTATTAATTTTGCAAACTACAAAATCAGCTGGTGCTCAGATAATGGCTGCATGGAGACTTCCTCGTGTTGGCCAGGAGATAACACTGGATTCCTCTGCTGGAGGCTAAAAAAGGGGCCCTGTGTGTGTGTTCTGCTCTGAGATAATGATGCTGGACTGTGGCTTCATCCGAGCTGCGAGCTAAATGTCTCCTGTCTCTTCCCTGGGTCACAGCGATGGGTTTTGGGGGTGATGGGCAAGTAATGCCTGTCTGCTGCAGTCCCAGCTAACATGGCAGTGTTTGGCTGTCACTGGCTGTGGGTGCCCAAAACACTTGGGGTGTCTCTGAGCTGGCTGGCTGCAGGCTCTGCCTTCTGCCAGCATGTGGAGGTTAGGGGTGCTGTGGGAAGGGAAACCTGAGTCACGGGAAGGAGTCTGGGGCTCAGAGCAAGGTGCTTGAGACACCGCATGTCCAGTGCACAGTGCTTGCCTGCTGCTGGATAGCTGCACCTGTCCAAAATCCACCAGCAAGGGATGTAGAGGTGTGAGTCCCTGCGGTGGGTGCTGCTGCTTTAGCACGATCCCAGCCCCAAGATGGGGGGAAGGTCCTGTGTCCCCCCCAGTGTGGGGCTGCGGGCAGGGTGCCTGGGAGCAGCATGGTGGCTCAGAGCACCGGGGGTGCCAGGGTGGGGGTGAGAGGATGCTGGCCGTTTGCAAAGGGATACAATGCTGTTTCTTACAGGGCTGCTCCGGGGAGAGGGTCCCATCCCTGCTTCACCCGGGGGGTCCCACCAACCTGCCAGGTGGTCCCGGCGGTGCCAGGCAGCGTGTGAACGCCTTGTGCCGGTCCTGCCTCATTTCTCTGGGGCCGCGGGGTCAGACCGGTGTTTAGCTGTGGTAATGATCTCGTTAGGAGCTGAATGGACCACCGGCCCTGCCGCTCGGGCTGAGCATCCCAGGGGAGCATCCCGGGGGCCGCAGGGCTGAGAGTCCCCGGGAGGCGGCTGGGGGGGGCAGCGCTGGGAGGGTGCAGCGGGGAGAGGGCGATTAAGCAGCGACAAGGCGATAATAGGAAAGGCTTTCAGTGGGCCTAATCCTTGACACGCAGGGACAAATGGGAATGCTTTTGTTCTACCGTTCAGATTAACTCTGGGTTCAGGAGGGAGAGCCTCCAGCAGCTCGGTGTGCCCACATCCCCCGTCGTGGGGCAGGATGCTGGCTCGCTGTTCCGTGGGATCTGAAGGGAAATGTGTGGGTGGACAATGCTGTGGGGTGAAACACGTGGCCCAAACAGATTCCTGAAGTGATCCTTTCCTCTGCTCTGTGCTGGGCAGCTCTTCTTCCCCTGCCACAGCATCCCTAGCTTGACTCTTTGCCCCAAGCAGGGCTGGAGTTGCTGCTGAAGGGATCTCTTGGGGCGCTTTGGAGCGGTGAGGCTTTAAGAACCATGGGGCTTGTGTGGGCATGACTCCTTGGGAAAGGCTGAGCCTGCGAGAATAGACCCCGGGTGGTGATGCTTTAGTGATAATCACTGTTGCTCCCCACACTTATTAGAGAACTGCACTAAGCAAACAATGACAAACTCCAAGACAACTTGTGGTTTCCCACCCGGTTGCAGAGGATCGCAGCAGTGCTGAGGGTACCCCAGCTTTCCTGCCCTGCTTCAGCCTGGGATAACTGTCTGTTTACCCATGGTCCAGAATTTGGAGTGTGGGCAAGGGCCTGGGGAGGCAACGATGCTCATCAGATGGCAAGGAGCAGGAGATGCAAACTGGGAGGAGGAGGCTCAATTAACTAAAAACCCCTCCGAAGGCAACCGAATGTGGCTGGGATCCTGCACAGGGCTCTTCCCCACTGCTGCGAGGGAGGCGGCTGCAGAGCAGGCAGCAAAGCAGCGAGCTGCACTAGCCAGGAGGCTGAATTCACAGATTGTTCGCAGGCTGGGAGTGCCTGGCATCCTTACCGAGCAGGGCAGAGGCATCAAAACACATCCCCTGCCCGGGCATTCCTGCTGGTGGCCAAGGAGACGAGCTGAGGGTCCTGTAAAGGCTGGTGCAGAGGGAGGGGAGAAATGCGGGTGAGCTGCGTGGGCTGAGCACGGCATGGCAGCGTCCCTGGGTGGCAGACAATGGTGCTTCACCCAGGCAGGGCTCCCCAGCCCCGTTTTGTCCCCTGAGGATGACTGACAGCCTGATCTGGTGATTTCCTGGCTGCTGAGGATTTTCCTGTGCCGGGCACCCTGGGGAGCGTGCAGGGGGCCGGTGGGCTGTGCTGGAGGAGGGGCAGGGAGCCTGGGAGGTATGCTTCTCCTTTTCTCTTTCAGCTGGGATGTGGCTTTGCTGCAGGTGCTGTGGGGAGGCTGTCTCGGTGCAGCCTGGCACCTCAGGGTGCTGTGTCAGGCTCTGGCAGTGGGGTGCCCTGGCCCCATGCTGGGCCTGGCTGAGTGTTTGGGACCTCTGAAGAGCAGAGAGGAGCCAAACCCATCAATGCTGCCAAGGAGCTGCTGATGTCTAGGGAGGAAGGCACTGTTCCTCCCAATGCTCAGGAGCTGGTGCCTGGCCTGGGGTTGGTATTCCCAGCAGGATTGGTGGGGCAAGAAGTGCAGGGTGAAGCAAGTGGAGCTCCCCAGGAGCCCCAGCACTGGGGTGGGCAGGGTCTGCTTGGTGTGGCTCTGAGCAGCCCTGCCACCTCCCCTGCACCCCTGGGGTGGGCTGATGCCGGCTCATCTCGCCCTGGGTGTGGAGCAAGAGTCTCTTTGCCTCTGTGGGGATATTTCCCATTTATTTTACCGGCCTCTTAAAAGATAAGGATGAAACATGCAGTCCTGTGGTGGAGAAGGGAAAATAAAGAGGATCAGACAGAGCCCCCCGTCCACACGATAATTTCTAGCCCAGGCTTATCTTGTAGGAATTATAAGATACTGAGTAGGGAATAAATCATAATGTCAGGACCAAATGCCACGTTTTTTCCTTGGTGTGATTTGCAGCATCCCAGTCAACCAGATCTCACTCCTGCTTGTAGGATTCTCCCCTTTAATTGAATTATGCCCTGACTAGCAAACGGGATCCACACTCTGAGGTGTGAGGAAATTACCATTTGATGGAACAATGCTGTGCTCCTCTCACCTGCACAAACATCCTTCAGGGGAACTGTTATGCAGATATCCTTGATTACAGACTATTGTTCCCTTTGATCTCCTGCTTGGTTTGTCATAATCAACAACGGTGTAGTACCACGCGAATGGGCCATGGTGAGAGCACAGATGCATTTGAACTGGCCTCCATGGCCGCTTGCTGGCTATTTGCTCCCAACTTCAGAAGAGACTTCTGGTTCTGTTTAGTTAAAGTGCTTTCTGCCACAGCCAGCTAACTGACAGGCAGGTGCTGCATGGGGGAATGGCTCGGTGTATCACAGCATCTTTAGTCACTTCTCAGGGTGGAGCTTGACAGGATAATTAATGCTAGTGACCACCAGGAACCGTGTTTCCTGATAAGTTATGAACTTGAGTAAGCTGAAGGGATGGGGGTTTCTGTGTGTGCCTCCGTGTTGCTGCCAGAAGTGGGATGGGGAGTCGTGCAGCCACAGCTCCTCTGAGGTGCGCTCATCGGCTCGTCGTGTGGGGCCATCGCTGGCTCAGACTCTCACCCAGTTCCTGATTCTCAGCCACGAGGAAATGGGGTGTCAGGGTCCGGCTGCAGAGGGAAGGGAGGGAAGCCAAGCTGTGTGGCCCTTAATTTTCAGCTGATGCCTTGGTTTGGAAGGGGAAAGGCTGAGCCCAAGTGTTGTGGCCAGCATCTTCTAGCCCTGAAGTGTACCCAGCTCTGCCAACCCTCTGTTCCGTACCAGCTCACCAGTGTGTGTGCTTCCAGGGCAGTGAGAGCCAGGAGCAGGCAAACCTGGAACAGCCTCTGGATCTATGAGGCTACAGCAGTGCCACTGCTAGTGTACATCTCTGGGACAGCTGCTGTTGCTCCATGTGGTGTTGGTGAATTTGTGTGATAAATGCATAGAAATCGATGTGGCACCTCCTGGCACAGAGGCTGGATGCTCTCCCCCTGCATGACTGCAGAGGCTGTGGGAGCTTGAGCATCCCAGGCCCCAGGGAGGGACTTCTGCAGCATCCCTGTGTCTGGCCAGCGAGGCCGGTGCCTGCCTCAGCCCAGGAGCCGCAGGGATGCTGTGCCAGGTGTGGGACAGGCTGCTTCCCCTGCCTGTGATGTGCCAGAGAATGAATTCATCCTACACCTCTAAATCCACCAGCCAAGCGCAAAGCGCGGTGAGGAGCTCTGAACCCCTGTGCTCTTCGGCTTTCAGGGCTCTGTAAGTGCGTGTCCGGGGCCTGGCTGCTCCGGGGGCAGAGGCTGGGGGGCTGTGTAACCCCCCTGCCCTGTGCAGGCTGCGGGCTGCTCGCTCACAGCCCCCCACTCTCCCCAGGCGCTGCCATTTCATTCCAAGCGTGAAATCGCTGCTTACTTCAGCAGGAGGAGAACTGGGAGGAAGAAAGCACAGAAACAATTATTGACTGACTCGGCGGCTAGCTCCATTTATTAGTCTCACATCTCTTACGGAGCTAATTACAGTGAATCTCATTAACTGCGTGGAGTGGGCTGGAGAGAGGCTTTCCTGTGGCTGGCTGCTGCTGTAGGCTTAGTGCTGGTAGCTGTGGTCAAGAGATCTGCCTGCCCGAGGTGAGGGGCTTGGTGCTCCTGGACACTGTCCCTTCTGGCACATGCTGTTGGTGGGTGGGGAAGGCTTTAAACTCTGCGTGTCTGAGGGGTGGATTGTGTGTGCTCCTGTAGCAAAGCCCCTTGCCCAAGCCAAGTGCCTCCTGGTGCCATGGGTGCTGTGTCTGGAATGAATCAGAGGCTGTGCCACTGTCCTTCCCAAGCAGCCACCCCAAAGAGGGCTGGTGGTGCTCCTGTCTCCCCAGTGCGCAGGGCAAGAGCAGTAAATAATTCTTGTGGTGTTTTGCCTTCCTGAAATTCAGAGGGCTTACAGGAAAGCCAAGTGCACCCCTAGACCCCCACTGCCAAAGAGAGGTTCTCCACCTGTGATCAGTGCTTATGCATTCTGCTGTGCCTCCCCTTCGGCTGCTGCAGGGATGGAGTGGGCTGTGCCCAGTCTGCAATGCAAAATCTGGTGGCTTCACTGTGCTGGTCAGACTTCTGCACCCCCAGCTTGGTGTTTGACTGGAGCCCAGGCCATGGCTCTGCCTTTCAAGAGCCGTGTGCCGGGCGTGAGATAGCACAGTGCTGTGGGAGGGCTTTGATTGCTGTGACTTCAGCTTGTGCTGATGGCTCCATTTGATTCCAACAATAAAACCTGTGTCTGACTCCCAGTCTAACAACTGCCTTTGGTGAGAGAGCGGGCTCTGGCTGGGGCTGGAACATGAATAGCGGCTCCCAGCAGCCTTCCAAGGGAGGAAATTGCATTGCTAGGCTGGATGGGATTACAGCAGCAGCCTCTCTGCAGCCTCTGGCTTCACAGGAGTCAGGCAAACTTTCATTTGTGCTCTTGCCTCGGCTAAAGCTGGAGGGCTTGTTGCTGCTGACCCCTCTGGTGCCTTCTCATGCTGAGATGGATGTGGAAGGACCGTTGTTTTCCTGCCTGCAATGGGCAGGGTGGGACAGGACACAGCTGCTTCTCAATTTTTATCTAAGATGAATAAATAATGCACTTTGGCTTGATGCACACATCCTGCGATTGGTCTCAGACTCATTGGGGTTCACAAGGGGTCAGCAGCTGGAAGTGGCACCACTTTTCACCCCTGAAGCTAGGCCCAAAAGGGTTTAGGCTCCCAATCCCATCGACTGCCTTCAAGCATCTGGGCTGTGAGGAGGCACCGAATGGTGCAGTGGGAGTGCCTCTGCCTGATGCTAAAAACCTCTGGGGCAGCCCTGCCAGGACAGGCTGTGTTCGCTGGAGGCCCTGGCTGGCTGTGGTCTGGGGCAGGGAAGAGGGGGAGCAGTGGCTGCTGCCGTAGCCATTTGCATTTCCTGATGACTCCAGAGCGGGTGCTTGAGGCGCTGCATGTTAATGGCAGCAGGAGCAGGCGCTTGGCGTGCGGCTCTGCGCAGCCCCGGGCACGCTTCGCAGGGAATACAAATCGCTCCGGTGCCAGTTCTGCTCCTGACCATACAGTAACTTTGTAATTAATGTGCTAGCTGGTTGCCAATTAACAAGCAAAATTGTCTCTGCTGCTGAGCGCTTTTCCACTCCCAGTACATTCCCTTTTTCTCCCCTGCCTTTCATCTCTGCAGTCGGTCGGATACCACCGCTGAAGCCATCTGCCCCTTCGCGCTGGGAGTTGCTGCCGTGGCTTCTGGTCCCTTCCTGCATCAGATCCGCCCTCCTCGTGCTCGCCTTACTGCTCCATGGTCATCTTCCTGCTCCTCTCAGCCTGGCTTCAGATGCCAGGCCCCCATTGCCCCATCCCAGCCCTTTCCCAGCAGCCTCCCGTGTGCTTCCTCAGTGCTTGAGTTGGGTCCTGGGCTGGTTTGGGGTGTTTTTGGGTTGCTCTAAAAGCACTCGTAGCTCTGTGGGTCTTCCTCTGGTGTGTCGGAGGGTGCCTGGCTGCTCTGTGGGCTTGCTGGGGAGGAAGTGTGCATGCTGCTGACAGAGGCTTCCCCTCCGTGGTGGGGAGCAGGGGAGCAGGCCCTGTGCCCAGGATGAGGAATGGTTTTGCTTGGAGCTTGGGCTGGAGCCTGGGAAGGAGCCTAAGGCAGGTATGGCCATGTCCTCCTTCCCTCTGGTAGTAGCGGGGGAGTCTGGGGTCATAGGTGCCAACAAGGCTGACAAAGGGACTTCAGGTGGTTGGTCTGTCTGACTCTCTCAGCTCTGGGGAGAGGTGTCTGCTGGCATTGGGCAGCACAGTGATGGCACATGGCTGAGGTGGACCCAGCTGTGGGACACTGCTGCACACAGTGGGGACACATGGTACATGTAGGGCAGGACTTGTTATAAAGCCCCCAGCTGGGGTGTGTGGGCAGGGTCCTCTGAGCCCCCAGTGCCCCCCTGTCATGGGCTGGGTCAGCCCTCCCCAGCCCAGGGTGCCTCATGTCTCTCCAGCCTGGCCCTGAGCCCTGCCAGGGATCCCGGGGAGCCCCAGCTTGTCCAAGCAGGTGCCATCACCTCTCCTGAGGTGGGTGACATGTGCCACCCTTCCTTGGGAACAGGTGGGAAGGGCTCCTTCCAGCTCGGACTAGATGGCCCCAGCCAATCGGGATCACTGCACCCTGTGCTGGCACACCGATCTCCACAGCTCGGGCGCCGCCCCCCTGGCACCCCGGGCGCCGCCCCCCTGGCACCCCGGGCGCCGCCCCCCTGGCACCCCGGGCGCCGCCCCCCTGGCACCCCGGGCGCCGCCCCCCTGGCACCCCGGGCGCCGCCCCCCTGGCACCCCGGGCGCCGCCCCCCTGGCACCCCGGGCGCCGCCCCCCTGGCACCCCGGGCGCCGCCCCCCTGGCACCCCGGGCGCCGCCCCCCTGGCACCCCGGGCGCCGCGGCAGCATCGTTCCCATGCCTGCAGAGCTCTGCCTGGCTCAGTTACCTGTTTATCCCGCCGTGTGCTGTGTGTGGCTCGGGGGTGTGTCTGTATAAATTCTCACGTGCTGGCTTCATAAAATCCCCGTCAGGAGTGGGGCTGGGAGGGGGCGACCCAGATGCACAAGAGGAAATGTTTCATATCTCAAGGAGTGCCGTATGTGCCCCCCGGCAGCCCCTCCCTCCCGCCTATCAGATGTAGGGCTTAATGGGCTTAAGAATTAGAGCAGCTGCTTGGTGCAGAATTTATTGACTGACTGTGCATAACGAGGGGAATTAAAAACCTAATTGGCTGAGCTGCTCCCTGGCAGTTTGGCCATTTTTACTTTTCTCGGGGCTTGATGTTTTCATCAGGGGCTCCTGGGCTTGTCCTGCCCTCCTGTTGCGTGGGTCTGAGATGTAAGCAGGTGAAAGCCTGCCCATCTCCTTGGGATGTCGCTCCCCTCCTCACCAGCGGCCTCGAGGAGGGAGCAGTGGGCTCTGGGGTCCAGATCCAGCTAGAGTGCGGCACTTCAGGGGGCTGCCTTGCACAGGATGAGAAGAAGAACCAGAAGTGGGGTGCAGAGCTGCTTCCCATCCCACCTCACAGTGGCACAGGTGGGAGCTCTTGTGCATCCCTCCCAGAATAAACTTTGCCTGGCTTCCCAGTGTCAGCAGGAACTCAGAGCTTGTAGTGAGAAGGTCAGAGAGGGAGCCTGCCCGGGAGATGGAATGTGACTGAGCGTAGTCCCGCTCTGTGCCATGGGTGCCAGGGCTCAAAGCATGGCTACAGCTCCCTCTTGATGAGGCTGGCTCGCTAAATCCATCCTGGAGAACCCTTGCTCTGTGCAGCCTCCGTCCTTCTCCCAGCTGCGTATGTGGAAGGAGAAGGAGGGTTGGAAACTCTAGATCTGAACACCTCACTGTGGGTTTCTGCAGAGGCAGTGTGTGAAGGGCTGTGCTGCTGTCCAACTGCTGCTCCTGGGGCCCTGAGCATGTGCCTCTGTCCCCTGCAGGGGACAAGCCATGGGGCTGTCCTCTCTGTGCCAGGGAGTGCTCGTTGGTGGCACCAAGAAGGCAGCTTCTGTGCATTGCCCATGTCTGGGGGGGAGTGGTGTGGCAGTGCAGCCCTGAGCAGGTGGGTTTGGTCCATTCCTTGGAGTCACCAAGCGCCCAATGGCAGCACTGCAGAGGGGTGGCACACTGAGTTTGTCCCATGTCGTGGTGACCACAGAGGCCCTCCTGCCATGCCTTGTGGTGGCCAGGCCCAGGCTCCGGGCTCTGCTGAGCCGCCTCCAGCGCTCGCAGACCGAGAGGTTTTCGTCTTGCATCTCCTGCTCTCGAGGAGGCTGAATGGGCACGGAAATGGCCTCACTTAAGGCTACGTCTCATTACTACATTAAGTCAACAACCACTTGAGTATCCAAGGATTTTGATCAAAGCTAGATATTGAAAGGGGGGACAAAGAATGGCAAACTTATTTGACTTCCACTTGTTTCCAGAGCCTGTTGAGCACATGGCTGTGCTCCTCACTGGCGTGAAGTGTGTTCCCGGCAGAGCAGCCACCTGCTCGCTGCCTCCTCTGTGGTCAGGAGGAAGGCTCCTTCCTCCCAGAGCTCCAGCCAGGGCAGCTGCCTCCCTGTCTGCACCTCGGGCACCTGGTGATGGAGAGCAGAGGCTGTCACCTGTCCCATCCCTGGGGTGGCTGTCCTGCCAGAGACCCTGTGCGGATGTGCTTGGACAGGCAGCAGGTGCTGTGGGGAGCTTGGGTGTGAGCAGTTGGAGAGAAAAAGATAAAAGGCAAATCCAAACTGCCAATTGCTGCGTGGGTCTCCTTGGAGTCTCTCCAGCTCACCTTTCCGAGCATGAGGAGCAAACCAGCAGCTCTCTGGCTGTTCATGGCTTATCTGCAGCACCTGGTTTAATACACGGGGTAGTGACCAGTGAGATCCTCAAAGCCCGGGGCCAATGCAGGCTCCTCAGGTGGAGTTTTGCTTCCTTCAGGTGGGGTTGGCCACCCAAACAACTTTGCATTTCGGGGTGTCTGTCTTGCGGTGTCTGGTTCCCCTGTCTTTATTTATATGGACCCTCTTCTCCCTCTGATGGCCTTGCTTGTTGGGAGTCTGTGTGGCCAGATGAGGTGCATAGCTTCAGCAGCAGGAAGCCTTTGCACTTAACGTGGGCCCTGTGTTGGTATTTCAGGTTCTGTGGGGCAAGACCAGAGCTTTTACTGCGGCTGAGCTGGTTCTTGTCACCCCTGTATCCTTTAGTCCTCCCTACCTAACGATGCTGTAGTAAAGATAAAAGCAATCCCCAGTAAACATGTCCTGGGTGCCTGTTTCATGGTAAAAACACCGCAGAGCAATGAAAATAAAGTGTTAGTGAGTCTCAGCAGTGTCCACAAAGAGGGTACTACCTCTTGAATTAATGTGAAGTCCCTCCAGCGGATCTCAGTGCTGTTTGTGGAAGGCTGGGAAAGACTGAGAGTAGGAGCAGCCTTGCATTCCCCCTGCCCCACAGGCATGCCTGTGGGCATCATCACTTAGGGCTGCATCTGACCTGTTGGGGTAGGAGCGGTGAGGGATGTACCAGGCCTGAGAGGTACTCCTGCTTTGCATCAAAAAGCACTTCTGTGGAGGTCCTGGTGACCCCTTGGAAATATGAAAGCGGAAAGGTGGTTCTGCTGTGGCTGAAAGGCTATTGAAACCAGAGAGACACAGTGTCTGACACGAGAAGTCATGGTGAAGGAAGCGTGGAGCATGGGAATTTACATTCAAGAGGGAGGAAAATGAGGGATTTGGGCAGAGAATAACTGATAGGTGCTGTGAATTCATTAAAAATAGGCTATAAAAGATACACTACAAGGTTCTGGTGACAGACCAACAAAGCTTTTTCTTCCCCTTCATTGTTTATACTGTCACAGGATCCTCACAATAGCTGATAGTTTAGCCTTGTACTCCATGGTTCATTATCTATTATTCTATTTATTAATGCATTCTTGGGTCTTAGTGATGTGATAAACCACCCCTGCTTTTCTTTTATGGTTTAATAGGATTCTTCTGGAACCCCCTCCATGTTTACATAACCTTGCAATCCACAGTTATCTATCACTTATTTCCTACTTCATGTGGCCAAGGGGTGTTTGGGCAGCATGGTTGATGACGGATGTTTCCATGCAATCCAGTTTGGGGTGCCTTTCTGGGGTGGGGGGCTGCCCATCTGCAGGGGCCTGAGCTCCTGTGGTGCTCGGGGGCACCAGGACGTATCAGACATCTCCAGTCCTCTCTGAGGCTGACCCAGGCGAAGGTCCCTGCTCCTCAGCCCCAGGGTGGGGGGGGGCTTGGTGACCCCCTGTGGAAGAGCAAGCCCCACAGAGGTGCCAGGCTTGGCTTTAATGGGAAAGGAGCTGGGGTTAGGTGTGGGTTTTGACACACCCCAGGGCTCTGTTTGGGTGACACCTCGGGCAGCAGAGCGGGGGCAGACACCCTGGCTTGAGGCGCAGGAGCTGTACCCGGTGCTGCTTCCCTCCGTCAGAGGCAGCAGATCATCCCCACCCCACCCCAAGCCTTTATTAACAATACAGGGAGCTGGATGCGAGGCCTCATTTATGATTTCATTCATAATCCCCTCAAAATGAGTTGGTACCAGTATGTGATAAGTGGATTATGTCTTAGGCCCGAGTAAAGCCAGACGCAATTAGTGCTTTAATAAACCGGTTGTATGCATTACTAACAACTAAGTCATGAGGGAATTGGTGTATTTACAAACCCTAATTAGTAGTTTGTTACTGTGATACCAAATTTAAACAAATCTGTAGCATCGCTGACCATCTGGGTTAGAAATCTCTGTTTTGAATTTAATTAGGAAATAGTTGTGACATAAAATTGGTCCTTATTAGTTAGCTAACGATCAGCATCCCCCTAATTGAAATGAAGACCCGTGCGTGGGGTTTGTGAAGCGCTGGGTGTGAGCAGAGGCAACCCAGGAAACACTCTCTCTCGGAGGAGTTCACACTGTGACGATCGATTAAGCTCACACTCTCCTAATATTTTAAGAAATAAAATGTGTGTGACACAAATCTGGCAATTGGCAGTTCCTGCATCCCTGGCTTTGCTCTGAGCCCCGGGAGGGGGGTGTGCATACAGCCAGGGTGCTGCAGGCAGTAGCTCTGCCTTCCCATCATCCCTGGGCGTCCTTGGGGAGGGCATTTCTCACCCCGAGCAGGAGCTGGGCTGCATCGGTGCCTGCGTTCCCCAAGGAAGCAGCTCCACAGCACAGGAACAGCCTCATTCAGGCTGCTGTGTGTTTGGGGGGACACTGGCTATGCCTGAGAGCCCCAGGGCTGGGAGCTTGGCTTGCTCACCTGTCCTTCTCAGCAGACTGTGGGTGTCTGATGGCTGACACGAACAGGGAACAAGGCGTGCATCACTTTCTCCACATGCTTACAGGAGTGAGTACCTCAGCCTCACCATCAAAACAGATAGCTCCTTTAAAACACAGATTAGGGCTCTTAATTCATTCCCACTCCCTCCCTTTATCATCCTCAGCAGGACTCGGGATATCAGGGTCCATGGTAAACCCCCAGACTAAAGGAAACACACACTGGCAGGAAGAAACAAGGTGATGGCTCCTGTTGCAGCCCTGCTCAGAAACTCTTTATATATTGTAGCCGACAATGGAGTTTCTGTAGGGCTTTAAATCACTTAATGTTGAAAGGGATTCCCAGGCGGCTCCATCAGTCACTGTGTAAAATTGTGAGCGATCTCCACCAGCTCATAAATCTGATTTGGGGTTTGTTTTGCTGGCATTTGCACAAACCCTCCGAGAACTCTGGTTACTGTATTCCTGTACAGTGTTTGAATTCAGATCCGAGGTGCCCGTTCCCCTCCCCGCTGGGAGGGGCAATAAAACTTTGCCATAGAATATGAATGTGGGTTGTTTTTCTCTGCAGCCGGTGCGTTGCTGTGTGAGGAGATATAGTGTTTGGCCAAACCATTCATTTTGTTTCAAATATTTTATTGAGCCATAAAGCTCGTTTACATCTCTGCTGTGCATGGGGACTTGTGCCTGTTAATAGGGCAGGGAGAGGGGTAGAGAAGTTGGTGCCTGGTTGCATCCTGCCTCTGGCCATGGTGCCTGGGATGCTGAGCTAATGCTGCTGATGAGGGCTGGTTGTGGGGGGCCATGCAAGGTGCTCCAGAGGTGCATCCCCCAGGGATGCTCCAAGGCAGTGCTGAAAGACAAAAGACACCTTGTTTTCAGGGCTTGAACTCCTTCTGTTTGCTTTCCTACCCAGAGCTCGGATTGATGGGGTGGAGAAGCCCTTTTTGTGGATGTTCTTGTTCTGTGTGTGGCAGAACCAGCATTCCTAATCTAGAAAATTCCCCCCTAGGTAAAGCCAGCCACAGGCAAGGGCCCTGTGTCAGCAGGGCTGTGCCCACCCTGCTCCTGGCTCTGCTGAGCCCTCCTGCGTGGTCCCTGTGCTCGCTGAGGTGCCAGGCACATGGAGCACAGAGCACCTCTCTGGAGAAGGTACCTGTTGTCCCCCATCTCCTGGCTCAGCGCTGGGGTTGAGCAAGCCTTGATGCTGCCAGGAGCCAGCTCCAGCCCAAGCAGCACAGCCAGGAATGGCTTTGCCCCGGTGCTGAGCAGGCAGGAGAAGGCAGCAAACCCTGCTGCTGGGCTTCAGCAATGCTCTGCCGCTCTCCTCCCTTGCTTTACGTTAGGATGCCTGTGTTGAGGGGCTGCGGTGAGCAGGAGGGCTGGGGTTCACTGCTCAAAGCGCTGTCCTGTCCTTGAGCCTGCCCGTGGCAGCACACCAGGCGCTGTGAGTCCCTACATGGAGCTGTACACCCTGCAGAGAAGGGGTGACAGCCCCCCCAGCACGGGCTCAGACCTCCTGGGTATGGTGGGGCTGCCAGGGCTGGCAACGCTGCCTTGTCCTTCACCCCCCGGCAGCTCCAGAGTGACGCTGATGGTCTGGAGTGAGAAGCCCATCCGCCCACCCCCCTCGAGGAGGATGACAGCTGCCACGAAGCCTTTTGAGGGGGGATAGAGTTTAATGCCCTGGAAAATGCAGGCCCCTGTGGAGCATGCAGAGGACGTGTAAATGGGGTGTTTGCAGACACCGCTCCCCTGTCAGGTTGTGTCGCAGTGAGGTGCCTGTGGGCATCTTCTATGGAAAGCAGGGTGCTGGTGCCAAATCTTCCCCAGCCCCGAGACAAGGTGCCACATCGTGGTCCCACCACACATCCTTCGTGCTGTGTGTTTCTGGGAGCTGTGCTCACACACCCTGGGGAGCAGATGTCTTTTCCTGCTGATGAGGAGCCCAGCCTCAAACCCTGATCAAGGAATGTCAGCGTTCCTCTTGTACGTCCAGCCTCGCTTCTTTAGCTGCTTCCCCAATTAGTGCGGGCTTAAACTTAGGGGAGGAGAGCTGGGTCTGCAGGGTGAGGCACCAGCCCTGTGCCCTCCCCAGATTCCTCCTTGCCACAGAGCCCCAGGTCTCTCCCAGGCAGCTGGCTTGGAGCATTTCACTGATGCCCTGGGAAGGCTTTGGATGCCTGATGGGATGTGTGTCAAGCGGGATGCTTGCCCTGCCTGTGCATGCAGCAGCTGTGGGGTGGTTTGGGCTTTTCCTTGAGGTTTCCACCCTAAAACAGCACATGAGGCTGTCATTTGGCTGGGGTTTGGGTGTTTATTTTGAACAGTTGGAGGGAGCATTGTCTGCAGGCAGTACTGCCTCCAGAGAGTGGTCTGAGATGCACAGCCACAAGTACACCAGGGAGGCTTACCCACCTGGGCAGCCCCTCAGCCTTTTAGGTGAGCTGGGGGCTGGGGGGGGGTGGGTGGGTTATCCCTATCCCTCTTGTTTTTAAGAATATCTGTCTAAAGGAGAGGTTTGACTTCACCTTCTCACTCAGCACCCTGAGCCATGTGCTTCGCCTCCGTGTCTGCCCAGCAAGGGCAGTGAGATGGCACATCCCAGCACCGCTGAGGTGGTCACCGGCGGGCGCAGGGACCCGTGGCTCTCACAGGAGATGGATGGAGGCGCAGGTTTCCCTCAGCTTGTCATTAGTCCTTGCTCTGGAAAGGCTCAGCAGCTCCTGCCTGGTAAATTACGTGCTGTTCCTCAAAAAAGTGGATTAAATAAATGGGGCTAGAGCATGTCTTTCCTGCGCTCAGCCTCAGCCTATTGATTTGGACATATTTTTAGGCCAGGGGTAATCAATTCCTGGGTAGATGGGCAGAATAAAATAATTTCAGGCAAACTCTTGGAATGACCTGTCATTAATTTGCCTCTTGCTGGTGCTGGCCGAGGCCAGGCGAGATGCTCAGCATCTTCCGGGCGCCGGCGGAGCCGTGCCCTGGGGATCTCCTGGGGCTGCGGGCCGGGAGGCAGGGAGGGGGCTGCTGGGGCTAATGAATGCGCTGTGTTTGCTCGTCTTTACAGAGTCACTTATTACCGCTAATTGGGAGGGACAGTTCAAACAAGCACAGAGGAGCAGTTGTCGTGGGAGCGTGACATGGGTTTAAAGAAGCGGCCGGGGAGGACTGCGCTCCCCTCCCCTGCCCAAGCCTGGCTGCATCCTGGCACGGTGCCGGGGGTGCATCCTGCCTTTGTCGGGGGTCCCCTCCGGAGCCGGTGGTCCCAAGAAATCGGGGCTGGACGGACGAGCGTCTCGGGGCGCCGCAGCCAGACGCGCAGCTGTGCGGGCTGCTCGGGGTGCCACCGGCTGGCGGAAGGGGTGGGCTGCTGGCCCGGCCACACAGGGGTTCAGAGATGTGCTCCGCATTAATGCACCGGGCAGCGCCTGCCCTCCTCCTCCTCAAGAGCCCCTTTGATGCCGGAGGGCACGCTGGCACCAGGCGATGCTTTGTGCCTTCTTTCAGGGTTGCTGGGCAGGGCAAAAAATGCTGGTGTCTGCCCTTTTGCAGGGAGATCTCCCCTCCGAGCACAAACCCATCTCCTCTTCCCGAGTTATTTTTACTTTCAAGTGCCCTCATCCCAGCTCATGTTCTTTTATTTATTGTTGCTGCCCCTAATTAAAACCTTTTGGGCTGTTCCCCGGGAAGCTGAGTGGTGCCTGCAGCTGTGCGTGGCCATGCAAATCCCATCTCTCTGGTGGTGTCCACCATTACACTCATAATTAAGAGACTTTTTGTTTAATGTTACTTGGGGAAAATAGCCAAGTGTAAATGTTTTAGGACTAGGAGTGATGGGGGCCTTGTTTCTCAGCCCCGCTTCAGTTTAGGGTGATGAGCAGAACCTTGGAGTGGGTTCAGAAAAGATGCTGCAGGGTGTGAGGAGGGATGGGAGGGAACAGCTCAGCAGGGTGGGATGGAGAGCTGCAGAGCTGGACTACAGCCCCATGGGTACCCAGGGGGATGTGTGATAGCAAAAGGCAGGGGGCTGCTCCCTCCTGTGCCCCTCGTGCTGCTGTCACAGGGAGTGGCCTTCATTCTAGGGGCGTGGAAGCAGATGGTGCTGTGCCAGAAGCACCCACAGCACCTCTGGTCTTCCCGAGGTTGGGTCTGGGGATGCTGTGGGTTATGGAGCCAATGGGCATCCCTGGGTGGGCACAGGGTGCTGGCAGGAGGGGCAGAGGATGGAGCTGAGGGGTGCCAGGGGCTTCCACCTGCAGTTCTGCCTACTTAATTTTTTTTCTGTTTTTAATATAAAACCAAACATGGCCCAACTGAAAGCAAACGGCTCCACTTCTCTGAGTAATTCCTCTCCTTCCCCTCCCTGCCCCACGCCTCCTGTTTGCAGCACAGGAAGGCACGTTACGTGCATCTGCAGCCGGGTTTTAACCGTGCTCTGAAGGCATATTGTACACACATTGTCGCTGAAGAGGATAAACCTAAGGAAACAATCTTAATCTAAGAAGTTAGCATCAACTGCTAAAGCACTGGCGAAAAATCCCCCGTGTGTGGCTTGAATTCCAAGCGCCCGGCGAGAGGCAGGCGAGCCACAGGCGCCGGTCAGAGAATGCTCTCAGACAAGGGGAGTTTCTTTCTCTTGCATGTGTGGCAAAGATAAATCGAGTTTGTTTTGCTGCCTATTCTGCTTTAGATTTCCTGTGTCATAACAGAATGAATTTGTTGTTCATTGATACCTTAATATATAAGTTGTTGGGGAGGGTTTTTTTCCCCTTTCCCCAGGAGGGAAACAATGTCCCCTTCACTCTGGCGTGAATGAAGTCATTTATTCCCCCCAGCCTCCGGAAGTCATTTATTTCGCCCTGCGACAGCTGCAGGGGCTGTTTGTGTAGGAGGGCTGCAGGCGCTTGGCAAGGCCCCGGCCTGGCTAGGAGGGCTGCAGGCGTTTGGCAAGGCCCTGGCCCTGCCTCGCTCCCCGTGCCCAGCACCGGCAGGGCCGCAGCCGCCCAGACACCCCTGAACGGTGCTTTTGGAAGGGTCTTGCCAAAAAAAAACCCCGCCACCAACCCCAAACCCCCATGGTTTTGGCATGCCAGAAATGGCCCTGCTGTCCTTGGGGGTGAAATGGCGCTGACTGCCAGCCATGGTGCAGTTCTGCTCTCCACTCCTGGCCACGTGTTTCCACCCTGCTCCGTGTGCCCCAGGGAATTCCAATCGGTGTAATTCCCACACATGCTTTTACAGGTGGTGTTCTCTGTGGTAACTTCACAGTCCTTAAGGTCTGTGGGACCAGTACCCAGGACGTTTTCCCTTCGTTGAGGGAAGTTGCTTGCTGAGGAGACTTGGGCCTTGGCCTGCTGTAGCCTACTGCCGCATTTGGTGAGGCAGAAACTCAGCCCTCTGTCTTTCAGAGGCTGAAACAAACTCTCTTGCTTCCCCCAAGCTCCTCCCAAGCACCTCAGAGCAATTTCCGCAGAGCTCCTCGGAGGCTTTGCAGCCCAGGGCATGCCATGCCCTCTGGGTTATCCTCCTTAAGCCTGGAAAGTGCTGTCCAACTTGACAGAGAGGGAGGAACTCGTATTACTGCGTCTCTGCTCTCTTTAGGTCCCCTAAGAGTATTCTCTGAGCATCTTGCCTGTCACTCCAGCATGTCACAGTCAGGAGTGCTACAGCAGCCTTCCTAAAGCAGGGAAATGAGGAAAAAACCCCTCTGTGGCAGCATGCTGTCACCTGCCCCTCCATGCTCATGCCAAGTGTCACGCAGTGTCAAGGCTCGGTTCCTCACGAGGCAGAGGACTGCAGATGGCTCCCAGTCTGACCGCAACCTCCTTCCTTCCCACTGCAGTGTCTCCCCGGTACCCAGCCAGCTCCCAGGCAGCCAAGGTTGGGCTTGTGCTCCCACCTCGGAGCGGCTTCCCCTCCTGCTGCCTTTCCATCCCAGCAGTGCCCTGCTTGGGGTGCAGCACCGCATCTCCCTCAGGGATGGGGCTCCAGGCTCCTGCTGCCCTTGGGGACGGTGGTGAGGATGCTCTTCTCCATGGGCAGACCAACCCTGTTGCATTGTCACTGTTGGGGGGCCGCATCCCTCACCCTCTGTGCCTTGGGAGGACGGAGAAGCACGGTTGGGCTCGGCACAGGGCTTCCTCACCCACTGTACCTGAGTGGCAAGCACAGCAGCACTCACCTGCTGTGCTGATGGGAAATAACGCGGCTAAAAGCTTTTGGAAATGTCTAAAATGAAGGGCTGGGGCAGGCACAGGGAGGGAGGGGAGCCCCAGCTCACCCCCAGACCTCCCCGTCGCCGCACGCGGTCACACGATGCCTAAAACTGAGCCTGGGGACGGGGTTTGATTTTTTTATTTTATTTAAAATTCAAATGTCTGATGTTCTCAAATTGAACAAATGATATTTTAAAAAAATATATCAGGCTCCAACATCTGCAGATTATGATTTGCATTTTGAAATTGGCTGCTTGAATTGAACAAGGATGAATACTGTCACTCTTCTTTTATTCGCTCAGTTTATTTAATGAAATGCTAGAGGTCAACCCTTTGTCCTTAAATTAGTTACTATAAAAATCTTTTTGTACTTTCCTGCTTGTTATGATGTCTTCTAAGCAGAAGAAAAGGTTGCCATTAATTATGTCTTTGTTGAATATGGATATCTATTCATAGTTAGTTAAACAGTTTCAAACAAAATTAGCATTGAGCAACTCTGAGGCCAGCTTTAGGTTGGTTATCAAGAATTTTTTGCTAAGAGAATGCTCTTCTGCAAGTATGCATTATCTAATATATTCAGCTTTCAGTTGCTAATTTTTTTTCCAGATGAAGATGGGCTTAATTGAGGTTGTGCTTTTAAGTTTGTAGAGCTCTTCAGCATCTCATACAAAAGCATCTAGAGGCTTTTCATTTGTCTTGAGTATGTTTTAGATGTACAAATATTATTTACTTTAAACTCTAAATCAAAAGGCGAGCTGTAACTATTTTAAATAAAACATTCTTCTCTGCTGAAATATATATAAATTCAAAGCGGGACTTTTTTATTTATTTTCTCCCCATTATCACTTAATTTATTTGAAAGAGCTGCTATTAACAAATTTTAGGATAATGCCGAAATAGCAGCTCAGTGGCTGGTCTGGAGCAGGCGTTTAGCAATGTAATTTACTTGTCAGAGATAGAGGATGTATATTAACGTGGAGATACAGCTCGGTCTCATGTCTGACTCGCGGCTGAGTGCCGTGCTGAATGGGGCTTTACAGATTAAACTGCGCTGCTTTTTAGGGGGGTCTCGCCGTGAGGATGAAGCTGCATTCCCCCACAATAGCCCCATCGCCTGCCTTTTGGGGAGGGGGGTGGCTCATTGCATTTTACTTCATTTTATCCTGCTTTCCTCTCTATCGGTGGTGCCGCCCGCAGTTACCGGCGGGGGGGGGGCGTGGGGATGAGGGGCTGTGGAGCAGCATCCCCCATCCCAGAGAGGTCCCCGAGCCCTGGATGCACCTTGTCGGGGTGTGGGGATCCACCCACTCCCCCCTTCTCACCCCCTTACCCTATGGGGGCTGTATGGACCGGCACGGATGGACTGTGTCACTGGCCCGTGGCGGTCCGGCCCCGAGCAGGACAATGAGACACTGGGTGTTTGGGAATGGGGGGAGCAGGAACAGAGGAGGAAAAGCTCTGAGAGGGAGGAAAAAAAGAAGATAATTAGGAAAAATAATAAAAAAAATACAGAGGTGGCAGCGGAGGATTAGTCCCAGTCATTGGAAATGCAAATGAACCCCATGCTCGCTCCCAACATCTCTTTCTAAGCTGGTGCTGCAGAGAGGATTTCTCTGTCTCTGTGTTTTTCCCCCCCTTTACCTCCTCCTCGGTGCACCAGCGCTGCTTTCCCAGCAGCATCACATCTTCCCGGAGCCGAGCCCGTAACCTTGTAACGCTTTTAGGTAGAATATACATATTTTTTTCCCCATTTCAAATGCTAGCTCGTAATGACATTGTGAAGTAGGGATCCCGAGTCAGCCTTATTATCGCGGTGTCTCCTTGAGCTGAACCTCTGAGAAATGTGAAGGGGAGACCTTTTGGAATGAACAAATCCTTTAGCTGCCTATAATTATTTATTAAAACAGGCTACTGGGATAAAGGACGGGGAGGGGGAGGGAGGAGCAGCATTCCTTTCTCCGCACGTCCCTCCGTGCAGATAGATGTGCGTATACATCTCCGGTGTCCGAGCCCTGCGTTCTTGGAAACATAAAGCAAGGGATGTGCAGGCAGAAGAGAGGAAAACAGGCACAGATCGCTGGTGTTTTTACAAAGTGAAAGGAAAAGGCTGTGTCCTGACCCCAGGGAGAGCACCCTGAGAGCTCAGGTACCTCTCCGTGGGGATGCCTGGCGCCAGGTTGGGAGGATGCTGCCCCCCGTACCTGCGCTCACGGCTCCACATGGAAGGGAAAACAAGGAGGGATCGGTGCTTATCCCTCCCTGTGCATGAGAAACGATCCTGCTGCATTTCCTGGAGGGGCGTAAAAAATAACCAAGCAAACAAAAAAAGCCCCAACCCCCCCAAAATAACCTCAAACAGCAAAGCCTGCTGTCTTGTCGCTTAATGAATTGCACTGATTGCTGTGGATTTGTCTAACTTGGTTAAGTGGCCGAGCCAGCCTGTGAGCGCTTAGTGCCACAGCAGTAGCATCCCCCTGCTCCCTGCACCTTGGGAAAATGTGTAAACTTAGAGGGATGTTAAAAAAAAAATCATCATCTTTGGGGTGAACTTTCCTCCTGCGCCTCTGGCTCTGGAGCGAGTGCTCGTACGGCTCCTTCTGAAGTAGGGGATTTATCACAGCCCCGGGCAGGGCTGTTTCGTGTAGCCCAGCGTCCAGGCAGCAGCAGCGTGCTGCCGGCGCTGCCTAACAGGCTTTTCCCGGAGCTGTCCCGGGCCGCGGGCTCTTTGTGCGGCTGATCTGCGGCGCACAATGCCGGCCCGCCCGGCTGCCTGGGGTTGGACCTCAGCCGTCCTCAGAATAGGAGCGGCGGAACTTGGTGAGTCGCTGCGATCGCAAGGGGAAGATGGGAACTGCCCGATGCTGGAGAGGCGGGGGCGGGGGGGGATGCTGGGGAGGGGGCTGCACCCATGGGCGGCTCGGGAAGCCCCGGCTCCGTCCTCCTTCCCCTCGCACGGGCGTTACGCTCCGAACTGGGGCAGATCCGCGAGGTTGTCCCACCCGTGCCCGGAGCTGGGGCTGTGTGTAACTCACAGGAGCTCCCCGCGCTGCTCTGTGAAGTCTCTGATTTATTTCTCCTTCCAGCCCCCTCAGCTAATCGTTTCTTAAATCAGTTTTAAAACTCCTCTTCCGCAGCCGGCAGCGCTGGGCTTCTGGTTTTCCTGGAGGAAGGCAGTGGGCAGGATCGGCAGATTATTATTATGGGGTTCTTCAGAGGGGGGGAAGCTGTAACAATGGGAGAGGCTCTTTTGCCAGCTGCTGCTTTTAATTGGAGTCCGCACAATTTTTAAAATACCTTGTGAAGTGAGATTTCACCGTGCTGCTGTAGAGATGATCGCCTTTCTCTCACTCTCTGTCTTTCTAATTTCATTAAGCCTGGTGTTTCTGATGCCAGGTGGATGAGTGGATATTTTATTGCAGATACAGGAACATTCAGGGGGGATGTTTGCACCTAGCAGGGGCGTGTGGAGTAACACACAGCAAACGTGACATGGTCTCTCATAAATAAAGGTACCGAAGGCGTGATATTAAAAATAGGAGCAGTTCTGCCCACCTCCCTTTGATCGGGAGCCTTCCTGGGCTGTCCCCGTACTGTGGGACACTGTGGCTGGGGTGAGAGGGGCCGGTTTGTGATTTTGGTCTGGGGAAAAGACGTCTCCCTCCTGTGTGCTTCTGCTCCCGGGCGCAGCGCGCGTCGGCAGCTCTCTTAACAACCGGCTTTCGGAGCCCCGTGTGCCCAGACCTGCTCCCCACCCTGCCCGGCGCGGGGCAGCAGCCTCCTCGTTACCGGGCACCGCGTTAATCCCCAGCAGCCCCGGCCCGGCCCGGCCCGGCCCGGCTGCCAGGTACGGGCGGCACGTGCGGAGGCTCGCGGGCTGATTTAGGGCATCCAAGAACCTATTTCGTGCTCCATTGTTTAGACTCAAGAAGGCATAAAATCTTTAACATCTATTTATCATGTAGCTGTTTTAATGTAAACATTTGTCTATTTGGATGGAGTGTTTTCATTATTAAGCTAATTTCCACATGTTTCAGATAGACTGATGAGTTGGAAGCAGAGCACTTGCTGATGAGAAACGAAATTCTGCCTCGGCTCAGCCTGCTGTCAGATACATCTTCATTAGTTTTTGTCATTCACCGATGGCAAATGCTCTATAAATGAGATGACGATCAGGTCCGCCTTGATAACTTGCCTTATCTCATTAGTTTTCACATCAAAGTTAATCAGCAATGTGAATTGTAATTGCTGGAAGAGACAATGCAATAGATCACTCGGCCTTTTTTTTCCCCCTCTCTCCTGCGTGGCATCTTGAAACATCAGCAGGCTGGTGTGAGTAGATAGGCTCAGAGAGAAAATGATGTGGAAAGCATAATAAGCAAGCTGCTCAGAATTAATGAGCTTACCCAATAAGAAAAGAATAACCAATCAATGCGAGTTGGGCAAATATAATTTAGGAATAATTGCTTGATTGGTTGTCTATAGTAGACTGATTTGACCACACACAAGGATTAAGAATTAAGATGTCAAGGCAAAAAAATAATTTGGCAACTGAGGGCATGTAATTTTTTGTTTCCTTCCCTTTATGACTGGAAGAGATGGCTGTTTGATATGTTATTCCCCAAGAATGAAAACATTAGATAGACACACACTGGCGGGTGGTTTGTTGTGGGCTTGGGTTTTTTTTCCCCTCCCTTTATGCCTCTTTTATAATACGAGCTCTTTCAAACCTCAGCGGGGACATTTCGGTACAGGACATTAAAAATGAATAGAGGGGGGGAAAAAAGGGAAAAAAGAAAAAGGGAAAAAAATAAAGCGAGACCAATCACACAACCCACCCCCTCCCCCAAATGCCTTCATTTGCAGGCGTTGCATCGCAGAGAGGTGCACAGAACGCTGGGTTCTGGCGCTTGGGAAGCCGGGCATCAGCTCGGTCCAAACCTGGGATGCCATCCCCCCGCTCCACACGCTTTTAATATCATTCCCCCCCAGCCATTGGCCAATTAGCAGAGAACCCTTATATTCTTCTGTCTAAACTACGGGGAAGGTTCAGCCAGAAGGTAAATTTGCTTTGATCTACATTACACCTAATTGAGTCGCCACCGACGTCTCTATCCCAACATCAAGAAATGTGAAAATGTTAGATTATTTCACTGGGGATTAAACCTAATTTTCGCGTGTTCTGCATTAACCTATTAGGCTGGCTCATCTGCATTGCTAATGCGGCTCAGGCAGCTGTCACCGCTAAAGAAAAACATGATCATGCAATCCTTGAATGAATGATTCCAGCTCTGATTAGTGTTAGTGAAGTTAGCTGAGCCCCGGCGATAAGGCAGGAAAATTCCCAGGTTGCCAATAGCTTTGAAAATTATCAGGCTGTGGGCAAAGCCGCGGCGCCTGGGCTCCCTCCCTCCCTCCCGAGCAGACATTATTTAAGGCCCTCTTTCTTTCTGGCCGGGCGCATAAACGCCTTCGGTGCCAGGGGTAGGTATTAAAATGCTAATGGGAGCCAACCTGGGCGCGATGAGGAGCGGGAGGGCTCAGCCGACCTCACCACCCTGGCTCTCGGCTCCGAACGCCGCGGCTGCCGAGCTGCCGGCGCGGCTCCGGCTGGGAGAAGGGGCTTGCGGGAGCCCCTCCGGCCAACGCCGACCCCATCCGTGCCCCACTCTTTGTTCACAGGGCAGTGGGCACCACCGCCAGCTCCAGCCACTCCGCATTTCCTCCTGCACACCCGATTTAAATAGTCACACACACCCGCAAATAAAACCGAGGCCGACACCGCCGAGCGCGTCCCCTCGAGACGGGAGAAGTTTCGGCAGGAGCCAGCCTCCTGGCACAGGAGCCCGTTTAATCCGATTAGCACCTACCCACAATAGAAGCTCCTCACCCATTGTGGACAGAAGCTTTGGCTTTATTTGTTTCTATTAGCTGCAGCCCGAGGTAGTGGGGAAGTGGAGCCGTGCCCGCCAGAGCGCTCGGACCAGCAGCCAGAGGAGGAATCACGGGAGGCAGCTGGACCTGTGAATATTTATTGTTTGGCCCTGATTGAGGACTTCTTGAGTGCCCAAAGTTTGTGGCCCCGCTTTATCTGCACGCTCTCGACTGCCCCGTTACAAGGTGTAGAGGCAGCTCCTCGGGATGCGGTGCTTGGGAAGGGCAGAGGCAGGAGAGGCACGGGAGTGGGAGCAGGAGCAGGCTCGCAGCCGCCAGCCCAGCTGCAGTGCTTGGTAGGACACAGAAAGGGGCTTTAAACCTATACGTATATATATGTGTGTGTGTGTGTTGATATAAACCCACCATTAGCGTGGGCTTGGGCAGACGGTTGTTCCCAACAAACCTGACAGTGAGAAACTCATTTTCAAAGACTTTTGAAGGTGTTCTCCTCTCTGCCAGGCTGAAGCCCATAGTGCCATTGAGGCCATTTGCTCCCAGCAGCCTAAATCGACGTCACCGGCATCCCTTTGACAAGGAAAGGCCATACCTGGGCTGGGCGCGGTACCGCTGGAGACATCTCCTCTGGTGTCTGCACCAGGACTCCAGTCCGGGTGAAGCCACCCCTGGCATGGGGCTTCGTGCCCACCCTCGAGGCGCCCCGGAAAGCCCTGTGACCTGCTCACTGCTTCCTCCCCCCAGCACCTTTCAAGGTCTGCGGAGTGAGCCGGGTGCTCCCGCCTTTCAGCCCTGAGACAGCTCCAGGGCTGTGGGTTGGAAAGGACTTCGTCATCCCTGTCTGTCACAGGTACCCAGCAGTGGGTTTAGCACCCCGAAAAGGCCACAGCCCCACACGGCTGCTCGGGTGGGCAGTGACACTTCCCTGGGGAAGCCACCCGCTCCCTGGAAAAGCACGAGCAGACCTGTGCCCCCAAACTGCAGCTTGGGAGGGGTGTGTTTTAACGCCGCAGGCTCCCAAGGTAGGATTGGGGTTTCATCCTTCCAGCCTGAATCTAAGTCGATTCTGCAGGAGCCCTTACCCCAAAATGGGGGCTTATTGGTTTTGTACCCACCCTTCGGCTCTGGGTGTCAACTAAGCCAAGTCGGGAAGAGCCGCAGTCGCTCCCGGGCGCCTGTCCACATGCAGAATGATCTGGAACAGGCATTCCACTTTAAATTCATGCCCCGTCTTACTCCAGAATATTTTCCCCGTGTAGAGGAGCACTTAGCTGGGGTCTCCGCTTGCTGCCGCGCCGGCGATAAGATGGATTGGCTGATCTAATAGGTCTTTTCAATCTCTGATTTTGAAAGCTAAGATTGGGAAATTAATTTCAGAAAGGTCAAAACAGAGCAAGGCTATCCTGCTGCTGTGTGATGGATCCTATTTTTTTTTAAATCTGTCTATTGAAGGAAAGGTTAGTTATTCAGCATCCCGCGGAAGAAAGAAATAAATAAACCTAGCAGAGGGAATACAAAAAGTGTATAGATCTGCTGACCCGTTCGCAATCGTCGGTTAATGAAAATGCTGGGGAACAGGAGTGGTAAGAGGCTGCCGAGCTGGGAGGCGCTGACCCCGTGGCTGCCGGCAGCTGAACGCCCCAGCATCCCCCCACGCAACGCGTGCCGGCGGGCAGCCCAGGGGGCTTAGGAGCGGCGCTGGGACCGCCGCCGGCATCGGCGCCCGAAGCCTGGGAGGTCTGCCAGCTCCTCTGCTGGGTTCATGGAAAGCGGGGGAGGGCTGGGGTGAAGAAATGCTGAGCAAATCCCAGCGGCAGGAGCTGGAAATCCAGCTTGAGACATGGGGGTGTCGTTCCGAGTGGTGGAGCGGCGTGGGGAGCCTGTTGTGTTGGGGTTTCGGCAAGAAGGGAGAGCGCAAAAGAAAATGGGGGGGAGAGGGGTGTAACCCCAAAGGCTTCAGGTAGCTACCTCCCTCCTTTGTGTCCCTTTGCACGAGCCAGACAGCATGACTGCAGTGGATTGAGCTGACCCTTCCTCGGGTCTGGGATGGTGCAGGTTTTGGAACTGGGGAGAAATTAATCCTTCCTGGCACCGCCGACTCACATCTTGTCCTGACGCTGTGCAGTGCCTTGAGGCTAACGCAGGGTAAGAGGCCCAGGGTAAAGCCTGGCAGCTGCTGTCCCTGGGCATCGGGTACAGCTCTGTGTCCCTGGGCATCGTCATGTGCCTCTGCATCCCTGGGCATCGCACCCAGCTCCGTGTCCCCAGGCATCATCATGTGCCTCTGCATCCCCAGGCATCGCACCCAGCTCCGTGTCCCCAGGCATCATCATGTGCCTCTGCATCCCTGGGCATCGGGTACAGCTCTGTGTCCCTGGGCATCATCATGTGCCTCTGCATCCCCAGGCATCGCACCCAGCTCCGTGTCCCCAGGCATCATCATGTGCCTCTGCATCCCCAGGCATCGCACCCAGCTCCGTGTCCCCAGGCATCATCATGTGCCTCTGCATCCCTGGGCATCGCACCCAGCTCCGTGTCCCCAGGCATCATCATGTGCCTCTGCATCCCTGGGCATCGCACCCAGCTCCGTGTCCCTGGCTGCAGAAAAAGGTACTTGGGAAGCGGATGCAAAGAGCTGAGGGGTGTTTGGGGGAGCTGGGCTGTGACATGCTGAAGAAGCGATGTTCAGCCATTCTAGAAGCTTCCTTTTTTGTTTGCCATGTGCTCTGAGGTGTCTGCTCTGAGCACGCCCACAGAGTCCTGCTGCGGGGCTGGAGGTGGGGTCCTGCCCGGGACACCAACGCCAGTTAACATGCTCAGCACTGACTGAGCTCGCCCTCAGCCCACCGTGAGCCCCTCTCCCCTTCACACGTGTGACCCCCCATGTTTGCAGCACATCTCAGATCCCTTAGGGAAGCTCTCTGATCCTCTTTCCCTGGTGCTCTCTGTGGTCAGTCATACAGAACCAATGCAGCGATGCACGGGCAAAGTAAACAGGTATCTCCAGCTGAGGACTGTGCTAACGAGTTCGGTGATAAATGACAGTTACCAGCCGATGTATACAAATAACTTGATCCCTTTAATGCACCAGGCAGCGCTGGAGAGAAAGTGTAACTGGGGAAATCAGCTGTGTATTTCATTCTGAGCAGAGGATGTGCAGGAAAAGTGCCAGAGCCAGCAAACCCATCTGGCTCGTTAGCATGATGATCTCCTCCCAGTAAAGAACCTTGGGCAGGTTTGAATGGACACCAGAGCGTCCCTATAAATCCAGTTCGGTGCCCCACAGCCAGTGCTGGGGAGGCTGCCAGGCGCCACTGAGCCTCTCCTTTGTGGTGCTTGCTCACTCCGGAAACACCGGAGAGGTTCCCAGGTAAAGAAGTTTCCCTAGTCCAGAACCACAGGATGCATTGGGTTGGGAGGGACCTTTAGAGGTCTTCTAGTCCCACCCCTGCAGTGAATATCTAGTAAAGCATCTTTTCCAGGTCGGGTTGCTCAGTCCTGCCTCCCAGACCTGATTACTGGGAGTAGGTGCGGATTCATCTTCCAGCATCCAGTGAAAAAACAGGAACTGGTGGCTCCTGAAGCTGGAGAATGGATGTTTTACTGGCTTGAAGCAGCGAGGTCTGTCCGGTGGGGAAAAACCAGGCATGCACGTGCCTCGGTGTACCTATGGTGTGCCACAGGGGCGTTGATTGAGTTGGGGGACACTGCTGGCTTCTCTTCAGACGTGTCGCAGGGGTGTGTGCCTGGCCCAGGGGACAGGGCTGGGGTTTGTTGCCGCTAACACGTACGCACATGGATGTGGCTCAGCAGGCTCTCAGCAGGGCTTTGTGGGGACACGTGTGTGGTCCCTCGACAGGGAGAAGAGCCACCGGCTCTGAGAGCATCTCTGGCCCCGCAGGATGACACAGCCCCGGGCACTGCAGCTTCCCCTCTTCCATCGGGGCGGGGGGAGGGAGGGTGACGCGCTTGGTGCGTAATGCAGCGGGGTCGCTCATCTGAAAAATGACCAGCAAGAGCCTTTAGATCTCTGCTCCATAGAAATGCCTTCCTCAGCTGAGGGGCCAGACTGCGCCACGTCGCCAGGTCTGTTCAGTGCCGGCGGAAGGTGTTTGTCACGGTGCTGGGCGGAGAGACGTTGGGCTGTGTGCCACGGCGAAGGGCTTCAGGCGCTCGGCTTTAAACTGTCTTCTGCTTGAAAGTTCTCAGGCAAAGCCATTAGCTTGGCCGGGCCGGGGGAGGTGCTGGGGGTCAGAGGCAGGGGTTACTGTTTCTAACGCAGCTCTTCATCTCTCTTCGCATCCGTCTGGGCTGGGACTGCGAGCCTGCGCTGCGACTTTAACTCGCCCACCGCTCAAACGTAGTTTTAAGATCATAATTCGATTTCTCTCAGTTATTACTTGCATCACAATACGGATGGTGTGGCCCTGTCTGTCAGGAGAGTGGGGAGACAAGCACGGCACGGGGTCCCTGAGTGCCATTGCTGCTGCGGCACGTTCTGGCATGTGGGTTCGAGTTGATGTTTCCACGTGGAGGGAGGAGTCCTCCCGGCTCCATCCTGCACCCCGTCCCCATCCTCCCGGCTCCGTCCTGCACCCCATCCCTCTGGCTCCATCCTGCACCAAGGGGAGGATGAGGAAGGGCACTGAGGCGAACAGCCCGCGTTTCTAGCAGGAGAAAGAAGAGAGATGCTGCAGGAGCTGCTGGCAAAGCCGAGGTGCTGCTCTTGCCAGCCGGTGTTAAAATACCCTTGTCTGCCTGGGATTGGTGGTGCTGTGGCCAGCGGATGCTGCGGGTCCCCTCTGGTCACGCGTGGGAGATGCCGTTAGGCAGCTTCCAGGAGACGGTGGCCAGGACAGTCCCAGGAACCCCAGATCTCGGGGTCTGGGTGAGCTGAGGATGTGGGTATGGGCCGTGGGGCCGGCGTGCGAGCTGCGGGTCCTTAACCTCCCCCGGATCCCGGGAACGCCGGGGGGAATAGCTCTAAACCCCATTTAAATAGGGAGCGGGGGGAGGAAGAGGGGAACATTTATTAACATCTAATCCTGTTAAGATTTTCTACACCATATGTCTGAGCAGCAGAACATGTGAAATGTGTACTAATTACCGCTGGCGTGTCGCGTGTGTATATTTTATATGCAGTCCCTGACCTTTTTGTTAATAACTTCACATTATATTCATTGACCTGAAACAAATTGAATTCAGTGGCACTCACTCAAGAATTGAATTACATAGTCGTCTTAATTGGTCTCTTATTTAAACGTGGAAAAGTAACAGTTTACCACCTGTAATTTTTTTTTCTTTAAGAAATTCCTGCAGCGAGTGCGTGGGGGTCGTGGCCGGGGGGGGTTGGAATTACCCCAGAGAACCCGTGCCACAGAGTGGAACACCCCCCCCCCCCAAAAGTTTTGTCCCTCTGAAGCGCAAACCACTTGTAAAAGTCTGTAAAAGCAGGCGAATAATCTCCCCTCCTTGGGGGAAAGGGCAGTGCTGGGGCGAGCTGCCCCCCCTTGCACCCCCCCCGGCTCCTGGGAGCCCTCCCACGCCGGGCGAGCATCTCATCATCTCATCTCATCATCGTCTCATCCCCGCTCATCGTCTCGGCTCATCTCATCTCGTGTCTGCTCAGCGCCGCTCGCCCGAGCCGCCGGTCCCACCCCGGCCCGGTCCCATCCCAGCCCCTCCACCCGAGCAGGGGGGCCGCAGGGTGCCTGCCCCCCCTCCCCAGAGACCACCGCTGACCCCAGGGGGACCCTTTCCCGCCGTGGGGGAGCCGGGGGCCGGCTGAAATCTCTGCTCTGCCTCCATCCTTCCAGAGCCGAGTTAATTGCCGGAGCCGCCGGGAGCAGACTTACTCTTTACTTACTATATTTAACTTAAAAATGCAAATGTTATTAGTGTCCCGATGGCTGATAAGAGCGCCTTTGTGCCATGCTTTAACCTCTATTAGGGGGGATTACGCGAACGTAGCCACATTGGCATTTTCTGAGTGTCACGATGACAGCACTTGCTGCACAAATGCCTGGCTGTCACACTGAGGTTTATCACTGGGTTTTTTCCTCCGAATGCAGACTAATAAGCCCAGAAATTACAATTGCCTCCCTGCCGAATCTGTGATAGGCGGAAATAATGATATCAGTGCCCTGCTAATCTCCTTGCCTCCGCGCTTGGCACCATCCTATTGAGTCACCTGTCATACGCCGCTTTGATGAGGCGAATTCAATCTCTCGGCTATAATGACAATGGAGCCATTTTAATGTTTGGAAATGATTATGTGAAGGTTTCTCTTTGCTCTGTCTTGGCAAGCAAACCAGGTCAGCGTTCGGGCTGCGGCTCCCGCCGCCGCTAACGACTTAGAAGGAGCTGGGCTGTATTAAGTGAATATGCCAAGTTATTAGAAAGGTGACGCCGGAGGCGGCTTCGAGGGGGCAGCCTCCTTTTATTCCCCTTTTCACAGCGAGGCACCAGAAGATGCTCTATGCACACGAGCATCCCGCACCCCTACGTGGTGCCACGCACACGCCGGCGCCTCGCAGCACCCCCGGGTGCCCCCGAGCACGTGTGTATCCTCAGTGCTTTGGGTGCTCCTCTGGCACCAGTACCCAGGGTGCTGCTCCAGGATGGCTACATGGGTGGCTGCCTGTGCATCCCCTGCCCCAAGGGCTCGGACCTCGGTGGGTCACTGGGTAAAGTGTGATGCGTTACTGTGTGAAGGCGAATCTCAGGGCGAGGGTCAGTACCCCACATGTGTTTGATACTCCACTCCCGTAGTGGTGGTTGGGTTACTGGTGCTGGAGGGCAGGGTAGGGCTGGCTGCTGAACCAGCCCTACATCTCTGCCTTTCCCTTGAAGACTCAAGCTCAAAGCGACGTCCTGCTCTCTGGGCTGCAATCTGTCCTGTCGCAGAGACCAGCAGACGTGCCCAGGTAGGAAGGCACCTGTCTGTCCAGCCCAGCGTACACCGAGCACACTCGGAACTGTGCGCCTGCGTGGCGAGCTGTGGGAGCCTGAGCTCTGCCTGGCTTAGCAAAGCCGAGCACTGAGGCCCCCATGCTGGCCTAGGGAAGGGGAATTGATCGGCTCTGCTGCTGGAGGAGATGCATGGGACCATGATAAGAAGAGTGCTGCTGGGTGCAGGCCTTTCATCCCACATGGGATTCCTGCCCCATGTGGGATTCCTGCCCTACACTCGTCTCCAGTAGCTTTGGGGGGGGAGAAATGGAACGTCTCCCCTTCCCAAGGCCATCTCTGTGCTGCCAGGGTCTCACCCCACACACAGCGTGCTGCTGTCACGCAGGAGCTGGCAGTAAAGCTCTGCTGCTGTGTTTTAATGTCAAACTACCGACATCTCTTCGAGCAGTCGGAGGTCCCACGTTCATGGTGGAACATGCTGTCAGGCTTAGCAAGAGCTTAAAGTCATCCTGGGGAGCTGCAGGGACCCTTGCAGCCCCTGGCTGGGACTTCATTGCTTGGTGTGAAACATGGGGGGCTGTGCCTGGAGAGCCCTTCCCAGCACCCCTCTGGCAGAGAGCCCGTTTGGGATGCAGGCAGTGTGGATGCAGCCCAATCCCAATCCTGCAGAGACAGCGGTCTCCATCACTGGCATGAGGCAGACCCAGCCCACCCAGACCCAGCCTTTGGGGTGCAGTACCCAGGGGCGGGTGAGGGAATGCTGCACCCAGTGGATGGGGGGGGCTTCTCTCCAGCATCTCCCCGCTGGGTTATTAGCGCTTATTAACGCGCCGTTAATTCTCTGAAGTCTTGACCAACTCTTTGATAAGGGAGGAATAAAGAAGCAGAATTTCAGATGTCAAGCTTTTATTAACAAAAGTGTTCAAGGCCATCTCTGGATGGATATTACGGGCTGCTTTCACTCCGCTCTCCAGTTTATGAAAAGCAATTGTTTAGCTGTATGGAGAGCGCAGAGCAGAATCGAATTGACCCGCGCGATACGGGAAGCAGCACCGAGCCCATTTAACTGAGGGCCCTTTGAAAGGAATCTTCTTTATTAGGGATGAGTGCTGAAATTATTTCAAGGAAGTGATTATCTGTCTAATAATTTTAAATGCATCGCCCGCTCCCCCGCACGTGGAATTAAGGCGGCAGATCTGGAGACAGGCTGGGGCGCGGGGCGAGCAGCACGCTGGCACCAGCTTGGGGATGGTCCCCTGGGACTTGTTTTTGGGGATGCTTCTGGTGGGAGGCCTGCCCAGTGCAGTCCCCCCCACTGGGGTGGGGTTGAGGGGGTTGGATGCGTGGGGAGGGATGGATCTGTGGGGGTATGGATGCGTGGGGAGGTGGATGTATGGGTGGAATGGATGCTTGGGGGGGATGGCTGCGTTGGTGGGATGGATGTGTGGGTGGGATGGACTGGGTGGGGGGGTGTCTGCGTGGGTGGGATGGACTGAGGGAGGGATGTCAGCATGGGTGGGATGGACTGGGTAGGGGGGTGTCTGCGTGGGTGGGATGGACGCGTGGGGGGGGACAGCTGTGTGGGTGGGATGGGTGTGTGGGTGGGATGGGTGGGATGGGTGTGTGGATGTTGTGTCTGGGGTGTGGGGTCCTCTGGGTTTGGCTCCCCCCACACACTGGGGCAGCCTTGGGGATGCACCAGCCCCATGCATGCCTGCATAGAGGGGGGTCTGGGCGCTGCACCCCACCCCACGCACCCCCACATGTCCCTTAATTAAGGCAGCCAATCTAATTAGGGCGGCGCCCCGCCGCAGCGCCGTGGGGGCGCATCAAAGCCCGCGCGGGGCACGCGTGGGGGGCGCGCGCAGGCAGCCCAATTACCCAAGTTAAGAAAACATCCCTGTAATTAGCCAGGCAACTCTGAGCACAAGGCATGGAAATTAGTCACAGCGCAATAAATTAGCCGGTGCATATATTACGTGCCGCCAGCACCCCGGGGGCCTCCTGTTTGCAAGGCTTTGCTTTGCAACCCCATGCTCTCAATAAAGCATTCATCCCTGGGTGATTATGTTCCAGCTAAAGGAGTTTTTAACTGAATTACAAATTTTCTTCCCTAATTCTTTTGTGGGCAGAACTGGGATCCCTTGCTTTTTTTCCTTTTTTTTTTTTTCTTTCTAATTTTTGTTTTTATTTGAAGGTCTGGGGAGCAAAGCCACTTCCCTCCCCCTTCAGCTAATAATTAATTTTCAGCTTTTCAGGATGCTCCAAGCCCCTGCATTGTTTGCTTTAATTAGGAGCAGTAGTTAAGGAACTATTTCAAAATCCCTCCCCAATTTTGAACTATTTTAGCTGTCGTTTCTTTACTGGGGGAAGAAAAGGGGGGGCTGGAAGGGGGGGCAAAGCAGGAAATTGGACTGTAGCAGCACATAACATTTGCATCAAAATAATACAGCCGGCAACAGAAAATCACAATCACATCACTCAGAAGGAAGGAACAGAATACAAATTAAAGGAATAATGTAAATTTTTTGCCATTAAGCTTCAATGACCATTTGAAATGGTGCAAGGCACAAAGGTTTTGATGAGCATCATCCAGTTTGATTATTCATACTTGTGCTTCTGCTTGAATTAAAGTAGGAGTGCTAGAGCCTGTTAAAGCAAAATATTTGAATTGGTAGTGAACTCTCACCTTTACTTGCATCCATTTACTTTTCAAATGAATACCAGATAAGTTAGTGCATTTTATAATCGGCCTGTTTGCCAGTGAGTGCTGTCATTACATACCAATTTCTTTTAGAAGTGCTTCCTAAGAAACATTAAATACTTACAAATAAGGATGTGTCCATCACCGGCAGCGGTGCCGCCGAGCAGCGCCGGGCAGGCTGCGTGCCCGACTCCCCCAGCCCCACGGGCCAGCTCCGGGGGGCGCTGCGCCCCGGCGGGGGGCACACAGCCCGTCCCGGCACCGCCTGCCCCGGCCACGCTGCTTGCAGGGGGCTTGGCAAGCCAGAGAGTGAGGCCTTGGGGGGTTTATTTGGTTTAGCTTTCCTTCCCCTCGCTCTTCCTCGCCTCTTCCTTTTCTCTTCCTCTTCCTTTTCTCTTCCTCTTCCTTTTCTCCTGTTTTTCTCTCTTGCATTTTCTCTTCCTTTTCTCTCTTCCTTTTTTCTCTTCCTTTGCCTTTTTCCTCTCCCTGTTCCTCTCCTTGTTCCTCTCCTTTTTCCCCCTCTTCCTTCTTTGTTTTTAGGTTCTAGGTTTTCATTTTGTTTCATGAATTTTTAATTTTTAAAATATTTTATTGTCATTTTTTCTCTATATTGCATTTTATTTTATCTTGGTTTACTTTATTCATTGGGATCTTTTTAGTGATTATGAAATATTTAGGGTTCTTTATTAATTATTCCGGTAGTGTCTCTGCAGAGCTGGGCTGGGCCCGCCGCAGGACACATCTGAAGGAGCCTGGTTTGGAAGGGGGGAGCTGCCCAAGGCTGGGGAAGGCTTCACATCAAAGCCTCAGGCAGCTGGTCCTGCTGAGGGCGATGTGCCCGGCCGCAGGAGCATCCCCAGCTTTGCCTGGGCGGATTTTCCATCCGCGGGGAGAGAGGAGGGAGCGGTTGGTGTTGAGTGGTGTCACTGCTGCGGGCTGGTTACCCGCACAGGGCGGGGTGGGGCCGCGATGCAGTAGCCTGGCCAGGGCGCGAAGGGGCTGTTGGCCGGGGCGCGGGGACAGCCGGGGTTTGGGGACCTGCTGCTGCCAGGTCCTGTTTCCCCATCCTCCTTTCCAGGCCCATGCTGGCACTACCCATGAGGGATTTTTCCGCCCCTCATTTGCATCTCATGATCATTTCGTGCCCCTTGTTTGCCACAGCCCTCAGGAGCAGGCAGGGCTTCTCACAAGCGCTGCCAAAGCTCCTGGAGCTGGGCTTTGCTGCGCTGCCCAGGTTTGGCTGGTCACTCCCAGCAAGCCAGTGAGCCCACACGGCCCTGTCCTTCAGCCCCACACACCGGGGGATGGGGCAGCACCAGCCAGCATGGGGCCCCTGGCTGCACACAGGGTATTGGGCTCCAGTTATTGTGCTTTTCCATCACTCTGGCATAACTTAAGGAGCCCCATGTGCTTTGGCACCTGCTGCACAGCCACTGGTGTGGGGGTCTCGCCAACGCAGGGGACTCACTGCCATGGTCCCCACATCGCATCCCCAAAACCCTCTGACCTGAGCAGCGTGCATGCAGGGGCCACTGCTGGACCCTGCTGTTGGACAGACCGGGAGCCGCAGGGTGTTTCACCCTGGGCGCTCCCTAAAATGCCTTTTATTAAAATGGGGGTGGGGGGTATAATCAATGCAGCTACACATCAAAACCCACCCAGCCTGGTTTGGCAGTTTTAAAGCAATCCATCAGCGCCAGGAAGGCCGGGCTATTTAAATGATAAAGGACGGCGATGAATGCGTGCCATTGTCTCTGCTGCTTCTTCCAAGGTGATCTGGGTTACATCCTCGCTCGCAGGGTTAATTTTGAGCTGCTTTTCTTTTAAAAATGAGGGGTTTTTTCCCTGATTGACGCAGGGGGGGTTCATTTATGTAATATCCTCAATAATTCCCAGATTCCTGCAGATTATGAGGTTATCCCCACAAACTGGGGACGGGGTCTTCCCCGGTGTGGTCCGGCCATTGCCGCTCGCCCTCCCGCTCCCCCAGTGCCTGCGGCTCTTCATTCCCCTCTTTAATTAAGGATGCTTAATGCACAGCACTCTGGGGTGTAATTAAAAACAAATAAAATTAAAGGACGGCGTGGAAAAGCGCAGCCCTGCTCTTCCCTTCCACTTTGTCCCCTTCTCTGCTCCTAGGGCAGTGGGATGTCCAGGCGGCCCAGAAGGCCGGGTGCGGGGTTTGTCTCCCAACAGCATCCCACCTGGGGGCCCTGTGGAAACACGCTGCTGTACAGCTGCCCAGCACCAACTCCCCTGGGTGCTACAGGGCAGTTACTGTGCGGTGTTTCCTTACCCCGTTGCCCAGTGTTCCATGCCTGGCTGGGGTTGGCTTGTGACAAGGTTCAGAACTCTGACTCCTCTGAACTTTCTAACCTTGTGCCAAAGGGAGGGACGCTGAGAGCGGTGGGTAAAATTCAATTAACTGAGATGACAGAAAAATAATCTACTAAGCGAATGCATCAGGCAATGGGGAGCTTTCATACCGTTCAAAAAGGAAAGAACCCATTTCTTCCCTTGTTATCTAATGACACAGGAGTTTATTTCTCTGGAAGCAGTTACCAATCTACCTAATGGGGCCTAAACGCTGTTGCCAGGCAATTAGGGCTTTATTGTGCCCCTAATTCTTTCATTTCCATCACGGGCGGTTGTCCCTGCTGACACGCTGCGCTGGCACACTGGCGTGTGGCACACCCACAGCCCCACGCCTGCACCCTGCGTGTTCGCCCAGCCGCGGCTCAGGCGTCGCCTTGCCCGTTCCTGGCCGCAGCCAGGGAGCTGGGGGTGTGGGTACCAGGGATGTGCATGGCCACCAGCTGAGGAACAGGCTCCGTTCCTGTCCCTGGATGACTTGTGTGTCTGCCAGCGGGGAGACCACACCAACCACACGGCGTTCCCTCGCCGTCGGGGTGCCACCATCCTCCTCAGGCCACATCCATGGCCTGTGGCGTGGGCTGCTGTCCCCACAGCCCTCTGTGGATCTGAGCTGGTGGGAGAGCTGCCGCACGCTCCCACAGCAGCCATGGGCACCCAGACTACCCCCTGCTCAGGGCATCCTCCCCCTCACCCCAGCATCCTTCCTCCCGGCATCCCCGCCCAGCACGCCACGCTGGCCCTGCCTTTTCATCGCGCTGCCTTGCGAGTCATTCTGGCAGTCATTAGGCACTGCTAATTACAAACACCAGCGCTGCCCACCCGTGCCTGCTGCACCCACAGAGCTGAGCCTGGGCTCTGTGGCAGCGTTCATCAGCTCGGCTCGTGCTGCCATGGAGCCCTCACCGGGGCAGGAGGCCGGCCCTGGGCTGGGAAGAGGCACCTGCGAGGGGAATGAGCTGTTTTGGAGAGGTGTTGGGGCGCTTGCCTGCTGCTGCTGTGAATGATGGTGACGTGCCGCTTCTCCCGGTGGCCTCTGGGACCCGGGAGCCAAGCCTCGTGACGTTTTCAAAGAGCAATAGTAGCTCTGAAGCACCTTGTGCTGAGCATCCCACGTCTTTACCCATGGCAGCAGTGTTCTTTGTGGAAAAGAAAGCAAAGCTGACTTTCCCAGGGAGTTGAGGGATTTCGGGAAAGGCAACAGCATCCCAACAAACCCCATGCTCCGGAGGGTGGGGGAGTTTGAGGGATGCTCATGCAAGCCCCTCTCGGGAGGGAGAAGCAGGACAGAGCAGAGGCTGCCCAGGTCTCCAAAGCCCTGTGAGATGGGGGCTGTGGCTCGGGGGGGGCCACACGTGGGCTTAGCCCTCCTTCCCCACTCGGGCTGTGTACTTCCCATCTCCTAATTACAGGCTGCCATTCGTAGGGGGCCACTGAAAGCACGTGGAGCTGGCCCTGCACTCCTTCTCCGGGGCAGGGGTTGCCAAGCTCAGGGCCACGTTACTGACAGTGATGACGGAAAATAACCCCCTGAGCTGGTACTGGGGTCAGGCCTTTCGTGTGAATCTTTATCCAGGTGCCAGTGATGGCTCCTTCCTGTGCCACGGCTGCATTAGAGTCAGTGCACAGGGACTGGCAGGTCGCCGGGTTACGTGGCTGTTGCCTGCATGTACCGAGCCAGCTTCAGCTAAACCTCCTGGAGTTCCATTGAAAATGAATATAAACATTCAACGTGCTCAGAACCCACTGACCTGAGCTGCTTCGGGCTGCAGGGCCCAGACGGCACCGCAGGGCCCCAGGGTGTCCTCAGGCTGGTTGTGGCACAAGGTGGGTCAGTGGCTGAGAATGGCAGTGACAAAAGTCCAAAGTTGGCTGGGTTTTAAGGTGGTTTTAATCAAAGAGCTGCAAACAAACCCAAAAGTATGGCCAGCAGTCCAGGCAGTGCCTCTGATGCCACTGCACAGCTCTAACAGGCTGGGCTCTGAGTACGAATCTGCAGCGGTTTCAGTGTCGCCATCCCCGGTGAGCAGGACCATACGGCTCAGCGCCCAGGGCAGTGGCTTCGGGGTCGCTGGGCAGAGCAGGTCCCCATCAGTTATCTTCCACAAGCCAAGGGGACAGGGATGCCCTTCCCAGGGAGGTGGAGGTGTGGCAGTGGCGGGAGCAGCAAAGGCACATGCTCCCAGCATCGCCCGCAGCCGGATGGCATGAGCAATGCCATCCGTGGGCCAGGCTCTGCCAGACGTGGTGCGTGGCCGTGTCAGGGGCTCTGTGAGCATCTTGTGTCTCTCCTGCCACGGTGAAAGCACCATCAGCCTCTCACCAGGGCCCGGGGGAGCCCCTCCTGCACTCCCCAGAGCAGCCCTCATGAGTGGAAGGTGGGTGGCAGCTGTTGGGCTGAACCCTGCGCCCCCCGAACCACCGTGGTCTGGCCCCCTGTTCCCCACCGGGTTTCCCCCCCATACCCACCAACCAGCCTGGGTTTGATGGGGGCTGCGCAGCTTTCAAACACCACTTGCAATCTCCTCATCGGCCGCCAGCCTTTAACGAGCCCAGGTAAATTAAGAGCGTGCTTAATTTCTTATCGTGCTTTTCCCTCCTTGCTTCTTATCGAGGAACTTTCTGTTGTGGTGCCTTTGTTTTGCTCTCTTTTGTTGTCAGCCCGCCGATGAAAGCGCGCCGTGGCTTGCATTGTGCTGCTAATTCTCCTTTGGTGTGCTTGCTACGGTGACTTATTCTGTGCCTGATATATTAGTTATCCAATTTCTGTAAGCTGATTTTAAATATGTTCCTACGCAAACTCTTTCTACAGCCCGTGCGGCTTTTGATAATGGATGAGTGCAGAGATACGTGCAGGAGTATTATTTATATAAAATATATAAGCAGGAAGAATCTTCATAAATCACAAAATGCTATTATCCTGGGGGTTCATGACAGCCATATCTTTTTTCCTCTTTTTTTTTTTCCCTTTTTTTTTATGGATAACCAGAATACATTAAACACCCCGGGCATTTGGAAGGGATGTTTCAAAAACTGTTACAATTGCTCTATTCATTCCATCCCTTTAGTAGGCAGCATTTAATATCTAAAGTCTGTTTTTACACCAATAAATCTTAAAATTAAGATTTAAGTAAGAATTTATTGAGGGAAGCTGCTGTATCCGCCTGTAGCGATGCTGTAGTTTATGATCCCAGGAATATTTAATCCTGGAGGGAGGGATGGTTCACGTGAGGCTCTGTGGGCCATGTCCTGCCTGTGTGGGAGTGTCTGCGTGTGTACGGGCACACACGGAGTCCCCCCTCACCGAGAGGCTCTGCTGAGGCCGTGCCTGGACCAGGGATGCTGTGGGATGGGGGACCAGGGATGATGCTGGAGGAAGGACCAGGGATACTGCAGGAGGGAGGACCAGGGATACTGCGAGAGGGAGGACCAGGGATACTGCAGGAGGACGGACCAGGGATATTGTGGGAGGACGGACCAGGGATGCTGCGGGATGGGGGACCCAGGATTCTGTGGGATGGGGGACCGGGGCTGCTGCGGGAGGAAGGACTGGAGATGCTGCTGGATATGGGATCAGGGATGCTGTGGGAGGGAGGACCAGGGATGCTGCAGGACGGAGGACCAGGATGCTGCAGGAACATCCCTGCCTTGCGGCAGCACCTCACTGGATCCGTTACAGAAGCCCCTTGCTCGGGTTGCACTAATCAATAGCTGTGCCTAACAGTCGGCTATACCGTTTAATTAAACAAATTTACCTTTTGAAGGAAAATCCATTGCAAGCAATTTAGATTCTGGTGTATTGCAACCTTTTTTTGAGGTTACTAGTGCTTTTAACCACTGTCTAAAGTGCATACAGTGTTAATTAGCATATTTAGGATTAAGTAGATTTACCGTGCAGTAATCATTCTCTAATTCAGTAAGAACTATCTCTGGTGAATAGTGGACATTAATGACAGTTGCAAGAGCTTAGATATTACATAATCACTAATTACATTCTGCACAATTAGCGGAGACTCCTCAATGTGAATCGCTAATGGCTGATTCGTGTCAGCAGCCTGTTCTGGCTGTAAAGAAATATAAACAGCCTGCATAATTTCCTGCTGGAATTAGCATAGGCAAGGAGGTTGTTAATGAAGTTGGGAGGTCGGGAGGAGATCTGAGGGATGGGGGGAGCCCAAGGACGCCAGCACCCTGCCTTGTTGTACATACACCTGCCCTCCGTCGGCAGCGCCGCTGGCGATGCTGCCCCTTGTGTTTTAGCCTCCAGGTTCCTTTCGGGTGGGTGGTGGGTAAACCCGGCAGCTAATGGGGCTCTGCAGGAGTCTGGGGGCTGTTCTACTGACCCCCGAGTTGAGGGGTGCGGAGGAGCCAAGCCTTCTGGCTCGGTGAGGAGCTGGGAGCAGCACGCACTGCCTGGCTCCGGGAAGGACCGGGAATGGGCAGGTGCCGTGCCAGTGGGCTTGCTTTGGGGGCTGCTCACTGCCCAGGGAGAACGTGAGACAGCTCCTTGCACCGCTGCGTTCAGCAGTTCCCAGCTCGTAGCTGCTTCCTGCAGCAGTGAAGTAGGAGAGGCTGAACTGTGTGTTTCCCCCTCCTTGTGCGGTGGAGCCGACGCACGGGGAGAGGCCCCCTTGCATGAGCTGCAGGCGAATGACCCCGGCTCCAGAGCAAAGAGAGGTGGCAGGCAGGACATGAAGCTCACTCACTCAAGCCTTGGTGGTGTTTGCATTGGGGCCGTGGTCTCCTGCACACAGAGCTGAGCCTTCCCTGCCCGTTGCATGAGGAGTCATGGCCTCGAGCCGGTGGAATCGCTTTGGGCAGGTCCCAAACTGGGGACCAGCCCTGGGCCCCACACCTTTGGTGTGAGTTTCAGAGGGTGGCACACGGTTTTACACGGCGGTGCCTGAGCAGAAGCAATTTAGCAGGCGGCAGTGATGTATCTGGCGACGACTCTCCTGCCTGCCAAGTGCTCTTCTCCGCGAGCGCGTTGTAGGGATGGCAGATTACATCTTTGGAATATTTTTGTCTGTTGCTTGGTTCATTTTCATAATAATAACTTGCATCCTTCTCCATCCTTTCATGTTGAAGGGCTGCAGACTCTTACACAAACAGACCCGCTCCCGAGACGCAGCCACCGCCGAGGGGAGAGCCGGCAGCTTGCGGGGAGCGGGAGACGACAGCTCCAGGGGGGGATGTTGAGCGCCGTGACCTCTGCATGGGGTGTTGGGGGGGTGTTCTGGGGACCCCCTGCCTGCAGCAGACCCCACCTTATCTCACCAGCACCACCATCCCACCTTATCCCTTGGCACGGAGAAATGGGGAGCCCACAGGTTGCTTGGTGTGGGGGGAACCCGCAAAGGGGGCTGAGCTACCAGCAAGAGGGAGGGCACTCGGGTTTGAGAGAATAAACAGTGAAACAAAAGCCAAGGCGTGAGCAGCCCTTATTCCCCACGTTGCATGGGAAGCGTTCCAGGTCGGTGGGTGCTTCGTGGCAGCGTCTCACAGAGCGATAGGTGCCGGAATATCGTCCTCTGCTGCTGCCCCCGTCAGCGGGGTACAGGCAGAGCCTCTGCTCATCCTCTTTTCAAAGCAACACCCCGAGCGTTGTTTTCCCCAGGGCAGGAAATTAGGCCAGCTGCTTATTTCGACCCGTGCTCCTGCGCCTCAGTTAACGAGCAGCCATGGTTAACGAGCAGCCGTGTCCCAGCGGTGCCAGGCTGCCCCTGCCCAGCCAGAGGGTCACTCTGCTCCCTGTCACCATGCCGGGTGAGGTGTTTGGGAGCGCTCACAGCATCTTTCCCGTTACTTCCCAACAGCCAGGTTGGCAGAGCGTTGCTGTTTGAGCCTGAAGATGCTGGCCTTGGAGTGCCTGGCCTGGAAACTCCTTTCTTTATCTGTCTTCCTGGGGCTGATGTGAGTTAAGGCCGCCCTGGCGAGCGGCGCTGGGGACGAGCCCAGCAGCCTTCCCACTCCCGGCGCTCGGGAAGAGCAATTAACCAGCACAGATGTGGCGAGCGGCGTCTTCAGTCAGGGATCCTTCAGCCCCTCGCTTTCGGCATCGCTGCCGTGTCTCCCAGCACGCTGACCTGGCTGGTGACTGCCCTCCCCAGCGCCCCGACCCCTCCCAGACTGGGGGCTGGAGATGAGCCGTGGTCCCTGGCGTGGCAGCATTTCCATAAGTGCTGTTTGGGAAGGCAGGTGCTATTCCTTACATTATCGCCAGGACATTTAAATCTTAATGACTGGCATCACGGGCTCCAAGACGGTGTTTTTCCTGCTGAGAAACTGCATTAGATTGGGGAAAGGGAGCTCATTTCCATTCACTCAGCAGTCTCTCTAGAAATGACATGCAGTGCTTGAAACTGTTTATTTCCAAATTCAGGCCTCCTCCGCATCAGTCATCAGCTTCAATTACCAGTTTTCCGGAGCCGAGCCATCAGGCAGTCTGACACGAGGGTCCAACCTAATTCCCACCTTCTCCAAAGTCAAGAGCATAATGTGCAGATGAAAAGGTGGAAAATAGCCTGGACTTCATTAGCATGCAGAGCCCGGCTGTTCATTTGCTTGCTGCGAATGGAAGTTCTGACACTCGGCGCCTTCTGCAATATGAGAAAAGTCCTCTTCAGAGTATATGATGTCCTTACCAGCCGGGAAAGGTCATCAAAAAGGCAGGCGCTGACCTTGCTCCCTGCTCTTCATGACTAGTTTATTGATTCCAGGAACACCTCATTACATGCCGGATCAACATATTATTGCCATGTTCAGCGGCTGAATTGTTTACAAGTGTCTTTATAACCAGCAAAAGCCTTCTGGATGATGCATGACTACACTCATTTGGATGTGACCTGCCAATTATGTGTTATCCGATATGGTGCTGTGTGTCGTGATCCCTGACCGGGCCCGCTGCCCTGCATCAGCACGGGCCCATTTACTACTTCTTTCTAACCGCTCTTGGGGAAAGTGTCCATTAGCCTGTCAGTCTGTAAATATTTTCTGCTTGGGTTTTTCCCCCCCCCCCCACTTCCCGCTGCAGGCAGCACGAGCATTATTGCTCCGGCATTTGCTATGCATGAGGTTGGTAATCAGCTGGGGGAAGGAGAGAGGGCCGGCTTGGGTGGTTGTTTTTCTTGGTGGGGTTTTTTTTTACAGCAGTGGCTGATAACCCTCCCGATTTGCAGTCAGCGTGCGCGGCGAGTGCTGCGGCGTCTCACCCTGCGAGAGGCACCTGTCATATTTTATTCAGGCACAAGCACCGCCAGGCCGCTGATTTATGTGCCAGAGGGAAGGCAGGCAGGAGCACATCCCCCCTCGCCCTCCTCTCCCCTCCCTGCTCGGAAGGCCCAATAACTTACACCCAGCCAGCGCTCTTCCCCTTCTGCATGTTTCTCTGCGGTTCTCACTGGGTGAATATACTGCGGTGGGTTATTCACCCGGTGGCTTGGGGCAGCGCACACGGGGGCACGAGGCCCCGCAGAGTAACTCACGAGGTGCTCATTACAGGCACTCCTGTGGCTCAATAAAAACCAGCCAGGAGTAAAGAGATTGCCCCAAAAAGTGGCGCCAAGAAAGCAGATGGGAGGGCTGCCAGCAGCCCTTGGGGATGGCATGGGCGGGCAGGTGAGCTCAAGTGATGCTGGCAGTACCACGCAGAGGACTTTGGGTGGGCACTGGCAAACAGCTGCCTGCGTTCTCCCACGGCGCCAGCCCGGGTCGCTCGGGGGGAGCAGGGGATGGAGATGACTTTTCTGGATGCTGGGATTTCCACATGCCACCAGAAGCTAACATATGTGTGATGGGAGGGAGGGGGGGCAGAGGTCTGACACCTGAGTAAGGCTTAAATTTGTCCCTCTCTGGAGGAAATGCTTGAGGGGAGCTCCAGGCTGTGCAACAGAGCCGCCTGTGTCCGCCTGCCCGGGGATGCTCCTCAGCGTGAGCCCGGCCCATGGTGACCTTGACTGACTGAGAGTTCCTCACCTGGCACCGAATGATGGAGCTGTGTGAGCGAGGGGCAGTGTGCCCCCATGGTATCTTACCCCACGCCACGTGCCTGCAGCGTCTGATCCTGCCTTTACAGGGTATGAGGGGTGTTTTATGCAGAATAAACCACAATCAACCCACGGAATAACCCACTGGCATCACCCCACCCCAGCCAGCAGCTCAGGTGTGGGTAGCCACAGCTGACAGACGGCTTCCTGCCACCACACTTCCCATGGGAACAGGCTGCAGTGCGGGCAGTGGGATGGAGCATACCTGCCCCATAGAGCCAGGCTGCTTTCTGCTCAGTTATCTTAAACGGGGAAGATGTGGGGGGCCGCCAGCATGTTGCAGAGGGGTTTCTGGGGGAGCCAGGGGCTGTTCCACTCCCGGAGCCTGAGTGAGCATTGCTGCCATCCTCCAGCCACACGTGCCTGGCGTGCATCACCCTGAGGTGCTGCAGGAAACTCCTGGCAGAGGTGGTGCATCCCCGCAGCTGCAGCAGTGCCGGCGTTTCCGTGGGGTTTGTGGAGCAGGACGAGATGCGTGTGTGTGTAGTGCTGTCTGCTCAGAGCTCTGCAAACATGAATTAAGTTGCCTGGCAAGTGTTAGTGTTGAGATCCTCCCGTCGTGGTTAAATTGAGGGACCAGAGTGGCTTAAGAGCCTCAGGGGTGAACCGATGGCGGCAAAGATGCAGGGACCCCGGCGTCCCGGCTCTCTAGAACCAGCATTGCACCTTCCCCATGCAGCCGAGGCTGCCTGAGACCCCTCCCTGTGCCAGAAGCACTGAGGAGCTGTCCATGTCCCCCCTGGGCTGACAGAAGGGGGGGCCCAGCTCCCTCCTTCCGACACGAGGGCTGGGGTTTGAATTTCTTCATGCAGCCCATTTAGCCTCCAAAATAAAACCGGGTTTGCATGTGGTGTTTTAATTAGAGCTGGGGCATCCTGTTGAGCCTGGCGTTACTGCCCCTGGGAACAGCCTGCGGTGGTTCACCCAGCCCCAGACACCCCTCCAGACGTGGTGCTGGATCCTTTTGGCTCTGTTTGCGTCACCGTTTCTGGGTGCCTGTTCCCTGCGTAAATTCCCTGGTTAGAAGGGAGAGGAAACCCAGCTCCCCTTAATGAGCAAACGTGGAAGTTGCACGAGTGCAGAGAGGAGCATTAACCTCTCCTTTAGCCCAAAGAACTTCATGAGCTTTTGTAAAATCAGCTTTTTATTAATTCTCGGGTGACAGTGCCTGAGGGCAGCGAGAAGCATCATTGAGGGGACTCGCTGCAGCTCCTCACATGTGTGATTTAAGGTCACACCTAAACTGAGCATGCCCCTGGGCGCTGCAGGAGTCATGGCGTTGCCCCAGCTCTTCCCCTCTTGCATGCCCATGCCTTCTGTGGGGTCCTGCCAGGGTGGGAGCTCTCCTCACATGTCACATCCCGCTGCTGGGACCTCTCCTTGCACATTACATCCCACCACTGGGAGCTGTCCTCACACATCACTGCAAGCTCACCCTGCACAGGCAGTGCCTGCCAGGTGCTTGGGGCAGGGAGTTTTCGGGACCAGGTGCTCTGCTGGTGGGACAGGGCTTCCCTTGGACCCCGGGGAGAAGCTGAGCAGCCTCAGGAGATGTCACAGCCACAGTTGGTGGCCTTGCCAGGAGGCTCTTTAGCAGAAAGGTGAGGTGGCCACAGGATTATTAACAGCACCCAGTGTGCAAATTTGATTTTGCTTCTCATTGCACTCCCACAGAGTGACTGGACATGCCGGCCAGGGCAGGGACAAAGGAGAAGGTCAGTCACTGGGCTGGCAGATAGAATCATGTGTAGCTCTGAGGAGAGGTTTGGGTACCGCCGTCCCTGGCTGCATCCCGCAGCATCTCACCCTACATCAAAATCCCAGAGCACGAGCTGGAAACATGCTCCTGGGACCCAGGACACGATCCCCTTCATCCACACCCAGCCAGAAAGCAAACTTGGCCAAAGCACAACCCTTCCCTGAGCAAACTCATCTCAGGTGAGCACTCACCTGGCTCTGGGTGCCACGATGCCCTTGCAGCCGCCTGGGCAGCACCGTGCTTGCTGCAGCCCCGTTACGCAGCCGGGCATTTCGGCCTCTGCACTGAGGAGAGTGTTTCAAAAAGGGTAAGTGAGGTGCTCAGGGATATGGTTTAGCACAGGATGGGAATGGTTGGACTTGATGATCTTCAAGGTCTTTTCCAACCCTGTGATTCTGTGAATGTCGGTGACTCCCTGCACAGCAGAAGGGTGCTGAGCCTCGCGCTTCCTATCGAGCCCTCTCCAAATCTGGGTGTCGTTTCCAATTGCTTCGAGCACTTAGCCGTGCGTGGGGCATTAACCAGGGAAGGGCCTGGTTCCCTGCGTCCCGTTTGCCCCCGGGGATGCGGCGCTGGGGAGTCTGTCTGTTGAGGAGCCCGGCGACGGGGCGGGAAGGATCCTGCCGGCTCCTGCTCCGCTCCCGCTGCAGATTGAGGCGGCAGATTGCAATAACCTGGAACAAATTAGCCCTTCCATTCATCTTCATTAGCCACACGGTTTCGCCGGCTCCGAGCTGGCGCCGAGTGGGCTCCCAATATCTATGTAAATCCTCCTCTTTCCACACGCCCTCGCTCGCGGTTATTAGTGGGTACCCGAAGCAAGGGGTGCAAGCCGTGCAGGAGAGGGAACTGGTGAGGGCTGCCCGTGCCTGCACACTGCGGCGCGGAGAGCGGAGCGTGGGGGTTTGACCCTGCGATTACCGTCCCGGGCTGACGCTCAGTGCGTGCCTGCAGAGCTGCCGGGGGCTCTCGCCGCGCTGCGCTTCCCCGCGGCAGGGAGAGCGCTCGGCCCGCGCAGGCAGACCCCCGCGTCGGGACGGAGGAAGGAGCCGCCTCAGGTTCACAGGATGGGATTTCCCTTGCAAGGGGAGGGGTGAAGCCGGGCTGTGGTCCTGAGGCTGGGATGCGGGCTTAGCGGGGCTGCCTCCAGCCTTCCCCCGGCCGGGCACAGCCAGGGCTCCCAGGAAAACCTCTCCCCTTCTGCTCTGTTGGGCAGGAGGGGCAGCCGTGGCCCCCTCCTGCAGCACCCCAGCTGTGGGGAGGGGCCCCTATTAATTGCTGCTAATTCCTTATTTCACATATTGTGCCTGACAGGGGGGTTGGTTGCACGTAGCTGGTTCTATTTAAGGGATGGGGAGGGAAGACGGTGGCTTCAGCACCCAGCAGACCCCGCCAAGCGCTCCCGGGCTGAACAGCCATAGGGGCTGGCAGATAATTCAGAAACTATTTGTATGAGCTGTTTATCAAATTATTAACTGCACAGATGTTGTTTGGTTGAAGAGCAGCTGAACCTTCTCTCTGCCAGCCGCGGAGACAAAGGTCTGCGGGAATAATTGGAGATGTGCATGGAATATTAAATTAATTTACTGCTCTTAATTCTTATGCAAATCCTGACCTCTGATAGAGCCTATCAATTACCCCGCACACAGGGAAAAGAAAGGAGAACAGTTTCTTTCTTTTCTTCCCCCACCTCTTCTTTTTTTTTTCTCCCCTCCCCGTTGTTCTTCGGTTTGGGGGGTTTCAGGGTTTTTCTTTTCCCCTTTCTGAAAAGGAAACTTGGAAATATTGGGGGGAGGAAAAAAAATAAAGGGGAAGAGGGGCGAAAAAAGGCATTTGTGGGAGAAGCAAAGGACTGGGATTATTTAATTGAATCGCTGGGTTGCAGCGCTGTCCCCTGGGAGCCCGGCCAGAGTTTTTAAAGTGGGGGGAGGTCTGGGAGCGGGGGCCAGGCTGAAATTGGGGGAGATGGAGGTGGGGGCCAGGCCGAAATTAAAAGGAGGCTGAGATAGCTCCACAGGCTCGGTCGGAGGTGGCCAGTCCACGCGCATCTCGGGTGGGCTTTGGTGGGGAGGAAGGAAGGGACACCCATCTCTGCGGGGTCCAGCCGCGCTTCGTGCCCCTGGGAGCGTGTCCGATCCCACCGGTAATTAAGGGTGAAGAAGAAAGGCAGTTTGTTGTCGAGTCTATTGAGGGGTCCCAGGTAAAATGAAGGACGGTTTAATTGGTCCTCGTTAAAAAGAGCTATTTTTCTAATACGGAGAAAAGGCCTCGTCTCGGGCACTGTGTTTAATTGGGGTTGTGTATGCGCTGTTTAGCCAATGCTTAAAAAAGCCTCCGGGCCTTATTCTTTCATCATATTTTCTAATAAGGATAAATAAATAGGATGAATAATGCGATCGGTCTATCCCCCGACCTCTGAGAGACCTCAGCAGCGAAATGATGTTTCGGGCTCCTTTCGTCACAGCCAATATGCAGTGCCTTTCAGCTCTCCGCGCCCCAAACAAAAGCCATACAACAATATCAATTAATCATGCAGCAGGCAAACAAGGAGATTTATTCCACTACAAATAGCCTCACAGAGAGATGCTGAATGGGCTTGATTAGCATGAGAAAAGAGGAGCAAAACTCCACAGTTCAACAGCTAAAGAGCAATTTGATGGGGCTGGGATTGGGAAATTACTTGATTAGTGTCTGTCGGAGGAGAACACGATTAGGACGCGGGTCCCAGCCCCGCCGCGGGGCCGGGGGGCGGCCTGGGCCGGGGGATAAAAACCAGGGGAAATACAAAGATGGGTCGTGTGTGTGTGTGTCCCCCCTTATTATTATTACTATTCCTATTATTATTGTTATTCCTATTATTATTGTTATTTCCCCCGTAAATCCCGGGAAGCGCCGGGAGACCCCGCTCCCCTCCCACGCAGCCCATTCGGGTAATTTCATTTATCCCGCAAATCTAATTAGTAATCCGCGGATGACATTAATACCGATATAATGAAGCCTGTGATGATGGCCAGATTAGCAGCCGCGGACAGACAGCCTTCAAGGCACACGGGCTTGCTTTTGGGGGGGGCGAGAAGAGAGAAAAAGAAGACCAGAGCCCGCGCAGGTCGGGCTTAGCGGTTCTAAACGCCGATTAAGGGAGCCGGCGCTTTGCTGAGCCCTGCCTGCCCGCCAGCCCCGGGCTCCGGCCGCCCTCGTCCCGACTTACTCCCGGTTCTCCTGATACTGTTCTGCAAAGGAGAAGGATGGGGAGGTGTGGGGAGAAAGGAGCGGGGGGGAAGAAGCCAGAGCCAAAAGAGTCGCTCTGCAATTTATTCCAATGGGTGGCTTTTAAGAAGCTGGCAATTTGAGACGGCTGGGTATTATTTAGTGCGATATGAAATCAAATGATCCTATTTCTCAAATAACAGTGTCTGGGAGGAGAAGTGAATGCTCTGAAAAGGTAATTGTCTCCCGATGATATTTCCATTATACCCCAATCCTGGCCTAAACGCTCCCAAGTGCCGGGCTGAAATCGATCCGGGGAGGAAGGACGGGCTCCCCCCGCCCCGCGCCGGCCGCATCCCGGGACGGAATGAGGGGGGTCCAGAGGCCGGAGCTGGGATGGGAGCGAGGATCCCCAACGCTAATGCCCCAAAGCGGGGGAGCTTTGGCAAAATCAGGTACCAGCAGCGCTCCTGGCAGTGTTACCACCGCTCTTTTTCCCTGCCCCGGCGGGGCCGGAGGGAGCAGCCCGGGGCCGGTGCTCACCCGTCCTACCGGCGGCATCTCGGGGCGGAGGAGCCGCCGCGCCGGAGCCGAGGTAAGGAGCGCGGCGGGGGCCAGCCGGGGGGGCCGGGGCGGGAGAAGCCCCCTGAGCAGCATCTGCCCTGGAGACCCAGCCCCTTCCCTCCGGCGGAATCTCCCGGCCGCCGGTTTGCTTGGAGGAGCGGGGTGAGCTGGGGCGGCTGCGGATGATGGGGGGGGTGGGGGGTGCGAGCATCCCGGGCTGCCGCCTGCGGGGATGCTCGGGGACCCCGGGAGCCGCGATCCCACCTCCTCGCCTCTCTGTAGCCGCTGCCGCAGCCTCTGGGGTGGGCTTGGGGAGAGGAAAGTCGCTCCCTTCCCGTCCGGCTTCCAAACACCCCGCTTCTCCGGCGGTGCCCGCAGCCGCGGGGCAGGGCTGGGAGCGCCGGGCCCCCGCAGCCCCGCGGCCGCGCTCCCGACCCGCCGCCGGCTCGCAGAACCCGCTGCCCCCGGTTACCCACAGCTCTTGCCGGCCGAGCCGCGGGGATCAGCCCAAACAGGCGCGGCGCTGGGTGCCGGGATGCTGCGGCACCTTCCCTGGGGGGATCGCCCCGGTTTCCCGGCGGGGAGCGCGGAACGCGGTCCCTTCGCCCGCGGCGCCCAACTCATACCGCCGCCGGAATTAAATCGCTCGAGGGAAACGACGGGGGAAATAGAAAGAGGAAAGGAGGCGGAAAACGCGGGGGGAGGAGAGGCAAAGCAAGAGGCACCTACCTGAGCCCGCTCCCGGGGCCGGAGCATCCCCGGCGCGGCGGCTGGCGGCGGGGCTGCAAGGCTGCTGGCTGCCCTACCCCGGGGATGGGGGCGAGGGGCGAGCAGCAGCTCCTGCGGCAGCTCCCAAAAGCGCACCGGCGCCGTCCCGCGCCGCTCCCCGGCTCTGTCGGTGCCGCTTCTTTTTTCCTCTTTTCTCGTGTTTCGGTTCTTTTCGCCCTTCTCTTTCTTTCCTCTCGAAGCCCTTTCAGCCAGGCTGCCGGCGGGGGTGGGGGGGCTCGGCGGGGCGCGGAGCGGCGAGCCCCGATCTCGCCCCGGCCTGGGGCTAATTGCCTGGGGCTAATTGCCGTGTAATTGCCGCGAGGGCCGGGCTGGCGGCGCCGGGCCCTCCGGGGCGCAGCGGAGAAATGCGCCTGGGGGGGGAACGAAGGGGAAAATACCGAGGCGAGAGGAGAGTGTGTTCATCGAGCAAGAATAAAGGCTCGCTCGGTAACAACTTTGCTGGGCGGCTGCGATTATCTCGCTGCTCGGGAGGGGGGTGGGCAAGAAGTTGCCGTCCCATAGGTAGCACCAGAAGTTAGCCGGGGGGGCAGCTGGAGGCTCCACTGTCCCCCCCGGCCCCCCCCACGGCCTGGCTCTCTCCTAATGGAAACGGGGCACCCTTCAGGTCCCCCACCCAGCTGCGAGGGGTGGGCTGTGGGGGTGTGTGTGTGTCTCAGCCCCATCCCTGTCAGTCAGCCGGACCTTTGCTGGTCGCAGATCCCACCTGCTTACCCGGCTGACGTGGGGGTTTCCTCCAAAGTACCCACCAAACGCGTTTTGGAGCCCTGTCAGGATATTTTCCAGCTCTTCTCAAGCCCTTTTTGTTAGCCTCGAGTCCCTCTGTACATTTGGCAGGGTTATTTACCCTTGCATCCCCTAAAGGCAGCGCAGAGGGCAAGGCCCAGCGCTCCCAGCAGCCGCAGGGTAATTAACTGAAGGGTCGTAGGCTCCTTCTCCTGCTCTGCAAGGGAACGGCTGGCTTGTGCATGAGGATCCCTCCCTCCATCACCAGAACAACCTCCTCCTGCACAGGACAGAGGGGAGGATGGTCCCTGGGTCACAGGAGAGCCAGTGCATGGAGGTTTGGGAGGGGGGGTGAGATGCTGGCCTGCGGGGCAGCAGGGGATGCGGGGAAGCGGTGTGCGGCTGTCAGCCCGTGTCAAGTCTGGCCTGGCCCCGCAGCTGAGGAACGAGCCAGCTTCCCCAGCACCTCCCTCCAGCCCCAAACCTCGGGCAGGAGTGAAAATAAACCAGAGACAGCACCTAAACAGTGCCTGGCCATCAGTTCAGGTTCACTGCAGCTCTGGCGCGGGGAAGGCAGTTATTTTCCATGCAGGGTGTTTGCTGCCTCTGAAGGGTCACTGAGGACTTGTGAGCATTGTGCTGGAGTGATGAGGGCTTTCCCAGAGCTTAAGTATTTTGGTTGGTGGCAGGGAGGGATTCCCCAGAGCCCCCATGTCTGTGGATGCCTGCCTGAAGAGCAGCACCCCTCTCCCCAAAGAGCGGGAACCTGCGAGGCTCGCCCCAGTGCTCCCCTTTGCTTCCAGCCCTTGCAGCACTTGTTGAACCCGATGCCAAGTGCACCGAGTGCCTGACAATTAGGAAACAAACAAATACCCTGTGAGGCAATTTTGAGCAGGATGGGGTAACAGGCAGATTAGCTTATTGATGTCGTTATCACACAGAATATTATTCATACTTGTGACACTGCTGCTGCGTGGCAGCCGTCCCCTGCTCAGAAAACGTCGTATTGTCTCACCGTGCAAAAGGCTTCATTAATCAAAACAGACGATAGGCCAGGCACTCTCCCTCCCAGGCTGGGGCTGGGGGCTTGCAGGGCTTCACCTTGTCTGCACGCCTTGTCCCTGTCAGTGCAGGGAGCGGCTCTGCAGCGCGGCTCTGTCTGGCGTGGGGCTGAGGGAAGCCTTCCCTAATTCGCCTGGAAGAACTTCCCAGTTGTGTTTTCCCTTTAGCTTTTCAGGACGTGGAGAAGCACGAACTTTCTCAGGGCTTCGGGGGGTGCATGAGGTCAGTCTGCTCGTTTGTTGGGATACTGATGAAGGAGCCTGACTGATAGAAGAGCTCTGCCCTTTAAAGCAGCAGCATGGAGAGAGGGAGCCAGCCACCTGAGGCTGCACTGCCTGCCTGGTGCGTTGGAGCTGCTGAACAGAGACAGGGACATGGGAATCACGCTGCTCTGAGGCCGTGGATCTCCTGAAAGAGGATCCTGCAAAGCCAGGGCATGCTCAGCTGGGTGCAAAGGACTGCACATAGAAGGCAAGGAGGGACTCTTGGGTGGCTAGGAAATGTTTGGGTGCAGAATCCACACTTTGCCTCTGATGGGTACCTATTTGTGAGCCGTCACCTTCTTCCTGCTTGCTTTTTGGCTACCTCAGGCCTGACAGAGCCAGCCCACAGCCTGTCCTACACGGAAACACACTGTCAGAAGCATGTCGGATAGAGGGACGGAAAGGAAGGCAGGGGTTGTGCAGGGTGTGCTGGAGTGGGCAGCAGCAGGGAAGGCAGGAATTGAGTGCTGTGAGAGGCCTCGTGCAAATTCAGCCTCTTGTCTCGCAGATCAGGAAGCCTAAATTCAGTTCTCCTTTCTCCAGGGGCAGGGAAACTCCCCAAAGTCAACCTCCTCTTTCCTCTTCAGACTACACCTTGGGAACAGAAGTGACTGCACCTTCCTGGGAAAGCAGAGAGACCCGAAATCTCCCAGCCATCCTCTCCAGACCCTTGGCCTTGGAAAAGCCTGAGTCAGGTCCTGCCTGATCCCTTCCAGTCTTGGGGCCTTGTGTACTGCCTTGGAGGCTCCAAAAGCACTCAGAGACAACAGGAGAGGAGGGACACTGCCCAGGAACCAGCCTCTACACTGCTCCTCTCCCTGTGCCACGGCATTTCCATCGCTCCTTAACAACACAGCTGTAAACAGCAGTGTGTGCCCCTATCTGAATTATCCAGGATTAATGCAGACATTCATTGTCAGCGACGTGCCTGGAGACTTCTCGATTGTTTCAGCAGGCTTTGGATGAGGCCCTCACGCTCTCAATAGAGATTGTATAGTTCTAAATGCTGCAGTCCTGTTCCTGGGGGCTTTATTGAACCATAGTTCAAGACGGTTGGCTTCTGTGTCCACAAGCTCTTGCTGGAGGAGCTCGCTTCACCTGTCCAGTTGGCAGCAAAGCCCACCTCATTCCATGAGACAGCGTGCTTCCCACTTGTGCATCAGAAACCGGTAGCCATTGGTTCTGAGGAGCTGTAGCATTCAGTAAAGGCACTTTGTTGCATTTAAATTTATTAAAATGTAAACATTAAATTCAAGACGTTAATTACTGTTCCCGTGCACTGACACCGACGGTCGGAAATGGATCCGCACAACTGCTCTGCTGAGATATGTTCACTGGTGCTGTTTGCTCTTTGATTGCTAATGTATTACTAGTGCTCTTCATTTGGGCCTTGATTCATTAGCAGAAAGACTTATATGGGCATTATGTAAATGCTTTTGTATGTTCTTTCACGCAGCTCCCTATCTAGCTGGATGTGAAGGCAAGTGTTTCCAGAGCAGCCCTGGCTCGCAGGCAAGCCCAGCCACAGGTACAGTCACTCTCAGCAGCCAAACAAGCACCAAGCAAAGCTCAGCTAAAGCCAGAGAGAGCCTTCAGTGTGTGAAAGCTCGTCATTATCATTACAGCAGCGGTGTGGGGGGGTTATGCAGAGGCTGGGGGGGTGGGCTCTGTCCCAGGGCACCCTGCTTGAGGGTGTGGGCATTTTCTGCTTTATATGGAGTTTCCTCTTGTTCTGGGACCAAGTGGCATCCCCTCCATCTCCCGGCGTTAGTCCAGAGGCCATGGCAGGCAGTCTGCAGCAGGTACGTATCTGTCACCCAGGAAGAGCAGCAAGCCCCAGGACAGTGCTCTCCTACAGACACAGGCCTGGGCCAGCGACGGGGGGAGGCCGAGGGATGGGCAGACACACCGTCTGTAGCGCCTGGGGAGAAGAACCACAGAGCAGGTAAGGGATACACAGGGCAGGAAAAGCATATATCCCAGGTCTTTGGCAAGATCCCGACAGAAAAGGCTGGAATGCAAGATGATTATTCCCCTTGGGTATTTCTAGGTGTGCCTCCGAGTCCTGACTCACATGTTCCCCAGGCAGCGGCTCCTTCCACGGATGCAGCATCAGGCTGGGGCAGCCCCTTGCACAGCACTGCAGGGCCCCTCAGGCTCTGTGGCGGGGAAGGTGCCCTGAGGGAGTGATGTCCTGGAATACAGGCACACCTGGGCAGGCTCTCACCCCCCTTGTTTCCCCCTCTCTCCTTTCTCTTCCCTTCCCCTGGTCCCTTCCCCTCCCGCAGGTGAGCAGGCTGTGGCCAGGCGTCCGTAGCAGTGAGGCGAATTCTGCACCTTCTGGGGTGCTGCCACGTCTCCAGAGGTAAGAGGGATGCTAGATGCACACACAGCTTCCTCCCTGGATGAGCTGTGTGGAGCTGTTAGGATCAGTGCACATCCATCCCTGCATTAGACGCAAGAGATGCTTTTGCTGGGCATCTACCAGGGAAAAACCACCCCAGTTCCACTCAAAGTGTGTTTAATAAGGCAGGAGGAGGCAGGTTTCTTTGGCAGTTTTACAGCTCTACCAGATTTCATTGAAATTCAATTAAAACAGTCTAAAAGAAGTGTTATGTACTGAAGGGAGAACACAAACAAAGCGCTCCTCTCCGGGCTGGGCTACGACCTTAGTTATCCAGCCTGTGAGTAATAAGATTACTCTTGAGTCAGTGATGAGTCAGGAAAGGGCAGGCTGTGGTGGAGCTGTGGGGAGAAAAATGCCCAGCTTTGGGAATGCAGGCGAGTGGAGGCCTGGATGTCCCTGGGCTCATGTGGAGGTGGGAGGTCTGCGTGACGTGCCTCTGCTTTCGACAGGCGGAGCAGCACGTCTGGGATTAGGAGTGTGTTTTATGCAGATTCCATAATAAAAGGCTCCCAAACCTGCAAATTCTTCGCATGTGTGTTTGCTTGAGTAGCTCAGCTCTTGCCCAGCTAAAGCCTTCTGCCTCTTATGGAGCTGTTTCTTCACAGCCAGGTGGCAGCTCGGGAGGTTCCAGTGGCAGGAGCTGGTCTGGGAGCTGCTCAGTACTGTTACATCAACTCAGCCACGCTTTCTACTTCGCATTTAAATTTGCTTCATCCAAGTTTGAGGCTGGGAGTGTTGGAAAACACTCGGGTCGCTGTCACACGACACTGGGACCCAGCAGAGGCACCCCAACCTACCCGCAGGACCCCAGAAGCTCATCCTGGAGCCTCCTGAGCCCGCTGGTGCCAGCACGTGGCTCAAGCCGTGTCCTCAGCCGTGCTGTCACCCACTCGCAGCTACAACTGGCGCTTTCATGTGGCAGTTGCTGGACAGGAGCTCTAATGAGGGGTAATTATGATGATCATCTCGTACTAATTGTGTACTGATTGCTGTTGTAATTACGCCCGAGCATTTCATAACTACCTGCAATTTTGTCTATTGATGTAGCATTTCTTCCCCTTAAATTCAAATACCCTCGTGGTATTTGAACTTCCTTTATTGGGGCCCTGGAATTTAAGCGCTAATTTGGCAACTTCCTTTCAAAGGGATCTGAGCTTTTATCTGGAAAATAATAATTAAAAGAAATTAACGTGTTTTTCTTCTCAACTCCCGTTTCCCAGCTGGAGATGGTGAGGTGGGCTCAGTCAGGGCTGATCACAGAATCTCTAAGGTTGGAAGAGGCCTTTAAGATCACTGAGTCCAACCTCAGCCTAACCCTGCCCAGCCCACCTCCAGACCACGTCCCCAAGCACAGCACCCACCTGCCTTTTAAATCCCCCAGGGATGGTGACTCCACCACCTCCCTGTGCAGCCAGTTCCAATGCCCGACAACCCTGTCAGTACAGAAATTCTTGCTGATATCCAACCTGAATCTCCCCTGGGGCAGTTTTAAGCCATTCCCTCTCATCCTGTCACTTGTCACCTGAGAGAAGAGACTGGCATCTCTGCACCAGCCTTGCAGGGAGCTGCAGAGAGCGGCAAGGTCTCCCCTCAGCCTCCTTTTCTCAAGGCTAAAGAGCCCCAGCTCCCTCAGCCGCTCCTGGTGCTCAGGCCCTTCACCGCCCTGCCCTGGACACCCACGCTGGCTCTGGGTGCTGTGGCTGCTTTCACCCACCCGCAGATCTGGGTGGGGGCCATGGAGGAGCTCTGCCAGCTGGGCGGAGCGGTGGTCCGGAGGAGCGGGCACGGGGCAGTGCGCTGAGGTGTAACGTCCCGGTTATTTACTCCCCTGAAGGGCGCCGTGAGCTGGGTGTAACGAGCGGGGGCCGCTGGGAGGCTCCTGGTCACCGCTGGACCCCGGGCCCCAGCGCCTCGCGAAGCCCGTCCCTTCTCCAGGGGCACCGAGACGACCCCTCACCCCAGCAAAGCGGGGCCAGCCCCCCGCAGCGCCAGCCCGGCGGCTCGGCGGGGCACCGCGGGCACCCGGACGGGCGGGGTGACGGCGCTGCACGGGCAGAGGCGCCAACAGCGGGAACGCTCCCAGCGCCAGCGGCCCCCGAGAGCGGGGACACCTCTCGGAGCCTCCGGCGCCAGCCTGCAGGGCCCGCCCGCGCCCTGTGCTGTGCTCCGGGCGCCCCCCGGCCGGCCCCGGGCCCGGGATGCGGGCGACCCGACCTGAGGGGAGCCACCGCTGGCCCCCGCCCCGTCGCCATGGCAGCGAGCGGGGCCAGGGACTTCCGGGGCGGGGCCGGCGCGGTGCACGGCGGGACCCGTCGCTTTGGCCACCGGCGTAAACAGGGCGGCGTGCGAGGGCTCTGCCCCGGGAGGGCTCTGTCCCGGCCCGGCCCGCCCCGGCACGGCTGCCTCCCGCGCCGCCTCCGCGACAGGTGAGGAGACCGCACGGCACCCGCCGCCGGGACCCGGCCCGCTCGCCAGGCCCCGCGGGCCTCAGGTTGGGCCTCGCCCCTTCTCATCCCGGCCGGGCTCCGCCGCCGCGAAGGGGCCGGGAGGGGCGGCGTTCTCGCCGGTGCAGCCGTGCGCTCGGGGCGGCTCCCGGGTCTCTGCCCCGAGAGGGACGCGGGTGCCGACAGCTGAGGCGGGGGAGGAGGGCCCGGCTCCCCGCGGCGCCGCTGGTGGGGCGGGGGTCATGGCGCGGGGCCCTCGGGACGCCTCTGCCCCGTCCCGGTCGTGTTCCGCTGGTCACGGCGGGGCTGCGGGACCCCGGCTGGTCGTGACGCCGGACGCGGTGCTTTCGGCTGTGCCGCCGGCGGAGCGCCTGCTCACCCTGAGAGCCCTCGGCCTGTCCGTGCGCGGCCGGGCCCTTCCCCGGCCCCTCGCAGCGCTACCTGTTGCTGCAGGCGGGCGAGCGGTACAGGCGCTGCTGTTGCGGACCTGGCTCCGAGATCGCACGGGTGTTCCTCTAGCAGGCGTGTCTTTAGTGCTTAAAAAGTTACTGCAGGCGTTGGGGTGTGCGGGGAGCACTCAGGTGGTGCCACACGCTTTCTGTGGGGCCTTGGCCCGAGGGTCGCTGCCCCGTTCCTCTGAACCCGTGCCCAATCTGCCACGCTCCAGCCTGATACTCACTGCAGTAGCCGCAGGAGTTGGTGTCAGCACGGGGGGTTTGAGGCCAGAGGGCCTGTCCAGATTGTTTGTGGCATGCTGCTCTGTTTTAAGCAGTACCTGCTTGCTGTCTGATCCAGAAGCCTCTGGTTTCTGAGCCTCGCCTGAGCATCTCCAGCATACAGTGTTAGGAGGCAGGGCTTTGGTATCTCCTGGCCTGGGAGAGCGCTGGCAAACAGAGTGGGATTAACCTGCCCTTTAAAAGACTGGCTATCAGTATACAAAGTATACTTGTATTTGGAAGTTAAAGGTGGGGGTCCTGGGTAGGGAAGGCTCTTTATTTTCTGACGCTGCTATTCAGATAAAGAGGGCAGATTAAAGTCTGGCTGTTCTAGGCCACATCCTGCTTTAACCTCTTTGTGTGCAGACATCCCTTGGGTTAGGCATAGAGATGTCTCATGCTTCCTGAGAGCGTGGTCTGTGTGAAGTTTTGTTGCCTCCTTTGTAGCTTCTCTGTTGTCAGAGCTGGGGCTGAGCTTGCGCTGCACAGATGGGGTACCCCTTTCCAGCTCCACAGGACTCTCTGGGAACGTAGCACGTGCCAGACAGCAGCTCCTCCAACTCATTCAGTTGCACCAGAAGGTTCAGGAGGTACGTGGGGAAGGGGAATTACAGGCAGACAGACAGACAAGCTGTGATTCCTTTGGAGACCTGGCTTAACAGGTCCTCTGATAACAAATAGGCCTTTTCTGCCTGGCATGCTCCTGTTGTGCACACTTCAGAGCATAAAAGATGTGTTTGCACTTGGTGGTGTCAGCAGCCAAGGAGTGATTCTTGGTTTTGTTTTCAGTGCTGGCCCACAAGTTGTGTGCTGCTGTAGCCTCTGGGAATGACGCTGCAGGGGTGGCTGCCTCTTCAGAGCTTCACAAAGCCATGCCTTTCACCCAGACAGCTCCAAAGTGTGAAAAATGCCAACTGCTGCCGGATCACTGGAGCCTTTCAGCTTTGGAGTTCTGCACTGGTCTAACTTCAAGCCTCCTGCTCTGAGACCTGAAGTGCCCGACAGCCGTTTCCCCCCCGACCGCAGCCCTGCCTTCAGCTCTCCCTGTGCTGGAGCAAACAATGAGCCGCCGCTCATGAGCCGTGTGTGCAAGAGCCTGCATGTGCTGAGGAAGCTGCTGCTTGGCTCCGGCCCCGCCTGGCCCTGTGAGCTAGAAGGGAGCTCCCAGGAATATTTCTTTCCCACCTGTTCTCATAAATCCCTTTTTTTCCTTAAATACCTGAAGTTCTGAGGTGCTTGAGAAATTAGCCACCAGATATTGAGCTCCTGATAAGCAGTCAGTGTGGACTGCCTTGAGACTTGTGCAAAAAGCCCTCATTGCTGTACCTTGACTTACATGTTAGGCTTGACTGGCCATGGTTTATTTCCTAAGGCTGGTACATTGTCCAGCCTAAATGTCAAAATCACTGCACGTGGGTTAGGGGGTGTCTGTGTTGCATTGTGTGCAGAAGCTGGGGAGGGTTGGGCTTAGGGAGGGTTAGGCTTAGGGAGGGTTAGGCTTAAGGTGTCTGAGACAAGTGAAACAGGGCAGTTTGCCCTCTGGGTCTTACGCAGGCCTGACCTTGCTGCAGTCACTCAGCACCTCGCCTTGGGTGGCTGCTGGTGAGAAGGGCAGCATCTGATGGTGCCAGTGATGAGGGAACTGGATTTGGTGGCTGAGTGCTGTACCCGACGCTGGGGCTGCCTTGGCTCTCAGCTTTGCATTTCGGGCAGGGGACAGGTGCTCTGTGCTAAGGCTGACTTGCAGTAAGCCTGTACAGTACTGAAATGCCCTGAGCAGAGAATGTAAACCACGTAGGATTATTACTTCTGGAAAAATCTGCTGGTTCCAGTTGTGTGAAGAAGATGGTGCTAAACATCCCCCCACACACCCCTGCCAACTCGCTCAGGGGACCGGTGCAGTTGGCTCAGGCTCGGGCAGGCTCTGCCAGGCTGCTAAGGCAGATGCAGCTCCGTCCTCAACAGGACTTAATGCCAGATGGGAGCAGAAAAACAAGGGTAAAAACAACGTCCCTTACTCTCATGGGAAGATTGCGTTGTGCCCGAGTGTTGTGCCGTTTGCTGTGTACTTATCTCACCGGGGTATCGTGGCAGTAGTACTGTGATTCCTCCCCCACGGGCGTGGAACTGAAGCACAAAGAGCCTGAGGGCTGGTACCTCAAACACTACCCAGGCGCCTCAGCCCCGCTGGTTTAAATGGGAGGGGAGCGATCAAATACCACTGCAGATCGATGCCTGCTGAAGCGCCAGAGATTACAGAGCTGCTGGCTGGCCGGCCAGGGAAGTTAACTCTGCTCTCAAATCCCACGCTAACACACGTTGTCTGTGGGCTGAAGATTCGGGGGTGTTTGAAAATGAGCCACCTGGATCTTTACAAAGTTCTGGAGCATGCTATTTTTTACCCATTTGAGAAAAAAAAGTTGATAGCTGACTGTTTGCACCACATTAACCTAATGCAAAGCTTTTCAGGCAGAGATTTTCCTTGTTAAAAAAGGAGGTGGTGGTGCTCTGGAGTGGCCAGAGTGGTGCCTGGGCTCCTTCAAGCCTTGCTTCTGTCACAGGCACGAAGGAAACATGTAGGAAGCCAGCAAGCAAACCTACAGTGAGGTCTGGGTAGCCTCCAGCTCTGTGTGTGGGCAGAGCTGCGTGCCAAAACACCACGAGCTCTGTGGTCACCCTGCTGGGCACCTGTGCCGATGATACACAGGTGCTGAGAGGCCCTTACCGGAGGGGTTTTGTACTGCTTTGAGGAGACCTTGCTCATACATCCGTGTTCTGCTTCACCAGCTGAGCCACAGCCCGGTGAAGGGGCTGCTGGAAAGGCAGGGGTCTTTCAGGGGCTGAGGAGTGTGATGTGCCACCTGTGGTACTGGAGAGGGAGGAATGGGATTGGAGCCCGTGGCCGCTCGCATCCCTCGGCTTTTACATCCATCAGGATATCAGTGTTCCTCATTGAGTCATGAAAATTACTTCTAGAAGTGTAAAAACAAGATCTTGAAATCTGCTTTTGCTTAGCTGTCCATCATGTAAGAGGAAATTGAAAGGATGAGATCCCAGATGAAGCGTGGCTTTTAAATTGCATACATGACATGAAAGCCTAATCTTGTTTCAGACGGTGGCAGGATCAGATGGGTAAAATGGATGCCTTGATCTCTCTGCCTGAGAGGCAGAAAGGGGCTTTTCCTTCCCTGTGCAGGGCAGCTGTGTGTGGCTGGGACACGGGCACATCTCTAGGGAACACACGAATCAGCAGATAAGCGTGCCTGGCCGTGGGGTGTGTGCCATCCCTCTGCCCAGCCTGCTCACACCTGCACAGCCTGCCTGGCCTGTGTTTGATACGCAGCTTGGGGTACTTGCTCTGGTTGCTGCAGGGTTTGTAACCTGAATCTCCTGGCAGCCTCTGTCCCATCCATTGGTTATTTTATTTGTTTCCCTCACAGAGTGGTACAACTTGGAATTACTCACTTCTCTTCCTGAAAACAGATTCAAACAGATCTTGGGTGAGGGATGGAGTTGGTTCTGAAGTGGTCTGATGGTCCCCGTGGGGCTGTACCCTTGCCTTGCTTTTGGCAGACACAGCTGTTTCACAACTATAAATGTATTCAATGGTGAATTCCACCTCTTGTTCCCCTGGAGTAGGTCCTGGCAGGTGGCACTCACGTATCTCTGGATGTACTTGGCTTTGGTGCCAAAGTGTGGAATAGAATCATAGAATCCCAGACTGGTCTGGGTTGGGAGGGACCCCAAGGGTCACAGAGCTCCAACCCCCTGCCACAGGCAGGGCCACCAACCTCCAGGCCTGGAGCTACACAAGGTTGCCCAGGGCCCCATCCAACCTGGCCTTGAACACCCCCAGGGATGGGGCACCCACCCCCTCTCTGGGCAGCCTGTTCCAGCCCCTCACCACTCTCTCTGCACAGAACTTCCCCCCAATCTCTCCTCTCACCCTTCCCTCCTCCAGCTTCACTCCATCCCCCTTGTCCTGCCAGGCTCTGCCCTTGAACAAGCTGATTCCCCTCCTGTTCCTCTGCTCCCTTCAGGGACTGGAAGGCTGCAATGAGGTCCCCCCACAGTCTTCTCTTTTCCAGGCTGACCCAGCCCAGCTCCTTGGGGTCCCCCCACAGCTTTGTCTTCTCCAGGCTGACCCAGCCCAGCTCCCTGGGGTCCCCCCACAGCTTTGTCTTCTCCAGGCTGACCCAGCCCAGCTCCTTGGGGTCCCCCCACAGCTTTGTCTTCTCCAGGCTGACCCAGCCCAGCTCCTTGGGTTGTTTCTGCACTGTTGATTTGTTGTAAGTTGCATGTACAGAAGGGATCTTTGGTGAGCCTCGTGTGGGTATGTAGGTACCCCAGCACCCTTTCCCTGTCAAACAGCCTAGCTCATGTCCCAGGGAGGAACAGAGGAGTAAAAGCTTTGGGGTGCTGGTTGGGTATTTTGTGATAAGCTTGGCTGTGAGGCTTCCCACCTCTCTGCTCTGGAAAGGCCATCCTCTGTAAAAACACTTGCTTTCTTGCATTGTGAGAGTTTAAATTGTGAGAGAGTTTTATCTTACCCTCTGGTTTGTTTTCTTCCAGTGAAACCAAAAGACTCAGAGCAAGCTGATGGAGTGTGGAGAACCTGATGCACACCTGTAAGCATACTTCAGAGCTGCTTATGGCTTACTTTATTTTAGCTGCACAGACTGGGGTATTGTGGAGTGCTCTTAGAATGTTACCTCAAAGTACATGTTTATATTCATGTCAAGTAAGAGATTTGTGTCTCGTGTTATTGATTAATTAATTCCAGCAATAAAATAACCACCTTATTAATATGGAAATGTTATTGTAGCACTTACTGCTAAGGTGCAAGTTGGTTTTATGCAGCTGTCCCAAAATGCCTGGTAGCACAGTTTGTGCTAGGAAGTCCCAGTGTCTTAGCAAGTCAGAAAGTTTTAGGGAGTCCTGGAGGATGCTCTAGGTTCTGGCCCCGCTTCTTGGGCTGTTTCTGCACTGTTGATTTGTTGTAAGTAGCATATACAGGCTGTACAAACACCCCAAACATTTAAACCACAGACCAAAAAACCCCAACCGACACCAACAGAAGTGGGATGGAAAGTCTCATCCTGTGTTCCTGCCCTGAAGTGTGTTTTGTAAAGCTTGTAGAGGTGACTGTTCTGTCTTGGCTCAAGGCACTGAGGGCTAGGTGCAAGCACAGCCAACCCTTAGGTTCCCCTCTTCTGAGAGAGGGCCTTTAGTTTTGAAAATGGAGGTGTAAATTGAAGAAAAAACACCTGAACAGGTGGGGAAGCATCATGTGTACTTTGTTTTCTGTTTGTATTCAGTTTATTTTAACCAAGCAGGGTTCGAGCTGCAGTTCCTCTGGAAGCATGGGCAGGCTGGGGAATTTGGGTTGTGATTTTAGGCAGCCTGAGACCAAAAGATGCTCCTGAGTGCCCTGGTTCACGGTTTCCCTTTGTGGGCACTAACCCTTGCCTGGCTGCCCTGTAATCAGATCAGCAAATAGGGCTGCCTGGAAGTGAATCCTCCTGGGTTTCTTTGGGTGGCTGAGAACTGGTTTGGATGGGTTTTCAGCTGGATTACTGGTGGCCTAGTTTGCCATGTGGCCACACAGCAGATAGTACTGGCGTGAAACAGCCAGGCTTGGAGTGAGAGGCCCCTTTTGGTGTCGGTGTGGATTTGGGTTGGCTTAGAGCTGCTGTGAAACCACAGCCTTAGTGTCACAACTTGTATGACTTGCAGGGCATGTTACCCCCATTACAGTTCTCATTTAATGCTCTGTAGGTGTGTAAAACGAGTTTACAAGCAGCTTTTTAATACACTTATGCTTTTGAACACCAAACCTGCTGCTTAAATCTGAAACTTCTCAGCAGCCATCCTGTCAGATGTCTAACGCAGCTTTGGATGGCTGTGCAGAAGGATGTGCCTGCTCCTTTTGGGAGGGATGGGGGCAGCTCTTAGGGAAGCGCTAGTGCCTGTGTGTCTGCAGTGGAGTGGTTGCAATAGAAGTGTTTGTTTTAATTCCATCCTCTTTAAGTACGGTTTCATTTTCCCCTGTAGAATGAAAATAAAGTACATGAAGCTGAAAAAATACTTGAAAGAAGTAGATGAACGACAAAAAAGAGCTCTTCTGAGAAACCAGACCCTTCGAAAGGAATTGGACCGGCTGGAGGCTCGCGTGAAGGCTTCAGGCTCAGAGATGGTTCAGAAGATGGAAGTATCTTTCTATAAGACTTGATATGTTAGTGTTTACCACTGTACCAGGATTGCTAAATGGGTTTTGGCTGAGTATTATGCACGTCAAGGCTTCAGACGTTAGTGAAGCCTCCTACATGTGGGAGTGGGTGAAGTGGTAGTGTTTGGGAATTTGAAATGAGCCCCAGCTCTGCTGGTATCTGGTGTGATGGACCCCGCTGTGGCTGCAGAGGGGGTCAGCAGCACGGCACAGAACTCCAGTGAAGGGCCCTGTGCTTCTGGGTCTCCTGGAAGAGAGCGAGAGCTGAGAGCAGGAGAGAGCTGGTCATGGTCATCTGTTTGGGGTGTTGGTGATAAAGTGATCACCCAGCAGTGTCTAGGTTAGGACAGAAAGACTTGAGTTGTGATATTTTGATGGAGACTTTGTTATAAAACTGTATCTCAGTGAGGTTTCTCTTGCTTCAAAGTTTAGTGCTTTTAATTTTGCTGCTGTGAACACCCTAAATGGCCATCGGTAGCCTTGCCTCTGCTGATTGCCCTGTCGTCAGCAGCAGGGCAAGTGTAGGAGTGAATAGCTTCTGTAAAACAGGTCCTTGTGTTTGGACTAGCTGGGCTAAAGCTGAGCTAAAATGAGGTCATGCTTTGTTGTATTACTAGTCAACTGGCAAGAGGAAAACCTGCCTCCTCCAGTGTCCTGTTGCATCGCTCTGGATCTCTGCTTTTGGTAATGTTTTTGCATGTGCTCAGAGGTTTGAATCAGGCACTTTCAGAGTTGGAACTTTGGGACTTTCCTCCTGGGCAGGCAAAGCTGAGCACAGGGAGTGTTTAATCACCTTGTAGTCCTGCATCAGAACTGACAGGGTAGGAGCACAGTAGAGCCGGATGACTCCTCTAACGGAGCCCATACCCAACAGAATACACTTCTTGCTGCCTTTGAGGCACCTGTGTTACCAGGGATAACCACAATCTCCATCTGTAGCCTCGGCTGCTGTCAGCTCAGGTCTGGTTTGTGAGAGGGGCTGTTACTGACTTCACTGGCACAGGGTGAGACCTCGTGCTGGGGGGAGTTACCCCTATGACAGAGGCTGTTGAACTAACACGTGCATGTTCTGTTTCTGAATGTCTGGTTTGGGTACAATTCCCACAACAGGTAGGAAACACACACAGTCATTGTGCTTCCAAGGAAGGAGTCTGAGCTCTTGTGAGGACAAAGGAAAGTGGCTGTTCAGTGCTGTGCCAGCCACCCACAGCCACTTGTTCTGCCCATTTCGGTGCTTTTGGTCGAGTTCTCGTGGTTGTCAGAAGTCAGCTTGGCTCTGCAGTGTGTTCTTCTTGGAGAGAAGTGTTTGTCTTCTGGCCAGGCCTGACTGGAATCTCATGATTAATGATGTGGGGGTTCCTGTACCTCCCAGTGTGGCCAACCTGCCTTCATGCCTTGAAGCAGTATGGCTGGGGGGAAAAACAGCCCAAAAACAGCACAGCAACCAGAAGTGCAAGTAAAAGCCTTTATTATCATCTCACTGTGTCGAGATGAAAGTTCAGGTACCACCAGGCCTGAATCCCTATGATTATTTTTTCATGCTGAAGTGAAGTTTGTTGATTTCCCTAATTTTCCAGTCTTTCAGACCCTCACTGTGAATAGACTGGTGGCTCTTGCAGCTTAGCCCCACTGGGGTAAATGGCTTTAGTCTCTTCCTTGTGTATTGGCAATGCTGTTGGTGGGCTGAATGAGCACGAGCTTTTTGTAATAATTAGTGTAGAAATAAGATGAAACTCTTCATACTGTTGGAGAGCTTTCTGCATGTCCTGCTGCATGAGACAAATGGGATCAGGCTCCAGGTTTCAGGCTGTATGATAGACAGGACTTTTACCACGCTCCTGGCTGGAGTACTCCCTGTTTAACAGGCTGCTGTAAGAAGCAGCCGGGCTCTGGGGCTTTGTGAGTGGTACTGTTAAGGTGTCTCGTCACTGACCGCAGGATGACTTGGGGTGTTGTGAAGTGGCAATGATCTTGGATCTCACAAAACAAAACCGTGATGTGCTCTTAAAAGGAGGTGTCCAAAATGCCTGGAAAGGTGCAGGTGCAGCAGCACCCTCTTCTACTTGTTATTTGGAGCTGAGCAGGGCCGGGGGGGTTGCTGGGTTTGCCGTGCCGTTCTTAAGGAGTATTTTTTGGCACGAGTTGCAGCTGTGCCAGGGGCTGCTCTGCACTCAGGGCTTCCCTTTACCACTTCCATGTTGATGTTTCTGTGCCATCCATTTTATTTTTGCTGGGTTCAATGTACTCTGAGCTGTGGAGCGAGGCACAGGGTACATGTCCTCCCTGCCATGGTTATGGAAAGCCCCCTCGCTGTGGGCTGTGTAAGAATTATGGTGCATGCAATCATTTAATCTATCATGGAGGCACACAGAAAGAAATTATTACTGTTTCCTCTTTCTTCCCTGTTGTTTTTCATAGAGAAGGTCCTTTAGGAGTGCTTTATCATGGCTGTGTGCACAGTTTGTTACGTGGCTGGAGCTGAGGAAAGATCTTTTGTTTCGGAAAGATGCACTTTTTGTCTCCTGGGCTTGTGTGTCCCCAACGTGGTCCGCAGCTTCTGGGAGTGGGAGTAAACTCCCTTAAGCTTTTGGGAAAATGCAGTAGCCCCGTTTGAGTTTATTTTGAGCCTCTCTAATTCTCAGATAATTTGGTGATGCCGTGAAGGGCTGTGCCTGCCCGGGCAGCAGCAGGCTTGCTGAGCGCTGGAGTGCCGTGCAGAGCTGGACGAGTTAATTGTTGTAAAGGTTTATTTTCATGCACATTACCTGATGCAGAATAGGTACTGAAGTGCTTTCATTCAGGGCCGGTGTAACTTCTTGTTGGGGTTTACAATTACTAACAAACAGGACTAATTATAGGTGCTGCGTGTGCTTGGCTTTTAAGCAGTGGTGCTCCTAGGCATGCATTACCTCTGGTCAATTAAGCAATGTAGTGGAGGTGAAGGCGGATTGTGCAGTGGTTGTCCTAACGCTGCAGCGAGTTCCTTTCACGCTGGGTTGCTCTTTACAACGTCTGCCGTGTATTTTTTTCCTTGCAGATAGCTCAGTGACTTGTAAGATGATGGAAAACAAACAAATTCTGAAGCTTGTTTCATCCCAAAGCGTTGGGGCTGTCTGGATGCTGTAGAAATAATTTGGTGTTACACACACTAGTTGGGATGGAGTAAACCTGAGCCAACAGGTTACTGCTGATCTGCAGGAATGGAAATGATTGAATGAATAAACGTGCATTAAAGCCCTGCAGAAGACAGTGTGCACTTGTTCAGAGCAGTCAGGTGAAATGGGATCTGCAGCTCTCAGTGCTGCCAGGACATCACATCTGGAAGCACGGGCTTTGCAAAGTAGTCTGTGGCTTTGGGCTTCGTTTTTACATAGTGGATTTGTTCACGTTTAGGCATGGTACAGGAGAGAAGTTAGGAGTGTGCTGTCGCTTCAGGAGGGCGACTCCTCAGCGGAGGGTGACACGGGAGAAGGAGGATGCCACGAGCAGGTAATGCGAAATGGGGGGGTGTGTGTGCTTTATTACACTGCTGTGCTTCCCTCTGAGCTGTGGTGTGAGGAGGCTGGCACTGCCGAGCACTCTGCGTGGGGAGGGGGGTGTTGTGGCGTCTGTGGCGTGGAACAGTGTGTAGTGCCTGAGTGGAGGAGAATAACCTGGGTAAAAAGGGCAATTATTTCAACCAGAGAACTGGAATTAAAGGGGGGGTGGGGTGGGGTGGGGGTACACACAGGACTGTTTACATTCCTCTCCGTGCTGCCTTTTGTAATTCCTGTGCTGAACAGTGTGAAAATGGGCTCTGCTGAGGAGGAAATATTCCTAATGAATGATGTTTGTGGAACTGCAGCAGTTGGTTCACGTGGTGTATATATAATTCTGTGCGTTTTGACCTTTTCTCAGAAGAAGCAAAAAGAGATTGCATATCTGAGTAACAGACAAAAAGACTGACAAGGAATACTTAAATATATTCTGCTATATATCTGCAGTAATGCAGGCTTCTAATCCCTCCTCCTATCTCCATATAAATGATACAGTTCAAGACCATAGCTGTTTTCTTCACTAAAAGCAGTAAAGCTCCTTTAGATGAAATGTCTAAAAACATCTTGTAATAACTTGGAGCATGCTGGCAAGAGTAGTCACTTGTGACTATGTGTGAAACCCCCTCAGCTAGTCGATATTGTAATAAGCAGAGCTGGTAGCATCACTCCATTATTCAGAGAAGCCAACAGCATGCTTGTCCCTTAGGCTACAGCATTCATTAAGGAAAGCTTACTGGGCTGAAAGCTGGAAACAGATGATAACGGGATATGATTTTCATATTTAATGCATTCCTTGGAAGAGTATGTGTGCTGCAGATTGATAGAAGAATCAACTGCTACTTTACTAAAAGACTTTCTAGTTTGCCCTATAGCTACCGATGGAATCATTCAGCCAAGAAATTAACTTTTTCTCCTTTTACCTGCTTTATATATCTGCTAAGCAGGCTGCCTGGCTGCCAGTAAATGTTATTATGCAGTTAAATGTTTGGTATTTAAGACTCTTATCAGAAAAGAAACAGAGGCCACACTATTTTGTTTTTATAGTAGGAGGAAGGTTTCCAGTTTTCTTTCTTCAGTGCATTAGCGGTCGTTAATCTGAGTTTATAGGAAGTTTTCCCCATAGATTAAAAAGTTAAAAACCCTGAATTTAGAGCATTCTTTAAACTGTAATATACAAAGCAGTGAACCCCAGCAACCTTGACCTATATAAGCAGGCCCCCAGCAGTCTGCGAATTGCGGTTCTGATCCGGGTGTGTGGGAAGGTGAGTTGATTTCTGAACAGGAGATTCTTCACTTACAAGCAGTCTGTGTAGGAGACACTGTTTCTAACCTGTGGATGCTGGAACATCAAAGGCTCCCAGTGTGACTTTAGATCTTTCAAAGCTGTTGGCAGGTTTTGGACAGTACAGGAACTTGGTGCCTATCCAAACAAGTCACTTCATGTTACAGCTCATAGCGTGGTTGTGGGTGGCCTTGTCCATGGGCTGTGCCTCAGATCTTACTCTGTAACTCAGTTCTTTTTCAGACTGATTGTGCCCATTTCCAGCTACCTTCATCTCACTTAAGATCTGCTTATTCCTGTGTCCAAGAGAGGAGAGTTTGTTCTTGGCGATGTGGCGCCGAGTTGGCGGTGGCGAGCACGTGCAGTCAGCAGGTGGTGTGGCCAGGAAGTGGATCCCACAGCTTGGCACTGCTGCTTCTGTTTACCAGTGCCAGGATCGTAATGGTTCCCTTTCAGCTAGTCAGGATGCCAGTGAACTGTTTGTGATGGTGTGATCAGCTCATCCATGATGTGTCTTGGACACCAAAAAGGATGCCTACAGAACCAATCCTCTGGAGATGGTTGGTATCCTGCTACCCCCAAGCCAGCAGTGGGAGGATCTGGTGGTACTGAGCCATGGGATCTGCACCCGTTTGGACTCTTAACTTTTATGGGAGTCCTTAAGCTCAGAAATCATATCCCCAGGCAGTGTTTGTCTAGAAACCTCTGATTCTCCATGGAAGGGGCTTGAACACAGGTCTCGAAGCCCAGTGTAGTAGGAATCCAGTGTTACAAGTTGGCTGGCAGAGCAGAGCTGTGCAGGCTGGGCTTCTGAAACCTGTGTGTGATGGAGCCTGGCTGCTTCGACTTCAGAGTGCTTTCCTGAAGCCTTTTGAAGATTGTGGACGCTGGTGCAGCTTGGCACTGCTCTGCGTGTTGGACATCAGGTGCCTGTGGGGGGCAGAGCACCCTTCCCTGGGAAGGGGGTGTCACTGGGTGGGAGTGACGCCTGGAAGTGGCAAGCCTCTGGCCTGGCTTTGCCTCCTGGGCTTTCACATGGTCATCTCCTGCCAAGGGAGACCAGGCCCTACTGTGAGCCCACCAGAAGGGGGTTTTTCTCATCTTTGTTCTCCTCAAAGCGGTTGAGTGTTAATAAAACCCCAGCTGTACTGGCTACGGGGGGAAGAAGTGGGGAGCTGGCACTCCACAACCAGGAGGAGGATTGTAAGTGTGCTTAGTGCAGGGGCTGCATTAAACTCCCAGGTGGAGAGGTGCGAAGCTCAGTCATTTTGCTGAGGGTTTGAGGTAAGTCACCTCCACGTTGGTACTGTTTTAGTGGTAAAAACAGGACCTGGAGCAACATCACCTGTCTCAGTTCTGCTTTGAGAAGGCAAAGGCAGTGAAGAGATTACTTTTTTCCCTCCCTTCACAGAGGAGCTTGTTAGAGATGTGACTCTGCCAAGCACTTGTACCTGTTTGGATTGTGTTTGCTTTGGAACAGTGCATCCAGGAGCTGCTAAATCCAGAAAGCACTTGCTAGATGCATTTTAAAGCAGCAAATCCAAGACCAGAAAAGCAATTAGGAGGAACCCGAGAGCGGTGGTGATGGAATAAGCTGTGAACTTAATCTGAGTAGCAAACCTTTACTCCTCCTTAAAATAACTTCATGGGGTTTTGTTCTGCTTCTTGTTACATGGAATTTGAGCTTTTTTAATGAAACTTGGTCACAGACCAGACAAGATGCCTTTGTTTCCTTTAAGCTGGGCTTGGCAGCTGACTTTGTGTGGTAGGAAGAGGTCAGGCAATGAAAGAGAGGAGAGAGGTGTGGGGGTGACTGTAAATTGTCCTGCTGTGATTTGGGACTGCAAAGTAAGCCCTGCTTTGTATGGACAGTGGTATTAGGGTAGCTAATTTTGGCTTTGCATAAACTGGCGGTGACCTTCTAGTGGCAGTGGTGGCAGTAGCCACTCCTTCCAAATTGTTGGGGTTGGGAAGGCTTACAAAGGGAAAAATGGCAAGGTTTAAAACACTGGGATTTAGAAGCAGAGCAGTTGTACTCTTGGAACTGTTTGCAGGCTCCACAGCTCCTGGAGGAAGGTGCCATGTAAAGTGTGTCTGCTTGGTGCCCGAGGCGGAAAACACGATTTCATCTGCGAGGGGCTTGTTGAGCTGCCATTCTTCCTCTGTGGTGGGATTCAGCTGGCAGGAAGGAGCAGAAGGAAGGCAATGGATCCAGTGGTTTCACTCATTCTTTTGCCTTGTTTGTATTTGCTTTGCTGCAGTGCCAGGGGCAGGGCTGGGCATGGCCGAGCCGTGGCAGGTGTGTGCTTCAGCCTCTCTGGGGACCCTTCCTCATTCCACTGCCTTCTAGAGAAGAGTGACAGGAGGATGTGGCTCCAGAAAGGCCAGCTGTGCTGTGGCCACTGCCACAGGCTCCCAGTGATCACATCTTGGCTTTGGGGGTGCCAGGGTGCCTAAACCAAGGGCTGACAGCAGCTGTACTCAGTTAGAGCACTGGGATTCCCTCGGGTCAGGAACTTCTGGGGCGGTCAGTGACGTCAGTGGGCAGCTCAAAATGTTATGCTTTGGCCCAGGGCCTTTGGAGGAATCTAATCTTAAAGGTTTGCCTGCCTGTAAAAAAACATCTGTTGTTTAGATTAGCTTGAGCCCTTTGTGTATTTTGGTCCCTTTAGCCGGGTTGGGGGTGCAGTGCAGTTTTGCCACCGGTTGTTTTGACTCTTAGAGCTTCAGTTGAGGTCCAGGCCCTCACTTTCACACTAGGAAACAAGAAATGTGTGCCAAGTGTTTGAATAATTTCAATACTATAGAAAGTACACGAACTGTGTGACGTTTTCCTCTCCAGAAACCAACACCCCATCCTCTAGAAGCACCGTTTGCGGCACGCTGCCTGTTTGTTTCCTTAAGCCATCTCTGGCCTGTGTGTTTCAGGTGCCATGGGCTGGGAGACAGGCAGGAATCAGCACCAGGACAGGTGTGCCAAGAGGGCTCTATCATCCAGCAGCAGTCTTCGTGGGCCACCACCCATCAGCCATCTTGGCCACTGGAGATCTGGGCACGCAGCAGCACCCCCTCCAGTCCACAGAGACCTGCTCGGCACCCCACCTGCCATCGCCCTCTCCATCTCTAGAAGGACTCAGCTCAGAGAGCAGAGGCACTGATTTAGAGAGCGATGCATCTGAGGAGGGAGCAGCAGGACACGAGGATGTGGCTGCCAGTGAGGAAGGCTCCAAGCAGTTCACCTTCTCAGCATCTGATTCCAAACCAGCCAGCCCCAAGGAGGAACAGCAGCAGGGAAGCATCCCAGGTATGGCATGCCGTGCCTGTCTCGCTCTGCCCAGCCCTGGGGCTTGCTCATTCCAACCAGTACAGTGCCCAGGGCTGCTGGTTTCTGACACCTGCTGCACTGGTTGAAGCATGGCGGGGCTCTTATTCCTCCCTCAGGCACTTGCACACAACAGCTCATCCCTTCCCAAAAAGGGGATTTGGCAGGGTAGCCTGGGGACCAGCATGTCCCCAGTACATGTCTGGGCTTGGCTGTGGTCCTCTCCTTGTTCCCTGAGAAGGGTGGAGCAGACCCTCCTGGCCAAGATCTCTTGCTCTGGGACGAGATCTGCTGCCCTCAGAGGCTGTGTTACAGCTTCTCACTCCCTTTTTACTTCTTTATTTTCCCCCCATCCTGGCAAAATGTGCTCTTCCCCCTTTTACTGCCTTGGTCAGTCACTTTGAAGTGAGCTAATGGACTTGGTTTTGAAGTCACAGTGACAAAGATTTGTTGCCAAGTAACAATTTATTCCTTTCTTTATTTTTTTAAGACCTTGCAGAAATACTCTCCCCTGCCTTGCCAGTTAACATAGCAATTTTCAACTTAAACTAGTTTCCAGGCCCTACAACAATTGCTAAATTGGTGCTATTTATAATGGAAACTGGTGGCAACCCTAATGATGCAGGGGCTCCAGCTCCCCTGTAACGATCGTGAGCTCCTTTGTGGAGGAGAGCTGGCATCCCTGTCAGAGGCTCTTCTGTACCCCTCCCTGGGGCCTTCTGGGCATCTTCTTTCTGGAGTTGCAGGTTTTTTCCATTCCTTTTTCTCTCTCTCAGGATTTATTTGCCTCTCGTTTTCTTTCCTCCGATGCGTTTGCCACTTCTGTGTTAATGAAAGCCTGCCCTCGCTGGCAATGGACGGGGACCAGTCCAGCCTGGCTTCTGGCAGCCCCAGGCTCTGCCAGCAGCTCTGCAGAGGGCAAGTTCCCCCCAGGGGAAGGCTGAGGTGCCAGCGCCGTGTCTGGGAGGAATACCCATTTAATTCCTGGAATGTGGTATCTCTGCCTTCAGAGAAACCGTGCAGTTGGGTTCAAAATCCAGATGAGCTATTGTCAGCAGCAGGGTAATCAGCTCGGGCTGCCTGGGGGGTCTCTGCACGCCTGCTGCTGCCAGGGCTGTGCTGCAGGCTGCTGCGCCCAGGCTGGGATGTGTGCAGGGCACCAGCTGCTTCCAGCTCTGTTAAGCTGGACCTTCCGTGCTGCAGAGGATGGGAGCTGCTGGACTCCTGGCTGTGCCGTGCTGGGATCTGCCAGCGTGGTGCTGAGCAGGGCTGCACAGCCTCTCCTGCTCCCCGGGCACCGCGCAGCAGCCTGCAGCAGTGGAAGGAGCAGCTCCTGTTTGCCTCAGGTTAAGGAAGCAAGAAAAGGGCCCCTTTTTCCCCACTACCCAAACTGAAGGAAGGCCCCTCCATTCCCCTCTGCCCTCATGTCCTGGGAGGTGGAGGAGGGGTGTTTCTATTCCGTGTACGTGCTTCACAAATTTGGAAACAAGGCTGAGAGCCCACCCTGGCACCAGCTCCTGCTCAGCATAAACCGTGATGCATGTCAGTGAGGCTCCAGGGCCAAGGCAAGCAGAAACACTGGGTGCTGCATCGCTAGCAGGTTGTCAGCTGGTTCATATAAACCCGTGGTGAATCTTATGGAAAACTGGGAACTTCCATAGCTCTACTAATTTGTTACAGCACTGGCTGCTCCATTAACTTCTGGCCTTCTATAAAAGATAAGTAGCATATATCTGTCATCTCAGAGCCTGATTCTGCCCCATGCTCTCTTTAGAGAAGGCAATTAATGGGCAGAGTTGAAAGCCTCCAGGCAAGGTTTAAAAACGCCTGTGATAGTAGCCTGTTCAGGTGCACTTCCTTCCCCTCAGAAAAGCTTCTTCCAGCTCTTCTGTTCATCCTTCCTCCAGAGAGGAACTGGCAGAGCAGCTGGTGATGGTTTCCGAGCAGTGCCAGGTCTGTCTCCCACCCGCCGGGAGCCGCGGGCCCAAAAGGCAGCAGAGTGGAGGCTGGAGCCTCCCCGGACTCCCCCTTGCGAGAGGAGCGCGGAAGGACACGGGGCCGTGGGCAGGGAAGCCGGCAGCCGAGGGAGGGCAGAGGGATGCTTCTTCACGTGTGAGGAGTGATCAAACGGCGTGGGTAACCTCAGCTTAATTCCCCACACTACCGCGTCTGGGAATAATTGTGTTGCTGTGGCTTCTTTTACAGGCCTGAAGCCTCACCTGAGGAGCTGGGGGACTGGTAAGGAAGCGAGCTGCAAGGACAGCACTGAGCTCCCGGTCCTGGTGAACACCAAGGAGGTGATGCTGAGCACTCCCGGCGTGCCAGGGGAAGCCGCTTCGCTGGACAGGGATAGTCCTGCTGCAGAGGTCCCCCCGCTGCAGCCACCGAGCCCGCCTGCAGTGCCGGAGGAGCCCCGTGCGCCAGAAGGGTATGTGCTGACATATGTGTCTCTGCTGCTACTCGGTCAGTAGCGTGTGCTCTGGAGGAGGCTGCTTTCACAGCTCGGCTCCTGCGTGGCACTAAAGGCGGGCAAACTTCTTACCTAATCGTTTAGCATCTCGCTGCCTGCGTGCCAGGGGCTGAGCAGCCTCGGGTAACACGGGGCAGAGCTGGACAAGATGAGTATGTTTGCTGTCAGAATGCACTAGGTGTTCTTTACATGAATCTTCTGTCAGTAAGTTTGTCACAGCACTTGGAACTTACTGAGCAGCCTGCTTTGTGTAGATGGAACCTTCCAGTCGGGTACGTTCCTCAGGTATTTCCAAACAAAACCCTTGAGAGAACAAGAGAAAGAATGAGCGAAGTGTGGCACGGGTACACAGCTTGTCCTCTCCTACTGTGTGTGGAGCTGGTGGGGCTTTATCACCACTGACAGCTGCAGCAGCAGAGTATCACAGTAACATCAGCTGCAGCTGGAGTTTTGGCCGTGTAGCACAGGGAGGCACATCCCCATCCCAGCAGGGCCATGCCTGCTGTGAGATGGTCCGTGGGATGAGGGCTGGCCTTGCTCCCTTGCTGTGCTCCAACAGCACATCCCTCCCTCCAGCTCCTCTCTGACTTCTTCAGGGAGACGTTTTGCCACCCGTTCCCTCTGCGGTGCTTCGTGTCCACGCCCCCCTTGCCCTGGCTGTCCCCCCGCTGCCTGACACGGCAGCTTTGTGCCCTCTCCTGCCCGCTCTCCCATAGCAGCACGCTCCTGTGTCCTTGGGCTGTCTGTGCTCAACACCCTTCTCCCTCCTTGCTCTCCTTGGGCTTTCCTGCCCAAACCACAATAGGCATGGGGAAGGAAGCCTTTTCGGCAGGCACGTGCTGCTCCCCTGGAGTCTCCCTGCCCGGCACAGGCGCTGCTCGTGTGCAGACAGCTTCTGGCTGGAGTGGGTCATCAGGTACAGCCTGGAGGCTGCACGCTGGGGAGAGACCACACGCCAAACAGGCCCGCGTGTTTACCCCAGAGAGCGAGCAGTACGTGTCTCCTGGTTGAGTTTCTCCCTCCCTGGAGCTCTTTAATTTGTCTGATGCATCTCTTCTCCCTGCCTTCCTGATCACGCTGTCTGGGGGTCTGATTTCAGCGTTAGTTTGTATTTTAATAGGCGACAACCGAGCAGAAAGTAGCGGCCATCAATATACACTCCTGTAACTTTATCAGTCTGCATTTGCATCAGACTGTTGCTTGCTATGGAAACATCATCTAATTTACATCTAAATAGCTTCTACCCAGTTTTTCTTTTGTATAACACCTGTTAATCATAACACTTTGTAGGGAAGTTGCATAGAGTGCCTGCCTTTGCTAGAGAAGTCAGAGCTGAGCGATGGTAATTTAACCTTTCGTTCCCTCCCTGCCGGCGCTACTGATGCCTCACTGTTCATGAACTGATGGAAATATTGTGTGATGCTCTTGAAGCCCAGCTAAATTATACCAAAGGTTTCCAGAACGTGGAGGTTTCCTCTTGCATTATGCCAAGCTGAATGCCTCCGTTTCTCAAGGCCACGGAAGTGGGATTGCAACTGTTGGCTGTTTCTCTGGAGCAGATACAAGTTTGCATTGTTTTGCCTGGCAATTAAACACAGATAAAATTTGAAAGGTGGCAGGCAGGGAGGATCTGGTGGAGGGAGTGAGCAGCCTTTCCCTTGTGGTGCTTGTGAGTGGGGGGCTCTCCAAATCCATGCTGCCTGTGCAGGTGGAATTCAGTGTGCATGCTTGAGTCATGCAAAAGAATTCTTGAGCTAAACATCTTTGGGAAAAGCCTCCAAGTTACCAGTGCACAAATTCCAATGACATAAATTACACAAAAAGCAAGAAACTTTTTTTGCTCTGGACATAGGATGCCACCAACTCAGAAAATAAGTAATATCAGGAATCTTGTGATGTCCCTTCAGTCTGTGTGTTTCTCTTAGGAAATTCCTATGCCACATGGAGAAATATGTGAAATTATGCAAAGCTATGCATGTTTGTCAGTGCTGTGTCTGTAGCTCAGACTTTCCCAGCATAGCAGGGTTGCTGCTGTGGCATCCGAGCAGAGGGCTGTCCCCTCAGCCAGGGGATGTTACTGGAAATCGGTGCAAGTGGTGGAACTGAAAGGAGCTCTGAGGGCAGAGACTGCAGCTTAACTCCACCTGCAAAACAAGCTGCTTGCCTGTCAGGAAGTCACAAGTTCACAGACGCCTCTCCTACCTCACTGCAGAGGTACCGGGCTCTTTTTAAGAAGCTTTGGGTGTTTTCCCTGTAGTATTTGCAGCCCATATTTTACCACCTGGGTGAGTTCAGCCTAGCCTCAAGCAATCTTCCCCAGCCAGAGGAGCAGTTATCAGAGCATCGTTGAGTTGTTCACCAGCACTGTGGCTGTGTGAGGTTATTTAGCCGGAGGGCTGTGCCTCGGTTGCAGGTCACAGGAGGGTGTGTGCATCCTCCGATGGGGTCTGCAGCCCAGGAGCCCACTGGTGAGGGGAGGCTCACCCAAAAGGCACCCCATTTCCCCACCCGGTGGCTCTTGGCTGCGGCTGCTTGTCGCCCGCCTGAGCTGCCGAACCAGAGGTGAAAGGCTCCGTATCCTCTTACCATTCCTTGCAGCACCCAGCCTTTTCTTCAGGGGCTTAAACCCGGGGAGTGGCGGGGGGGGAAAGGGTCTCTGAGAATTAGCGCAGGGAAAGATGATGACTATTTTAAGGCCTGTGCTGAGGGGGTGGAAAAAGGCAGAGCTTATGCCTGTGCTGCTTCAGCTGCATTGAAGAGGACTTAGCACAGATGGATTGTGCATTACAAAATGTAACACATAATTCAAGCTGTCAGCTTAATCAGACTGTTTCCAGGAAGCAACCTGTAAAAGAGAAGGACCTCTTGTTTGCTGACCTCTGATCCGTAGCCTGCTGCAGATTGTCATACATTTTGTTTTTCTTTATGTTGGTGTCCCTTCCTTCCCCTTCCCTTTTTATTATTGTATCCCTCTCGAGTGGCACCCTGGAAGGACCACCCAGCGGGAGGAAAACAATGGGAAACGAGCCGGCTGCTAAAATACAGGGTTTGTAAGACCGGGGAAAAGAAAAAGCACTGTTTAACTGCATATGTGATCTCCCTGGTATTGTTTTGCTTATTAAATGTCTAGGAAACTCGACTAAATGCACGGCAGCTCCTGCTTAATTGTCCACTGTTGCCTGACAGGCCGAGGGAAAACACGACTCTGGGTACGGCTCAGCCCATGGCAGAGCCCCAGAGTCTCTGCCCAGGGCTCTGTACCCGGGGGAGCCTAACCCCGGGTTAACGGTATAAATATGTTGGCTCCTACACATGGGGGAACCCCCCAAAGCCTTTATTTCGCCGGGGGGTCTGGGGGCGCAGGCCCAGCTGGGCAGTGCTGGTGCGGACCTGGCCTGGAAAGTCCCCAACAAAGCCAGCAGCCGCCTGCTCCTGAATAGCCATTTACACCTCTGTTCGGGGATTAGCCCGCTGCATTGTTTCAGTGGGTAAGTCCTCATTTGCATCATGATAGAGGTGCAGCTTCATCAGAGCCCCTCTGAGGGCCCAGTTATGTCCCCATACGTGTAGGTGGTCACCAGATTTGTTTCGATTGAGGAGGTGAGGGAATTAAAGCACTCGGCGCGGGGGTAGTTTCAATGCAGCGTCTCAAGCCCTGGCTGATTTTTGGGTGGTTGGTGTGCTTCCCCCCCTTCCCGCAGAGCTTGAGCGATGCGGTGTTGATGCTGTTTGCGCTGAGCAGCTCCGGCCGGGGGCTGTATTTTTCCAGCTGGAGCGATGGGAATGCATGTACCATACTCAGCTGCTGTTCCCCAGGCGTGGCAGGATGCTGGCCGGGCACTGCAGTCAGTAGAAGGCTCGATGATGAGGATGAGCCCCAGGCACTGGATGCTGTACCCACGGGGACGGTGGGGACCGTGGAGCTGCTCAGGCTAATGCTGCCTCCCTGCCAGCCACCTCGCCTCTCAGAGGGGAGCAGGGCTGCCCGCACCTCTGCCCCGTCCCCCCCGTTCTCCTGGCTGTCGTGCATCCAGCACAAGCCTCCTAATAATTGCAGTGTCGACTTGCTGACGGGCTTGTAACCGGCGTCAGGTGAGCGGCGGCGAGAGGCTGTTACCCAGCAGCTCTGCAGGGGCCTGTTGAGATTTGAGCCGGGGTCCTCGCTCTGGCGGTGACAAATGGCCAGCGCAAAGCACAGCCGGGCTCCTGCAAACAAACAGGGCCAGTTGCTAAGAGGCCTCCCTCCCCCTCCACTGGCTGTATGTCATCGCAGAGCTGAAATATGGCACTTAGAAGCGTGCACGCAAATTGCTCCGGCAAACACTCTTCCCTAAATGCAGCACTCTGCAGCCTGGCTCCACAGGTCCCCTAAGTGAGGTAAATACTTATTTCCAAGAACGAGCACATCCCCTCAGCTAGCAATGCTAATGTGACTTACCAGGGTAGAAAACAATACCCAGAAAATAACTTCTTTGAGGTGAAGGAGCAGAGAGCATCGCTGAAACCCATGAGGTAACCAAACCGGGCTCGGAGGGCCCTCCCAGGCTCTGCAGCACAGGCTCTTCCTTACCAGGACTGGGAATGGCTTTGTAACTTTAAACACAGTTATGCATCGGCCTTTGTAAGCTGGGTGATGGTGAGAGGATTTCTGGGGAGTCAGGAGGAAGGGTTGCCACACCGACCTGGTCTTCCCAGCCTAACAGTGGGGCCACATTCCTGCTACGCAGCCACTTTGGCCACAGCACGGCTGAGAAGCAGCGTCACTGAGTGCTTGTGAGCAGGCTCCTCTCTCCCTGCCACAAAGCAAAGGTGTGAGGTTAAACCTGGCACCTTCCCAGGGCTGGGTCTGACCTCCCTGTCCTGCTCCGCACCTTTTGCAGAGAACATGGGGGTGTGTGGGCTGTCCAGCAGTTACCCGTTAGCCAGGAGGGGTGTTGCAGCCCCCACACCCGTGGTGGCTGGCTGGGCTTTAAATAAAGGTTGCTTTATTTTGTAGCTGTTGTCCTCAGGCCGGCAGCCCGAGGGAAGGCGGCCTTGAGGCCTGTGAAGCAGGCGGCCTTCAGCAGCGCGGGGCTTTGTCAGCGCCGAGCGGGTGCCGCCCGCCTGAGACAGCACTCCAAGCGCAAGGCAGAGCGGAGGATGAGAGGCAAACCAGGTATGGCAGGCACAGACTGCTGCGTGGGTGTGATTAACACAACCACATCTTTTCTTCCCTCCCCACGCCTGCCCTGCCGCTGGTGCAGGGAAAGCAGACCCTGGGGCCAGACCTCCGTGGCGCTGGGGAATGGAGACGCCGGAGTGCCGCGCTCTGCGCGTGTGGCAGCGGCCGTGCGCTCGGAGTGAGAACACTGCACACGCTCGCTGTCCTTGCTGTGGTGACTCTTCCTCTGCCAGGCAGCACTTGGACCAGTCCCCCCATCCTTCCCGTCTGCGGCACCTCCCAGCCCAGGCTGCTCTGGCAGGGAAGGAAAGGATGTAACTCCAGAGGCCTCTTAGCCAGTCATGCCTGTGATCCTCAGGGCACTGAGGGTGGGGGGTGTAATTTTGAGAAGCAAATTCTTTTTCTGTGAAGCAGAAGATGCACACAGGCTCTAAAAACAACCAACCACAGTTATTCAAAGCGTTCCCTCTCCTGTGTGCATTGTACAAGGACAAGTGAGAATTGATTTTTTTTTTTTTAATATTATTATTATTTAGGTCTCTTTAATACAGTAATGAAAACAATTTCCATTCTTCCTTACTTAGCTTCTGCCTAGACTGTTCTCCCTGTTCCAGGCTCAGCAGTGCTCAGGTGTTAGCAGGGTCGGGGCACTTGTGAGTGCTGAAGAACGGTCGATTTGACTATACCTGGTTCTTGTGAGCACCAACACGCTGTTGTAGTTCCTAAATAGTTTCTGTAGGGACAGACTCTCGTTGAGTTAATTGGAATTCACTCCTCTGTTTGTGGAATTTCAGTGGAGCAACTGGAAAAACAAACATCTTTGGCAAGCAAGGCTGCAGCGTTTCTGTCTTCTGCTTCAAAAGAAAAGGCACTTGGGCTCAAATATAATAATTGTGGGGGAAAAAGAGAACAAGCCTGGGGAGTGGGCACCCAGCAGGGTGCTCGATGGGGCAGGTGAGGGCTGCTGATGGTGGGGGCTGCAGGAAAGCTGCAGATGGAGCCAGGGACAGGCAAGGTGACGGTCACTGTCACCTGTCCTCCCCACGCTTGGGGAAGTCACAAGTGATGACTTGTGTACCACCTTGGGACATTTTAAAAGAGAAAGTGGGGATTAAGGACAAAACTTGTTGTGGCTTTACTCACTTCTCCAGACATGTGGAAGCATGATGCCTGTCCTGTGCCAGGGGTGTCCCACTGATGGTGCTCACGTTTCTCTCTCAGGCCGATCCAGCAGCGGGACATGGACATGCTGCAGCCTGGCTCGAGCAACCACGGCTTGTTCCTGGGAAAGCACCAGCAGCAGCTCACACAGCAAGCGGCAGAGACGTTGGAAAGGCTACTGGTTTCCAGCAGGGAGGCACAGGACAGCCAGGTTGGCACTTGCATCTAATAATACCTAAATTAATGACACCTAGAGAGGAATTTGCACCGTTGAGATGGGCCCTGCACTGCTAATGTGACCCGGTGTGTGGGCTTTCAGGGGAACCACAGTCTGCCTTTGTTAACCAGCCTCAGAGACCGTTAGGAGGTGGGTAAGGACTTCTTCACTTGTCTCAGGGCAAACACATACAGCACTTCATCCCACGAGCTAAACAGTCTCTTTGAGGTGTCCAGGAGGGGGTGTGTTTTCCACCCTTCAAACTAGTTATTTATTTAAACAAGCTCCCACACTTGCTTGTGATGCAAATTTATCACGAGGCTTATATCATCTGTCTTTCTCTTTGCCTTGGTAGCTTTTTATCACGGGTGATGTATTTATTTTCTAAGACCCAGAGTTATGTGTGGTACACTGAATATGCAGAGCGCTTCACAGATAGCAGCACACTCATTTTTTAAACGTTAAAGCAAAAGATTATAAACTAACTCTAATAATAATACTAATAAAAAAGGTTGGCATTTGGTAGGCCCACGAGTGCCCTGATCTCTTTTGTCACCAGCCCGGAGCAGCCAGCCATGGGGAGGGCACGGCTCACTCCCTGGTTTTTAATGCAGAGCCAAGAAACAGTTTGAGCTGTTGCCACACTCTGTTCTAAGGCATTTGAAGCGAATCATGCAGGTGTGGGCTCTGAGCCCGGTGGGCGCTGTGGGTCACAGCCAGGGTAACTTGTTTCTGTTCCTAGGAACTTTGTTTCCTGTCCTGAAACGTTCAGCTGAGAAGAGGTGTGCAGGGGACATGTCGCTGTGCTGCTGAGGGAGAAACAAATGCTGCTCATCAGCTTGTAACTGCATGTAACACTCCTGCAAAGTGGTAGTGGATAGCACAAGCCTTGTGGGTGGATGTGCACGCTCAGGACCTGTTTGTTGCTACATGTTGCCCACACACCAACCTTGAACAATCACCCTGCCAATTAATTGCGTCCTGTCAATTAAACGTAACACTGGGGCGCATCCTCTGCTCTGCAGCGCCTTCTGTCCAGGCAGGGCACAGGGCAGGGGCAGTGACACAGCGTGCCTGGCAGGGCCAGGTGCTTTGCCATGAGGACGTGTGTAATGCAGGAGTGAGCTGTAAGCAACCTGCACCTCAGGTCTTAAATGTTTCTGACTCCAAAGTTTGTATTTTTGGATGGTTTCTTTCTCTGAGGGCTTAAAGACCTGTCAGGGCCCCTCTGGAGGGTGGTACTGCACAGCCAGGCAGCAGGGCGAAGGTGTGGGAGGGGGCGCGGAGCTCCTGACTGTACAGACCGGACTGGGAGTCTGCCAGCTCCATCTCCATCAGCACTTGTGATCCATGGAGGTGGTGGTTCTCCTCCAGTGCCTTCAGCATCTCACAGAGTCTGTCTGTCCACCTGCCTGTCTTCTCATCATCGTTTATTACCAAATTCTCTTCTTAGGCCTTGCTGCCAGTTTTTCTCCTCTTCTGTTCCCCTTGCTGGGAAACCTGGGTATCGTTCATGTGGACGTGGGACAGCTGCAGGGGGCTGGTGTAGTGGGAACATCTTTATGGGGCAGTGGGGTGGTCTCTTGCCCGTGGAAGCTGTGTGATCCTGTGCTCTTTCCAGCCCAGTTAAGCTCCTGTAAGAATAAGCCTTGCATGGTTCGTTCCATGTGTTAGATGTCTTCACACTCCAAGCTTTGGTTCTCCTGGTGGGACCCCTCCTTCTGCCTGGATTAATTACAGTGTTCCAGTGTACACTGATTGTTTTTGGGGTGGTGGTCCATGACTGGATGCTATATGATACTGCATGTAGGTAAATGGTGTCCTCCTGGTGCAAGGGATCTGCACTGAGATAAATCTCTGTGTGAATTCATTTCTTCCACCAGCCAAGGTTTCCCAGTCCTGCCTGTAATTTAAGGTGTTCTTTACACTAAGAAAACAAGATGTACAATCCCCATCTCTCAGGTGAAGTAGCAGGTTCCTCTCACTGGTTTTGTATGGAGACTTCCATGTGTAAGCTTAACAGGAAGAAATTAATTCAGTGAGCTGTTTGCTTTGGTTTTTAAAACCACAATGTTGCTGTTCTGGGCTCCTGAATAAATATGGATTAATGAGGGGGGGCAGGTGCAGCAGAATCAAATTTTCTCATGAGTCCAAAATGTTTTGGCTCGAGGTCAGTACGTGTGAAATAACTCACAAAACCTGCAGTTCTCAGAGATGTTTGGCCTCGTGGCTGAAGGCTTAGTTTTATTAACCAGTTAGATAATTAGAGCAGAAAACCCCGTGGATCTTAGACTGGAGCCTGTGTTTTGTGTTACAAAATCAACCCGAGAGGAACAGGCTGTGAGTGAAGGAGAGAGAGGAAGGGTGCCCAAACAGCCTTTGCTGCTTTCTCTGAAATAACAAATGCCAGGAAGGGTGATTTCTCCTGCTCTGAGCGCTCTGAAGCCCTGTGCGGTGCTTCTAACGCAGGTGGATGGGAACCCAAGCGGCTCTTGCTCTCTCTGAAGCCTGCTTTTAGCCCGGCCCTATTTATGGTACCTTCAGCTCCCTAGAAAGGTCCTGGATTCCTGCTTGAATTCGTGCATCAAGAACAGGTTTAACTAGGGAGGCTGGAGTAGTGCTGCCAGAGAGCTGCCTGCACAGGCAGGAGGGAGCTGCCTTCGCGAGCGTGCAGGAACAACGCGATTAAAACCGGACCTGTGCCCGGCTGAGCCCAGCTTGGGCAGGCTGTGTGTGTCTGTCTCAGTGGCTCTAAGCTGCAGCCGCTGCCAGTGCTGCGGGTTCACCTGCCTTGCTGCTGTGTGCCTGAAAGGGAGAGGCTCCTTCTCGCTCCGTTCCCTTGCGTTGGGTGCCCCCTTCTCTTTTGCTTGCCCTGAATGTGTGAGGATCCAGAGAATTCTGGAAAGCCCAGTGATTAAAAGGGTACTTCAGAGTTTGGGTTCCTTCGAGGCAGAATGCAATTCCTGAGCTAGCTGACAGAACTCAGGGGTAATTTCCCATCCAAGGAAACCGCCCTGGAAACAGATTACACCATGAAGTATATACATTAGCCTAAATGTATGTTGGGAAGCGCTCCCGGTGAAGGATAATAGGCCTGCGGCCATTTTTATTTGTTTTAATGCTGCAGGCTCTCCCGGTGCTGAGAGAGGCCCTTCCAGAAGAGAGCAGGGACAGGTCATCTGTGCAGAGTAATGAATCATCGTGCAGCTCGCCATCGATCCCAAAGGACAGCGGGGAAATCAAGCAGGCAAAACCCGCTGCCCGGCTCGCCAGCGCGGGAGAACGAGGTAACAAGTGTTACAGGGTCCGGCTGCGTGCTCCAAGTTACTGTCCTCCTCTCTTTCTTTCTCTCTATATATAGAGTATCTTCTTTCCCAACCTGCAGGCACTGTGTTACAGCGATCAGCAAATCAATGTGTATTTGTAATGAACATGGGGGGATTTTCCGAAATGTCTCAGTATCTCTTGTGGGTCTTGTTGCCGCTCCAGGTGAGCGATGCCCACTGTGACTCGTGTTTCAGCGGGGGCAGCAGAGCGAGCCCGTGGCACTCCCCAAAACCCATCTAGAGGTGTGCATGCCTTTAAAAAAAGGGTACGGTTTGGAGACAGTGTGATATACTCACTGCCTTCTGCAGCAAAGCCAGAGCGCAGAATGGATTTCAGGACTAAAAGGGTTCATGCTGAGGAGGGCACACGGCGCGCTCTCCGAGCGGGGAAGGTGAACGCGCTTGTGAAACCCCAGTTAATTTCTTTAGATAAGGAAGTAATATATTAGTGCAGCATAATAAGCGGCGACTTGCTCAGCCTGCTGTCAGAGCATCCCTGACATCAAAGTCCGGAAGAGACAGGCAATTAGGTTGCAATGCTCTTTACACAGCAAATGTAAACAAACCGCTTTAGGCCTCCTAAATTCCCGGGACTTTTATCCAGGGAGGAGACACAGACTTTGATTTAGACTCATTTTCCGCGGTCGGTGTGATATACGCCGCTGCTGTCGGGCTGCCGGACGAGATCGCAGAGTTACTGTGGGCTGTTTGTTTCCTAAATCCCATCGGGTCTTAAATAATTTAAGACATTTGGTGAGCTTGTCCTTTTTCTCTGGAAGCTACAGAGAGGCAGGGTAGCCTCGCATGCGAGGAAAGTTCACAGTAGGCGCCTCTTTTAAGAACGGTAATGGATAGTTTAGATCAATAAACAAGAGATAACAAAAGTGAGAAATTAAAGGGAGTAGGGCTTAAAAGCAAACAAACCAGTCTGATCACTGCGACTTTGAAATGTGTTTCATTATGGTGTGTTCACATCCAGAAGTCACAAGCGGGTGTGAAGATGAGAGCAAGGAAGAAAGCGCGGTCGAAAAGATTCCTATTACAGGTAAAAGTAATGGCTGCATATTAACCTCGAATCCAGTATTCAACTTTATTATATAATCAAAACATGGCATTTTAGTGCTCTGGGTCCGCTAATAGTGAGTAAATTCAGCTACTACATACTGAGCACAAAGATTAAATGTAAGATCATAAAGTCCACGCTTATGTTAACATAAACCAAGATGGAAAATAACAGCGCCTATTTAATTCCTTGTAATCATGTTATACATTTAAACCATGTGAATATCCTGTCATTTAGCCTTTCAGGTCCCGGTATCAGTGTTACAAAGGTCAGTCTCCATGGGGAAGATCCAGTAATTATATGGCAAACTACAGATGTTTCTGATTTGATTCTTTTCTTTTCTCGAGTAATTGAATGTGTATCATTAGAATAAGCGCGGGGAAAAGCCCTGCTAGCTGGGAAGCCGTGCCTTTGCCTCTCACAAAAGCTGCCTGATAACACAAAATTTTAGCAGTAAGGCTTTATCGAGGCGTGTTCAGAGCCTCCCGCAGCAGAGGCGTGAGGCTGGCTCGGGATCCGGAGGAGCCGCTCGGTGCTGGGGTGTGGGTAAGGCGTTAGTATTCTGGGCAGGGCGCTCTGAAACGAGCCGCGATTTGCCTGGCCCGGGTTTCTGTGAAGTGCTGGGCTGCTTCCTTTAGAAATGCTGATGTTTGGCTAAATACTTATTTATGCAGGTGGGTACCCCGACGGGAAGGTGCGAGGGCATCTGCTTATGCGACGCTGGCTGCAGCTTCTCTGCTCTTTTACGGCTTCAGAATAGCCTGTCTTTCAGAGGGCGATTCATTTCTCTGTGGAGGTTTTCCTCTGCTGCTTTTGGAGCCTAATTTGCAGCTGAAATGTAAAAATGTGCTGCTTCTGTTCCCGAATTATACTGCAGCAATAATATCCCTATGTTAGCCCGATAAAACTTAGATTTATTTTTTTTTCTAGAGCAGAATGCTTCCCCCTTTCCTGCTTCTTAAAACACCCTTCGGTTGCACATGGCCTCGTATTTTAAAACCTGTATTGCAGAGATTTATTTTTCCAGAGGAATTAAAAGCCACTTAAATCTTTTTCATGAAACAAAACACCCTCCTCATTTGAAAATTAATCTGAAATTTAGCAAATCCTGAGACTGGCTCAATTTGATTTGTAACTGATGAGGACTCAAGTGTGTGAAGGTTAGGGTTTACATTCCCTGAACCACCGAGTGCCAGCAAAAGAGCAGTGTCAGGAATGGTGACTGGTGGCTCATGCCATCATCAGCTGACTCTGTTTTTTCCCCTTCTGTTTTGAAAGGAGAGTACAGGTTCCTGTTCAGATGCTCTTGGTCTGCTTCTCCGCAGTCTTCGGGCTTGTCTGTACTGGCTTAGCTGTGACACGGTGGGGAAGTCTCTTCACAGCTCTTCCTGCTGGGGACCCTGATGGGCTGTGTGGCTGGTTCCTGTGTTGGCTGTCAGCTGGCCAAAAGCCAAGCTGTGATGGACATCCCCCTGTACCTTTCATGCCGAATGGGTGTGCAAATACTAGTGCTTCCTATTTGTGAAATACTGAGAAACGTGCCCTAGCCTGACACGGCCACACCGGTAACTTTGGGGTTTGAGATCTGTTCTGCTCTGAATCTGCTTTATTTACTGATTTGTTGCATCATGTTGCCCGTAGGCAGCGGTCGCATCGGAGGAGGAGTGAGGCTTTTCATATCTCACTTGAAAGCAAAGTTGCTCCTTTTAGATGCGATTCATCTTCAGCCCATGATCTTCCCCGGGCTTCTTGTTCTCTTCTGGCTCCTCGCCCTTCCATCCTGTTGCTTTTTCCTTTCTGCTCATCATTATTTGCTGTAGACTGGAGCCCTGGAGCACCTAAAATAGAGGCAGCATCTCTGTGCTTTATCTTTCGGGCTCAAATGACTTGTTTGAGGGGTGGTCCTTGGGGTTTGGTTGGGGTTTTTTGGCATGAACTGGTATTCACTGTCAGTTCCGTACACAAGCGTTTTGCTGTACAACCTTTCTAAGCTTAAGGGATACACATTTTAGGGTGTTTTTTCCAATAGCTGCTGCATTCTTTAAGGGCTTTAAACCCTGGTTTGGAATCCCAGGAGCCACGGGGCTTTTCATGGACTTGGCTGTGAGAACAGGGCAGGTGTGCTTCCAGGCAGGTTTCTGTGATGGCACTTTGCTGATGCTGCCATAGTTTTGGGTTACTCTTCTGCTTCTGTTACTGGAAAAAGAACCAGAATATTTAGTTTGCTGTTCTGTAAACGGTGCCCAAGTGTTGGTGTGCTTGCTTTGAAGCCAGGAGAGAAGGAAGGGGATAGCAGTGTGGCTTTGTGGCTTTCGAGCCGTAGCTGCGTGGTGTCAGTTGGTCCCTCGGGCAGCCTGAGCTGGTGCCCACAACTGCTCGGCCAAGGGCTGGCGGCACCCAGAGCTCTGCGAAGCGGAGGGACCCGAGCGTCACCTGAGCCGTGCCTGTTGTGGCAGGACACAGGAGCTTTCCAAACCCACAGCCGTGCAGCGTGCCTCGTGGTGTAAGGATGGCTTCTTCCCCAGAGCCTTGTCCGTAGCTTGTGGAAGGCTGTGATGTGATAATTGACTCTGAAGGGATAACCCCAAGAGGCCGCAGCTCTTACTGGCAATCCCGTTTTGTCCCGGGTTATGTGAGGACAGAGGAGGAAATGTGGGCTCCTCATTTTCTCTGGGGAAGCTTTGTTACTGTGGGAAGACACGTAAAACATTGCTCAGTTTTGTTGCTGTTCCTGAGGTGAGTGAACAACACGAGATTAAAAAGAGAGGATAAAATCCATTCTTTCTAATTTTGCTGGGTGACTGTTTAAGAGTCTCATTTACAAGTAGAAAACTGCTGGTTGTGTTGAAGGGGCAGGTTTGCTGTATCTTTTAACAAAACCAGTTGTATCTCTCCCCGTCATTTATCTCTTTGATTTAAATAGGTGTTTAAGGTATAAAGCATTTGAATAGAACTGGCGTTGCTTCTCCACTCATCAGGCTTCGCTTCCGCAACGTCTCGAATGTCACCTTCCAGCTCCTCTCCAGGTATAACATCTCTAATGGAGAAATAAGGAGGAAAAACCCTCTTGTGAAGAGGGGAAAAAAAATTAGCCCTCCTTTATGTATCGTAAGGGAACATGAAAGGGTGCAAATCCAATTCTGGCTTCCTTTTTAGGTCACCTTTAATGAGCCAATAATCCTGGCAATGCTTTTCCCACGCCCACGCGTCCTTCCTGGTGAGGTCCTCCTTTGAGCTTGAAGTTAAAAGGTTCCCGAGGTTCCACTTGGAGAGCACTAATAAAGGCATTAATAAGTCTGCCCAACTTTTCCCTTCGCTTGATATCAACCCATCCACAGCTGCTCTCGTGGAAAAAGTTGGCCTGCACGGGATTAATCGCTGTGGTGGCCCTGCAGCCCTACCTTGGGACAGCGTCGGATCTTTGCTTACGCTACTCTGGATTGCCTGCTCCAGGAGGTGACACTTTGTGCTGCTTGACTTGAGTTCCTTCTGCAGTTGGGAATTCTGGGTGAGATTCCAGTGTTCTGCTTGGGGTTTCATTGGGAGATTTTGCCATTTCTCCGCCCCCCAAGGCACACGTCCTTCTGTGGGGTTTGCAGGTAGCTGGTAGCACGTGGTTTGCTCTGTCGCAAGGGGAACGGCTGCCTGCGAGAGCCCGTGCGCAGCTGGTGCTCGCACCAGTGGTCCCTGGGCAGAGGCGTGTGGAACAGCTCTTGTGCGGGCGGTGTTACCTCTCACCCCACTCTCATCCCCTGTAGCTCTTTGCTGCACTTGCTGATACTCTGCAGCTAGTGTTGGGGTTTGAAGTTCTCTGGGCAGGAACAGTCACTACCTTTTCTGTTTCTCTAGCAGTGTGGCAGCCCGGACCTGCCAGGGCTTCCCAACATGGCAGTAACTATTGCCAAGGTAACTGCACAGCTTGCAGGCTCAGCTCATCCTCCTCGCCTTCCTTTCAAGGCGTTGTTGCCTATGAAGTCTGTGGAGGGCTGAAATACCCGAGCTGCTAACTGTTTGATTGGTGATAAATCGTGTGGAGAAAGCAGAGTCCCTCTTGCGCAGGCTCTGGCTTGCCTACGGGAACATGATGCACGCACACGCCTGGGTTGAGTCTGCAGAAGCACTGGGGTCTTTGGCCTTCAGACCTCCTCCCCGTGTATCTGGGATTGCTGACTGGTACTGGAAGTGATGGGTGGTGGCTCTTTATGGTGCATGAGTGGCACACAAAGTGCTCTTGTTCCTCTCCCAGTAAAGCAGCATGTACCATGCTGCTTCTGCGCTTTGTGGCTTGGGTCAAAGCTTTCTGTTTTGCTCACAGGCTGTATGGGCTGCGTGTGAAGCCTGCACTGACCATGGCAGTACTTCTGCTTTCCCAGTCTGCGCTGTACGGGCCAGCACCCTGTGAGTTACCTTTGCCCTTGGCAGGCAGGCAGAGTCAAGCACTTGGAGATTGCTCGAAAGAGGATTTGGTGTCTGCTTGGCAGCACCAGGACTGGATGAGTGACCGGGGCAGGCTCTCCTGGGAGGCGAGCCAACAGGCCTGGGAGCTCCTGGGAAGATCTGCTGCTGCCATAGGGTACGCAGGAGGCAAGTCAGCACAGAGACACTCAGGGGAAGGGCTGGGCTAATTGGCAAGGCAGAAGTGGGGATTGATAGCCCGGCATTGTATTGTAATTGACAGGTAGGGCAGAGCCAGCCATGAGCGGCCTAAAGGGGAACAACAAGTGTTCCGGGCTGCGGTTTGACACTGGGAGGGAAGGGGAGCTGGCGCAGGCACAGAAAGCCCAGGGAATGGTCTCTCAAGGCTGCTGTGCATGGGAAAGCCAGAGGGCAGCTCTGCAACAGCAGTGGCCAGGTTCGAGCTTTGGCAGAGCTGGCAAGACGTGGCCATCCGAGTGCAGCGGCTACGCCTGGATGTGTCGCTGCCCGAGGGGTGGGAAGAGGATTCAGCAGCAGTGAAGGCACCTGTGCACGGGAGAAGCGCTTCCCTCAGTGCGAATACCAGTCAGCAGCCAGGTACTGGGTCCCCATGCGGGGTGGGGTTCCCTGGCTTAGCCCAAGCCAGAGGGAAGGGTTGAGAGGCAGCTGCTCAGCCTGTGTGCCACCCACCACACGTGCTGCTGTCCTGCAGCTCCGGAGCCTCCGCCTGTTACTGCCAGGAAGGAGGGAGCGTTCAGTTTGTTACGGGGTGTCATGTTGGAACGGGAGGCAGTTTGCTTTGTGCCCTCCTTTGCAGGAGGAGCAAGCCACGGACATGGCCATGCCGCATCTGAGAGCACATCCTGCTGTGCTTGGAGCGGGGCTGAGCACCGTGGCCTTCTGTTACAGGCACCACTCGCCTTGGGCAGGGCTTTCTCGAGGCAGGGGAGTATCCTGCTTTTCCTCTTTCTCCCCCTCCTGCTCTTCCTGTGTCTCTTCTCCGTGTGTTCTCTGGGAAGCAGTCAGACATTGTTCCACAAGCGGGATGCTGCTGCCGGCGCAGCACCTCGTGCCTGAGCTCTTCCCTCCCATGCCAGTGAGGTGTGGGGCGCCCGCGTGAGGCCCAGCGGGATCTGTGCCGCTGAAATCCAGGCGCAGAGCGGTGCCATCCGCTGCTGCCACTGGTGAGAGCGTGCCCAAGGTGTACAGAAAGGTGACGTTCTCCTGGGTTGCAGTGAAGTTGGTGACAATTGGGGCTTGTTTACAATCTCAGCAATACAGATACAGATACATGCGTGTTGCCTTTTAACGTGGGGTTTATACTTGAGCATCGTGTTCTTCAGAACCGAGTACAAAGATGAGTAAGTGTGCTGTTCCAGTGAATGGATTCATTTCCCTCTTCTCTTTTTTTCTTAAATCAATTGCTGCAGAATGGAAATGAGGAGCAGAGTGGGGGGTTGGAAAGAGAGGGGGCTGTGGATAAAAGATCTTTGAACAGCCAAACACCCACCTATTTAAGTCATTCAAATCCCAAGGTTTGTGTCTGCCTGGTGCAGCTCTGACTCAAGAGAACGGCTGAGAATCTGACATATCAAATAATAGCAGCACAACTGCAGCTACCCAAAATCATCTGCATTTAAAGGGAAGGAGAGTAAAAATACCCTTGGTTCCTGACTGCCCAAAGTAGATGAGAACTTGGGGATTAAGAGTAAAAAAAACCCTCAGAAATCCTTTAATATTTGCTTAAAGTGGCCACGATGTAACACAGCCCTCAAGAGACTCTCTGAGCTTGCTCTTTTGCCTAAAATCAGGCAAAACATGCAAAAATGTCACTAACTCGCACGAAATCATCAGCAGGTAACATCACTGATAGTGAGGGGGTCACGTTTCCTGTGGCTTTACCCAGTTTCCACGAGCGAGTGGTCTGGGGGCAGTTATGGCAGCGGTGTGGTGCGCACCCCTCCCCAGGCTTCGCCGCCGAGCCGGGAGTGTGGCTGTCCTGTGTGTCCCTGTGAAACCAGAGCACACTGCTGCTGACACTGCTTGCTGGTGTAAGGTCCAGCCTCGCTGTCTGAAAACTTCTTTCATGTTCTTCCTGACCAGGTTGGGCTGCTGGCGATACCAGTCCCAAAGCCATAGGAAGCCAAGAAACGCCTTCGGAAAGCAGCTCTTCGTTGAAGGAAAGGAGTCCTCCCGTCTCAAGGTAAAGTTGTTAATCCCTTTAACGTGGGAGCTGCTGCTGCAGCACTGGAAACGCTGACAGAAAGTGACCCAAGTGCCGTTATTTTGGTTTTCCCTCTGCCCAGGGTGAAGGTTGGTGTTTATGTTTATCTAGGAAAGCATCTTAAACTTCTGTACACCTCACAAAATATTTGTGCCAAAGCCAAGCATTGTTTTGCAGCTGTTGTTTTCTCGTTTTAAGACTCAATTGACATCTCAGTGAACCACAAATTAGCGTGTACAGCTGCTCTCAGTAGGGCTACTCAGGAGCCAGACAATGGGAGTTGTCAGGAGAGGGGCACACAGAAAAACTAAAGTCTTCACGAAATAAAGTGGTGGGTTTCTTCTCCCTGTATCCGAGATGGAAACTGGCTGTAACTGGATAACGCTTTTCACAGGCTTGGCGTTGGGCTTTACATTTGGTGCTGGGGTATTTATAACATGCCTGCCTGGCTTTCAGGCTGAGGATGTTTAATTAATGGCCTTACTCGTACCTAAAGGGCAGCTTGTTCTGGGGTTTAGAAAGAAAGGAGTTGCTTTGTGGTTTGTTTCCAAGCTGCGGCAGTCAGTTCCCCCCGAGCAGCCCCGTTGGATGTTCCCAGCCTTGGTCCCAGGCGCGCAGCGGCGATCCAGCGGCAGCCACCGCGCCAGTGCTCAGGCAGCAGCAGAAAATGGGATCGAATGCCGGCAGCCTGGGAAATGCCGGCCGGCAGTCAGGTCCTTCCCTGCTCCTGGTAGAAGAACTCAGCACGTGGGTGCTGCTGTACCGCTGCTCCCGGCGCAAGACCCAGTGTGGGTAGCACTGGGGGGGTTCTGAGGAGTGCTGAACCTCTGCCGTTGGTACGGCATCGCTGTGCCTCCGCGGCTGTTCGCGCTGTCGCTGGTGAGGTCAGGCGGCTCCGGTTTGGAAGCAGCGCTGTGTGTTCTGTCACATCGCAGTATTTCTGTACTTCCTCGAGCACAGCCAGACAAGCCCTGACGTGGTAGTGATGGATCACGCTCACGCTTTTCTCTGGCAGCTTAATTCTTGCAGCCTGAGGCTCAAACTCTTTTTGCTTTTTTCCCCCGTTTGAAACGTTCTGGTGCTTTGCTTGAGAACACCATTCCAAACCCCAGTGCCCGGTGCTGTGACAGGCAGGGCTGCTCCCCGTGGCAGCTCCCAAAGGTTAGGTTTGAGTTGTTCCCCGAAGGGGAGGATTGGGCCCTTGCTTGCAGGATCACTGCACAGCCTCTGAATAACTGTAAGAAAGGGACTCGTTAGTTTATTTCTATAGAAGTCTCTCTGCTTTCCCCCTTGGGTGTTGCTAATAACACACCTGGCGACTGCAGCGTTCTTCACTTGCTGCACATGCAGTGAAAGTCTGTGCTTTGCTGGGGCTTTTCTGAGTTGTTTGCAGTAGATTTCACAGTCGCTCCCTTGGCACTGGAATTTTGTGCCTTTCATGCGCTGGTACCTAAAGCTGCTGCTTGAAACCAGAAATAAATCTCTCAGAATGCCTCAGAGTTGCAGGGTTTTATCTAAAGGATTCAAAACGACTGCACAGAACGCAGAGTTTCCAAGCAGCGCGCGCTTTGGGGCGCTCGGCGTCCGCTCTGCGAAGCCGGAGAGTGGGAGAAGGAGGGAGAAGGAGGGAGAGAAGGGAAGGGCGGCCGGGCGCTGGGCTGCGGCCAGGGCGCAGCGCGGGTTCCTCGCCGCTCGCATTTGAGCGCTCCACTTAGTGCAGTCACTTCTGGGGCTTTATTGCCGTTACAAGTGGTCTCAAACCCGCTACTTGAGAATAAACATAACTGTGTAGCGCTGCGGTGGTACTTTTTATGGATTCTTTGCTCCGTTTTGTCACTGAGCTGATGAGTGACCTCGCAGGAGACCCTGCTGGACCTAAATAAAACATGGCTTCCTCTGATGTCCCCCAGACAATAATGACGATGTGCCAGTTAAGCCCAAACTACAGCTGAGGGATTTTACTTTAAAGCAGAGGCTCGGGCGCAAAAATGCATTTATAGCTCTTTGTCTGGCACCTCATTATGTGTGGGCCTGATTCATTAAGTAATTGGTTTGCAGTTGTTTACATGAGTATTAAGGCTTTCTATTCAGCAGCCTTTGAGAGATACATTGTGCAAATGTTGCATGTGATGAATGCGGAATGAGGGGCCGGGGCCCGGTCCTATTGGCTAAACACTGTGCTCTGTTGAAAAGCAAGAGAAAGAGATTGGGTGCTGCTTTGCATAGCAATGACTTTCTTAATAAGCTTTACAGATTAATACACACAAGCTATAAAAGATGCAAAGAGATACTCTTAGCACATTTATCCATGCTCATTTCACTATTATGGTGCTGGAGACGGGAAGAATTGAGGGCTTTCATATTCGGGTTTTCAGTGCGTGTCTTCAGTGCATGAGACTTAATAGAATCCGATGTTTATTGTATTATAAATCATGGGGAAGTAGGCAGATCTGCAACAGTTTATTATTAAAGATTCTTTCAATGTAAATCTTTTTCTGCCATTGTGTTTCCTACAGCAAAATCATTTTGTGGTTGAGTGGGGATGAAAGGCATAATGTACGAAGGAGTGAGTCTTAATAGGAAGCTGCTCTCCGAGTAAAGACCACTTGTTCCCTTTTGTTCGGAGGTGCATGCCAGAGCTTCCTCTCCTCCCGCAAATATCGTCCCGCTCCACCAGCAGCTAGAAAACTACTTTTTCCTGCCTTTTGCTGGAAAATATTTACCTGTGTGGAGGTGCCGCTGCCGTCCGAAGCGTTAGTGTTTCGCAGCGGCCCCGGCTGTGTGAAATTACACGGTTACTTGGGGGAGACAGTAGCAGAACTCAGGGCTGAATCTCCCCGCGAGAGCGGGCGGCAGGCGATGTGTGTGGCATCCCCGGCCTGTAGCGAGGGATGCAGCCAGAGGAGGTCACTAGCTTTCTGGGCAACTCCGAGCTGCTAATGCAAGCAGCTTATTTTGCCTTGGCTTGTTTGCACCGGCCGTCTCCTTCCCAAAGAGCCCGTTATCAGCCAGGGACCAGCGAGCGGTTTTAATTTGGCAGGACAGATACACGGCGGCGGCCTGAAGTATTTTAAACTTTGACTGTTGGGCCGTAACACGGTCTGCTCTCCGGGGCTGCTTTCCCAAACACATGTGTAATGATAGGCTAATAAAAGTGGCGGATTATAAATCATCTCTTAATTCTTCTGGGGGTGACATTTAATGCCAGGTCCATTGCCAGGCTGGCCATCGGAGGGCACTCCGGCTCTGTGCATCCCCCTGAAACGCACCCTGGGGTAGGGGGACACACACTGGCTCCAAGGAGAGATCCCAGATGAATGGGGGCTGGGAATGCTGGGCCAGTGTTGGTGGGGAGGCGGCAGCACCTTTCTCAGCACTGTGTTGCACAGAGCCGGCGGGGTTTATTCCCGATGCTTTCCCCAAGCAGTGCTGTGATACAGGCTTTGTGCTATCGGTTCCTCCAGGCAGAAACATGGGCTAGGGTGTTTTCAGCAGAGAAGTTTAAATGTAGATCAATCCATTCCTTTGTACCCTAAAATAGTCTTACTTCCAGTGTCATTACCTGCATTCAGTATTGTTACTCCGATTCTGGCATGATTAGTGGGTTTTTGTAGTTTATTCTGACTTTCCAGGGCAGGGAATACCTCTGGGACGCCCGATTCTAGTGAGAGATCAGCAGAAAAGGATAGAGCCATCAGGTTTCTGCGGGAGCTGCCAGGAAAGCGTGTGACCACGGGGGCACCCAGCCGAGACTGTCACATCGGAGGCGCTGCCGCCCAGCTCCCTGCCTCACTTCTGCGGCTTTGGGATGGTTTTTTGGGGGGAAAAAATCAACAAGCTGCTTTTTAAAGGCGGATCAGCAGCTCCTTGCGTGCTGCTGGGGAGAAGCTTCCGCATCTCTCTCACAAGCACCTCCCTGTGAGAAAGAGAAGCCGGATTTGTGCTCTGCAGCACACTGCCAGTGTGCTGGGGATGGAGGTGTGCAGGCTCGAGCCTCTGACGAGATCACTGCAGCACTGGCGTTCCCGTGGCACCCTATGTTTACTTTTCAGATAAAAGTTGGCAGTTGGGTGGGGGGTTTATGTCTTGGGGTTTGGGGAGGTGGGAGTGGCTTGGGGGGTTTCTTGTCCCCTTGATGTTTGGGTGGTTTTCTTTGTGTTGGGTTTTTTCAGTCGGGCATCTCTGCATGTGTGTTCCACTCGGCATTTTGGCGTCCGTTTTCCCTCGACACTAAACCACAGAGGTTCAACAGGTGCTTTGGCAAAAAGATACTCAGGCTCCAGTAAACATTTCCTGCTGTCCTTCAGCAAGCTGCCCCTGCTACCCTGGCTCCTGTTGGTCCGATGTTCTCCTCTGAACAGTCATTTTCCTTATAGGGGAAGAAATATTTTCTCCGAGCTCTTGCGTTTCTCATTGTTGCAGCATCTTCAATACAAAAAGCCCGATTCAGCAGAGTAAAGGGGAGATTAAAAGGCCCTTTGAAGTTAAACTGGTTTGGGTTTTTTCTTTGTTGGAGCCCGGGTTCAGTTTGGAATTATTTTAGGGAAGAAGCAAATGTGTAAATGGGTATCGAAGGATCACGGCGGGGGATTAGATGAGGCAGTGCAACTGGCCTTACTTCATTTGTGCTCCCAAAATTTCTCCGCGGAGGTCTGCGTGGTTATTGTGTGCTCAGGGTACCAGATGACAGCTCTCAGGGCTGAATCTGCCCGCTTCCGAACGTGAATGCTTGGGAAGGTAGAGCTCCTCCTCTATCTGACCCGACTTGGCTAACGCTCCAGACACAAAACAGGAGTGGTGGTCCCCAGCACGGAGCCAGTCCGCAGCATGTTCCAGGCATGGGTGGGCAGACCTGCCCTTTCCAACGTGGCCAGGCCCAAGTCCCAGCCCCATCTCCCCCTCTCCCTGGGATAGGGGGTGCCGACAGCTCCTAGGCTGAGGCACCTGTTCCCTCTGTCTGTTGTTATTGCCCAGCTCCCACATGCAGGAGTGAGCCCCGCTTTGGCTTGCAGAGGATGAACCCCAACAGACACGTTCCGGTACTGACATGTGTCTCACCCCCTCTCCCGGCAGCACCCACCTCTCTTCCTTCACGGGAAGCTGGGGCCAAGAGGGAAGGGTGCTCCTCCTCCTCCTCCACCGCAGCTCCTCTGTGAGACCCCCCCCTCTGCCTGGCAGCTGGGCCCTGGAGCCCCTTGCAGGAGCTGTGCCAGAGGACTGAGGTCCTGCATCCCACCCACTGGGCACAGCAGAGGCTGGGCCTGTCCTCCTGGCTGCTCTGGGCTGGAGAGAAGTGGGGCAAAAAACCTGCTTCCAGGAACCTCCTCGGGGGGTGAGTGCCAAAGCCCCAGGCACTGTCCTTCCCTTCCTGAGGGGAGAGGAAGCAGAGGCTGCAGAAGCACTGGCTGTCAGCCGCCTCATCTCGTTTCACATAACTACTTGAGGATAAAACAGTTCTCGTGCCGTCTGCCACAGCCATCACCTCTCAGGCAGCGGCTCCGCAACAAGTGGTTCAGTGCCCAGGGGAAGAGTGCCGCAGCCACAGCCTCTTGAGTGCAGTTTTCCAGGCTAAGGCTGGGATAGGTGGTACTGCTCTTGGGAAGCGCCAAGGGTCGGGAAACCTCGCTGAAGCGAGCGTTAAGGGCAGGACACGGCTTGGAGCTCCGACTTGCACTGCAGGCTGGAAATCCTGTTGAGGGAACGTGTCACAGGGTAAAGCAGGTTTGAGTGACATGGGAAGGCGCCTGCCCTGCGAACGAAAAACACCAGGCAAACCGTTGGAGGCCCCCTTCTTCAAGCTTGTTACTTAAGGAAATAGTTATGTTACACTGCTAATGCTCAGCTCGGTCTGTTAGTCGTTAGATGGTACCCTGGCAGCACTTTGGCCAGGGTTAACGGCCCAGTTCTGGGAGCTCTTGTGTAGCCGTGAGGAGGGAGGTCTGCTCCCCTCTTCAGCACGTAGAAAGGGAACACAACACACAGTATGAGCTTTCTTCGATTTGAAAGGGCAAGTTCCTGTCATGGAGCTAGCTGTGGTGTGATGAAACTTCTTCCCCCTTCAGGTTTGGCTTTCGGGCTGCACTCCCAAACACGTACAGTGGTGCAAGACCAGCAGTGCATCACCTCCACTCGTGTGCGTCCTTCACCAGTGCCCACCTCGCAGTCCATAGGAGTATTTTAACTCTCCACTTGCAGTATCTGCTGCTGTGCCTTTACATGGGATGCAGGGAGCTGCATGGGATTTCTGACACCCGCTTTGGCAACAGTGTCAGACTGCAGCCTGAGGCTGGCTTCCATTTCACTGGCACACGCGGGGACAGGGCGAGTATCTCCCCTGTCACCTCCCTTATTAAAGCCAGCAGAAGCTTTATTTTTAGAGCTTCTTGCAGGACTGTTAATGTAACAGTTAATTCTCCTACATCGCTGCCCCTGTGTGATTACTGAGCAGCACCACCACAATACGCACGCTACACACAAAGGATCAAAATGATTCCAGGCTGTTTGAGAGATTCAAAGGGGCCTGTGATGCTCCAGGCACAAGAGCGGTCATTTAACAGGCCGGCATTGGAACCGCGTCTACATCAAGGTAGATGAAAGGCAGCTGGGTGAGCGCGCATTTACATCGGGGCAGGAGCGATGCTCTGGGAACCCAGCAGCGGGGCTGGAGGGGCGCCCGGCAGGAAGGGGAGCGGGGACGTTCAGTGAGCATCAGGGGGTGCTTTTATTTTTGTTTGCAGGGGTCTGGGGTTGGTTCTTTTTCCCTTGCTGTCCCTGCGCTGCCTGAAAGGCTGCAAAAGGTGGACAGAGCTCTGATCCTGCATGCCCTGAATTCACTGCTGGTGTAAACTGGTACCGAGGGATGGCTCTGGGTCACGCTGGACCAGTGTCCCTGCTGCGTGTGAATTTCTCCACCTCTTAGAAGCTGTGGAGAAGGAAGAAACTCTTGATGCAGTAGTTAAAGTTACTGGTGGTTTTTTAAACCACCTCACAGCCTTTACAATAAAGAGCTGTGACATTGTGCTGATCATTTGAAATCTTTCTCTTTCCCAGGACTGAAACCAGGAAGGGGTCGATACCAGCTATAAAATCCAAAGGTAAAAACCCAACATCATGCTGTTTGCAACAGATGCCTTTCTAAGTGTCGCTTGTGCTGTGGAAGACCTTCAAGGCCCCCCACCCCCCGTGGCACCGTACAAATCGTGGGCACAAGGGATGGGAGTTTCCCTGTCTCCACACAGGAGCCAGCGCACAGTCGATGCCAAATTCCGGGCAAGCGAGGACACATTTGTGGTGCATTTGGTGCAGGAGTGATCTCTGCTTCAGGGTCTAGATAGCACAGTGGCGAGTGGCAGGTAGGAGAAAACCTAGAGAGGGAGGAACCCGCCCTGGTCCAAGCGTCCCTTTGCAGCACGGGTGTAGCGGTGAGTGGCAGCACATGCCAAGTTACAGCTGGTGGGTGCACAGAGCTGCCTGTGTAACCCCAGCAAAAACCCTGGAACAATTTTTTTCCCATGAGCAGCAGCTCCAAAAAGGACTGGGTTTGGCTTGTACTTCCCTGGGTGCTGGGCTCTTCCCAGCATTGAGGGCTTTCTCCCTCCCCGCAGATCAGATGCATTTACACCCAAGGCATCTCCCACTCCGAATTTAAACCTGATTCTGGAAATAGTTTGCCAGTTCCCAGAGCAGTTTGTTAAAGCCAGGCAGTTCTCTGAGGTTGGTCTTGCCCGCATTTGTGTCTGTTTCAGAGCAGTGATTTCTCATTTGTAACGTCATTGCCATTTTTATGCCAACTCTGTGATGTCATGGTCCAACTATGACTTCACCACAGGGTCAAGTGGAGGGAGAAAATGGAAGATAATAGACAAAGCCGTAATTCAGGCAGCAGCTGGTCAAGTAAATCGCTTGGAGTGGAAATGTTCTCTCAGGCTACCTTGAGGGCCAATGAAGTGGGGCCTCTGAATGAGCCCACTGTTCGGCTGCAGCAGCTCGGTATCGGGGACTGCAGCACGCTGACAGCTTGCTGCATTGGAAACGTGTACCTAGGCCTCACAGTCATCTTCTCCATGAAGCTGTGGAGCCTCTCTGCCTCCGGAGAGCTGTAAAACGATCACACCTGTGACATAAGTAACATGGAAAAGATTTTCTAATTACGTTTTTCTCCTTGCCTGCAGCTTTCTGGGGCGAATCTGACGACAGCAGCTCGGAGCTCGAGGCTGCTTTGTGCCCACAGACTCACAGCTCAGAAGCAGACGACTTCGATGACTTCTACGGTTAAGCTCCCCCCGCCTGCCTTCAGGGAGAAATAAATGACGTCACCTTGCACATCTTGGGCGTGCAGCTCATTGCTTTACAGCCAGAAATTTAAATACAAAATAAAGGTTACGCAGTGTTACACACAGCCTGCTCGTGCGCGTGGTTCCTCTGCTGCTCCGTACACGAAGTGCCCACCTTGGGGGGCTGGGAACAGGGCACCTCGCTGGCCCCCCACACCAGCCTTGCCTCTGTTCCGTTGGCGCTGCGCTGCCTGGCTGCTGCTTTCATCCCACTGGGAGCAGGGAGCCCATCCACTCCCATGTATTCCAGTACTTCCAACTACAGAGCTCGATGTGGGTTTGGAAGCAAGCGAGCATTCTGGGTGCGCATACGTATGCCATGCAGGGTGGGCTGCCACATTTGATCTTTATCTTCTTCAGCAGCAGATCAAGAAGCCGACCCCCATAAACCTCACGTGTCCGGTTCGGAGCAGAGCAGCATTCACAGGCAGCCAGCCCCAGTGATCCTCCTGCTTTGCCTCGCTTTGTCAAATCCACGCTGGCGTCGCCGTACGGACATCACAGTAATTGGATGACTCCAGGAGCTTCATGCATTTTTAATTTTTCTCTTTTAATTCCTTTTATCTAAAATTAAGTTCATTAACATGAGATTTTCTTTCGAAGGGAGAAACCAGGGGCCATAGGAAAAAAAAAATTAAGAATCCATTCATAATTACGGCGAGTTCAAAAGCGGAAAGCAGCACCCCAATTAAACTCTGAGGCAACGCAGCACCGCATCGCTGAATACAGGCACCAAGTGCCAGGCCCCGCCCATCAAACCCGATTTGAAAATGGAATAAAAAGAGTGTGTAGCCTGAGAATGTGAGATCAAGGCTGTGGGAGGCGTGGAAATGGGCCGAACCCCTCAGTGCAGGTCACTGCTGGCCTGGCTGGAATGCCACAGGGTTCAGCGCGATGCAAAGGACAGAGCTGAGCGAGCACAAGCCCAGGGCTGATGCTGGGTGACTGGGGAGACTTGGCAAGCTGGATTGCACCAGAGGCTTTGCATCTTCCCCCACTGCCCGGGTTCTGGGCCTGCTCCCTCCATGGGGTGGCTAGCTGGCATGGCTGCAGCCATCCTTCTGCCCTTCCTGGTCTGCCAACTCCTGTGGGATCACTGCCCCACAGACAGACCCTCGCGCTGCGAGCTGTTCGGAGAGAACATGGTCTGTGGAGCCCACTGGAGCTCTTCTGCTTCCCAAAACTGTAACTCCTGTATGTCGATGCTTGGCTCTCCAGGCCTCCGGACAGGGGAATCGTGGGGCTGTCCTGGGAGCCATGACCCCTGAGAACTAATTCTGCGCTGGGCCGGCAGTGTGATGGAAGGGCCCACAGCCCGTCACGCTGCTGCCTCAGTGACCACCAGGGAGGTTCGGGGACTTCTCAGCAGGCTTCTCCTGGAGCACGCTGGGGGCTCGCTGCCGCCCAGGAGAGACGCGTGGGAACTGATGGTGAGTGCCCAGCTCCTCCCTCCTCCCTGGTTTTTTCTGGCCGTGCCCATACCGCAGTGTTTCATCCCTGATGGCCATTGCCTAAGCGCAAGCTCCCGGGTACGCCACGTCAGGGACAGGCTGCTGCTACGTGACTGCTGGCGACTGTCAGACCGATGTTTGGCTGGAGGCGCCTCTAGCAGCCAGTGCCGCTGAGTAACGCTGCGCTGCCTCAAATCCGCGGCACCTGTGTAGTTTTAAGCTCTTCCCAAGCGACGCCGGGTTCCTGATGTCAGCCCATGGTGTATCTCCCTGCGCGGCACAAGGCACCCGTCACCAGCTTGTGGTGCGTCCCGGTCCCTCTGCTCAGCCGCAGACGTGCGGCTCCTGACAGGTGACAGATGGCTGAGGGAGCTCCTGCTAAGGCAGTGTCTCTCTCTCGCACAGTGTTCCAGCGACAGCTGAGTTCCTCCAGAGCGTTAGTCATTATACTCCCCGCACACAGGCTCATTAGATGCAAAACGTTCTGCCAGTCAACTTTATTCCGCTCCTTCACAGCTGTCATAGTGGCAGCCCCAAGACGATGACAGCTGATGTTGACGGACAGGGGGACTGCAATCAATACAGCCACAACAGATTTAAATCGGCACACCGCTCAGCCATGGAAAACACCCATGACAAGAAGTCTTCCCCTATTCCTGCCGTGCATGTGCAGCGACTCAGCACTACGGCCTCTTTCCACCCATCACGTGCATGCAGTCGCGAGGTGAAACGCCGGCTCACACACCTGTACATCTGCTGACCAAAACACGGTGGCACAGAGGGGGGCTGGCAAAAAAAGCATGCCGGACAAGCACCATTACCTGCCAAGTTGACATGGGAGAGTGTGGGGAGTGGAGAACCGTGGGGAGCAGAGCACCATGGGGAGCGGAGAACCGCCGCTGCCTCCAGCCATGGTGTCCTGGGACAGTGGGTCGCCTGCAGAAAGGAGCTCACATTAGCAAAGCATGTTTGGGGTTTTTTTTCAAGGAAACATTTGTTGTTGCCTTAATTTTTTCCGCCCTTATTTACACAAGCAGTTCCAAGATAAGGCGATCATGTTTCCTTTGCATTTGCTAGTGCTGCTGTCTCCTGTTTTCTTCAGCATTATCAGAGAAAGAACGGATTGCCCATCAATACAAACAAAAACTGTTAATACTAAGCTGTCTCAACCGATGCTAAATCCCAGGAGGAGAAGCGCGACAATAGGAAACTTCAATCAGGGTGCGTGTTTTTTAAGGAGCAGATAAAGGACAATCTTCGCTGATGCCACAGATGCGGTGCCAGCACGAAGTTGCTGGGAAAATTCATTCAAGTCACAGATTTTTATTAAGAGGAGCAGCAACAGAGAATGGCTTAACAACAGCTAAGTGAGGCTAAGAATAATGAGACATGCAATATTGGGTTAATGTGTTGGACAGCAAATTGGTGAGGTAGCAAGGGGGAGGAACCTTGCTACCTCGCTGAGATTTATTTCTGTTAACATCAGAACGGACCTCCCAGCGAAGCCGGCGTACAGCGATGGGACATGGCGGAGCAACAAAGCCTTCCTGGCCTTCATCCTGGTTTAACAACGTAAGGTTTAACTCCACGGCAAAGCTGCCAAGTGGCTCAGTACCGTCTTGCTCACACAACACAATGGGACAGGATGGGACGGGATAGGAAAGGATGGGATGGGATGGGATGGGATGGGATGGCACAGCCAGAGCGGCACCAAGCCATTTTACACTCCCCACTTGCGCCAACGTCCCCCGGCTTCTCCCTCCTTCAGCAGGGCCAGCAGCCTCACAGAATCACAGAGCTGTAGGGCTTGGAAGGGACCTTCAGAGATCATCGAGTCCAACCCCCTGCCAAAGCACGTTCCTTGGGGCGCTTCTCACCCAACCTCGCCCTCCCTGCTTGCTGCCTCAGCCCAGTCTGATCCATGGCAGGGCTGCGAGCCCTGGATCCCCCAGCCAAGGAATGCTGCTCTCCTTGCTCCTTACAGTCATGCCTTGGCTAAGGGTGACTTTGCACATGGAGCTTTGCCTGAGGGCAGGGCCGGCTTGTGACATGGCTGCACTGCCAGGCACTGAGACAGCCATCTGCTGAGGTACCATACACTGAGGTGGCTGGACACTGTGGCACCACACACTGAGGAACCATACACTGAGATGGCCATACACTGAGATGGCCATACACTAAGATGCCATACGCTGAGGCGCCATATGCTGAGGTGCCATATGCTGAGATGCCATATGCTGAGGACCGTACACAGAGGAAACATACACTGAGGAAGCATACACTGAGGCAGCTGGATACTGAGGTACCATATGCTGAGATGCCATATGCTGAGGCACCATACGCTGAGGTACCATACACTGAGGTGGTCGGACACTGTGACACCATACACTGAGGAAACATACATCGAGGAACTATACACTGAGGCGCCACACGCTGAGGCGGCCGGGCACTGAGGCACCATACACTGAGGCGGCCGGGCACTGAGGGTCCAGGCACTGAGGCACCATACACTGAGGCACCATACACTGAGGCGCCATACACTGAGGCACCATACACTGAGGCGGCCGGACACTGAGGCACCATACACTGAGGCGCCATACACTGAGGCGCCATACACTGAGACACCATACACTGAGGCACCATACACTGAGGCGGCCGGACACTGAGGCGCCATACACTGAGGCGCCATACACTGAGGCGCCATACACTGAGGCACCATACACTGAGGCGGCCGGGCACTGAGGCACCATACACTGAGGCACCATACACTGAGGCGCCATACACTGAGGCACCATACACTGAGGCACCATACACTGAGGCGGCCGGACACTGAGGCACCATACACTGAGGCGCCATACACTGAGGCACCATACACTGAGGCACCATACACTGAGGCGGCCGGACACTGAGGCACCATACACTGAGGCACCATACACTGAGGCGCCACACACTGAGGCACCATACACTGAGGCGCCATACACTGAGGCACCATACACTGAGGCACCATACACTGAGGCACCATACACTGAGGCGCCATACACTGAGGCACCATACACTGAGGCGCCATACACTGAGGCACCATACACTGAGGCACCATACACTGAGGCGCCATACACTGAGGCGGCCGGACACTGAGGCACCATACACTGAGGCGCCATACACTGAGGCACCATACACTGAGGCGCCACACGCTGAGGCGGCCGGGCACTGAGGCGCCATACACTGAGGCGGCCGGGCACTGAGGGGCCGGGCATTGAGGCGCCACACACTGAGGCACCATACACTGAGGCACCACACACTGAGGCACCATACACTGAGGCGGCCGGGCACTGAGGGGCCGGGCACTGAGGCGCCATACACTGAGGCACCATACACTGAGGCGCCACACACTGAGGCGCCATACACTGAGGCACCATACACTGAGGCGCCATACACTGAGGCACCATACACTGAGGCACCATACACTGAGGCGGCCGGACACTGAGGCACCATACACTGAGGCACCATACACTGAGGCACCATACACTGAGGCGGCCGGACACTGAGGCACCATACACTGAGGCGCCATACACTGAGGCACCACACACTGAGGCACCATACACTGAGGCGGCCGGGCACTGAGGCACCATACACTGAGGCGCCATACACTGAGGCACCACACACTGAGGCACCATACACTGAGGCGGCCGGGCACTGAGGCGCCACACACTGAGGCACCATACACTGAGGCGCCATACACTGAGGCACCATACACTGAGGCGGCTGGGCATTGAGGCACCATACACTGAGGCACCATACACTGAGGCGCCATACACTGAGGCACCATACACTGAGGCGCCATACACTGAGGCACCATACACTGAGGCACCATACACTGAGGCGGCCGGACACTGAGGCGCCATACACTGAGGCACCATACACTGAGGCGCCACACACTGAGGCGCCACACACTGAGGCGCCACACACTGAGGCGCCACACACTGAGGCACCATACACTGAGGCACCACACACTGAGGCGGCCGGACTCCGACGCGCCTCACCCCGCCCCGAGCGCTGCGAGATGGCGGCCCGGCCGCGTGCGCCTGACGTGACGGCCTCACGCGCACGGCCCCGCCCGCCGCCGCCCGCTCCCCGCCCCACAATGCCCCGCGCCGCCCCCCGACCCCGGAAGCGCCGCCCGCCGCCTGGCCCGGCGCCGCTTCCGAGAGGCGCGCTCCGGCCGGCGCCGCGCCCGCCATGGGAGTCCCGGCCTTCTTCCGCTGGCTCAGCCGCAAGTACCCCTCCATCATCGTCAACTGCGTGGAGGAGAAGGTGAGGCGGGGCGCGCTGCGCGGCTCTCGGCCCGGGCCCGCCGCGCCGGCACTCCGCGGGGCCCGGGCCCGGCGGGCAGGGGAGCGCTGCCGGCCGCCGCTCGGCCTGTGTCCGTCCCGTGTCCGTCCCGTCCCCCCCCGCCGCCGGCCGCCTCTCGCTGTCCCGGGCGCCTCTCGGGGGTCGCGGCTCGGGCCGGGTCCGTCCCCTTCGCGCCGGCGGCCCCTGCGCGGGCTGTGGGGGCGGCCGGGCCTTGGCGCGGCGCTGGCGGTACCCGGGCATGGCGGGTCGCGCCGCGCTGCCCCTGGCGCGGCCTGTGTGTGTGTGCGGGGGGCTGTCCCGGCGCCAGTGAGGAGGAGCGGGCTGCGGGCCCGAGCGGCTGGAGGCGCCTTGCGGGCCCGGGAGCTCCGCGGGGCGGCCCCGCTTGCCAGCGCGCTGGGGCTGCGAGCTGTGCATCGCCGGCGCCAGCCCAGCAGCGAGGCGTTCGAGGGGGACTGGGGCTGGCGGTGGCAGCGGCGGGAGGTTGGGGCTCGGTGATCTCCAAGGTTCCTCCAACCCAAAGCGTTCTGTGGTGCCACGGTGTGCGTGTGGCCGTGTGCTGCCATGGGATCACTCTCACAGCATTCAGATGCGGCCTGGGTGTCTCTTGGAGTCATAGAACAGTTTGGGCTGGAAGGGACCCCAAGGGTCACAGAGCTCCAACCCCCCTGCCCCAGGCAGGGCCACCAACCTCCAGGCCTGGAGCTACACAAGGTTGCCCAGGGCCCCAGCCAACCTGGCCTTGAACACCCCCAGGGATGGGGCACCCAGCCCCTCTCTGGGCAGCCTGTTCCAGCCCCTCCCCACTCTCTCTGCAAAGAACTTCCCCCCAATCTCTCCTCTCACCCTTCCCTCCTCCAGCTTCACTCCATCCCCCTTGTCCTGCCAGGCTCTGCCCTTTAACAAGCTGATTCCCCTCCTGTTCCTCTGCTCCCTTCAGGGACTGGAAGGCTGCAATGAGGTCCCCCCACAGCCTTCTCTTCTCTGGGCTGACCCAGCCCAGCTCCCTCAGCCTCTCTCCGTAGGGGAGCTGCTCCAGCCCTCTGATCATCTTTGTGGCTCCTCTGACCCCTCTCCAACAGTCCCACATCTCTCTTGCACTGGGGGCCCCAGCTCTGGACACAGGACTCCAGCTGGGGCCTCCCGACGGCAGAGCAGAGAGGGACAATCCCCTCCCTGTCCCTGCTGGCCACCCCTCTGCTAATGGAGCCCAGGATCCCATCGCCCTTCCCAGCTGCAGGAGCACACTGCTGGCTCATGGGAAGTTTCTCACCCACCAGAACCCCCAGGTCCTTCTCAGCAGGGCTGCTCTCCAGGAGCTCCTCTTGCCGATTTTTCACTCATTAGTCAAGCCTGTAGCTGTACTCTTTAACCTTGCCTGAGCATTGCAGTCTGGTGGCTGGTGGTGGTCTCTAGTACAGGAGAAATGCCTCCTGCCTAAAGAGGGAGCTGGTTTTTGTAGGGGCTCGTCAGTGTTGGTAGCTCTACCCTGCAGTGAACACGGCCAGTAGTTCCCCTCAGGGCTGACATAGCCAAAGCTTTTCTGAGCAGACAAACTCCTGAGTCCATGATTCCCAAGCTGTTTTTCCTGTGTGCTTCTCCAAATGATTCATATCCCCTTTGGTCAAGTCGTTCTAGTCAGGTTCCTCTCTTCTTCATGATGCTGTTTTGGAAGGCTCCTGTCCCCTGAGTGTGTGCTGCTGTGCTGCTGCTGTGCTGCCCCTGTCCTTCCAGGGGGATCACACCTGGGAGACGCTGTGCTGTGAAGGAGATGAGGGGAGAGTGAGGTGATTGAATCACTACTGACATGTGTTGCCTGCCTGCCTTCAGCAAGAGTTGGGTGTCTGTGAGCAGCAGGCAGATCAGTTTTAGCATTCAGTCCTCCTTACGGGCAGGGCAGGTCTGTGTTTCCAACTCAGGGTGTGAAACATCACGGAAATAGCATGGGATTAATCAAATCCTGGTTCAAGCTGCGAGTCACTCCTGCTTTCCTTGTCGTTGTGGTTGCAGATAGCCTCTCTCAGCCTGAGAGAAGCCTGAAGATCATTTACCTGTAGCTGCAGGCAGTGAATTTTTTACTCCAGTGGACAGGTTAGATGTGAGGAGTTGTCTGCCTGGGGGGCTGTTCCAGGGAAAGGTGGCTTGGGGCTGTTCCAGGGAAAGGTGGCTTGTGGCTTTTCAAGCTTAGCTTGTTTGCTCACTCTGGAACAGCCCGTGGGCAGTGAGGAGCGGTGGTTCATCGCTGTACCGAGCTCTCGGGTGTCGTGTCTGATGTGACCTGCGCTGAGGATCTGGGTAGATCTGGGTAACCCTCAGTTTCGAGGGCTTTCTGGAACGCAGAAAGCCCTGGGGAGCAGTGGGTGGCCTGGCTGTCAGGGGTCAGCTAGCCCCCGTGCTACCAAAGAGCCCGTGAGGGGAAGCTTAGCCGTGGCGGTGTGGTGGCGCGGCCGTGGCGGTGTGGTGCAGCCGTGGCGTGCTGAGGCGGGTGCAGGTGGAGTTTGGACAGCATACAGTAGGTGCCTCTGCAGTCTTGTCTCTGCTGCGAATGGGAGTCTTACATTTCTGTCTCAGGCTTGTCCAGCTGCTTCAGGATGATGCTTTAAGATCTGCCTGTTTAAAAGCAGCCACAGCTGAAACACCAGATGTATATAGCAAGCACGGTTTTCTCTAAGAGCAGGAGACACGTCCACATTTGTCAGTGTTTAGGTTAATCCTTATTTAATCAGAGCTGCTCTGGTGTTTAGGTAAAATAAAGGCCTTCAGCCTCTCGGTTTTGCTGGGCTCGTGGTGGTGTGTGTCCTGTCCTTTGTTCAATAACTGAGCTTGTGATAGCAAGTGCTTGGTCCTACCTGTATAGTCGCTGAGGTGTCAGCTCCTGATGCCCTCACCACGTTGCTTTGTCCCAGCCAAAGAGCACGTTGCAGTTACAGTGAGGACGGCACACGCATCAATCCTCCTTGTTACCAGTATTTACATTCAGATTATAATATTACAATTATAATATTCAGATTATTTATATTCACAAACCTGAGTGTGGACTGGGGTGGTGGTCAGAAGCCACAGCTTGTCTTACTGCTGGTGGATTTATACTTCTCTCGGGGTGTAATCAGCCCCGTGTGTGCTCTAGGATTGCTTGTAAATCTCTCTAATCAGAAATTTTGTATCTCCCAGTAGCTTGTCTCTTTGAAATATTAAAAAGTTGATCCTTGTTCTCTTACCTTGCTAGATTATTTCTTTTTCTTAAACCTGATTAATCTTCTTCTTAAGCTGAGCAGGAAGAATAAGAGGAAGAAGATCTTGAAGATAATATAAAATCCAGGAGAGAATATTCTTAATCAAATTCATATGAATTAATAAAGCTGCAACTAAAGTATCATATTTGAAGATCTACTTCCAATGGTTTCAAAAGAGGCTGTAGATTAAAAGTGAACAGTTTAGTTATATCACAGGAGATATCACTCCCAGATACTTAAACCTTCTACAAGGCTGTTACGTTAACCATCTGATGTGATGGTGAAGTTGCTGACAGAGCGGTATGCAGATGAAACCCGAATGGCTTTCCAATCCCTCTGAGAGAGATCAGACTTAGTTTGCTTTACCTTGAAGGCTGGAAATAAGATCTGTGGCGGGGGCAGTTTTATTTCCCCTATCACGTAGTTGTAAGCCTTTGATATCCTCCCAGTCGCAGTCAGCTCTGGCAGGAGGTTTGATGGAGATCAAGTAGAACACAAGGCAAGCTTCTCATCCCATTATCTGATGCCAAGCAGAGCAGATACTCTGCTGGTGGAAGCGTACCTCAGGGCTGCCCAGCATAGCTTTCTTTGAGCTGCAGCACCCTGCTCGTGCCTGGCAGCTTCTGCTCAAGCCCCGTGGTTTGTGCCTGTGAAGCTGAGCTTCAGAGGAAGCACACACTGATAAAGACATCGTCTGCCAGGATCTGGTGTGTTTGGGTGATGGGGGTGTGAATTGTCACTTGTCATGGAGAGGTGAAGTGGGGGGAGCCAGTGTTCAGTTGGCTTTGCAGAACTGCCCTGAAAGAACTCCCTTCGCCCCTAACCAGGACCAGTGTAAATACTGAGGAAGGACATATTTTGCTGAAGGGGTTTTAATGTTTTGCCTTTTAAGGCTGGGCAAGGTCATTAGTCCTGCTGCTACTCTAAGCAGGAAAACAAGTAGGCAAGTTGCTGGTGCTACCTCTGAAGTGTTTCCCTTTAAATGTGGTGGCTGGAGCTCTGTAGGAGAGGTGGGCAGCTGGTTAGAAGTGTAGCAAGCAGCAAGCCTGCAACTGCAAGTTCAGACGGGGTGCTGGATGCTTGTTTGTCAGCTGGAGACGTTGCACCTGAAGCACAGGACAAGTAGTACCACGTTTTCCCCTCCTCTTGTGTTGTAATCCTGTGATCGTGCCTTCACATAATAGTGTGGCCTTCACTCTTTCTGTTGCTCTGTGCCAAGTTATGTGGGATCACTCCTTATCCCAATGGCGTGAGGTGTTAAAACCCCTTCCAGCATAATTTCTCTGAAAATACGTTTGACTTGTCTTGGTCAAGACTTTGTCTTGGTCAGCTCATGTCTCTTCCATCACTGACGCTGCTGGGGTTTAGTTCAGTGGTTTATATGTAAAAAAACCCAGACCAGACTGTGGTGTGGGAACAAACTTGAGCATCAGTGCTCAGCCACCCTTTGAGACACTCGCTGGTGGTTCGAAGCTGCTTGCTTTGCAGCTCCAGAGAAGGGGGTAAATTGGGTTTTTTATGTAGGTATCATAGTGGCAGGTCTATCTCTGCTCTGGGGCTGACCAGAGACTGTTTTCCTCCCCAAAACAGTTACCTGTCACTGCTGTGATGGTATCTGCACAGTAACTGGGATTGCTTACTACTTCCCATGCAGCTGAGATTTGTTTTCTTTGCAGTGCTGGGTTACCTTGTGTGGCTTGCTGTCAGTGTTGAGAAGGCAGGAGGAGTGCAGTCCGTGGGTGGCTGTAGGTGGTGACAGTCGGCTGTCATTCAGCATCATGCTTCCCATCTGCACTGTGGCCTGGGCTGCACGCTCACCAGGCATCAGCCTGGCAGGAGGAAGAGCACTGACAGGCAGGAGATGAAGCATTCCAGTCGAAAGCTTACTTATTTGTACAGGTGGATGGCAAGGACCAGCCTTTACTTAGCATTTCAGATACATCCACAGGACAAACTCTGAGGCAGGCATGGAAGAGTCCAGGGTGTGAGCAGCTCGGTGCATCCGGTCGTGATGCTGTGAAGAGCCAAATTCAGAACTCCCTGGCCGTGCTGACTGTGCAGCAGGTGTTCTTTACTGCAGCGCTGGGCACACTGAGCCGGTGAAATGGAATCATGCTGAAGAGATTGATATAGGTGTGGCTTAAGAGACAATTAATAGAACTTTAATATAAGAATTGTCATGGTTTTAAGAACAGATTAGTTTAGGAGAAAGCTGTAACTGTGGAAGCTGCTTGTAAGAGCAGCTGCAAAAACGAACCATAACAGTGCAACAGCAGCAGCCTTGAAAGTCGAGGAAGTAGGACATAGAGGAGTCATAAATAATGAGACTAACGACCAATGAAGAGACAGAGTAGATCTTGTTTCCAGCAAAAAGGAAGGTGTTTTTGAGCTCAGATAATCATGGAGAAGAAACGTAAAGAGCATGGGCTGGGAGCGAGGAAGACGTCGAGCCTTCAGCCCTGAAGACCACCGGAAGACCTCCTGAGTGTCACTGAGCATGCTCTATCTGGGAGGGGTTAATGTAAATGACTTCCTGGGAATAATTTGTATAACCCTGCCTTTTCTTAGAGATTATCATGAATATGTAGAGGTAGTCTGTATCAATATGAGAAATTGGGCTTTGATGGGCGCACACATTGGGAGGAGCGATCGATCCCCTGTGTGCCCAGCGCTGCAGTAAAGGATCCTGCTTCAGAGGCACCAAGGCTGTTGAGTTTTGATTCTGGCTTTGTGAGGCTTCACACAGGGGATCCTCCTCCTAATGTGTGTGACCTAAAGGGTCAGTTACACAGCTTTTACACGAGATGTATGTGCTACTCATAGGAGAAATGGTTAGCTTTATCATCTCAAAGTTACAGCGTCATGTTAGGAACTTTGAAGTCCCTTTGCTAAACTTTGAGGGAGCCAGCATGGTCCTGGCAGTAAAAGGAGTTGTTTTGTTGATTAATGTGAAGTATGGAAGCTTCTTGTTTATCATATATGCCAGTCAACAGGAGGAGCCCACTCTGCTGCAACTCATCACAATATCTTCTGGTTGTGCTAGTTTATAAACTTTTTTTTTTAAAAGGGGGCTGTTTTAGTAGGAGAAGCATGCATCTTCAGGTAGTGATGTGGGGAGATTGCTGCTAAGACACCCTTGAAAAATGTAACACAACACTTTAATGAGTCTGTATGTTGGCCAACTGGGGTTATTTGGGATACTTCTCCAGCCCAGTGCTGAAATACTCATTTCCACTGCATCCACAGGCTAAGGAGTGCAATGGCATCAAGGCTCCGATCGATACAAGCAAACCAAACCCTAACGAGGTGGAATTTGACAACCTGTATCTGGATATGAATGGCATCATCCACCCTTGTACGCATCCGGAGGACAAGTAAGGCGATCCTTTTGCCTCTTCACAGGGCTTTGTGGGGTGCATTGATGGCCTCTCAGGTGTTAAATTGAATGCTCTGCGTTTCTAGGCCAGCACCCAAAAATGAAGATGAAATGATGGTCGCGATTTTTGAGTATATTGACAGGATCTTCAACATTGTGAGACCAAGGCGGCTTCTTTACATGGCCATAGATGGAGTAGTAAGTATTGTTTTAGCTCCCAGTAGTGGCTGCTTGTGAAATGAGGGTGGATGCCATCTGCTCGTGTAAGATCCTCTGGGAAATTAGTTTCCTAAAATGAAAAGCTACATGTAAAATCTACTGTTAATCTAATTTCAGCGAGGGTAATTAAAAGTGTTCATGGGCTTTTGCTTTCCATGGGGTTATATGAGCCAGCTAGTACAGTCTGCTGCAGGCTGAACTTTGCTTCTGGAAAGCAGGAAACTTCTGTAAGGCAGAAGCACCCAGGAACTACTTATGTTCCTCTGCTGTCTGGCTTCAGTAGCAATTTCTGCCGCAGGCTGGGAAAGACCAGAAGACAGTTTAAGCAGATGCACTTAAGGTTGTGCTGTGGAATACTTCACAGGCAGGCTGTAAGGCATGTTCAAAGCCGAGAGCTTGTCTTTCTCCAAGCCTGGTCCTCACCTCCCCTCAGTACATCAGTTGGTCTAATGTAAGATACTGTGTTTCCTCAAGAACTTTGCTTTCTTGGGTGCTTTTCTTTCCAGACTGTGTAGTCTTGCTGAGAGATGCCCAAGTGGCCTAGCAGACTGCCATATGCCCCTTGGGCTTTGGCTGTTGTTCTAGGCTTTTTGGTTTCCCAGAGGTGGAGTGAGTATCACTGAGTAAAAGGTGGTTAACCTGAATTCATGGCAGTGATCCCCACTGAACAGTAGTGCATCACATAGCAGTGACCCCAAGTAAATGACAGTGTATCCTTTTAAAAACCCCGACATACCTGTGGCAGTGAAGAGCCAACCACTGTCTGCTGCAGCCTTCTTACTCACAGAAGAGTTAAGAATACAATCACAGGGGTTCCTTGCTGGAGAAAGGGCTTATAATAAACAAAGCTTCTCAGATACATGTCACTAGAAGTGTCATTTATTTTGCAAGGGAAACTTGGAATCCTTGAGCACTGTGCTCTTGAGCTCAAGAGACCTGTATAGAAACACGTCCAGCTCCCTGTGCTGCTGTATGAGAGGAGAACAGGCATCCCTGGTTTGGTTACAGCTCAGACTGGTGTCTTGTTAAATGGCTGTATAATCACCAGGCTTGTCCCAAGAGGAATGCCCAGATGCAGTAACTGAACCTAGCGTTATGGTGCCCCTTTTTTAGGCCCCACGTGCAAAAATGAATCAACAGCGGTCGAGAAGATTCAGAGCATCAAAGGAGGGCATGGAAGCTGCTGAAGAGAAGCAGAAAATCAGACAAGAGATTCTGGCAAAAGGTAGGACTGTGGCCAAGTGTGAGGGTCACTGTGTTGGTTCTGAATGCTTCAGTAAGGGTTAGAAAAGGGATGTCCAGCTTGGTGAATGTTTGTCTGCATGTTCCTAGGAGGAGGAGGGGATAGCAAGCCAACAGAAGGCTGGAGCTCTGTTTTTTGAAGTTAAGAACTAAGATAAAACAGCACTCTTTTTTCCTTCTGTCTCCTGCCTCACCTGGCTTTGTGCTGAGTACTCTAATTCCTGTAGAAAAACATTGAGCAGAAGCAGAGGGATAAGTGTAGTAGTAGTGGGAAAGTAACCACGATTCTTCTGGAAGGACGTGTGAATTTGTAGGTTGCTGAAAGGAGAATTTCTGGCTTAAAAAGCAGAGATTGAGTGAAAATACTGCTGCACAGGAACAATGAACTGTGAGCAAGGAGCTTGACAGTGGAAACTCTAAATGTGGTGAGGAAGCAAAGTCAGTGCAACTTCCTAGGGGTGACAGTGACTGGAGTGGAAGGAGTGCGTGCAGCCAAAGCCTGCTGCCTGGGCTGGAGCAGCTAATTCAGGTGACTGTAGGAGGAATGAATGCTGTAGCCTGAGTGAGAGGGAGGCCCCTGGTGTAACCGAGCTGGAGATTAAAAAGGGAGGGCAAAGACTTTGTTTAACATTTCTTCCTGTAGCATTTCTAGACTGCAAAGACCCTTTATGAAGCTCAGAGATGAGAGAAGTTGGTGTAACCCTGTTTGTGAGCCCTAGTGAATAGATAGTGGAAACACAGGGGAGAATATGTAAGAAAAGAAGTATTTCCTCATCTTTTATCTCATCCAGCAAGCTTAGTTTCTTTGAGATGTCTTTCACCATCTTTTGACAGAATAGGTAGTGAAATGGCTTTTCTGAAGGAACAACGTTTGTAAATGTACTAACACCTTATTTTAAGATGGAGATAGTGTAGTGGTAAGAGCTGGTTTCACAGGTGTTTGGTTGCTTGCTTTTTTGTTGTTGGGGTGTTTTTTTTAATAAACTAATTTTTAATAAGCCTTAATTTTTATCAGGGGAGCCAGCTGGGTTTTTATCCTGCAGAAAAAGGCTTTTAATGTTCCACACTGATTCGCTTCTGTTAACTGTTCTTGTTGCTCTAGGTGGCATTCTTCCTCCAGAAGAAGTGAAAGAGAGATTTGACAGCAACTGCATCACCCCGGTAGGTAATCTTGTACTTCAGGCAGCAATTGCCAGCGTCTGAGTGGAGGTTTAATGTGTTTCCTGCTGCCCCTTCCCAGGGAACTGAGTTTATGGACAATCTGGCTAAATGCCTGCGCTATTACATCGCTGACCGCCTCAACAGCGACCCGGGCTGGAAAAACCTGACTGTAAGTTTCCTGGCTTCCCTCTTGAGGGAAATTAAGGTAATCTGTGGGGCTGGGCTGGGCTGTGATTGAAGGGTCTGAGTTGAACGGATTTGTCTCATCTTCTGGCACTGTGCTGCTGCTGTTAATAACGGGCCGACTTGCATGCTCTGCTGGGGCTCCAGAGATCCATTTCCTCCCAATCACACAACCTAACAGCACCCTTTGTTTTGATTTCATTGAAGAGCAATGAAAAGATCTGATAGTAAAAGCCACAATTTGATATAATGGGAGGCAGGGGTTTAGGAATACTTTCTCCTCTTTTGGGGAAGAGTGTCAAGATTCATTGGGTATGTGTTCTTTTCACAGTATCTTTTTTAACTGGTTGGGTGCTGTGTGCTACTCTAACAACAGAGGCAGTAGATGAGAGGCAACAAAAATAATGCATGTTGGCTTTCTGGCCTTTCTGGACTTTGAACTTCTCTCCTCCTGTTCCTCAGCCACCCTGCTCCCACTGAGTTTTGGTTCTGACAGCCTGTGTTTGCTCTGTACAAGAGGGCAGGCTAGCCAGTCTTCTCAGATGCTGCTCTTTGTTTTATTTTCCATAAGTTGTCTGTTTTAAGTGGTCTAATCAGAGAGCAGTTGACTCTGCTTAATGCCCTCCATCAGACCTGAGTGTTATAAACACTAATGCTCACCTGGGCAGCGCTGTAAGGAAGTGTATTGTGTGATAAGCTGTGGGTGTATTGGAAGATCTAAAGGCAAGCACCCGTGTGTGTCTGCTTTATCTCTTACTTCTCTAGTGCATGTCCTGAGTGCCTGGAAGATTTCTCAGGAAACCTCAAATATGCTGGTTAATGAAGTGATAATTTCAGTGTCAGCTTCAACCCAGCAGTGGGAGAGGAAAATGAAGATCTGCATGTTTGTTCTGAGCTCTTAAATCATTTCTTTTAGTTAAAGCTCCAAGTTAGAGTTTCAGCTATTCCTGAGTGGGATTCAGTGTTTGAACTCCTTAAGGTGTTGGGGCTTATTTACTGTGGTGGCGTGAATCCTTCACACAATTTCAATGTTTCACAGGTTATTTTGTCTGATGCCAGTGCTCCTGGTGAAGGGGAACACAAAATCATGGATTACATTAGAAGACAAAGAGGTAAAATCCCCATAAATGGGAATGTTTTGGGTTACTTTAAGGTGTGGTCAGTAATACTGTGTGACTTTGGTTGACTAAATGTGATTTTTCTCTTGTATAGCTCAGCCAAACCATGACCCAAACACTCATCACTGCCTGTGTGGGGCTGATGGTGAGTTCTCTCTTGCTGGCAGTATGCTGTTGCTTAAATACTAAGCTTTCTCGGGCTGCTTTGTGGTTGAGTTGGGCTGTAGATTTTAGGCTTTCACTGGTGTTTGTGTAAATAATCCTGTGTGGCTGTTGGTCGTTGAAGGCTCTGTGTGGTGTTTGGGGAAAGATCTAGCACTGCCCATAGCTGAAGAGTGAGCTGTCACTTGGTTTTACTGCTGGGGTGGAGTGGGGGTAAGCACACCTGTGTGTTTGCACTTGCTTAAGCTAGAGTGGACTTTGCTTTAATTTAATTTTTTTTTAAGCTTAATAATGTTGATCCTTCATTATACTTTATTCTTCTCTTTTGGTTGCAGCTGATCTGATCATGCTTGGCTTAGCCACACATGAACCAAACTTCACTATAATTAGGGAGGAGTTTAAACCAAATAAACCCAAGCCGTGTGCGCTCTGTAACCAGATGGGTCACGAGGTTAAGGACTGCCAGGGCTTGCCCAGAGAAAAGCAAGGCAAGGTAAGAGTTTTGCCAGCTCCAGAAATTCTCTATCTGTAAGCTAATTTACGCTTTAATGAGATCTTCAGGTTGTTCTTGCGGTGGGTTTTAGCTGGAATGGAATGCAAATGATACTATTATAATTACCTGGCTTCCCTTTTATATTAGTGAGAAATGATATGGTTCAGCTTAGGATGGGAGTGCTTGGACCTGATGATCTTAAAGGTCTTTCCCAACCTTGTGATTCTGTGATCAGTAACTTCAGAGCCATGCAGAGGGGTGAATTGCATGCTTGGCATAAGGGCTGGAGAAACTCTGCCTGTAGATCTTTCACCCCTCTCAAAGCAAGCCTTTAAAACTGAGCTGGAGGAACTTTGGGGTGAGCTGGGGTGTAATGGCACGCTTCCCTTCCCTTCCAGCACGACCAGTTTGCAGACAGCCTTCCCGTCGCCGAGCAGGAGTTCATCTTCATCCGGCTGTGCGTGTTGCGGGAGGTAGGGTGAGGCAGTGACTACACCTCCTAGCCACAAGTAACGCTTTAAAACCCCACACAGTGATTTCTGATGCCCTTTTTCTCTGGTGCCTGTTGCAGTACTTGGAAAGAGAGCTCACTATGGCCAGCTTGCCTTTCACTTTTGACTTTGAGAGAAGTGTTGATGACTGGGTCTTCATGTGCTTCTTTGTGGGGAATGACTTTCTTCCTCACTTGCCCTCTCTGGAGATCAGGTAGATGAGAATGTGTGTTTCCTCTTCCCCAGGTGTGTCTGCTGTGGTCTTAAATGATAAGGATCTCACGCTTTTGTTTGTTTTTGTGGGTTTTTTTTCTAGGGAGGGAGCCATCGATCGCTTGGTTAACATCTATAAAAATGTGGTGCACAAAACTGGGGTAAATCTTCCTGCTTTTTCTTCAGCAATATCCCTGTGCTTGCTACAAGGGTGAACTTGTGTTTCAACTGTATAATTTTCTGGCTTGCAGGGCTACCTCACAGAAAGTGGTTTTGTCAACCTTCAGCGGGTCCAGATGATCATGTTAGCTGTTGGAGAAGTTGAAGACAGCATTTTCAAAAAGAGAAAAGATGATGATGTAATGATTTCATTATTATTATTAGTTATTTTTTATTACATTCTTAGAGTATAAGAGAAAGAAACCCAAACTTTGTCCTTTTTTTTTTGCTCTAATCTCTAATGAATTCCTCCCTTCTCAAAAAAAGATCTGCATGCTTCCAGTCAGTTTTCCTTTCCTGGACTTCAAGGCCCGTTTGTTGCTTGTTATCCCAAGTCAAGGCACAGGGAAAGCTGTGTGTGAGCTCTGGCACTGCTGCTGCTTCTGGAAAAGCTGCTCTGAAAACTGGGGAGGGAATTGTTCTGTCACTTGCTGTAGCCTGAGGGAGTGAAGCCATGAGCAGGGCTGAAATGCTGTGTTGGAGTCCTAGGCTCATTCTTCCCTCTCAGCACCTCCTGCCATTTGAAATGTGTCTATAAATTCCTGTTCTTGCAGTCTGTCACTGCAGTTCTGTGCCAGTTTATTCCCTAAGTACAGGGGATGAAACACCTTGTGAAGGGAAGAGTGGAACTGTATTTGCTTTCCAGTGGAACAAATACCATGCTGGTGTTGGCAAAATGTTTATAGCTGCCCCAGCCAGGGCCTGTCTTGGAGATAACAATTTCATGTTCAAGGTTCCATGGCCAAGAATAAGAAATATCTTTCCTTGAGCCTCTTGGTTTTGTTTTTTTTTCCTGCTTCTAGGGCTTGCAGGTCTCTCCTACTCTTTTCTCTCTGTTCCAGTGCAGGAAAGCAGCTTGTGTCCTTTGACACTGCTGTCACCCTGAAGTAAGGCTATAGCTAAGCTTAGTAGGTGATACCAGCCATCACTGAAACTCTGGGCTTTGAGTACACAGCTACTTTTTTCCTCAGAGGTTTTCAGGGTAAATTCTATCATGGACACAAGAATTGACCTATGTCTTACTCAGACCACGATGTAAAAACCTGATGGCCTTTTGGTCAGCAGAGCTTTATATTGCCATATTTTCCCAGGAAATCTGCATTCTTGACCTTATTTCTCTTTGTCCTTTGTTTAGGATAACTTTAAAAGACGGCAGAAAGAAAAAAGGAAAAGAATGAAGGTAAATGAACTCTTTTCACAGTGCAGAAGTTAGAGAGAATGAATGCAAATACTATTGCTGCTGGTGGAGGGGCTGGCTGAAACTGCTGTTGTAATCACAGTATTTTCTGGCCTGTGTATAAACTGTTTTAAAGGGTTTTTTCATGGCTTTTGGTAGACTTGCAAGTGCTTTGAAGGGAGGAATTGCCTATTAAAGGGTTCTTAAAAGGGAGAGGAGGTGAATGTGCTGGGTGATAGCTGTTTGTTGTGTCCTTCACACCTACACAAATGGCACTTCCATGACTGGTGGTGCTCCAGCGTGTCCACTGTACAGGAATTGCTTTTCCATGCATTGCCACAAGCCTTCTAAGCAGTTGTATTGCTGAGGGCAGTGGAGTTTAGTGGGAGAGTTTAGGTTTAAATATGTAAGTACCAGTTTGCATCGAATGGATTTGCTGGTTGTATCCCCACTCCAAGTGTTTAGCTCCTGTGTGTATTTGTTAAATGATGCGTTTTCTGACATTCCCATTAGAGTGGAAGAGGTTTACTCACTTGCTTACAAAGAATATGCTTTTCCCAGTGAGTTAGATGGTCTCACTTTCCCCAAAAAACTGCCTTTCAACACACATAGAAGGAACAGGGGCAAAAAGCAGCCGTTCAGCACACGTAGAAGGAGCACAGGCACAAAGTGCAGGGCTTGTGTGGTTGTGGGTTGGCTCTCTCTTTTTAAGAGCCTAACAAATTATAGGAATATAAGGGCCTGGCTCCTAAGTGTCATCTTATGTCTGGTTGAGATTAGACAGAACATAGTTAAGCTGAACTGAGTAAATTATGCTGGGTTTATCTAAGATGTTAATCTGAAAACTGAGAGCAGCATCGTGCGGCCGTGGAGATCACACTGCTTTCTCAGTGTACCCCTGTGTGTTTATCTTCTAGAGGGATCAGCCTTCTTTCATTCCTGGTGGCCAGTTTTCCCCTCAAGCTCTGGGAAATCGATCCAGTCCTCAGGCCATCAGCAACCCTAGGCAAGCTGCCTTTGAGATGAGGATGCATGACAGGCAGAATTCGGTAAGTAAATCTTCACTGAAGGGAAGCGATCGCGTCCTGCGTTACCCTGGGCACACTCTTCTCCCCCCAGTCAAGCTTGCCTGAAAAGCAGGCACCAGAGACAGGATTTTGAAGGGAAGTGGCTTTTAATAACCATTTTTTGTGGGACTACTTGGATGAACTAGCATTGTTTGTTTAATGTTTGCATGGTGCTGCTTGTTAAACAGCTCTGGGAGGGCAGGTGAGAGGTGGGTGCATCTGGGTGGCATATGGGGGCTCTTCTTTTCCCCCATCCTCATTTGACCCTTGGGGAGTCAAACCACCTCGGGAGTACAGGCACAGAAGCTTCCTCAGCTGGTCTGTGAGAGACACAAACCCAATAACCTGAGTCTGTGAGTCTCTTGATGCTCTCTTTGGGACTGGCATGCACACAGGGACAGAAATATCTGGGGGTTGGAAGTTCATGATTTGCGTATCTGCATGTTTGTCAGCTGCTTTTGCTTCCCAAACCTTCACTCCTCACTGGGAAGAGGAGAAAACTGATGAAGTTTTTGGAAAGGTATTAGAAAAGAGGGGAAAACCCGAAATAAGTCAGGTGCTGTGTTAGAAGTCTTGATCATTAACTTTAACAATTATGACAGATCATCTTTCTGGGCATAAACCTTCATCCAAACAGTGACCAAATTAAATGATTTCTGCTCTTCTCCCTTTTATTTTGAAACTTCTGCACGTGGGTTCAGCAGATCAGTTCCTTTATGAAACGGGAGAAGTTTCTTTTAGACTCTGGGATATTAAAACAGACACTTTTGAAAGGAGATGAAAGGATGGGCTGTTGAAGATGCTTGGAGTCTTTGCTGGCTCTGAATTACAAGCAGCATTTTTAAAGTCGCCTGCACCTGTGTTTCCACTGTTACTCTAAACCAAAGCTGTGACATAAGCTGTAGGACCAGGGCAAACAGCTGTATTCATTCCAAAATGGGGATATGTCAAAAATGGCATGGTTTATCCATTTACACTGTCTTACTACATCTTCTTCCTTCTCAAATGCAGTGAAGGCTTTGCCTGTGTGTATCAATGCCTGCCTCTTCATACAACAATGTGCTCTTCTCTTACACTACTTGACTTCATAGCTTAAGGGTCACATAGCTTTTGCCTGGAGTTTTTTTGGGGGGGGGGGGGGGGGGGCTAAAAATAACACCTGACCCCAAAGCTGTTAATTTTAACTGGAATTTAAGATGCCTGATAAATCCTTTCTCCCCACCCCATGTTTATCTGTGATAATTCTGCCTCTAGACAACTTCCTCGTCGCCAAATACCAGCCTCACTCCTGATGGCAGCCCGTCCCTGGCAGGAGGAATCAAGCGAAAAATGGAAGACAGTGACAGTGAACCTGAGCCAGAGGATAATATCAGGTGAAGCCTCTTCTTTTTTTGTAGCACTTTGTTAGCAAATTGCTGAAATAGATGCAGTCTAATTAATGCCATTTAGCTTAGAGCAGCAGTGCCTTCAGATGCTTCTCTGTGATCTTTTTATCCAGCGGTAATTAATGTGGAGGCTCAGAATATTGGGTAAATTCCAGGGAGATGTGTAAGCTCTGGCTGTTAAATCTAAGAGTCTAGATTAGTATGCGTGCAGGTTTCCCTCCACCCAGCCACTGCTCCCTTAGAGACCAGGCCCTAGATTGGCTCGACGTGTACCGCTCCGCTCTGGTTATGTGAGCTGAATGCTGCTGTTCTCCAGGAGAGGTTCCCAGCTGTTTAACCCATAAAATTCAGCTGCCTTCACCTGCCCAGCGTTCCTTATCCTGACTGTCACAGTGTGGTTTCCTCTGGCTTTGCTTTGCACCAGGGCCCGTTCTGTCTGTGACGAGTTCTTTAACCACCTTGGGACAGCTGATCCCTAGATGATTAAGGGACAGGAATTTTATGGGAATTAACTGACAGTGCATTACCAGGTAGTCTGCATTTATCAAAGGTTTAAATCAGGCTATCACTCTTTACATTGAGAGGGAAGAGACCTATATTTTTTTTAAGGGTTCTGCCCTGTGAAATGCACCCAGTAGGTTTTGTTTTCCATAAGGTGTGGGGATGTGGGATAACAGCAAAGGTTACTTCATAGTGAGCTGCTGGTGTCCAGTGCTGTGCTTGTGACATACCTGTGACATTCAGCCTGTCAGATCTCCCAGTATCAGATACTCCAGCTCTCGTTCTTATCCTCCTTCCTCTATGTGCCAGAGAGAATGGTTTGGTTACTTAGCTTTGTTTTAATCAAGCAGCCGGAGTCTTTATCTAAGTCAGGGTAAATTCAGGATAAATCTTGGTGTTGCTTTCCATTTGAATTTTAGCAGAGGTTCTAAAAGTAGCTTTAACAGTTTTATAGCAACTAGTGTGAATGAACCACAGGGGTTTACGAGTAGTGTAAGTAGTAAGTAGTCTTGTCAGGGTTGGTATTGTCAAGTGAAAGGATGTGCTGCATTCATCTGCAGTTACTTAAGCTCTTCTCTTGCTCAGGATATTTATTCAGATCCTTTTCGGAGTGGAAAATGATGTTATGCTTCTCATTGTGAGTAAAAATAACTGTGTAAACTTACCAGATGCTGCAGAGTTGTCCACAAAAATCTATGTTGTGTTTAGAATGACTTTAGAGCTAGAACAGATAGTTGTGGTCAGCTCACCGATTGTGGTTTTACCTTGCAGAACATTTTGAAATGTAGGCAAGTGTCTAGCTGCCAGGGAGCTCCTAGGGTCAGATGTTCATGGACTGCAGATGTTCTCAACTCTGTCCTTTGAGACTTTGGCACAAGTAGCTGTGTCCTTGCTCACCTGGCTTCCTTCAAGTCTTGAAAACATCTCTCGGTTCCTTTTCCTCCTCCCCAGATTGAATCATCTTTGAACTAGCTCGGGTCCGATTCCAAAAAGTATCCCTGTAGTAGGCAAGCAGCTTGAAACAGAAGTGAGGGAGGGTCCTGTTTGCAAAGCCAAGAGGCTGTGCATCGTGTGAAGGAGGAGAAGTCGGTCCTTAGTGTGCTGTACAGCCTTCCTCTGCTGTTGGATCCTGACCAGCCTGAGCTGGCCTCACAGCTCACTCGTGTGCCTCAGCTTCTCTGTGTGACTTACAGCAGTCACAGCCTCTGTGGAAAGGGATCTTGCATGATGATTGCCCAATGTGGCAATCGGTGCCAAGCTTTTAATTGAGAATAAAATTCTATTTTTAGAAAAATTATTAAAGTATTACCTGATTTAACTATTTTCTGGAACAGTTTGTAGTTTGCTTCACAAACAAAGGTCCACTTCAATACCAGAATTCCTGTGACCTCTGAGGGGTGTGTGTAGGATGCCTGCACTGTGGTGAATAATGGGCTGAAATTAAAAACAAACCCCAAACAAAACCCAACCCAGACCAGTCTGAAGTATGATACCATGACTGAACCAGATGTTAAGTAGAGCTTAATCTTTGTTACTTAAACTACCTTTTTAGATGTCAGACTGCAAACTGAACTGGGGTTTCCCCCAGGGTGACATCCTGTCTGCTAGGACTAGCGACTCAGAGCTTTGTGTGGGAGTGAATAGCTCTGTGGCACGGGGCTTCTCTCAGGACTGGCATGTCACCTCTGGAGTGACAGGGAGAGCAGCAGGTGCAGGGAGTGGATAAAATAGCCAGGGAAGAAAGCTCTGGAGTCCGCAGGCAGCGATTCCTCTTGCTGCCCGTGCCCACCACAGCTGCATTCTCCCTGCTTTCTCAGTTTCCAGAGGTGTCTGGGCTCTTTGTTTACTGTTCAGTGTAGCATGCTATCCACTCTTCCTGACTCGATGCCTCAGAGCTGAGGGGTTCAGATGTGGGTGGCTGGCTTCCCCTGCCCCACCCGTAGCCAGGCATCAGGGGGAGCTGTCTGAAGGAAGGATGGACAGTGTCTGGGAGCACACTTCTGGCTGCACTACCCATCACTGGCATGGACTGAAAACCCCCCTGGAAGGGGAGTGCATCTCATGAGTGTCAGCAAGCACAGGACTTCTGTGTGGCAGATCACAAAAATCACAGGGTTGGAAAAGACCTTTAAGATCATCAAGTCCAACCATTCCCATCCTGTGCTAAACCATATCCCTGAGCACCTCATCTCCCCTTCCCAGATAATCCTGCTGGGAATCGCAGCGTGTCTGGACAGCGATAGAATGCAGGGATCATTCCTTATTTCCTTACTCTTGACTTTGAGCATCAGGGAAACTGCCTCACTTCTCTGCTTGAAGGCTGTTAGCAATAGGGGAATGAACGTGATGTGAAGAGGTGTTCCAGTAAGCCAGAGACTTGTGGTCCAGGTAGATGAAGCAGAATAAGGGAGGGAAGAGTTTGTTCTCTTTGCAGTGGTTGGAAAAGGACAAAGCTCAAAAGGAGGTTTTGAGGAAGATGAAACTGCCAGCTAGGAACAATGTGGTTTTAAAAACGTTTGCAAAGCTACCCTGAGAATTACTTTGAAGGGGTGTTTATTGGGATGGTGCTACAGAATTTTGGCTGGATTTTCTGTGATGCCAACCATCAGATTTTATGCCCTTGCACTGTTGAGGGTAAGTTTTTTTTGTGCTTTCACTTAAATGGTATAAGAATAGGAAGTGAAGCAGCAAGTGACTTTGGCTTATGCTTGACTTTAGCTGTGTAAGTGTACCTCTGTGAACGTGTGTCTGCCTGTTACACAGGTTGTGGGAATCTGGGTGGAAGCAGCGTTACTACAAGAACAAATTTGACGTGGATGCATCCGATGAGAAGTTCCGCCGTAAGGTTGTTCAGTCCTACGTGGAGGGGCTCTGCTGGGTCCTCAGATACTACTACCAGGTACTTAAAAATCCCACCTCTGAAACCTCAGTTGTCTCTTGTGTCTGCACCCTGCTTCTGTTCAGGAAATAGCAGTTACCTGTGGTTTGGTTTTTGAAAAGCAGTGTGCTCTGGTTCTAGGGGGGCTTGGGTTTTTTGGAAGGTACAAAATGCAGGCACCCATTCTGTTTGACACTCAAGCCTTGAATGCAGGTTTAGTTTCTTGCATGCAGTAAGGGTGCTTGTTAGTTTATTAAGGACTGGTGCCTGGTTTTCCTTTGCAGTGCATAGCTGTGCATAGCAAAATCGCAGACAGCTACATGAACAAAGCCAGAGCTTGGGAAACACTGAGAATTTGAAAGGACCAGAGTTGTCAGTTCCCTCCATAGATTGTAATGAAGTTCTATGAAGTGTATTCTGATTAGAGTAATCTGTATCTGATTTAAATCTTTTGATAATTGAGATGTCAGATTGGCAAGAGATTAGTTAGACATGTTGGGGTTCGTTGCGCCGGTGGTTAATAACTAACTTCGTGCCCTGCAGACCAAGTAAGTTGTATTCTGTGTGTGACCTGGGAGCATAATGTGCTCGAGCTGATGCAGTTTATCTGCTGGTGGGGCTTGCTGGGCTGAACATGGTGCTGTGTTGATAAAACTGCATGTTTTTCATCAATGGCTCACCACTGCCCAACTTAGGGCAATACCTCATGTGCCCACAAGAAACTAGGTGGTCTTCCAGTTAATTTTACCACATACTTCCCCTTGGCCCCTTTGAACAAGAAAGGAGTGTGTGTGTTTCCCTTCCACTCTGTGAATTAGTAGAGTTTGGGCTCCGGTTTGCATGTTTGGGTGGATGGAAATCGTGGGGTTTAAGGTTTGCAAGTCTGTCACAGTTGATGTGCAGGAGAGCGCTGCGAAAGGCAGCCTGGATTTTAAAGGGAACTGAAGGCCAAACCTAAGACAGTACTTACAAGGTGGCCAAGATATTTATCCTCATTTGAAGGCCGTAAAATCAAGTTTGCCTTATCCAAAGAGGTGCCCACAGGGTGCACACTCACTGGCCATGGCCTCGTGCAGACATCGTCGGGTGTGTTTATAACTGGGCTGCGTTCGCCCCTACTCTGGTGAGGGATTTGTGGTGCTAAATGCACAGGAGCTGGAAGATGGGCACATACCTCCTTACAGGCAGTCCGGGTGCCAGGCTCCTCGGTTCAGCTGGTAAACCCACTTAGTTACTGAGATGGCCACGTCCTCCTGAGGTCATAGACATGACTGGCTGATGCCTGTGGAAGCCACAGGTGATTACGGGTGCAAAGACAGTAGATCTGTGGGGTTGGCAACAGCTTTGGGCAGGACCAAAGTGCTCCCAAGGAAATGGAGGAGCGACAGCAAGACCTCAGGGAAAAGCGACTCTACAGAACACGTTTTCTGGTTTAGTAATGTTCCAGAGGAGAACCTGGTGAGAGCACACAAGTGTGTGGGGCTTTGTCTTTGCCTTTTTGCTGCATGCTCAGGTTACTCTGAAAGGAAGGCTAGTCTCTCTCTAGACCTTATAGAAGTTATGTCGAGGGCTTAAAATAGTGCAGCAGTGAAGTGCTTGCAGTGTGCTGCTGTCTGTGCTTCATACCAGAAGTAGGTGTGGGCAAGATCTGTGACCTCCTGTACCTGTGTCGGTACAGAGTGGTGCTCAGATCGCCTTCTGTCCACGTGGAAGTTAGATGAGGAGGCTGTCAGACCAGGGAATTTCAGACTAGGTTTGCTGGAGGGCTTTTATTGGGTTTACTTTTTAAATTTTTACCATAATATGAATTACTTCCAAGAGCTCCTGCTCACTGTCTGTACGGCTTCTGAGAGAAGACATTAGGTGCTTTCCTGTTCCCATCAAAAGCTCATAATGCAGAGCATGTCCCACTAGTGGGAACACCTGCTTGGAGACAAAACAAGGGGAAGGAAACCAACAGAATCCAGTCCACCTGGCTTTTGAAACATACTGAAGAATTGCACCTCATAATTATAATCTCTGCCATTTTATACCCAAAATATCACTGGAGGAGCCTCGTTGACATTTACTTACTCAGAATAGGAAATCAAAATAGTCGACTTTTGTTTCAAGTGGAACTGCTAAGAAAAATAGCTGAGGGGGTGAAAGCTTGACTTGGACCTTCTAGAGCCACGTTTCCTTTCCAGAGTGCATTGTGTTCCGGTGTGTCTCGAGTTTTTCTCCTTTTTGAGGATTATTTTGCCTCCTTCAAGTGAAGGCACTTTGTATTTCTCAATATTCAGGATGGAAGAATAAGAGGGGGAAAGCAAACTGTCACTCCAAGTGTGTGTGTGTGCAGTTAAAACCGGAATACTTTTCAACCTGCAGTGAGCACCGTGCACACTTTCACACCTCATAGAGTGTGTCATGCTGGGGTGCTCTAGTCCCTGTGTTCCCAAGTGAGCGGTGGGATGTTGTGTTGAAAAACAGTAGTGTGAGCTGTGCATTGCCAAAAAAACATCACTTCTCTTCCTGTTGAGACTCTGTAATGGCTGACTGGCACAATTCTGCCCTTGGTGTGATTACGGAGTGCTTAGGTGGCACAGAGGAGGAATTCCTGGGGTAATTCCCTGTTCCAGATGTGAAAGCAGCTCTACACAAGTTGAAAACATGTCTGGCTGTCTCAGGCTCCTCAGCCAAGCCCCAGGGCCTGGTTAGCTGTGTGGATAGGCTCCTGTTTCCTACTCTTGGCAAGACAGAATCACAATCAGAAGGTTGGAAAAGACCTTTAGGATCATCAAGTCCAACCATTCCCATCCTAAGCTAAACCATATCCCTAAGTACCTCATCTACCCTTTTTTTGAACACCTCCAGGGAAGGTGACTCAGCCCCTCCCTGGGCAGCCTGTTCCAGGTCCCAACAACTCTTTCAGTAAAACGTTTTCTTCTAATATCTAATCTGCCCCTGCCCTGGGGCAGCTTGAGCCCATTGCCCCTTGTCCCATCTCCTGTCCCCTGGCTGCAGAGACCCTCGCCCACCTCTCTGCACCCTCCTGGCAGGGCAGGGGAGGTGGGGAGAAGGTCTCCCTTCAGCCTCCTCTTCTCCAGGCTGAACACCCCCAGCCCCTCAGCTGCTCCTCAGAGGATTTGCCCAGCCTGGTTGCCCTTCTCTGGACATGCTCCAGGACCTCCATGTCCTTCTGATGGTGAGGAGCCCAGACCTGGACCCAGTAAAAGACCTTTGTGCACTTGGGTTTACTGGGCTCTGTGCATGTGCTTGTGTGTGGTGGGTTTTCTCAAGGGGGAGGAAGAAGGCATGAGGCACGTGAGAGTGTCCTGAAGCTAAGGTTAAGATTCTGCTCTGAGGTCTTTTGTGTCGTCCTGGTGCTAGGTCCTGTCTCTTTGGCTGTGTCCCTTAGTGACTCAGACCTAGCACAGAGCAAGAGTACTTTGGCATAGAAGTGTATCTGCTGTTCTGTGCTGCCGAGGAGATGCCCGAGCTCTCCATTCTCTGCCCACTGAACTCACTGGCTCTAGCCTGGCTATGAAAAGTTAAGTCCCACCCTGAAGTCCAGAGTACTCAGAGGCAAGAGCTCTTTCTTTTCTAATCATGGGGACTCCTCTTTTTTCTGGCTGAGGCCGGGCTAAATTTTGTCACCTTTTAGTGGCTGGGCTGTGTGATTTTTAATTATTTTTATTCTTTTACTTTTCTGGTTTGCCTGATGTTTGTTCCTCTGGTTTCTCTGCCCTAGGGCTGTGCATCCTGGAACTGGTATTACCCCTTCCACTACGCACCCTTCGCCTCGGACTTTGAGGGTATTGCAGACATGCCTTCAGACTTTGAGAAAGGCTCAAAACCGGTAGGGCACCTTTGCTTACTTGTTCATCATTTAACAGCTCCTTAGGAGCATCCTACAGCTGCTTGTTTAATTTCAACAGTTCAGGCCTCTGGAACAACTGATGGGAGTGTTTCCAGCTGCAAGTGGGAATTTTCTGCCCCCGACGTGGAGGAAGCTCATGACAGATCCGGTAGGAATCCTTGTTCTGTTCCTTCCCACAAGGTTGTGCTGTCTTGCAGTTGTGTGAGCATCACTTGCTGCTGCTGCTGCTTAACCAGGGGGAATGTTCCTGGTGGGTTGCAGAGATTCTTCAAAGATCCTTGAAAATGATTCTTAGGATTCAGATCACAGAGCTATAGGGGTTGGAAGGGACCTCAGAGCCCATGGGGTCCCACCCCCTGCCACAGCAGGGTCCCCAGGACAGGTCACACAGGTCGGCGTCCAGACGGGGCTGGAATCTCTCCAGAGAAGGAGACTCCACACCCCCTGGGCAGCCTGTCCCAGGGCTCACTCATCGGGAAGAAGTTCTTCCCCACATTGGGGTGGAACTCCCTGTGCTCCAACTTGAGTCCATCGCCCCTTGTCCTGTCCCCACAGACACTGAGAAGAGGCTGGCCATGTCCCCCTGTGTCCCACCCTTCAGATATTGATAACCATTGATCAGATCCCCTCTCAGTCTTCTTCTCTCCATGCTGAACAGCCCCAGCTCACTCAGCCTTTCCTCACAGGGGAGATGTTCCAGGCCCTTCAGCATCTCTGTAGCCTCCTCTGGACTCTCTCCAGGAGATCCCTGTCCCTTTTATCCCAGGGAGCCCAGCACTGGACACAACACTCCAGGTGGGGCCTGACCAGGGCAGAGCAGAGATGTTTCAGTTAGAAAAGTGATTCCCTGACTCTTTAGCAAAGATTGCTTGCTTTCTTATAGACACCTGCAGAACTTTACTGGGGAGCAGATGCCTGAACCTGGTTATCTGACATTATCCCATCCTGCTTAGTTACTTGTGGTGCTCTGAGTAATGGAAGTGCCCTACCACGCCTTGTGTTCAGATGGCATTTAATAGAAGAGGTTTCTTTAAGTCAGAATTCCTTGCATCCTCTTCAGTCTTACATAGTCTTCTGAATTGGTTTCATAATTGGCTTTAATTATTACTTTTCCTCAAATACAGGAATCAAGCATAATTGACTTCTACCCTGAGGACTTTGCCATTGATTTAAACGGGAAGAAGTACGCTTGGCAAGGTGAAACTTCAGCTGCTCTTTTTTAAGCTATAGTAGACTGACCTCAGTCCTAAGGATCCATGTAAAAACAGGTAGAAAATGGGGAATGATCTTAGTGAGATTGTGACACACCACATCACACAGGTAACTTGTGTTACTTGCTGTGGGGAGAAACATTCTGCAGCAGGTATGTTTTTGAAAAGAAATTTGTGCAAAGAACAAGTTATGGTTCAATAACTGATTTTGGGGATGGGAATGATGAGTAGCAATTTCAGCAGTCATTCTAGATTTGTTAATTTGTCCTGAACTAGATTAATCACTTTTCTATTTTTATCAGCCTTACTGTGTAATTGTCTTTTGTCTCCTTTGCATTTAATTAATGGATCTCGTTCTGTTCAATCAGTGGCTCATTAGTACCTTGTGGAAAATGCTTTGGGGAATAGAGAAATATTTGGATGCATACAAAACTTGGCAGGAATTTTAAATTAATATTCTCCAAGGAAAGAAGCTGCAGTAAATACTGTTTCTGTTTCCTCATTCTTTGTGTCTGGTATTTGGCCAGTAGTGAACATCTCGATGGTAGGTACCATAGGTATTGAGCACAGAATGGAACACCTGAGATTCCACTGGATGAAAGCACCTGGGGGGTGGTCAGACACTGAAACACATTGCCTGGGCAGGTTGTGGAGTCTCCATCCTTGGGGATACCCCAAAGACCTGGGGAACTGCTCGGGACCGCTTGAGCAGTGAGGGTGGAACAGAGGATCTCCAGCAGTTCCTGTTGATACCAGTGATGCTGTGGTTCTTCCCCAAGCCAGCTCACCTACCCACAGTTAGACACACAAGTAGCTTCCTTGGGATGGGGATCCAAGCTCAGAGAAGAATACTCCTAGGGATTAGGAGACGTGTTGCATGGCGGGCTGTCTCTCTGTAACTCGGAGCGCTGTCTTACCCTAGTGCAGTTCTACAAGCTTCCCTCATTCCCTTGGAGATGAGCTAACCTTTTCAACCTGACCTATCTGAACAGCCCACCACCTCTGAAAGCATAGGGCTTTCTTTTCAGTGGCCGATGCAGCAGTTGTTTCTTGGGTAAAGAACCTTTTGGAGCTTTCCATCCTTGAGTCTTCTTTAGTTCTGGGGTTTTTTTTTCCCAACAAATATGAAAACCATGTTTTGGCTTTGCTAGGTGTTGCCTTACTGCCGTTTGTGGATGAGCGGCGCCTCAGGGCTGCCCTGGAAGAAGTCTACCCTGACCTCACTCCAGAAGAAAGTAAGGATTGTGATGATGTGTTGCTATTGCAGTGTGTTCCCTGTGACTCGTTACATACTGTGTTTCACTCTTAATAAGCGCAGTGTAACAGATGCTTGCTTGGATTGAATTATGGCAGGCTGTAGCCTCTCCTCCAAGGATGGTGCTGGTAACTAGAACAACCCTCCATGGGTCTGGTTTTGTAGGTTTCACTTATTTTCATTGTACTGAAGTAGACCTGCCTAAGGCTTAAACTGGAAATGAGGTGGCAGCTTAATTACAGGAAAAGCTCCCACCAGTCTATGCTGCCAGAGTACTTGTTAGGTGAACATCTTGGCAGTCAAAAGACTAAAGTCTGTTTCCAGGATTAGAGCTGATGGTAAAACCTGACAGGCATTTTGACTGGTCTCTGACCTGCCTTCAGTTAGGGTATGTGAAGCTTACTGTCCAGCTTTAAGGGCAAACAGATGGGTGTGTTGCTGCCTCTGTTGTACAGAAACTATAGCTGTTTGTGTGGGCAAAGCTGCTTGGGAAGGATTCTGTGATCTGTGTCTTTGGCATTACCCTGTTCTAAATCAGAGGTTCCTCCCATGGAACACAAGATTCTTGTTGGTTTGCTGCCAGCCACTGCCCTTGTGAGCAGGGGCATCCTGTTCAGGGCAGACACAGCTAACTGTCACAAGGCATTCAAAGCTTCCTCCTCAATCAGTGAAGCTTTGCTCTGCCCCAGATGCCAGCAGGACGGTGTGCTGGTCTGATACTCCCTTCCCTCACTTACCCCATTCTCTTTGTCTTCTCTAGGCAGAAGGAACAGCCTTGGTGGGGATGTTCTCTTTGTTGGAAAACACCACCCGCTCTGCGACTTCATTGTGGAGCAGTACAAGACCAAGAACGCAGAGGTGGGTTGTGTTTGTTGGCAGGGCTGGCGCAGGGGGGAGGGCAGAGGGCTGGTAAAGCACCTCAGCTGAGATGGTTTTTCCCTAGCCTGTGGACATGCCCCCGGAGCTGTGCCATGGCATCCAGGGGAAGCTGACTCTGAATGAGAACGCTGTCCTTCCAGAGGAGTGAGTATGGCATCGCACGCGCTGCGCCGCGCCGAGGGGCACCTCCTTCAGCAGGGGCATCCTTCTGCCCACAGCAGGAAGCCTGAAGCTCTCTGCTTTTAGCTCAGAGACTAGCCCAGGCTTTGCTAGCCCCGGCTTTGCTAGCCCCGCTTTCCCCTGGGTTCAGGGACAGGGCTGTGCTGTGTCACCTGAGCAGAGAACCACACAAATAAAACTCCCATTCCCCTCTCCTGGTTTTGCTGTGTCAGAACTGGGTGTTCAAAGCAGCACTGGAGATCCTTAAAGCGCTCTGCTGTGTGTGTTTAATTGCTGATGAATCTTTGTCTGTCACTTTGTGAGAGTCTGGCTTGTGTGTATTCAGTGATGTTGGAACCTCAGGAGTCAGAGCCTGTGTAGTGCAGGGGTGACTGTCACCAGCCTTGCTCCAGAAGGTCCTCATGGCTTCTGTAAGGAGGTTAATCCAGTGCAGTCTGTGACTTCCAGGAGTGAGTGCTGTTTAAAAACCACACAACTCTGCTTTTTATATGCTAACCTTAATGGCTTTAGGGCAAACCTCAGATAGATCTATGTTAGATAGATTTTTGCTGTTTCCATGCAGGCTGTGGGACTAACCTCAGGGCGGTTCCCAGCTACAGGTATGAAAAACACCACTGTGCTTTAGTTTGAGAAGTGATCCTAGCGCTCTCTGCGTTGTGGGCTATGGATCTGTTGCTCTGACTTTGCTTAGAGCCACCACAGGTGTTCAGGAGCTCATCTGCATCCAGTGCACAGGCACCCTGGGTTGGTTGGACAGATAATGTATCAGAGGTCACGCTCCTAATCATGTTTCTCTATCCCTGTGGTGGCTTGTGGAGAGCACGAGCAAGTCAGAGCTGTTCTTGGAGGGGAGAGCAGGGCAGGAGGGGAGAGCAGGAAGCTCTTCTGCCGTTGTCCTCCCTCCATAGGGTGTGAGAAATGGGTGTTGGGCTTTTTTTACCTAGGAGTAGTTCCCCAGGAATTCTACAGCGATGAGCAAGCATTAATATTGCTACTAAAAAAATTTGCTTTTGCTAGAGTGATTTGGATCAAATCCAGGCATGTGTACAGGTTGTGACCTCTGCATAACGGGGTGTGACAGCTGTGTGTGGCAGGGTGAGCAAGGAGCCCTGGGCTCTGTGATAAGCATCACACTCTGCAGCACGTCACTATCTGCTTTGATTGAAGGGGTAAAGCTTTCAGGGGGAAAGAAGGAAAGGGTTAAGATGCAACTGCATGCCAGCCCATTAAACCTCAGTTAGAAAGGAGGCTCCAAGTGCTGTGTAAAACAGCTGATGGGGTTTTTTTCATGGATTTTTTTCCTCAAAGCATTTTTCTTCTTGGTGAAGCAGGTTTGTGTCTGCATGTGTGTCTGTCTCTGGCCTTCTCCTGCCCTCTCAGAGCCTGTCAGCTTGTTACAGTCAAAGCCTGGCAGTGCAGGGAGCTTTCACAGTGCAGAATGGCACGGGGCTTGTTAAACGGGCTGTGGGGCAGAGGGAGGTGTGTGAGCCTGCTCCTAGGCACTAGAGAATCTGCCCAAAATGGTCAGAAACACAGATTCAGTAATGCCATTTCTTACAGAAGTGTGTGATTTAGGGGAAAGGCACGGCAGTCCTGAAATGCCTGCCTTGTGTCCCAAGCTGAGGTGTCAGGGGAGGGGCTGTGGTATCAGGAGAGGAGGTGGAGCCAGCGGTGAGCCATGTGCTGGGTGGCGTTCTGACAGGTTCTTCTCCTCCCCAGGACGGTGGCATCTCCTGTCCCCATGCTGCGGGACCTGGCACAGAACTCTGCAGTCAGGTAAGGCAGCTCTGGGCTCTCATGCAGTGGTTTGTACAAAATGCTGCAAGCAGAGCTCTCCATTCTGGTGGCTTGTGGGGTGGACTTTGCAGTAGAATCCATCTCAGTAAAATTGGAGCTTTTACTTCACATGTTTCTGGCTTCCTGTGAGCCTTGAATCCAAGCTGCTCTGTTGGAACACAGCAGGCTTGGGTCAGAGGGTTGAGCAGCCTGTGCATAGCAGCATGCCTTGCAGGGGTGTCCAAAGCAGTGGCTTCTCAGTGGCTTTGCCTCTTGGGTTTTCATCCATTTTTATTCCTAGCAATTCCCAGAGGATGCTTGAGAATGAGCTTCATGTCCTTAAGGGGTAAAGGAGTAACACTAGCTCTGCCTGAACACGAGGTTTGGGAGCATAAGGAACAACTTCATAGTGAATGGAAACAGTGCAGAGCTTCAGGAGTAAATCTTGTGGTGCCAGAAGGTTTTAATTACTCTTGTGTTATAGCAGTTTAATTACTCTTGTTGTTGTCTCTAGCACGTTGCTCTAGATCTGGGGTGTCGTACACCCTTCTCACTGAATTAGGCACAGTGTGATAGGTATGTCATGCTTGACCTTTCACTTCTTGAGCCACATGAGATACTTGAGACACTGAAAATCACTTTGCATGACTTTTTTCCCTCCAAGGAGGTGTAACTTGCTTCAACTAGAGCCACTATGCACAGGCTAAAGTTGGGGCTTCTCGGGATGCTGTGGAAGGGCCATTCTGCAATGGGGATTTAGTCACTGTGAGTGATGAGTTGGAGTTGGTGGTGTTCTGCCTGCCACTGTCAGGAGGTTTGAATTGTTTCACACTTCTGTCCATTTCTCTCTCCCTGTCTCTGGAGATAGTATGAGCAGTCATGATCCTGCTCTTCAGCGCCTGTGGCTCGGGCTGAATTTTCCAAGGGACCATTATTCTCCTTCCTTCGAGCCTCATTCATTCTCCCTGCTGAAAACCAGATGTACTTCAGCTGGAAGAGCGAGGTTCTTTCTTCTCACAGCTTAGTAGTTTGCTTTTCTCTTTCTTGGCAACCCAAGCAGCCTCCTCTCTGAACTGGTACCTAGTGAGAACAAGAAGCAGGTCAACGTCATGTCCTTCAAACGTGTCCCCAGTGGGACCTGGATACTTACACCAGGAGACTGGAGTTGCTCACAGCACTGTTGCCTTCTCCTAGAGCAAACCCAAACTGGCATGTGACACGTTGTACCAGCAGAACAAAGTCTTCAGCCACTTCTTGCTCTCTTGCAGCTGTTTGTCAGCTTGGAATGCAGGGTCTGCGAGGTGTCGCTGGGCACAGGTGTGTGTCCCTGCATGGGAACTGCAGGCAGCCATAAAGCAGCCTGCCAGGAGGAAGCTCCCTGGCCCAGGAAATCCTCCTACCTGTGCCTTTGGCTAGGCTGCATAGCAAGCTGCTCTCCTTCCTGGGCAGCCCCTGAGCTGGGATACCATGAGGATTTGTACTCGAGGCTCGGTGGAAGATACGTCCGTTGCTGCGTGCAGGAGTAACTGCTCTCTCAGTGTCTTTTGGCCTGGCTGATGATGCAGGGGAGGAAAAAGGTCACCCTGTGGGAAGAACAGAGACATCCAAGTCCAGTATAGTCAGTATATATGCATATATCTGCGTGCAAGAAATGCACTTCACCGTTTCAGCTGTGGGTCCTTGAGTTTTCTCTGTCATGCAGGTCCCTGTTGTTAAAGCTGCAGTTATTTTGTAACCTTGCTTGTCTCAACTACCAAGTAAAGCTAATCCTCACATATTTTCTCCTAGTATCTCTTTCAAAGACCCACAGTTTGCTGAAGACTTTGTTTTCAAGGCTGTCGTGTTACCAGGTGCCAAGTAAGTATCACTTGTCAGGTTTTTTCCCAAATAATTCTGTTTTCCTCCATTAACCTGAGTATTTGAGAGGTATTTATGGAACTGTTTCTTAATGTTAAGGAAACCTGCTCCAGTTCTGAAGCCCGGAGACTGGGAAAAAACCAACAATGATGGCAGGCCCTGGAGACCACAGCTGGGCTTTAACAGAGACAGAAAGCCAGTCCACCTGGACCAGTCAGCGTTTAGAACCTTAGGGTAAGACGGGTGCTGTTCTCACTGCCTGCCTGGCCCAGGTGGCTGGAACTCACTTGTGGCTTTTCTAATTAAAACCCCAGAACCAGAGGGGGTGGGGATGGATTGTCAGAGATCAGGTGCTGGTGTTCCATGATGGAAACTTCAGCATGTGGTACTCAAATTCAGCATTGACAAAAGCCCTCTGTTGCTATAATTTTGCATCAATCCCTTCCATTCTCCTTGATTTGGGGGGAGGTCCTACTAAATGTTTCTAGCAAGCTTTCCCCCTGGTTTTTCTCCTCTTATTTGGCAATTACTTGCATGAAGTACAGTGAGAATATTGCACACAGGGAATAATTAACACTACTGTGGAGGCAGGAATGTCTTTTATGCTTTCCAAAGTGAAGAAGCCTTAAAACCCCTTGGACAAAGCATGTGCTGCACCATACAATCCCTTTGAATGTCACTTTTGAAGCCATTGCCAGAACCTGTTCGGATTAGCTCTCCAAAAGCCCAAGTGACTCTCTTGGGGGTGCTGTGGTGCAGCATGAGGATGCTTCTGGGTGCAGGGTGAGAGAATGGGCTGGGGCTGTGTGTCACAGGTGAAACGGAATGGTTTCCTTCTGGGGAGGGCAGGGCACTGTGTGTTTGTCAGAGCCAGGGAAGAGAATATTCTAAAGGAGGTTGTGTTACTAGCAGATAAAAGGAAACCCTAAGCAACTGAATGTGAGTGTCTCTAGGAAGAGAAAGTACTTTCTTCTTTACCTCACAGCTTGGGAGTAGCTGGAGGAAGAAGCAGCAACACCCTTCCCTCCATTGGTGTGCTGGAAAGCACGACTGTTCCAGCACTGTGCTTGGCAACCATCATCTTCCATGTCTTAGGAAGCAACCAACAGCTTAGCTGTGTTGATGTAACCTGCTGTCAGGGTGGCAGGTGCCATGAGCATCAGGGTCGTGATGCAAACGAGCTCTGCAGAGGAAGAGCAGCAGAGGCCTGGCAAACACTGGCACGCTGGTATTTGCAGGTGCTGCGTGTCTGCCAGCTCTGGCTTCTTGGGAAATGGGGTGTCAGTTCAGCTTTACTGGCTGCTTCCAGAGCTCTCCAGAAAGGTGTCTTTTCCTGCCTGTTGTGGCTGGCTGTAGAAACTCCTGCAGGGAGTTCCCAGCCCAGAAAGCCCGTGCTTGGGTGGAGGGGTGCCTGGGACCCTGACCCGTGAGCGAGTCGCCATGCCATGTTCTGCACGTCCCCACCAACGTGCTGCAGAGACCTGGGGCACTGGGTGGGTGGGCTGGGTAGCAGGGGGGCTCATGAAAACACCTAATTTCTTTTCCTTTCCCTTCCTTGCCACTCCCAGCCACACGATGCCACGGGACAGAGGGATACCAGGAATGTATGCCAACGCAGTACCGCTCGCAGCCTACGGCAGCCCCTACACCAGGCCGCTGCTCAGTGGGCAGCAGCAGATTCCCAAATTGCTGTCAAGTAAGTGGGCTCTGCTTTTTACAGGTCAGACTTTGAACAGTAGTTCTGCTGCCCTTGGGTCTGTTGCACTGTGACAGGTAAAAGGTGCCTTCAGGCATCGGTCTCCGTTAACCTTGTGTGTCCCTTCTCTACTGCTCTTCCTTTATGGAGCTGCTGTGGGGAAGTGTACTGAGGCATAACCGTGTGCCTGTAACAAGGAGCCTGTTGCAAGCACTGCACCCAGGATTCCAGTGCAACAGGTAAAATAGCACCTTGCCTACTAAAGGTCTGTGATCTGCAGCATGCTCGGTACGTGGCTGAATCTCAGCGTGAGCAGCAGCAGGCTTAGAGCTTGGTGCTCTGCCTGAAGAGAGCAGGGAGAGGAGGATGCTGGCCCCAGAAGATAATTAATGAGGAGTTGTAGTGCTGACAGAAGAGCTGTGGTTGGTGCTGGGATTGCCAGGCTGAACCAACACTGCTAATTCACAGTTCGGTATTGGCTTCTCCTGCCTGCAGTAGATGTTGCAACTTCTGGCAGAGAGGTGGTAGGAGACAGTCAGGAGGTCAGGGATGCCACTGCTGTTGGCTTGGTGAACAAGTGGAAGCAGTAGGATAAACCCCAGGGGACACAGAGTTGGAGGTCTTTGTCCTGAGGAGGAGGCTCCCAAAAAGGGGGCTAGCAAGAGTCCTGCCTCTGTGCCTGGGACCAGGAGCTGAGATGGATTGAATATGAGAGTCCAGAGCTATTAACTTTGGTTAAAGGAAAACAAGTGGGGGTTTTAAGCAGACAAGAAAGATGGTCTGAAGAGTGTGGGAGGCAGAACTACCAGAGGCATCACATTTTTGTGTCAGTCTTCAAAAAGAGAAAGTCTGCCTGGATTTGGGATGAGAGAACCTATCTGTGAGCCCATCAGTCCCCATACTGCTGTTCATGTCTTCTGAAGCTCGAGCCCTGATGCCTGGTGGAAGTACTTGCCTCAGGTTTCCGTGCCCTGCGTGCAGAGGGCTGATCCTGCCTCTCCTCCTCAAGGCATCCCAGCACCTTGCGTGCTGTGGGAAGCACTCCACGTGCAGACATGCCCCAACACCATCGTTCCTTCCAGAGCAGGAGGCTTGAGTCCACTGATGGATACAAAATCCCAGTCCAGCTGTTGGCCTTGGAAAAAGAATGTGGGGGCTTGTCCTCACCTATACCTTCCTCCCATCATCTTCTGCCCCCTCCTCACCTCCCATTGCCTCCCCACTTGCTGTTCCGCAGCTGTGCCTGGCAAGCTGAGGACAAGGCTCTGGCTTCTTTTTGGGGTTTTCTTTTCTTGTTTCCTCCTCTCCTCCCTGTGCCACGTTCCCTCACGCTGCTTTTCCCATCAGGCAGCAGTTCTCTTGTGCCTGGCTGCTCGTGCAGCAGACACAGGGGCCAGGCCAGGCTGCTGGGCGCTGCAGCTGCCGCCTCGCGCGCCGCCGGCAGTGGCTGTACAAAGGCTGTCTCACAAAGCCAGGCCTGTGTGCCTGCTGCTGCTCCCCAGGGCTCCTCATCCCCGGGTCGAGAAGCTGGCTCCTGGCACCCTCTGTTTGCAGGGCAGAGCGCAGCGCAGCGTGCTGCAGACGCAGCCCTCGCCAGTTCATCCCACTGTGCTGCTGCTCCTCTTCGCTGAGGATGCCCAGCTGCCCTCAGAGGTTAGGCTTAAAGCTGATGGGCTGCTGATGTAAACTGACTGCCATGGGGAGTCTGTGCAACTAATTACAGCAGCAATTAGCTGGATATTTGGAGATTGTCTGTCTCTCGGTGCAGCGCTGCTCACAGCAGCTGATGGCGCAGGGTGTGGGGTGGGCACAGGCCAGGCAGGGTGAGGGATGTGCTTCCTCCCTGGGAGGAGTGCCAGGAACGTGTCCTGCTGCCAGGATGGTGGGGCAGAGTCCAGCCCAGGCCACCCAGGACTGTCAAGGCCAAGGGATCACAAGTGTCTTAACTCCTCTTCTGCCAGGTAGAGTCAGGCTTGCTTAAACCCTTGTGAGAAGAACTTCTCCAAGTGTCCTAGCCCAGAATATCTGCTGAGATCAGTCTTTTGGATGTTCACACTCAAATGGGATTGCACCCCAAAGCCACAACACCTCCTGGATTCTGGATTGTGTTGGGGTGTTGTGGAGCAAACCCGTGAAGGTGAGAGCACGTCAGCAGCTCTCTGAACCTTGCTGCAGTAGGTGGCCATCTTCTTGTTGAGCAGGAACACTCCCAACAGGCAGTGCCTTAGTTCTGACCCCAGGTTCCATCAGAACTGAGCCTGTGGGCCAGCTTCCCCCAGACAGCATTCCACCTGGGAGTACCCAAAGGTGTTCTGAGACATGATGGGCAGCGCTCTGCCAGCCCTCTGCAGTCACCCCATCCAGCCTGAGCACTGATGTCTCTGTCAGAGTGTGGGTATCCCCAACTGGAAAACCAAATCCCAAGGGATGGGAGGGCATGTGCTGAGTTGTCTTAAGGGGGCAGATTGTTGCTTCTGTCAGCTGTGTTCTGCTGTCGAATCGTGAGTGAGCAGCTGTGTGCTCCGGCATAACTGGGCTGGGGAGCATCCTGAGCCCTGCAGAAGGAGAGCTGCTGTGGTTCAAATTCCCACGGTTCCTGGGGTTGATGCAGAGCAACTTTTCATTTCCTGCCTTGTTTCTATATGTATGATGAAGTAAAATTAGACTCTAGAAGGGCAATGCGGTCAGCCCAAGTGCCATCTCTTCCTCAAGAGCCTGCCGTGGGTGTTCCTTACTGTTGTGCTCTGATTTGACTTTGATGTGCCAATTTTCAGCTGATGAATAATTGTCTGTGCTGATAACTTGGGGAGTCAAGTGCAGTGTGGCAGTGCTCTGTGAGTGGCAGCTCTGGCTTCTGCAGCGTGGGGGATCTGATTTGTGACTTCCATTGCAGTCAGTAAACTTGTCGATTAGCTGCATTTGAAAAGTGATTTTGATTAGTGCAATCAGTAAACAGAAAATCTCCTCTTTGATTGCCACACTGATTAGATAAATTGTTACTTGAGGAGCTGCTAGAGAAGGCAGTTTATTTGGCCTTATAGCTCTAGGAAATGCCTAAGTTTTGAAGACTACAGAAAAATATTAATTGTCATTTCTTCTCTGCTTTTGTCCCTTTTTGAAGTGCAATTCACTGCTCCCAGCTTTTTCCCTTCAAAGATTTTTCTCCTCTGTCAGAGCCACACAAATGAATAGTAATAAGGTGGCTTTCAGTGTTCCTGTGGTATTTTGTTAAATGCTTTGAAAACCTTTTCTAGAGCTGCAGAGATGGTGTGGCTACAGCAGGAGAGCTGGGTCCGTCCTCCTTCGGATGGAAAGCAGGTGGTTAAACAGGGTGTGGGGTTTTAACTGCCCCTTGAGCAGGGGAAACACTGTACTGGGGTGAGACCAGCACATCACAGGGCTTTCTCACTGGAACTTTGTTTGACCCTGGCAGTGGGGTGGCAAATGTGTTGTTAAACCTCAATTAAATGGTAACGTTCTGGCATCGGTCTGGGCATTAGGCTGGTCCTTGGGGTCTTGCCAAGCTCAGCCTCCTCAGAGGAGAAGGGCAGGGCCAGCATGCCCCTTATTCCCCATGGAATATAGCTTGGTTTGGCTTTTTCTGGAAGTTTGTGTCAGCTGGCAAGCAGGAGGAGACTAAGGTGGGTTTAGAGACCTGCAGGTCTGGTTATGGAGACAGAGCCAAACGTGGCTCCCATCCCAGGGGTTACAGGGGGTTGTGTGTCTGAGACTGCTTTTAGCAGAGCACAGTCCTGCTGTATTGCCTGTATTTTGGAATTGTTAGAAATAAATAGCTGGTTTTAGGGTATTTCTGGATTGAGAGCAGTGACACACTTCAGCTTTACCGATTTATGTTAATTTTTAGCAATTCCTTCTTTGTCTTTGTCTCTCTTTTTATAAGCTTCACTCTAACATGGTGTCAGAATAGCTCATTTTCCCCAGTGTGGCTGGGGACAGCATGATGGGCCTGGGTTTTCTTGTGCTCCAAAGCAAACACAGCACCCCTGCAGCATCCTGTTAGGATAGCCTGCTTACACATGCAGGGTGCCTGTGATTCACAGGATCAGTGTGAAAGCACCCTGCACCCATCCATAGCCCATGGGATGCTCCAGCCTGCTGACAGTGCACATGGAATCCCCAGCTGTACCTGGTTATGAGCTCTGGGGGGTAGCCACCCCAGCGTGTGTAAGGTGCTGGGGCCACGCGTGGTGCTCAGCAAACGCATGGCAGGCAGCGTGTGTCCCTGCAGTGCCTGGCTGGGCTGGCTCTGGGGCAGCTGTGGGCCAGGAGGGTTTCCCTGGGTGGAGCAGCACTGTCTTTGATGGGGGCTGCCCACAGCCCCCCCTGCCTGTTGGGGTGCTGCCAGGAAAGGTTCCTGTTCGGGTCAGGCTGCTGGAGCCTGCTGACAGCCCACCCTTAGGAGAGAGGCATGGGGATTTTCCCCTCACTGTTTTTGGGGTGGGTTGGTGTTTCCCCCCTTTCCTTTCAATGACTGCAGAGCTTTATTGTGCTTGAACACTGGTGGTTTGAGAGGGCGTTCCTGCCCCCGTCACCATGCAGCCATTAGGCAACTTCTGGAACCAGCTGTTGAAATTAGGTCACACTTAAACACCATTGAAAATACTCAGAGGTGTCACTGAAACTGGAGCTTTTGATTGATGCACAATCTGAGTGGTGGGGGCTGACTGGGGGCTATTGATTAGCTGCTGCTTTTATCCTGTTTCCCGACCAGTTTATTTAGAGGAACAACCACCGTTTAATTGCGTGTCCTGCTAAAGCAATGTTGGCACTGCTCAGCCTTTACAAAGGCTTAGTTTGGGTACAGGAAACAATTGAGAAGTGGGTGGTCTCTTTCACTGCTCTCTGAGCTGCAGTGCTGTGTCTCTGGCCGGGGTTTCGCTCAGAAAGGTTTCATTCCCTCTGATCATCTTATCTGGGGGACCATTCAGCAGCATCATTATCTTGAATGTAACTTTTAATATAGATATTTAAACCTGAATAAGGTGGAGCTGCTTGCTTTAGTGAGCGCTCTGCTGCTCTCCTAGTTTGCTTTAGAGAATAACTTGGCCTGATCAGAGGGAAACTGCTCCTCAGGTGCTCAGAACTTGCTGCTCATGTGATGATGGCACATGTGTGTGTCTGTATCTTTCCATACTGGGTAGTGATGGTGGATGCAGTGATTAAAGCCTTCAGCTGTTACAGTAATGAAGCTTTGCATTCTTAAAAACTCCAGAAAACAGATGCCTCTGAGGTGTCTGGTCAGTAATCAGTGCTGGTTCCAGCAATTAAAATCCATTCTTTTCATAACTTGAAGCTTACTGGAGATACTACTGAAAAAATTAAATAAATAAATTGCCTTTCATTGCTGAATATTGAGCTTGCCACTGATGGACGTGGCCAAAATCAGCACTGGGAGCCAGCACCTGGGGGGGATGTGCCTGGTAGTACACCCAGACTGAGCTTTTCTGCCTGATGCTCACTCTTTTTCACCTTAACACTTTGTGTTGCCCTCCAGATCTTAGGCCCCAGGAGTCGTGGCGAGGCCCTACGCCCTTGTTTCAGCAGGCGCCGCAGAGGTAAGGCAAGGGGGGGTCAGAGTTGGGTAGAATCAAGCCCAGAGGCTGCACTCTGTTCTGCTGGGCTGCCACAGCTTCTGTCCCTTTTCCCCTCTTTTTTGTTTTGAACTTTGTTGTTTAAATTTGTTTAAATGATGCTGTACAGCAGGGTTTGGGAGTTAATTAATGTCCATGATTTATTTATATTTTTGGGGAGTGCTCTGCGCGGTGTTCACCCTTCAAAAGGCTGGAGTACTTTGTATTAAAAAAAGGAAGGCAAAAACCCACTTTCCATTAAAACTCCAGCTCCAAAATTAACTTTACTGTTGGCGCTTTGGTACCGTTCTTGGTTCTTTGGCCTTTATCTTATTGAAGCTTTTGAGATACTATGAAATTGAACACAGAGAGCTTAAAACTGCATTAGATTTTTGGACAGGCTAAACAAATTTCTTTTTAGGAGGGCTGTGGAGCTTAATGAGGCATAACTAATGGCGTTCCACTTTTATCGTGGCTGTGCCGCAGCCGCGGCATTAGCACAGACCAGCCATTGATTCTTGCTACAAACCTCTTCAAGCCCTAATCAGCTTCTTTGGTACAAGTTTTTCAGGCCTGACAAGCCCATTGTAGGGCAGTGTCACTGTAGGTCAGTAGTTATTAGTTGCCACTGAAAACAGTTTCTTTAACTACTTAAGGCTGGACTGAATTAAATGCAGAAGGGACTCAGGGGAGGATTATGGAATCTGCAGCCCAATAAGTGCCATCGAAGAGAAGGAATGTGACATGGTTTCGTAATAAGGGATGTTCTGCGGGCCTTCCTCCCTTGATACGTTGTACATCCTTAAGTCAGATGGACTTTAGAAACTCCAGCCTACCTGTGCAAGCTATGAATAATGATATTTATTTGTGTTTATGGAGGCACAGGAGCCTCTGTGAGAGCTTGTTGAAGTTTCTGCTCCAAGGCACAACTTTTTCTCCCTCCCCCCCTCCTTTTTGCTTTTTTTCTTAATTGCAAACATTGCCACTGCAGATATGAGCTTGGGGGGAATTTATTGAGCTCTCTGCAATCACGCTTTCCATGGCAACCCTTTTGATCCCCATTGAAATAAGCTTGGCTCCCTTGTCCTGTGCCACGTCAGCGTGGTGTACTGTGCTAGGAACAAGGCTTGCCTTGCAAACTTCAGCATCACTTTGTCTGTGGGAGCTGCTATTCCTACACCTTAAATCCAAGTTACAGAGTACCAGCCTGAAGTGGGGCTGTGGGGCTGTAACTTGTACCAGGCTGCTGCTGCTGCTTGCAGAGTGGAAGAGCTTCTCCCTTCACACACAAATGCTGGGAATGCAGTTTGTTTCTCACTTGAAACACACGTTTTTGCCCCAAAGTTAATAACAAGCTGTCTCTCTGAGCAAAATCCTCTCAGGAGGTGGCTGTGCCTGGCCCGTGCTAACACTTTTGGAAGTGCCTGTGTGCTGCCAGTGCTTCAGAGCACTTTTGCAGAGAGATGGTGTTTGTGGTTGGATCTCTAACCTGCCCAGACCACTTCCAGTGTCCAGGTGTCAGCCTCACTATGCTCAGCTCCCCAGCTTGAGGAAACTGGTGTCCCCCAAGGTGACTAAATTGGAGATGTATCCTCTTCACCTAGAAAATAAGCAAGCTTGGGGAATGCTGTTCTAGCCTTGGAGTGGCAAGGGTGCAGTGGCAGTGCTTTCCCTCCCTGATGGTGCCTTGCAGGGCCTCTGATGGGTTTGGAACACTGCTAGCCTGTGGTTTCTGAGCTGAGCATAAGGAACTTTGCTGTGTTTTTGGAAGGGGGTTGACATGGGAAACAGATCAGACAGGTGCTTAGGGCTGGTGCTGAGTTAGCTGCCTTACAGAGGTGAGAATGAACCAGGCTTGGTGCAGGACAACCACAGCTGAACCTGTTGAACTGACCCCCCCAGGAGGTTTTCAGTTTCCCAGTTAATTCCCTGGGAGCTGCTGGTTTCCCAGACCACTACCCCTATGGCTTCAGGTGCTCCAACAGCATCAAGGTGCCTGTGGGGAGAGCAGTGAGGTTTTTCTGTCTTCCACCAGCCCTGCTCCTGGAAAGAAAGCACGTGTGGGAGAGGCCAGCGCTGCTCCAGCCTTTTCAGAGGAAGTGTGCTGGCAGGAGGTGCAGTGTCCTTGTCTTGTATCATCAAGTAAGGGATAAGTGAGGAGCCCTGTCCGTGCCAGGGAAGCTCTGAGCCTCTGTGCTGTTTCAGGGATGGTGTATTGCAGCAGGGACTAACCTTGCCTGGGTGCAGAAGAAAGCCCACAGCCTAAAGCTGCTTCTTCACAACTCCTGTGCTCTTGTCTCCTGCATCAGTGATGCAGTTCGGCATGCAGCAAGTAAGACAGAACTGATGGGCTGTCCTTCACAGAATCCCCAGGTTGGAAAAGACCTGTAAGCTCATGGAGTCCAACCGTCCCCGTCCTGTGCTGACCCAGATCCCTGAGCACCGCATCTCCCCTCTGTTAAACACCCCCAGGGGTGGGGACTCAGCCCCTCCCTGGGCAGCCTGTGCCACAGCCCCACAACTCTGCCAGGGAAGAACTTTGCCCTCCCAGCTGAGCTGACCCTGCCCTGGGGCAGCTTGAGCCCATTGCCTCTTGTCCCATCTCCTGTCCCCTGGCTGCAGAGACCATCGCCCACCTCTCTGCACCCTCCTGGCAGGGCAGGGGAGGTGGGGAGAAGGTCTCCCCTCAGCCTCCTCTTCTTGACCAGGGCACCTTTCAGCAGGTCTGTTCAGGCCCTGGGCTGTGCTGCTGGAAGTGGCAGAAGATGACTTCAGGCTGTCAGCTTCAGTGCTGCTGCTGGGCTCTGTGCCAGGGGTTATAGTTATGTTTCTTACCCAGCTCCCTGCCAACCCATGGGAACTTGTAGTCTGGTTAAGCAAAGCCCTTTGCCAAACCTGCTCCTGGAAGAGGTTTCCAAGGAGGCTGAGGCTGGCACACAGTGAGCTGTGCCTGTATGGTGCTTCCCTGAGCTGGATGTCAGCTCTCCTGCCTGCAGGTGAAGCGTGAGCTGACCTGACTCTGGGCAGCTCCTCTGGGTACCTCCCGTGTGGCTCGTTGTGTTCTGAGTGGTGCAGCTCTGCAGTCACTAGCTGTGAGGCCCAGCTTTGCTGTGAGCAGATCTCCCCCTTGGGTAGTTCAGATCCCCAGCTGATGCCTCTCCTAGATAACACAGAGGACCAGCATGTCCCACTTTCAGTCTTCCAGAGGCAGTGTGAAATTCCAGTTCCCGAGACTAGCTGTGTGCGTGAAGAGCAGCAGGAAGGTGTCAGCTGCTTTCCTGGGCTTGGGGTCAGAAAATGCCTGGCAGCTGCTTTATTCTCTTCCCCCTTGTCCTGCTGGGTTCACCCCCAGCATGTGTAGAGCTTCTAGCCGAAAGCCACCAATTCCACTCCTTCAGTGGCCTCGAAGCCAAAGCACCCCAATGTTGTAGTGATGTTAACCACCTCCACTTGTTAAACACCCCAGCTTTTCAGGAAGTCAACTTCTTTTCCCAAAAAACATGGGTCAGACTTCCCATTCCAGGCTCATAGCAAGCCCTGGCCTGTGGCCATCGATGGCTGAGGGCGTTGAACACGAGCAGGCTGGCAGAGCCGTGGAGCCAGAGCCACTGTTGGTGACAGTCCCAGAGCTGGGGCTCTGGTTTCCTTAAGTAGTTCTTCCTGGAGCATCCCTGTTTTCCAGGAATGGGGGGTGTTAGTGCTGAAACCACCAATCAGCAGGCCTGTCACGCTCGTGACACTGATTCTGAGCGTTGGGTCCCTGGAAGTGTAGTGTGCTGTTACCTTTAACTGTGGTGTTGCTGCACCCCATCAATGATTTGGATAACGTTGGGTGTTTCCTCTTGCCTCTGTAAAATTGGGGCAGGTTTGGATGCAGCCCCATGGAGCAGCTCTCCCACAGGCTGCAGCGTGAAGCCACCAGCAGTGTGCATCCCAAGGGGGAAAGGCTTCACCCCCAAAACTGCTGTCTCAAAGCTCAGTCTGCCCTGGATTGCACAGCTGGCTCTGGATCCTCCTGCAGCCAGGAGAGTCATACCTCCTCCCAGATCTGCACACGTGTGGCAGAGAGTCTCCCAGCCTCTGGGCAGGGTTCCCCCTCTGAGGGTGAAGCCCTGCCAGTTTACTCCAGCAGATCTAGGCAGAAGCTCTTTGACAGTTACTCTGCACATCCTCAGCAGGTAGCTGAGGCGTGGTGCTCAGGCTCCCTGCGAGCCTGTCACACACTGTTCAACCCACTCCCTTAAGCAGGGGTCAGGAGAGATTAACCATCTCTCCTACCCAGTGCTTTTTCCCTTACAGCAATATCCTGTGCCACCAAACAGGCAGAATTCCCAGTGGGGAAGGCATTCCTACCCTCAGCCCTGCCCAGCTGTAGAGGCTGGATCATGGCTATATCATTTTGCTAAATATTTTTAATCGACCAGTGATTCCCTGTGTTATACCTGTTGCTTTATAACCGCCACGTTAGAACAGGCACTTGAAGGCAATTAAAACATTTCTTGCTGCTAGTAATCTGGGCTGGCAAACGAGGTTGTAATGGATGTTGGATTTGCGTTCCCATATAAACTGTACACCAAATGTCAGTCAGCCCGTGCCAATTAGTGCTTATGTTGCTAGGTCACCGTGGTCAATTGAAAACGGCATCAATAGAACTTGAAAAGGTTTCTTCCCGATCAGACCTTCTGACATATTGAGCAGAATAATGGATGGGAAAAAGCAGCCAAGGCCCCTACCCTAGATTCAGAATACTCGCAGTAAGAATTCATTTGCAACCTGCAATTAAGCAGGAAGAATGGACCCCCAGAAAGAGGCTGGACATTTAGAAAAGAAAGCCCCTTTCTCCCGTGTTTACTCTTGCTTGGTGTGTTACATGTAGCCAACTGGGTGATAGCTGGGGCTTAAGCTGCGCTCAGGATCTGTGCAGATGGACCAGCAAGTTTGCCCTGGGTTAAAAAGATGGGCAGAACCCTTCTGGGGAGTTAGAGGAGCCTGTGGTTTGTGAAACTGGATCTGCTGCTCGCAGTAGGACCTGCTGGGGTAGCGTTGGAGCTGCGGGGAAGCAGGAGGCAGTAAGCACACGTGGCCTTTCTGTAGGACAGCCTTGGGAGACTTCCCTCCCTCCCCAGTCACCTCTGACAGCCTGGCCCTGGGCAGTACTGCCACAGGCAGAGCTGGGTGTGAGGGTGCCTAAGCCTGAGGGAAAGGGAATCATTCCCCACATGAGACTAGAGAAATGTAGGACCTGTGGAGTGCTGTGCTCTCCCCAGGAGCCCAGCTCATCCTGCTGTGTGTTCCTTCTGTACACAGGACTGCTGGGGCTGCCCCTCTCCTCGCCTGGAACCGCATGCTGCAGTCCCAGAACCAGTACCAGCCCAGTCAGTACCAGGGGCTGGGCGGACCCATGGGTTACCCACAGAGACCTGAAGATCGGATGGACAGGGGAAGACAGGTATGGAAACCCTGCTCTGTTCCACACCTTTAGTTCTCCTCCCGAGCATGGCTGTGGGGAGTGAAGCCATCATAGGTGGGCATTCCCAAGCCCACCTTAGCCCAGTGAAAGCACCAGCAGGTAAGCTTCCCAGCCTTGTCCAGCCCCTCTGTGCCTACCCCTGGCAGAGGCCCGTGCTGTGACCGTGCCACTGCTGCTTCTCTGCAAAGGTAGATCCGACATCCTACCGAGTCACACGCTTCTTGCAGCCTGGGAACATGCAGGTATTTCAACCAGGGCCTTCCTCTCCTGTAAGGAAACCTCTCAGCTGCACATTTTGGGGGTGGAAGGGCTTCTCCCCAGTGTGTTTGCAATGCAAAGTCTTCTTCAAGTTTTCCCCCTGAATGTTTATTAGCTGGAAAACTACTTAAATGCGAGTGGTGGGTTCTAGCAGCCAGAGAAGTGGATGTGTCTGGGAAAGTACACGTGAGAAGAGCTTTGTGTGGTTGGGTGAGAGCAGGGGAAGGTGATGGGGGAGCCTCAGCCGAAATTAGAGGTGACTTTGTCACTGGTTTATGAAAATGCCACAGAATAAAAAAGGTCCTTGAAAGCAGCAGGTGATGCTGGCGACGTGGTTACTCCATGTGTGCGTGCTCCCAGTGAAAGCAAAACCTGCACGTGCTCCTGTGCAGGAGATGGGGGTGTTTACAGTGCTGTGTACTAGCTGAAAATACTTCTCAGGTGTCTCTACTCAGCTCCCAAGTTCTGCTGCTGTTTGGGTACGTCAGAGCTAACACCCAGCCGTGGGAAGGTTACTGGCCAGGGTAGGGGAAGAGGAGGAAGAGTGCTCAGCTGCTTAACAGCACTGGTTCCCAGTCCTCAGTGTAGAAACTAAGGCCCAGCCTGCTGGAAATCTGCCTTCTGCTGGGACCTGGTTCAGCCACCTCTCCTGAAGGTGGTCCAGATGAGCCCCTGTTCGGTGCACGCTCCGGCTTTGGGCTGGCTTCCCGCGTGTCACGCCGCACGAAGGCAGTCCCCTGGCGTCCCCGTGCCACTGGCATGCAGGGATTGGTCGTGATGCTGTATGTCCTGTCCTGCAGCGTGTGCCCTGGAGCGTGGCCCAGGCCCCTTGGTGTGTAGCAGGGACCCCAAGTCTGGCCTGTGCATGGGTAACGCCGCACGGCACAGCGCAGCGCGAGTCGCCCTGCGGCACTTGGACACTTCTCTGGTGCTTTGTCTGCTCTCTGCCTCTCCCTGCCCCGCTCGGGCGATGCAGGGAGTGCTCCCTGCAGCACCCACCTCTGCCCTGGGCCCTTGTTAGGCTGGGGGTGCCGAGGCCCAGTAGAACCAGTACTGCCAAACCACGTCTGTGAGGGAAGAGCTGTGTGTGCAGAGTGCTGTGTGCGTCTCTGGCTCGGCTTGCTGGGACCCAAGCCTGGCAGAAACATGCCTCTGAGCTGCTAATACCGTGCTCAGCATTGTCTGCTGGCTGTGGGATTACAGGGCACTGCTGAAAGGATCTATAGGCAGCGAGCAGCCTGCCCCAGCGCTCCCAGCTCTTCAGGTCCTGTTCCTCTGAGCCTTGTTAGCAGCAGTGACGTTCCCTTCTCCCCCCCGGCCCCCGACTCTGACCCTTGAGCAGGTTTAGTGCAGAGGAGGTTTTAGGGCTGGAGGAAGAATTGTCTTCAGCTTGTTCAGTGTTGTGGGGAGAAACTGGGGGAAAAGGCAAGTGTACCACCATGCACTCTGGCTCCAGGTAGAGAGGGGAGGCACTGCCAGGACAAAGCCTTCCAGCAGCGCTGGTGTTGGCTATAAGCAAGACTAGACAGACTGGGTTACAATCACGTTGGGCTCCATGGGGAGACAGCAGGGCTTGAGTCCTCAGCCAGTCCCCAGGGCTCAGGCTTCTTTGGAAGGCGCTCTCAAATTTGGGTGAGGTGTGTTGATAGGACCAGTTTCCCCTGTGGTGTTAGCCAGACACTGGAGACAAAGGGACACACACACCACTGCACTCATCTGGAACAGGGGCTGCTCTAAGAACCTAGGGCAGGGTTTTGATGCTGGGGAAGTCTGGGTGGGGTTTAATTGGGGCTGGGAAATAGATACTTGAGCAAAGCCTGCATGCTGAGCCACGCTCTGCGCTGCCCTTCATCCCAGGCAGTGCTGGTGCCGTTTGCAGAGGGAATCAGTGCTGAAGCTTGTTCCTTCCCGGCCTTAAACCTTCGTGTGTAACAGCTACAGCTGGAGTCGTGAGGGTGAATGGGAATTGTATTCCGGAACCAGCAACAGAGTGGGCTCAGGGAGGGCAACCCCCCCTTGGCAAGCCAAGCTGTACCTCGGGGCTCTGGGAGCACTGTGGCCATCCTGATGGAAAACCTCTGTCCCCGCAGCTCTCCAGCCCTCAGGCTGATGAATAGGAGCTGATCGCTGCTGGTGCCACTGCAGCCCTGCTCAAAGCCTAACCCCCCCATCCCTGGCATGGGATGTGCCTCCTGGATGGGGACACAGAGTTAAACTGGGCAGTGGCAGCTGCTTTACTGGTGTTCACCTCCGTGGGGGATATTAAGGACAAACCTTTCAGTTTTGGCTTCCTTAAAAAACCCCCTTGGCAGTTGTGTTGCTTGCCATCAGGTCTTCATCTCCTTTTAAATGTTTATTTTTCTTTTTTTTTTTAATCTTCTCCTCTTTTTGTGCTGTTATTAAATGAACTTTCAGGTGCCATTATGTCCTCGGGGCCAGCAGCACTGGAGGGAAATGAGAAGCTACCTTAAAGGGTTTCGGGTGCAAACCCAATAATTGAATCCAACATCACTGCCTGTAAATTTCAAAGCTTTAAAGCCTTGAAAAGGGATTCAAGTGGAAGTGGTGACACGTAGCAGCATAAATAATTATCTTTGGTCCCTTTCACCCCTGAGTTCTTCTTTTGCGGCGTGCAGAACGTGGTCTGAAGAGGTTAATAAACGCGCCGCTACAAAGCGCTGCCAAAATTACCCCCACTGCCATGGATATGGGTTGTTCTGCTGCAGTGGGCGTTTGCTGGGGTCTTCCAGCCAGCCTGGAAAGCTGGAGAATAAACTCCAGCGCCTTGTGCAGGTGTCTGAGGCTTTTATTTTATAGCCAGTGGTAATACTCTGCCTGGATAAACACCTTGTGCAGCTCTGAATCGTCTCCTGCACAGGATGGAACCTGAGCGAGGTGGTTTTTTTCCAGGGACAGAGTCAACTTGTTTCCTTTATTATTATTATTATTATTATTATTATTAATAATAATAATTTTTAATCAATTACAAATGAAAACAGAGACCAAACATGAAGCCTTCCTGGCAGCAGAAGCAGCGTGCTCTCCTAGAGCCTTTAAAACCAGGATGTGCCAGACTGGTCCGTGGTGGGAACACTGTTCTGCAGCCTGGCAGCAGCTGCTTGAGCCTCCCTCACCGTGACAGGTTTACCCACTGCCTCTTCTTGTAGGATGGGGCAAAGCTGGGTTTCTCTTTCAAAAAGCTACAGGCAAGCCACTCTTTCCCCTCCCCACCAAAAAAGCCCCGAGCCCTCGGAGCAGAGACAAAGCCCCATGGCTGCTGGTAGCACGTTGTGTTTAATTCACTCCCTGGTCTCTGCAGTGGTTCAGGCTGTGAAATGATTTTCCATGTTTCAAGGGGACTTTGTGGTGTTTTCCAAGAGGTTTCTCACCAGATAGCTGATGTGTGGAATGCCTCATCTTAATTTCAATACAAAACCTACCGAATTTGCAGTGGTTTTTCTGGGGTGGGATTTAAGCACCGTTCACCTGTTGTTTGAAATGAAGGGTGCTGGAAAATGCTGCTGCTCTAATGATTTCTTTCTTTCTCTCCCCCCTTAAAACACTTGTCTGTTAAAACAGCCGCCTCGCTTCAGCGTAGGGTCGCTGGCAGCCAAAGCAGAAAGCTGGTACTCAAAGGAAATATTTTATTTTCTCTAAAAAATTACCCAAAACCCACCTAAACCCACCTAATCCTGCAGCGGCGCACAGGCATCGCCCTGCTCCACTCCATCCTTGGTCCCCAGGAAGGACTTTCCCTGCCTCCCTGCCTGCTGGGCACCCTGGACTGCAGAGCCTGTGTTTCTGTGGGAGTTAAAGATCTCCCTTTCAGGGGTGTGTGGCTCTCAGAGGGAGTGTGCCCCTCTGCTCCCCGCATCGCTGAGGTGATCCAGCTCCTCCCCGGCCGATTGCTCTCCGCTTCAGGAGCGTGGTACAGCGGGAAGCCGAGGCTGGTGCTGTACAGAATGGCTCTCCACCACGGGCAGTCAAGCTCCTGTTTTCGGGAGGGCATCCCTAAAGCACCCCTGGAGACACCCAGCCCTGGCTGTGGTACCTCGGCGGTGCGAAGGACGTGTTGTTTCATTGTCGGGCGGCGCCTGAAGCTGGCCAGGCTTGTTTGCTGTGATGTTAATCCAAAAAATAAACCCTTGCTTTTGTTTGTTTGCTCGTAGGCATACGGCCCTGGGAGGCCCTACCCACTGCCACCTCCCTCTGGACGATACAGCTGGAATTAGCTCCTGGCTGGGGCTCGGGCTCGGGGTTGGGGTGTTTTTTAATCTACAGAAAGCGGCCGGGTTTGGGGTTTATTATTTGGGGAAGGGGAAAGAATGGAATCCTGAAGAAACGTCCCTGTAGTTTTTAAACTATGATACTTGTTTTAAATGTGCACATTTCTTACTGATCTGGTGATTTATTTTGTGGGGGGCTCTGTCACTTGGAAATAGCCTATTCCAGAGGGCGAGCAGCTCCGCTCGCCTGGCTGATTTGCCCGTCAGACGCTCGATGAGGTAGGAGTGCTGTTTTGTCTTTACTACGTATCCAAGCTGTGCTTAGCTGGGCCTGTCAATCTGGACTCCAAACATCCTTTGCTCCACACATAAGAGCCTGAAAACAGACACAGAGTTTTAAAGAGCCCATAGAAATGGGATTTTATTAACTCCTGGGGAGGACGCAGCAGGCAGCCGGCGGAGCACGGGGTTTGAAGACACGGTATTCCTTCTCAGATGTTTCCTTGGATTTCTCACAGAGAGAGAGAGGAGAGTTCTTCTTTTCTTTCTTTTTTGTTTTGTTTTTTGTTTTCCTTTTGGACTTGGAAGTAAAACATTTCAACTTTTACAACTGTTTTGACCTGGTTCCTGTAAGATAAGCGAGCGTGGAAGGTGTAGTTATCTGTTTTGATATCTAATTTAAAATAGCTGCACAGTGCAGAGTTCCCATCCGTTTTTAGCACACTTTCTTAGGGGTTTTCCATGTGAGTGTACCAAACCAGTAAATATTTTTATTTGCTTTATAAAGTGGCTTTTGAAATTCTGAGCGGTCTCGAGTGGTTTACTTCCCCCTCCTCCATCCCCAGCACCCCTCTGCCTCCTCTCTCCCTACCTCTGTGCCTGCGGTGCTATTAATCTCTTGGGGAGGAATTCCACCCAGCCTCTACCATGGCATTGAAAAGCTTTGTTTAATTAAAAAAAAGGGTAAAAGAAGAGCATCCAGTTAGCTGAGCGGTGCCGCTGCCAGCGTGACATCCTTCCCTGGTGCCCACCTCGGGCTGTTCCCTGTATCCCACGCATCACCCAACGTCAAAGCCTTGCTCTCCCCCCACGCCGCTGTGAGCAGGTTTTTCAGCCCCTTCCTCGGAGGTGCAGGGGTGGAAAAAAAGACCAGACCCCTGGAACCTTGGGAGGAAGAAATCCTGCAACTGGATTCATTATTTTTCAAGTGATTGAGGGTGGAGCAGAGTCCTTCATTGTAATGCAAAGAGTTGGGGTCCTGGGGAAGCGCCACCAGCCTCACCAATGGCCTTCTCCCTCGGCAGGGAAAATATTTGGGGCTCAAAAAAGGAAAAAAAAAAGTAATTTTGCTTTTGGAGCAGGACAAAACCAACCGGGCAACGGGAATTTTCATGCAAATGTGGTGGTTGAGTGTGAGGCCGGAGGGAAGGAGCAGGGAGCTCGTCCTTGTGCCGCTGCAGGTACCCTCTGCTCCCCAGGCTGAACCTGGGCTGCCAGCGGCCTTTTGTCCCTTGCTCCCTGCGTTTGGGGGATGAGGCTGCAGAAACGGAGCTGGAAGAGCATTCTGGGGGGCTGCTTTGGGAAGGGCTTCTCCCTGCCCCTTCCCCCTTCCTAGCTCTCCTCTCCCTTAGCTGACAGCCGTGGGTCTCAGTTCTGGGTGGCGTTTGAGCGCAGCCGGCCCTCGGCCGCGGGGGGTGCGGTGCCCATCCGCACCCTCGGAGCGACGCGCTCGGCCGGCACCTTCGGGTCCGCTGCGCCGTCACACCGGGGTGGGATGCAGGGCCCGACCGTGGAGCATCACCCCTCCGCGGGCCGCTTGCTCCAGCTGCCCGCTGTCCCCTGCCCGGGCGGGGGGCCCTGCTGCTGCCCCGCGGGGTTTGGGTGGCCCTTGGGCGGCACTGGATCCCCGCGGCGGTGCTGGGGCCGCTCTGCCCCTCTCCGTGCGCGTTTTCCAAGCCGGAGCCGAGCCTGAAGCCTCCCGCCTCGCCAGGGATGGAGGGATGCTCAGGCCCAGGGCCGGTCCCCGTGGGAGCCCGGCGGTGGAAGAGGGGAGAGCCCGCGGGGGTCCCTGTGCATCGCCCCGTCCCCCGAGGGAGCGGTCCCCGTCTGGCGGCGGCCGGGAAGGGACCGGCGGGGATCCCCGCCGCTTCTGACCCCCGCCCCCTGGGGCGGCTCTCGGGGCCGGTCGCCGGCCCGAAATCCGTTTGGGTTTGGGTTTGGCGGGGGTTTCCCGTCCCAGAATCGTTCCTTCACGGCGCGATCGGGAGCGGCGCGGAGCCGCGGCCGTGCCCGAGGCTGGGCGGGGGAGACCCCGGAGGGGCCGGGGTTCAGCGGACCCCCGAGGACGGCGGAGCCGGGGAGAGAGGCGAGGGTCGCGGAACGAAATCCTCTAAGCGGCTGGGAGGGAGGCGGAGAAACGGGTCTCGGGGGGTCGTCCAGGGGCGGCCGAGCCTCAGCCGTGCGCGCACCGAGAGCGAAGCAGCCGGTTCTTGAGAACAACGCTTCCTTTTATTGTTAAAAATAATAAAAATAATAAAATTAAAACAACGACAAAACAAAAATAAAATTAAAAGAAAGGGGAAATTGCCGGGAAGCCCCGAGATGCGCTTCCCGGCGCGCTGGGACGAGCCCCGATCCGTCCCGCCGGTCTCCGCCGCGGTTCCTCCTCCGGCCCCGGCCGCTGCGGGGCCCGATCCCCCGCCCTGTCCCGGCGGGGAAGCGGTGTCCAGCCCCGGGGATTCCCGCATCCCGGGGTTTCGGTGATCTCCGCAGCTCGGCGCGGTGCCGGGGCTGGCGGCTCCGTCTGCCCGGCGGCTGCGGGGGCCGCGCGTACGTTCGTTTACGAGAGCAACGATTAACAATAACGATCACAACGGGTTTCCCACCCCCCCTTAAATCTGAGCACCGGCGTTGGAGAGCTCATCTGCCGGGAGACCCTCCGCCGCTGCCGGCCGCGGGTTCGGGTTGTTTCCGTGCTCCAGCCGCTCCCCGTCCTCCAAAAGGCAGCGGCCGCCCGCCGCTCGCCCCGCTCGCCGCCTCCTCGACCTTGAGTTACAACTCAATTTACCTTCCATCGAATAATAATGAAATTGCACTTCAGGGGCACCCTTATAAAATTAATTCTGCTGAGATAAGTTGCACTTCAGAAGATTTATTGTTCGCGTTCAATGGGGCTGTAAGGTATCCGCGCACGGGCGCGGGCTCCGGGGCGCGTCGGGGTTCGGCTGCCCGTGCCCGGCCGCGGGAGAGCGGGGCCAGGCCGGGAGCGGAGGAGCCCCGCAGCCCGCCGGCCGCTCCCCGCCGCGGGGTCGGGTCGGGTCGCGTCTTCCCCCCCAATGCCCCGCAGCGGCCGGGCGCCCCGTCGGGGCGGCTCTCCCGGGTGGGCCGGCGGCCGGGACGCGGGGCCACCGACACCCGCAGCCGGCACGCATCGCCCGCGGCCCCGCGCCCACTGGGCCGCCCGCCCCCGGTCCGGGTCTCGGCTCCGGGGTTCGAAACCCAAACCAAAACCGAACCCGAAGCGCACCCGAGAGGATTTGGGGCGGGGTGGGGGACTAGAGGACACGGCCGAGGCCCGAGGCGGGGACCTAGGGGCGGCCGTCGGGGCTCCCCGCGGGCCGGTGCCGCTGAGCGCCTGGCCGGGCCGGGCCGGGCCGGGGCGGCCGTCGGGGCCGGTCCCGGAGGGCGGGGGCGACGGCGAGGCGGGGCGGGAGGGGGTGACGGGCGGGGTGGGGGGGCGCCGAGGAGGATTACCACGTCCTGCCGTAGAGCAGGTTGGGGCTGACCATGCCGCCGTTGTAGTCGACGCCGGCCGAGTCCATGGGGGCCAGGGGGGGCACCTGGCCGTGCAGCGCCGGCGGGCTGGGCGAGAGCTCCTCCAGGTCGGCCGCCTGCCCCAGCGAGCCGGGGTGCGGGTGGGCGGCGGGGGCGGCGGCGGGCAGCGCCCCGGCGGAGGCGGCGGGGGCCGGGGGTGCGGGCTGCCCGGGGGCCGGGGTGCCGCTGCCCGGCGGCGGGCAGGGCTTGCCGTCCTTCACCAGCACGGGCACGGCGACGCGGCGCGGCGAGTGCTGCTGGCAGAGGCCGCCGCCGCCGTCGGGGTGCAGCTGCTGGGCGGCCGCCTTGTCCTTGGCCTGGCGCTTCATCTTGTAGCGGTGGTTCTGGAACCAGATCTTCACCTGGGTGGGGGTGAGGTGGATCAGGCTGGCCAGGTGCTCCCGCTCGGGCGCCGACAGGTACTTCTGCTGCTTGAAGCGCCGCTCCAGCTCGTAGACCTGCGCCTGGGAGAAGAGCACCCTCCTCTTCCTCCGCGGGGCCGCGTGGAGCGGCACGATGGCCTTGGCGCCCTCGGCGATGCCGCTCAGGCCGCCCATCCCGGCCACGTTCATCCCCGCCGACGGGCCCATGAACCTGGAGACTGAGCAGCGGGACGGGCGGCTCAGCGCCGGCGGCCGCCCCGTCGGGGACAGCGGCTCCCCCCGCCCCGCCGCCCCCGCCGCCCCCGCCGCCCCCGCCGCCCGCACTTACTGCTGGAGTAGCGGGGGTCGCCGCCGGCCCCGTACCAGCCGCCGCCCGCCGCCGCGCCGCTCCGCATCCCCTCGGGGTAGGCGGGCAGCTCGCCCATGTTGCCCAGCCCGCCGTTGCAGTAGCCCCCGACGGCGCCGTGCGGGAACTGGGAGACGCCGTGGGGCATGTGGTAGGCGGCCGCCCCGGTGGGGCCGGCCACGACGTGCTGCGGCACGGCGGCGGCGGCGGCGGCGGGCACGGGCGGCTGGCGGTAGGGCCCGAGGGGCGCGCCCAGCCCGCCCGCCCCGTCCATGCCGCCGAACTTCTTGTAGCTCTCCTCCATCGGGCTGAGGATGTCGGTGACCGAGAAGGGCGTCGTGTGCTTGGGGCTCAGCGACATGGCGCGGCGGGACGGGCCGGGGTGGGCTGGGCCGGGCCGGGCCGGGCCGGGCCGGGCGCTGCCGCCGGCACCGGCGAGCCGTGCGCGGGCGAGGCGCGGCGCGGCGGCCACCAGCCCCGGGCGCCGGTAGCTCGCCGTTTCTTTTAGCCCGGCGCCGGGTTTACGCCAGACGCGGGGGGGCGGAGCGAGCGCGCCCGGCGGCGGAGAGCGGCGGCGGCGGGCGGCCCCGTCCCCTCCCCGCCTCCCGCCGCCCTCCCGGCCCCCTCCTCCCGGCCATTGTCCTGCGCCCGCCGGACGGCTCTTAAGCCCGGCCGCCCCGGGTCAGCGTCGGAGCGGCTCCGAGCGGCCCCGGCCCGGGCCGAGCCCCGCGGCCCTCGCCCGTAAGTACCTGCCCGCTGCCCACTCACCCTGACCACCCCCCCGGGGCGGTGCGCTACTCGCCACGGACCGGGGACATGGACCGGGGGGCACGGACCGCACCTCTGCGCGTGTTCCCCCCCAAAATAACCGGTCCCGGGGCAACGCGACGGCTGTGGCACGGGCCTGAACCCGACGGCGCGGACCCGACGGCAGGATCCGGGGGAAACCCCCATCCCGGCTCGGTTCCCCGGATCCCGGCGGCTCCGAGCCGGGACGAGGCGGCGGGCTGACCCCGGCCCCTCGGGGCGGCGGGATGGAGCCCCGGAGCCGCTGCTCCTCGGAGCCCCTCCCGTCGGGTGCGGGCCAGGGCGGGGGCCCGCTCAGCGCCCGGTGTCTTTTTAGGGATGATGCTTCGCTTGCGGCCGAGTTTGTTTCGGGATTTGGTGGGGTTTTGTTCGTCGGTTTTCGTTCGTTCGTTCGTTTTGAGACAACGAAATGCTCCCTCGGGGCTGCCCGTGCCCCCGGGCAGGACGCGGGACGCGCCGGGCTGCGGCCGCGGAGTCTCCTGCGGCGGGACCGGACCGGCGGCCGTCGGGGCGGGATGGGGTGTGGGGAGCAGCGGCCGGAGCCGCCTCCTGCCCGTCCCCTGCCGCTCCGGGCGGGCAGGGGGGAGCTGAGGAGACTTTGCGGACCGAGAGAACGAGGCGCAGCCGGACCCAGCGACCAAAAGTTTCCCCCCGCCCCTCCCCGGGTCGGGCCAGGGGGCTCCGAGCCGTGCCGGGTGCTTGCCCGCTCCGGGGGGGACGGACCTGCTCACTCTGACCCGGGGCGAACCGACGGGGCGGCCGGGCGATGCCGGGCGGCGGGCAGAGCTCCGCGCGTCCCTGCGCGGATCTACGCGCTCCGCCTATACACCGCGATCCGTGTGCGCGGGCGGGCTGGTCCCGCGCAGGAGCCCGCGGGTTGGTCCCGCCGGTCCATGAGCTCTCGGAAGCGGCCGCACGCTGCTCCCGGCCGCTCGCACGGCTGCCGGGGCTCTCTGGGGCTGCCCGCCCGCTCCCGGCCGGGCCGGGGTGCCGCGGGGTGCCGCGGGGTGCCAGCCCTCCCGCGCAGGCTGCTGCACCCACCCGTGCCCCAGAGAGACAGGACTCGGCGGTGTGACACGCAGCAGCCACGCTGCATCCCCGGGCACACATCCCTCTGCTCCCGGTGTTGGCACCGGGGCCGGCCTGGGAGGTGCTGGCAGAACCCCCCCCTCTCTTCGTGTCCTGCTCCGGGTGGGACTGAACCCCGTTTTGAGGAGCCAGGGATGTCCCACACCTCCGGACCGGAGCCTCCCCATCTCCTCCCATCCCCTCTCCGAACCACGACCTGTCCCTGGGGAGAAGTGTGGGCAAAGCACCTCCAGCCCCGGGGTGGCTATCGAATGAAGGGTGTAAAGTCAGGGAGAGGACAGCTCTGCTTCTCAAAGCTGGCACTGCCCCCTTAAACTCTGGAGACCCCCTGCACAGGGCAGGAAAGACGTTCAGACCTCAGAGCATCCCGCCCCTGCGGCCGGGGGTGACCCACCAGGGCGACCTGCCTGCCCATCAGGGCACCCCGGGGGGGGACATACAGCTCTCCCAGCTCACCCTGAGGGACAGAGCCCCACAGCAGACCCCTCCCCCAGTGCCCATGCCCACCAGCCCGTGTGTTTCCAGGTGCTGAGAGTACAGCTGTGCTGTGCTGTGCTGTGCACTGCTGAGCATCGGCTGAGCTCAGCCCTTACTTCACCAGAGTCTTCCTCCAAAGGCTGACCCTATATTGTGGAGTTTCACTGTCGGCTTGCAGGTTTTTTTCCCCTGAAAAGAGTTTTCTATCCCTTTTGGAGCCGCTGGAAACTCCATCCTCCCTGGATACAGAGGTGCCCTTTTGTTGTCGGGGCAGGTGGCATCGTGCCGATGGATGGGGACCAGGGCCTGAGCCCTCCCCAGGCCCCCCAGCCAGGGGGATGAGGGAGGAGGATCCCAGTCAGCCCCTCAGGGACACAACCCCGGGCCAACCAGGGACCCTGCAGCAGCCCTGGCTCCGTGCAGCTGAGACCCTGAGGGATAGATGGATGGATGGATGGATGGATGGATGGATGGATGGATGGATGGATGGATGGATGGATGGGGAGCAGTGGGGAGCAGCGTTCCCCCCAACCTGTGCTTTTGGGGTCTGGCACAAGCAAGGTGGTCTGTAAGGACTCGAGCACCTGTAGCCTCTGTTCATGCACAGAGGCGTTTAGGTGGGGACCTGGTGCATGAGGGGTGAGCAGCAGCGGGCTCTGCCCAGGGAGGGTGAGATGTGGGGGGGGAATGGTCCTGAGCCGAAAAGTCCGGGGAGTGGGGCTGGGACAAGGAGAGGTGCGGGGTACCGGGGCTGGGGTGGGCTCTGGATGTCTGTGGCAGGTCCCAGCAGGAACTGGCTGGGTCTCCTGCCCGCTGGCTCCTCCAGAGCCCCGAGGACACCCTGATTCCCAGGGGCAGCAGCTGCCCCTCCCCGCATCCCCTCACAAAGCCAAAGGGGAAGCGCAGCCTGGGGGGAGCGGGAAGAAATGCAGCCAACAGGACTCGACTCCTCCGGGTTGTTCTGCTCTGAAAACACCCCAGGAATCTTCCCACAGCGGTGGCAGGTGACTGTTTCTGTTACAGATGGGGCAGCATCCTACGGCTGCCTTTCCCCACCTCCCACCCCAGGCGCTGTACCTCGCCCCAGATGGGTCTTTTTTGCTGGGGGCAGCACCAAACGTGTGGCTCCCACTGAAGTGGGAACGGTCAGTCCCTTGGGTGTTGCATTCCAGCAGGAGCCCGACACGCTCCTTTGTTCCAGTTTGGCAACTGGGTTGCTCTGGGGGAGAGGAGATGTCTCCTTTCATTGCAAAGTGATGGGTGGGTGGGTGGAAACCCCTGTTGATGAGGCAAATGCTTTGCCAAAGAGAAATTAAAATAGTGATAATAATGATATCTCCTTCTCTGGAGATATTCCAGCCCCGTCTGGATGCCGACCTGTGCAATGTGAGCTGGGGAGCTGCTTTGGCAGGGGGTTGGACCCGATGATCTCTCGGGGTCCCTTCCAACCCCTGTGACTCTGTGATAATAATTATAATGATAATAATAATAATGATAATAATAATAGTAATATTGAAGGTTTATTCCTTAGAACCATCCCCACTGACAGAACATATGTGTTTCAAGCTTAATCGGTTGTCACCTGGAGGTGCCATCCAAAACTGGGCCGTGTCCCCCCGCAGCCTGGGAAGATCCAGCCGCTCCCAAGGGAGGTTTCTCAGTCCGGGGCTGGCGGCGGGGAAGGACCTACCCAGAAGTCAAGCCTAATTCTGCTGACTGAGTCCCCAGCCCCTTGATTCCACGCCTCCCGCCGCCGGGCGCCGTCCCTGGGCGCGGTGGGAGTGCAGATGCTGTGGCAGGGGCCGGGCTGCGGCTCTGGTGCCGGTGGCATCCTCCTTCCCACGCCGGAGCTGCTCTGGCTATTGGAGACCGTGCCTGTTGCCGTGCAGACACTGACCTTGGCACGGCACAATTGACACGGAGCTGGAGCCTGATTTCATGGTTTTGAACGGTTTGTTTCCCCTTCCCCTGGACGTTTCTCAATAGCCAGTATAAATGCTAATTCCCTTCAGCAGCAGCTTGCCTAAAAGCAGCAGTTTCTCCTAAATAACGAGCGGCGGCCGCGGCGCTGCGAGCGTGGCTGATGGCTCTTTGCCTTGATTCGGCTCTCACCAATAATTTGCAGAGATTAAAAGGGTCTTGGAAACGGAGGCTGGAAGAATTGCTTTCTAAAGACGTCGGTAGATTGAAAAAAGGAACCTGGGGCTTCCAGCACACGCTAAAAATCATTCCCACACGAGCCCCCGGCTCTAAGTGCTGCTGAGCGGGCTGCTCGCAGGGGAGGGGAGCGGGGTCTGTGGCCAGGGGAGCTCTGCCTGTGCCTGGGCAGCGTGTGGATCCCTTGCCAAGGCACCCTGTGCATCCGTGGAGAAGGGACTGGGCAGGAGTTCCCAGCTGGGGGCTTGGCTGGTGGTGATGCTGCAGGGGATGCGATCGTGGCGGGGGGGGGGGGGTTGTTTATAGGGGGGGGTATAGGGTGCTTATTCTCACTGTGCCCCACATCCAGCCACCCGTGGGGGTCCTGCCACGCTGCTGCTCTTTACTCAGTGACAGCTGATGCCCTTCCTTGCGACTTCCCTTATGTCACTTGTCAGGCCAAGAGCCACTAGGCACGTCTGGACTCCTCGGATCCTTCCCCCACAGCCCTGCTTGCTGGATGGATTTTATGTCTGGCTTTATTTCTTTCCTCCTGAGGAACCTTCCTGGCCCTTTCCCAGCCCCTGGGGTGGGCAGGGTGCCTGCAGTGCCCCACAGCTGCGGCGTGTGGGGCTGAAATCCCCTCCCGAGCCCTGGACCATCCATCCCATCACCTGCAGCTGCTGGGAAGCACGGTGAGGGCACGTTCCTCTGCCTGCCTGTGCCGGTCCCAGCCCTGCTGACAGCTTGGGGCAGCATCCATCCCATCACCAGGGCCCACAAGGGTTCATTCCCCCTCTGCCCTCCATGCCCAGGCACACGGGCGCCGTGTTTGGGTGCCTTAAACCTCCCCGTGTGACTGCAGCCGGGTGCTGGTGTGGGTCCCAGCACCCTTTGGAGCAGAGCTGCCTGTCCGTTTGGAGGGTGCCAGAAAACACTAGCAGTCCTTCCAGGCTTCCTCCCAAAGCACCAGAGCAGATGCCGAGGGGCAGAAGCCCCCCCAGAAACACCCTGTGGGTTGGCAGGGGGTGCAGAAACATGCTGGGGGTTGGCAGGGGGTGCAGAAACACCCTGTGGGTTGGCAGGGGGTGCAGAAACATGCTGTGGGTTGGCAGGGGGTGCAGAAACACCCTGTGGGTTGGCAGGAGGGACAGAAACACCCTGTGGGTTGGCAGGAGGGGCAGCTACCACCTGAGATCAATTGCCGATCCCCTGAACGAGGGCTACACCGATTCTGCCATCACCAAAGCCCTTGGGCTGGGTGGTATCAGCAGTCTTCCTCCCATGGAGACAGGGACCAGGCTGCCCCCCCGGCACACGGAGGAGCCACGGCCCCGCTGGCAGCTCCCGGTCCCTGCGCCTCTCGCCGGGTGCCGGTGCCGGGGCTCCAGCCCACAGGGATGACTCGGGATGTGCTCACACAGATGTGGGCTGTTACCAGCAGCCCTGATTGACTCCCACATGCAGCTTATTAAGGCCCGTGGGGAGGTGAGGGGCTCCCTGGGAGCTGCCATGGGCTCTGCCTGCTTTCTGCTCTGCCTGCTTGAGCAGGGCTCGGGTGCAGCTCCTGCGGCTGTGGGGGCACAAGAGGGTTTCCCTGTGGAAGTGGATGCTCCCGGCTACAGCGATTCCAGGTAAATGCCTTGTGTCCTCGGATTTGGCTGGGAGAAGTTTCTGGTGAGAGCAATGCAGCGGTGATGTGAGGGGAGCTGTGGGGTGTGGGGAGCGTCGCTCCTCCCGGTGATGTGGGACATCCAAGAGCTGCTTGGAGTGTTCCTGATTATTGCTGTGGTAGAAAACATTGCAGCCCTGTGTGGCACCTCATCCTGCTTCTCCCCAAGTAACAGAATGCAAGTGTTTATCTGGCATCCCAGCCTTCCCTGCAGGGCTCCCTGAGCTCTGCTCTGCTCCTGGCTAGCAGCGGCTCGTGCCGCCGTCAGCTCCTTTGTGCTGAGCTCCGGCCTCCTGGCCAACTTCCCCTTCTCTCTTTGTCGCTGCCCTTTTATTCTGTATTGTTTTCCCTCTTTAATTAGCAGCGTTGAATAACGAGGCTGGCTTCCCTTGCTGCTGCACTGTGTGGGGCATGGTGACTTCCCTGCGAGGGCACGCCGGTGGGACCCTCGGTTGCCCCTCAGGTTGTTCTCCATCACTGCTCCCCGTTTCCCCTGCTTGTGCTGTGTGCCAGGGGCTCTGGCAGAGGAGCCCCTTCTCCTGGGGTGTGTGTCTCTGCCTGTCCATGTGTGGTACGTGCCCAGGGGATCACCCAGTGTCTCTGTGACTTCGTAACCAGGCACGTGGCTGGGATGCTCTTGCAGCCCTGGGCTGAAGAAGGGTTTTGTGGCTGCTCTCCCTGCAGAAGGACAAAGTCTTCTGGGGTGTGGGAGACCTTCAGGCTGAAGGGTCTGTGTGCCTGCTCAGGATGCTGTGCTGCAGAGGGTTTGTTTGGCAAACAGTGCCAAGTGTTCTGGGCCAGCCAGGAGGAGCAGGGAGCCACGGCAGCAGGCTGGGAAGTGGGCAGCTGGCTCTGAGCAAGACCCAGGCAGGTGTTTAGCAGCACGTGGGGTTCCTTTGGGGAGGGAGAAATGATGAAAAGCCCTTTGTGCCCATCTGATGACCTCCCTGAGTTCTTTTGCTCTCAAACTTACGTCAGCACGGGGCCAAGGTGATGCTTGGGGTTAGATTTGGGTACCGTGTGAGGCCACTGCTAAGTGGAGAGACTTCCTGAAGGTTCCTCTCTGCTGCCTTTGAGGTCAGAGGAGTATTCCCTCTACAACTGGAAGTAACCATAGTTACTCAGAGCCCTGGCTCTGGGAAGGCTGAGTGGAGCAAGGTGCCAGCTGGAGGGGGGAGAAAGGGAACCTGGGTGGAAGAGGCTGAGCCTGGCTGGTGGGATTCTGGGGGCAGAGTCCCCGTGCAAGCCCCAGGGAGTGGGAGTGTGCCCAGCAAGCAGCGTGTGGGCTCTCACACAGCAGAGCAGTACCCCCATGGCAGCATCGGGCTCACTGCCCATTGTGGAAGGAGCTGTGGCACAGATGTGGCAGAGCTTTCGGGCTGGGGTAGGGCTGTGGGACCTGTGATGTGTCGGCTGCTCCTGCTGCTGTTGGGGCGTGTGGGGTAGCATGTGGTGTGCCAGCATCCCAGGCAGCTCCTGGCTTGTGTAGTAGTGATAAATCACTTTTCTTTTATTCTGAGGAAGAAACCCTGCCTGAGCTTTTGCTCTGAGTTCAGTTACAACGTGCTTACACCCAGGGGGCTGGTGTGTGTGAGATGGCTTGTGGCACCAGCTCTCGGGAACTGAGAGGTGACACTTGAAACCAATGAAGGGAGCAGGGGTCTGAATGCCATCCCAGGGTCTGAGCAGAGTGGGGTGGCTGGTGGGGGGATAGGAGGAGGTCTTGGGCTGGGATGGAGGGGTCTCTGTGCCCGGATTGCCTCATTTCCCCACCCTTTGGTGCAGATGGAGGTTTCCCTTTAGGTCACCCTGTGCCTGTGCTGGGGTGTCTGGACTGTCAGCAGTTTGTGTGATGTGAGTGGGCAGTTTCAGACCTCACAAAGGACAATAAACTCTCAGGGTGGGGAATAAAAGCCTGTGGAGTGATGCTCTTGCTCCATTGCAGCCAGGGAGTCTGCACCCTGCAGTCAGGCATCTCGTTGGGTGCTGGACTGCATCTCCAGGTACTGGAGTAACCCCAGTTAGCACACTGTGCTGCTCCTGTAATGGGCCAGCCTCTTGTGCTGCCACGTAGCTGCTCTTTACCTCCCTGTGAGTCTCTAGTTTGGCATCTCCTGGCTTCCATGGAAGCTGGTGGCCCAGCCAGGGTGGGCTGGAGGTGATGTGGACCCAGGCGAGCGGGGTGGGGCTGTCACTGGTCCAGACTGGAGGAGGAGCTGGTTAAACTGGGTCTGTGAATGGTGTGAACCTGGAGGAGACTGGTCCTGCTCCCAGGTGAGAAGTGGTGGTGAAAGGCGTCTCACAGCTTCCCTCCATAGAATCCCCCATGACTGCATCCCCCTTTGCCAAGATCCGAGGGTGATGCAAGGGGGAGGTTCCTTTGGGGTCTGGGAAGCTGCTGGGGCGCAGCCAGCACCCTGCTGATGCCTTCCTGGCTTCTGGCATGGGCTGTTGCATCCCGAGGTGCCGGGTTGATGGGCTGCTGCATCCCAAGACGCTGCATCCCGAGGCTGAGCCCCCTGTGTGGTACCCTGAGGACTGGCAGACATCACTGAGCTGTCGTGTCACAGCTCAAACCCACAGAGGCAGCACGTTGTGTGTGGGGGAAAAGCCTGGAAACGTCACGGTTGTGAAGTGCCCAGAGATGCTGTTGGTGGGCTGGGCACCCTGGAACAGCAGAGGTGAAGGGAAGAGAAGTTTGATGCTCGAACAAAGCATCCAAGCAGATGTTGAGGAGGTGCTGGCCTCTTCCAGATCGTGTTAATAAAAGATTTGATTAGGTTAAAAAAAGAGGAAACTTAAGTTAAGGACCTTCTCTTCTCCGCTGTGTGTTTTCCCATCCTCAAGGCTATCCTCCTTTCTCCTCCCCTGGGCTGCTGCTCCAGCTCTTTGTTTCCCTCCCTCGCTGCCGCACGTGCCGCGCAGGCTCTGACCCCTGCGTGTCACAGGTTCCCCCACGGTGCTTGTCACCATGGAGTTGCAGCCTGCAAAGTGATAGTGGCATTTAAAAAAGGGGATGGGAAAACAAGCCAGCCCAGGGCTCAAAAAGCAGTGCTGAGCAGCACAGCCAAGCAGATGGCAGTGGTGGCACTGCAGCTTGGGATGCTCTGGGGACCGGAGCCTGGCAGAGGGGTCTCGCTGGTCTGCATGCCCTACCCTGAAGGCTTTGGCTGGATGGGGGGTGAGAGGTGCCCCTCTTTCTTTTTTTAGCCTGAGTGTTGGTCTACTCAGGGTGTGAGCTGTGCCTGAGCCCCAGGGTCACTTCTCTTTGGGGTGGGAGCTGTTGCCTGGGCTGCTCCATCACCCAGCTTACGAGGGCTGGTCCCAAGCCTGCTGCAGCACGTGGGGTGTCCTGTGCTGGGGATGCTCCCCAGTGCCTGTCAGGGTGGGCTGAGTGCCCTCACAGGGTCTCATGGGGCTTCATTCCTCCCAGGGGCTGATTTTGATGAGGTTTAAACTCCTTAATTCACACTGTGTGTCTAGTGTCAGGCATGGGGTTTGACCCAGGTGTGACCCACAGCCCCCCCCAGGTCTAACCCCCCTTTACTTCTCTGGCAAGCAGTGGGGCTTTGGGCTGTGTGACCCAGTCTGAGCTCTGGGACCCAGCAGTGGCATAGGGGGGGTCGAAGTAGTGGAGATCACTGCCTGGAGTGAGCTCCCCCCTGCACAGCTCCTCAGGGGACAGATGCCCAGCAGCCTGGAGGTGGGAGCTGACCAGTTATCCCCCGCCCCCCTGCCATTCCAGCTGAGCTTTCCTCTGAGGGGTGGCGATTTGGGACCCTGTTGGGTGGTCCCTGGCATCTGAGAGCCCCAGCACACGGCGCTGGCGTGGAGGTCCCCCCACCTGAATATTTATAGCCCCTTCCTAGGTTTGCTCTTGCATCAAACTGCTAATTAATTATGACATTTGTGCCACTTCATTTTTTCTCACACTGGAGCTGCAGAGCCTGGCAGGCAGTTAATTAGCTCTCTCTATGCAAAAGGATACCAAGGAAAAATAATTGCTTGAGGAATCATCATCGGGTTCTCTCAGAAAGGTCTTACCTACGAGCTGGCTTAGAGCTTGCTGGCTCTGCACTCTGAAAGATGCCTCTGTCAAAGGGCAATCCTCTGGAAGAGAGATTGGAAGGGAGAGGTTATGGGGGAGATGTGGCTCGGTGGGTGTTACTTAGTGCTCCCAAGTCCAAGGGAAATCAATTATCTAAACAGCTCCCGTTCTGGAGCAGGTTTTCTTTATTCCTTTTTAAATATGTACTCAGCTTTGTCTTGTGTGCAGCCCACAGACCTGAGGTGGTGGGAGGAAGCCTGTCCTCCTCCTCCTCCTCCTCCCTGCTCCTCACCGCCCTCACCTGGGACAGGGTGAGGGTCTCTCCTGCCCTGGCTTGGCTAAAACCAGGCTTGTTTACAAAAAGGAGCTGAGGGAGTGGGGATGGTGCCTACAAACAGCCCCTGGTTCCCTACACCCACCTTCCTCTCCTGGATGTACCCCAGCCTTGGGAACGTGCAAACCCTGAGCGGGGGGGGTCAGTGCTGTGTTTGGGAGTGCCCATGGGCTGATGGTGATGGTGCAGCCTGCCCATAGGGCTGCCCCAAATCTTGGGTCTTGCTGGTTTTGGGGGGGGGAATTTCCCCAGGGCAGCTCCCTCGGAGGGTCTGGCAGCACATTGCTGGGGGTCTCCCAGCTGGGGCAGCTGCTCCTCTCTTTGCCCACGTTTTCTGTCCCAGGGCAGCTTTGTGACAGCCCCACAGCAGGTTGGGCATCCGTCTCACTGTCTGTCCCCTCCCATTGCAGGGACAGGGCTGTGACCAGGGCTGGCTCCAGGGGCTGGGGAGCAGGGCTCCTCTGTTTGGGCAGCAAAGCCGGCCAGGGAGGCAGGATAAGGAAGCTGGTATCTGTGTCTGGGGGGATAAACAGGCGTGCTTGCCCCCAGCCCTCCCTTTGAGAAACTTGTGTTATTAGCAGGTAGTTGTGCGCCGAGGTGAGGGAAGGAGCATTACAGTAATGGAGTTGACATCTATATAATGGAGTTGACATTTTATTGAAAAGGGAAGAGGGGGGGGAAAAAAACCCACCTTAACAAACAGGGCTCCCCCCCTCCCCCCTCCCTTTATTTCCTTATTTTGCTGCCATCAATTGCAGTAAGGCACACAAACTTCCAACAGCCGCTGGCGGCTTAATAAAATCTCATACAACAGCAGGTGCTTCAGGAGTGTTAGTGGGACTAATCAGCCGGCTGTAAACTTGAACTCTGCTGAGAAATCAAGGCAATAGCTTGTTCAGCAGCAAGCCACAACAATCTGAATCAATCCCTGGCAGCACGCTCTTGTTATTAACTATTATACGCCGCCTCGGCTCCCAGTTTGTGTCGGGGCTTTCAGCAAGAAGCTCACTGCAGGGATGCCTCCCTGGAGGGCACCACTCCCTTGCTAAGCTGGTTAATAGGTGGGCTTTGTGCTGCTGGGGATGCTGGTTTGGATCCAGGCTGGTTTTGCCTTGAATTGGGCTGGGGTGCAGAGAAGGCTCTCTGGGTGCAGACTCAGGAGAGGGTTTAGGATGAGAGGGACAGACCCACCCGCTGGGGCTTGCTGGGATGTGAGGGGTTGAGTCACCTCCCCTGGATGCCTTTTAAAAAAGGGGTAGATGGGGTACTGAGGGATATGGTTTACATAGGACAGGAATGGTTGGACTTGATGATCTTAAAGGTCTTTTCCAACCTGGTGATTCTGTGGGATGCCAGAGCAAGGTGCCCCCTGGATTGAAAGGAGGGGGGAGAAGTAAGGGGAATGCAAGAGCACCTCTGGTCTCTGAGCCACAGAGAGCATCACAGAATCACAAGGTTGGAAAAGACCTTTAAGATCATAAAGTCCAACCATTCACATCCTAAACTAAACCATGTCCCTAAGTACTTCATCTAGCCTTTTTCTGAACACAGCCAGGGAAGGTGACTCAGCCCCTCCCTGGGCAGCCTGTTCCAGGCCCTGACAACTCTTTCAGTAACAAATTTTTTCCTAACATCCAATCTAAACCTGCCCTGGCACAGCTTCATGCCATTCCCCCTTGTCCTATCTCCTGTCACCTGGCTGAAGAGACCATCACCTACCTCTCTATAACCTCCCTTCAGGTAGTTGTAGGCGGCGACAAGGTCTCCCCTCAGCCTCCTCTTCTCCAGGCTCAACACCCCCAGCTCCCTCAGCTGCTCCTCAGAGGATTTGCCCTCCAGCCCCTTCCCCAGCCTGGTTGCCCTTCTCTGGACTTGCTCCAGGACCTCAGTGTCCTTCTTGTGGTGAGGAGCCCAGAACTGGACCCAGCACTCGAGGTACAATGAGGCATTGGTCAGATCTCCATCTCCAAGAGGGTATTTTGGGGTTCCCATTTTAACTTGTGACCACTGGGTAGGTGGGTACCACTGTGCCATCACTAAGTGCTGTGAAACAGGGGTCTTCCTTGCTGGGGAGGGTGAAATGTTGTGGGTCTTTGGAGCTCTGGTTCAGGTGGTGGAGCAGTGGAAATGACCTGTGGCTCTCCTGTCCCCTTGCATCCTGCCCCCCTTTGCTGCTGGGTGTAGCAGAAGGATTGCTTTGGAAACACAAAGGCTCTCTGCTCCCAAAATACTTTCCAGAAGTAATATTTTTTTAATTAACAAAAGTTGCAAGCCCCTTGCTGGCTTTGCTTGCCCCTCTGCAGTGTAATTTAAGCAACACATCTCTCTCCTGTTTAATTCCTGCCCCCCCCAGTACCCTGGGTTACTGCAGCCCATTGACATTTGTGTTTCTAATGTAATAATCAGAAGCTAAAATACAGAGATTACCTTTGGATCGACACGTTCAGTCCTTAAACCCTGACAGTAATTATCTTTCCTCACCTCCAACGGCAGGAAGATATCATTATTTTAACCATTAGCAGCTCTATTGTCTGAGCACTGGCACTGCCTGCTGGGCCCCGAAGTTTTCCTGGGGCTGGGAAGTTTTGGGGGAGCTGTGGGTGCCCCTTGTTCAGGTGCCACAGCATGAGGTGTGCAGCTCTTCCTGGTGGGTGGTAATTGGCTTGAATGTGGTGAAGTGTCCGTGAAGTGATGAGGCTCTCCATGGCTGAAGGTGCAGCTGAGGTCTGGGTGACTCTGCTCCTGACATCTAATTCATGGGAGACTTCTCTGAGCTGTGCAGTTGAACTGAGCCCCTTGGGGCACCCTGGGGTGCCCGGAGTGAAGCTTCAGCGTCACTGGGGCTGCTGCTTGACCTGCTAAATTCAAACCCACCGTGTGGAGGAGCCGTCAGACCTCTCAAGAGCTCCTTGCAAATGCAGATGGGATGGAGAGAAGGTGATTAATGGTGTGGTGAGGCTAGAGCTGTTCCCAGCCACAGCGTGATGACGTGTGATGGAGCTCAGGTACGCCTGACTATGGCTGTGGTGTGAGCCCCAGGCTGGGAGCAGCAGCTGTGCTCCCACTGATGGATCACACCCGGGTTCCTGAGCCCGTTGGGCTGAGCACAGCATCTGCCCCTGGTCCTTGCTGCTGGGTTTGGCTCAGCTCAGTGACCACAGCCAGAGGCACAGGACTGAGCTTAAACATGGGCTTAGGCTCTGGCTGGGTGAAGCCTGACCCTGCTGCATGGCCCTGTGCATGGGCAGCTTCTCATAAAGCCGTGCTTGCAGTAGCTGCACACTCTGGGTTTCCTGCTGGATGAACAACCTGACCCATTTTCTGGCCAAAGAGGTCCCCTGTCCTGCAGCTGCTGGGAGAAGAGCAGCTGCTCTCAGCTCTCAGTCACATCCAGAGGGAAGGATCCAGGCTGACTGGTGATGTGCTTGCCCAAAGAGAGGCAGGGCTAAGCTGTGCAGGGATACTCCCTGGGTTTGAGGTCCAGCATGGTTTGGGCAGTGGGGTTCTGGCTATGAAGCTGTCAGACAGCAAGACACAAGGTCTCATCAGAGCTGCCCCCACAGTCGCCCACCCTTGCCAGTCACAGTGGGTGTGACCCCTAAGTGATGTTTTAAACACACTGGTGAACCATGGAGACCTATTGCAAGGTGTCCAGAGGGCTTCAGGCATCACCTCTCACTTCCTGGAGCTGTGAGGTGGACCAGCAACCCTCCCACCAGCAGCTTGCCATGGGAGGTGGGGTTAGGGGGTCCTCGTTGGCACCCACTGGTGTGCAGCAGCAATGGGTCCTGTCTGAGGGTGTCAGAGCTGGCTGATGCAGCCTGGCATGGGGCAGGTGCTGTTTGCTGAGCGACTTGTCTGTGCCATGGAGGAAGAGGGCACCTGTGGCACTGAAAACCAGGCATGACATCAGTGATGCAGGGGGGGGACAGGTCCATTGTGGTCCAGCTCAGAAGGTGTTGAGAGCCTCATCCTCGAGGCTGGTGCTAACCAGCCTTTGCTGTCTGGGCAGCTCTCCTGCATCCTTGGTCTAGATCATCTTTGGCTGCAGCTGGACCCCTGTGACCAGGCAGTGACAGCAGGCCTGGGTGCATTGAAGGGGGCAAACCCCCAGGAGCATCACCCAGCCAAGGGGGTAGGAACCTTCCTGAGAGAGGCAAACACCACCTTCCCTGTTTGCTTTGAGAAGGAAATCCCTGAGGAACCAGGGTGGCTTACCTTGGGAGCAGGGGCTGACCCCCACCCTCCTCCAAAGGGAGGAGACATTTTGGGGACCACTGCTGGGAGCTGACAGGATTCATGGGTCATCTGCTTCCAAACTGGGGGGGAAAGGGAAAAAGGCTTTTAGCCCTTGTGCCTTGGAGCTGGGGAGCACTTCCAGCCTGTGTCCATGGGTGCTAGCTGCAGCCCAGCACGCTCCATCATGGTTAAACCCCTTTGGCTTCCTGGCAATCCCAGGTGGGCTTTGGCTGCTCTGCTGGCAAGGGGTCAGCACATGGTGGGATCCCATGGTGGGTGCTGGGCAGCCAACTCTGCCCACCCTTCCTGGGCTGAAGGGCGACCTCGGGTGAGAGAGGACCTCAAAGGATGGTAGGGAAACATCTCCCCAGAGCCCCCAGCTAGGGGATGCTGCCTGGCTCTCCGGGTATCTGTCTTCTCCACTTGAGCCCCTGCAGAAGGGGGCTGTGCTGAGGGCCCCCCGAGCACCCTTCAGAAAGCACTTGGTGCAGGGGGCATCGTGTGAGCTGATACAGAAGTCAGTGGCAGCGTGTGCCTGGGGTGGAACTTCTGCTAGCTGCTGGGAATACTTTGAAAAGCCCTGACCACAGTTAAGCACCTAATCAGGAGAGAGCTGCGATTTTCCCAGGCTCCAAGTACCCAAAAAAACCTGGTGGAGCACAGATCCAGAGCCAGGGAGGAAAGGTCCCCCTGGCAATTAAGATCCATCCGGCTCCGGGGCTGGAAGTGGTGTCACTGGATTATCTAAAATGTGAATGGTTGGGCCTAAAATGCCACTCGAGGAGTAAACCAGCCCCTGTGCTCAGCTGGTGCTCGGAGGATCGCCCTCCTGATGGTATCTGCTCCCCCTGCCTTCCACAAGGCTTGGAATCCACCCTTTCCCCTCTGCTGGGAGATGGAGGGGCTGGACAGGGGCACCCACAGGAGCGTGCCCGGGGCAAGGTGCTTCCTGGAGCTCTTCTCTCTGTGTGGAGGGGTGATGCCCACCTCAGAGCCCGTGCGCCACCCCCTGAGGAGGGTCTGTGCAGCCCCACAGGAGGAAGCAGCAGGGCACCTGCCACACAGCATCTTTGCACTGGTGGGCTGGGGGCTGGTCTGTGCTCTGTGCATCACCTGGTGGGTGGGAGTGGGTTGGCCTTGTCCCCCCTTCTGTCCAGTGGGCAGCACGATGGCTGGTGTGATTCTGAGCTGAGGTGGGGGGGGAAGCAGCCACATCCCATCTGTGCCACGCTGAGGGGCTGGGTGGGGAGTTTGGGTGGGTGCAGCATCCTGAACCTCCCCTGGCTCCCTGCTGTGAGTGCAGGCAGAGCAGAGTGGTGGCTATTGCCCCCCACCGAGCCCAGTGCTCCTTGAAGCCCCTCTCCCATCGCCCCGGGTCCCACCACAAAGGCCCGTGGAGGTGTGTATGGTGTCCCACGGGCTGTCCTGGGAAGCAGGGCTGCTGTGGCACGCAGGGGCTGCCTCGCAGTGTGGGAAGCTCACCTTGCAGGAGGCTGCTGGAGCTCTGCTGGTGGGACAGGCAGCTGCGGCCCCAGGCTCGGGCTGAGGAGCCCCTTCAGCAGGCGGAGGCGCTGCCCGGCAGGAGGAGCCTGGCTGCAAACCCGCCGGGGCAGGGCTTGGGGAAGGAAGCTCCTGCCGCTCCAGACCCGAGGCAGACGTGACCAGGCGAGAGGGTGACACCATGCCCCCGTGTGGCACCGGGTGCTGCCGTGGGTAGCACGGTCACGCCTGGCTGCGGCTGGTGGAGCAGAGCATCCCAGGGGCTCTGGGTGCTGACGTGAGGGGTGAGGTGAGCGCTGCGCCCATCAGCAGAGACCTGGCCTGAAGGGGCAGAGCAGCCGCAGGGTGCTGGTCAGGTGGGACAGGCACGTCCCCTCTGCTCCCATGGCTCTTCCCTCCTGGAGGGGCTGCTGCAGAGGCTGAACCGCTGCAACCTCAGCCCTGCTGTGGGGGTGCCTCTGCTCTCATCCCCTGCAGCCCCACCAGGCTGATGGCAGCTGTGCAGTGGGTGCTGCTGGAAGCACTCTGTGCAGCTGCTGCTGTTCCCCCTGATTCTGGATGATGATGGGGAGTTTCACTGTTGGTTTTTAATACATCTGTGACTTGCCAGAGCTCCTGGTTACCTCTCTGAGTGCTGACAGACACGAAGCCTGTATCCATCAGTTGCTTCTCGTAGCTTGTCTTCCTTTGAGACCCTGATTCAGCGTCTCCCTGAGCCAAAGTGAGTGCTTCCCTCGACTCCAGTGGGTGTCAAGTCAAGCTCTCCTTTAGTCTGAGAGGGCAGGCACTGGCTCTGAACCGGCTTTGAGTGTTGTACATGTAGTATGATGCCACCCTTATTCACCCTGGGGCTCCTAAGAGCTCCTTTAACAATGACAGGGAGATTGTCCTAACTGAATCCCCATGAAACCCTCTGTATCACACCTTCTGTCCTGGTTTTGGAGGGGCAGCGACAAGCCCAGGGTGGCTGGTACTGCCTCTTACCCCTGAGAGCAGTGCAGGGTGTGGCAGCCGTTCAGGAGGTGGCTGAGGACTCTAGCAGCACCTATTACCCATTAAGGACTGATGAGGGTGATGGGCTGGGTGTATCTTCAGCTCCTCCATCCTGGTGGCCCCTTCCAAGGCGTTGAGGGGTGGTGGTACAGCCACAGCGGTGCTCAGCGTGGCGCTCCTCCTCCGATGCTGTGCTGCAGCCAGATGGGAGGGTGTAAATCTCTCCTTACACACCACGAAGCCAAAACAAACATTGTGCAGTGATTAAGTGGCAACCCAAACAGGAGCAGGCGTCCTGTGGGCTGGAGCAGGAAATCTTGGGTTGCAAAACTCGAGACATGTTAATTTAATTTGATGATATATTTGATGGCTATCTGAAGTGGCCCATGAATAACTGATGAAAACTAGGAAAGCTGCTGTTTGCCTTTGAAAATCAAGCTGGAGAAAGTAGAATCTGGACATTTAGGGATATAATTACTGTTTGCAGGGATGGTGTGAGAGGTCCCCACAGCCTTCTGCTGTCCCCAGTGGTGACCAGGAGCTGATGGATGAGCAGGGGTGGGATCTGCCAGAGCCTGGCTCCATCAATGGTTTCTCACAGCATAGGTGAGGGTACTTGTGCTTGGTCTAGGGGAGTCCTGGGAATACCTGATTCTCTCACTGAACCTTTAGATGTGTCCTGTGAGTGTGACTCATGGTGGGAGGCAGCATGAATTGCTGGCCAGACCCTCCATCCATCCCCTCACGTGGGCTGCAGGCAGCCAAGCTGAGGAGGTGGGTCAGTACTGACCTCTGCAGCCGTACCTGTTGGGCTGCTGGGGAGGGTGGCATCCCATGGGCTGGGGCAAAAAGTGATTTGAAGATCTGGGGGTAAGCACAGACAGATAATCTTCATCCTGAGAAGGATGCTCAGCCATGGACGTGTCCGTGGGGGGACAGCCAAGGAGCCTCTTCTGGAGGGTGAGCCCAAGCCCTGCTCTGCTCTAGAGGGTGAACAACAAAGTTCTTCAGCTCCCTTTTGGCTGAGGAGGAGCAGGAACCTCCCCCCAGCCCAGGTGGGTGCTGCTTTCTGCATCTACCTGCTGCACCCAGAGCGTGAGCAGAGGCTGGTGCTGGGGCTGAGCCGCTACTCACACTTTGCACAGCCGAGCATCCCTTCAGAAGGTGCCGTGACCTGAGCAGCACTGGTGGTGCTGCTGAGAGCCAGATCCTCCGTGTCCAGACCCTGTGCTTCACACGTGTGCAAAGACATGTTTGCTTTGGTTTGAATTCCATATTAATATTTATCTCACTGTAAATGTGCCCAGACAGCGAGCGAGACCCGAGATGATGGAGCTGCACTGGCCTGACAGCCTGCCCTCAGTCTGAGCCCATCCTGGACCCCCAGCCAGCACCTCCACCGTGTGCCACCAGCCCTGTGTCCCCTCCACCAGCAGCACAAAGCTGGCTCCTGGCCCGGCACGTCTCCCCTGCCTGCTGAAGGATGCCTGGCAACCAATGAGCCCTGCCTGTCTTACACCATGAGTGTGATTTGAGGGTAAGGTGGTGGATCAAACCCAAGCTGGAGACGTGGCTGGGGTCAGGGGTCAGCACTTTACCTGGGGGACTGAAGGAAGCCTGGGGTGTTTGTCTCGAGGTGGATCCGTGGAGCTCAGCTCGGAGCAGGCGGCGCGCCGGGGGGCTACGCATCCTCACTCACCAGGGAGAGGGCTGAAATGGAAGGGGTTACCTGGCAGTGACTCCTGCCTATTGTGGGAGGTAGTAAACAAGATAAAGGCAGAATAGGGAAGCTGGGTAAATAGTCATTCTTAAAGTAAAATAAACATGAAACTTTTATTTGCCTGGGCCCTTTGAAGGAGCACAATACCCAGAGGCGCGTGGGGAGGGCAGGAAGCATTATTTACTCCAGGCAGCGATCATGAATTATACAGAAAGTTGCCTGGGAGCTCCTCAGGAGCTGTGACCTGTGGTGGTTTGTGAAGGAGAGAGCAGGCTCGTAGCAGTTTGCTCTCAGCCGAGGCGAGCGCGGCGCCGCACGGGCTCTAATGCAGGGACGCTGGTCTCCACCAGCTGAAGATCTGACCCCCGGAGTAACTGAGAGGTAAAAGCAAGTAGGTGGAGAACAAAAGCCTGTCTTTTAGCATACTTTAAAGTCCTTAACCCAGATACAAAGCACGGCTATAAATGAAAAGGCAGCCCTAGAATTTTAGTTTAAGCCAAGCGAAATTGGATGGTTGGGGAGGGGGGGGAAGTCAGATCTTGTTTACTGCCAAGCTCTGGGGTTATGTGTGAGCCCAGAAGGGAATCAAGTTTAGCAGTGACTAGCCTAGGCTCCTGTCTGAATACTTGTGCCGTGGGTTTTAGCCTAATGGAAAGTCTGGGCTAACTTAGGGGGTTGATGACAGTGGTGAAGTGCTGATGTTTGGCTGGGTGGCTTAAAACACCATTGAGCTGGTTCATCCCTTCTAGGGGTGCTGGGAAAAATATCTTCCCAAGCCTTCCCAAGGCAAAACCATTCTTTAATGAGGTTAATAGGTGTCCTCAGGCTGTGGGCTTGGTGTCAGCTGGAGATGGACCTGTAGCCATTGGTATAGATGGAGCCTGATGCTCGTGTGCTTTTTGTGGCAGTGCTTCCCCAGAGCCAATGCCATAACCCTTCCTTCCTTTACATCCCTTCTGAAAGCTTAGGCTGAGGACAATAAGGTTGTGACTTTGATGTGTGTCAGTGGGCAGCCACTAACTCTGCCCCAAACTTGTTCCCAAGCCAGTCAGACCAGAGCCTGACCAGCTTTCTGCAGGAGCTGACCACACTGCACTGAGCCTGAGGTTTGATCATCACATCTCTGTTTCCAGGGTGCACTGAGCCTGCAGTTTGATCGTCACCACATCTCGATTCCCAGGCTGCAGACACAAAAGTACTTGGCTCAAGAAGAAGAAGAAATGATCCTGGATGTCCTGGGCAGAATGACTTTCAGTGTTGCCACCCCTAAGTACAACTTTACAATCTATCTATCCTCACTGACTTATTTCTCCTGAGTTGGGGGGCACGTAATTACTGTAGGTGGGCAGCACCCAGCACAACATGCACAGAGAGTGGCTGGGTGCCTGCTGGCAGGGGCTGGGTGACCATATACCTTCCTCTCCCTCATCTTCAATCAGCTTGGCTTGTTCTCTGTGGGCTGGGGGCTGAGCCTTCTTCCTGCCTCCCTCAGAAACACTTACCTTGAGAGCCAAAATACAAAAAGCTTGGGGATGTTTCAGTTGCTGTTTTGCCCATCACAGGGAGCTTGAAGTGGCCTCGCTCGAGAGGGACGGCTCGAGGAGGCTTCTGAAGAAGGCAGCAGACAGCTGCTAGCCCAAGTCACCGCTGATGATAACGTCTGATTCCCTTTTGTAGTGGGTTTTTCATCCAGCTGTTACCTAACTCTGAAAGGGACCATCAAAGGCAAGTTCTGTATTTATCCATTACTTCAAAAAGCATCCCAGAAGCCACGAGTGAGCCTCTTTTTTCCTCTCCCTCTGACCTTTTAAAGCCTTTGTCTCAGAATTGGTGGTAAGAGTGGCATGAGCCTGGTGTGTTTTCATCCTGCCCGAAGCGCTGCTGGGGCAGGGGTGGGTTAGGGAGATGCCTGGCCCTGCCAGCACCGCTCCCCTCGCCTCCTGTAACCACACATGGAAAGCTGGGTGTGCTGCACGCTGCAGGGTGTAGGTTGGTGGTGCCTGTGATGGGTGAGGGAGTGAAGGCAGCATCAGTGGGCTGACCTGTCAGGGTGCAATGGATGGCAATGAATGCACGATGCTGTCTTTCCCCCTTTCTCAGCCCAGCTGGTGGGTTGGAGGATGCCCTTTCCCACCTCCTGCCTGGGTGTCAGAGGGGGTGCTTGGCTCCTGGAGCTTGGCTCCTGGAGGGCTTGAGCTCGAGTGTGGTGATGCAGGGTGAGGTGACAGTGCTAGCAGCATCCTCTTGCCGCTGGCTGTTGCGTGTGCCTGGGAGGTGGGTTGAGGGAAGGAGGAGATCTCAGCTCTGCAAAGCTCAGGCTGGTTTCTGGCAGAGCCAGGCTGTCCCTCAAGCATCTCCAGCAGCTCTCTGCGAGATGCTGAGGATGTTACATGGTGTGTGGGTGTAAGCAGTGTGCAAGAGAAGGGCTGCTGTGATGTTCCTGTGATCTGGGCTCTGTGGCAACCCCTAAAATCAATGGTCATTCCCTCTCCTCCCCAGCTCCCACTGTGGGACTGGAGTGTTTGGGACAAGGGGGATGGATTAAAGCTAAAGGAAGGAAGGTTTAGATTAGGTATTAGGGGGAAGTTCTTTGCAGAGAGAGTGGTGAGGGGCTGGAAGGGGCTGCCCAGAGAGGGGGTGGGTGCCCCATCCCTGGGGTGTTCAAGGCCAGGTTGGCTGGGGCCCTGGGCAACCTTGTGTAGCTCCAGGCCTGAGGTTGGTGGCCCTGCCTGTGGCAGGGGGTTGGAGCTCTGTGATCCCTGGGGTCCCTTCCAGCCCAGCCCAGTCTGGGATTCTATGGGTCTGACCACCCAGCCCCCCTGGAGGCAGTGGTGTGGCACCTCCAGAAGCCTTTGGGTACACGTGGTGCCCGCTGAGCTCCAGGAGCATCTCAGCAAAGGCAATGGCTCACCTTGCTTCTGGGGCAGATCCCTGGTGTAGGGAGGGGTCCTCTGGCCCTGTGGGCTGTGACTTACACCTGCTTTGGTTAAGGGGCTGCACTCTAAGCTTGACTCTGCTGGCTGGTGTGAATGTGCCTGGGGGAAACCCTCAAGGGCTGCTCTGCTGCAGCTCCATTCCAAAGCCCGTGCCTTGGGATGATGCCTGCTGCCTGCTGCCAAACTGAGTGTCCTTCTGCTTGTTCACAGGCTGTGGGAGGAGAGCTGCACCAGGGACCGGACCTTGTGCAACCCCTGGAGCGAGTTCAGAAGCAGAACGTGGAGGGGAGGAAGAGGAATGAGGAAACCCAAGGTCTGCTGCAGGACAGAGCATCCCTGCCTGACCCACGGGTGTGGAGCTGGGTGCCCCCACACCACGGTTCTCTGGGAGCAGGGCTGGTTCCCAAAGAGCACATCTCTGCCCTTGGTGTGTCCCTGGGGCCCCTCTGCCCTGCACCATGGCTATCTTGTATTGGGGCCCCCAGTACAAGAAGGATGTGGAACTGCTGGAGGGGGTTCAGAGGAACCACGAAGATGAAGAGAGGCTGAGGGAGCTGGGCTGGGTCAGCCTGGAGAAGAGAAGGCTGTGGGGGGACCTCATTGCAGCCTTCCAGTCCCTGAAGGGAGCAGAGGAACAGGAGGGGAATCAGCTTGTTAAAGGGCAGAGACTGGCAGGACAAGGGGGCTGGAGTGAAGCTAAAGGAGGGAAGGGGGAGAGGAGAGACTGGGGGGAAGTTCTGTGCAGAGAGAGTGGTGAGGGGCTGGAACAGGCTGCCCAGAGAGGGGGTGGGTGCCCCATCCCTGGGGGTGTTCAAGGCCAGGTTGGCTGGGGCCCTGGGCAACCTTGTGTAGCTCCAGGCCTGGAGGTTGGTGGCCCTGCCTGTGGCAGGGGGTTGGAGCTCTGTGATCCTTGGGGTCCCTTCCAACCCAGCCCAGCCTGGGATTCTGTGATTCTATCTCATCCCCTGGTTCACAGCGTTACCAGGCTCTGTGCTCTGGGGGAGCAGCACCGTGGTGCTTTGGCTGGCTGAGCATGGAGCAGGGCAGAACTGGGCTGGAGAGCAGCCAGGAGCCTGGTTTGCCCTCTGAGGTGTGTGCCAAGTCCTCCTCTGCAGTGGATGCAGGTTGGGCTCTGAGGGACTCAAGGCTACTGTTACCAAAAGCATCCCAAAGCTGCATTTCTCAGGCTTGGGTAACAACCCATGTGGGCTAACGTCTTTCTGGGAGCCCCTGGCTTTCAGGCTGCTGCAGAGTAACTGTGGCTGCAGAGCAGGGGAAAGCACATCCAAGTAAGACAATAGCTGGGAAGCTCCACTTTGGGAAGTCTTCCAGGGATGTTTTTTCTTATTGTCTCACACAACATGAGATGAACTCTCTTCCTGCAAGTGCCTCTTCCCTGCAGGATGTGTACAGCCCACTCCACAGGCCATGGGGAGGGAGCAGCTCTCCTGTGTCCTGCTCATAACCCATGTTCTCCACCAGCTTTGGAGAGTGTGTGTACTGGGGAGAGCATCACCTTGGGGATGGTGCTGAAAGGATGCCCCTGGGGCTCCTGTTTGGTGCTGTAGAGCACTTTGTTCCCAGGACTGATCGCTGGTACCAGTCAGCTTACCAGTAGGGATGTAACCCTAGATGCTAAAGGGATCCTGTGCAGCCTAAGCCCTCTGTGTGACCAGGAGAGGGCTTGGTGTGTTGAGATGCTGGAGGTCTCAGTGTGCTTGTACTGAGCTACCCTGAGAAACAGCTTTATCTGTGTTCTCTGCACCAGAAAGGAACCCATGGGAATACACCCACCCTGTGAAAAACTGCCCTTCCCTGGAGCAGCTGAAGTGGTTCCCTCTGCTTGGCCAGCTCCAGGCTGTGGTGGTGATAACAGTCCTACACAACTCGTTCTGGGGGGCTCTGGTTGTGGTTCCTGTCTCCTGGATAACTTCTTCCCTGGCACAGCACTGAGCCCTGTGAAGCAGAGAGCTGGTCTCTGCAGAACCCAGCGACCCCCACCCAGCAATTCCAGGCCAGTTTCCCGCTTCTGGGAGGTGAATCCCACATACATGAGCAGAACTAGCTCTGATGGCTGCCCCTCTCCTCCTCCAGCTGCTCGACCCTTGCTTCTGTCAAACAATAAACCCTGTTGAGCATCAAAGTGGAGATGTGGTGGCTCGTGCTTGAGATGACTTTCCCCTGGCAGGTGAAGCCTCTCTGACAGCTGCTCCTGCCAGGTGTGTGTGGCCTGTGGCACCTTGAGGGCTGCTGGGTGTGGGTGCTCGGCTCTTTACCCGTGGGATGGATCCACAGGGTGCTGGTGCTCAGCCTGGGAGCCTGCAGGAGGGAAGCATGCTGCACCCAAGTGGTACTACACATCCTGGGCTTCAATCCTTTGTTTTCCACCCAAATGCTTGTCCTTCATGCCTGGAGCACCCCAGGTGCCTCAAACCTGCTGGTCATTCAGGTGTTTTGGGGGATGGGGGGGGACCAGCCTGTCCCAGCCATGGATGTAGGGAGAGAGGGAGGGAGGGAGGAGGGGGGCTGCTGCCCAGAACGGCCATGGAGGGGGCCTGAATTTGGGGGGAGGGCTCCCTCTGTCCGACCCCTAAGTGTGCAGGCAGCATGAAGAAACTGGGGGTGGTGAGCTGACCTTGGGAGCTGCCACTGAAGTCCTTTGTGTTGGGAAGTGGGGGTGACAGCCCCCCCTCAGGTAAGGACCAAGCACCCAGGAGCAGCAGAAGAACGAGTGCTGGAGTGTGCCCTGGGTGAGCAGCAGCAGCTGGACCAGCCCCTCCACAACCCCCCAGCTTGGGCTGTGCAAGGTGGGAGCAGCAGTGGGTGGGGAGGGGGTGTGGGTGGGCGGCTGGACGGTGGGGGCTTCACCCCAATGATGTGAGCTGGTGGGCACGGTTGTGTCGGGTGCTGAGTGCTCTCACACACACGTGTATAGAAGATGAGAGGCAGAGCTGTTGGCTCCTCATGGATTAAGCCTCGTTAGCTAATGACACGGTGCAAGAGCCGGGAAGTCCCCCAGCACAGGGTGGTGAAGCTGCTGGGTGAAGCTCTTGCTGTCTGCTGGATTAAGGGTGGAATTCAGCAATGCAGCTGGACTGAACACACAGCTCAGCGACACAGCACCTGCTGTGAGAGAAGCACGGAGAGGGGTAAGCCTGTGAAGACCCACCAGATCTTCCAGGGGCTGGAGATGGGTTATTTCCCTGGAAAGGAGTGGGGATCTCTGGTTTGGAGAGGGCTTGTCATGCTGCACCACAGAGACCAACCCTGGCAGTGCCCCAGTGAGGCTCTGGTACCGAGGGGACCAGTCCCAGGCCTTCCTTTCTTCTCCAGTTTTCCTAAGTGAGGGCTGTACCTGTTTCTCCTGAGGTATTTCCTAAGGGGGTCCCTCGAAGGAGGGGTGAGACCCCAATGATCCTCTCAAGAGGGAGAGTTAACACTGCCTCAGAAGTGGGTTATTACTGGTTTTTGGTTACAAATGTGTCCTGACCTGCTTGCTATGTGCTGCTCATGTAACTTCAGGTGCCAGAAGTGGGGATAAAACCATACCCTGGACTCCTTTTTTTTCTCTTTTTTTACACAAAACGTGAGTATTAACGTTATTTTAATGCTTCAAGATGAATAGAGGGGGAGGAAAAAGCACTGCAGCACGGGGTGGGGGGCTACCTGCTGCTGGGGGGAGGCTTGCTGCAGGCACGGCACGCAGGCTCAGTGCCTGCTCTTTGCTTAGCCTGTCCCGAAAAGCCCTTCTGAGGTGGGGCGTTTGAAAGGGGGAAGGTCCTGCCCCGCCGCCTTCGAGTGTGCGGCACCCGGGGGTGCTGGGAAGCAGCAGGGTGGCTGCGGCCGCCCCCGTGGGTGCCGGTGCTGTGCCTGGGCGCAGGGGCGAGGAGAGATGGAGCGGGATCCCGGTGTGTGCCCGTCGCTTCTCCTTCAGCTCCCCGGGCTGCGGCGGGTGCAGCGGCTGCTTGGCCGCAGCGGCTGCTTGGCCCCAGCGCCTGCCCGGGACCCGGCGCTGCGCTCTTTGCCCAAAAGGTGGGTTCGGGGGGATCCTTCGCCCTGGGACGGAAGGGGCAGCAGTGCCCCCGGCCTGCGGTGCAGGAGCCCCCGCTCCTGTCACGCCTTGCCCCCCGTAAGCGTGCCGGGGCCGGTGTGTTCACACCTTGAGCTGCGTGTCAAAGCGGTGGCTGGGAGTAGCATCCCCATCCTCTCCGTGCCGAGGCCGTGGCACCGGCCCCGTTCCCCGCCGTGACGCTGCCGTCAGGCTCCCAGCCGCGCTCGGGACCCCTCCGGGGCGGGGCGAGGCGAGGGAAGGGGGGGTCCCGGGAGAAGCCGCGGGGGGCGGGGGGGGGCGGCCCCGACGGCGCGTCCCTTATCCGGCAGCGCCCCCGTGCGCCCGCCCACGGCCCCGGGGAAGGGGGGAGCGGGGAGGGGGCCGGTGCCCACCGCCTCGGCTCTCCCCGGTTCCCCCCGCCCCGGCCCCGGGGGAGCGCGGAGGGGCAGCGGGCCGCCGCGCCGTGCTCCGCCGGGCTGCACGGGGCTCTGCTGCCTCCCTGCGGCCGCCGCCCGCCGGGCCCCGCTCCGCGCCGGGGGAGGCGGGGGGGAGGAGAGCATAAAAGAGCGTAAATACATCCCTCCCACCGCAGAAAGCGTTAAATCCCTCCGATTGTTTCCTTTCCGGGGCGCTAGCGGCGGGCTGCTGGCTGGGGGGGCTGGGGGGGGGCTGGGAGGTTTGCGGATGCGGGGATGACGGGAGGTGATGCTGAAGGGGGTGGTGCGGGGGGAGAGCATCGCGCTCCTGAAGCCACAAGTGCGTATTCCCTGAACTGCCGCCCAGGGCCGTATCTCGCCGCTCCAGCCGCAGCAGGCACGATGAGGAGGGCTGTCTACCCCCCCCCCCACAACACCATGTCCCTCTGCAGCCCTTCCCCACCCGGCCCCTTAATAAACACCGCCGAGAATTGTCCTTATACTTTGTAAATATTGGATTAGCTTTTCATTGACCGGCTCTCTTGAAAAGGCCCGAAAAATCCACACCGGTTCCAAACTAAGCCAAACAGTCAATAGGTGACGAAAGTAAGTTATTTCCAGGGCTTAACGGGGCTTCCAGCTCATTATCAGGTTATCTGGGGCGCCGGAGGAGTTTCTTCCCTGTAAGGGGGCGGAGGAAGGGGGGAAAAAAGAGGAGGGGGGGAAGGAAAGGGGGGAAAAAAGAGGGAGAAAGAAGGGGGGAGGGTGTGTGGGGTGGGGTGAAGAGGGAGAAGGGCAGGGGAAAGAAGGAGGGAGTAGGAAAGGGGGGAAAAGAATGAGAAAGAAGGAAGGGACGGGAATCGGAGGGGCCTGAAGGCCAGGCTCAGCTTCTCAGCCGCCCCGAGCAAGCAGCCGGTTGTGCCTGAAATCGCGATCCGCAGAGCGTGTCGCGATACAAACCCGCCTGGCGACTCTCGCGGCGAGAGGCTGGCCGGGGGGGCGGGCGAGCAGCGGGACCCAGGGTCGGCAGCGGGACAAACGGCGGGGGGGCTGCTGCCGAAACTGCCGTCGGGGCGGGGGCGGGTGTCGGAGCGGCCGGAGCCCCGGTGAAGCCTTCTCTCCGGTCTCTTCTCTCGGCGCTGCGGGTCTGCTCCCCCACCGGATCCGCTCCGACGCCCCCGCGCAGCGCCGCGCACCCCCCTGCCCCTGTCTGGGGTGCTGAAAGTGTCAGGGATAGATGGGCTGGGGAGGGGTCCCTTTTTCCTTTCCCCCCTTTCTCTCTGTCTGTCTCTTTTCTTTTTTTTCGTTTGTAATTTTCCGGTTCCTTTTCCCTTTATTCTTTTTTATCTTCGTTATTTTCATCTTCCCGTTTTCTCCTTTATTCGTTTTTCTCTTTCCTCCTTATTTTCTTTTTCTTTTTCCCTTCTTTTTTCGTTTCCCCCTTCTTCTTTTCCTCCTCCTCTTTTTTTTTTTCTCCTTCTGGTTTTTGTTTTTCTTATTTTTTTCCTTCCTGATTTTTTCCTCCCTTTTTTTTTTTTTATGTTGATCTCCCTTTTCTTTCCCTCTCCCCCCCCCACCCTCCTCTCTCCCCCCCCCCTTCCCCTCCTCCCCACGGCCTGCCTTGCACAACGCGGACCCACGACAAGAAAGAGCCGTTTCTCCGGGGGAGAAGCGGGACGTGCCAGCCCGCCGCGCGGTACGGCCGGGCCGCGGAGGGAGGGAGCCGGGCCGCGGAGGGAGGGAGCCAGCCCGCATCCCATTACCGGCCCTGAATGCCGCCTTGTTCTGCCGCCGCCGCAGGCTCCGCGCCGTGCGGGAGCTGGGCCGGCGGCGCGGGAGCGGCAGCGCCCGGTGCTCCACGGGGGAGATGCGCTTGGGTCCTTGGGGAGAGGAGAGGAGGGGTGGGGTGGGGGGGAGAAAGTCTAATTTCCTGTGAAACGAGAGAGAAACTTGTCAGCGGGAACTGGGAGAAGAGGAGGGCCTCTGTTAGGCTTCAAAGAGAGAGGGAGAGAGGGAGAGAAAGAGAGAGGGATTCTTTTTCCTCGGTCCCGTCCCCGTTTCCATCCCCCCACCCTCTTTTTTTTTTTTTATCCTTTTTTTTTTTTTTTTTTCCAGAATAGATATAGCACGAATTTTTAATTCGCCTTTCTTTCACAGACAACAATGCTGGTTTTGAAAGCTGGGCACAATTTGGGTTTTGTGAGGGGTCCCCCGGCCCAGCTGGCCATATGGGATACAACATGTAGAACATGCCTAACAATGAGCACGAGTGACAGCCCTAACAAAACGCAAAGGACACTGCTCCCTGACTCCGAGATGGACTGCCTCCCATAAACGAATTGAATGGCCCTAAAAAGAAGGGACGGGGACGGAGGGGGTGGGGGGGAAGGGAGGCAGGCACAGGGAAGGGGGGGCTCATCCCCTCCCAAAACTGTGTCTCCTCTTTTTTTCCTCTTCTCCCCCTCCCCGGGCCGGCCCAGCCCTGGCTGCCTTTGCCTCGGTCTCTTTAATATGCACGCCTCTAACATGCTCACCTCCCTGCCTCCCCCATTGTGCTGTTTTGTGAAGTCTACTGTATATTGTGCAAAGATAGACTGCCCGGAGCTGGCCCGGCAGCATGGGAGATATAAGGCCACGGAGGTTAGGGCCACACAACTGGTTTTATAGACTTAGCGGAGCCTTGGGGGGAAAAGAGAGGAGGGGGGAAAAAAAGAGAGAGAGAGCAAAAAAAAAAGTGACATTTTTCCTTCTGCTCCCGGCTGGGGCTGCGGGGGGAAAAACCCGCACACGGCTGTGTGCCCCCCGCAGCTGAGGCGGGGGTCTGAGAGCCCGGCGGAGCCTCCCCGGGATGGGCAGCGGGCTCCTCCGCCTGCTCGGCTGGCTCCATCCCCCGCTGGCTGCTCCGCCGCATCGCTCGGCCGGTGCGCGGGGCAGGTTAGCGGCGCCGTCCCCGCCGCGAAGCCGAGCAGCTCCCGGGCCTCGGGCGGGACCGCTGCGGGCTCGCACGGCGTGGAGGAACATGAAAAGAGGAAGGAAAGGGGGGGGGGGAAATCAATTAAAAAGCGGAGAAGGAAACCCAGCCCAGCCGCAGCGCGGAAGGCTGTGCCCGAGGCTGTGGGGCCGGCGGAGGATGCGCCGGGGCGGAGGATGCGCCGGGGCGGAGAGGCGCGCAGAAGCACGGCGGGACCGGGTGCCGCTCATCCCTTTGCTTCGGGCGTTGGGGCTGAACCGGCTCGGCCCGGCTTGGCCCCGACGGGACGGGACGGGGAGGGGCGGGCGCTGCCCCGGGCCCGGCCCTGTCACACCGGCCGAGTCCGGTTTGTTTGGGCTTTTTTAAAAATGTATTTTTAAAGCATCTTTTCCATCCTAAAATGGCAGGGGATTGCGGGGGAGAGCGCACGGCTGCCCCGGCTGCGTCCAGACCCGCTCCGAGCCGGGGATGCGCCTACAGAAACCGGCCCCAACTTCAGCGGGCCGGGCTCGGTCCCCGTGTCACCCCGGCTGAGCCGCCCGGCCTGGCCCTGCCCAGCTCCGCCTGGCTTCTCCCTTGGGCCCTTCTTTTTTGGGGGGGGAGCGGGGGCTGCCCCAGGCATTAACCCTTTCCTGAGTGGTCGGCGCATCCCCGAGGGTTGAACCCGAAGTTTCTGCGCTCCCCTTCCCCGTACAAACGGCCCCGGGCAGAGGCGGGGGGCGCTGAGGTGATGCTGGTATCCAAAACTCCTTGGCCAGAGGGCCCCGGCTGCACGGGAGGGTATGAAAGCACAGTCATAGATATAAAATAAATCTCTTCACAACCCCCCCCTTCTGTTTTTCCGCCGGCTCCGGGGGTGGCGGAGCAGCCGTGCCCCTTAAAAGAAAAAAAAAAAAACCAAGAAAAAGAAAAGAAAAATAAAAAAGGGGGGAAAGCCGTTTTCTCCTGAAAAAAAAAAGGAAAAAAAAAGAAGTTTCGGGAGCGGCGGGGTGGGGGCTGTGCTCGGCGGTGTCTCCAGCCCCACGCAGGGCTGAGCCCGGCCGCCACGGCGCCCGCCGATGCGCGGAGGCGGCCGCGGGCACCGGCCGCACCGAGAAGTCGAACAAAACCGGTTGGTCGTTGTTAGCGGTTCCTTCTCTTTTCTTTTAAATCTTTTTCTCTTGGTTTTTTTTCCCCCTTTTCTTTTCCCCAGCCCCGAAGCACAGGTTGGGGTTGAGGTTTTTGGTTTCTGGGTTTGTTTGGGGTTTGGGGGTTTTTTTTTTCCCAAATTAAAATTCGTACCGAAATATCTCGAGCTCGGGTTCGGCACGGCGACAGCGGCAGTGACGGGGCGGGGGGGGATTGTTGTTGTTCTGCGGTTCTTTCTCCTCCGCTCCCGGCGGCTCGGGAAGGCTCTTGCGCCAACCCCAAACCAGATAAACCAAAACTAAAGCCCCGGCTGCCGCTCACGGCCGCGGTGGTCGCAACGAGATGTAAAAATACGCCCGCTGTTAGTTGTCGGGGGGGGACACGGGGCCGAAAACTGCCCTGGAAGTGGGGGTGGGGGGTGGGGGGGTGATGGGGATTTCTGTGTCGGGGTGCCCTGCGCGGCCGCGGCGCTCCGCGCCATGCGCATCCCTCACAAAACCACAGGAGCAGCGGGGGGGGGATTTTATTCTTTATTTTTTTTTTTTTTTAATTGTGACGACCACCCCCCCCCTTTTATTTTAGTTGTAGGTAGACAGGACCACTCTGAATGGCGCAAAAAATTCTGTAAACAATGACGCACAAAAACACCTCCCCTCCCTTCCCCCCCCTCCCGCTCCCCCCGAAATGAAACCGAGACACCCCCCCAAAAAAAAAAAAATGGAGGGGAAAAGAAACGGGAGAGGGGAAAAAACCCATAATAATAATAATAATAATAGCAATAATAATAATAATAATAGCGTTTCCCTTTCCATTCCTTCCCCCGCAGTTTTGATTTTAGTTTGGAGCATCAGTCTGTCTCCTTCTCTCCCTCTACTCATCCTTCCTGGTTTTCCTCCTTTCTGAGCGGGTGCGGGGGTGCGGGCAGTGTGTGCGTGTGTGCGCGCTCCCCTCCAGCCCTCACCAAGTCCATTGCTGAGCTTGTACCAAATGGTGTGCCGTGGGGTACTGGGGGTTGCTGGTAGCGCTGTACTGGGCGTTGTATTGCATATGCTGTAGAGACTGGGCGCTATAGGCGGAGAAGGGGATTCCCGTCTGGAAAGTCGCGGCTGCCAAGTCCTGAGCTTTGAGCGTGTGGCAGGGCTTGCCGTCCCTGACTAAGACCGGCACGGCCACCCGCCGCGGGGAGGGGAGAGGAGTCACTTCCATACCTTTCTCGGCCCGGGCCCGCTTCATCTTGTAGCGGTGGTTCTGGAACCAGATCTTCACCTGGGTGGGGGTGAGGCGGATCAGGCTGGCCAGGTGCTCCCGCTCGGGCGCCGACAGGTACCGCTGCTGCCGGAACCGCCGCTCCAGCTCGTAGGTCTGCGCCTTGGAGAAGAGCACCCTCCTCTTCCTCTTCTTCCCCGCGTCCCCGCCGCCCGCCGCTTCCTTCTCGTTGTCGGGCGACTCGTCGGCCGACGGCTCCGGTGACTTGGCGGAAGGGTCCTGGCCGCCGCCGCCGGCCGTCAGCCCGTGCACTGCGGAGAGTCCGGCCGAGAGCGCCCGGTCAGCGGGGGAACGGGGGGTGTGTGTGGGCAGGGGGGATGTGGGGAGGGGGGGGCACCGCGCTGCGCGCCCCCCGCAGCCCTCCCGCTGCCCAGCGCGGCTCTCCCCCGCCGTGGGGGCGCGGGGTGTGTGTGGGGGGGATGGAAGCACGGTCCGGGGCTCGGCCAGCCGTGGCGAGCGGCGAACATCCCCCCCTCCCCTCGGCTCCCGCCCCCCGCGGGAAGCCCCCGCGGGAGCGGGGCAGCTCGGCGGCGCGGCGATGCCCCGTCCCCGTCCCCGCCGCCGTCCCCGTCCCCGTCCCCGCCGCCGTCCCCGTCCCCGTCCCCGTGGCGCTGCGCGGTACTCACGGGAGTATTGGATGCCCTCGGCGCTCGCCAGCCAACGCGTGTAGGGATTATCGCTATTATCATAGAAAGGGTTCTTCAAAGGCAGCGTCTGAACAGTGTCCAAGGGGGTTTGTCCCAAAACTCCCGCTTTCTTGGGCGGCTCCGGCGCCTCGCTCTCTTCCTCGCCGCCCTCCGCGGCGGAGCCGTCCTCATCGTTGGTGTCGGGGAGGTCCAAAATGTCCTTCACCGAAAAGCCCGTCTTTGTGTTGGTCAGAGACATGTTCCGGCCAAATTTAGGGCAGGGAAGTTGGAGGAGCAGCTTCGCCGATCCGCCGCGTCACGGGCGCACACGCACACGCGGAGCGGTGAGCGCAACGCCGCGCACACGGCAGCCCCGGGGGGGAGGCTGCGGGGCGGCGGCACGCGTGGAGGAGGCAATTAAAGGGGGGGGAGGAAGAAAGGGGGGGGGGGGAAAAGATATATAGAAAAATAAGCGAAGGGTTTGGTGCCAGAGGAGAAGCGGAGCCCACCGGTGGATGGATCTCTGCCGCGGTGGTTTCTACGGGCTTGTTCTGCCACGGGGGAAATTCAGAGAGCGGGAGCAGCAGCTGGCTTCGGAAATAGTTTGTAACTCCAGGGGAAAGGGGGAAAGACACGCCAAGAAAAAAAAATTAAAAAAAAAAGAAGATAAAAAATCCACCAAAAAAAAAAGAAAAAAGAAAAAAGAAGAGGAAAAATAAAAAGGGGTTAAAAAAAAAAAAAAAAAAGAAGGGAAAAAAAAAAATCACTTCTGGATCTTGCTTAAACACCCCGAACCCGTGCCTGCCGCTTGAAAAAACCGAGCCATTGCTGGAGCGAACAGTCCATATAAGGCTGGTCCCCACACATGAACCTGCCGAGAGGAGGGAGAAAAAAAATACATTAAACCCGGGAAAGGTTGGCCACGTGTGGGCGGGTCTTGGAAGTCAAGTGGATGAAGACAGTGTTTGCAGATGTGAAATTGCGGGTTTGGGGCGAGCTCCGAGCTTCCACCATTGGTGATGAGTGGTATAACGTGTCAGTTAATTACCGGCGTGGGGAGGGCCCTTCCGCGGGTGCGTGTGTGTGTGTGTGTGTGTGTGTGTGTGTGTGTGTGTGTGTGTGTCAGCGAGAGAGGGAGGGTGTGATTTTCTTTTTTTTTTTTCCCCCTTTTTTTAAAAAAACACGGTATTTACATACAAAGAGCCCCGCACCAGCCCGATATTCTGCACACTCCAAAGTGTGTTTTCCCCCGATTGCTCGGGAAGCAGAGGGAGGGAGGGTGGGAAAGAGGGGGGGGGGGATATAAAGGGATAAATAAATGTATTAAAAAAATAAATAAATAGGGACGGAAGGGGTGTGGGTGTGCTAAGAAGCGAGGGAGGCTGCGTGCGCGGTTTCCCACCCCTCCCGCGCAGCCTGCGCGCCCGCTCAAAGCCCCGCGCGGGACGGAAACGAGAGGCGGCTCAGATGGCAAGAGACCAACTTATCTAAACCGCCTAGGTCAATATTTTGGTTGAGGCTTAGGGATGAACGCTGGAAATTAAACAGCGAGTAATTGATTCTAGTTTGCTCCGAAATTAACCGAACTGGCAAAACGCGATCGTCAGTCACGACCCGGCGAGATCCGGGAGGTGATTACTTGGGGCGGGGTGAGGAGGGGGGAGGATGGGGGGGGGCTTTGTTTGAAGAGGTCCCATTGATTTCGCCTCCTTCTTCCAAGGGAATAAAACCCAGCGCGTTTGGTTGATTTAACGGGCCGGAGCCCAGCGGACTTTCAAATACCACCCAATTATTATTAATTTATTTTTTATTATTTTTGTTTCCTTTTTAAAATTATTTCCCCCCCCCCCCCTTCCCAGGACCCGGGAGAGGAGGGGAATAAAGAAGGGGTTGCTTTTCCGAAAGCAAGCTTTGGGAAGGCCGGATCTCCAGGTGTCACAGACAAGGCGCCGTCAGCCACAGAACCCCTCAGCATCCCCCGGCCGCGGGTCCCGGCGGATGCGGTGCGGAGCTGCGCGGCCGCGGAGACTCCCCCGCACTCCTCCCTCCCCCTCCCCGCACTGCCGACCGCTCCCCTTCCCCCCTCCCCAACTTCTCTCCCTTCTCTATCCGCCGCCAACTTTTATTTCCATTTTCCTCCTCCCTGCTCTTCCCTGCTGCCCCCGAGGACCCTGGGCCGTACGCACTCTCGCCGCCGCGGCCCGGACCTTCTTCCCCTTCCTCTTCCTCTTCCCTTTCCCCGAAGCTCCCCGCAGCCGGAGCCCGGCGCGGGACGGGCTTGTGCGTGGGGGATGAGGGTGGGGTGCGGGGGTGGGGGCTGCGGTCTGGGAAAGGGCTTCTCGCCGCCGCCCCTCATTCTGGGAAAGAAAAAGTTGGCCGAGTTTCTCTTCCAAGGAGGAGGGAGCGGGGTGGGAAGAGGAGGAAGATGGGCCCTCAGACACCCTCCTATTCGCCGACCAGCGCACTCGCACCTTCTCCTCCTCTCCCTGCCCGCTCCCCCCCATCTTTCCTCCCCCAGCCCCCAGCCTGCCTCCCATAAAGTATGTGATGTGGCTGACAATGCCCAGGGATTTTCCCCCCACCACCCTTTTCCCCCTTTTTTTTTTTTTTTTTTTTTTAAGCGAGCCCCTGAGCACATCCTGGGTGGTCGGACCCGCGCAAACACAAATACAACCCTATGGCTAAGCTGGAAACAATGTCCGCAATGTAGACAAATGTCCGGCTTCTGTTGGAACCCTTTGTCTCGGCGCAGTTTTTGCATTTATTTCAGTGGCGAAATAATACGTGATTGACGCCCTCTTTCAATGTGTCCTAACTGTTGGGAATAAATCTGAGGTTGTTCCTAGTTGTCATGGTATTCAACCGCACTCAATGGCTATCTCTTCATCCATTTCGGAGTCCTTCCTCGATATCGAGGGAACCCCCTTCGGGCGGGCGTCCCTCCCCGCCCCCCCTCCCCTCCCCCTTTCCCCCCCGCTTCCCTTTCCCCGGGGGGAAGGAGGGGCTTGGGACACGCACCAGACATAGAGCTTTAATTTCCAGCAAATCTCGGCCTTATCGATTGATTTATTCCCCCCCACATCCCCAGACCCCCTCCCCTCTGCCCCCCGGCTCGACCTGCCCGGAGCGGGGGAGGCGGCGGCGTTCGGCTGGGATGGGGCAGGATGGGGGGTTAATTCCTTCCCGCCGCGGCAAGCAGGGGCTGGGGGTGGAACAGGGGCGAGTAGCCGTAATAGCAGCGACAGGCACGACAGCGGCAGGACGACGATACGAGGTCTCGAATTAAAGAGCCCCGGGAATAGCCAGACCGGGGAGGGACGGGCAGAGCATCTCCGGGGCGGCGGGCTTGGCGGCCCGATTCGGGCGGGCAGCTCCGCTCCTCGGGCCGGGGTGAAGAGCCATCCTCATCCTTATCCTCATCCTCATCCTCATCCTCATCCTCATCCTCATCCTCATCCTCAATTAATAATAATAGTAACAACAACAATACCACCACCACCACGACGCCACCCGAACCCAAACAGATGCTCAAATGCCAAGACACGGGCTGAGCGTCCTGAAAACCCTTCGCGACGTGGGGACCGACGGCGGCGGGAGCGGGGGATGGATGCCCGGGCCGGGGGTGGCCGGGCCGTGCAGCCGCTCTAAGGTGGGCACGGCCCCGGGGGTGGCCGCGGGGGGGTCTCGGCCCTGGGGAGGGCTCGGGCCGGGTCCCGGCACCACCTGAGAGGTAAAGCTTTTCCCAGGGCGCCGCCGGCCCATCGGCCGACGGGGAACAATGGTCCCTTGTGGGGGCACAAAGCCCCGGGGGCCGCGGCCCCCTCCCCACGCCTCCCCGCGCCCCGGTAACGCGGGGGAGAGGGGAGGGGGGTGTCCCACTCGCGGAGACAAAACTGAGGGGCGAGGCCGCTGTCCATCCGCTCCGAGCGAGCGGCCCGGGGCGCCGTGACGTCACCGGCTGGGGATGACGTAAGAGCCGCTCGGGCCTTTTGACGTCAGGAGGGGTCGCGGGGTCGGGATGCAGCCCTCCCCTCACTGCCCGTGCACGAAGACGCGCTGCGTTAGGGGGAAAAGAAACCCGACGGCTATCGCGACAGGGCCGGGCGGTGCGTGTCTAGCTGCCCGCGGCCCATGCGCGGGCCCAGCCGGGTGGGGGATACTCCGGCCAGAGGGATGTCAGGGCAGGGGGGGGACTCCCCAAAGCCTGCCAGGGGTCCCTCCCTGCCCGCTCCCCGGGGGCTCGCCCCGGTGGGGTTATTTGCACAAGCCCACAGGAGGCCGGCGGCGCGGTGCGTGTACACAGGCTGAGTGGCTGCACTTGAGGACAAGTGCCTCTGCCAGCGGGGGGGTGTTTACCTGTTTACTTTCACAGGTGGCTCAAACACCCGCCAGTCGGCTCCGCTCCCTCTCCCCTGCTTGTTCCCCTCCCCGAGCTGCGTGGGGAGCGGGTCCCCCCCAACCCCGCGGGCGGCGGGTGCGGGTTCGAGCGGCGTTAAAGCTTCTTGGTGGGGCTTGGGGCTGCTGAAGGGGAGCGAATCGGCGCTCGGAGGGGGGATAAGAGAGGGAAGGGGACCTCCCGAGCGCCTCTCCGCCGGCTCTCCCCGGTCACGCGTGGCGGGGCGGCCGGGCAGCGCCCAGGGCCGGGCTGCGCGGCGTTCCGCACGGGCGGAACAAACCCACGGGCGGCCGTGGGTCGCGTCTTCCAGCGGCGGGGTGCCCTCGCTCGCTTCTGGCCGGCGGCCCCCAGCGCTCCCGCTCCCCGGGATGCGCCGGGTCTCTCCCGCCGCTGTAAAACCGCCACCGCCGCCCCGACTTCGCTCCCCTCTGTGTCCGGCGGTGCCGCGCTCATTTACTGCGCAGGGTGAGAATATAGAAACGGATAAAAGGGTCTGCGGCGGGAGTCTGCCGCTATTCCTCCCCTCGCAGCGCGGTTCGCTCCCTCTGACCTCTAACCCATCCCCGCATCGCATCTCCGATAACAGCCGTCAAGTGGATTAGTTTATTGTTTGATTAGACCAAAGGTGCTAGCTATTGTTTTCCCTCACTCCAGAGCACAAATAAACAAAAAGGACTGCACCTTGCCGCTCGGTATGGATTAGCGAAGCCCACACAAAGCCTTTGTTGGGTGGGGGGACACACACACACACGATGGGGACAGGTTTATTTTTATCTCCGAGGATGAGCCACACTTGAAAGAAATAGGGGAAGGGAAGCGCAGCCCGTGCCGCTCCCGATAATTGTTATTAGGAGATTCACCTCGGGAGCATCCCCTGTAAGTAACACCTTCTTTGTTTTAAAGTGTGGCGGGGGGGTGGGGAAGGAGAGCCGCGGCATTAAGCGTTGGCATCTTTTGTTTGCGACAGCAAAATAAAACAAAACAAAACCAAACAAGCAGCAAAAATTACTAAAACTCTCTCTTCTATATGTACCCCCCCTGGGAGGTGCCGAATCGCGTTTTCCCAGTGAATAAACCGGCAGCTCCGCGGAGATGCTGCCGGCTCGGCGGCGGCTCCGACTCCGGCTCCGGCTCGGAGGGGATGCGGCCGCGACAGGCGGTGGGAACGGGAGCGGGGATGGGGGACCCGCGCCCCCGGGTTACCTTACAACCCGGCCCGGGAGGGATGGGGTGTCAAAGAGGAAAAAAACTCCAAAAATAATAAATTAATCGTATTTCTTGAAGCTGGGGGAACCAGAACCCCCTGAATCCTCCGGCGCCTTCAAGAACTTAATGGCAACGTGCGGGGCTCGGAGTTTCTGCGGGCTGAAATTCCCGTCTCTTTTCACGGCTGGAAAAACTGCATTAACAAAGGCGTTAGGGATGGGTCGGGGAGAGGGAAAAAAGGAGAAAAAAATTAAAATAAAAGGCCGGGGGCGGGGAGGGAGAGAGGGGAAAGATTCCCTCGCACGCAGAAAGGGAGCCGGCACCAGCCTTCCCTATCGAAGCTCGAGAGAAAAGTCCCTGCCACCCCCCGAAATCCCGGCGCCGGCCTGCCTTTCTGCCGCAGACAATTAAATCTTCTCCAGGACATAGGAATCTAAATGAGCTTTCCTATTCTCACGATTACTCTATCTCCTTCTCCCCGAAGCCTCAAAGACGGAGAAATCCTTCCAATTCACCGATATTACTTAGAAATTCGTAGATGTAGATCTAGCCTGCCCTCCAACCAACCTCCCGAGGTGGCGAATTGTAATAGAAATTGGGATTTTATTTTCGCCCCCCTCCTCCTCCCTGGGGGCTAACGGGGTTATGTCAGAGCCGGAGGGCACATGTTAGGGCTTTGATAAATGCACTTTAATGAGATCTTTGAAAATATCGCCAATAGTGGCGGAGGCAGTTTGTTAAGGCCATGCGTGCGAGCACAAAGCCGGGAGCCCGCAGCCCCCCGCATCCCGCAGCCGCCCGACCCAGCTATTTATTTGTCTTATTTAATTCAGCCACCCCCCCACCACATCCTCCCCCCGGTGAAAGCTGTAAGCCCGGCCCGGGGCCTCCCTTTCCCTTCCAGTCTATTATAAACCTGCTTTACTTGCCGCTCCCCCCCCTCGCCGGCCCAGCGAGCCCCCCGGCTGTATTCGTTCCCGTGTCTCTAATGATTAAACGTGTCCCAATGAGATTAAAGCTTTGTCCGAAATGTTTCTTCTCGGGAAGAAAAACCCGACCCGTTTCGCCCAGGGCGAGTTGAACTGGGGGGGAGGTGGGGGGGGGGCGCGAGGGCGGCGGGGTTGAGGGGGGAGATTTACGGCCGAGAGCACTTTCTTATCTGAATTTACTTCTCCCACCCGCACGCACAACATGGAGGGCTTAGCGGGGAGCCCGCCTGTCCGCGCAGGTACCTGCTGGGTGCCTGCCGAGGGTGGGGAAGGGGCTGCCGGGGGTCCACGTTAAGCCTCCGAGGAAGACTTCGGTGCCCGCACGCCCCGTGCGCGGGGTGCGGGAGGGGGAAAGGGGGTTGTGAGGGGTGGTTTTTTCCGGGAGAAGGACGGGGAAGGATCCACCCGGGGGGACCCGACCCCAGCACCCGAGTCGGGGCGCACACGCAGGAAGGGCAGAGTGGCGGAGGAGGGAGCGGGGCGGGGGCCGGGGCCATTCCCGGTCCTCTGGCGTACTCTGCCGTCGCAGCCGAGAAGTGTCCCGCCGCCGGGGCGGGGGTGGGGTGGGGGAGCGCCCCCGGCTCCCCCCTCCCCGGGCCAGGCGGGCGGAGCGCCCCGCCGGGGCCGCGCTTCCCCCCCACCCACCCCCCCAGCCCCAGCGCACGGGGGGCGGCCGGGCGCTCTCCCGGGGCCGGGGCTGGGGGCGTGGGCGGGCCGGGGCGACGGAGCCCCGCCGTCGGGGCAGAGGAACTCGATCCCCCCCACCCCACCACCACCACCCCCGGCCCTGCTCCGCTCCGCTGCGCTCCTCCGGCGACCGCTCAGCATCAACTTCTACCTGCGCCACCGGCCGACCCGCGTCCCCCCCGGGACCCCCCCCAACGCGAGCCCCTGCTTCCCACCTGCTGCTCCCGAGCTCCGGCTCTCCACCGGCTGTCCGCACCCCTCCTTTGCCCACCCCCTTTTTTTCCTTCCCCCCCACCCCGCTGCCAGCTCGGCGGGCGCCCCGCCGCCCCCCTGCCCGCCGCGGCGGGGCTCACCTGGGGCCGGGGTCCCTACGCGGGCGGGGGCTGAGCGCGGCGGCGGCGGCGGCTCCGCGCCTCTCGCATTGTCTCCGCCGTGTGCAGGCGGCCGCTCCTTCCTCCGGCTTTACATCGCGCGGTCTGTTTGCTTTCCTCCCCGGCGGGTGACGCCAGGCGAAATACTGGCCATATGTTCAGCGGTAATAAATTGGTTATAAGCGCAAACACGCCGGTTCCTGGATGGCTCTTTTAAGCCTGCCCCGGCCCTGCCGCTGAGCGGGCCCCTCTTTTCCCCCGGGGGGCAGAGCCCTCCCCCCCTCCCGGCCCCCCTTCCCCAAAGATGCGGAGAAGCCGCGTTCTGCCGCCCCCCTCCTTTCCCTTCCCTTTCCCCCACCCCAAATCCTTCCTCGCCCACCCCAGCTCCCACCTCGCTTCTTCACACCTCCCACCCCGCTCCGCCCCGGGGCAGCCCGCAACTTCCCCCGGCCGAGCCCGGGCTGCTCTTTAACAAGCTCGCCTTCTATAAATCGCTCGGTAGCTAAGACGCTATAAAAACCAAATAGCCAGATGTGGCACGTTATTTATGTGTGAAAGCTCGTTTACATTAGATATGCTGATCCAAGCTTTGATAGCGGGGGTTTGCGAGAGATTAGAGCTGGGTTGCCAGCGACGGCTCCAGCTGCAGCCCCCCTCCCCTGCCCCTTTTTGGTTTGGCTTTAATTTTAGTTATTTATATATATATATATATATATGGGTTGGTTTGGGGTTTTTTTTTAGGGTAAATGTATTTCTTTATGTTCTGAAGCAAAGGTGATGGGGAGGGGGGGAGGAGGAGTGGGGAGAGTGGCGCTGTCCAACCTTCCTGATGCTGGGGAGCGGTACCTGTTTGCAGGATGCTGCTGCGAAAGGTAGGGCTGGGCAGAAGGGCTCCCTGGGCAGCCGAGCCTGGTCCTCCACGTCCCCCCCAAAGCCTGGGGTAGACACCACCAGCGCAGCCCCGCGCCCAGGTGAGCCCTGCATCCGCTGCCCATCCTCGAGGAGCCATCCGTGCCACCGGGCCCCGTGAAGCTGAGGCAGGCAAGCCCCACGCAGCACAAGCTGCTCCGTTTTAACCCTCCTGGGGGTCTCCAAATGCTGTAACCTTTCTGGCAGCTCCAGGAAAGCCCCCCAACCTGCTCTTCCTCTCCAGGAGGAGGCACAAAGTCCTCTTGAAGGAGCATAACTGCTGGGGCTGGAGGGAAGTTCGTGGGGGCCCTTCTCCATCCCACCTCATCCGAATTCTTTCCTCCACCTGCTGTATTTCTAAAAGCTCTGGGGAGACCTTGGACTCCTGTGTGGAACTCCCCGGGGCCCAGAACAGATATCTCTTAGCTAAATACCCCAGTCACAGGCAGCTCTGACAGGGCTGCCCACAGATAAAGTGATTGATCCTTACGCTAATCAATAAGGATCTTGTTCTGAGCAATTAATAACTTTGCCAGGCTTGTTCTGTTTGGATAAAGAAGTGCCCAGATTGCTGACATGAGGGAGTGAAATTAGGCGGGGGGAGAATCCCGTTGCCCCCACAAAAGTACCAGTGTAAGTAGCTAGCTCTTTATTTACACACCTGAGAAGCTGCCAGCTCTCATCACAAGAAATGCAGCCTGGATGCTCTGGACCTGCCTTACTCCATCCCCGGGGGTGGCTCCGTGGAGGGACCGGTGATTTTGGTAATAATCTGTGTAAGAGGCACGTGCAGGTGCCCCTCCTGCAGATGCAGTGGTGCCCTGGGATGCAGGAGCGGGTCCCACCAGCTCCCCAGCTGTGGCTCCTGCCTCCCCAGCATCCACACGGCCCAGCGGGAGGAGGAGGAGCGTGGGAGAAAGGCAAGGGTGCAACAGCTGGGTTTGGGGAGGGAGGGGGGGTGTTCAAAGGGGACCTGAGGAGCTGGAGGTGGGGAGAGGATGAGGATGGTCCATAGCTACAGGAGCAGGAAGCTGTGCCTTTGGGAGCTGAGTCTTGCTGCTGCCTGGTCACCCAGGGCAAAGTTCTGGGCAGGGTTTGGCCCTCACCCCCACCCCCTGCTGTGGTGTTAACATTTTGGGTTCGTTCCTGAACACAAAGGGCTTTGGGGCACCTGATGCAGCTGTGCCACTGCCCCCCAGAACTGCTGAAAGCCAGACCCTCGGGCCCTGGGAAGGGAAGTGGGTGACGCGGGTTTCCACACCAAACCTCACTTCACTCCGCTGTGTAAATTAAGTCTTTGTTGGTGGGTAAAACAGTCCGGGAGGCTTTGTCAGAGGGTGGGTTTCACAGGCAGGGGAGGCTTTTTGCTCGGGGTACAGCTGAGGGGAGCGTGCAAAATGCAGGGGCTGCTGTTGTGTGACTACAGGCTCCGGAGAGACCCCTTCCCAGGACCCGAGCTTTGGGCATCTGAAGAGCAGGTGCAGAACCTGGGCTGGCTGCACAGGCCGGGCACAGCCATCAGCACCAGGGCTGCTGAGATGTCCCTACATCCCACTTGCACATCAAAGGGAACCTCTACGGGTTCCTGTCTGGGCTCGGGATGCTCAGGATCAACCAGGCAGGGTGAATGGAGCCGAAGTGTTCCCTGGGTGAAGGAACATACTCCCACTTTTCCTACACCCTTTCACGAGTGTGAAGGAATCCCAGGTGACCAGGACCTTCTCCCCGGGGAGGATGGGAGCTCAGGGAAGGTGCTCACCCCACACCGTGTGTCGGGACAGGTCAGGGCTCTGTGGAGAGCAGGAACTGCCTCTGTGCAGTCCAGACCGAGTGATGCCTGGCTCCAGACTGGTCCTTATGCCGAAGGAAAAGGACACCCTGCTCACTGCCTGAGCCCTTGGTGCTGGGAGACAGCGAGGGAGGAGGTGGGAGAGGGGCTGGGGGGAGCACCCCCCCCGTGCTGCTTCAATGGCCCCCGCTGGCGCTGAGTCAGGCGACGGGTGTGTTTGAGGAGCCAGCAGACTATCTCTGCGGGCAGAGCCGCGGCGTGTACACACCTGGGGGTGACAGATGGCCGCGGGCTGTCCCCACGGGTCTGAGCACACAGCACAATCTGCCTCTGGAGAAGCCTGCTCCCCAGGATGGGTGCTCGCCCTGGCTCCGGCTCCGCAGCATCTCGGCTGGCTGGGAGAGGGGAGGGGGAAGGTGGAGCCTGTGGAGAGGTCGATGTGAGCCCTGCCTCTCGGCCAGGTCTGGTGTGGAAGGGGGTGTCCATAACTTTGTTTCCTTATTTTGATTTCCCCCCCTGGGGCTGCGATGGGGAGGGGCAGGAGCGGGTGCAGGTGGGAGCTGGTGGGGCGCAGAGGCTGGAGCTGGGTGGCTGGTGGGGACAAGGCAGCCTGGAGTCACAATGCCCATGCTCAGACACCGGCCCTTGGCCATGGGAGATGGGTGCTGGGGGCGCTGGTGGGGTGCAGAGGAGTTCCTGTGGAGATGGCAGCTTTGCATGAGCTCCAGGGTCTCCCTGGGGATGCTGAGGGTTCATCCTGGCCTCCCCCACCTGCCAAAGCCAGCGCTGGCCATGGCACACCCTGAGGAGACGTTTCCCAGTGCCTGTGTCCCTGGGGAAGCAGAGCTGCCACCCAGAAAGGGGGAGTGGGAGGGATCTCCCAGTGATGCTCATGCTCAGACTCAGTTTCTTCTCCCCTCCGCTCCTCTTCCTGACCTTGGTCCCTCTCTGTGCTCCCAGGTTTGGCCAAGAATTCCTACGGAAGATGCTTTGGATGGATGTGGCTCTCAGCAGACCAGCCATGGGAATTTGGTACCCACGGGTCCCAGCTCACCTGCGTGCCACGGATGGTTGGGAAGGACGGGTCTTTTGGGGTAGTTTGCTGGGTTTTATGGATCCTGAAGTTGAGACAGATCACAGAACCACAGAATCACCAGGTTGGAAAAGACCTCTAAGATCATCAAGTCCAACCATTCCCATCCTGTGCTGACCCAGATCTCTAAGTACCTCATCTCCCCATCTGTTAAACACCCCCAGGGGTGGGGACTCAGCCCCTCCCTGGGCAGCCTGTGCCACAGCCCCACAACTCTGCCAGGGAAGAACTTTTCCCTCCCAGCTGAGCTGACCCTGCCCTGGGGCAGCTTGAGCCCATTGCCCCTTGTCCCATCTCCTGTCCCCTGGCTGCAGAGACCCTCGCCCACCTCTCTGTACCCTCCTGGCAGGGCAGGGGAGGTGGGGAGAAGGTCTCCCCTCAGCCTCCTCTCCTCCAGGCTGAACACCCCCAGCTCCCTCAGCTGCTCCTCAGAGGATTTGCCCTCCAGCCCCTTCCCCAGCCTGGTTGCCCTTCTCTGGACTCGCTCCAGGACCTCCATGTCCTTCTTGTGGTGAGGAGCCCAGAACTGGACCCAGCACTCGAGGTGCAGCCTCCCCAGTGCCCAGTGCAGGGGCACAATCCCCTCCCTCAAGTGATCCAGCTCCCCCGAGGTGCGTGAGGGGGTGTGAGGGGACCGAGGCAGGTTGGAAGAAATAAAGGGAAAAACAGAGGAGGAATCCAAGGGAAAGCAAGTGACATTGATGGCCTAAACCCCGGGAGCGACGTGGGAACCCACCGGGGAGGCGCAGATAAGCAGCGCGCGGCGTATCGCGGGCGCCCCATCAATCACCCGTCCGTCTCCCGCGCCCGGCGCCCGGCACGGCGGCGGCATCACTGTCACCGGGGATCAGGGAGCCTGCTGGGGGGCTCACACGGGCTGGGGGCTGCTGGGGGGCTGCTGGTGGGCTCACACGGGCTGGGGGGCTGCTGGTGGGCTCACAGGGGCTGGGGGCTGCTGGTGGGCTCACACGGGCTGGGGGGCTGCTGGTGGGCTCACAGGGGCTGGGGGCTGCTGGTGGGCTCACATGGGCTGGGGGGCTGCTGGTGGGCTCACTCAGGCTGGGGGGCTGCTGGTGGGCTCACTCGGGCTGGGGGGCTGCTCACATGGGCTGGGGGGCTGCTGGTGGGCTCACAGGGGCTGGGGGGCTGCTGGTGGGCTCACAGGGGCTGGGGGCTGCTGGTGGGCTCACACGGGCTGGGGGGCTGCTGGTGGGCTCACATGGGCTGGGGGGCTGCTGGTGGGCTCACACGGACTGGGGGGCTGCTGGTGGGCTCACTCAGGCTGCGGGGCTGGGCTGGCACCAGTGGAGAGGTTGCAGGGGTGGCTGGTAACGTGGGGGTGGCATCACCCATTTTGGTGGCTTCCTGGGAAGTGCCCAGGGAGGGTGTGACCTAACATCATCCCCAGCAGGCTGGTGGAGATGGGACTGGCTGGCAAGGGGACAGGGCAGCTCGGGGCTGAGGTGATCCTGTGCTGCTCAGCGCCGTTCCCATCTCTCTCCATCACTTCCCAGATGAACTTGCCCAACGATGGTGACATGACCTGGGCTTCCCCAGGGAAAAAAGACCACAGTGGTGGTGGGAGCTCCAATTGCTGACCCTCCTGAGCACATCCTGCTGCTGTGCAGGGGGGAAACCCCAGCTGGAGGGGGTCGACAGCATCATGTGCTTCAAGGACTTCCCTGGGAAAGCCACGAGGTGTCCGCAGTGACAGCGTGACAGGGAACCCTGCCAGGGCTGTTCCAGGCTGGGCTGGGAGGGGGCTTACTGACCGGGTTCTTCCGTTGCCATGGAAACGGGGTAAAACTCTAGTGATCGGCAAAGTTGAACTCTGTCCCCAGAGGAACAGTGCAGGAACAGTGCAGCTCTTGTGGGGGATGCCCGGATACCAGGGGGATGGACAAGCTCTGTTCCCTGCAGCTCTGCAGCTTGAAGCCCAGCACTAGGGACACTGATCTGGGGAGGGGACGGGGGGCAGGAGGGTCTGCAAACAGCAGGAAGAGGGAGGGAGGGAGGGAGGGAGCTGCGAGGTGTAAGGCAGGAGGCTGCCATCAGGACCACCTTGAGAAGGACACTCAGGACCTTTCCTGAGAGCAAACATCACCAGGTGTTCTTCCTCAAGGCCCCCCTGGGCCCAGGGAAAGGGTCTTCCAGGGCATGGCCAGGTGCCTGATGAGGCTGCCCACCCCTCCCTCCCCACCTGCCCTGCCCCCCGCCCACCCCCACGCCCCCTTCCCCTGGTATATAAGCCCAGCCTGGGGGCTTGCCTGGGCTGCTGTCTCTCTGGGCTGCTCTCCCCCTGGGGGTCTCTGACTGATGCTGACACCAAGAGCAGGCGAGCAGAAGGCAAGGTAAGGGTGTCCTGAGCGTTACACATTAACAGGGTGACCGGCTGCTCTTTCCCTGCTGCCTCAGACCCAGTTCCTCTTGCTGGGGACCTTGGAGCTGCTGCCCTGGCTAATGTGTAACCCCAGATATGTGCTGCTCCCTCGCCTGGGGATGGCCTGGTAGCTAGGGTGCCTCAGCAAGGTGGGGGCTGTGCTCACAGAGGTAGGTGCTGTGTGCTGGGGGGGGTGTGTGTGCTTGGTGATGCTGATCTTTAGGGGTAAAGATGTCGTCAGGTGACCTTAGAAGTGCTCCTGGGGAGACCGTGTGTGGTGATCAGCTCATGCTGAGCCTGTTTCCTTGCCCAAACCTGGCTGATGAGGCACTGGTGTCTCCCCTGCCTGCAGAGCTGGGCTGTCTGCTCTGTGGGGGCCGCGTTTTTGGGGGAGGAGGGGTATGAGTGCAAGCGCTGACCTGCTGGAGCTGGGAGGGGTGTGGAGGACTCGTGCTGCTGCCTCTGATGCTCAGGCTTGAGGTGCTGTGGGGATGGTTTATGTATACCCTGGAGTTAAAAGCCCTGCTGCTGCTGTCTCCAATCAGAGGCTTGCCACAGTAATAATTAGAAGAGTGTTGATTGGATGTTCCCCCTGGTGCAGCTCTGACTCCTGGTGCCTGCATTGAGCTGCACTTCCCTGCCAAGGCTGAAGTGGCTGGGACAGGAGGACCAGCCTCTGGCTGGCATGTCCTGGGCAGGTGACAGGCTGTGATGTGACCCTCCTCTCCTCTGAAGCAAGGTGGGAAGGAGAAAGTGCCTGTTTCACTTGCTCCCCCACCTCTTCCCTTTCTGTTTAAAGCAGCAGTGTTGGGTAACGCTTCTCAAGGGCTTGTGGTTGGGTTTTTCCCTTGTAGTACACCTAAGCCAGCTCTTTACCTTGCCTTATGAGATGGTGCCACATTCCCAACCTGCCCCAATAGCAGGTCACTTTATGTGCTAATCAGGATGCTCAGCACTGCCTGTAAGGCAAAGCTTTCCATCAAAGGAAGAGACCTGAGTGAGCAGCTGAGTCAGTAATGAATATCAGGAGGGTTCTGCTCCTCAAAGGCAGAGGAACCTTGATTCTTTGCCTGATAAAAGCCTGATCTTTAAAATATATATATATAAAAATAATTGGAAGTAAAGCTGAAAGATTTACTGATCTCAGAATATTATTGGTGCCACTACTGGGGGCTGATCTCCTCCCCCACAGCAGACTGGCAGAAACCCCCGGTTCAAACGAGGGGCAGAGGGGTGAACCTGCTGTTGGGTAGGAATTAGCCAGGCTGGGGGGTTTAGGGGTGCTTCAGAACGTGGGGTGCCCTTAAAATGCTCCTTGCTGGGGGTGTGGAGGCGCTGGTCACTTGGCTTTGGGGGGGGGGTAGCAGCCTGGCTTCATCTCCAGGTCTGTTTGCTGCAACTCAGGGGGAGAAACTGGGAGTTATGTCCCACTTCTGTGGGTAAGTGTGTGAGGAGGATCAGCAGGCAGGCTGTAAAAGGGAGGAGATTAACTGGAAAAGAGGGGGAGACACCCCCCCACACACACACACTGAGCCATGTGAGAGATTCTCCTCGAGCCTCTCCAAAAGCCAAGCTTTTCCTTGGAGCAGAGATGCTGTCAGGCTGACACAGCTCCTGGCTGGTGGGTTAGTTGGATGGTTATAATCTGGGGGTAATTAATAGCCTGGGATGTAGGCAGGGAGATGCCTGGGCTTTTCCTCATCCTACCCAGCCAGTCTGGGTGTTTTTCCCCCTCCTGCTCTCTGATGACACTCAAATGTAGTGGAATGAAACCAAATGAGCTTCTTGGAGCTGCTTCTGTGTTGTGCCTCTGTAATCTCTGGGTTTATTTAAATGTTCTTCTCACAGTTATTTTCTGAGGCTGGTTTTTTTTCCTCCCTTCATGTTGAATGTCTGCTGTTGAATAACTCTTCACTCAGACACTATAATTTCAGGATCAACAATGATGCTGACAATAGAAGGGGGGGAAAAAACCATTCCATTGTGAGGCACAGGAAAACGAGCCTGTATCCCTGTTCTCCCTGTCTTCATTCCACCCTTCAGGGAGCTTCTGGGCACCCAGCTTCCACATTAACACCTTGATCCACTTTCACTTTGGCTGCTGCTTCTGCCTTTCTGTGGGCACCTGAGCAGCTGAGGGCTGTGTTACATGGTGTGAGGGCTGTGGGTCCTCAGGGAGGGAAGGGTGTGATTTTGGGTGTATAAAGCTCCCAGGGGTGCTTCAGGCAGTAGCCAGGAACAGCTGGTGTTTTTAAAGCTCAGACCAAGCGTTGAGTGCTCAGGCTCCCATTTCTCCAGCCACCCTTGCTCTGACTTCCAGTAGGATGGAGCTGCTGGTGGCTTCAAGTGAAGCTGTGAGCAGAGGGGAGGGTGTGGGCATCAGTGTGGGTGTACCTGGAAGCCTTGTTCTTCTTGGTTATAAAGCTGGTCCAGGCTTAGGGATGTTTATGCACTGCTTCATCCAGTGGGGATGCCCTTGGGTATGCAGGGGCTTCTTTGGGGGGCTTCTCTACCTTCCTGGCTGTCCCTGAACTCATAAACAGGGTCAGGATCCTCAGCCAAAGAGAAAAAACCCCTCACCCCTTCCAGAAACCCCATCAAACCCCCAAGGAGGTGCATCAACTCCTCACCCTTCCCTGGGACAGCAGTTTGTGTTGGCCTCGAGTCGCTGTGCTCATGTCTGCAGGGCCCAGGGAGCTGCCAGCTGAAGCCAACCCTCCCCAAAACTCACCTCCTCCCTCTGGCAGTAGTGATGCTCGTGGGGCTGCAGTCCCAGGGGAGCCTGGCCAGCCACTTCCCCAGGCTGGTGCCGTGCTCCATCTCCTCCACAGGAGCAACAGGCTTACCCCAGGCAATCGCTCACCCAGTGGCCATTGACCCAACTGATGTGGCATGGGCATGGCATTGCCAAGCCAGCAGCCTCCCCTTCCCTGTCCTGCTCCCTCCTCTTCCCAGGGCTTTGCCACCAGCCTGGGAATGCCCCCCACCTCCCCACCACTACAGATCCCCACGGCTTCACAGGTACTGGGGGAGAATTTGGGTTATTCCTGCTGTCCCTTCTAAGCAGCAGCCCCCAGAGCTCCGGAGCCCGGGGCTGGCATTCAGCAGGCAGAAGGCTTGGCTGCAGCAAATCATTATTCACCGAGGCAGAAGCCTGTCTGGAATCAGGGGTGCAGCACGCAGAGCTGGAGGGAGAGATGACAGCTCGATGGAAGAGGGTTCAATGGCTTGTTCTTCATGTCCTGGGCACCTGGAATATTTTCCTTGAACTTCCTGCATTCAGCCAAAAGCCCCCTGCATTATTTTCTGAAGGACATGGGAGATAATTTTATTCATAACAGAATAAATTCTGCGACTGTCTGTAAAAGAATAAATGAAGAGACTTAACACAGCAGAGGATGTGGAACATGTCACAGCTGTGGCATTTCATTGAATATGCAGTGTGTCTTTCTCAACTTAAGTGAATTGAAGAGCTTTAAATATATTCAACAACTCTCGTAACTACAAAAAAAGTAAAGCAAGTGCATTACTGGGGTGACAGGTGTCAAGTGACTTAGCATTTTAACATCTTCATTATGCTGGGGAACAGTAAACAGAAAAGCAAGCCAAGGTTTTTTTGCTATAGACTGCATTAGGTGCCTGAGCGCTGCAGGCTGAACCCCAAGGCAGCACCCAGCTCTGGGGCACTGAAAGGGAGAGCGATGGGGAGTCATCGTCAGGGCTTTGTTCCTGGGGTGACAAGTGCTGTGGATGTGGGCAGCTGGGCTCGTCACGACCCGTGTTTCTCCTGTCCCCTGTCAAGGGAAGGGCTGGTCCTGCTGCCCCGAGCCCCCGGCTTTGGAAAGGGAGGGGGCTCTGTGACTCTGCTCTCGGCGAATGCAGCAGGGTGAGAGCAAGATCCTGAAGGGTTTGGCCTGGGTGCTGATGTGGGCGCTGCCAAGGGGGTGATGGGCCTGTGCTGGGGGGTTTGGGGTGCTGGTAGGGCTGTGTTTGGGGCTGTGGCCCCTGGGACTGGTCTGTGTGGGTTCCTCAGGTAGCTGGGCGGTACTGGGCGGTACTGGGGGGTGGGAGGGGAGGCTTGGGGAAAGGTGGATGTTCTTGAGAAGAATGTGTTGTGAGGATGGGGAGGCTTGGGGAAAGGTGGCAGTTTTTGGGGAAGAATGTGCTGTGAGGATGCAGTGGTGTGCATGAACTAGTGAGTGAGGATCACCAGGGGAATCAGCTTTTTGGAAGGGTAGACAATGGCAGGACAAGGGGATGGAGTGAAGCTGAGGGAAGGGTTAGATTAGATATTAGGGGGGAGTTCTCTGCAGAGAGAGTGGTGAGGGGCTGGAAGGGGCTGCCCAGAGAGGGGGTGGGTGCCCCATCCCTGGGGGTGTTCAAGGCCAGGTTGGCTGGGGCCCTGGGCAACCTTGTGTAGCTCCAGGCCTGGAGGTTGGTGGCCCTGCCTGTGGCAGGGGGTTGGAGCTCTGTGACCCTTGGGGTCCCTCCCAGCCCAGTCTGGGATTCTCTGATCACTGGCAGAGGGGACAGTGATGCTGCAACCATCTCTGCCACAGCAGGGGCGCTGCAGCCACCCATCACCCCTGCCCACGCCTCGGTGGGACCAGAGCTGCAACCACCCCCACAGGATGGGGCAGCATGCCAGAACACCTCTGCTCATCTGTGTCACCCCACAGACACCCCCAAACCTTGGGGCCAGCCGCAGAGATCCTGCAGCTCCCTGCCCGGCTGCCGCAGTGCCGGAGCACACCCCAGCCCCGTGGGCCAGCCCTGAAACACCACCCACCCCTCTCCCCTCCCGGGGGTGCCGAGCAGAGCCCCCAGGGCTGGCGAGCTCCCGGGGGTGCCGAGCAGAGCCCCCAGGGCTGGCGAGCTCCCGGGGGTGCCGCCGGCTGGCTGCGGACCGCGGGGCGGGCTCGGCGCCCCCGGGGCTCCTTAGTGCCCCCGGGGCTCCTTAGTGCCCCCGTGCCTCGGGAGCTCCGTGCGTGTGCTGGAGCCTGAAGCGGCCCCGGGCTGTGTCAAGGCTGAGTGGGCCCGCTCGGAGCGGCGGAAGGCGGATTCGGTTAAACAAACACAGGGGCTTAGGAAGGAGCTGGAGGCTGTGTGGAGAGCTGGCTGGAATATAACGCTGTCGGGCACACACGGCTCTGAATGCGGCTCTCCAGCTCTGTTACCCCGCCGTGTGCCGTGGCACGGCCCCCTGTAAGCCCCCCACCCGTGGGGAAGGAGGCAGGGAGGGGGGGCTCAGGCACAGGCTGGGGGTGGGAGGAAGAGGATGAGGGCGCACGACCGGGAACCGGCTCGTTTAGGCAGAAGGAAGCCAGCAGTGGTCCTGCTGCCTGGTAATTACTGCTCTCTCATGCCTTCCCCTCTGGTATGGGTGTAGCTGCTCCCTGGGATGGTGGCACAAACCTCCATCAGCTCTGTCTCCTCACCCCAGTGCCCTGTCACACGCTGCAGGCTCTATAAAGCTCTATTCTTCCTTAATAACCAAAGGTACTCCTTTTACTGCCTGTGGGATTGTCCAGGCAGCTCAACAGCTTTCTGCCAGGTCAAGGCAGCGCTCTGATTTAACTCTTACCCCCTGTAAACAGCTCTGTGTGCTGGGTGTTGCTGTTGTAGCTCTGTAACCACTTTGGAGAGTGCTTGTTTTTGGGGGGGGGGGGGAGGGTGTGACACAGGAGGGATGCACACACTGCAATGGCCATAGGTAACTCCCACCACACCGGTACCTTGCTGGGCTTGTGGCTGCTTGTCACCCTCCCTGGTGTGCAGGATTTCCTGGTGTGAGCTGGAGCTGTGGCCCCTGTGCCGGAGCAGCAGGGAAGGATGCTGACCTGTGCTCAGCCCCCCTCAGCACGCTGTGCTGGCAGAGGGTGAGGGTGCAGCACGCTGTTTGTTCAAGGTGTCTCACTGCAGAGCAGACCTCCTCTTTACGTGAGCGAGCCAGTAATCTGCCTGAGGAGAGCATTATGTGAAGTGTGTGTGTGCTGGTGTCGGAGGGAAGAGAGTCCCAGTGGAGACACTAGGAGATTATCCTGCTGTGGCTTAGCCTGCTTTTCCACTCCTCTCCCTTCAGTGTTTCACACCATCCCAACTGCTCGTCTGCCCCGGGGTGCAGGTCCCAGTTCAGCCTGCTGAAATCTTATGGGGGGAGAAGTTTTCTGGCCAAAAACAACCAAAAAAAGGGGAAATATTTTGTTGAGACAGAATTGGGTTTCTACAGAGCCTCTGCTCTTTGTTCTGGAAAGATGCACAGACCTTTTCCTTCCTGTGTCTAGCAAACTGGCCCCCTTGCCCTTAGGTGGGGAGCACTTGGTGATGGCCCTGGACCCCACATTGCCATGCTCACCCACCCTGCCTAACCCTCCAGCTCTCAGAGCTCAAAGGGATGCTTGGAACAGCACCCAGGAGGGAAGTCTGGCACAGCCTTCCCTGTGTTGGGTGGTGTGATGCAGAGGAAGAGCCCATGGGAGCCTGGTGTGATGTGGCACGTTTTGTGCCCAGCACTCCTGTGGTGCTGTGGCCTCTCCCAGCCCCAGAGCTCAGCATTGCACAGGGAAACAGTGGTTTGGCTGATGCCAGGCTACAAAGAATGACTGGGATTGGGGCAGGAGGAAGGCAGCTGGTGGGGAAAGGGAGCTTTGGGTGGATGGGAAACTCCAGACTTCCCTGGGAAGTTCAGGAAAGGCTCCTGCCTGGTGTAAGTGTGCTGCAACGTGTAGGGTTCTGCTGCTGGGGGGTGTTTGTCACCCTGTTCCCTTGAGGGGCTGTTGTATTTCCTAGAGCCTGGGAAGCCCTGCATGAACTGGGACCTTGTAGTGCTGGAGGTGGTGGGGTTCTGGCCAGTGATTGCCTTGACTTCACCTCTGGCATGGTTAGTAATTAGTAATTGTCTCCTGGTGATTGCAGAGCGCCTGGTCAGGTGCCCCAGCTCAGCTGGTTGTGTATTTCAGAGGGCCATAAAAACCATACTGGGGGCTATTATTCCCTCTCGTTGGACAGCCCAGATCACAGGTCTGTCTTGTTTTAGAGCCTCATTTGCTGCATTCTTGTTGTTAATTCTTGGGCAGTCTCTGCTCTGGTTTAGAGAGGGAGGGACACTGCCACCTCTGCTGCCTGCAGTGGGAGAGCTGGAGTAGGTGTGTTCAAAGGGCACCTGAAGATGGAGACGTGCTGAGCGACCTACTGTGCTTCAGAAATCACCTCGTGTTTGAGGGGAGAGCCGATGGTTTTCCAGGGCTTTCTATCACTTGTGTGGACAAGGGTGGGATGGCAAAGGCAGCTGCTGTCTGGGTGCTTTGTGCTGGTGCTTGTGGCAGGGAGCGCTCAGTGCTACCAGAAAATCTCATTTAAGGGGGGAAAAACCCCCCTACCTTGCCAGCTGTGTAGGGTCTCCTGCCTGGAAAACACTGTCACCGCGCTGTTTGCCCCCCTGTCTTCACACTGCTGTGCTGGGGCTGGGGTAAAGCTGCTTGAATAGGTCTGTCTGTCTGTCTGCTGGTGTCTCCTCTGGTTTGTCGGTGTGGGGCTGGCAAGGAGAGGTGTGGGGAAGTTCAGCTTGAAGCCGGTGTTTCCATACAGTCCCTGGGTAAATCAGTGACACCCCAGGCAGAGCAGTGACACGAACAGAGGGCTGCACCTCCCAGGCTCCCCACGCCGGTGTAGCATCACTAGAGCTGGCTGGCTCAACCCGACTGCGACCAGTCAGCTGAAAATGGGAGTATCCAGGGATTGAGAGAGACGCTGAGCCAGGACACAGAGCAAGCAAACGGCCCGAGCTGCGCCGTCCCCGTGAGGAGGAGCCTTTGGGTACCCGGGGACGGGGCAGGGGGATGACTGGGAGTTTCTCCGGGGATGCTGGCTGCGGAAAACGGTTGGGGGAGCAAAGTAGGGATGAGGAATGGGTGGGAAGAAGTGGGCAGGAAAAGGGGAAGGGGGTGGAAAAAGCTGCCGGAGGGGGGGGTGGTGCCGGCAGAGGCCATCTGCGCAGGGCTAAGCGCCCCTCTCCGCCCCCCCCCTCCCCGCTCGGGCTAAGCGCCCCCTCTCCGCCCCCCCCCTCCCCGCTCGGGCTAAGCGCCCCTCTCCCCCCCCCCTCCCCTCCCCGCTCGGGCTAAGCGCCCCTCTCCCCCCCCCCCCCCCCTCCCCGCTCGGGCTAAGCGCCCCTCTCCCCCCCCCCCCCCTCCCCGCTCGGGCTAAGCGCCCCTCTCCCCCCCCCCCCCCCCTCCCCGCTCGGGCTAAGCGCCCCTCTCCCCCCCCCCCCCTCCCCGCTCGGGCTAAGCGCCCCCCACCCCCTCGGGGCCGGCCGCCCCGTCGTGCGGCTGCGGGGCGCGGGCTGGGCTCAGCCGGCTCTGCCCGCGCCGGTCCCTTCCCCTCCGCGGGCGCGGGGATGCCGCGATCTGCGCTGACACCGTGTGGCCGCTCCCCGCATCTCCGCGCCGGCCGGGCCCGGCGCTGGGGACTTCACCTCCCTCCCCAGCCCCGAATCCCCTCCAGACGCCTCCTGAACACAGCCAGGCGTCCTGGGTCGCAGCGGCCGAGCAGCGCGGGGCCGGGATGCGGGTCCCCGCTCCTCCCCAGCCCCACTGCACCCCTCGCCGTGGGTGGTGTGTGCTGGGAGGCACGGCTGGGCCGTCTCAGCTGATCCCGGGTGGTTTTACAGCCTGCTTCTTGTGCACCCTGTTCTTGTGAGCAAGCTGATTCCTGAAGGATGGGGACCTTCTAGCCCTGATGTGGGCAGGCAGGAGGCTCTGCAGAGGAACCATGCCCAACGTGTTCAGCTAATGGTATTCCAAGGAAAAGAGCTTTATTCTCCTCATCCCCTTCCAGTCACGAGGACTTGGCACTGCAAAGCTCAGCTCTGCCTGTTCTGGGGCCTGAGGAGCAGGGCAATCCCCCCAAACCCACCTTGGTTTGGAGGTGGAGGGTGCAGGGGGGACAGCAAGGTGACAGGTAGGGAGCCATCCATCCAGCCTGCTGCCAAAATCCTGTCCTTGTTCTTCATGGGGTGGAAGGGAAATACATTACCCATTATTATGATGGCCTAACAGCATTAATAAAGAGCAGGAGACCTCTAATGGCCCCGACAGAGTGGGCAGAAAAGGTATTTTGGGAAAGAAACGCTGTCCTGCTCAAATGTTGTGTTTGGGGGATGCGTCTCCTCTCCGGGCCCTCGGATGGGCAGGGAGCAGAGGGGGAGGAAGAGTTAGAGCTCAGGAAAGAGCCCCAACAATGGACAATGGAGCCATTTAAGGGACAACAAACAACTTTATGCCCTGTGAGTTTGTCCCATTGGAGTCACGGGGTGAGCGCTGTGGCGGAGGGGAATGAATGGGTGTTTGACTCTGGGTTTGGAGGGAGCCAGGGCTTTACCCACTGTGCAGCCACTTCAGATGCTGGGCTCTTTTTGCTTGCCTCTTTTTTTTCTTTTTTTAAACAGGATCAGGGCCAGAGAAAGAATGGGAACAAAAGCATCACATTTGCTGTCAAAAAGGAAGGAAGGATGGGGGAGCAAGGGCTTAAAAATAGGGCACAGATGGGGAAATATGAATATTCTGGCTCAGAGAGCCAAGCAGTGAGGGACTTGACCTCTGCTAGAAACAGCTCCCAGACTGGTCCAAAGTGGGAGAGCTGGGACAGGCCCTCTCCTGGAGCATCAGGGGTTGGTGAAGGCCTGTGCCCTGCCCTGTTCAGAGTGCCTTTCCCCATAGGCTGGAGGATGCACGGGGGTCTGTCTCAGGCACCCCTGGGTTAAGGGTGTTTGGCCAGAGAAAATCCCGTGGACATGGGTGAATTAAGGCTGGCAGGGCAAGCAAGGGTAGATAGTTTGGGATGAAAGCATCACGGGTGCTCTTGTTCCCTTTCTGTGCCCCCCGGCACCTGCTGGCAGCTCGGTGTGGTGGGATTTGGCCTGGGCTCTGTGCAGGAGCAATAATGGGGTGACACACCTCCAGATTCTTCTGGAGAGAGGAAGAAAACCCAGGAAAGGTTCCTTTCTCCTCTGCCTCTCACCCTGGCTGCTGGAGGAAGCAGGGCTGTGCTCTCACCGCTAGCACCGTGGCTGCTTTGCCCAGAGGGATGCTCAGGCTCTTGGATGCTCTGACTTGGGTTTGTCATCTTTTCACTGCTCTGTGTGCTCCAGGAATGACCTGTGAGAACTGGAAAAGCCCACAGGGAAGGGAAAGGATTTTCCTGGAGCTTAGGAAGCTAAAAATAGAGACAATTTGAGAAATGTAAAGAGTCCCCAACCCCAAAACCCCCAAGCTAAACCACAACCCAAACCAAGCAAAATCAACCCAGAGCAAAGCTGGGATGGGAGAGCTGAAGGTGTGGGGTGTCTGGTGGGGTTTTGTGCTGGATGGAGGGGCAGTGCCCTGCTTCCCTGGGGGCTTGGCTTCTGTGAGGACCCTTTCCAGGTACTGTAGGCCTGTGCTTGTCCCACCAGATAACTGCCTTTGGGCAAGCAATGGTTCTCCCTGTGGGAGCAGCGATGGGAAACCCTCCTGGCTGCAATAAGCATCACAAATGCACCTTGCTCCCCTCCCCTCTCTCCCCCCAGCCCGCTCTGTGCAGCCTGGGGAAGCTGCTGCCATCCCTCTGTGGGCTGGGTGGGAGATGCAGGATGCTTTTAGGGAGTAAAAGCATCCTCCTCTCTGCTCCCCTGGAGCCGCTTCTCCCTGTGCCTGCTCCAGCAGCTGCTCTGCGTGTGAGGTTAATTAGTGCAATTAATAGTGAGTGCTCTAATTGCAGGCATTTAGTGGGAGACTTTCTGACTGTTGTTTTCTGCTGAACAGAACACTTGGGTGTCTCTTTATTAAAGGAAATAAAGCAGTAATTAGCCACAGCCTAATCCCAGTGCTGGCAGGAGACCTGCAGGAATGTAGCTCCCCAGGCTGGACCAAGGAGGGGGTCCTTGGCAGATCCCATCATACCCTCACACTGAAATGATGTGGGGTTTGGGGAGGATTGGTGTCGTTTTGAGCCCAAACTGGTGGGTTTCAGGGGGAAGCCTGCGGTGAGCAAGGTGCTGGCACGGGCAGTGGTGTGTGTCAGAAGCAAACAAAGGCTGGGTCAGCCATCCCTTGGGATGAGGCACAGCAATTAATTTCTCTTCTAAGTGAAATTAATGCACTGGTGGTGTAAGCCCTGCAGCAGGCTGTGCGACAGGGGGATGTGCTGGGGAGTTCCATCTCTGCGCTGGGTGACACTGTTCAGGCAAGTTTATCTCTCTTAGGGGTTTGAAGCTCTCTCAGATACATATCAAAGACCTTTCCTTGCTTCCAACATGCATAATATATGCTGGCACAGCTTGCAATAAATCATCTTGGTTCCCTGTGCAGGAGAGCGAGCAGGGCTGTGTAAGCATGGCCATCTCCCACCCTTTGGGCTGCTTCACCTTTGGGGATGAGGAGCGTGGGCGCCTGACACCAGCTCTTCCCCACCCATCCTGGCCAGGAGGGTCCCTCACCGGTGTGGGATCACAGACAGGGCTGTGCTTGGCTTTTCCCTGGTGCTGGTCCCAGAGCATCCTGGTGCTGCTGAGGGACGAGCCCGGCTGGTACCCAGGATGGTCCAGGAAAGGTTTCTTAGGGAGCTGGGAAACTCTTTAGTGTTTAAAGCCAACGAAGCCTGATGGGTTCCAGTGATTTGAGGTTTGGGGGCTGAGGAGGGGCTGTCAGATGCCTAAACCCCACTTTTCCCCTTGCCAATCCAACCTTCATCCTCAGGCTCTTCCTCACAGTGCCCCAGAGCTCCCAGCTCGGGCTGGGGGGGCTCAGCAGCACCTCATAAACAGCCCCCACTCCTCCCCAGCCAGCACATCTGCACGGATACCCTGATTTGCCTCCCAGCCAAGACTTCCTGCGAGCTCTCTGCATGCAGGGTGTGACAGCATTCTCTTTAAATCAATTATTTGGAGTTTGTGGAGTGCGATTTCTGTTGCCTAATGTGCTGTAGCCAGTGTATCTGTTGATTTCAAGGATTTTTTTTTCTATTTCACCTTGGCATGTCTTTTATCAGAAATCATTTTGAAACTTTTTAATTTATGGGCTTTTATTGCAATACTCAATTCATCCTGAGTAGTCTATTATTAAGTGTTCTAGAGGCTCTTATTGTCCTTTATCAGAGGATTGTATCTCTGTGCAATTCATCTGTAGTCATTCTTCATAGAGAAAATCTTTCATATTAGGTTTCTTTCATCACTCGATGACAACTCTTGAATACATCATTATTCAGCAACGGGTTTAGAAATTATAATCATTAGGCAATTTTTCATATAATCTGATTTTATAAACTGTTTCTTTTTATTATCTTTTGATGGAAAAGAGTAAATGCATCTGTCTGTTTTGATCCTCTCTGATAACAGGAATAGAAAAACTAAGTAAGGACATCTTATTGAGGAAACAGCCCGGCTGCATTTCTTCTGTGTGAGGAGCCAAAGGTTATTGAGCATGAAGTAAAACCCTCTGCAACACACTGAGTGCCTGCACCCCACCAGCACCATCGTCCCTGCTCGGTTGACTTTGTTCTCTGGGTGGCTTCATGGGGTCCTGGAGCTGCGTTTGTATAATTACAAGGGGTTGGGTGGGGGGGAAAAGGGCAGGAAGGAGGAAAGGAGAAGTGAATTGATGTGTCTGGGACCTGGTTTTTGGGAATGAGTGTCCCCTTTCTGCTCACCAGCCAGGTGAGTGGGATGTGAGTGAGATACATGACCGCTTTGGGTCTTGTTTTGCCAGGAGGGAGATGCTCTGGCTGTGAGGGAAGGGGCTATCAGACCCCTCCTGGGGCTGGCACGTGGAGCTGGGGGTGGGATGGGGGGCTGCCCTGGCTGAGCAGGGAGGGCTGGGGTCTGCTGTGAATGAAGCATCGCTTGTCCTCTTTGGGGCTGCTAATGGGAATCGGCACTGGGTAGTTGGGCACCTCAGGTGGGAGGTTGGGGGTCCCTTGCAGAGACACCACGTCCTTGCTTTAAAACACATCCTCTTGCTTTGTACTTGTGCAATCTCCATGTCTCTTCCCCTCAGAAACCCTTGGGAGAGGCAGCCCAGTCTCTGGGGCAGGGTGGAATAAAGCAAGCTGGCTGCTGCCTCCAGAGCCACGAGGTCCATGTGGCACTGACACATCCTGGCCTGGGGTCCCTCTGCCCTGCTCAGGCCTTCTCCCTGTTTCTGGGCAGCTGGAAAGGCTGTTTGAAACCCAGTGTGCCTCTGTCACCTGGAGAAAGGAGCCGCCTGCGAGCGGTGGGTGTGGAAGGTGGGTCAGGGCTGGTGCCCCCCTGGGAAGGACCTGTTCTCCAGGGATGGCTGGAGCCAGCTCTGAATCAACTGAGCTGGGGACACCTGTTTGCCACCCCGTCATCCTGGGCTTTGGCAGACCTGCTGCTGATGGCTGTGGGTGATGAGAGGTCTCCTGAGGTCACAGCCCCCCCCGCCCCCCCTTTGCCCCCTGTTTGGCTTTGGTTTGGGTGTTGGCTTGTAGAGTGGTTGCATTTACAATGTGTTCCTCCAGCTTCCTGAGGTGGGGGGCACTTGGTGAGATGGGGGGGACGGACCCCAAAAAGCTGCAGTGCAGATTCCCACCTCGTATTTCAGTATTTCTAGAAACCTGCTGGGGAAGCAGTGACTGAAGGAAAGCTTTCCCAGCAGCTGCACACACCCCGTGGGCACTGCTTTTCCCCTTCCACAGAAGGGAGGGAACCCTGGAAATGGTGATGCCAGCCCCCTTTCCCCTCTCCCCTCCCCAAAGAGAGGAGCTGTGGCTGCCCACACCCCGTGGGCACTGCTTTTCCCCTTCCACAGAAGGGAGGGAACCCTGGAAATGGTGATGCCAGCCCCCTTTTCCCTCTCCCCTCCCCAAAGAGAGGAGCTGTGGCTGCCCACGCGAGCATCCTCAGAGCTGCAGCCGGGGGTGGGAGGGGGGCTTGATGTCTTATTTAGCTCAGTTGTACCCGGCCTTTAGTGACATGAGCCAATAAACCGCTGTTGATTCAAAGCTTAGTTCATGACGCCTCTAATCCTGCTGCAGATAGCAAACAGATAACAGAGACACTCTAATTTGCTGTAGTTTATTTGAGAATACAGAGGCAGATAATGCACTGCAGGGCAAAGACGTGTTATTGCTTCAGACGCTGGAATAAATCCCCGTTCGTTTAAAGGCTGTTTGAGAGGTGTTTCCCTGCCGGGCTGCGGGGTTGAACGGCTCTGTGGGCTGCGGGTAGCGGGGCGCAGAGGGAGGGTGAAGATTGCCACCTCCCGGCGCTGCCGCCGCATCGCTGCGAGCGGAGCCCCCGCGGGGGGACCAGCTGTCCCCAGCCTGTGGCCCAGGGGTGCCTCAGGGCTCCTCTCCGGCGGCTTTTCCCCTGGCCTGGCGCTCGTAGCCGTGGTGCTGCCGGCTGCGATGTGAGGAGCTCCCTTGATGCACGTCACTTCTCTTCTTGGCTATGTGGACGGCTTCTCGCCTCTCCTGTGGAGGTGGGTGCTGCTCAGGAGGGATCAGGAGTGCTTCTTCGAGTGAGGAAGGCTGGTGGCTTGCATCAATGACCCCTCCATCTGTGTGTCATCCTTCAAACACACAGGCAGACCCCAGCCAGGGAGCTGGGGGGTGTGTGTGTGTGCAGTGGGTACACACGTGCCTGTGAGGACAGAGGTGGCACAGTGTAGGGGCACTGACCCAAGGACAGGCAGCCCTTGGTGTATGAGCATCAACCAGGTGGGCTGAGGATGCTGCTTGGTCACTTAGATTTAGGGTCTGGGATGTTCTCTGATCTCCTGGACAGATGCCCTGACCAGGGTGTAAAGGGCACCATCCCTTGCTCCAAGGTGATGGTATTTGGGGCTGATATTGAGATACTGAGAGCTGATATCCTGCCTTGGATGGGGACTTTGGGGCTGAAGCAGCCCGGTTTGGTTCTTAGCTGGGCTTGGATGTGTAGCAGTAAATCCTCAGAGCTGTGGGTGTAGATCGTGGTTCACATCACCTGTGCATGTGAGCCCATCTCATTTATCTCCATTCCTCTTTGCAGGTGAACTGAATCAGGTTCCCTGGGCAAATATTTGGTGTGTAGTGCCTCTGTGTGTGTTGGCAAGCACGCAGGTATATAATCAGGTATGTAAACCGTGGCCCTCACCTCCTACTTCCTACGGATTTTAACGCTTTCTTGGAAGTGCTGCAGGACGAGCGTGGCAGTGAGTACCTGCCAGGCAAGAGCCGTGCCCCCTCACCGCTTTTTGGGGCCATGGGGAGCTGGAGGAGGCCCTGGCTGCCCCCCAGGCTTTAATCCAGGCTGTCCCCTTACACCGGGTTGGGAATGCATCAAGGAAACGGATTGCCATCAGGGAGCAGCGATTGCATCTTCCCGCAGCTTGGGGTGAGCTCTGCTTGCTCTGTGTGTCCCCCCCGGCCCAGACCCCCGCGCAGCCCCCTGCGGGGCGGGGGAGGAGAGCATCCTCCCGGGCACCCAGCGCCCCGCAGCTCCCGGGGAGCGGCACTAGAGGGAGCCGCTCCGCCCTGCGCTGCCAACGCGCTTTCCCAGCCGCTTCTCCCCTAATTCCCTCTCCCTTTCCCCGATCCAGACGGCTTTCCGGCCCATGCTGACCGCCGGCTCGCCGTGCCCCGGCCTGCCGTGAGGTCCGCGTGGCAGGAGGCGGGGTGCAGCGCGGGTGCCCTCCAGGGATGCTCCCCCCGAAACACCAACGTGCCCCAGCCCCAAGGGGGGTGGATGGGAGATTGTTTTTCTGAGAGAAATAACGTGATTTCCACACCCCCCAACTCCCCTTATTTTAAAAATGTAAAGCTTTGCTGGAAATGCAGGTGGGGGTGATGGAGGTGCTGATAACCCGTAACGGCTTCTGGTGTTTGCCACAGAAACCCTGCTGAACTGTCTCCCTTTACACCTTGGTGTTCCTCAAAACCAGGGCTGCCAAGACAAAAGGGTCTCCTTCACCTTTGCTTCTTGTTTTGCTCTTTAAATCCAGTAACACTGCCAAAATCAAACAAACAGCTTTCATGTAAATATATATATACTGTAAATATATTTATTAATACAGTAAATATGCATAATAAATAAATTAATGTATAAATAGATTATACATAACATCTATATAATGTATTAATATATTCAATATATAATATATTGAATATATAAATATTATTGAATAATATACAATGCAACTATATTTTTGGGTGACATTTTTGAGTGAGGGTTTAAAGAAATGGAAGTAATTATAATTTCTTCCTGCTCACATGGACATTTCCCTTGTGATCACTCCCATCTCTCAAGGAGCCCTCCATCCCCCTCCCCCCCGCAACGTGGCTGGCTCCAGTCTGTGCTCTGCCCCTGTGACTGCCTGTGACAAGGCGTGGGCAGGGTGAGAGCAAGCCCCTCATGTACCACCTGTGGCTCCCTGGAGATGCTTCCTGGGCAAATTGTGATGGGAAACCTGGAGTCTGACAGTTGCTAATGTGCTACCTTGGTTCTGGGCCCCAGATTTGGGCTATTTTGCTCCCCCTTTGTCACTCACTGGGCAGCTAGTGAGGCTTCCTCTGTAGCAATGGGTTGAAGATGCTGGGATGCAGCAGGGACAGGCTTTGCTGGGCAAAAGCCCTTCTCTGTGGCCACAGTGTACACAAGACTTCAGATGAGTAACATGTTGTCACCCATGGCCTTCCTGAGCTCCTGCAGGTACAGGCTGGGTTGTGGCTCCCTTAAAACTGCCCAGACCTGCGTTGGAGCCTGTTCTTTAGAGTATGTGGTGTGCTGGCAGCTGCCCTCCCCTGGGTAAGCTTTCCCTTGCCTCCTTTATGTGGGTGTGTTTCAACTTGCTGCTGGCTTCTGCTTTTTGACCAGGAGGCTCCATGTGCTGGTGTGTGGTGAGCATCCATCCTGGGGCTCTGCAGAGCATCTCCATGGCTGTGAGATCCTCGGAGCCGGGGGGGGGGGGGATCCTCGGAGCCGGGGGGGGGGGGATCCTCGGAGCCGGGGGGGGGGGGATCCTCGGAGCCGGGGGGGGGGGGGATCCTCGGAGCCGGGGGGGGGGGGATCCTCAGAGCCAGGGGTTCATCCTCTGTGTGCCGCTCTTCTGAGAAGCGGGGTACTTCAAAGGCAGAAGTACCCTCAGGGGGAAAACCCCAACATCTGCCCCTTCTGAGAGCCTTGCCCGCCCTGAAATGCCCCTCTGCAGCGCAGTGCCCACATGCCAAGCCCCAGTTTTGGGGCAGGAGGCTGGGTTTTTGCACGCAGCCATCTCTCACAGCAGCACTTCTGGTGCAACCGGTTCCTCTCCACAGGGAGATGGTATCGAGTGTGAAGTTCAGGCTGGGTATTGACAGAGACTTCTGTCAACAGCAAGGTGTTGAGGGACGGGGTGTTTGTGGAAGAAGTCACAAAGAGGTGAGAGGTATCCCCTTCGGAGCTGCTTCCCTACCAGATCAGAGCTGGCTCGCTGGGTTCTTGTGGTGGAAGCTGGAGGACACAGTGGCTCCCACCTCCTGGTGCTGCCCCTGTGCCAGCCCAGCTCTGCAGACGTCCCCCTGAGACATGGCAGAGGTTGATGAGGAGCAGAAACCAGGGACCCTCATGCACAACTCATCTGCCCTGATGAGCAGCTCAGGAGAACGGGCATTCCCAGCATCAGCAAACTGCGTCTGGGGACTCAGGTGGGAGGCAGTGGCTTTGGTGCTGTGCAGGGCACCATCACTGGACCACAGAGAAGTCAAAGGGGCTGGTGGAAGGGAGTTTTCCCTGCCCAGGGGGCTTGTGTTTGCTCTGCCTGAAGTGGTCTGATGGAAATGATTGTGGATGGAGTAATAAGAGGGGGTCTGGGGGCCTTCTTTGATGTCCTCATGGCAGATCTGGGGAGCCTCTTCCTTGGGGTAGGGGCACAGCTTAGGGTGTCCCCAAGTCCCTGCACATGACTGGTAGAAAATTCATAATGCTGAGGCTGCTGCTGATGTTTGCTGGTGGCCAGTGGGGTGGGTGGGCACTGTTACTGGAGAGGGAGGGATGGAGGGATGGCCTCTGCCTGTCTCCTTCCCTCAGAAAGCGGAAATTGCAGTTCAGGATCTTAGAGGAGATGGGATGGGAAAGCAATCCCAGGGGATTCCAGCTGTTGGGCTTTCCAAGGCAAATGAATCTGTCTCAGGTTGATCAGAGGGTTTGTTCAATAGGGGGTCAGGAGTTTTCATCAGGAGCATGGGTTCATTGCAAGGAGATGCAAAGCACCAGGTCTGCTCTGCGAAGGATCTTGTGAGGATTGAAATTAATTGTGAGTGTTGTTTTTCAGCAGTAACAGGCAGAAGAACAGGGCATTGTGTCTGCTTGGGAGATAACCATCGAAACAGGAGTGAGAGAGGCTGGGTCCAGGATGTTCTGTCACTCACCTCAGCTCTGGGATCAGGTAACTCGGCAGAAATGTTGTTTTAAGGCTTTTTTTTTTTTTTTGTCTCTTCCCACCCCTGGAGCAGGGTGAGTGGAGGATGCTGCCTTCACGTGACACCCCCCCCCCCTCCGTTGTCTGGGATGCTCTCCTTCCTACGCATGGCCAGGGCACAGGTATGAAAACAAAACCCCATCAGAGCAATATCTAAACTTCCCCCTCCAAACATCCCCTGTTTTCACCCAGTTCCCCAAGGAGATCTGGGCTGGGGGGGGGAGTGAGCAGGCAGGGCACAGCCCCGTGCAGCAGCAGCACAGCATCAGCTCCCTGCTAGGGCAGGCTGAGTGCCCAGACCGCTGGTGGCTCAGCACCTCCTGTGCGGCTCTCAGCTCTCCCCCCGCATCCCCCCCCAGCGTGTATCACTTAACCCAGCGTGTTCCTGCTGCGGGCCGGCTCGTCTCCGGCAGCGGCGAGGCCAAACCCCTGTCTCCTCTCATCAGGGTCGGGCCGAGCCGGCACTTACAGAGACAACTCCACGAAGAGGAGGGAGGAGGAGAGGCGGGGGCGGGTTCAAAAGAGCGGCGGAGGGTGGCTGGGAGCCGCCTGCTGCGTGATGCTTCAGCTTCCACGAGGATGCACGTCAGCTGGCCGCGGTCCCCGGGCGCTGGCTGCTGCTCGCCCCTAATTGCATTGTTTCCCCTGATCCCCGTGAAATGATGGAGATGTGTAACAAGCCTCAAACAGTCTTTAAACTTTATATGGGTTTTTCCATATGCTTGTTTGCTAAAGGGAGACCGAGCGCTAGCAGGTTTGAGTTAGGGGCTCTGGGGAGGGGGGGGGTGTTCCCCCCCCTTCCTCCCTCCCCCAATTAACTCTGTTTTCTTTCAGTGCCTCGTGTGTATTTTTACTCTCCCCCCTCTCCCTGGGCAGTGCCAGCAGCAGGACAGGAAGGGTGGCTGGAGGGGGGCCAGCTTTCTGCCTCAGAGCGTGTCTCCCAAAAAAAACCCCACCGCCCCCTCCCCAGATTCTGTTTGTCATTTGGGCTGCTCCCCCCTGCCCCCCTCCTCTCCCTCCCTGCCGTTGTGTCATGGCGCTGGCATTGCTGATGGATTCCCAGCTCGCCTCGTGGAGCGGTGCACAAGGTTTTCATAAGCACATTAATCTTGAAAGGGGAAAACTGTCAGGAGCAAACAATGCCCCTATGAGTGATGCTGTAAAGACACGTACTAACTCTAAACATCCATTACCGAAGAATATTGACTTATGGGGGAACTCCATTTCCTCTCACTCCTTTTTAATAGGTACCTGAAACCCAAAGTACTTCCACATTGGGAAATTTGCTCCAAGATGTGAAATTGCCCGAGATAAAGCCCCTTAACAGGATCTTTCCCAGCAGAGCTCGTCTCAGGATGAAGAGAAGGGGGGGTCCTGTTGGGGCTGGGGGCTCCTCTCCAGGCTCTGCTCCTGTTTTGGGGTCTTCCCATGCCCCCAAACCCTCTGCTCAGCCATCAGCACAGCCTGGGTACCACAGATCTGCTCCAGAGGAGGGAAAGCAGCTGTGGCTTCCACCCCTCTCCCCAGTTCTCCCCTGCCCAGGGGTTGTTCTCAGTGCTCCCATGCCGGGGGCTTTGCATCCCCCTCCCGCCCCAGCATGCACACACACTTTTTGTTTGGAAGTGAGCAGCCTGTGTGGCAGGGATAAAACATCTGACATCGCTTTAAATGTCACTTGGAGCCAGGCCAGCAGCCTAGGCAAGGAAAAGCTGGTAGCTTGTTTTAATTTAATGGTGTTGAAGTGTTCTACTGCAATTAAGCATCTGAAAATTAAACAGAAACAGTCATTAAGGCTGGTGATACAAACCCACTAGACCAGAGAATATAAATTATTTCAAATGGTAAATGCCAAAGCAGTGTTTATGATAGGGATGCTTCCCCTCATTAGCCATTATCTGTTGTTTTAAATCAGGGGAACTTAATCCTGAGGAAATGAATCGCTGTGGATGCTGAGCCTGGGAGCCTGGAGCAGGTCACTCCTTCAGCTGCAGGTTGCAGAAGGGCCAAGGGAGGGCTTGGCTGAGGGAAAACAGAGATGGAGTAGAAGTGGAGGAGGTGGTGTGCATCGCTCCAGAGGGTTTCTGACTCCTCTTCTCTCCTGGTCCCCCTGCCTGCTCCCTGCAGCTAGTCCAGGCAGTTCCTTCCTCCTTGTTCTTTAACCTGCTGATGGTGCCTGCTCTTGGTAACATACTCTTTCCCTGCTCTTGGCTGTACCTGAGGGGGATGCAAAGTGCTGGGCTCCTGCAGGACTTGTGTTTCCTGGCCCAAAACTATCCCATGGGTGGCAGGTGATAACCTGATCCTGGTCACTATCCTGGAGGGGCTGTGGGACCTCGTGGGGTTCCCCCAGTGTAAAGTCAGGCTGCTTCACTGGAAGGGATTTGAGGAGGAACTGCTGCTTTTGTGCCAGCAAGTGTTGTACCTGGGAGACCTGAGTTGGGGCAGGGGGGGAAGTCAGGGGGGCCTTTTCCCCCCCAGACCCCACTGTGTTGTGAGGGAGTGTGCCCATCTGGACAAATTGCCTTTTTCCAGTGGAAAAACCAGGGACAAACCCTGAAGGTGAGAGGAGGGTGGATGGAGGCGGTGGTGAGAGAGCTGAAAATCGCCTGCTGAGCTTCACTTGCTGCTGAGATGGCTGAGAGGGGCAGGGCAGCCTCCCCAAAAACCACCCAGGCTGCTGGCTGTGCCCAGGAGACCCCAGGGAACTGGACCACGTTGAACCCTGCCTTCATCTGCGAAAAAGCCTGTTCCCTCTGCACTGGCCAGGTAATGCTGACTGATGCCCTGGACCCCTCAGCCTTCAGACATGGTCCATCTCTGCAGCATCTCCCTTACAAGCCTCTGCTTCGCCCTGCCACGAGCACGAGCCAGGCTCCCCTTCAGGTGAGCACGTAAGCACCCACCCAAATTCCTCATCTCTCAGCACAAGCATCCCCTTGCACCTAATGGGCTTCGGGAAGACTTAAGCCTGGCTTTAAAGTTAAGCATGTGTTTTAAGTGCATGCCTGAATCGGGGCTCTGAGCCCCGCTGACGTGAAGAGAAAGATTCCCCCTTGGCTCTAGCAGGGCTTTTCTGGCCTGAAATGGAGTCCAGATCTCGTGAAATAAATACCCATGTCTTTGTAGATGGGGAACCACATGGGGACTGATGAATGCTCGTTCCCAGAAAAGGATCCAGCTCATTCATGTGCCTGCATCATGTGTATTGAATTCTCCTGACATCCACCGCAATCCCAGCGCACAAATGGGAAACAGAGTAGATCCTGTGCCCTGGAAGCCCTCTGCTGCTGCTGCCGCCTTTGGATTAATAGCAGGAAGCATTGTTTGTGCACAGCCTTTGCAGGCTCTGCTTACGTGTTCCTCCTACGTTGTCTTGTTTGTGTGTTATCTGAGTTGCTGGCCTGGATGTCCCTGTGCACATCACGGGGGCTGGTGTTGCCCATCCCACGGGGGCAGCGAGGCTGGGGTGCTGCTGGTCCCCCTAATCCTTGTTGGAAAAGGAGGATGCAACAAAGGTGGAGGGAGCAATGGGGTCTGTGCCAGAATATGGGACGGTAGGTAGTGTGCAGAGCTGCCCAGGTCAGATTGAGGAGCAGCACATGGCTGTGGCGCTGCTTCTTCTGGCGTTGGGTATGGCTGGCAACACACAGTAGCTCAGACAACCTGTGTGCTTTCCCCACATGAGCAGTGTTCCTTTTGGAGGGGGGAATTCCAGAAAGGAGCCACTCTTCACTTGCAGTCTGTGGTCCCCAGTCCTCATCCTGACAGCAGTGTGTCCCCATCCCAACTCGGCTGTCCCTATCCCAGTGCTCGCCACTCCTTCCTGAGCTGCTGATCCAGGAGAGCTCCTGCAGAGCAGCAGCAGCAGCTCTGATGTAACACACAACGTGCTTCATGTGCTGCTTAAAGTCTTGAGGAGCTGATACCACGGGCTCACCAGGAAGGAGGAGCTGCGGGCCCGCCCTTCCATCAGAGGGAGGTTTCCCTCCCATCCACGACCTGCAGCTCATCCCTCCGGCAGTGCCATGGGTTTGGTGTCGGAGCTTCACCAAAAGACCTGCTGGAGAGCTCCTGGCTGAGATGAAGCCTTGACAAACATCCTGCTGCCTCCAAGAGTTTCATGTCCAGGTCGTTGTGCATTGCTGTGGCAGATCACCTCCAGGAGCTGGCAGCATTTATTTAGGGATGTGTGAAGCAAATATGGGACCGTGAGTTCATCGTGGGGTGACCTGCAGGGCTGAGCTGCTGTGCTGACTGGGAGGACGGGCTGTGGCTTCATGTAAGGCAGGCTGCTGCTCACAGTGCCTCCTCTCAGCCTTAGCTCAGGTGCTGGGGCAGTGAGGAGAAGGGATTTTTTTTTTTACACCCTCCCCCCCCCCCCAGTCTTTTAATTCAAAGGCCCTTGTGTGAGGAGCACACTGCCAGCATGTGTGGGCAGGACTGGGGAGCAAAGGGAGCGTCATGGGGAGATGCTTCAGGGCTGAAGAAGCCAGCTAGAAGGGGCAAGGCAGCTCTTCACATGCTGTAAATCCCCTTCATGTCCCCTGTGCCACATACAGGGGAAATAACCAGAGTTCTGTGGTGATTATTCGGAGCCCTGGTGATGGTTATGATGCTCTCTGCTGCTTGCCTCGCTACCTCGGTGTGTTTTCATATTACTGTGAGTTTCTGCTGTGAAATGACCCCTGAAAGGAGTTTACCTGCCACTAAATGGCTCTGAACCCTGTGAAATGCTCTGGTATGGCCCTGTGACGCCCAGCTCTTGGCACATACCTCACAGAGCGCCCTGGCGAGGAGCTACAGGCTCTGGCACAAAGAGCTGCCCAAGTTGCCCTTTATTCACAGCCTGGCTGTGTAAAATCTAACCTGCTGTGTCTGTCACCACCCCTAAGGCCGAGCCAGAGGATGAGCAGAATGTAGGAGGCAAACTGATGGGGAAGGCACCATCCCTTTGCCCCCTTGAATCTGCCTGGGTGATGGAGCCCATTGCTGTCTGACAGGCAGGGCAGGTTATTCCCCTCTGAGATCCCAGCCAAGGATTTATTCTGCCATTCTTGAATGCCTCTGTCTTAGGTCACCCTGATGTGCATCCTTTCCTTTTCCCCTCCACAGAGGTCCATCCAGGCTTCCCTGGGGATGAGCAGATCCCACACAAAGCCCAGGGAGATCCATCTTGGAGAGCTGGATGGGACGTGCTGGGTGGATCCGTGCCATGCAGCAGGGCTGGCTGGAGCGTGGGAAGCAGCACCTGAATCTCATCTGAAATACTTTCCACAAGGAGGAGATCCCCTGCTCCTCCCCTGGGGCCGTGTCATAGAATCGTAGACTGGTCTGGGTTGGGAGGGACCCCAAGGGTCACAGAGCTCCAACCCCCTGCCACAGGCAGGGCCACCAACCTCCAGGCCTGGAGCTACACAAGGTTGCCCAGGGCCCCATCCAACCTGGCCTTGAACACCCCCAGGGATGGGGCACCCACCCCCTCTCTGGGCAGCCTGTTCCAGCCCCTCACCACTCTCTCTGTAAAGAACTTCCCCCTAATATCTAATCTAAACCTTCCTTCCTTTAGTTTTAATCCATTCCCCCTTGTCCTGTCATTCTCTATCCTTTTAAAAAGTTGAATCCCCTCCTGCTCATAAGCTCCCTTCAGGGACTGGAAGGCTGCAGTGAGGTCCCCCCACAGCCTTCTCTTCTCCAGGCTGACCCAGCCCAGCTCCCTCAGCCTCTCTCCATAGGGGAGCTGCTCCAGCCCTCTGAGCATCTTCGTGGCTCCTCTGACCCCTCTCCAACATTCCACATCCTTCTTGTATTGGGGGCCCCAGCTCTGGCCACAGGACTCCAGCTGGGGCCTCCCCAGGGCAGAGCAGAGAGGGACAATCCCCTCCCTGTCCCTGCTGCCACCCCTCTGCTGATGGAGCCCAGGATCCCATCGCCCTTCCCAGCTGCCAGAGCCACTGCTGGCTCATGTTGAGTCTCTCATCCCCCAGAATCCCCAGGTCCTTCTCAGCAGGGCTGCTGCCACACAGCTCAGCGTGCTGCTCCTCGCTGCCAGGGGCAACAAGCCGCCCCGGTGCTGCTTCGGGCTGCACGACGCCTTTTTCCACCAGCACCGACTCGACATCCGTTCCTCTGCCAAGCGTGCGGCCTCCCCACTTCACTCCAGGCCTTGTAAGAGCCGTTCCTTCAGGAACACAAGGGGTGGGTTCAGCAGCCCCCTGTCCCGGCCGCTGGCGAGCGCGTGCGGCGTTTGTTTGGCGTGGCTGGGTGTAAAGGAATAAGCTGCTCTCGTGGAGATTTACACTCAGGCAAAGACTTCCAGATGGGCTTAGCATGGAGCAAGAGCTTAATCTAAGGGAAAATATTTGGGGTTTGGGTTTTTTGGGGTTTTTTTTATTTCTCTTTCAGTGCACTGTGGGAGCAAAGAAATATTCGCCAGTGAGTAGAGACAGATGCTGACTCCAGAGGTCTTGGGGGCAGCTGGCCAGCCAGGAGACCAGGGCTTTGTGTGAGAAGGTGCTGGCTGTCACTCACAGCACCTACAGCTCCCACTGAGGTCACAGGGATGGTGGTTTCCCAGTGCTGTGGGTGCTGGGGCTGCATGAGCATTGGCAGGAGAGGGATGGATGTTTGCTCGTGCTCTGGGAAGGGGACAGGAGGGGGCTGTGCAGGGGGTGCCTTCCCTCCTCCTAAAGACAAGGCGGAGAGGAAGGGCCTGGGTGCAGAATCACAGAATTGTAGGGGTTGGAAGGGACCTCGAGAGATCATGGGGTCCAACCCCTCTGCCAAAGCAGCTCCCCAGCTCATATTGCACAGGTCGGCGCCCAGACAAGTCTTGAATATCTCCAGAGAAGGAGACTCCACACCCCCTGGGCAGCCTGTCTCAGGTCTCCCTCACCCTCACTGGGGAAAAGTTCTTCCCCATGTTGGTGTGGAACTTCCTGTGCTCCAGTTTACAGCCATTGCCCCTTGTCCTGTCCCCACAGACACTGAAAAGGGGCTGGCCATTTCCCCCTGCATCCCATACCCAAGATATTTATAAACATTAATTAGGTCCCCCCTTAGTCTTCTTTTCTCCAGGCTGAACAGTCCCAGCTCACTCAGCCTTTCCTCACAGGGGAGATGCTCCAGGCCCTTCATCATCTCTGTAGCCTCCTCTGGACTCTCTCCAGGAGATCCCTGGCTTTTCTATCCCAGGGAGCCCAGCACTGGACACAACACTCCAGGTGGGGCCTGAGCAGGGCAGAGCAGAGGGGGAGGATCCCCTCCTGTGACCTGCTGGCCACACTCCTCCTAATGCCCCCCAGGATCCCATTGGCTCTCTCAGCCCCCAGGGCACACTGCTGGCTCATAGAAGGTGGGAGGTGGCTTTGTAGGGGGCTCAGCAAAGTGAGGGGGTGGCAAAGCTGAGTGGTACCCTGGGCTCTGAGTTCCCCTGTGAAGGCAGAAGGTGTGGCACCTGTGCAGCAGCATCGCTGGAGCGCGGCTTCCGCGGTGCTCTGACTCTGAGCCCTGACCAAGCCAGAGTGCCCAGCCGCTGCTCTCGGGGTGCTTGGCTGCCCGGTGCAGAGCTAGGCTTTCATACCTGCTTTGTAAGGGACAGGTGTGTGCCTGCTGGGAAGGCAGCGATGTGGTGGTGTGTCGCTCCCATCCCCGGAGACCCCCGCTCCTGCAGCCCCCTCCCCTGCAGCGCGGGGCTGGGGCAGCTGAATGTCAGTACCTGAATTTCAGCGCCGACCCCATCGCTGAGCACTGCAGCCCCTGCACATGCCTGACAGATGTCTCTCTGCAGGATCAAGCCTTTGCAAGGAAGGGGCTTTGGTTCACCCCCACACACACCCACTTTGAGACACAGCCAGAGCAGGCATCCCCCCATCCTGCTCACCCACTTCACCCTCAAACCTCCCCTCCAGTGAGACCCCCGCAAGAGCTGTTTAATACCCTTCCCAAAGCGCTCTGTATGGATTAAATTCCACCTCCTGGGAAGCCCAGGGGCCGGCCTGTGACCCTGCACCTCTGCAGCTGATGGGAGGCAGGCAGGTCCAGGCTGCAGCTAGAGCAGCCTCCCGCTGCCCGCACCCTGCCTGGCACATGAAGGGCGGTTTCCAATCCAGGCACCGTGATTTGGAATAGTCCACGGGCAGAAAAGGAGATGAAAATAACGGTGCAGCTGGTAAAATGAAGGTAGGCTGTATCTGCTGTCACTTAGGGTTCAAGGCATCACTTCTTTAAGCAGCGGCACTAATTATCTGCGGTGTCCTGGGGCCGGCAGTGCCTCACCCTCGATCCAGGTAGAATTGATTAAGGATCCAGGATCCCGCTACTGATTTCACATTGAGCATCTGTGACTAAAACCAGGCAGGCTTTAGGAAAGCAAATCCAAGCCTAAAAGGTTTTGTTGGTGGGTTGTGGGTTTGTTTGGGGTATTTTTCTCTCTCCTCTGGCTTGCAGCACGGTGTATTTCATACAGCTAAATTGCTTCTGATGAATGAAACCAAGTTATTGTTAATTACTCAACCCGTGGCCTCTACCAAACCGAAATAGATGGTGGAACAAAACGGTTCAGACAGAACGTCAGGCTTTGAAGGATGATTTTTGGTTTTTTGAGCTCATTCTCCAGAAAACAGAGAGTGGATTTGGGTCGTTTTCCCTTCTGGCCGTTTGAGTCCATTTATCCAGTGTCAAAACGCTCAAGGAGGGGGAAAAAATACATATATATATTTTTAGAAATTGTCAGAAGTAATTTTGGGATCCTTCTGCCACAGAAAGCACAAGCCCCAGCACCCAGATAAACACTATTGCGCCGGGCTCGGGGAGGGAGAAGCTTTGGACCCGCTGCAGTAGGATTTTCCAGCGTTGATTGATCGCGACAGAAAACCAGCTCCAGAAGCGTGAATTAAAAATAAATACCCCCCTCTCGGAGCCACGGCTTTTCGGGATCGTTAGTGAGCCTGGGATAAATGATGGGGGGGGGGGGGGGAAGGGACTACAGGCACAGGGGAAGCCCTACCTTTAGCTGTGCTAGCTGGGGGCCGCCGCAGGGCAGCGATGTCCTGGGTGTTTCTATTTAAAATTAAGTTAAATAAACCAAACAGCTCGCGGCTCTACCTGCTCGGCTGCTGGCAGGAGGTTTTCTTCAGCGAAAGGAAGGATGCAAAATGCTGCCCCGTGAAGCTCAGCCCCTGGGAAGGCGCAGCGTAAAAATCCCCGTACCAGCGGGTGCTCTCGCAGACAGGGTTAGAGTAAGAGGAGTTTGATCCTTTTTCTTTCCCCGAGCTTTTTGTGGCAGCAGGGAAATAAAATCGAATAAATAACGAAGTATTTCTCTGTTTCTGAGCGAAACGCCGGCGGAGCCGGGTGCTCCGGGAGCTGCTGCCCCCGCTCCAAGGGAGAGCTGCTCGCCTGGGGCAGCTTGTCCCTCACCCGGGGGAGGGGATGGGGGGGGGAAAGGGGTCTTCCCACCCAGAGCTTGAGCCCCAGCCTGATATTTTCCGTGCCGGACCGTGAGCTCACGCCGCTAAATCGAATCCGGAGGCGGGAGGGAGAGCGAATAAACCGCGAGAGAGGAGCGGAGAGAGAAAGAGAGGGTGGGATGGGATGGGGAGAAAGAGCCGGAGCAACTGGAAACCGCCTCAGAGCGGGGTGGGGACAGCAGGTTTGGGGGTGCCGGGCAGCCCCCAGGTGCTCCCCACACCTTTCCGCAGCACGCGGGGGTTTGGGGCGCATTGCTAATGATTTCATCGAGGGTTTGGTGAGCCGGGTTGGCGTCACCGGCTGGAGAGCGGCTCCCCGGCCCGGCCCGCGGAGTCCCGTTTCCCTTCCCGCTCGGCGGCCTCTAAGAGGGGAGAAGGAGAATCCCCGCTTCCCGCCCGCATCCCTGCCCGCATCCCTGCCCGCATCCCTGCCCGCATGCCTGCTGCTCCAGCCCGCCGGCCGCCCCGCTGCCGCTGTCCTTCCTTTGTCCGTTTCCCTTTATGTTTCTCTTTCCCGTCCCTACCTTTATTTTCCTCCTTCTTTTGCTTCTCCTTCTTTTTCCTTCTTCGTTTTCTTTTCCTTCGCATTTCCCGCCTGCCTCTTCCTTCGTCATTTTATTGTTCTTTTCCTCCTTCTTCCTTTTCTTCTCCTTCTCCCTCTTCCCTTCCTTCTCCCGTTCCTTCCCACGCACGCCCGGCCGGCCCCGGGTGCAAGGCGGCCCCACGGAGTCCGAAACCCTCGGGTTCTTTGAGGCTCGAAGCCTGCGGAGACGGAGACCACCGGGACAGCCCCTGACCCCCTCCCTCGGGGGGAGAAGAGCCACGGGGGGATGCGGCGGGGAGCTGCACGCCCTGTGCGATGCTGTCCCGCAGCAGGTGCCCCCCGAGAGGCGGTTGTTCTCCTGCGGGGTGGGCGTATTTGGTTCTTTAAACCCCTAGGGATCCCCCCCCACGCCCCTCCCGCGCAGCACCTCGTCCCCGCGGCGAGGGCACGGGTGTCGGTGGGTGCGCGCATCACGGTGGGAGCCCCGGGAGGACAACGAGCGCGCACAGCCCGCGGGCCCGCTCGCAGCCCGAGCGCACCCGGGGCCGTGCGGCTGCGGGGGGCTTCGGCCGGGCACCCACGCGTGTTCGTTCAGCTTTGCGGGAGCAGGGGGAGAACGACACCTCGGCACCGGAGCCCGCACAGCCCATGCCGCTGCTCCGCGGCTTTTCCCGAGCGGTCCCAGCCCGGCGCCCCGGGCCCGCGGCTGTCTCGACACACGGCCCTTGCCCTCCCCTCCGCCCCTCACCGCGGGGCCGCTCCGCAGCCGGCGGATTTCTCCGCGCTTCCCAACAGAGGGAGACAAAAGATTGGCTGTGCCGAGGGGGAGCGGGTGGGCTCGGGAGAGCCCGGGCAAGGGGTCCCGGGTGGGTTCGGCGGGCCCCGGACTGTTGTCCCGGCAGCGCTGTGAGCTGGTCTCGCCGCGCAATCGGGGATGCTCCTGCGCCGGGGCTCCTTCGAGCAGCAAACAACTGGAGGGATCGGGGGTGGGGGGCTTCAGCAGCCCCTTCACGGCCGTCGCCAGGCAGGCCTCTCCCTCATCCCGGCAATTCCCCGCGGCCCCGGGAGGGTGGCGGCGAAGGGTGACCTCGGTTGCGCACTGGGCACGGCCCCCCGGGGTAAAAGGCTCTTCGGCCGGTGGGAGGGGACCCCCACAAGGCTCGAAAAAATCGTCCCGTTGTATTCCCAGGACAAAGAGAACGACACCTGGTTTCCTCGGCCGCCTTTCGATCGCCTCCTTCCCGCGGGCTGCCGGCAGCCGCTCCCGCCCCGCTCCGCCGGCGGCTGAGGACGGGAAACTCATTGCCACGGCGCTTCCCCGGGGTCAGTAGCCGGGGGCACCGGGGGCAGGGAGGGAGGGGAGGCGAACACGAAGCCCCCATCCTTTTGCGATCCTCAGCTGCCCGTGACTCGATCCGCACTCTTTTTCCGACGACAGATTTCCAGCGCTCGGGAAGCACCGTCCGCCCCGGCCCCGGCGGGAGCGCCGGGGTTTCATCCCGTGCCCACGGGTCTGGGGGAAGAGAGGAGGGGGCGGCCGGGTGGGCACGGCGCGGGGGCTTCTGGCCGTGCCCGTCCCCGCACGGGAGCCGTGCCCTGGCAGCAGTCGCCGTTTGCCGCTCCCGCCCGCCGGTGCCCGCGCTGCCGGCGGAGAGGCCGGACGCGGGGGCGATGGGTGCTGTCCACCCGCTGCTACCGGGCGTCGCTGCCCACCTCTGCCCTCAGCACCCCCAATCCAGAACCCGAGGGAGAGAGGGTTTTCGATGTGGATGCAAAGCAAGGCAATGCCCGCATCTAGCTGCGAGGACGATTCTCCTTCCTTCCCCCCGCCGCCCTTTCCCCAGTTTCAGTCGTTTGCGGAGAAAAACTCGTTTTTCTTGGGGGGTTTAAGGAATGACACACACGTACAGAACCTCCCCCGGACACTCGTCTCATCCACGTTTTACGAGGCTGCTTTCGTGTGCTATTGTCCGGGTAAAAGCCCCGTGGATTTCGCTGCCGGGTGGGCGGCAGCAGGTTTGCAGGGACAGCCGGCCGGGGCCCGGGGCCGGGCCCGGGGCAGACCCCCGCTGTCGAGGGCAGTCCCTCGCTACCGGGCCGCACCGGCAGCCGGCAGCTCTCCCCTCGAGAGCACAAGCGCCCCCTCTGCCCCCGGCGATGTCCCCGGCCGTGGATCCCGGCCCCGCGGCGCCCGACGGGGCTGGAACCGGGGCAGGTGCCCAGGCCGCGTCTCCGCGCCCCACGTGGGAGCGGAGGGAACCCGGGGAACCTTGCCGCCTCAAAGGGGAGAGGTGGGGGGTCACGGGGACCCCACCGTCGACCCAGCTCCGCCTTCCCGCATCCCTGAACCGGGCCCGGGAGATGGGGACGTCCCGCGGGGACGGTGCGAACAGCCGCGGGCGGGGAACGGCGGCGACGGGGCGTTGGCCCCGCGGGGGCGGGCGGAGGGTGCCGCCCCCGCTCCCGTCCCCCACTCTCCGCGGCGGGGAGCGGCGGCCGCGGCCATTTAGGAGCGACGCGGGAGCCAATGGGCGGCCCGCGGCGGCGCCTCCACCGTGACGGCCGAGATTGACGTGTTTCCCACGTCAAATTGATCCCAAGTAGCGGCGGGGGCTCCCCGCGAGCGGGGAACCGGCCCGGCGCCGCCAGGACACCCCCGCCGCCGGCTCCCGCCCAGCCGGCCCGCCCTCCGTCGCCCCCCGGGCGCCCTATGCCGTGTCGGCGGCGGCCGGGGCTGGGGCTGCGGCACGGCAGGCAGGCGGTGCCCCCTCCCCGGGCGGAGCGACGCTCCGCCGGCGCCGGGCGATGGGTAAGCGCGGGCGGTCGCGGGGAGGGCTCCGGGACGGGCTCCGCGGTGTCTCTTCCCGGAGGGAGGGAGGAGTACAACGGGGGGGGGGGCGCAGCCGCATCGGACCCCCGCCGGCCCCGGCCCCGTCACCGCGGCCCCGCGGAACAGCCCGGGCCGCGGCGCGGCCCTCCAGGCCGTCGTGGCGGCGGGGGAAGGTTGGGGGGTGCCCGGCACGACGTGCCCGGCTGGGAAGGCTGTCGGCGACCCCCTTCCCCTCCGCTCCGTTCCTTCCCCTTCGCTCTGCTCTCCTCTTCCCGTTCTTTCTCCCGTTCTCGTTGTTCCCTCGCTCGCTCTTCCTTTCCCCCCCCTTTTTTCCCCATCTTTTTCTTTTCTTCTATTTTTTTTCTCCTTTCCTTCCCTTTCTTTCCCCCCACCGCAGCCCCGTTCCCGTCCCACGCCCGCTTACCGGCTAGACGTGCGCCGGCCGGGCCGCCCGCGGAGGCCACGACTTGCGCGGCGGCGCGTCCCCGTCCCTCCCTCCGCCCCTGCCGCCGCGCCCCGCGGGCTGCCCGCCGGTAACGCGCTCCGCCGGCCCCGCTGCAGAGCACACCTACGGGGAGGTGAACCAGCTCGGCGGCGTCTTCGTCAACGGGCGGCCGCTGCCCAACGCCATCCGGCTGCGCATCGTGGAGCTGGCGCAGCTCGGGATCCGGCCCTGCGACATCAGCCGCCAGCTCCGCGTCTCGCACGGCTGCGTCAGCAAGATCCTGGCCCGTTACAACGAGACCGGCTCCATCCTGCCCGGGGCCATCGGCGGCAGCAAGCCGCGGGTCACCACCCCCAACGTGGTCAAGCACATCCGCGACTACAAGCAGGGCGACCCCGGCATCTTCGCCTGGGAGATCCGCGACCGGCTGCTGGCGGACGGCGTCTGCGACAAGTACAACGTGCCCTCGGTCAGCTCCATCAGCAGGATCCTGCGGAACAAAATCGGCAGCCTCTCCCAGCCCGGCCCCTACGACGGCGGCAAGCAGCCGCCCCCACAGCCCGCCCTGCCCTACAACCACATCTACCAGTACCCCTACCCCAGCCCCATGGCCTCGCCGGCCGCCAAGATGGGGGGACACCCGGGAGCGCCCGTGACGGCGGCCCACGTCAGCCTGCCCCGCTCCTGGCCCTCGGCTCACTCCGTCACCAACATCCTGGGCATCCGCACCTTCGTGGAACAGACGGGTGGGTACCGCGCTCCGCGGCCCCGGCCAGCGATGCGGCGGCCCCTTCCCTCCCGGCGAGCGGCTCCGTCGCCCCCCACCCGCTTGGGTATTTTGGGCTGGGTTTCGGGGTGGGTTTTGGGTTGGTTTTTAAATTCTTATCGATTGCATTTGAACCTCTGCGACGGGCGCTGCAGCGGGGCCGGGCCAGGCGCAGCGCGGCTCAGACATCTTGAACTTTTTATGAAAAATGTGGAAAATATTTTCGTAGGGATGATAGATTGCCGACCGCAAATTCGGAGCCCTGAATTTCCCTTCGCAAAGGGGGAAAACAAAAAATATGGAAGGGGAGGGAAAAGGAAGGAGGGATGTGCGGAACCAAACCGGGGGAGAGAGAAAGGCAGGCGGCAAAGCCGCCTCGGGAAACAGGGAAGGCGCCCTCCGGGATCCCCCCCGCCACGGAATTATCCTCGTTTTCTCAAAAACCCACCAGTGGGAGGAGGAATCGAGGACCGTCGCGGGGCCGCTGCGGCCGGGGCTCCGGGAAGCGAAGGGAACCCGGTCCCGGCTGCCCCGCCGGCGGCTGCTGGGGATGGGGGGGTGAGTCCTTTTATCCTTCCAAACGCCCGAGTAAATCAACCGCATGCGTTTCCCTCCGGGTAATCATTTATCTTTAAAATTCCGATGTCACTTTTATAAATCTCCGTCGTCAGGACAGGAATCGGGCCTCCTAAATTCTCGGGAGCATGGAAGTGATGGGGGGGGGGGACGGGACCGGACCAGGAGAGCCGGGCAGAGGGACAGGGTTTTGGGGAGGGGGTGGCACAGCTTCTCCCCGCTGTACGGTACCACACCGGGTAACACCTGATTTCGGCCGTGAGGACCGAGTGTTTCGCGGGAGCGGGGTGTCCCGCGGGATGCTGGCGGAGAACGGGAGGCGAGGCGGATCTGTGCACCCCGCTTCGGGTTGATAGGAACCGGCACTGGCAAAGCCGGGCTTTCCCCCCGCTTCACCCCAGTCCCTGCTCCGGGGGACAAACCCTGCTCGGGCCCGGGCGGGCGAGGGCTGCCGCTAACGCTCTCCTTCCCCAGGGGCTCTGGCCGGCACAGAGGGGTCTGCCTACCCCCCGAAAGTGGAAGACTGGCCCAGCGTGAACAGGACGGCCTTCCCCCCGGCGCAGGCGGTCAACGGCATCGACAAGGCTGCCATGGAAGGAGATATCAAATACCCGCAGGTAACTGCTCCGGGGCGCGGGAGGAGACGGGGGGGGGGTGAGCAGGAGGAGACGAAGCGGGGGCGGGTGGGCGATTTCCCGTTGTTCCCGTTCCCCCGGGCTCCTCACCGCCGCGGCCAGCCGGACCCCCACCTCCCCGACCCGCAGAGCCGTGCGGGTTGTTCCTAGCCCCCCTCCCCACACCCCCCCGCAGCATTTCGGCGGTACCCCCCGCCCCGCTCGGCGATGCTTCCCCGCGTACCCGACGTGTCTCTTTGTGCCTGTCCCCAGCCCGCCCCGGGGCTCTCGTCGGTGGGCAGCTTCCTCCCAGCCTGCGCCTACCCCCCCTCCAACCAGCACGGCGTCTACGGCGGGCCGGCCGGCGGCTACATCCCCCCGGGCCACCCCTGGCAGCCCCAGGGCAGCCCCTTGGCCCACCACGGGCCCGGCATGGCGGTGCACGGCGGCGACCTGGCCACGGCGATGGCGTTCAAGCAGCCCGGGAGGGAAGGTGAGCCGCGGGTACGGGAGGGAAGGGGGACGGTGGGGGGGGACCCCCGGAGCGGCGCGGCTGCGGACCTCTCCGGAGCCTCGGTGGGGGCGGCTCGGCAGGCGGGAGGGTAACGGGGGAGAGCTGAGGGGCTCCGCGGTGATCCCCCTACCTTGTATCTCGCCGAATACTTTAAGGACTCGTAGTGTTCCCCCTCTCCGGGGGGCTGCCGGGGCCCGGGTTTGCCTCGCCGCTGCCTGTGCCTCTGGCAGACCCGGTCCCCTCTGTGCCCCCGTTGCCGCCGGGGGCTGTGAGCCCCCCCGGTGCAGTATTCGATGGGTCCCCCTCCATCGCCAGCGCCTTCCCGGCCGGTCTCAGCCAGAGCACGGGGATTATAAACTGGAAGTCATTTTTCTTCCCCCTCATCTTTTACACGCGTGTGCGCCGGGCACCGGGGAGATTCAGGGTGAATCCCCCCCTCCCCGGGCAGAACCAGCTTCCTCGGCTCCTCCGCACCTCGGGGCTTTTCTCCGGGTCCTCTGAATATTACCAGCGATAAAAAGGTACTAACGGTCCCCGTCCCACCGAGGGGCATCGCGGCTGCCGGGGGAGCCCCAGCCAAGGGTTATCAACGGGATAAACCCGGCCCGGGGAGTGTTTAAAGGAAACCTCCCCACGGGAATCATGAGCGTTTGATTTGAACGGAGCTACCAGAGGCTGTTAATTGGGCCGTTCCTTTGGTCTCCTGCTAATTATTTCGGTTTATCGATGGAAGGGGTATTTCCTCCACAGGTGCTTTCGGTTTGGTTTGATTTTTTTCCCCTCCCAAGTCATCCGTGTTGGATATAAAATCCCCGTGGATATCGTTCTCCTTTTCTTTTCCCCGTTTGCAGTTAATTCCCCGCTTATCACTCAATTTCTTTATTGTTGTTTTGCGGGGTTCTTTCGGGATGTTGTGTGTTGTTTGGGGTTTTTTTTGGGGGGTGTGTGTGTTGGTTAGGTATTTTTATCCGACCTTTACCTTGCTGTTTCTATCGAACTACCGCAACCCGCTACGAGCTGTAGCATCAGCTGTCCCGGGGAAGGTGTGAAGGGAGGTGGTTATAAACCAATTATTCGGGGAAAAGATAAATACGGAGAGGCAGAGCGCGATAAAGCGCAGGGGAATGAGAAAGGAGAGGAGGCAAAGAAAGGGAAGAGGGAGAAAAAAAGAGGAAAAGAGGAAAGAAGGAGAGAAAACGAATTAAGAAAGAAAAAAAAAATTGAAGGGAGCGGGAAGGCTTATCTGTGCGTATTTAGTGTGTTTTTTGAGGTATGTTAAGTAACTTGGAGCCTGAATTTTCGGATTTACCAGGCTTTGAGCTGTCCCTGCCGAAAGTCCCGTGGACTTTATTTAATCGGGTTTTTTAATTTTGTTTTTGAGTGTTTTTTTATTCTTAAAAAAATTTAAAAGTTGGGATTTTTTTTTTTCGCTTGTTTGTGGGGGGTTTTTTGTGAATTTTTTTTTTTTTTTTTTCGTTTTTCTTTTTCTTTTTAAAATGAATTCGGATCGGTTTGCTGGTTCCACGACTTACCCGAGACAAACCAAACGCCGGGTTGTCCGGCAGCGCGTTCCCCCGCCGCCCGAACGGGGGCTGGAGGAGGAGGGAGGGGGGGACCCGCGGAGCAGCGGGGGGGCTGGCGGCCCCGCACCTCTCCCGAGGCAGCCGGCTGGGCTCGCCGCGTCCTGCTCCCCGCATCGCACGGGGAGAGGGACCAAGGGATGGAGAGGGGGAGACAGAGAAGGCAAGAGAGGAGGAGAGAAGGAAAGGAATGAGACAGAAAGCGAAAGGAGGTACAGGCCGGCTTACCCACCCTCTAATTCAGAGCCGTTCTGTTTCACAGCTGCTATTTCGCCAGAACCCCCCCTGCTTCTCCCCAGGCCCACAGCCACCCCAGATGCATTTGCATCCCCGTCCGGCACGGGGGGTGTGTGGAGCTGGCCCAGCTTTGGCCCTGTGATGCTGATGGGGATGAGCTGGGGCTGGGGAGAAGCTCGGCAGGAGCTTACCTCCAGCTGGCGTGGGGTGCAGGTCCTCTCCCCTTCCTGGCACAGTCCCCTCCTGGGGCACCCCAAGCCCAGGCTTTACTGAGGGGTGTCGGGTGGGTCTGGGGCACCCGTGTGGGCAGCTCCAGATTCCCCGTGATGGCAGAGGGGGTCTGTCCCTATCGCTGGGGGGATGCCTCCCCCCCTTCTCCTCTCCCTTTCTCCTGGAGAGGGCTGATACACAGAACCCGGCAGCCCCTTCCTGGAGGGTGGCTTTGCTGGGGGCGGGCAGAGGGGGGCGGGGAGGCTGGTGGGGGAGCTGTGGGTGTGCAGGCGTGGGACATGCCTGGCTGCAGCAGTGTCCCACTGCCACGTTGTCTTTCCCTTTCCCTTTCCTTCTCACAGCCGTGGACAGAAAACCCACCAGCCCCGTGGGGAAGTCTCCAGACCCTCTAAACCCCATCCATGGACTCTCTATCCCAGCCTCCTCCTCCTAGAGCCACGGAGCAGCGGTCAGGAGACAGTGACTCTTGGAATAAGTGCCTGCAAGCCTTAACCGAGCCCAAAGTGCCACTGAACTGTACCCAAAGTGTCATGGACTCTGGCAGATGCCTGCAGGGACGAGCCTGGGAGGTGAGAGGTGACATCCTCCCACGGCAAATCCCTGTGCAGGGGAGCCTGGCTGGGATGTGCACCCACGCTGCCTGGAGGGATGCTTTGCCTCCACTGAATTGGAAAGGAGCAACAGAAGAGACTAGGTCTTCCTGCTTTATTTTGTCTTTCTTTGGCTATTTTGGGGGTTTCGGTTTGGTTTTTTCCCCCCTTTTGCTTTCAGTTTTTCTTCCTCCTTCCTGCCTCCCCAGAGACTGTTGGAGGTGGGGTACCGAATGCCCCCATCCCCAGGCATTGCCCCCGTCCCTGCCCTGGCCCAAGGGAGCGTGTTCCCCCCTCCTGGCTTCCCCCAGAGCCGCTGGGTGATGGAGCCTGCTCCCTCCAGGCCTCCCAGTGCCCCTGCCCCAGGCTGGAGATGGACAGATGTCCCACAACGTCTTATGGTCTATTTTTCTAATAACAAACCTTAATAAAAAGTGACTGCAGTGGGCACACACTGGTGACATCCTTCCCTCGGGGTCCAGCTGAGCACTGTCACCTGTCCCGGTGTCCCCCAGCTATGGATGGGACCTGTGGGGGTGTCTGTGAGTGGCAGAGACCCACAGGGATGTTTGGGGCATGTGGCTGGGAGGAATTGCTCTGCCTGGAGCCTGGATTCGTGTGCCCACCCTCCCAAAAACCTGGCGTGGATGTGTTGCAGCCTAATTGCATGTGTGTATTTGGGGTGTTCCCCCTACATCGAGGGCTGTGGCACCACTGGGTGACCCCTGATGCTCTGGGCACGAGCGGGGAGGTGGGTGACCCCCCTCGAGCCCCGGACCAGCTCCTGCCCGCCTCACCTGGCTGTGGGCAAGCTGAGGGCTGGTGTGGGGGGGCTGCCCCTTGCAGCCCACCCACGGGGGTTTGTTACCCGCCTCCTGTCCAGCCGGCTGGGGCGCGTTCAGGCCGGGCTCCACTGGGCTTTTGCATTCCCTGGCTCCCCCAGCCACTGCCATTGGCTCCGGTCCCTTCATTGTCTGGGGAAGGGGAAGGTCCTACAGCGGGGCAGGGAGGAACCATCCTGGCAGGAGAATACACGCCTGGCTTTCTGCAGAGAGTGTGTCTTTGTGGGAGGGAGGGAGGGAGGCAGAGAGTGAGAAGGATGCCAGGCTTGACATCCCACCCCAGGAAATTATTTTGCCTTCAACCTCAGGGTGGCAAAGTTCAGTCTTGCCTCTGCTGCCACTGCAAAGCCCAGCCTCCAGCTAGAGCTGGGCTTTGCAGCCAGCCACAAAGCATGGGAGGGGAAGGAAGGGGTGGTTAAGTAGGAGAGAGTACTGTCCCAGGGCGAGATCTGCCGCCAGCCTGGCACTGGCTGCCTTTTGAAGGGTGTGGGGATGGAGGAGCCACCTGAAGCAGATGACTACCAGGCAGATCCTCACCAGGAGCATGTGGTGGAGCAGCTTTGGAAAAGAGGACCCACAGCAACACCCTTAAAGCTGGAAGGCAGCAGGCACAGCCCTTCTGTCCACCCTGACACCGTGGTGGCTGGGAAATGTGGTCCCTCCTGGCAAGGGGGGAGTGTGGGCACAGGCCCAAGCCCTGTGTGTCTCAGGCTGCCTGTCTGGGAGGTCAGAGGAGCCCTTTGCCTCCCCAGTGCTCAAAACTTACGGCTCATGAGCCTGAAGAAACTAGTCTGTCCTCTGTGTAGGGCTGCCAGAAAGCCCATCTGCCAGGGAGCTGGGACATGCTGGTTACCTGCGCTGTGGAGGGGTCTGGCTAAGTGGGAATGCCATGGGAATGCCCACTGCCAAGGTGGCAGCCTGTCATAAGAAGCCTGGAATAGCCTGAAATAGCCTCAATGCCTCCCAGCACCCCACACTCACACAGGTAAGTGATGTCAGCTGTGTTTGCAGCACCCTCCTGCGTGGGGACCCAGTGGTGACACCCTACATCCCCCTCCATGCAGGATGGGCAGCGCTCCTGCATCCCGTGGAGATGGGGCCAGGGGTTCTGGTGAGTACTGGGGCTGGGCAGAGGCCTGTACTGGGGCTGGGCAGAGGCCTGGTGCAGAGTCTGAGCCTTCTAATTAGCGCTCTGCCGGGATGGCGTGCGAGTGCCTGAGTTGTTCCCTTCCAAGCCTGCCAGGAACCTGCCAAACCCCCAAACAGCCACTTCAGTGCTCAGCATCCACCCCGGCCCCCAGGCAGACATCCCTTGGCAGGGCTCACTGGAGGAGCGCTGCATCCCGAGCCTGGGGACCTGGCTGCCAGGCTTTGGAGGTGGGGCTGAGACCCCCTGGGCTGCGTTCCTGCAGGGATGGGATGGGATGCATCGTGTGATGGGATGTGTCCGGTGACTGGCCACCCAGAGGCTTCTGCACCAAGCTTGTGCCAGGCAGAGGTCGATGGTGGTGGGGCTGTGAGCACCACCTCCCCACTGCCAGCCAGCTGAGGCTGTGCCTCAGCGCGATGCCCAGGCAGGGGCTGGAAGCCACCCGTGCTGCGTGTGCTGCAGCCCATCGCTGCCTGCACTGTCAGCACACCTCGGGTGGAATTTGCCACCAGAGGGAGACCCCATTGTTCCACAGACACCTAACTGCAGCGGCCAGGCAGCCGCCGCGCTCCAAGCCGGAACGGGGGGATGCACCGAGCCTGGTCCCAGCCCAGGCAGGACCCTGCCCTGCTGCGGGTATCCAGGATGCAGAGCCCTGCCCCTGCCCCGCTGCGGGTACCCGGGATGCGGAGCCCTGCCCCTGCCCCGCTGCGGGTATCCGGGATGCGGAGCCCTGCCCCTGCCCCGCTGCGGGTATCCGGGATGCGGAGCCCTGCCCCTGCCCCGCTGCGGGTATCCGGGATGCGGAGCCCTGCCCCTGCCCCGCTGCGGGTATCCGGGATGCGGAGCCCTGCCCCTGCCCCGCTGCGGGTATCCGGGATGCGGAGCCCTGCCCCTGCCCCGCTGCGGGTACCCGGGATGCGGAGCCCTGCCCCTGCCCCGCTGCGGGTACCCGGGATGCGGAGCCCTGCCCCTGCCCCGCTGCGGGTATCCGGGATGCGGAGCCCTGCCCCTGCCCCGCTGCGGGTACCCGGGATGCGGAGCCCTGCCCCTGCCCCGCTGCGGGTACCCGGGATGCAGAGCCCTGCCCCTGCCCCGCTGCGGGTACCCGGGATGCAGAGCCCTGCCCCTACCCCGCTGCGGGTACCCGGGATGCAGAGCCCTGCCCCTGCCCCGCTGCGGGTACCCGGGATGCAGAGCCCTGCCCCTGCCCCGCTGCGGGTACCCGGGATGCAGAGCCCTGCCCCTACCCCGCTGCGGGTACCCGGGATGCAGAGCCCTGCCCCTGCCCCGCTGCGGGTACCCGGGATGCAGAGCCCTGCCCCTGCCCCGCTGCGGGTACCCGGGATGCGGAGCCCTGCCCCTGCCCCGCTGCGGGTATCCGGGATGCGGAGCCCTGCCCCTGCCCCGCTGCGGGTACCCGGGATGCAGAGCCCTGCCCCAGCCCCGCTGCGGGTACCCGGGATGCAGAGCCCTGCCCCTGCCCCGCTGCGGGTACCCGGGATGCAGAGCCCTGCCCCTGCCCCGCTGCGGGTATCCGGGATGCGGAGCCCTGCCCCTGCCCGGGATGCTGCCCGGAGGCGGGTGGGAGCGGGTTGCAGAGGGATGCGCTCCGGGTACCGTTCGTAGAGGGATGCGCTCCGGGTACCGTTCGTGCTGACAAGCTTCTGGTCTCTGTTCTTTCTCCGGGGGTGTGACTGTCAGTAGCCTGTGTTAAATCTGTGATGTGAGTGGTTATGATCAGGGAAGGGACTTTCTCAGTAAAAACAAACAGCCCAGAGCTTTTTTCTGGGGGGTTGTTTCAGCTGACCTGAATACAGATGGTGTGAAAGGAGCTGGATGGGGGGACAGGGATGGATTTAGAGGGGATCTGAGGGGCAGGGCCTGGAATTTGCTAGGAGGTGGATGGTTCACACCCCGAAACCTCCCCAGGGCTGCAGTTAATGCAGAGTTTTCTCCTTCCTGCAAGGATGGAGACCCATGGAAGTTGTGGGGATGTCTCTCTGAAAAGAGAAGGGATGAAGGTGGTGGGTTTGAAGGGCAAAGGAGGGTGGTGGGTGCTTGTCCCCAGCATCTCTGCTAGTGAGGGAGCAGCCTTGACGTGCCTGGCATATGGTAGGTGTGCTGGACCTGCTGCATCTGTGCTGTGCATGCAGCCTGCTGCTCCCTGAGCTGGCACTGAAGGGCAACTGCTTCTCCATCCTGGGCTGCAAGGCTGCCACCAGCAAGGTGTTGCCCTGCCTTTTGGTGGGGTCCTGCCGTGTGGAGACTCCCCAGAGGAGCAGGGGGAGCTCGATGCCTGCCCCGTGCATCTCAGCTAATTCATTCCCTGCCACAGAAAACTGCCGGGAGCAAAGAGCCCCAGATAAACCCTCACTGGCACCAGCGTCTGAGGCAGGGCTGCTCTGCCTCGCCGTGAGCGGGGCTGGCAGCAAATCCCTCTCCACGCAGGCAGGCTGACACGACCCAGAGGCAAACTGGACTTGCTGGGAGCGGGGCTCTTTGCATTCGTCAGGACGAAGCAGGGGGGTGGGAGCCGTTCGCCCCAGCACGTTCTCAGCCAGGGCAGAGTCCAAATCGCTGCCATCCCTGGGAACATGCCAGTTCTGGTGGGATGGCATCTTCTGACAGGGGAGGGGAAAAAAAACCAAACCCCCAACCCCATGGGGTTGAAGCTGCTTCCATCAGCTCTGCCTGCCCCATGTACCTTCAGCAGGGTTCCTTTTGAGCACGGAGAGGGATGGAGAGCCTTAGGTCCCCCAGCTCAAAGACCTGTGTGTTGTTACTGAAGACTCACTGGTGTGGACCACGTATTTATGTCCTTTTTGGCATGTTAAGAATCATAAAGGTTTAAACCCATCACTCTGCCTAGGAACAAGCTGTACTGGGGAAGTGGGGGCTGGCAGAGGTTTGGCATGGGTACAGGCTGCTTCGAGCTGTCTGCTGTGGCTGTGCAGCGTGTGCTGAGCACACCCAGCTCTGCACAAAGGTCCTGGGGTGTCCCACCTCTGCTCTGCTTTATTCCTCAGTGCATGGAGCAGCTGGCAATGGGAGGAGAGGTGGTGCCCCCTCCAGAGATCAGACTTGTCTTTAGGAGCCAAGGGTTGATGTGCTCAGGGATCTGGATGCCTCCCTGTGCTGGCTCCCACTGTGGATGCTTAGGGAAGCCTGTGAAGAGCATTGCCATGCAGGTATGTACATATAGATACACACACACACACGTGTCAGTACATGTATGCATATAGACATGCATGTGTTCTCATACAGACACACACGTGTGTGTGTGTTAGGTGTGTGCACACATGGGTCCAGTCCCTGCCTGCCCCGGCTGGTGACCGTCCCTGTGTGTGACTCCATGGGCTTCAGGTCCTCTTACCACACCAGTGGGAAAATAGAGGCAGGCTTGGAGAACACCCAGCCAAGGGAAACTTCAGGCTGGTGATGTGTATTTACAAACCAACCCCTTGTTTGTGAATCTGTAACACCCTTCCCAGCAACTGCCTGAGTCGCTTTGGGAAGCAGGGATGTGATTCCCAGGCCACTCAGGCACCTCATCGTGTTTCCTCTCAATAAATGGCTTTTTGGGATGAGCAGGGACCAGGCTGGACCCAGCCTTGCTCACCAGTGGGTTTCCACTAGTGCTGACTGCTGTGGAGACCCTCCCAGCAACCCTGCCTTGCCATGCACAGCCCAAGGCCAGCAGAGAGCTCCTGGGCTCAGCTCATTTCATGCCTTGAGACGGCCCAATAACTCTTCCAGAAGTCCTGGATGTACTGAGAGGGTACTGAGATTAGGACCCACCAAATCTGAGGGTTAACTCTTTCTTTGCCAACACTTTCTGGGGAAGCATCTGGATCTGGTGGGTCTCTGGGCAGAGCCTGGGAGCTCTGGAATTGGGGGGCTTGGCAGGGTAAAGAGAATGGGGACACTAAAATGAGAGCCTCCCGGGCAGCCTGCCCTCCAGACCTGAACTGGATGAATGAGTCAGGTTTCCCTCCCCAGGAGAGCCCTGTACCTGCAGTTTCCATCGCTTTCCCAGTCGGTTCCCTCTCCCACCCCTCTGATCCATGAGCTGGGCAGCCAGAGCAGGGGCAAAACCCCTCTGGTAGCTGTGCCTCACAGCCTCTGGGGCTAGCTCTCTGCACCATCCTGGGCTCTACCAGGTGTGTCTCCCATTCCAGGGGCTATCCCTGTGCTGAGGGTCTCCCACACTCATTCCTCAGGCTGCCCATCTCCCTGGCAGCTTGTTCCTCAGGCTGCCCATCTCCCTGGCAGCTGGTTCCTCAGGCTGCCCATGTCCCTGGCAGCTCTGGTTACCAGCCCTCTGCCCCAGATAGAAATCCCCAGAGCCCCCAGCCCCACTGAGGCAGCCCCTGTGTGGGGAGATGCCATGTGCTGCCGGACCAGAGGTGTTACCCAGGGGGTCCCAGAGGTGATGGTGATAATCTCCCCAGCTGTCATGCTCCTCACCTCCACCCCTGCCAGCTGCAGTATGGATGCTGCTTGCTGGGTAGCCAAGGTGTCCACTCTGCCTGGAGAACAGGCTTGTATTTCCAGGAGGTGCTGAGAGATGTTTATAAGCTGAAGCTTTGGAGGGAAAGCACCAAGAGCTGTGGGGTGTGGGGGTCAGGATCCATGCAGGCTTGAGCAGAGCGTGGTTGCAAAGCCTTTGTGTGGACGCTGTGGCTCTGAAGCCTTTGTGTGGCTTCTCTTTCCTTGGCTGCAGGGTCCCTGGGGCTGCGTATGGACAGTGCATGTGTGCAGGCTCTGGATGACCAGAGAAAACCCCATTTCCTCCCCAATTCCAGGGCAAAGGAAGGACCTGCTCTTCCCTTCACAGCTCCCCTGACTCATCAAGCCTCAGACCTGGCTGCAGCAGGGGGGAGCTGGGGCTGCCTGGCCCTGCCTCGCTCCCGAGGAGGAGGATGGGGAGTGCTGGGGGGCAGGTTCCCTGGGCAGAGGCAGGGCTCCCAGGGGGAGTGAGCTGCAGAGATTGCAGGTGGGCAGGAGGTGTTCTCCAGAGCAGCACGGGTTGGTTGGTCTGGGTTTCAGTCAGTCTTTTGGGGGGCTCCCTTCCCAAGCTGACTGATGCAGGGGAAGAACTCGGGGCGAGGAGCATTGACAGAGGCTCCTCTCCATAATCTGTAGAAAGCTGCTGCTGATAAATCACAGCAGAATAAACCAGTGCTGAGCCCTCTGTACAGCATGACTCAGCCACCAAGGAGCACGGTGGGTTTCGGTCTCCTTTCTCACCCCTCAATGTGTTTTGGAGCCTTTGGGGAAGGAAGATCAATGACTTGTGCAAAGATGACAAGTCTTCTGCTTCTGGACTTGAGTGCAAGGTTTCCCTTGGGGAAAACATGCCCCCTCCCTCCTGCTCCTCCCCCTCCTGCAACCTACAAAAATGAAGTACTTTCTAGGCTTAGAAGCTCTGTTACCCTGGCAGAGATGGCAAGAGCTTTCACTGGGGCTCCCACAGACAGCACTGCCTTGGCATCAGGCTCTCACAAAGTGATGTCACCCTGACTTTGTATGCCAGGGAGTTTTTGCCTCTTTCTTCTTCAGCTCTGTGGCAGTGTCCAAGTTCTCCTCTGGAGCAGATCTGGTTTTAACAGCCCCTATTCACCTTCTTCATCTCAGGGCTGGCTGAAGCCTCTCTTGGTTTCACCCTTGCAGATGCTCACAGGTGTGTCGAGCCCCAAACTCCTGAAGAGTTTCCTCAGGAGCCAGGGGATTAGTAGAGATTATTTCTGCACCTACACAGGCCTACACTTTCATTTTTTTCCTCTTAAAACTTGGAGGCTGCAGAAACCTGTGTGGCTCCCCTGGGTCAGTGAGGATGCTTCTCACCACGTGATGTCAGGTCTTCTGACAAAAGTCTAATTTGTTTCCCTTTGGGGTTGGTATCAGCTGGTTTGGGGGGAAAAGCAGCACAAAAGTGATACTTGTCATGTAAAATTCCCTACGGCCTTGAGGGCTGGGGCCTCCCCACCCTCCCCAGGAGGGATTTCTGCCCAATCTCCCCTCTTTTAGTTCAGGCCCGTTCCCCTCGCCCCTCACCCCTGTCACCAGTCCCTCTCTGGCTTCTCTCAGGCAGGAGAAAGCTGAAGGACCTCCACCCTAGCCCTAACCCACAGATTGGCTCTGCAGGCCTCAGGAAGCTGCCTTAAAATAGTCCCTGCTTATTTCCTAGGAGCTGGAATGACCCAGCGCTCCCTCTGCCAACAAGGAGGTCTGGCCAGCCAAGCCCAGCCACCGTGGCCTTGGCTGGACCTGCCCAACCTCCCCAAGCCCCAGGGCTGCTCCTGGGATGTGCAGCACCCAAGGGCCAGCCACAGGGAGAGAAGAGCTGGGATAAACCCCGTGGGGATCCCAGCAGCTTCGGGCAATCCTGGTCACAGTTGTGCCATGCAGGAACACTCCGAAGACAGCTGGTGGTGGTGGTGGTAGGGGGGTTCCTCTCCTTTTCTTCTTTGCCCTGCCAAGCAGTTGTGTTTTGGAGCTGGAAAGACTTGTCAGCATCCTAGCACTGCCCCCAGAGCCGATGACACAAACAGGACAAGGAGTGAGGTCAGGTTACAAGTGAGGCCACTTCAAGACCTCTCCCAGAAAACCAGGGGGCTGGAAGGAAGAGATGGAACGTGCTGGGACAAGGAGAGAAGGGAAAGGAAGCACACCCAGCTGCAAGGGAGAATAAACCCCCCTCTGCCAGGCACCTGATCTTCTCCCTGCTTTTGGGGAGAGAGCATCCTGCATCCTCACACGTGCCTCTTGCTTTCTGGCTTCAGCCATGGGGCTGATTGGTGACCTCCAAAGCTGCTGGGCTCCAGCCACGTCTGCTCCAAGCCAAGCCCTAGGCCTGGAGCTACAGCAAAGGGTCCCCTGGCTGTGTGGGCTCGCAGAGGGGGTACAGGCAGGGGGCTTCTCCACCTGGGTGGGGCTGATGGGATCTGGATGGGCTGGAGATCACGTTCAGCAAGTCTGAACTCCAAGGTGGGTAACGTGTCCACGTAAGGATGGTCCCACCCAGGGCTGCTGGACTTCCTCTGCTGTTTTACTGCTGGGTGGGTCCCCAGGCCCCTCTGCTGGGTGTTAGGCATGCACTCGTGGGTTTTTGGGCCACCAGCATCTTCCCCACCTCTTTAAATCCCCCTTCTCCCCTCCTGGCACTGCAAAGCCCCTGTCTGACAACCACGGTGGTGAGGATGACTGCATGAGGAGAAAACCCCCTGTGTTGGGAAGCCATTGGCCACCAAAAACCCCTGCACTGGGAAGCCATTGGCCACCAAACCCCCTGTGTTGGGAAGCCATTGGCCACCAAAAACCCCTGTGTTGGGAAGCCATTGGCCACCAAACCCCCTGTGTTGGGAAGCCATTGGGCACCAAACCCCCTGTGTTGGGAAGCCATTGGCCACCAAACCCCCTGTGTTGGGAAGCCATTGGGCACCAAACCCCCTGTGTTGGGAAGCCATTGGCCACCAAACCCCCTGTGTTGGGAAGTCATTGGCCACCAAACCCCTGTGTTGGGAAGCCATTGGCCACCAAACCCCCTGTGATGGGAAGCCATTGGCCACCAAAAATGCCTGCACTGGAACCTGTTGGGCACCATGTGCCTGTGGACCTTTGCCTCCTGGCCCTGCAGCTCTTCAGAGTGACCTTCACCTGATGGCTCCCGTGTTGTCCCCATCAGAGGTGCCATGACCAACATCCAAGGAGCCAGGCATGGAGGAGGGAAGGTGTGCCACACACGGGTGGGAGCAGAGCAGCCTGCTCAGCCTCCCCTTCTCCACAGCAGGAGCACAAAGGAAAAGGGTCCAGGAGCCAAGTTTCACCCACCCCTGAGGCTGCATTGCATCTCTGCAGCAACGTAGCACCACCTCATCCTCACGAGGAAGCTGTCAGGAATCCGATTGTTTTGCAAACACTGTGGATACCTCTTCCATTTCAAGGAACAAGTGGTGGTGGTGGTGGTGGGGGTGTGTGGGGGGGTTTGCTTTTGGTTTTGGAAGAACTGAGTAAGCCTGAAGGTTTCCAAGCCCTCTGAGATATAAAACGCTATTGTTACACAGTCTGGGCAAACAGCTGGGCTTTATAAGTGCCATTAATGTGAAACTTCAACTTAACCCCCCCCCCAGCCCCAACCAGCCCTCAAAAAAATGTTAAAGGAACAGAAAACATTTCATCCATACTAATGTGAGGCTTTAAACAGAGCAGCTTTCAAGTGAATTGACCATAACCACAACAATATTCTGGGTCTGCCCAGAGCCTCTATTGTATGCAGATGGGGATTTGGCATTTGCATGTGTACATAAGGGAGGTGGGGGGGGGAAAGCCTTTTCTGCGTGGTTTTTCTTTCCTTTTTCCTTGAGTGTGCTGTGATCTGGAGTCACTTGAGCTTTACAAACTGATTCTAAACACTAATTACCTGGAAACATGCTGCTTGCCTCAGTGCATGGGCTGCAGCCCTGGGCTCTGCTGCACGGAGAGGGGAAAGGCAGCCAGCACCACGGGCGCCCTATATATAGACACCAGCATTTCCCCTGGCAGAATGTGCTGAGCTGGACAAAACCCACGGGCCCTGCTTAACCCCTTCCCTCCTGCTCGCCAAGCATCCCCTGGCAGGTGGGGCTGTGTTATTTGGGAGGGGGTTTAAGGGACTCCAAGGTGCCTGCTGCATCGGTGGTGCCCGGCTGGACCTCGTGTGCCCCACGTGTCCTCCCGCCCGTCACAGAGCATCAGTGCTCTGCCTGCAGGTGGGGAACCCCTCCCTGGAGGGCTCCTTGGCCAATTGCAGGGGTGGAATGCTCATCCCTATAAATACATTTTCAAAAGCTGCCTGCAGAGCTGGTGGGTCTGGAAGGAGGTACCAAAATCGGGTCAAATCGAGTTGCCCACGTGATTTTTTGGTGATGGGTTCAGAGGTGTTTTTAAGGGGATATTTTTTCTTTTCCCTTTTTTTCTCTGAAAAGACAAGGAACAGGCTGCACAGGAACAGGCAGAGCCCACAGATGGGGCTCGGCTGTCCCCCCCTTACAGCGCTCAGGAGGCTGCAGGGAGGGTGTCCAGCACCGAGCATCTTCAGCCATATCACTCTCTCCTTGGCCCAAACTGTCGATTGCTGTGGCCAAACCACCCTAAAAATGGTCACCCCCTCTTTCTCATCCTCTCTGCTTCACAGGCTGAGGTGGGAAAGGGGGGTCACCACAGCCACCTTCCCCGACAGCTCTCCACTGCTTCCACCCATCCTGAGGGTGTGAAGACCACGGGCGGGGTAAGACACACCAACACTTGTGGAGGACACTGCAGCCCACGACCTTGGCAAATGTGGGATGAATTAAGCAGTGGTAGCTGCTCCCAGGGCAAAATGAAGAGAAACCAAAAGATTTTGATCTTTTTGGAGGCGGGGGGGAGGTGGTGGGGGGGAGCAAAGCCTTGGTCTGTGCTGGGATGAGATGCCTCAATAACAGGGCCTTATGTTTGGCCACTTGAGGGTTGCACTCTGCTGGCTTTCACAGGTCATTCCCTACCCCAGCTTTCGAGTTTGCCCTCCAAAACCCAGCAGCTGAGGGCTGCTGAGTGCGTGAGATGATGGGTGGCATCTCTGTGGAAAAGATGGCTACATTTATGGAAATACAACAGAATTACACTGTAGCCAGGAAAACTTCATGGTCTCTGGAGAGAAACTATCCTGGCACAGTGGGAAGTTTGCTTGGGCACCACCTGGGACCTACACAGCCCTGTAGGGAAAGGATTTGGCCATGCCCTGGGTGCCTCCGGAGCGGCTTCTGGCACAGCTGCCCCAGCCCTCGGCAGAGGAGGGAGCTGAAGCTGGTGGCTGGAGCTCTCGTGCATCCTCCAGTGCTGCTTTGTTAGCAGAGTCCTGCTTTGCAGTTGGGGCTGCCGGTCTGGGAGGGGAAGGGAAGCACAGATGTCAAGCAGGAGGGACCAGGCTGATGGAGGATGTGCTGCTCCCCGCACCTTCCATCAGGAATCACCACTTAGTCACCACAGCACCGAGCCAGCAGTTCTCAGGTGAGCTCAACTCTCCCTCTTAACTCCTATTTAACCTCCTCCCAGTTTATTTTCCGAGTTAAATTCCATGGGAGGGGGGCTCAGGCTCTTGAGGGCGAGCTGTGGAGGGTTTGGAGGTGCCATGAGCACCCATCGTGAGCCACGAAGGGTTTGGAGGTGCCACGAGCGCCTGCCGGGCTCACCTGCCATCACCCTGAAAGCACAAAAGGCATTTTTGGGTTGTTTTGGATTGTTTTGGATTGTTTTTCACCTTCCAAGTCCTTTTCTCTTGCTGGTTGGGGCTTGGTTTCCACCCCTCCATGGGGACCAGCGCTGTGGTACCAGGATCCTCAGCAAACATCAGCATTTCAGCCAACCCAACCTACTGTGGATGAAGATTTCTGCCAGGAAGGGGGAAAAATAGAGCTGAAGGGCCCTGAGGTAAACTCCTCTCTGTGTGATGTGGGGCAGGCAGCGGGTTTGGAGTGTAAAAGATCCTTTTCATTGTGTCAGTGTTATTAAGTCCATCAGCTGGGAGCGGCTGGGTAGGTGAGGCAGCCACGTGCTGCCCAGGTTAATAAATCTGCATAGGTTTATTGTATGGGGATAAAACCTATTTTCCTCAGCAAATAACTACGACCATTTGGGGTTACAGCCATTCCTCAGGAAATGCTTTATAACCAGCATTTTTATTGGTATCATAGGAAATTCATATGCCAAATAACACGGGACCATAACTTTTATCTGACTTTAAAACAAAATCTGTTATCTTTTACGGCCAGTTTCATAGAGTCCCACTATCAGTTTCCATAAAATTCAACAAGCATTCCTCATCCAGCCTGGAAAATCAAGAACAGAGTTGGGGGGGAAAGTGAAAATGGCTTTTTCTTTTTTCTTTTTCTTAAACATTTCTGAAATTTCTGAGTCGTTTCCAGTTGAAAGTGTTTGCAACTGGCTGGTGCCTGGCAGGGAGAGAGGGGTAAACCCCAGACCCTCCTAACCCTCCCGGTGATGCTCTCTGCTCTACTGCTTCAGAGGGCAAAGGACAGGCATTTCTGAGGGCAGGATGAACACTTTTTATCACAATACCAATAACTTTAAGGAGCGGTTCTGCCTTTGAGAAGGGTTTCATTATTCTCCATCTCAAAGCCATTTTCACCAGTTCCAGACCAAACCCATAAAACCCCACTTAATTATCACATCATTTCATTAAATTGGCCCCTATTGATTAGATTCTGATGGATCAATAGCAGTACTGACCATAAAAAGGAGCTGTAAGCCCTGGCAGTGGGGGGGTTCAGCCTTTACCCCCTCTGGGGTGGGTTTCTTGTGTGACTTTGTTGCTTATTGGGGTATCTTTTTTACAAAGGAATAAGAAAATATTTCAAACCACCCATTCCCTTTTGCAAAGCAGGAGTTGCCTTTTGCCTGATGATGCTGTGGGGTCGAGCTGGAGGAGTGGCACCTCAAAAGTGGCTGAGATTTACCACCTGGCCCAAAATTCACAGGCGAGCCAGAGCATCTTCTCCTTATCTTCTCTCTTAAAGTCTTTAAGGCCTATCACCACCTTTCCACACAGCACCAGCCAGGCTCTCCACCTCCTTTGGAGTCATTTACACTCACTCATTAAACCACAACATCACTGAAGTCTAGAGGAGAGCCCGTGACCTCGTTAAGCCCGGGGAAGTTTCTCCCATTGACCTCTGTGAAGCCAGGATGGTTTCTTCCCCTGGCAGTCTGCTGGGGCTTTTTTCCAAGTCTTCTGGAGTTGGCCAGGCTGGGATACAATGAAAAGAAAAGGATTACAACATTTTCCTTCTCATTTGGCAGGGCCTATTGCAATTACAGTGCTGTGCCTCTGCCCAGCCAGAGCGCCCGCCCCAGTGAATGGAGATGTGTCCCCCCCACCCTGGGGTGGGGGGTGAGGGTTGTCAGCTTCGTGTTTGTTTGTTCAGGCAGCGTTTCAGTAAGTGTTTGACAAAATAAGGCTCTGGGGGAGGCACCCACAAACCTCCCATGGTCAGTGGAAAGACAGAGCTCTGAGTTTCAATGGGAAGCTCCCTCCTGAATCCAACCGGGAGACGCTGGCGATGCTGCTACAGGGAGAGGCTTTCTCCAAAAAGGGTGGGATACTTACACAGGGAAAGGGAAAAAAAGGGAAAAAAAGAAAAAAAAAAGAAAAAAGAGAAGGGCCTATTGATGGAAATCAGGTTTATTTGTAGGAAGGATTAATACCTAATACAGTTTATCCTCCAAAGGTCACTGTAACCTCGCGAATATCCTGCAAATCTCCTGACTCATTGCTGAGTTGCATCTCTTGTTGCTTGGAATATTTCTCAGAAGGTATTATGCCTCTCATACAGAGAGACAACTGCGGTTGCATTGGGGTTTGGGGCTTTTTTTTTGAGTTGTAAAAAAAGCCCCTGTTCCTTCAGCCAGGAGTATGATTTACAGGGTGAAAAAGTTAAGCCCGTGATGTATGTGAAGCAGGGAATTGATAAATCACAGAACGGGCTGAGCTGGAGATGGAAAAATACTTAAGCTGGACCAAGTCTCCCAAATTAAAGCAGGCTATTAAGTTGCCCAAGCATCCTGCTTAATAAAACTGATGTGCTGTTTTGAGCTGGACATTTGGGAGGGTAGATGGCTTCCTGGAGCAGGGCGCTTGAGAACCTGATGCAAGGCAAGTTAAACTCCTGATGCTCTGCAGGCTTGTGTGAAGATGGGTGTGGAAATGCCAAATCCTCTGGCTGCAGATGAACTGAGTGCCTACAGCCCCATGTCCTGGCTGGGCATGGAGCCCCAGATGTGGGCGATGCTGGGACCACCCGCTCCGTGGACAGGGGGAGAGTGGGGACACAGGGGGACGGCTGGAGGAGGGGCAATAAGGGGATGCAGAGGATGAGGGAGCAGGAGGAACTGCAGGGGATAAGGGGACCTTCTGCAGCTGTGCCACCCATCCCAAAGTGGGGTGCAGCTGGGGTGTCCACCCATTAATGTTGGGAAAGAGGAAAACTGACTCCCAGGTCTATTAACTGGAATAATACAACTTCCAGGTCTATTAACTGGAATAATACAACTTCCAGGTGTATTAACTGGTACAACCTCATCCCAGTGTGTTTTTCCTCATCTTGGGTGTGGGTTAGTGTGAGCATTAATGGATACTGGCCTCAACTGGAGTGATTTTTACCCATGTGAACCCCATTTTGAAGGAAGAAGATTGCCTCCTGCCCAGCAAAGCGGAGAAGGGCTTCCTAAAGCTGCCTGAGTGCAGGTATTGCCTGAGTGCAGGTATTGTCTGAGGAGGAAAACCTCTCCAGTGATGGATCAGGTAAGGCAGGTGTGTCATCAATTAAAGCTTTCCTGCCCATCGATGAGCAGCGGGAAGCAGAGTCACAGAGACACTTGGCACCTGGAAGGAGCCAGATATCCTGATGATTTGTTAAGAGACCCTTTAAACCTGCTTTAAAGACAGCTTCATGGGAAAGGCTAATAACAGCTCCTGGGACAGACACCGGCTTCGTTATCTCGGCGGGTTAAATTACCCCCTTCATTCACTCATTGTGCTGTGGAGGACAATGAGCGTGGCCAGCAGCCCCAGAGTAATCCCCTGACCCGGCCCTACCTGCAGCACACCGGGGTGAAGGAGGACTTTTAGGAGGGTATCAGTTTCCACAGTAAACTCTCCCAGCAGCCAGGAGCTGAGGAATCCCACCTCTGGGAATCCACCCTCCTGGGTGGGGAGCAAAGCAGCCTCAGCATCGCTTCAGGAGGCAGACAAGGGGCTCCCAGGGGCTGAGCTGGAGCACGGGCACCGGCGTTCCGTGGTGCTGGGGCACTGCAAAGCTGGTTTGCACGGTTTTTTGGGAGGCTTAGCTGGCCCAGGCGTGGGAGCCGTGGAAAACACGAGCTGGGAGGCGTGCGGGGCGGCTGCTGGCAGCGGCGTGCTGTGCGCTCTCCTCAAAGCAGGCACGACTTCTCCTCTGTGTTTACCTCAGCCATTGTCTCTCCCCATTGTCCCCACATGTTGGGTACCAGCTGGTAATTGAGGGAGTGTGTGCTGTGGCACCCAGCTGCAGCCCCACTGCAACACACGCCGCTCGCTCGGGGCGCAGCAGCCGGCCAGCTCCTGGGGAACGAGGGCACTGCAGAGGAGGGGAGGGGCAGGTTTGGGGGTGCATTTAAGTAGCAAAGCCCCAGAATCCGTACCAGCCTCAGCAGACCTCGACTATTCCCCAGACAGAGCGGCTGGCTGGGGAAAGAGAGTGGGATTTCACAAGGGGGGGGAATGGGAAGGGATCCGTGGCTGATGCATCGATGACCAAGCTCCTGACTCTGAAGAGAAGGGCTGCATCCCGTGGGGTTATTATCAGCTGCATTCTTATGGGGTCTGAAGGTTGGAAAAGGGAGGTCTGAAGGTGCCCTGGTGCTGTGGGAAGCACCCATCCAGCTCCAGCCCCTTGAGCCAGGGAGCGGGGCGCAGGTCTCTGCAGGCTTCCGTTGGGTGAAGCAGTGACCTTTGGGCACAGGGGATGGGGTTTTTCCCCACTGAAAGTCATTCCAGTTAAAAAATGAGTTTTGGGAGACAAGAGGAACCCTTCACACTTTCAGGTCAAGTTCAGCCCTTGGTTTCAGCCAGGGAAAAGCACGGATTGCTCCTTCTTCATTATTATCATTTATTTTTTTTAAATGTCAAAACATTTCACTTCAGACTTGCAAAAACATTTGACACTTCCCAAACAACCCCCCTCAGCCTTTTGTTTCCAAACAGCATCTGCTGACTTCTAAACTGACCCAAATTAAAAGACAAAAGTTAGAACAAAAGAGTTAAACAAACGAGTGAAGCCAAAGTGCTTCGGATTTGAACCAAGGATGCCGTTTCAGGTTGACCCAACGTGACATATTTCAGGGTTTAGATTCCCCCCCCCCCCCCCCCAAAAAAAAGCCAAGGTTCAATGTGTGATGAGTTGGGGTTTTATTTGTTTTGTTTCTGTTTCTTCTCTGATTTGGCCAGGCAGCCAAAAAATCCATCATCAGCCCAGCTTGACGAGGAGCTGTTCCGCAGACGTCCCGGTGGGGAGGTGGGACAACGTGGCTGTCCTCAAGCAGGGTGGAGAACAAGACACACGACCACCAGACCCATCTGCTGAGGACACCTGCCAGCATCTCTGGGCTGGTTTCTGCAGCTCTGCCTGGTCCCAGTGAACTTCACCTCAAGGTGCAGCCCACGCTGCATCCGACATGCGTGTGCATCCATCAGCGGCATCACCCCACTGTTAACAGAGGTTTGGGTGAAAACCCAGGGATTTGGGCTCTGTGCTTCGCTGCCGCTCGTTAGACCCAACTTCAAACTCACTGTCTTTCTCCTACCTGGGCAAGCAGCTCGTGGAATGCCACAGAAGGAGGAAGGCCGCATCGGGGATGTATTTCAGCTTGCTTTCCCTGAGCTGTGCTTGACAAATGGGCAGGAACCTGGGGATGAAAGAGAAGGACAGAGAGAGGCAGGGAGAGAGAATAGAAAACAATAATAGCTGTAAGGATAACAAATTGGATAAATATCATAAGGAAATAATCAAAGCTGGTGTCCCTTGTTCCAGATGCTGCAGTGGTCTGTAAAGCGCATTGGAAGAGAAAGGTATCCTGGCTTTATTGTCCCTCTTTGGGGTGCTGGGCCTGCCTCAGAGGGGTTATCACCTGTGGGGGTGGATTTTGGGGTGCAAAAGCCGGTAGGTTCAGAAATCTGGGATGCAGATCTCCTTTGGGATGTTACCCTGTGTCCCAGCCCCGTTTCGCTGGGCACAGCAGCACCCTGTGAGCTCCCTGGGCTTGCTCCCGAAAAGCTCCCAGGGAGAAGGGATGCTGAGGGGTGTGCGACCCAAGAAAAGGGGACAAATTAGTGGTTCTCCCTAAAATTCCCCCTGCCATTCCCCTCCTTGGAGACAGATTTGCTCAGGAGGGGGTGTGGGGGGTGGTCCTGGACTGGAGGTCTCTGAGGGCATCTTTACTGGCGTTGTGAGCAATAACCTGGGGGGTGCAGGGCACCCTCCTGAGGAAAGCCACCCATCCCCACTGCTGTGGGGGCATCCCTGCTTTCTGCAGCCGGTGTGTCCCCCCCCAAAAAAAAACCACCCTCCCCCCCATCGCAGAGCTAACCTGCTGCGAGGCTGCGAGCGAGCACCCACGAGTGCTAATTGGATTGCACCAAAGCTGCATATTTCACAGGCATGACATCATTTCCTTGCCCCTTTCAGCAGACTGATCCAACAACTGGTTTCTATTTTACCCCAGGATTCCGACACGAGATGGGCTCAGGACTTGGCAGTAATTTACTTGCAGCTGAAATTTATGACATATACGCCCATTTATATTCATTTGGAGCGAAAGGCAGGGCTGCACAAACATTTTTCATCCCCTTTTTTCCCTTTACTGTATGTGCTGGGTTTTGCCTTCTGTAGGAATTATGAGATGTCTACTTACAGAGCCAAGGGAAAAAGAGAGGAAAAAAAACCAACCCAAGTTCTTCTACTTGGGGGGAAAAAAGGGTACAATTAATATCAGTTTACACATCTGTAATAACATCAAATCTATACACCCGAGGTTATGTGTCGTGCCATAAATCAGAAAAGGGTCATAAAGAGTTATTTAAGAACCTTGTAACAGGTTTTATTAAATAACATTATCAAATATTAAAGCTTTGTGTGGCTAAGGGCTGCACAAGCTTCCTCTGCCCAGTGCAGAGCTGGAAACAGACTGTTTTCCCCCAGTAAAGAGTGGGAAGCTGGGCTGGATGGAGCTTGGCTATTGAGAGGGAGCTCCCAGCTCTACCCTGCTTTAGCCCAGCCATGGATTAAACACAACCCCTGCCCCTGGTCTGAAGGAGATGGTAAAGGGATGGAAAGGGATGGAAAGGGATGGGAAAGGGATGGAAAGGGATGGAAAGGGATGGAAAGGGATGGTAAAGGGATGGTAAAAGGATGGTAAAGGGATGGCAAAGGGATGTAAAGGGATGGAAAGGGATGTAAAGGGATGGAAAGGGATGATAAAGGGATGGTAAAGGGATGGAAAGGGATGGCAAAGGGATGTAAAGGGATGGAAAGGGATGTAAAGGGATGGAAAGGGATGGTAAAGGGATGGTAAAGGGATGGCAAAGGGATGGTAAAGGGATGTAAAGGGATGGTAAAGGGATGTAAAGGGATGGTAAAGGGAAGGCAAAGGGATGTAAAGGGATGTAAAGGGATGGTAAAGGGTTGTAAAGGGATGGTAAAGGGATGTAAAGGGATGGTAAAGGGAAGGCAAAGGGATGTAAAGGGATGGTAAAGGGATGGTAAAGGGATGGCTTGGCCAAAGCACCTGGACAGGAGGTAAAGCAGGGTGCTTTAGGAATTCCCATCACCCTCGGAGGGATGCTGCCTTCCCAGCCCCTCAAACTGGGGGCAGACGCCAGGCCTGCTCCCCTCTGAGCCTGCCTAGCTTCCTGCAGCACCAGCCCTCCACATCAGGGCATTACTTCCACAGGGGAAATCACTGGGAGCACGTTTGCCTGCAGGTTTATTTCCCTTCTCCTCCCTCTCTGTGCTCGGTGCACAGTCCTTGCCAAGGCTGGCTGGCTGAGGCAGAGGGGTAGGAAATACAGCGCCAATAAAGTTTTATATCCCCTCTCTAATACACATTTTAAACAAAAAAATAATAAATGAAATACAATTTCTCTGCTTAATGTGTTTTTCCCTTGTGCCCATGGAGCACCTGAGGCTGCGGTGGGGTGTAAAGGGTTTATTGGCACCCGTTTGGGATGGTGCAAGAAGCACACCACCCCCCCCTCCCTCCTTGTAAAAGTTTTAATAAAATAAAATTATGGAGCAGTTGGGAGAGAATTAATATCTAATTTTGCTGAAATACCAGCAGACTGCCAAGCCTGCTCAGGCCCTCAATAAATACAGGAGCGAGCGGAGGAGTAAATGAGTTGAGCCAGGCTGGCTTCCCAGCCTCCCTGTGCCTGGCAGGGACCAGAGCAGGGATGGAGAGCAGGACACGCCGGTGCCACGAAGCCCACCCACCCCTCTCCCCCCTTCCTGGGCCATCCATGTGCCAAGCTCACCAGGGACTGACCCAGCGCCCTGGTTTGCCCACCCAGCTGCAGGTATCTCTTGCCTCTTGTGGTGCTGGAGGAATCCCAGCATCTCCCAAGGGTGACCCCACGCTACGGGGGAGCTGCCCTGCCAGGGCACCCTTCCTCCCCACCCTGGACTGGAGCAGGTGTTTCCCTTTGGGTGGCTGCCCAGGTGAGGGGACACTCACGGTGGGATTTTGGCTGCAGGAAGGGGCTGGCAGCTGCAGGGGAAGCATCACACAGCACCAATCTACCCAGGACAGGGATGCTTCATTGCCATCTCACTGGGCTCTGCTGAGGCCTCCTTTATTCAAGGAGTCGGGGCCATTCACGTGCAAGGCAGCTCAGCAGGAGAGCAAGGAGGCACCTTGGGGAGAGGGGAGCCCATTTCTAGGCTGAGAGAGGTGAATGCTCAGAGTGGGTGTGACTCCTGTCAACGTCCCAGGGATGGAGGAGATACAGTGAGGCCAGCACCAGCCCCAGGCAGGTGGATCACCACTGGCTTGCAGCTGGAAGAAGGTTCCCAACCACCCACTGAGGACAATCCTGAGGGAATTTCCCATGTAAGCTGCAGTCTTGAACACTCCCCCCTCTGTGGGGTGTCTTTTTGGAGGCTACAGAAGGTGCAGTACCACGTGGGAGTGTCCCATGCAAAGGTACTGTCACCACCTCGAGATGGCAGTGGTCCAGAGAGCAGGAATACACCCCCCTGCACGCTGCCCTTGGGTCCTCCACTCATCCCCCCAAGCCCCTTCAGCCAGGCAGCACTGGGGTGGGAGGGAGAAGCTCCTTCCTCAGTGGGTGTCCCTCCTGCTTTCACTCAAAGCTGGTTTGGCTGGGTAAATCCCAGCGTTACAGCCCATGGTTAGAGAGGAACTCGCCTGTGTTATTGCATTAGGCATCGTGTGAGCTGGATTAATCCCCCCCAGAAACGGGGGGGGGCACCGAAACTGGCCTGGCTTCCCCAGCACAGAGCAGGCTGGCTCTGGAGACACTGGCTGCAGATAATGCAAGGTTTTTCTGATTAAAATGTATAAGAATTTGAATAAGAATGCATTGTTTGGAATACATTTCCACCGGCCTCCAAAAGAATCCCTCCTTGCAGATACGTGTGGTTTGAGTTAACAGGATTAAAACCAAAATACGTGGGTTTGGGCTAATTCTTGTAATGGTGTGTTTTGGGTAAATATAAATCGATTTGGTGTAATGGCTCTGATTGGAAAATTACCTGTTGGGGCTGGGGAAATGAGGGAGGCTGTGGGGATGGGCGTTTGAAGAGCTGCTGGGTTTCAGTAGGATGCTCAGCGCGCAGAGAAAAGGCTGTTTCAATCAAAAGGCTGATTGGAAAATTGTGGTTTTTGGTAGGATGGTGTTTGATCCATTACAACTGGGCTGGCTTCGCTCTCCCTGCTTGCCTTGGGTTGAAATACGGCGGGACGAGGCATGAAACAAGCATGTGTCAGGCATTACCCAGGGAGAATCAGGGAAAAGGAAGGAAAAAAGAGGAGAATCTAAAGAAATGAGCTAGCAAAGCAGCAGCTAATTGGGGAAACGAGCTGAAATAACCCAGGGTGAGTTTATATCACGTGGGGCTCGTGCTGGGAAGAAGGCAGCGGCGAAGCCCCGGCGTGATGGGCAGAGGGAACCCAGCCTCTCCCCCCCTTCCCCGCTGCCAGCATCCGGGTGAGAGCTCTGCCACTGGTGCCACTGGGAGGAGGATCGGGCCCCAGGAATGCCAAGATGGAAAATATCTGCGTTACTGGATCAGCCCATGGGAGGGAATTGCTTTGTCTGGCCCCGATTTGCATGATGCCAGCGAGAGGGATCCCACCGCTTCCCTTGGAGGACTTTTCCACATTCTAATTGATCTGATTGTTAGGAAATTGTTCATAAAATTAAGAATCTTGGAAGTAAATGAGGGAACCCAGGCAGAACTGCTCCACGCAAAGAGCAGCAGCCATCTGGAACGAGTTAAGGCGGGGAAGGCGACCCAGCAGTATAAATGAGTTCAAGAGACACTCAGATTTATTTCTGGAGAAGGGAAGGGACTGGGAGCGGGGAGGTGGGTTCAGCAGGCATCTAAAAAGGGAAGGCACGCTCCAAGGGAGGAACTTTTACAGAGAGGGAACTCGGTGGATGTTTTTCTTGGGACTGGTGGTTTTTATTGGGGGTGGATGTGTCAGAAAATCGTGCTCCTGGTCGGGGAGGGGCAGGATTGGGGGGTGCACATCTTTCCACAGAGGCTTTATTTCAGGGAAAATTGGGCTGAAGAAGTGGGTGACAATGCTCAAGGCATCACTTCTGCCATGCTCCTCTCTCAGCCTCCACACGCTGACATCCCTGTAACTCTGAGCTGAACACAAGACCCATGCACCGGGCCCTTGTGCTTGAGGAGCGTGGGGTCCCTGGCCATTCCTGGTGGCCAGGGCACCCCGTTTGGTAGCCCACACCAAGCCCAACACCTGCAGCACCCCCTCCATGTGTTGCTCACCAAACCTGACCCCTCGTGCTCACCACCCCAGCTCCGACCATGCTCGTGGAGGCAGCGATGCTCATAGCTGGGGATGCAGGTGCTTGGGGACCTCATGGAGGCAGTGATGCTCATAGCTGGGGATGCAGGTGCTTGGGGACCTCATGGAGGCAGCGATGCTCATAGCTGGGGATGCAGGTGCTTGGGAACCTCATAGAGGCAGTGATGCTCATAGCTGGGGATGCAGGTGCTTGGGAACCTCGGATTGGCTTGGAAAACTCAGGCACATGTTGTCCCTGGACAGGTGAGATGAGGGGACAGGATGATGCCACATGGTGTGACGCAGCCAGTGGATGCTGGGGCCCTGGGACTGCACAGGTGGCAGCCTGAAGCCAGCAGCCTGCTCTGCTGCAGGGTGTGGGGAGAAGGAGGAGCTGGGATGCTCCTGCTGCAGGATGGTTGGGCAGCAGCCTGTCTGCCTTTGGCACAGGCAGGGTGCCAGGGGTACGTGGTGTGACACACCCCCACAACGGGGCTCACGCAGTAACAAGAGGCAGAACAGAGACTCTGCACTTGTGTTGCTAAAATTTCAGCCAAATTGGAAATGAAAATGAAAATAAAACAATTGACAATCCAACAGGCTTAGCTGCAACCTCTTCCCAGCTGAACAGCACGGGGTACGCACAGCTGAGGGCAGTTCTGCATCATAACCCTGGGCTATAGATGGACCTGCCTGGACCCACAGGCACATCCCTGCCTAAGGAGTCACACCAAACAAATCGCTGTCACCTCAGGGCAAAGTAGCACACCAGAGGGTTTTTACTTCCCCACATAGAACTGAGGATGCTCTGCAGCACGAACTCATCACCTGAACTATTTAACGCTCCTTCAGAGCATCACCAAACTTTAAAGTCCTATGAAGCCTCGTGCTTCACTTCTTCTGACCAGACCTTTCAGGAAGAGTGTGGCCAGCAGGTCACAGGAGGGGATCCTCCCCCTCTGCTCTGCCCTGGTCAGGCCCCACCTGGAGTGTTGTGTCCAGTTCTGGGCTCCCTGGGATAGAAAAGCCAGGGATCTCCTGGAGAGAGTCCAGAGGAGGTTACGGGGATGCTGAAGGGCCTGGAGCATCTCCCCTGTGAGGAAAGGCTGAGTGAGCTGGGGCTGTTCAGTCTGGGGAAAAGAAGACTGAGGGGGGACCTAATAATTGGTTATAGATATCTTAAGTATGGGATGCAGGGGGAATTGGCCAGCCCCTTTTCAGTGTCTGTGGGGACAGGACAAGGGGCAATGGCTGCAAATTGGAGCACAGGATGTTCTGCACCAACACGGGGAAGAACTTTTCCCCAGTGAGGGTGAGTGAGCCCTGGGACAGGCTGCCCAGGGGGTGTGGAGTCTCCTTCTCTGGAGAGATTCCAGCCCCGTCTGGACACCGCCCTGTGCAATATGAGCTGGGGAGCTGCTTTGGCAGGGGGGTTGGACCCCATGGGCTCTCGAGGTCCCTTCCAACCCCTGTGATTCTGGCATTCTGGGATTCTGTGACCTCATTCCCCCTCCTTGCGTGGTGGCTGGCACTGCCTGGATGGAGCAGTGCTGGGGGAAGCTGCCCGTTTCAGGGGGCAGGATTGTGGTGTTGAACAAAGCACCAGACTCACCTCTGTTTCTGTGCACGGGGCTGGAACCTGTGGGGCCTCCTGGGAGAAGATGCCTCGCCCTCACGTCAAGGGCCTCCTTGGAAACAGATCTGCCCTTTCCAAGAGGGGTTTGGGGGATGACAACAGCTGGTTCTCTGGAAAAGACCAGATTTGACATCATCTGCTTAGCGGTGACACACTGATGGTCCTGCCGTGGTGCTTGTGTTTCATTCCCTCTGCCTCCGTGAAGGAAAGCTGCTACACTGAGCCCGGATCTCCTCCATCCCCACTTCAACTGCCCCATCCTGCCCCAAGGAGCCGCTGGGAGCCGAGCATCTGCCTTTGCTCCCCAGTGTCACCAGGGGAAGGAGGGGCTGGCTGGTGGGGTGGGAGGTTGCACTCAGGAGGGGATGCAGCATCGCCAGCCTTCGCCCCAGGACGTGCCAGCGACTGAAGCGCAGGAGCAAAGCTGAGATGTGCCATCCCCAGAATCAGGCTGCCCTAAAGCCCCCCCTAAAACTGGATGGGAGGGCTGGGTGCGTGCAGAGGATGGCTGATGGGAAAAGGCTCCTGTGGCGGGGCTGGGGGCTTCACCACCCCCACCACCAGCATTCCCCAACCTGCAAACGTGGGCTCACCTCACATCCAGGGTGGCTGCGACCCACCAGGTGGGATAATGGAGCATTTCAGGTGCTTTGGGGGCAGTTTTAAGGCAGGCTGCCTCCTCTGAAGGTTGCCCACCGCCTCCTCTGAAGGAAAAAGGAAAAGATGATAACCTTAATCTCTAAAGTAGTTTGAATTATTTCCTCCCAAGCCTTTCTCTAAACAGATTAAAACTCCTATTTGAAATGGAAGTAGATGTTTACTCTTGTAAATAAGTATTTTCTCCTGGCTCTGATGGTAAACAGATTAAAGGATTATGCTGAAGGCCTTGCAGAATTTCAGTATCGGGGTCCTGAAATCTTCCTGTTTGATATCCAACCCTCCCAGCAGCTACAGGCTGGGTGGAAGGTTGTTTCTCCCCATCAGGCACATCCTAAATAAGGAGATTTAAAGCCCTCAGTTTGGAAGGGCTTGGCTCTTCTCTGCCCCGCTGCCACTTCACACGAGCAGGGAGCAGAAGTGAGAATGGGCCCTGCAGACTCTGCTTTAAGAAGCCCCAGCATGGGCAGGATTTGCTGGCGTCCCAGTAACACACACAACATACAATAAAGCAGAGCACCATATTTCACCCCCTGTCAGGCAAGTTTTGCCACTTGGCAATTTGCTTTAATATATTAGTTTCTAAGTAGGAGAGCAGTCAATCCCTGCGTTATTAGTGTGATGTGTGTGTGTATAAATGATGCTTTTAACTTCCAGGAGGGTGGATATGAATGTCCTGGTGTCTGAAAGCAGGAGGCACCCGCAGCGCCGCGTCCCGGGCCGGGAGCCGTGCCCGTTGTGCTGAGCCCCATGTAGCACTCCTCTGGTGGGGAACCAAAGGGCTTTGGTGCAAAGTGGTGTGTTTAAATGCTCTTGTGGCTGGAAAGTCAGAGTGGGGAGTGGGTTTTAAACCCCCTCCCCTGGTATTTCTGGCAGCGCAACGCTGCGCTGTGTGAGCGATGCTGGGGATGTTACCAGGTGAGTGTGCGATGCTGGCTGGGGTTACACACCTGGAGCTCTATTTTCCAGGTGAACCACACACTGGGATCACACTGTTTCAGCTCAGCCTGATGCACCACACCCTGGCTGCCCCTCATCACCTTCTGATTTTAGGAGAAGCAGCACAGGTGAGCAAGGCACATCCCCAACATCGGAACCACACCAAATCAGTCCAGAAAGAAGAAGGATGGGAGGAAAATTCCCTGTGCAGTGGGGCTCAGCCCATTAAAAAGGCCTTTTTTTAGTAGGTGGGGAAGGAATCGAATTCCAGGAGTTGGGACGGTCCTTTTGGTTGAAAATTGTCAATAATAAGGCAAAACCAGGAGAGAGGAAGGTAGAGCTGTTTTGGTCTGTCCTATGGACACAGCCAAAAAGCCTCCCACAGAAAACCCATGGTGGTGTTTGTTGGCTTGAAAAAAAAGGAGTGAATAAAAAAGAGAGAGCAAAGAGCAATGGCTGAGTTTGGGCTGAATGAAGCACCTCGCTCTCACCCCAGATGGGACAAGGCCACTTTGTCCTGGGGGGGTGTTTTCCCCACACTCCCAGTACAGCTTGGGAATCACAGTTCAGGGTACCAGCATGCATTGAAAACACATTCCAAAATCCCCCCAGCAGAACCCCCCCACCCCAAAGTCCCAGCCTGCCTGCCTCCCTTTACCCCCCTCCTCTCCCCGTGCCCTCAGTGGGGCTGACCCCAGAGCTGCGGGCACCCCAGACCTTCAAGGCTTGCATCCAGAAAGAGCCCCCGCAGCCAGCGGGTTGTGCCCACCTCAGCTTTGCCAGGGTCTGGCTTAATTCCCCCCAAACCCACAGAAATTGCCTTTTCTTGGAGAACACTCCTTGTTTTCCTTGGGCTCCAGAGGCTTTTCCAGCCAGCGCAACCAACAGCTCAGCATCCTGCCTTGAGGATGCTTCTACCTGAGGATGAAGGCACGATGCCTCCCCCCTTGCCAGACTTTAATCATTTAAGAAGACTTTTCGTTTTCCTTAAGGAAAGAAAAAAAAAAAGCATTTTTCTTAGCTAATACATTAAATTATGGGATATTAGTACCACTCTACGAAAGGCAGCGAGTAAACGTGCAGTGCACCTTAAATCCCCTTTATTGTTTCCAACTCAATGCTGCTTTATTCCACGTGAGACCCTGACAGGCAAGAAGAGGGAAAGGCTTTTTTTTTTCAATAGTAAGAGCAAACCTTAAATTAATAGTTAAAAAAAAGTGTGTATATATATATATATATATAAAAGAATACAAAAAAAGCTTTGCAGTGCACACTACCTGACCTGAAAATAATAAGCTTTAAAGTGTAGTTGGAAGCAGTCACTAAAAACCATGGGAGACATGATTTTTATTAGAATTTAGATAAAAAGATTTAATGTTTTTTAATCTATGAGACCACTGGAGGTTAAACTCGCCATCTGAAGTTAGTTTGTGTTTTTCATATGCTTTTTTTTTTCCTTTCCCTCCCCCCACCCCACCCCCCCTTTAGACAGATCTGCTCATTTAAAAAAAAATATATAAAATAATAAAAAAAATAAGCAAAGGTCATCAGAGCCCACTCAATAAAGCATTTGGTTCTCCTTCATTTGGCTTCGAGAAGAGGCCCGTGAAGGAACAGGAGCTGCACTATGTTATAAACATCTTCAGGAGGTTTAGAGGTGGTTTCCCCCCCCTCCTTGGGCGCAGGCTGGATGGGCTCCTAACCCCTTTCTCCAGGGGGGGGTTGGTTTTTTGGAGGGGAGCTGGCAGTATTTTACAGGGCTGTCAGCCGCAGCCCGCCTTATTACAGCAGAGATGAAATGATGGTAACTGGAATTCTTTCATCCATAAATTCCACTTGCCATGGATATTTCCACATTCATTAGGAGGAGAATAAGTAGCAGCCGGGCGGTACCCGCAGAGCCTTTTACTGCCTCGCTGATGAGCTGATGCTGAAGGGGTAAAACGCCGCCGAGGCCGCGGCTTGATGGGTTGGATTCAGATATTCTACCCCTTCAGCCAGCAACCCTTTGCTGTGCTATCAAAGAGCACACAGTAATTTATTGGCTATATACTTCAGTTGCTTCAGACCTGATTAAAAGCCCCGGGCGGGTCAGCGGGCCGGGCAGTAACAGGGTAAATCAGCGGGGCTCCGCGGGCTCCGGCAACGCAGCTCTGATTTACGCTGCCTGGGGCTAATATTTCAGTGCTGTAGGCTAATATATCAGGAGCCCGGGGCTCACTGGAGGGTTTCAGCATTGCACAGATGCTCTTTAGGCCAGAGTATTGGAGAAAATGATGGTATTTTTTTCCTGCCTGATTTAATTTCGGGGTTTGACTCTGTGGCTCAGCTCTAAGTTATTATTTTTGGGGTAGGGTTTTTTTTATTTTAGCCAGGGCAAGCAAGAGGTTCAAGGTTTGAGCATTGAATGGTGCTGGTCCTGCTGAGGTCTGAGCCCACGGGTGGCAACGGGGACCCTGGTGCAGGCCAGCAGGTCTCCTCTGTGGAGCATCATGCCGTTCACATTTGATCAACACGCTCCTTCAACAAGGTCTGGTGGGGCAACCCTGGGGCGAAAGAGCCCCAGGTCAACAGCTTGGATGGTCTTGAAGATGCCCTGTGTGCCAGCATGAAGTTAAGTCGAGAGATTTATTGGATATATGCAAATACCCAGTTTGCAGAGAAAGAGATGATTGGGGGGCACCTCTGTGTCCTACAGCTGTGGCTGGGGGGGGAACCCTGGGCTGACTGCATCCTGTTCTCCCATCCGCAGTGCCTGCACACATCTGGTCCCTGTGACTCCTTCCACAAGCAGAGAGACAAGCACTGAGTCCCCCCTGAAGCATGATCTTTCACTGGAGCCCGGCCTTGACAAGACCCAGTAGCCACATCAACACCAGAGAGGGGCTTAAAAAAAATAACAAGTGACTATTCTCCTGGGTTTTAACCCAATTCCTAACCCAAAGGGTCTCAGATACGTTTGGCTGAGTTTCAGGAAAGCATCCCAAGCTCTGGGCACGGACCAGAACCACACTGCCCAGGGTGCAGAGGTCTGCCTGCAGCTCTGTGCTGCCCTTGTGCTGCCTCCCCGGGTGTGACAGAGCAGGGCTCTGTCCTGAGCAGCATCCCAAACCAGCAAAGGGTAAAGCAAACAAACACCCCCCCCGCCTGTCCCGAGGGGCGCGGGGTGCAACCCTAGAAGAAACGGGTCCCGGGCTCCAAACCCAGACGGCGAATCTGAAGCGTGTGTGAACGGGCCAAGCTACAGCGTGCTGCAGAGAGCTCCAGCGGAGCAGGGCAGGCAAAACGAGCACTGGTTAAACCACACGCCGCCCTGATTCCAGCCAGAGGCCTGCAATCCATCCGTGACCAGGCAGCCAGGCAGGAGGAGGCCAAGGTGAAGCAGCACGCAGAGAATCTGGGGGGTTCTTTTAGCTCTTGTACCACGTGTTGAGGTGATGGCCACGTCTCCACCACCCACCCTAAAAAACACAGCTCAAGGCACCCCACAGCACGTGCATAGGAAGACACCAGGCTTCCTTTGATGCCATCCACCTGCTGGGTCACCAAGATGCCGATTCCCAGAGGGCCCAGAAAAATCAGGCCCGTGGCTGTGCTGAAACTCCTCCAGTCCTCTGCGGCTGCGCCGGTGGGATGGGGGGTTAGAGCTAAGGGAGCTGCTTCTGGACGGGGAAGGGTCTGCCTGCCAGCAGCGACTGGCAGCGAGGAGGGTCTGAAAGCACGGGTACAAGAGGTGAGTGGCTTTGGGTTAAACCTGGAAGGAGCCTGGGTAAGGACTGCTGCGAGCGCTGGTGGACAGTGCTGCTGCTAGAAGGGCCAAATCGGATGTAAATCCCTCACACAGACGACACTGGGTGTATCAGGAGAGCACTTACTGGGGGTGGGGGGTCTCTCTGAAGGCAAAGTTACAGCGATGTGTTTCGGAGGGGTTGGGGTGGTTTCACCCATGGCTAGTGGAGCTGCTGCCTCTGGAGAGCCACCACCACTGCTCCTCGTGCTTACTCCAAGCTGAGGTATGGCTCACAGAGGCTTTATGGCAAACGTGGAGCTATTGACCTCACCCAGCTTCCAAATACTCCCCAAAGAAAGCAGCTGTGGCACAGCACTGGGGCAGCAGATAACCATCCACGGCCAGCTTTCAGGACCCTGCTGACCTCTTCCCATGGCCAGGGGGGTGTGAACCCTGCCTCTTCTGTGGATTTATCACTAGCCAACACACCTTTCCATTCCTTAGCCTCTGTGGTCTTGTCTGAAGCGCTGTTTGAGCTGGTAGCAAACAGAACTGCTCCATAATTAAACACGAGACACCCCGACACGGGTATGAACTCTTCCAGTGTGGTGTTTAACCTTTCAGACCTGGCAGACCGAGTCCCCAGCTCCAAAGCTGCACTGAAATGAGCATCTAGACAGCCAGGTCTTTGTTTCCCTCCCTTCCTCTCCTTAAATAACACGAGAGGCCACGAGGAGCACCTGGGAGCAGCTCTAATTGTGCTTTACAAAGCACAGGGCAGGTTAAGTCTCCTGCAGGTATTGTGGTGTGTTTTAAGGAGGGTCGCAGCAGCATCACTCACTGAACTTTTATAGGGACTGACCCCCCCAAGGGTGGGGGAAAAACAAAGCACAAAGGGTGCTGGGGAAGCGCTGGTGTGTGCATCCACCTGAGCATCCCCCGGAGGGAGCGGGTGGGCAGGAAAAGGGCTTCACCCCCGCTGAGGCTTTGGGCACAAGGGAGAAGATCTCAGGGGAGGGAAACCATACCTTTAAATGTTCATTTTTGGGGTTAAATGCAAGTAGTTATATGCTGCTAATTTAAGTTTCTTTCCTGCATGTTGTTCAGCCTGAACCAGGGAAGACAAGAGAACCATTCACAGTGAACTCAGGGAGTGTCAGTGACAGGTTACTGCTGCTCCTTGGAGGCTGAGAAAGGTGCCCATCAGGTTTGATGTTCCTTTAGATCCTCTGCTGGTGCCTGTTGGGAGCCAAAGGCAGCATTCAGCTGCCACAGCCTGGAATCTGCAAGGATCATTGACATTTACAAAGGAGAAAAAAAAGGGGGGGGAGAGGGGAGGAGGGGAGGGGAGAGAAATCCCACCAACCAAATCCCTAGACCAAGCCAAGCCCCAACAAAGCTGCTTAGACCCTCTCTGAAGGCATGGGAGCCCACAGAGCCTGTATGAGATGTGTGCTGCCAAGTCTGAACGAGTTCAGGTGGGTGTCAGGCCCCAGACATCCCCAGCATCAGCTGCACAGGGAAGGCACTGGAAAGCCACCTCCTTTCCCCCCCAGCCCCTTCTGAGCCTCACCAACCCACAGGGATGACATTGTTGGGTTTTCTCAGAACCCACAGGGGGCAGAAACATGGTGCTTTTAGAAGCCAAACCCCAAAGTCCCTGAAGGTGCCACGCTCCCAGGAAACTGAGCGTGCCCTGGCAGGCCCTTTCACCCCTGGTGCTCCTGCCTGAAGAAGAGATGCACCATCCAGGCTCAGCAAAAGCAGCTGTTTTAACCTGTCCTGCAGCAGTCTCAGCTCACCTTCATGGCTGTGCTGCCATGATGTGTCCCCATCTATGGGGACAGAGCACAGAACTGGTGTCACATCCAAGTGAGGAAACGGATTCCTGAGCTAAGCAAACTCTGATCATTTGCCTGTAGAGTACATGTCATCCTCCTTCAGTGCCCTTGCACTGTGGATCTATTTGTCTTTTCCATATTCAGAGCCCTGTTTCAGGAATTATTACTGCACTGGACATCCATGAACTCACAGTGACATCCATGAACTCACAGTTACATCCATGAACTCAGATACATCCATGAACTCAGTCACATCCATGAACTCATAGCGACATCCATGAACTCAGTGACATCCATGAACTCACAGTCACATCCATGAACTCATAGCGACATCCATGAACTCAGTGACATCCATGAACTCACAGTCACATCCATGAACTCAGTGACATCCATGAACTCACAGTGACATCCATGAACTCAGTCACATCCATGATCTCACAGTGACATCCATGAACTCACAGTGACATCCATGAACTCACAGTTACATCCATGAACTCATAACAACATCCATGAACTCAGTGACATCCATGAACTCATAGCAACATCCATGAACTCACAGTGACATCCATGAACTCGTAACAACATCCATACAGCCTCCATCCAAGTTCCCAGGCCAAAAACCTGGATAAACCTGAGGATATATTGACCCAGGTTTTACCTACACCTTGTGTCCACCACGTGATGAGCACCAACCATGGTGCTCACGAGGCTCCAGCTGCATCCCAGCCTTGTTTCCTGCTGTGAAGCAGGGGAAGGAGATGGGTGATGCTGCTGGGATGTGCACCCTTCTTGGTGACACCTCAACTCTGCACACAGAGTCCAGCCCCAGGGACCAACCCTGGAGCTATGCTGCAGGGGACCAAAAGTGGTAGAAGTATGAACAAAATTGTCCAAGCTTACATGAAATTGCCCAAGAGCTTAACCTGCCCCTATCAGGCAGGATCTCCCATGCTCTGGCTCAAGGGTGGGATGATGCTCCAGGCAAGGTGACTGTCCTGGTTTCAGCTATGATGGAGTTAATTATTTTTAGCAGTGGATGGAATGCCATGTTTGGGTGTTAGGATGAGAACAGTGCTGATAGCACCCTGATGTTCCTAGTTGTTGCCGGGCAATCAAGTACCTTTCTCAGCTCTGCATACTTCCTTACTAATGAGAAAGGAGGGGACGCAGCCAGGACAGGTGACCCGAACTGGCCAAAGAGGATATTCCATGCCAGTTACGTCATGCTCAGTATAAAGGGGGACTGGGGGGAAGGGGGGAGACAACGCCAGGACGTGCAGTTTCTGGGGACGGTTGGGTTGTCCAGGACGGGCTCTAAGCTGTGCGGCCTGAGCTGTGTGGTTTGGTGAGAAATTGCATTGTGTATCACCAGTTTCATCTATTTTGTACTTTAAACTTCTGTTATTGTTATATCTAGTTTGCTGTTATTGTTTAGTAAACTATCTTTATCCCAACCTGCGTGGTTCTGGTTTCTAGGTTGTGGTTTCTTTTCCTCCTTTCTTCCTTCCCTTTTCCCCCTCCCCCAACTTTCCCTCCCCCTTCCTTTTAAAAGTACAAGCGACTGTGTGGGGTGCGGCCCTTGGCTGGGGCAAAACCACGACAGTGACCAAAGGAGAAGGAAGAATGCTGGGGCATGGAGCACAGCCTGTGCCCCAGCATTCATCCATGCTGACCTGTTCTTCTTGTCCTCCCAGTGTGATGCTCAAACACCAGGGAAATTAAAGAAATATCCCTGAAGAGGCTCTTCCTGCCCCAGCCCAAGCAGCTTCTAAAGCAGCCGACGCTTTTGGTGTTTGGGTTTTTTAGAGGCATTAAGTCTATTTCCTTCCCCCTAAAAATGCCCCAGACCTTTCACTTTCCTTCTTCCCATTCTCCTCCTGTTCTTTAAGTGGAAAAATAAAAGGGGGGGGGGGGGGGGAAGGCAGAGAGAAAAACCAGGGAGCAAAAAATCCCCGTGAGCAAACCACGGGGCATGTAAGGAACTATAAACCCCCAGGGCACTGAAGGTGAGAACACGCCCCCACCTCAGCTGATCTGAAAGACAAAACTCCAGGACAAAGCCTGAGAGTGGCAAAAAATATTTGTGCTTATTTTAATTTCTCAAGGAAAGGGAATTAATTGTCTGTGAGCATCCAGTTATCCACACCCCAGAGTGGGAAACGTGTGTGACTTCATCTGCAGAGAGGCAGACCCCTTCCTTTTTCCCAGGGAAGTGCCTGCCCTTCTGGTTTGATTCTTGTCATTCTATTTTCCCTTTTCATCCCATTCTCATCCCTCTGTTTTCTCTTCAGCAGTACCTGAAGGATGGGGCAGGGAGAGGGGGGAATTCAGCAGGTTAGGTTATCCTGGAGAAAAGCCTAGAAAACTTAACGAGCCCTCCCAGCCTGAAAAGAAAAATCTATGAACCTCTTTAAACCACGATTCCCCCCCACACACACACTTTGATTTAAATAAATCCCATTTACAGTACAGCTCAAGAGATCTGCTGCCCTTTGGAGACCAGCCACGCTGCCAGCTCCTCAACTCACCTGCCCCGACGTGTCTTTACTCCTTGGCAAACTGTGCTCCTCCTCTGGGCTTGCCTATATATTTGTTTCCAGAAAAGCCTGACAAAGCTTTCTCATTGTATTTCAAAAAGAAAAATGCTCTCCCTCCATCTGGAAATACTAAAGAAGTGCTTTCTTACAGTATTTTTTTCCCCTACGTATGGACAAGGTCCCGACCCTTATTACTGGAGCTTGGCTCCAGATGGGAGGCTGGTGGTTCCAATCAGTGCAGGGGATTCCCTTTTGAAGCCATGTAACATCTTCAGAGACGTTTGGGCTTTCAAGAAGTTACCAGTTGTGGGAGGTCTGCTGGGGAGGCTTTAGATAGTTGGGGAACTTCCTTCTTTCCAAGGGAGACCGTGCACACGTACCCAGAGCGTAAGGATTCCCCAAGTGACATCCTCACAGGCCCACATTTTAACCTTCTTTCTTTCAAAAAAAGCAAATAATTCAGCTTATTTTAATATTCTCTTTGCCCAGCCAGATATTTCCTTCCATTATCCACGTGGAAACACAGCAACAAATTCATCTCGACCAACTTCAGCTATATTCACCCCAATTCCTGCCTCGGATGCAGTTATGATACCAGCCATAACCCAAACCCAGAAATTAGGCTGCATATAGCTGAAGTTGGTCGAGATGAATTTGTTGGAGTCTTTTCCATTAGCAACTACCATTCCATTTAAAAACAAACCCAACCCCAAAACCTCCTAGGAGGGCAGCCTACCCTTGAGAAGTCTGCCCAAAAACACCCCGACAAAGGGGACGGGTCGGAGCAGGGTGCCTTGAGGGGGGGTCCATTTGGAGTTTTGATGTATCTAAATAGGCATAAATAGGGACATAAACTTAAATACTGAAATAAAGACCTTGAAATAAACTTAAATGTTTAAGTAAACTTAAATACTGAAATAAAGATCTTGAAATAAACTTAAATATTTAAGTAAATTAAATATCGAAATAAATGTCTAAATAAACTTAAATATCTAAATAAAGGCAAATACCTCAATAAAGGCAAATACCTAAAATAGAGGGAAATACCTAAAATAGAGGGAAATACCTAAAATAAAGGGAAATACCTAAATAAAGGCAAATATATAAACATAAATACAAATAAACAAACATAAAGCCAACAGAAACCCCCCAAAACTAAAAGATCTGCTTCCAGTCTAAACGCTGCTCTGGCTGAATAAGGAGGGTGTCCTGGTTACGGGGGATGCTGAGAAAGTGGAGATATTGAATGCCGCCTTTGCTTCGGTCTTCACTTCAAAGGCCCCCCGGGACCCACAGACACTGGATGAGAGTAGGACCGATTGGGAAATGAAGAATTTCCCTCTGGTTCAAGTAGGGGAGGTCCAGGAGCGGCTCAAAGGGATTAATGCACACAAATCCATGGGCCCAGATGGGTTACATCCACGTGTGCTGAGGGAGCTGGCGGAGGTGATTGCTGAGCCGCTCTCTATCATCTTCGACAGGTCCTGGAGGACAGGAGAAGTGCCTGAAGACTGGAGGATAGCCAATGTCACTCCAGTCTTTAAAAAGGGCAAGAAGGAGGAACCTAGTAACTATAGGCCAGTCAGCCTCACCTCTGCCCCTGGAAAGGTAATGGAACAGCTTGTTCTGGATGCCATCTCCAAGCAATTGGAAGAGAAGCAGGTCATGAGGAGTAGTCAGCATGGATTCACTAAGGGGAAATCGTGCTCGACCAACCTCATAGCCTTCTACGATCTCATGACAGGCTGGGTAGATGGAGGGAGAGCAGTGGATGTCATCTACCTTGACTTCAGCAAGGCCTTTGATACTGTCTCCCATGACATCCTGATAGCAAAGCTGAGAAAGCATGGGATAGATGAGTGGACAGTGAGGTGGGTTGAGAATTGGCTGTCGGACCGAACCCAGAGGGTTGTGATTCGTGGAGTAGAATCTGACTGGAGGCCTGTTACCAGCGGTGTTCCCCAGGGCTCAGTGTTGGGTCCAGTCCTGTTTAATATCTTCATTGACGATCTTGATGAGGGAATAACATCCACCCTCAGCAAGTACCCATGATACAAAGCTGGGAGGAGTGGCTGACACGCAGGAGCACTGCGCTGCCATCCAGAGAGACCTGGACAGGCTGGAGAGCTGGGCAGTGAGAAACCAGATGAAGTTCAACAAAAGCAAGTGTAAAGTCTTGCACCTGGGAAGGAACAACTGTTTGTATCAGTACAGGCTGGGGGATGACCTGCTGGAGAAGAGCTCAGTGGAGAAGGACCTGGGGGTCCTGGTAGATGACAGGTTGGCCATGAGCCAGCAGTGTGCCTCGGTGGCCAAGAGAGCCAATGGGATCCTGGGATGCATCAGGAGGAGTGTAGCCAGCAGGTCAAAGGAGGTGATCCTCCCTCTCTACTCTGCCCTGGTCAGGCCCCACCTGGAGTATTGTGTCCAGTTCTGGGCTCCTTGGTATAAAAAGGACAGGGATCTCCTGGAGAGAGTCCAAAGAAGGGCTACGAAGATGATTAAGGGCCTAGAGCATCTCCCCTATGAGGAAAGGCTGAGTAAGCTGGGACTGTTCAGCCTTGAGAAGAGAAGACTAAGGGGGGACCTAATCAAAGTTTATAATTATCTGAAGCAGGGGATGCAGGGGGAATCGGCCAGCCCCTTTTCAGTGGTCTGTGGGGATAGGACAAGGGGCAATGGCTGCAAGTTGGAGCATAGGAAGTTCCGCACCAACATGCGGAAGAACTTTTTCACAGTGAGGGTGACTGAGCACTGGAATAGGCTGCCCAGGGGGGTGGTGGAGTCTCCTTCTCTGGAGATATTCAAGACCCGCCTGGACGCCTATCTGAGCAATATGAGCTAGGGAGCTGCTTTGGCAGGGGGGTTGGACCCGATGATCTCTCGAGGTCCCTTCCAACCCCTGTGATTCTGTGATTCTGTGATTCTGTGATGCAGGATAATCCTCATGGGGGTGCTGGGGGGAGCAGGGGATGCACCGAAAAAGCCCCTCTGTTTGCTGATTGAGGGTGGAAAAGGGCAAGGCTTCTTCTGGAGAGGAAATCCAAGTTCCTGCTGCTCCAGAGCAGAGCTGTGAGGAGGGAGGTGCAGTTGGAGCATGGCTCTGCCATGTGCATCACACATGGGTGCGTGGTGCAGCCGAGTGAAAAACCCCCGACAGGAAAAAAAGGAGGAAAAAGGGAACTTTCCAACCCCCATAATTACACTTAAAATACAGCACTGTCCACTTCTCACATGGGCTGAAGAGAAAAGAGCCCATAAAATACGATACAGCTTGGGGAACTCGGGGAATTACCCAGGCTGTTTTAATTGCCAAAACTCAAATGGCTGAGAGACTCCTCTGCGGTGTCTGTGCTCCAGCTTGGCCGAATTCCTGCCCCTGGCTGCATCCCTGCCCAGCAGCAGGGCCTGGAGGACCCAACCAAGTGCCATTTGTAGTTATTTTTAATTGTTTTAAGGCAGTTGCTCCAGTTTTTCCAAGGCCACTTGCAGGGATTTGGGAGGGGAAGCGTCTGGCAGAGCAGCAGGTCTGCGAAGGAGATGAGAGACCTGAGGGAGCCTAGGTGGGCTATACCTTGACTAGTGCTTAAAAACAGGGCAAAACCCACAAGGAAAACAGAGAATTAAAACAAAAAAATAGGCAATCAGCTCTCCATCGGGCAGTGGGAGGGTTGCCATGAGGTGTATGGCCCTGCTCAGGACCTGAGTGCTCCGAGATGCAGCACTGCATCCAGCTTCAGGCCCACAGCCCAGGGAAGATGGGGACTAATTGTGGAGGAACCAGAGAACAGTCCAAGCCCATAAAGTCCTGGACTACCTGATGGAAGGAACTGACCCAGCTTCTTTCAGAGCAGCCTGAGTTTGGCCGTGGTAATAAGCCTTTAGAGGTGCTGGTGGTGGATGCAGACAGGAAGGTGACCATCCATTTGTAGGTCCGGGGCTGACAGGACAGTAAATCACAGAGGAGACTGCGGGCTGAGGATGGTGAAGCAGTGGAAGACGTGGATTTGGGATGTGGTGAGTCTCCATCGTTCAGTGAGGAGATGATGGGGCTGGGAAAGAAAGCACAAAGCTGGTGGGAACGGCCAGAAGGAATCCAGCCTGCAGAAAAAAGCAGCTATGACCCCCATAGCCCCCCCTCCAGCTCTCTTCCTGGGGTCCTGATTCACCAAAACCACCCCCCACTCCACTGCTCCAGCACATGACTGATTTCACCTCAGGTCCTGAACCCAGGAATCACTCCTCCTGTATGAGCATCCCCAGCACCCTGGCTGGCGGGGTGCTCTGAGGACCTGCCTGCACTCTGCTTTCCAGCCAAAGTTAAATTCCCAAGAGGCTACAAAGCCCGGGTCAGAGCTTGGTATCGCTGCCAAGTGCTCTTACAGGGCACAGGAACCCAAAATCCAGCCCTTTGTCCCAGGAAATAGACCATCAGGCAGCATGAACAACCACCCTGCACCCACGGAGGAGGATTGTACAGCGGCACGGGCAGCAGGAGGGTTTGCTCTGCCCCAGCAGCACCAGGCAGAGGTGCTCTGGATTCCCCTTGCCAGGCAGCTTCCCTGGAACATTTCAGCTTTCAGTGGCTCAGAGCAAACCACAGACAAACAAAAGAAGGGGGGGGGGGGGGTCAGTGTGAGCAAGAGATTGCCAATATTTCGATGCCACGTGCACCCCCTCTCCCCTAAATATAAACCAGATGAGCCTCCTGGTTTTTTCTCCCCCTTTCAAATGTGGTGGAAAAACATCCTTCCCCAGCCAGGAGCGTGTGTGCCAGCGTTCAGCTCCCAAGGAATTTCTGGAAGCTGGAGACAGAGGATGGGGGCTGGAGATTTACAGCAGCAGTGCCATCGCAGGGGTATCCGAGCCGGGCTGGCAGGGCACTGCAGCTCCAGCGGGCTGCTGGCTGTGACCACAATTAAAAGCAGCTTTGGGAGGTCTGCCATGTGTCTGAGAGGGAAAGGGGGGCTCTCAGGTTTCGGGAGGGCTCCCATCAGGGAGGTAAGGAGGCTGGCGCAGAGCTGGAGGCATGTGTGCCATCCCATGGCCTTCAGCACACTCCCTCAGACCCCCTCCCTGGGAACAGCATCAGCACCGTGGCTCAGCTCTTGGCTGATGCTAGACCCTAGAAGAAGTCATCTCTAGTTTTTTAACTGATTTATTGAGCTGCAATACCTGTCCCCACCTGCTGCTAACCCTTTACAGTGGTAATCTTCTCACTTGCTGTTTTCCTTGGAGTTTGAAATGGGCAACAGGCTCCCCACTTTGGGTTCACCAGCTGCTTCCCTGCAGGGTCCTGGCTCTTCTCCAGAAGGCAATGCTATCCAAGGTGCCCATGGGAATACCTGCCAAGCTTCCTATTGCCTATCATCCCCAATTAACAAGTCTCTGTTCATCCCATGACCTTTGCAGCAAGAGAGGAGCATAGCCTGGTAGGCTGAACATCTGCTCTGGCCAGGGACCTCACTGGCTGCCATCTCCCCAAAGCACTGGAGATGTGTCTAGCCCTAGAGATGTGTCTAGCCCTAGAGATGTGCCTAGCCCTGGAGATGTGTCTAGCCCTGGAGATGTGTCTAGCCCTAGAGATGTGCCTAACCCTAGAGATGTGTCTAGCCCTGGAGATGTGCCTAGCACTGGAGATGTGTCTAGCCCTAGAGATGTGTCTAGCACTGGAGATGTGTCTAGCCCTGGAGATGTGTCTAGCCCTAGAGATGTGCCTAGCACTGGAGATGTGCCTAGCCCTGGAGATGTGCCTAGCATTGGACAGCATCACTTTGGAGGTGAAGAATCATCAAAGTGCTGAATCCCCACAGGGAGAGCAGTGAGGGGCTGGAAGGGGCTGCCCAGAGAGGGGGTGGGTGCCCCGTGTCTGGGGGTCTCCAAGGCCAGGGTGGATGGGGCCCTGGGCAACCTTGTGTAGCTCCAGGCCTGGAGGTTGGTTTGTCCCTACCCTGGGGCATGGGGCTCGTACCACGTGCCTCGCAGAGGTACAGACCCACTGGAGAGAGTGGCAAAGGGTGCCAGGAGTGATGGGGAGCTGGAAAACATGACATCCCCCCCAAGGAAGGAAGGATGGAAGGAGCAAAGAGCATCGTCTGGCTCAAGGAAACCAAGAGGAGACAGGACAGCAGTCTGGTATTAAAGGCTGCTGTAAAACAAGGGGAGGAGCTGCTGCATGGCACTGTGGACAAGAAAAGAAGTCACAGTTTTCAGTGGCAGATATGGACCAGGTACTCAGTTCCCTCCTGTAGCATCAGAGAATCTCAGCCAGACCTCACCTGGGCAGGCAGCACCACCTCCATCCCCCCTGGCAGGAGAAGACCCTGGGTGTGGGTGCCAGCGAGGGGCTCGGTGCGGCTGAGCCGGCCCTGCGGTGGGGCTGGGGGAGAAGACCCCTCTCTCCCCACAGCCTATTCCAGCACTATTTGTTGGGGGTGCTGCGTGTCTCCCCACGCAGGAAGCTGACCTGGAATGTCTGGATAAGCACAGGCTGAAAAACCCCACGTTACTCTGCCCTGGCAGCCGCACAGAGCTAAACCCAGACAGCTGGAGCCCATTCCTGCAGCCTCAGAAGCGGAGAGCAGCAAGGTAGAAAGATGGATTGACATTAAAGCTGAGACTAAATGAGTCATTTAGATCGATAAAAAATCAGCCTGAGTCGAGTTAAGTGACTCAGAGCTGATTTAAGTGTGCCCCAGGAATACCCTGAGCTAAGCACTGGCCAGCAGAGCGGTGAGCATCGCTGCGCCGGGGGAGGAACTGGAGTCCTCAGGGCTGAGACCTCCCAGACCCAAAATTCCCAGAGGTACAAAGCTGCCAGAGGTCTGTGCAGACAGACAGACAGACAAATCTGGAGCCACCACCCCGAGCCGGGTAATGTCAGTGGTGTCTGGGGTCTAAGAGGGGGGGCTCGGCGCTGCCGGCTCAGGAAAGGCATCTCTCTCACACAGCGGATCACCAAACCGCCGCGATTCTCCCCAAACCGCTGTGCAGGAGGAAGGTGCAATGCAGGCCACGGGGACTGCGATGTTTTGGTGACACCCAGAGGCAAGGCACTGGGATTCCTTTGGGCCTCTCCCATGCCCGAGCGAGCTGCCACTCCGTCACACTGCTCCAAGGGGACCTGACCCGGGGCTGAGGTGTTAGGAGAGAGGGAGGGATTCATCCTAGGCAGGGGTTTGCTTTCCTCTGGCTTTTTTGGAGGGAGGTTGTTTTGTTTTTCTTCTTTTTTCCTTTGAAATACTGGAACTTGCCACCAAATGGCTCACCCAAGACCTCAGCAGGGGGGCTTTCCCCCTAGCCAAGAGCCCCCCCCACGCCTCAGACTCCCCTGTGCTCATCCCCAGTGCCCTCTCCCCATCTCCAGGCTTCACCCCCACAGGGACCAGCCCCCATGTCTGGAACTTTCCAGCACAGCAGCACAGCTGAAAGCAGCTGGTGCTCCCTGGGATCCAGCTCGGGCTGGGGGCTGCCCTGTGCCAGGGAACACAGGGCTGCTGTGTGTCAGAGCAAGGGGCACGTGCTGCCTGCCATCCAGCCCCGTCCTGCCGTGCCCACTGCCCCTGTGTGTCACCCTGATTCACCCCCCTCACCTGCCATTAGGTGATGAGCAGAGGATTGACCTCTGCTCAGACTGGGGGGGGGTGAGCACCCTCCCAGCATCGGGTGCCTGATGCCACCGGCGCAGGAACTTTGGCCTCGGGGATGTCATCATCTCACAGCCCAGGGGAACCAGCTCAGGGCAAGGCTGGGCTGCAGAGAAGGGATGAAGAGCTGGGGCCTTGGTGGGAAGCAATTAACGGAGCAGCTCATTAATTAATCGGTGGCAGAATCAATCCACTGCCCTGGGAGTGGAGACATCCCTGCCTTCCACTTCGCCGCCCCCAGGAAACGTGTCTGCTTACCCCAAGGTGGGATAATCCCTCTCCCTGCCCAGCCCCATCTTCTGCCCGTGTCTCTGGCCTCCAGAAGCCAATTCCCACTCTTTCCCTGGTGAGCAGACATGCCAAAGGGTGCCTGAGTATGGATTGGCACAGCTCACCCATGGCTACCCACCGTTCGCAGAACAGACCTACAGGCACTTGCTCTCTGGTCTCTGCTTTTCTAGGAAGACACCACGTAACACTCACAAGGCAAAGAAAGGCATTTCCCCCCCCCAGACCTGAGTCAGACACCGTCCTGCCAAGGAGCAGGAGGGGTATGGGTTTAACTCGTGAGTGTCACGAGGAGTCACCTTGCAGGAGGCTGCACAGAAACACCATCTCCAGGCTGTGTGGTCTTCCGACAGAGTCACCAAGAGCATCACCGAGGGTTGGGCAGCCCCCAGAGTCAATGTGATGCTCCAGGAACACTCAAGGCTTCTTCCAGGACAAGGTCCTGGCAAGGCTGGGGTCCTGTGGAGGACTCTGCAGTGCAATCAGTGGGAGGGAGAGGTAAGGAGAGGCTGCAGGCTGCGTGTGGTCAAGGGGATGAGGACGCTGGTGCAGCCTGCTCCGGCCCACAGGACCTGGTCTGACATCACCGTGAGATGTGCTCCAGCTTCTTATTTTCGCTCATTTTGCTCTATTTTGACTCGTTGTCCAGCTACCAAGTAAACTGTCCCTGTAGTGCCAAGCTGTCAGAGCCACCTCCAGCTCTGGCCTCACTCCAGCAGTGAGAGCCTCATCCCTGGCGATGCTCCCCTCCTCCCTGGCCGGTCTGAGAGATGGAGTGAGCACAAAGGGAACTGACTCTCCTGCCCAGACACACCAGAGCAGCAAACCTATCATCAGACCACCTGGGAGACCCAAAAATCTCCTCAAATGCTGCCCTCCTCCATCAACAAGCCAGTCGTCCTCGGTGGGATGGAGACACCACTTGGGAAGCAGCGGAGGCACGGAAGAGAGGCAGTTTCCTCTCTGGTAACACATGTCACCCAGCCAGCCCTGTGTACTGAAACCATCGTGGAGGAGCCCAGCATCCCACAGGAAGCTGTGAAAAGACTTGTCTCTGCTGCCCCCGATTCCCTGGACGGCTCTGGGAGGTTAATTAAGCTATCTCATCCCCCCCTCATCACCCTGTCTGGCTCATGGAAGGGGCAGGCAAGGGGTGGTGGGGGGGGGGGTGTGGGGGGGCGGTGTGGAGGGGGAAAAAATCTGTTAACTTTCCAGACCACACAAGTGCAAACAGTGCTGGCAAATAACTCTGCTTGCCCTCTGACTTCATTTTAACAGCCCTCTGAGGAAAGAAGGTCAGGAGTTCAGCAATGGCAGGAAAGACCTACTGGTGGCTTGGGTTATCCCAAACATTCACTGTACCGTTCCCAATGTATAAAAAAAAACCCCCTACAACAGGTTGAACACTTTTTTTTTCCCCCCTTCCCCCCCTTGGAGCTGGATGAGTTTCCCATCTGGTTTATATTCCTGGTTGCTAGAACTGTCCTCTCCTGGCTGCAAACACGTGTAAGCCTCGTGGTAATGACTTTAGCGGCTGTGGTGGGACACGGCGGCGCTGCACCCAGCCCCTGCCCCAGCAGCGCCCTCGGTGCAGCAAAAATCGATCCCCAGTCAATCAAAAGGCATCTAATAAGTTGTAGGTAAATAGATGATTTCATCACCTCCCCCGTACGCTGACCCCAAGGAGAAGGGGTGATCTCACCCAACGTGTTGATGCCTCCCGGTGATAAATGGCTGCGCCCGGAGCATCGCCCCGAGCAAGGAATGAGCTCACAAGACGTGCTGCTGGAACCAGCTACCACAAGAACAATGCTGCAGGAAGGAAAGCACTGCCCAGGGTGAGCCCTCCTCCCCAAAACCACGTCCTAGCTGCTGCAGCCATAAATTAGCCGTAATAAATCCGGGCGGTCGTTTCTTTAATGCCATCTATCTCCTGCCAGGATGGTGAAGGCCTTGCAAGGGCTGGCCCAGCAGATGAAATGCCTTCTGTCCTTGGGAATGTGGAAGCCTTTGTTTGTTTTCCTTAAAGACTTTTTAAATATCCTCACGTTCTACGCCAAGCAGATGGCCAGGGGTAAATTCTCCTGACCCATTTCGACAGTTTTAGGGGTTTTTTTTTTTCTTAAAAGAAAAAGGAAAGAGCTGGAATTAAAGTCCAGCCTCTGCTGCTCATCTACAGGCAGGTTTGCTGGCCAGCACCTGACAAAACTCAGTGGCTGTGGCGTTAAGGTTTAATGGCTGTGTGGTGTGGCTTTTAATGGCAGGGCTGAGGAAACTTCAGATAAATTAAAACCTAATTGGGGACGTTAACAGCTTTACCAGTCTACACATCTGGGCCCCAGGAGAACACTTTGAAGGATGTTACAGTCAGCTCCTGTTGCAAGGTCTGCAGCGCTGCACGGTGACCTCAGAGCTTGTTCCACCCTGTGTAACCAGCGTGCCTTCACACATGGAGAAAAACCTGTCTTCTGGAGCGTGGCAGCATCGCAGGGGTGGGCAGGAAGAGCTTGGTTTTGCTAACAGAAGAGCAGCTTACTCACAGAATCACAAGGTTGGGAAAGACCTTTAAGATCATCAAGTCCAGCCATCCCCATCCTGTGCTAAACCAGATCCCTGAGCACCTCACCTACCACTCCACGCCTGCTCAGGAGGATGGAGGCATAACACTGGGGTGCTGCTGCAGCCGTACTGACCACTGAAGTGCCCTAGTTATCTTTCAAAAAGAAAGGAAAAAGAAAATAACCCAAAACAAACCCAACCCCCTCCCCCAAACTCCCCCCAAGGCAACCAAAACCACCAGAACCCCTGCAAATGCCCCACCTGCCCCATCAAGAACAGAAGTGGCAAAGGCCAGGAGAAGACATGCTTCTGCTGCAGGGGCACAGCTGCTGCTGGGAATACTGGAAATACATGGAAATATAGTTCAAAAATCTAAGGAAGCAAGACAACCCCCCACTATTTGACTGCTGCTCAGTGTTTCCTGCTCCCCAGAGCACCAGCAGAGGAACCCTCCTGTGTGACGTCCAGGGAAGCAGCATCCCAGCCGCCTCTGCTCGGTGGCAGGAGTTGAGCACGTGTCTTTCCAAGCTGGTCACAGACCTGTGCTGCAACAATGACCTGCAATGATCTGCTGGGAGCTGCCAGAGGGTTTCTAGCTGCTGCCATGCACAGGCCCGTTGAGCAGCACAGCCTCCCCAGCACAGCATCCCTGTGAACGCATCACTCCCCACAACTATCTCCCCCCCAAAGCTGCTCCCAGGGATGTCATGTGGAGAGGTCTGAGGCTCAAAAGGGTTCTTCTTGAAAGCTGATTTATTTTCAGCCAGGATGGGGAGTGTTTTGGGGTTGTTTAGGGGTTTTTTAAACCCCTTTAAGTGTTTTATTCCACCAGGCTGCCTTTCAGCCGTGGATGCTTGTCTCTGGGAGCGGAGACTGGCCTCTCCCCAGCACCCTAACAGCCTTGGGACTGCAATCCACAGAAAGCTCTGTGGAAACCACCTCTTATGCCCTCCAACATGGGCAAGTACCAACTTCTTTGGGCTTCTGGGGTGTGAAAACGGACCCAGCTTGATTATCCACAACCTCAGAGCAAACCCTCCCGTACCCACAGAGTTAAGCATGCCCTTGGGCTCAGCAGGGCTGTGCTTCTGCTGGGCTAAGGACCAGCCCAAGCCTTTCCTACTGCAAGGGAAACACAGCCAGAGGAGGAGAGGAAATGCAAATGACTGTGAGAGGAACCTGAGGAAGAAGCATCTCACCTGGCAAATGGGGGAAAGGGAGGAAAAAACAGGAGGAGGGGAAAAAGAAGGAAGAGGAACACGGTGCATCCCGCAGGAGAGTGAGTTGTCTCCTCTCACGTGGTGCTGGAGGGTGAGAAATAACTGGAGGATAAAAAGAAGCAGGGAAAAAAAGCAGCTTTGGGAAGGGCTGTACTTTATTATTCCTCTGCCCCGAGAGAGCCACAGCCTGTCAGGGGTCACCTCAGCCTGAGCCCAACACAAACAGGGGGACAGGGAGTTACCCCAGCAGGTACCACATGTCTGCACGCAGCTGGCATCAGGGGGCTTGGCAAGGGGGGGTGTGACTGCTTACCCACTGGGGCACCAGCAGGGCATCTCCAACACAAGGAAGATGTGGGGCTGGTGGAGAGGGGTCAGAGGAGCCATGAAGATGCTCAGGGGGCTGGAGCAGCTCCCCTATGGAGAGAGGCTGAGGGAGCTGGGCTGGGTCAGCCTGGAGCAGAGAAGGCTGCGGGGGGACCTCACTGCAGCCTTCCAGTCCCTGAAGGGAGCAGAGGAACAGGAGGGGAATCAGCTTGTTCAAGGGCAGAGACTGGCAGGACAAGGGGGATGGAGTGAAGCTGGAGGAGGGAAGGGGGAGAGGAGAGATTGGGGGGAAGTTCTGTGCAGAGAGAGTGGTGAGGGGCTGGAAGGGGCTGCCCAGAGAGGGGGTGGGTGCCCCATCCCTGGGGGTGTTCAAGGCCAGGTTGGCTGGGGCCCTGGGCAACCTTGTGTAGCTCCAGGCCTGGAGGTTGGTGGCCCTGCCTGTGGCAGGGGGTTGGAGCTCTGTGACCCTTGGGGTCCCTTCCAACCCAGACCGGTCTGGGATTCTATGACTTCACTTCACAACGTTCATTTATTGGGCCACTAGGCAGCATTCCCTACAGGGGACATGCCTGGATTGGCAAGAATCTGGGAGCTGGGTCACCCAAAGGGGCCAGCAGCAGAGGCACCCCCACCCTGAGTCCCAAGGGAACCACCTTCCAGAACCATGCCTGACCCGGTTCCCAGCCCCAGCTCTGTGCATTTCTTGAGACCACTTTGTCTTTCCACTGCTCAGCCCAGGGACAAACCATGTCCCAGAGGGCAATGGTGAAGGAATGAAGGTGCAAGTGTTGAGTTAGCTTTAAAAAAACCCAAACAGACACAAACCCCCCAGGATAAAACCTAAAGGAAGCAGGATTAGGAGGATTCACACACGTTCCCTGTTTGACACCGAAGGTGCACGAGCAATTTTAGCCCGAGTGAGATGCTGGGGGAGGTCTCCCTCCAAAATCCCCCTGGCTGCAGCCAAGTTGCCAGCCCAAAACGTCTCTGCCATCTGCTGTTTTAAATCAAAAGCACTGCCAGTGTCCAAACTTCTTCCCTTCCTTCTATTTTTGAATTCAAATGTGATTTTTTTAATGACTCTGTCCGAAAAGCGTGCTCCAGGAGCCACCTCAAACACATCAGCTGGAGTATCAGGTTATTGGGAAGCAAAAGAGGGCAGCAAAGGACAAACATGAGCATCCCCAACACTGCCAAGGTGATGATGAGGATGCAGGGAAGCGCTCAGGGCTCTTACTCTGGCCAGAGAAGGGACAATAAAGGCAGAAATCTGGGTTAAGCCAGGCTGGCTGGCTTGTTGCTTATGCATGGAGGAGAAGAGGGGTGCCATGGGGGGAGCACCACGCTTGGGTACCAACCCGTGGGTGAGATGGGCAGCACCACAACCCCCCCTCACAGGGCTTTTGGGAGGGAAGATGCCTGCAAGATGGAGGTGCTGGGGCCAGCAGCCCTGGGGAGCACACAGACACAGAGCTGCCCTGCCAAACAGCTTCAGACATGGGATGGCTGCTCAGTGGGGGTCCTGCAGCATCACGTACCGCTCCTGGTACCCATCTGAGCAAGGCAGAGCACTAAACCTGCACAGTTCAGAGAAGGGGGAGCAGGCAAGGATCAAATGTGGCTACAAATGATCCTGCCTCTTAATTAACACCCAAGATCTCCCACCCAGCAGGCAGAACACTGGTCTCTCTCATCCACCCCTGTTTGACCTGCCTGTCGCTGTCCCACTCTGCTCATGCCAGTCGTGCTTATTGGCTCCAACTCTGCCCAAGCTGCTGAAAATTGTCCCTGCAGCAACTCTCATCAGGCAATGAGGCATGGAGGCAGAGCCACAGACCCCAGTCAAGCCTGGGAAAAACCTCTCTAAGTGATCTAGGTGAAGTGATTCTCACTCCAGGACACAAGCAGCTCTGGCAGGAGCTGGTTTCTCCTTAACTTCACATGGACACAGATCACTGCAGCGCCACTGCTGCCTGCCCCTTGGAAAGGTGAGAGCCAGGAGAGGCTACGGAGCCTCAGATGCATTTGGGGACCTGTATTTGCCACCACATGTCACCACACCCAACAAGAAACCCTCCCAGATCTTTCTATCCCTGCTGTAAGGGGTCTAACACGGCGTTGGGGGCCCGTGGCCGCAGAGGAAGGATGCTGTGCATCACCAGCTGGTACCCCCACATCCACCCTCCCCTGGGACCCTCTGATGTAAATGCCTCACTACAGCCTTCGATTCAAGAGCTAATCCCAAGCTGCTGACGTTACCCATGCCTCCTTCAGGGGAGGGAAGGGGAAGAGGAATGCCCAGGGGACCATCCTCCTGACTGCAGGACACTGATGCCGTCAGAGACCACCAAACACGGGGGGCAATCACAAAGAGGTTCTGCTCATCACGAGGCCAGGAGGAGCAACACTCTTCCAATAGGTTTGGGGCCCCAAAAGCACGTGCTCTTCTCTTCCCTTTGTCAATCCTCTACTGCCTTCTTGCACCACCGCCTTGGCTGGCACCTCAGAACACCGTGATAACATCCAGAGGGTGATGATGGTTCAAACCCACCCAGCCTCTGGCTATCTAGACTTTTGGGTGGGTTTCCCAGCCCCGCTCCCTATTTCAAGCTGAGTTCTGCCTGCTCCCAGGAGTAAAACCTACATGGAATTCCTCACAATAAACCCCCAGCCCTCCAGGACAAGGGGGAAATGACAGGAAGCTGTGTGAGACGTGCCCGTGCCCCACAGAGCTGCCTGGGTGAGGAGAAGGCTAGCAAAAATAGCCCCACACCAACACACTCCTGCAAACAGCTCCCCAGAGGAGCCAGGCAGGATAAGAGAGGCTAGGAAAATACAAGGAGGCATTCCTTGCCTGGATTTCAGCACTGGGGGTTAAGCTGAGCTGAGTTCTCCCTTCCACCCTCGTTCCTGTGCTGAGCAGGGGACGGGATCGATTAATCTTCAGCGAGGAAGTGGAATGCAAACAAGAAATGTGCTGTTTTGGGGCCTGATCCAAACTCTGCTGGAATCCAGGCTGCGTTTCTCATCTAATCCCTCCAGCTACAGGCAGTTTGGGGAGCCACTCAACCCTATGGAATCCAGGCTTTGCCCTCAGCTCCAGGCAGGGGGGGGGTCACACCAGAGGGATCCCTGTCTCTCCACAGGTGGCGCAGCCAGGATTTTACCTAAAAAAGGTAAAGCACATGACTGTTTTGCAGGGATACACATAGTAAGTGATACTATCTGAGCAGCCCAACTTTTGGATGAAGGTTGGATGCAAAAGCTGACCTGCCACCTCAAGCTCTGCCTCCAGAAGCTCTGAGCTCCCCCACCTCCCACCTCCCACAGAAAGTAAAGCATCAGGGATGCTGGAAGGGATGAAGGAGCAGCAGGACGTGCCTGTGGGTGCTGCTCAACCCAGCAGTGTGTGTTTTGGACACCCAGGGTGTGACATCAGCTCACAGGTGAGTGGTTTCGCTCTGCTCCACAACCCCCAAGGCATTAGATGCTTTGCAGTGGCACGGCAGCGATGGGGGAACGTGACAGTGAGTTTGGGGAGGAGGAGGAGGGCTAAATGAGCTTCTCTGCTGGTTTAAATCCAGCCCTGGTGATGGGCTTTTCCCATTCCACTGATGTACTCGGCCTTTCTCCTCATAATAAAGCCCAAACCTGAGGCTTTCCTGTGGAAATCACCAGTTTTGGCCAAGCTGGGAGACAGCAGAGGCACCCACCCCGGGCTCCATTGCCCCCACTCACCACCCAAGGTGTCCCTGTGTGTACTGGGGTCAGGGCTGTGATGGCCAAGGCCAAGACACGCTGAGGCAATGGGAGCACAGAGGCTCTGAGGCTGGGAAGGTTTCCCCAAGCCTCTCCCTGCTCCATGGCATCCCTCTCCCAGTGCAAAGCCTCTCTCAGCAGGTGGACCGATGCTCCAGGAGGAACAGCACAGACAGCAGGAAAGGAGGGGAGATCCTCCCTCTTCAGCACGCTCCTGCTTTGCCAGGCTTTTCTTTTTCACCTCCCTTCCCCAATGAACAAACCCAAGTGTCCCAAGCTCTCCACAGAGGAACCTTTTCCCAGCTCTCTGGTCCCTTCCAGCTCTCTGGTCTCCTCCAGCTCTCTGGTCTCCTCCAGCTCTCTGGTCTTCTCCAGCTCTCTGGTCTCCTCCAGCTCTCTGGTCTTCTCCAGCTCTCTGGTCCCTTCCAGCTCTCTGGTCTCCTCCAGCTCTCTGGTCTTCTCCAGCTCTCTGGTCCCTTCCAGCTCCCTGGTCTCCTCCAGCTCTCTGGTCTTCTCCAGCTCTCTGGTCCCTTCCAGCTCTCTGGTCTCCTCCAGCTCTCTGGTCTCCTCCAGCTCTCTGGTCTCCTCCAGCTCTCTGGTCTTCTCCAGCTCTCTGGTCTCCTCCAGCTCTCTGGTCTTCTCCAGCTCTCTGGTCTCCTCCAGCTCTCTGGTCTTCTCCAGCTCTCTGGTCCCTTCCAGCTCTCTGGTCTCCTCCAGCTCTCTGGTCTTCTCCAGCTCTCTGGTCCCTTCCAGCTCCCTGGTCTCCTCCAGCTCTCTGGTCTCCTCCAGCTCTCTGGTCTCCAGCTCTCTGGTCTTCTCCAGCTCTCTGGTCTCCTCCAGCTCTCTGGTCTCCTCCAGCTCTCTGGTCTCCTCCAGCTCTCTGGTCTCCTCCAGCTCTCTGGTCTCCTCCAGCTCTCTGGACTTCTCCAGCTCTCTGGTCTTCTCCAGCTCTCTGGTCCCTTCCAGCTCTCTGGTCTCCTCCAGCTCTCTGGTCCCTTCCAGCTCTCTGGTCCCTTCCAGCTCTCTGGTCTTCTCCAGCTCTCCCCTCTGACCCCTGTCCAAAAGGAGCTGAGGCTTCACAGTGATGCTCCACAGCATTATTTCAGACAAAGCTATGTGCTTGGAATGTTTCTCCTTTTCCATTTCTCCTCCATCCTAATGGGAATTCCACCACCCCCCCCTTTTGTTTTCCTTTTGCTCAGTCAGATGCTGAGCCATGTGAAATAGCAGGCTCATTCACAAGGACACAGGCAGCTTCTGAAGAGCCCCATGTTTCAAGGGAAAGTACCCAGCACCAGAAGCCCAAAGAGCACTGGAGACACCAGCTTGGGACCCACCAGGATGCTGATGGAGCCAGAGCAGCTCCAGAGCCACATCAGCGCAGGGAAATGGGATGGGGACCCTCTGCACAGCCTCTCCACACTCCAGATGCCACCTGAAAGGCTTTCCATGGCCAACACAACGCCCACAGGCTTTTTTTGCAAGGATCACTCCCCATGCTTTACATCTGGCTGCTTTGAAGCATCCCCAGCTGCAGTGGAAAGAAAAGGAGTGGAGTTTGGCATTGCCCTGAGAAGCTAAACACCTCCTCAGCTCTCTGGTATGTTCTAAAACTACAGTCTGGGCATGATCTGGTATTTCTATGTCTTCTGTGGGTAGCAAATAAAGCACAGACACAAGTGACCCAGAGCAGTAACAGGCAGAGCTCAGCCCCTAGCCTTCTCCTCCAAGCTCTGCATGTGCACCACCAGGGAGGGGGTCGAGTCACCTTCCCTGGATGTGTTCAAAAAAAGGGTAGATGAAGTACTTAGGGATATGGTTTAGTTTAGGATGGGAATGGTTGGACTTGATGATCTTATAGGTCTTTTCCAACCTTGTGATTCTGTGCCAGGGCAGGGGAAGGAGGCAGAAGGGGCTCAGAGACAGAGACAGGCTGGCTGAGATTCCTGAACCACTTGATCATGAAATGAAATGAAAATACAAGCCCAGTGGAGGGGGAAAAGCCCCAACACCCCACCAAGGCAACCCAAGGTATTGCCAGCTGATCTCTGCTGAATGCCTTCTGAGGGCAACGTGGAAAGCCAGCCTGCCTTTGAGAGCACAGCCTGCAGACTCAGCTCAGGACACAAAGCAGATGCTCACGTGGCTTCTGATGAGCAGCCTGGGCTAGTGGCAGTTGTAGGGAAGTCATGTAACAAACATGACCCATAACAGAAACACCAGAGGAAAGGAGTAGATCTGCTTATTCCCCCCCACACCCCCCCAACGTCACTGGCAGGTTTTGTAACCTTAGGTACTTTCAGGCTTAGGTCCAGATTAACCATATGTAAGTGTAGGAACACAGGGGTTCATCTCAAGATGTGGGGATGGGCAGAGGAGCAAGCCAGCCCTCCTGTGGGGGAGGAGCTGTGCCATGGGATTCACCCACCGACTCACAGGGGGACACGTCAGAGCTGCGGGGTGCTGCCCAGGGAAGGGCTTCAGGATACAGCTCCCTCCACCCAGCCCAAGAAGATGCCTTGCTGGCTCATTTTTGAGGCTGGGGGCTGTTGGTTTATCCCTCAGCCCCAGGAGGGGGATTTACTGGCTCCCCTCGCAGCTCTGGCATGTAACAGGGATGGAATCTGGGTGTCACGACCAGGAAAGCGAGCATGGAGGGTGCAGGCTGACCACCCTGTGTAGCCTCTGGTGAAACAGAGGTGATGCAGGCAGGCTGGTTGTGCCCTGCTGACAGGCTGGGGCAGCTCCCCGAGGCAAAGTGTGGTGGTCAGGCACTTTTGCTGGAGCCCAGCGCCAGCACTGCCAGCCCCAGGAGCACAGAAATCAGGCCCTAACTCCAAAGAAAACAGAAGACAAGCTCAGAGACCAAGCAAATGACAATAATAAATAATAAATCCTGGGTTCTTTTCATTTTCTTTTCCACTTTTGAGCCCAGAGCTTTCCAAGCTTGCCTCTGCAGCCACAAAGCCTGCAGGCTTTTGTTTGTTCAAAGCCCAGCTGGCTGTAACCAACCCAGCTCAAAAGCCAGGGGCTTTAAAGAAAGAAAACCCTTAGAAAAACCCCAAAGCAGCACCAAGTTTTGCTGAGGCACTTGCTAAAGCCACAGGAGCTTGGATTGCAGCGGTCCTGTGAGTGCTCAGGCCCGGGAAGGGTTGTGTGTGTTCAAGCACTGGTTATTTTTATGGGGTTGTCACAACGTTTGGGATGGGTTTTGGCTGCCCTGGAAGAGCATCACTGGCTTGAAGGATGCTGCTGCAGGCACAGGGCTCTGCAATCTGCCCCCATGTCCCTGTACCACAGCGGTGATGGAGAGGGAGGGCTCGTGGGGGGTGCTTCAGGCAGGGACCCAGCAAACACAGGGTGGGCTCTTGCCTCCTGGCTTGCCCCTCTGAAACATGTTATGGCACCTCACACATTGAGTCAGGTGTCCTGGTGGGAAACACCAGAGCTGGGACTGGCTTTGCTGCCTGCTGCTCCCACTCAGAGCACTGGAGTGAGACTCTGCTACAGGACAACCCCTCTCAGCATCCTTTTTTAGGGGTGGGGGGGGTGTATCCCTGCCAAAGCTGACACCTCATGGGCATCGCTGCTCTCCCCATCACCACAAGAGACACCGACTCCTCACGCCAGCTGATAAAGAGTCCCCCTCTAAGGCAAGCACACAGCTCTGCTTCACTCAACGCTGGACATGGCCAGGTTGGGCTGATTCAGCACCTCCTTGGCCACCCCTGCTCAGCACCTCACCAGCTCCTCCCGCTGCAGGCAGCGTGGCCAAACCACGTGCCCCAGGAGCCACACTCACCCCAACGCCTGGGATGCTCGGTGGGCACTGAACGCAGGAGGAGATGGGCTGGCAAGGGAAGGGCCAGAATCAGGTCAGGGAGTTAACACACCACAGCTCCAGTGGGGTGCCCTGGCAGGAACGGGTCTGAGCCTGTGGGTGGAGCTCGGTGGGGAGGGAACATGCTCAAGAGGGGCTGGGGGAACTCCCACATCTGCAGCAGGAGCAGCGCGAGGAAGCAACAGCCACATGAAAGACTTCAGCACGCAGGCGACAGTGGGGCCAGAATAAGTTTAAGATGAGGCATTCCTTTGAGCTGCTCCTGGGGGTTTTTTGTTGGGTTTTTGGGTTGGTTTTTTTTTTTTGTAAATCTGCTACTAAGCACGTTGTCATTGGGCAGCTCCTGGCTCTGGTCCCCATTACTGCCTCGTGCCTGTGTTTCCAGTTAAGGGGCTTCGCCTGCGAGCGGCCACAGAAAGGGGACTGTGCCCCAGTGCAACAGTGAGGGGCTCTTCACCCCAGCACAGCCCAAGGAGCCTTTCAGCCACAAAAAAAACCCACTATTTTTAAAGAAAGACATTAGTCTGCTTTCTTATGGACACCAGCAATGGAATTATGGTGTTGCAGTGCCCCCTCTCCCTCCCCTTCCTTTGAGCGCTGCCCTCGCTGGTCAGAAAAAGGCAGAGCACACACCACCAAACCAAGAAGGTTTTGCTTTCCAGCTCAGAGTTCCCTAGCAGCCACTCGGGCAGGTCCAGCACATCGACCTTGTTGCTGCCCTCACTCTGTCCTTACACTTTCTAAATCCATCAAAAGAAACAGTGACAGTTCTCCCCATCACATCCAGCCCAGGACCCCCAACTTTTTTCCAGAGCCACAACCATTTGGGGTTTGGAAGGACCCTTCAAGGCCAAGCAGAGGCTGGCACGCAGAGCCCACCCCCAGAGCAGCAGCTTGCCTGCCCAGAAAGCAGCAGGTGGCTCCTGACCCTAAGGAAGCCAGAAGATGCTCACGGTCAGAAGCAGCAAGAGATTCAAATGCTGAGGGGCTCTGCCTGGACCAAAACCTTGTCTCTATTTCATCTTACAATGACTCTTCTAGACCCCCAAATAGAACAAAAGAGCATCTTCATGGACAATCACCATTGCCATCTCCATTTTTTGCTTGCAGCCAAACACAGAAGCCCAATGCCCGAACTCCAGCCTAATTCTGCTGCCCATCTCTGGGTTAGGACAGCCAATGCTTTGCATTTGATCCAGACCTAAACCTGAGTGTTTTCTAAAGACTGCCCTCTGCAACACCTGCTGTGGGCAGAAACAACTAGCCCAGCTTTTGGAGTCACCCACAGATCAAGGTCCCTACCTCAGGCAGGGGTAGGGAAGAACAATTTTGGTGGTCTTTTAGTGGAATTTGAAGAAAACATGCTGAAAAACACACCAGAGCTAGGCACTTTCCCCTGTTTCTTCCTTTTTCCTGTTGCAGAATAATCCAGCCTGCCAATTACCAGCAGCATCGTGGGGGGACACACACAGCACCCCAAGGGGGCTCAGCATCACCACAGGAGCTTCGGTCCCACCACGGGCCACCACTACTGCCCACGGTGGGAGAGCGCTGAGGCAGTCTCCTCCACTCCAAACAGGTAACTGATCACCTACAACATCTTCTCCTGCATCTCACAGAAGTCTCTGACAGCCAAATTTTGGCTGGTGGGAGCTGGCCCACCCCCATCGACTCCAGAGGGGAAGGGCTGATTCACACCGGCTGGGGAAGAGATGCTACTGAGCAATCATCATCACATCCCAGTGTTGGGGACCAAACTCCAGTAGCCCAGGGCCAGGCTAAATGAAAACTGCCTGGGTTTGACACAAACCCTGGAAAATCAATTTTCTGGGTTTCATGTAGTTTTCCACCAGGCAGCAGAGAGTCTTTACTGCATCTGGCCTTCCGAGCCAGGCTGGGGACTCAACAAGCAGGAATTCAATTGACCTGAAAACAGAAAACAAGCGAGGCACAACTTGGATTCCTCAACTGGGTTTTAGCAGAAAAGCTATTAAAAAAATAAATCCAAGCTCCTGAATGAAGAGGACACCCCTGCTCCTCCTCCCCACGTAGCAGCTCATCCCAAAAATCCACCTTTTCTTTATTTTCCCCCCTCTTCCTTCAGGGAGTCAAGACATGCTTTGCTCATGGAGAGGTCAGCCCTGAACGTTTCAGCATGGTAAACCAGCAGCCCTGGGGCAGGGCAGAGCTTGATGTGCTGACCCGCTTCGCTCTAGCGCCTGGGATTTCCAAAGCCCAGGGGGGGGAAATTCAATAAATAAAATTAATAATTAAAAAAACCCAACCCAAAGCCATCACTTGAGTGCCAGCAGTGTGGGGCTGGCCCTTCAGGGGATATAAATCAGATTATTCTGACTTACACCAGCCATGATTCCAGCCACTGAGGTGTTTGGGGACAACCACCAAAAAAAGACAGTCATTCTTTTCTTTTTTCTTGCTTTTTTAGTGCTTCTATGGAACCAGCTGGAAACAGACTGCATCCTCGATGCTCAGAGAGCACAGAGCTGGGAGGAAACCACAAATCTAGCATATTTTTGCAAAGAGAGGGAAGGATTTGCCCCAAAGTCACCAGGAACACAGGGATGCGCCAGGGATGTAGCTCTCCCCATTTCCTGCCAGCACCGTGCTGGCAGAGAAAAACCACAACCACATTCACAACAACAGAGGATTTACAGGCACTTCAGACGTCCTTCCCCCCTGGGATGGGTGCAGGGGTGGTTTCCTGGGGCTACTAGCCCCTGAACCCCACTTCAGCCTGGCTGAACCCCAAATCCATCTCACCAAACCACTACCGGTTTGCACCAAAACGCTGAGACAACCAGAATAAACCACACTCCTATGGCTACAACCTGGTTCTTACTCCTTCTGCTAAATATTAACATCAAAATCTAGTGATGGAGCATTTGAAACTGAGCTTTCCAGCTCAGGTTCTTCTCCTGCCACCCCTCTTTCTGCAGGTAGCGAGCGGCACACGGCGCTGTGATGCCCATTCCTCGCTAGAGGTGATGCTGGTGTGCTGGGTGTTTCCCAGTCAGGAGTAATAAATATCTGTGAGCTCCTTTGTTTGGGAAAAGGGAGCATAGAGATGTGTGTCTGCATGTGCATATGTACATAAATATAGGGTTCTGCGACCCTGTATTTATTGTAGGGGTTTTATACTCTTAATTTTCTGGGGGAAATCTTTGGTGGCATCTGATGCTTCTGGAAGGAAATCAAACAGGACAGAGATAAGGTGACACCGCAGACCCAAGTAAAGGCGTTGGGGCAGCAAACAGCCTGAACACCCTGCCCAGGATGTGGGCATTCTTGACCCAACAGAAGGGCTGTGCCCATGGGATGGGCAGGAGGGGTGGCCGGGGTGGGCAAAGGGATGCTGGACCTCAGCAGAACCAAGTTCGGCGTTAGCCCAGCCCTCTGGAACTACAAATGCCATGGGAAAATAAAGTTACCCACATCAGGAGCCTCCCTGCCTCGTGTCTTGAGAGGCTGGAGGAGCCTTCTGTGCTCTCCAAGGAGTTACAAGGCCCACAGAGAGCAGGAGAGCAGCCGCTTCAAAGAGCCACCCCAAGTAAACCTGTCAGAGCCGATGAGTAAACACGCCGTGAGCGCGGCCGCTGCTCGGGGAGGGAAGTGATGGGGCTTCCCCCCCCCACCCCCTGCAAAATAAAAGGAAGAGTTTTGCTCAGGGCAACGTGGAATATAAACCTGCAACTGTTCTGCATTAGCCTCAGCATTCTTCTTTTTACCATCCAATTTTCCCTTCAGTCGGCGGCGAGCGGCGGAGGCTCGACTGCACATCGGGGGCATCCGAACTGGAAGTCATTAAAGTCAGAGATTTCGGTTAGAGTGGACCTTCTGTGAGTGGAAGGAAAGATTGCCACAGCTTCCTGAGTGTATGATTTAATGATGTGTTCTGCATTTTCTTAATTTTCCACGTTTTACAGGCCTCTGTTCCCTATTTGGGGGAGGAGGGACCGCTCGAGAGGCATGGCAGGCGCTGGCAGCCTGAAACCCAGAGTGCCCCCAGACAGGGCTCGGGTAGTTACAGGGGGAGGGAGGAAGGGAGAGGAGGCACCTTGTAGCTGGGGTGGTTTATTCTTCCTCCCAAAAGCACAAATCCTGCAAAGGGTGAAGCAAAGCCTTCAGCTGGGGGCTTGGTTTGATGCAGCCATCCAACAAAACCCAGTAAGGGAGGTCGGGGAGCGCCCTCAATGCTGCACATCCTCCCCCCAAGCTGCCCAGCCAGCTCTGTGGAGGCCCACGGGCATCCCTCCTCCCTGACAGGGCACCAAAGAAACCCCAGTATCACAACCACTGACGTACAATACACGTTGCAGACCCATCATTCAGATACAGGGCTAGGAATCTTGTGGGGTTTTCCATCCCAGCACGAGCTGAAAGCGTGGCGGTTGGCTCAGGTTTTGTTGTTTGCCTTTTTTCTCCCCCCTCCCCTCCCCTCCTTTTAACAAACAGTTGAAAAATACAGAGGAGGAAAAGCCAAGCTATAGTTTAAATAATGTCTATAATCCAGGCATGAGCCGTGCGGGGTGCGTCTGTTATGTATAACTTCAATTTATACCCATGGCAGAATGAAATCATCACTTAAAATAAAGTCAAATGTCCATTTTTCAGATTTAATTAAGACATGGTTTTGATGGAGGCTGAGCTAACGTAAACAAGCCAAGAAAGGCAACGTGAAGAATGAACTGCACATAAAACCTGGAGCTCGTTTGTACGCCTGAGCGGCGTGACCGAGGCTGAGCGCCCTGAGTGTCTTACACCGAGTTACAAGTGTTCTCTGCTGTGGTTTAACCTAGGAAAGGTAAATAGCAAGAGGTATTTTTAAAAATAGCTGTCAGAATGAACTCTGGGAGCTTTGCTCCCTTGTTTTTATCTTCCTTGGCTTCGGAGGGCTTTACCCTGCATGCAGAGCATCCCCAGTACACCCTGAAGTGTCTCCCAGGGCAGGGAAGGTCTGGGAGGTGCAGGCACACGTCACATCCCTTGGCAAGGGGGACCTTAAACACAGACATCTGAATGCATAGGGGAAGCACAAAGGGAAGCCAGGGAAAGCTTCTGCTTCCACCCAGCTGAGGATCTGGGAAAAAGGATAAACTCCAAGGGGAGGCGGGCTCAGAAGCCCGTTTACACCCGTGGGTTCATTAGCCTGGGGGGCAATTAGCAAGTGATGGGGCAGCACGAGCAATGCTGAAATCCCATCATGAGCACAGGGGGGAAAAAATGAGAGACAAAAGCATCTGAAACGTGGGTGCAGGGATGGTCTGCTGGGAAAGAGGGTGACTGGTGTCCCTACATGTTCCCAAAACTCTGTCTTCTACAATGCCCAGCCCGAGCTTTAGTTGGGGAAAAAGGAAAAGAAAGGAAAAAGAAGGGAGATGCTGAGAGTCTGATGAAAATGAGTTTGGTTTCAGCCCCTGGGGGCACACCCAGCGCTGCTCCCCCTCAGTCAGCCCAGCAGGACACCTTCCCAGAGGCGTGGGTGCGGGCTGCTGCTGAGGGTGGCTGGGGGTGATTTGTGGGAGCTGTGATTCCATGTGGCTGCCACACACTCAGGCTGCTTCTGAAACGGGCCTGGGACCCTGGCCTTCGCTCTGGGAGCTGCCTGTCGTAAATAACCCCTGCCTGGTGTAGCCTAATTCACAGGTTAGCTACCAGGTGCTCCTGTGCACCATGAGACACGCCGGCCCAGGGGTAAGCAGGGGAGACAAAGCAGGAGCTCAAGCACTGGCACAGCTATTTACTGTACTAGTACCTGCTCTTTCCTCAGCATCTCCATCCTCTCCACCAGTTCCTCCCTCTCCTCATCGCTGCAAATGATGAGGTGGGGTGTGCAAGGGGGATGTTTGAAGCTGCTCAGACCAGAACAGGCCCCAGTGACCCAGAACCCTTCTCTCCCAAACTTTGGGACACACAAGCTACTTGGAAACAAACTTTTTATCCCAACTGGGGACGAGAATAACTTTTTAAACACTCGGATTCTGTTTCTGCTGGGGAAAAACACGTCTCCTGCCTCCCATAAATCAACCAGGAATAAGCAGCTTGGATTTCCCCAAGGGATGAACCCCAGGAACTCAGCAGGAGCTGGCGTGCTTGCAGCCTTACGCTGCGTTCAGGCAGCACCCCGTGATGCCTCCGGCTTCTCTCAGCTCCCAGGGCCCTGCCCGGGTTCCCCAGTGTGGCTGTGCTGAGGTGCAAGCCCAGTAGCTCCTGTCACCCCTTGCTTAGCAAGGAAGCAGGCCAGCAGAAATGCCGAAAGCAGCGTTCCCTCCCCTCCACCCCCCCAGACATGTGGTCCCGCTTAGCAGCCCCTTACAAGCAGAGCCTGTGTGGTTTGGACAGGTAATGGGGGCTGCCACGTCCCCAAGTACCTTTCCCCCATTAGAGGGGAAAGCCAAGGCTGCAGTAAAACTCACAGCAACTTATTTTATGAAGTGCAAACCAATAAACCAGTGCCTGTAGATTACACGGGGTACTTCTCCTAGGGAGCCTAATGGAGTGCAATTAGAGGCTTTATCCCCCCTTTCTCCCAGTCCTCAGGTGTTATTTTAGTGCCCCTGTGATACGTGAGGGTGCTGGGTGAGCCCTGAGCCCCGTTAGCGTGGGGCTGCTCCAGAGAATTGGGAATGGGAATGCTGGAGTCACGTGGAAGCAGCAGAGCCCGAAGCCCAGCGACCTCGACGAGGAGCCTCAGCAGGGCATTCTGAACAGAGCGTGGCTCAGAGCAGCCAGCCCAGGTACCCAGCACAATAAACCTCTAACTAACAAGCACACATCTTTCCAGAGCCTGTTTGTTACTGTTTTCAATTTACTGTTAGCAATAGGGACATCCTCAGAATCACACAATCACAGGGTTGGAAAAGACCTTTAAGATCATCGAGTCCAACCATTCCCATCCTAAACTAAACCATATCCCTAAGTACTTCATCTACCCTTTTTCTGAACACATCCAGTTTTGAACACAGCCTGTTTGACTCCCCAGTCCTCAACAAAGCTCCCTTGGTTCTCACATGCTTCACAACAAGCTAAAATCCTTCCCCAAGGCAGACACACGTGTGCACGGGCATACACCCACGCAGGGTAACCCCCAGAGCACCCCTGATTTCCCCCTGTTAGCGCACAGAAACACCCACCCCACGCTTGCAACGCAGCACCCATCACATGAGTTTCTCTCCCAGGAGCATCCCCACCCATCCGAGGGGAAAGCAGAGGCTGTGACACATCAGGGATGTCCCTGGTACCCTGGGTGGGTGCTGAGACACCCCCCCCCAGAGCAGGAACACACCCCCTTGCTTATCCACATTAGCTTTTCAGCACACCCTGAAGGGTAAAGCAGCGTTTTGGGCAGGAAAGGGAACAGGCAGTGAGTGTTTCACATTAGCAGTCTCATTTGGGTAAAAAAAGAGAGGATGGATCAAACCCAAGTATCAAATATTAGCCAGCAGTATAAACCTCTGAGAGGGGGATAAGAGCACCTTACCGCCCCCTCCTCCCCCCAGCCCTGGTTTTGATGTCATCCACTTCCAACACATTTTACCTTCCCTGCCCGTGGATTTTTCCAGCACTAAAAAACTCTGCTTTTTCTTTTTTTTTTTTTCCCTTTTTTTCTTCTTTTAGTCCTACCTAGAAAATTTTGGGTTACATCATTTGCACAAATATGTTGCTGTTAACACTGAAAAACCTCTTTGCTCGCAGCTGTATATTTTGTTTGGCTAGGAACGTGCTCCCCTCCACTACATCACATGTCCTCTCGGTGATACTATTTAAGCTAGAAATTCCAAAACTCACAAATACCGAGTAGCCAAATGTTCCAGAGCTGTACCCTGTCTACTAAACATGTAATATATCTCCCCCTTCTCCAAACAGAAATAGATTTCTCTGATTTGTTTGATAAATTTGACCCAAGATTTCCATTTGGAGCTAGTGGAGTTCCTACTGTTTTTCTGCGTGTTGGTGGGCCAAGCCCTAATCACCCAAATCTCCCCAGGAGGCCATAAATTACGGCCCTGAGCTGGGGCTCCGTGCTCCCCTGGCTGCAGGAGAAGGCCAGGTCTATTTTGACAGGCCTGAATTTCATTCATTGTTTTATGAGGGATGGGAAAAGCCGCCGGGCTCATCGCAGAGATTTATGAGCCTCCAGGTCCGGAGGGTTCCCTCACCCGCCGGCCGTGTGAAAACAGATGGACGGACGGACAGCCCGGCACAGACAGCCTGACCTGGGTACTCTCACTGCTGCTGGGAAATGGGATCCATATGCCACACAGGTCTGCGTTAGCATGGAGGCTTCTGCTTGGTGCTGGGAGGATGAAGCCAGGGATGCAGGCGGGGTACCTGCACCCACCTTCTCCATCACCCCCTGCTTCAGCAGTGCTGCCTTTACCCAAAGGAGTGGAGCCTCAGCTGTTCCACACCTACCTCCAGAGAGATGAAACAGCCCAATTCAAGCAGAGACACACATCATCTCCCTGGCTTTACACACAGGTACCAAGCAGGGTCTTTTTCCAGGTGCAGCTCGACTGGAAAACACTCCCCATGCCTTCACCCAACACAGTAATGGGGACTGAAACACACCCATGCTGAAACCTTCAGTGCTGGCTGCTCAAAGAGAGGGCAACGCTTTTTGGTAGTGCCACCAAGACCCTCACATCATGTTTTTTTAACCTGGTTAAGGACCACAAGGTGCAGGAACCCCACACCTGAGCCCACCTGGCAAGTCCCTCCGAGCAAAGCAGACAGGGAGCCCCCTGAGGCTGAGCACACAGCTCTGCTTTCCTGTACCACCAATCTGCTCACGTGGGAAGATGTGTGTGCTGATGGCTGTAAGTGACAGGCTGCACCCACACATCAAAGGGCAGGGGCTGAGGGGGGGGCATTCAATACCAGGCATCCTGCTTTGAATCAGCCTTGCTCCTGCAGAAGCCAGCCTCTCTCCAAAGCATCAGCTCAAACCCCATCAATATCTGGCAAAACACTGAATGTAAAAACATGAAATTAACCAAATTTCTCCCAGCCCTCCATCTGTGCTGTGACGGGGAAGCTCGGGGCTGGAGCAGCCCTGCCGAGCTGGGATGGGGAGAGAAAGGCTCCTCAGCCCTTCTCAGCCCTGGGCTGCAGAGCCCAGCCTTCCGGGGCTGCAGAGCCCAGCCTTCCTGGGTTGCAGAGCCCATCCTTCCACGGCTGCAGAGCCCAGCCTTCCGGGGCTGCAGAGCCCAGCCTTCCGGGGCTGCAGAGCCCAGCCTTCCTGGGTTGCAGAGCCCATCCTTCCACGGCTGCAGAGCCCAGCCTTCCGGGGCTGCAGAGCCCAGCCTTCCCGGGCTGCAGAGCCCAGCCTTCCTGGGCCTTGATGTGCATCTGTCAGTGGATTAAACCGCTGTGGTTTCAGATACACGGAAAGCAGAGCTGGTTTACTCTGTAGCACCAGCTAGGAGAGCTCAGGAACCGCTCCCCAGCACGGACAGTGCCTGCAGGAGCCTGGGGAGAGGTGTGGGGCAGGCTCCCAGGCCCTCCCAGCAGCTCCAAGGGAAGGACTGGACTTTGGGAACTGAGATGTCCCAGAAGAGCCATACAGACAGCACACGGGACAAGGACTCACGACCTGGCACAACCACAGCCCTGGGAATGGACTGTCCCCTCCACAGTTTAGGGGAGAAGCTTCTTTTCAGCTACTTTGTTTTCTTTTCAATCTTTCCCCTTTATAATCCAAAGGATTTTTTTTAATCCACGTGAAGCCAGAGGCAAGATTCCCCTAGGAAAACTATCAGCATTCCCTCCTAAAGTGAGCGAGCATCCTTCTCCCTGCTCAGCAGAGCTTAGGGGGGAAACAGGGAAAAGTCCCTGCTGCCTTGGGTGCTGTTGGAAGCAGATGGACACAGAGCTACAGCAGGGAACAAGCTGGCAGCACCAAATGCAGCCCAGCCCCAGGCTGCATCCTGGGGGACACATATGCACTGATGTGCATGCTGGTACCTGGTATCTGCTGGGAAAGGAGGGGTTTATGCACGGCTGCATTGCCCTGCCAGGCACAGCAGCTCCTCCCTCCCCCCCAAAACATTTCAGATGGATTCAAAGAGGCTCAGCTTCCCCAAGCTGCCTGTTTTTCATAGTTCCACTAACCAAAGCTGCTGGGAAACTGCTTTAAAGTGAAAGGAGAAAAAAATATCTGAAATACTGTGACTCCAGGACCTGGGGAAGGAAATTCTCACAGTGCTGGGGACGAGCACTGCAGCAAACAGGCCCACGGTCAGCACCCTGGGAAACACCACTCACAGCAACCCCGAAATCCATCGTGGGGAGAAAGATAAATCAAAACACCCCCAGACAGCAGCCACCCACCATAGGCAGAGCAAAGGAACACCCACAGCAACGAGCATCACTTCACACTGCAGGGGTTAAATGAGCCCCTGGCTAGGCTGGAAAAGCTCTGACTTACCAACAGAAAGTCAGGATGCTGGATGCAAACCCTGCCCAGACCGACAGCTTTGAGCGAGCTGATACCTCTGGTCATCCATGAGACTGGAAAATCCACACTCAGTCACATAAATCTGTGATAAGAAAGGTTTAAACTGTCAGGAAACAGCCTGCTTCTGGGGGAAATCCCTGCCTTGCCCATGCCTTGGTGGGGCAGAGGCTCTGCACCCCAGGAAAAGGGTGACTGCATGTTCAGTAAAGAGTTGAGATTTTAAAGTTATCTTAAAACACTAATCTGCACATTCCCAACTGCCCCACAGACCCACTGGCCCTGTTGGGAGAGAAACTGGGGAATCTGGTGCTGTAGGATACCAGCATAAGGTACTAACACGAAGCCCTGAGGAGAGCACCCTGCACAGACACCCTGCAGAGACAGACACCCTGCACAGACAGCGCTGCGGCTGAGCCAGGAGCACCACCCTGGACATCTGTACCACCCCAAGAAACGAGACCCACGAAATCCACCCCCCTCTGGCAGACAGAAAACAACCTGCAGCTTCCCTCCTCGCTTGCACTCTTCCAGATTTCTTGTCAGCTAATTCTATTCCACACACCCCCCCAAAACAGAGATGTTGACAGCCCCTCAGAAATAGAAAGTATGTTTAATATTTCAGGAGAGCAGCGCTGGCCAAACAGCCGTGCTGGGAAGGTAAATAAACAGGAGGGGTTGGAGAAGGAGCCTATAGGAAGCCAGGCTTTATTTTTCTATGATAAATCATTTACTGTGCCAGCGATCTATATTTTATGAATTGTGAACATGGGCTGAATAGCTGACTAGCTGCTTCTTTTCTCACACCCCCCCTTCCCTCACAGGGGAGCTCTTTGTTGTCTTTGGTTTGTCAGTGTTAACTAGGAGCTGTCCCTGGAAAAACAGAGGTCTGGATGCCTGGCAGTGGAGATGCAACTTGTCCAGGGGAGTGCCTGCAAGGACAGCCCTGCTCCCCAAAGCAAATGCAGCTGGATTTCTGTTAACAGAGACAAAGAATAAAAGTTAAGTCAGAGCTACGTCCCTCAAGAAATAATAATCAACACTCCTTATTTTCCTCTCATTTGCTCCAAGTGCTGGGACATCCCAGAGCTTCTGTTGGTTCCTGCCCCACCTCTGTAAGGATTGAAAGACTCAGCGAGCTGCTGGTGCAGCACCAACCTGTTGTGGGATGTGGGGAGGCCCCCAGACTGGGGAAGGACAGGGCTCTGGGGCTCTCTGACCAAGGCTTGGAAGCTTTCAGCTCGTGTGGCTATCAGGAGAGGCTTCTTCACACAAGAGGAGGAGAGGGGGTTGTGTTCCAAAGCCTTACAGATGGTGTTGTGCTGTTTCTTCAGGCTGTTTGTCCATATTACTTACGTGCCAGATTGTCAACAAAAATCCCCCCTCACCTCCTCAAATGTAACCTTCCCACTAGGAAAAACAACACATACAGCATCCCAAGAAGTATTATCAAAGCCTCACAGACAGCACCCAGCCCCAGGAGTCCCAGAGACACCTCTCTGCTGCTTGTTCCCCCCCCTTCCCACTCTGCATGGCTCTTTCTAACCCAGGCACAGGATTTATTAGGAGCCTGTGGAGTGAGCCCTGTTAGCAGGCACAGCACACATCCAGGCTTGGTGCAGGCACAGCAGTAACACGTGGCTACTGGCCACACCACTAGTGCCCTGCATCACAGTCCTACTCCATATGCCCTGGAAATATGTTCTGCATGGTATATGGAGCGGGCTGGAAAGCAGGGGACAGAGCCTGTTTTCAGGGAATAAGAGGGTTTTCAGGGATTTGAAGGGTCTTAAAGGGAGCAGGTGCTCCAGTGGAAGGGATATCCTGGCACACCCTGGTCTGAAGACAGCAAGGAGCTGGGAGATGATGCTGTGGGTCTCCAGGATGAAAACATGATTGGGATTTATCAACCCCCATTCCCAGTGCTGGAAGTTTCCAAAGCATTTGGCTCCTGCTGTTTCAGAATGAAAACACCACTCAAGGTGGTGACACAGCCAAGAAACTGCAAAGTCCAACCCCGGGGTGGTGGAGCCTCCCCAGCATCTCCAGGAGCAGAGCCATGCCCACATCCCCAGGCAGCAAGCCCTGCCCTGCCAGGGAAGCCCAGTATCTGCAGAGACACCCTTTGCTATGGTGGGGGTCCAGGGGGGATGAGGCTGATGGGTTACCAGACCTAAACACATCAGGGACATTCACAGGAAGCTGTTTCTTAAAAATGCCAATGGGATCCTGGGCTCCATCAGCAGAGGGGTGGCAGCAGGGACAGGGAGGGGATTGTCCCTCTCTACTCTGCCCTCGGGAGGCCCCAGCTGGAGTCCTGTGTCCAGAGCTGGGGCCCAACACAAGGAAGATGTGGGGCTGTTGGAGAGGGGTCAGAGGAGCCACGGAGATGCTCAGGGGGCTGGAGCAGCTCCCCATGGAGAGAGGCTGAGGGAGCTGGGCTGGGTCAGCCTGGAGAAGAGAAGGCTGTGGGGGGACCTCATTGCAGCCTTCCAGTGCCTGAAGGGAGCAGAGGAACAGGAGGGGAATCAGCTTGTTCAAGGGCAGAGACTGGCAGGACAAGGGGATGGAGTGAAGCTGGAGGAGGGAAGGGGGAGAGGAGAGACTGGGGGGAAGTTCTGTGCAGAGAGAGTGGGGAGGGGCTGGAAGGGGCTGCCCAGAGAGGGGGTGGGTGCCCCATCCCTGGGGGTGTTCAAGGCCAGGTTGGCTGGGGCCCTGGGCAACCTTGTGTAGCTCCAGGCCTGGAGGTTGGTGGCCCTGCCTGTGGCAGGGGGTTGGAGCTCTGTGACCCTTGGGGTCCCTCCCAGCCCAGACCGGTCTGGGATTCTGTGACAAATCAGGGGAGGCTCCACACGCTTTGAGATCCCCGTCCTTACACAGCCCAAAGCTGTGGAGGTTAAATCACAGCTGGAGCTGTAAGGTCGAGGAGAACTACCTGGAAAGGAAACAAATGGCATCTGCAATCCCCTGAACTCGGAGCCCATCTCAGCTTACACTATCAGGCTCGGCTTTTGTATTTAAAAAGGCTCTTTAAAGCAGCAGGCAGCAGTTAAAACCCATTTAGCTAGCTATTTACCTTCCACTCTTCCTCTTGGCCTCTTCCCTAAGCCATAGGGCTCATAAATGCAAAACTCGCCCCCCTCCCAAAACCCCAAGTGACATATGGTGGGTTTAATGCCATGGAAGGTGCAGGAAAGGCTGGAAGGGGAGAGCACTCTGCTAAGCACAGCGAGCCCCTGCAGCCCAGGCCAAGACACGAGGCAGAGTTTATAGTGCTGCAGAGAGAATACCAAGGAATTAGAAGGAAAACATTTGGGCTGGAGTAGGAAAATTTTCTGTGTTCTCTTTTACAGCCAACCATAACTTTCAGGAGATGAGTTATGCTTTCTGTTATTGGCCTGTTTTTCGAGTTAAATAAAACCTCTTTTCCAGGAGAGGCACTGGTGAATCTTGCTCCCCAAATCACTCTGTTCCCCCCACCAGACTTTCTGCCCAGATCATCTTTTTCATTCAGTTCTGAATGATGATAATAAAAAAATAAGCCTCATTCCCCTCCCTCCCTGAGGCTGGAGCATCTGCACTGCGACACAGATGCAGGGAGGGTTGGGTTGGTTTTTACTGGTGTCTTTTTGAGCTCTTCTGGTGTTGAGATTTGCCTTTGCTTGGAGGAGGGGATCACTGGTAGAGCCACACAGTCCTGGAGCTGCTGCTTGCTTAGAGCTGGGCTGCTCAGGGTCATGGGCAGGGCTGGGGCATCCTCAAAAGGCTGGAAGAATCACACCAACATACTGGTCCCTGACCATTAAATAGGGACAGGAGGATACAGCCCCTTCTCCCAGCACTAAGCCTGCTCCTGGCAGGCTGCTTGGAGGCTCCAACACAGCTCCAAGCCTCAACATCTACTGCCTGGAGAGAAAAAACCCTCAAACGAATAAAAGCCAACCAAAACCCAACCCCAAACACCAAAACCCCCCTAACAAAGCCCCCCAACACCTGACAACACTGAAGCACCAGGCAGAGGACACTGAGAAACCAGGCTAAGAGACCCTGGGCTGGGGATGCAGGCAGCCCAGGCACCCTGGGCTGGGGATGCAGGCAAGGCTTGGCTTTAATAAGGGTGAAGGTAAAAGCAGCAATGAAGCTCCCACCTCTAAAGCTCTGCTCAGGGAGACCTGCTCACACAGCCTCATGCCAGAGGGTGAAATTCCATCCCCCAAAAATAACCCATGGAAAATCTGTGGCAGATTTTAGCTGAGCTGTTTTCTCACCTCCTTGCCTTGAAGCATCCATATCTGAGACCCTGACTGAAGATGGGGAGACACCTACATAGAGAAACCACACAAAAAGGGAAGGAAATCCAGGCTAAAAAGCTGTAATCCTTGACACCTGGGCATCCTTGGGCATCCCCACAGTAAGATCTGGAAGAGATGGAGGAGCATTTGCACAGCAGCCCCCATTCCAGCCCCGACAGACCTAGTTGAACACAGCTCAACACACCGTTCTCCTCCAGCTCCAAGATGTGACTTTGCAGTCAGAGTGATTTTGAGCTGACACCACAGGCACCCATGGAAGCACACAGTGGTATTTCCCAACAGCAGTGTTGACTAAACATTTTCTGCTGAAAAGCTTTTTTCATCAGAATAGGCAGTTCCATCAAAATCAACATCTCCACGGGGGAGGGAGGAAAACCAACCCCAACTTCAACACTGTTTGTCTTTATTTTATGAGAAGGTATTTTAAAATGAAATATTGCACTTGGAAACGGCACTTGAGCCCAAATGGTTCAGGCTTCAATACCCTGAAATATTTTGTTTAGGAAACAGGGTGACTCTCCTATGGCATAGAGAATTCCTGTGCCACCAAACAAGCACATCCCCACTTTCCACTCTGACTTAGGATAAAAACCAGTATCAGCCAGAGGATGCTGGGCTGAACCAGCCATCGCTCTGAGCCAGAGCTCTGGGTGGCTTTTTGTTTTAGAAAAAGCAGTATGAAGCCAACAGCAGCAAAGACAAGAGGTAAAGCCTTACCTTATCTGATGACCCCCCCTTGGGTGATCCTCTCCTGCCCTCTGTCCTGCACAGAAAGCCCTGGTTGTTCAAAAAAAAATCTCACTTGGCTGCTCTTGGGAAGGGGACAGAGAGCAAAGGAGGGAGAAGCAGAGAAAGGGTTGGTTTGAGGGATAAACTCATCTGTTTGGGATGTGACTGCTGCAGTGGTTTCCAGTCCCTTTCCAAAACCCAGCGCTGGGATGAGCAGTTAATACCAGATGTTCAGCTGCTCCAGACACTCGGATGGGTTTGGGACAGGAGGGGAAATAAATAACAAGTCTGTTGGAGAGCGTGGGTTTGTGGAGAGCAGCAGGCTGGGACGCAGCCCTTGTCTCAGAGCCCAGCTCCCAGCCCCAGCCTGCTCCTCAGCCCCAGCCTTTGGATGGGGATGGAAAGCAAAGGGCAGGGAGCAGCTCTGCAAACCACACTGCTTATCCACTCCATCCCAGGTGTCAGGGAAGCCTTTTGTCGAGGCAGATACACCTGGGTGTAAAGGTGAAGAGGGGTACTATCACTTGGGTGGAGCAGAAAACCAGACAAAAGCCATCCTTTTTTTCACCCCCCACCCAACTCTGAGCTTCCAGAAGCATCCCACCCCTCTGACAGTGTAACTACAGCCCTATTTATTCACTCCTGACTCTCGCTGTGGCACCCATCGGGCTTGGGGATGGAGAGCTGGCCTGGAGCACACAAGCCTTACCCACAGAAGAGAGGCTTGGACCAACAGCACGCATGTGTTTGTCCTGAAAGGTCTCAAAAGTGAAAGATAAGGCTTCAGTACCCCAGCTAGCAAGCTGCACATACACACAACTCCCTGCTCAAGATCCTGTCAACCAGCCACAGTCTCACCCTTAGCATGGAGGGAGCTCCACGGGGGTAAAGTCAGGCTTTAGTGCTGCAGCAGGGGAATCTAAGAAACAAAAGCACCAAACAAGGAGAAAAGACTGAGATGGGTTTGTCTGTTAGCCCTAAGGAAGGACTGACGTGGGCAAGCTCGTGTTTTAACAGGCAGCCTTACCAAGAGCAGTGCTGACTCCCCTTTGCCTTGCTTCCAGATCTCTCGCCAGGCTCACACTTCATCCCAAACACACACACATGCACATGCTTTGCCTTCCCCCACTCCCCTTGTCACAGCACCCCTCGGGTCCCCCTTTGGGAGGAGTGGCTGACACGCAGGACACTGCGCTGCCATCCAGCCAGACCTGGCCAGGCTGGAGAGCTGGGCAGTGAGAAACCAGATGAAATTCAACAAAAGCAAGTGGAGAGTCTGGCACCTGGGGAGGAATAACCGTCTGTATCAGTACAGGCTGGGGGTGACCTGCTGGAGAAGAGCTCTGTGCAGAAGCACCTGGGGGTCCTGGTGGGTGACAGGGTGTCCGTGAACCAGCAGTGTGCCCTGGGGGCTGAGAGAGCCAATGGGATCCTGGGGGCATCAAGAGGAGTGTGGCCAGCAGGTCACAGGAGGGGATCCTCCCCCTCTGCTCTGCCCTGCTCAGGCCCCACCTGGAGTGTTGTGTCCAGTTCTGGGCTCCCTGGGATCAAACAGCCAGGGATCTCCTGGAGAGAGTCCAGAGGAGGCTACAGAGATGCTGAAGGGCCTGGAGCATCTCCCCTGTGAGGAAAGGCTGAGTGAGCTGGGGCTGTTCAGCCTGGAGAGAAGACGACTGAGGGGGGACCTGATTAATTGTTATAAATATCTCAAGTATGGGATGCAGGGGGAATTGGCCAATCCCTTTTCAGTGTCTGTGGGGACAGGACAAGGGGCAATGGCTGCAAATTGGAGCACAGGGAGTTCCACCCCAACATGGGGAGGAACTTTTCCCCAGTGAGGGTGAGGGAGCCCTGGGACAGGCTGCCCAGGGGGTGTGGAGTCTCCTTCTCTGGAGAGATTCAAGACTCGTCTGGACACTGACCTGTGCAATATGAGCTGGGGAGCTGCTTTGGCAGGGGGGTTGGACCCCATGGGCTCTCGAGGTCCCTTCCAACCCCTGGGATTCTGGGATTCTGGGATTCTGGGATTCTGTGATGGGGAAGGGCTGGCAGTCCTCTGCCCTGTCCCCGGGCTCTGATGGGGCTGTACCACCCAGGGCAACACCTCCCACTGATGCTTGGGCTCTGTATGTTTACCAGCCTGTCCTGATACAGACGGTTATTCCTCCCCAGGTGCCAGACTCTCCACTTGCTTTTGTTGAACCTCATCTGGTTTCTCACTGCCCAGCTCTCCAGCCTGTCCAGGTCTGGCTGGATGGCAGCGCAGTGTCCTGTGTGTCAGCCACCCCTCCCAGCTCTGGATCATGGGTACTTGCTGAGGGTGGATGCTGTTCCCTCATCAAGGTCGCCATTCAGCCACTTCGGGTGGCCCTGGAGACGCAGCTGGTGAAGGTGCCACCACGCTGCTTTCCAGGGACAAGGCCAAAGCCTCCCGAGCCTGGGGCAGCTGAGCCACATGTGGGACACATCCCGGCGTCAAGCCGACCCTCCCACAGCTCCTCGTGGCATCGCTGGGATTTCACCTTCCAGCGGGAGAGCGGCCGTACTGGAACAGATGCCCGTCACCTCATGGAAAACCATCTGCTCACAGACTTTGCCCCTTTCTCTTCCCCTGGTTGTTTCGCTGGTGGCCACCCATCACCAGGGGTTAGCTCTGGCAGGACGCCCACTGATGAGTTTCCCAAACACCAGGAGCTCTCTGGTGGCTCAGAAGATCTCCCTCCACACACCCACACTCTGTTTCTTTCTTTGGTTTGGTTTCTTGGTGGGTTTTTGGGGGTTTTCCATTATTTTCCTGGTCTGGACACGTGTGTGTTCCTCTTCACCTTGGTTCCCGAGAGGTCACGCCCCTGCGGCTGGGCTCCCGGGCCGGCAGTGACAGTCCCAGCTGAGGGTCGCCCCCTCGCAGCCGGGCCCCGCGTTGTGATTCGTGTTTCCTCCGACGCCTGGTGTGAAAAGTGAAAGCCGAGCGAGGAGGAAAGCTGAGGGGAGAAGAGCAGCGTGCGGCAGCTGAGCGCTGCTTAACCGGGCAGGGAAACCTGTCAGTTAATACAGGGTCTTGTTGCTCTCACTTTCTTGTCTGCCGTGAAATTTTGGGGGTGCAAGCCAGGGGTGTCTTCCTGAGGTCTGGATGAGTGGATCGTGCTGTTCCTGGTGCCCTTCCTCATGTTTTCCCCCCTTTCCTCCCCCTCCCACTCCAGGTTTCCAGGCGGGGAGGCTTTTCCCACAGTTAATGAAAGGTTCCTGTTTGCCCCTCGCCGCCTTTGAAGCCCAAACCAGCCCCCCCGCCCGCCCCGCCCGCAGCAGACCCAGGAATTCGCTGGTGATTTACGACTATTTGGACAAGTGGCCAGCAGAGAGGGGCTGGGGGAAGGAGCCCTGCACCTCCCCGGCAGCGAGCTCCACCGAGGCCGGGGGGCCAGGCTCCCCCCCACACTTGCTGACACCTCTCTACAGGGTCCCGCAGCGAGTGATTTCGGTGGGACGGAGCTGCTGGGGGGCAGTGCAGGTGCCTGGGCAGGTGTCAGCTGAAGGGGGGGAGCCTGATGCGTGGCTGGGGGGTCTCCTTCTGTGTCAGAAAGGAACCCCTCACTTTGTAAGCTCCCCGAGAGGATCCATGGTGAGATTAGGTCCAGTCTTAGTCCCAGACTTGGTCTGGGATTATATGTAAAATTATATTAGAATATAATATTAAAATATAATAATATATATGTACTATATTATTTTAATATTCTATTATTTGAATACATTCTATATTATATATATAAAATTATATCAGAGCCAGTGTTGGCCCATCGGAGCCCCTGAAGGACTCGGTCATTTCCAGCAGCCCCTGGGGTGAGGAACATCACTGCATCCAAAGGCAGGAGCTCACACATCATCCCATGCACCTAGGAATTTTGGGATAAAACTGGACACCATGGAAACAGCCCTGCAACCAGGGGCTTTGACCCAGCTGTGAGAACTTGTGAGGTGCTCCCCAGCCCACCCACCCTCAGCAGGTTCCTCCCAGCCCCTTCCCAACATGCAGCCAACACACTTTTCCCATAGCATCCACCAGCTCCCACCCACACACCCACCCACCAAGCCCAAAACCCAGGTGCTGGTTTATGAGCACCCCGAGCATGGGTCTCAAGGCAGGGGTGGCACAGGTGAGAGGTGAGGACTGGGATGTGTCCCAGGCAGCAGAGGTCCAGCGGGGCTTTCGTGCCGCCCGTACAGGGATGCTGGGGGAGCTGCTGGGATGTTTGGTGCCTACACACCATTGCTGCCAGCTCACCCCAGCAGACAGAGCTGAAGCCTCCACCTGAAGATGCTTTTCAGCCTGACTCTGGGCAGGGGAATTTCTGTGCAGGGTTTTCCTTTATGCCAAAACAGGAACAGGAAATCGGAGCTGGTGAACTGATTTTGGGGAGGGAGGGAAGAAAGATGAGAGAGCTGGGGGAATGAAGGAGAAAGAAACCCTCTGCCACCGCTGGCAGCGACACGTCGTGCTGGTCAGCCTTGCATCTTTCCTGAGCCTGGATCTGCTTGTGCTACTTCCTTCAGGCTCACTCGTGTCCCTGCCCGAATTCCTGCCCCCTGTTCAGCCCACACACCGTGCCCAAGCTGGCCAAAACCCGCTCCCCTGCATCTCCCACACCTCCTGCCGGGCACAGCCACTGCGAGGATGCAGCTCGCTCCTGGCTCCCGTCCCTCCTGCTTGGCTTTTCCAAAGCTTCCCTTCTGTTTGCTAATATATTTTAAAGCCTCAGGTTTCCAGCAGTTTGGAGAGGCGCCCCTCGGCCGCCTCCTAATCCTCACTGGTTTAATGCCCCCACTTGGAAATACGTCTGAAAGGAGATTAAAGTTGGCTTTGTGGCATCTCATATGTTTTAAGATTCTGATATTGGGGTAAGGCCAGTTGCCCTACAAGCAAATGGGCTCCTGCAGCCCTGGGTGAGGAGCCTCAGAGGATGGATGCTGCAGCCCCGGGTGAGGAGCCATGGAGGATGCTGCAGCCCCAGACAAGGAGCCACCGAGGATGCTGCATCCCTGGGTGAGGAGCCATGGAGGATGGATGCTCTAGCCCTGGGTGAGGAGCCATGGAGGATGCTGCAGCCCTGGGCGAGGAGCCATGGAGGATGGATGCTCTAGCCCTGGGTGAGGAGCCATGGAGGATGCTGCAGCCCTGGGCGAGGAGCCACGGAGGATGGATGCTGCAGCCCCTCAGCCACAGCCCTGCTGCAACTTGCTGGGCTTTGGCCCCGGGGAGCTTCTGCTCTGCACCCTCAGCAGAGCCCATCCCCACCTCTGACTGTCTGTCCGCCACAGGGTCCGAGCATCCCCCATGCATGATACTCCCCAAGCAGTTTTATGATGTTTCTGGTGCTTTGGGAGGAGAAGCTCAGGTCAGGGTATGGCTGTTTTCCCTGGGTGTTAGGAATTTCTCCTCTCTCTTACTGTATTTTTTAGAGAAGCAGTGGTACTGTGCTTTTATTGGGAGCTGGGTTATGGTTTGGGTTGATTGGAGCACAGGGAGGAATTTCAAGCAGTTAAACTTTCTAGCTTAGGGAGGTGAGACCCCCCCCCCAAGGCTCCCTCTCTCTGCCCATCTCCCCCAGCAATTCCCAGCCCCTTTTGCCCATTTACTGACCCTGAGCATCCCAAAGCACCCATCCCCTCTGGACGTGGGAGAGCACGGAGGTGGGCAGGCAAGGGAGATGCCATGGTGAAGGAGTGAGCCTGGTGAAGGGGCACAGCCCCTCTTAGATACTGTTCATGTGCTCGCAGGGAAACTGAGGACATAGCTCCTAATTTTGGAGAGGATGCTGCCGGTGCAAGGCAGGCAGTGTGCCTCCACTCCCAGGGCACCTCCTGCTCAGCGTCCCTGGCCTCCCAGGCTTCCTCCTCTCTTTTCCCTCCTCCTAAGAACAGATTATCCAAAACTGCTGCATCCTGAGAAAGGGGGGGTGGGGGGTGGGGGGGGAAGAAATCCTCTGTACATTCCCCTTTTTCTTTCAAATAAAAGAAAATATGATATTGGAGTTTTGCACTAAAATTATTGTAATATTCTTTCTTTTACAAGCGCCTTTAAAGTTCATCTTTATGGTTCCGATATTGAAACCATTGCAGAGGAATTGTTTGTGGGGATTATTTGACTTTTTATTAAAAAAAATCAAAAACAGGTGGGTTCCTCGTCAGCTGCACTTAAGTTTTTAATAAAAAGTAAAAGTTCTGGCACATCACCCGCTCTTTTTCATTTCCATTCTCTCTTTGGCCAAAGATAGGACACATCTTTTCCCCCCCTCTTTATTCCCCCCCCGCCTCTCTGCTTGGAAGTAGAGAGGGACCCTGAGTTCATCACCCCAGGATTTGTTAGCTGCCTGCCCAGAGGAAGCCCAGCTTTGCAGTCACGCTGCCTGTGGTTCCCCTTCCCCACAGAACTCCTGGACCTTTTGGTGTGACCGAATCAGCCCTGGGAACTGATGGCTGAGATGAACGTGACGTGGCCTGGGGGCTGTGGAGGGGCTGAGGAGGGGTAGTTGGGCTGCATAGAGTGAGCTCAGCCCTAGCATCAGACACCAGAGAAGCTACAGAGGACGTGTCCCCACGTCACACGGATGGGGCTCTCCAGAGGGGAAGGTTGGGGAGCTGGGACCCTCGGGCATCGTGGCTGGGCAAACTGATGGGAAGGGGTAATGCTGACCCAAGGAGGAGCTGGAAAGGGTCCATGGAGGGACATCACACCCACCCACGTGCTCCCCCACCCTTCTCCAGGCCAGGGCTCAGTGATGGAGGTACCACCCTCCTGTCCCCATCCCTCTGCCCCCAGCGTGTCTGGGCAGCTGTGGGTCTGGGGATAGCACCTCAGGAAGGTGGGATCCCCCTGAGCAACCCAAACCCTGTCTGGAGAGCAGCCACTCCGCACAGCTCTGCAGGCCAGGGGCCGGTTCTGGCGTGGGGAGGATGGTGCTAACACCCACTAGCTGTTTCATTACCCAGCATCTCCCCTCCCGTCCCAGGAGCTCCCCGCATCCTGCTCCTCGTGCTTTCTCCCTTCTCCTCAATTCAGAAGGAAATATGGCTTGTCTGAAGGTAATAAAGCTCATATGAAGATCAGGAGGATTTTAAAAAGGAAAAAGCCCAACATATGCAGAAATGTGAATTTCATATTCTCTTGTGACCCTGGGAGCAGCTGGATGGGGGGGATCAGCAGGCAGCAGCCTCTGGGCGCTGAGCTGGGGCTCCAGCACTCCCACATGGGATATTTTAGCTCTGGATACAAATTTCCCTGCCACAGTCCTGCCATCCTCATAGGAGCCATGGGAGAAGGGGCGATGCTCCTGGAGCTGCCTGAGGTATCCATTTCATCTGTTCCTGTGGGTTTATCCAGCCTGCTGAGCAAACGGTGCTGAGGGATGGGTGCTCGCCCCAGGGGGTGGCCTTTCTGGACCTCACTGCTCCTGCTTCCTCCTGGGCTCCCTCCCAGCCTTCCCACTGGCTAAAGGGGCTGCACTGACCTCACTGAAAATACAAGTGAAGGTGGAGGGGAAGCCCTGGGCACCCCCCACACTGCGTGCTGTGCTGCAGACCTGTCCCTGTGCCTGTCCCAGGGCTCCTCTGCCAACACGTGCCCAAGACCCACGCTGGGAGAGACTCCACCTGCAGCCTCTGGCTTCAAAATCCCACCCAAATTTCAGCCCCTGGGGAACCTCAGCGGTGGCTTTGGCCGGCCCTGGGGGCAGCTGGGCAGCTTTCTGGAGGGAAGGATGGCAAAGAGCACGGTGCTGTTTGATGGAGACCATCAGGATGGTTCATGTGCATCCGTGTTTGAAGCTGATCCAGTCCAAACCTGAGGGGGAGCAGCGCAGGGAGAAGGGAGCAGAGGGACCCCGGGGTGATGCAGTTCTGTAAACACAATTCTCTGACCATTATCAACATGACACACGAGTGTGCCAGCGTTTGGAGGTCAGATCAATACGGGTACAGCTTTAAGATGGCTTTAAGATCCTGGCCAGCTCGTTGTTAACACAGCACTTTAACCCTTCCCAAAGCTGAGGAGGGGTATGTGAAGCCTTGGCTCAGCGAGCCTGCCCTGGGATGTGTTTCTAATGAAAAACCAGCATCTTGGGGAGATGACAGATCTTTCCATCTGCACCCCGACAGCGAAACCTCCCTGCTGAGGCTGCTGCTGAGAGAAGCCAGGGCAGCCTCCCAAGCACAGAGATTTTCACTTGTGGATAGCAGGGTTCCTTCGCTGAGCTCAACAAACCCCCTCTGGTCCAGCCCAGGGACCGGGAGATCCCATCACCCTAAGGACTGGGCTTTGCCTCACGTGCTCAGGCTCTGGCACCCCACAAGTGCTGCCCGTGCTCCTGCCTGGGATTGGGGACCCAAACCTGCCACAGCTGCTCAGGAATATTTTTCAGCAATCTGCCTGGGGGGAAAAAAGAACCCCAGCAAACCCCTCTAAAATAAACAGCTCTTTGAGGCCCAGTCAGGTCTGTACAGGGGAGGGGAACAGCAGTATTCATGCTGTAGCAGCAGGAGAAAGATGAGGTGATGCCGAACGAGCAAGCCTACGGCATCACCAAAGACAAGCTCCAACTTGTTAATGAGCAAACTGATCCAAAAAATCAGTCAAACTCAAGCCAGGTTCCACAAAGGGATCCTGTTTGCTGCCAGCTTTCATCTCCCCCGGGGCTGCCAGTCCTCGTGTGTGCTGCAGAGATGGAGTATTTCAGGAAGGGGTGGGGAGGGGCAGAGACCTTGGTCCACGGTGTCTGAGAGGTGGGAGAAGCTGCTGGCTGAGGACACAGGCTTGCAGGTACCAGCATCAACAGGTTCCTGCAGGAGCATCAGGCTCCCACCCAGCAATGGCCAGGAGCAAGTCTGTCTCCATCCCAGCAGGGAACTCTGATCTCTCTGGCCATGGTCAGTCATGCCTTTCCTAACCTGGGCTGCTGGGAAGGAGTCAAAGCCCAGGGGGTGATGCCTGTGAGACCCAGGACCTCCAGCTCAGCCTGAGCTGAGGCTAAGGCAGAGGGAATTAGGGGGCTGTCTGACCTGTGCTGTCCTTCCTCAGCTTGTGTGGGAGGGAACTGTGACTGGAAAACCAAGGGAATGAAGCAGAAGAGGCATTTGGCTGGTGATGGCCCCCAACCTCTCCACTCTCACCGTTGCACTACTGGTGTCAGCACCCTGAGGTGGCTGTCCTGGAACAAGAGCCACCATACAAAATCAGCCCTTGGTATCCAAGCCAGGGTAACGATGTGCAGGGTGCTCTGTCCAAGAGCCAAACGCCCACTCCAAGAGATCCAGTCTCTCCAGCATCTACAAAACCAGTAAAAGACCGTGTCTCTGCAGCCTGGAAGCCTTCAATTCGCTCTCCATGCCCCAGCAAAGGCTGTTCTCCCTGGCCAGAGCGCTTGTCTCCCATCGTGCCTTCTCCTGTCTACACCAGGGCTTGGGCTTGGCCAGGAGCACTGACCACTGAGGCACCAACTGGGAGCATGAGCCAGAGGCTGTGGGACAAACAGCTGGGTCCCACAGAGAGCCGGAGTGCTGCTGGGTGCTGCTCTGCCATCAAGCCAGCCCACGCCCTGGAGGCAAACCTGCCTGGAGCATCAGCTCCTCTGGGCGATGAAGCCTGATTAAAAATACAGTTAAAAAAACCCAAACCCAGGAGCAGACTGTGGCAGCCAGCAGAGAGCAACACGCCATTGGGGATGAATTTTAGGTGAAGCCATTTATTGGGTGCAATCACACAGATTCTATACCTCTATTACTGCAAACGTGGCAAGCTAAAAACCTGCTAACTGGTTACACACCCTGTTCACACCGTATTGATTGGGTAGTGGTTATAATGAGTTCTGATAAACCTGTCTTATAGCTAAAGATCCTTAGTTTACCTTTAATGCCTAAAAGTATCCACACACCTGCTGGTTTGACCCTCTTGCTATGGTTGGTTCCTAACACGTTCTGTTACTCCCAAATACCTTCCCATAACTGCTTCTTGGTTTAGGGGAGCCTGTACCCCTATCAACAAGGCTGCTGTGCTTTGAGAATATGATTATTAGGATCCTCTCAGCATGAGGAACTTTTCCTCTCTCATGGGCACAGAAGAATATTGTCAGGGCCTAAATCCTGGGAGAAGAGAGCTAGGCCGCTGGCAGGCCTGCTGTCTGCCCCGACAGCAGACCATGCTGGGGGAGAAGAAGGGAGGTGTTCCCCTTCAGATGGCTGTTCCTCAGCAGGGTAACTGAGCTGACAGCCCCCCAAGCCCAGGTGATGCCCATAGCTGGCCCTGCTGCTGTAAACACAGGTATGGTGAGGGCAGCCAGACACCAGCCACCCCGAGCCATCTTCTTCTGAGAGCTGAATTCCTGTGCACATCCTCATGACACTTTTTAAGGGGCTGAATTCCCAGCAAAGCTGCATCTGCCAACCTTTCCAAGCCGCCACTCCCCCTCCAACTCCTTTTCCCTTTGAGATCCCGACTTCCCAGCGTGGTGCAGAGCCCACAGAAACCATCTGAGGCCTCATAAAACTGTGCCCAGCTTGTGCACTGAGCCACCACTCCCCTTCGTTAGCAACTAACGACCATGCCCAGGAGCAAACTGTCCTACCTAATCACACCCTGTGAAGGAGGGGGATGCTGTCCAAAACCTTCCCATCGGGATGGGGCTACAAAGACAGTGGGAACATCTGGAGAGAATCAAACCTCTGAAATATATACACATATAGCTCAAAAAACACCCCTGTTCCCAGGGCAGACAGTCCTATAAAACAGATCTGCTGGGAGCCAAATTAAATAAGGGGAAGGTGTAAATGGATTCCTTTCTCTGCCTGGAGAAGTGGGGAAGAACCAGCGGGTGTTTTCCCAGCTGGGTTCACCGGGGAGGAGCAGCTCAGCTCCTGGGGAGGATGCGCTGCAGAGGGATGGTGATGGTGGGAGAAGGTGGGAGCTTCAAATAGGGAAATCATTGGGGAAAAGAAGAATCAGCTGTGAGAGGGGGTGGACAGAACAGTCAGGGGATGAATCAAGTGTTACTGGGAAGTTGTAACTCTGCCCCCTCGCTGGTGACAAGGGGTCCTCCATGCCCAGTTTCAGCTGGAAGAAGCCACTGTCCCTCCCAGGGATAAGGGAGACAGTCAAGCAATGCTGATGGGAAATGCTGGGGGAAAAAACAGCACCCCTCCAGTCCTGGCTGCATTTTATGGGGTGCAAGTACAGAACGATGTTCCTGGGCAAAACATCCTCTTTTAGGAGGGGGAAAATAAATAAATACATTTTAAAAAGTAAAAAATTTCAGATATTCCTATGAAAAGGCCCAGAGAAAGAACCCAAAAAGTGTGGGCAAGGACTGGAGGCAAAGCCATGCTGCAATGTCAGCCCACTGATCTGGCTGCAGGCTCCCCAGCATGACCCGAACCCAGGTGCCCCAGGGACAGCATCCCTTGCACCCTTCTCCCCTTTCCCACCCCTCCATCGTTTCTTTCCCCCTCGGGAACCTCAGCCTTTGGGGGCTCTGTGTAGTGCGGGGTCCCTGCTTGGAGAGCGATGTTGGGATAAAGCGAATCCAGAACCACCCTCCACTCTGCTGCTGAAAAGCATGGGGGAAGAGATGTTTTTACAGGCTCTGTCGGTAATTCAGAGATAACTATATATAAATATATAGATATCTTTAAATATCTAGATATATTTACATTTTCTAGATATATTTACATTTATATACAATATATAACAATATAATATATAATATATTATATAAATAAATAGACAAAAGCTATCTTATATAAGTATATTGTATACATTTTTATATTTTATATTAAAATAATCAAATGTATATATAAAAATAAATTTAAAAGTAAATGTATAAAGATATATTTCGATATTATAATTAAGTGTATAAATATATATTTCTATAAACTATATTAGATATTATATATAGATCATACATACATATATTTTATATATATTTTATATATATAATATACATACCTATTTAAAAGAATTTCAAAAGAGGGAGAAAAGAGAGGGAGCGGGTCGGTGGCAGACGCGGAGGCGTTTCCACCTTCCCCAAGGCTGCTCCTAGCACAAAGGATGCCTTAGGTTGCCACCTAGTGACTCCGGAGGCGAAGGACCTGCGCTTTCAGAGGGCCCACTTCGCGCACCCAGCATCACCCAAATCATCATCATCCCCCCGCTCCCCACCCACCTCCCAAAGCCCCCGCGGCCCCTCCTCCCCGGGAGTCCGGCGGCGCAGGGGCTGCTGCGGTGGGGGCAGCTGGAGGAAATGTCTATTGGCAAAAAAAAATAGAGAAAAAAGGATTCTAGTGAAGATCTGGTGAAGAGTTTTCGTTTGGCAATCTCTCCCTGCTTTACAAGGGCCCGGGACTGCGCTGAGCATCACCCCCAGCTCGGGGCGAAAGCTCACACCACCGGCTCTTCTCCGAGGGGCTTGGGTCAACACAACCTGGGGAGGGGAAAGAAAATAACACAAGCAGGGTCAGAGGGGGGAGCTCTGGGGTTTTGCCACAGCCCCGGGGCTGGTGGGAGGTGCCTGCTCCGTCCCCAGGTCTGTGGGGCAGCAGAGGTGCGTCCCCACTGCGCGCTGGGCGCCGCCACCCTCCCCAGTGTCATTCCCCAAACACAGTGATGGATGCTGCCGTGTCACAAAGCAGCCTTTATCCAGCCAGGCTTGGGGGCGTTCATTTAGGGGAGGGGGCGTGCGTGTCCCCATCGGTGAATAGAAGGGGAGGGGGGGTATGACCCACTGCCTCCTGGCACCCCATAACTCCCGCGCCTTGACAGCATCCTCAACCCCCCGACACCGCCGGCCACAAGCCGGGGCGAACGCTCATTCCTCTGCTGTGCTTTATGGGGCGAGGGGTGACGCCTGGGGTGACGCCGGGGGTGACGCCTGGGCTGTGCCCCCCCGCCGCCCGGCTGTCAGGCGCTGGGGCAGGCTGTGGCCGGGGGGAATGCCTGCCCTGGGTAACTCAATCCCCGGTACCTGCTGTAATGAGGCTCATTATGAAGCTCTATTTAAAGCTCCATTTAAGCCAGAGGAAAGCCAGCTCTTTCTGCGGCGTGGAGCGGGTCAGCGGCCCCAATTAGAGGCGTGCTGCTGATGGCAGGGCTCTCTCCTCCAAAGCACCGCTGAAACCCTGGCAAGGTATCTTCAGAGTCCCTGGGAAGGATCATCTGGATACACCGCACCGGTGCAGGCAGCGCTGACAGGGGAAAGTGGGGAAAAGCCCCCAAATGGGGTGTCTTGGTGCACCCACCTGGGACGGGGGGGGAAGGAGAAGCGATGCTTTAACACGTGGAAGGTGCTGGAGGAGGAGAGGGAGGCAGGAGCTTGTGTCTCTGGGGGGAGTTCGGAGCAAGCTGGCACCCAGCATCATCACCAAAGCACTGGGAATGGGATGTCCTCCGAGCTGGACCAGGAGCTGTGGGAGGAAGATGGGGAAAGGGCAGGGGAAGGGTGATCCATGCCCTGTCCCCTGTCTGGGGAGCTCTCCCAGCAGATGGGACAACCAGAGGCATCACCCCCACAGCACCAAAAACCACTCAAGCAGCCAAGGTACCGCTGCCTGCTCTGAGCCCTGCCACCACCCAGGGAGGGTCCTCCCACCTCCGCCCAGCCCGGGGCAGAGCATCGCTTCCAGAAAGCAATGCCCACCGAGCATCGTGCTGGGAGGAGAGGAGCCACCTCATTCCTCCATCCCCAACAAATCTCCCAGCACACAGAAACGCTGCACCAAGTGTCTGGTTCTTTGCACGTCGCTCCCAGAGTGATGAAATCTCAGTTTCCCCTAAAACATCAGAACCTCCCTAAACTCTTGTTTACTATGCATGGATGCAGGAGGAGAATTACTCAAGTTTTTGCAATAAAAATAAGCTTGGTTTTGTGAACACCTGCTTTCCTCTGTTTAATAACGCCGAGCTCCTGTCTTGTATGCTCTTCTGTTTACTCTCCCACAAATTATTTTTGTTCTGGGTTGACAAAGATAAATGATGGGATTAATATATATTGGAGGAGTCCTGGTGAACAGTTTGCTAGCAAAGAGGGAAGGATTGATATTATTTCCCTCAGGTAACGTAACACAGACAAACTGGATTAAGAGTAATTTGCTGTGGGGCTTAGATGTGATCAGGAGCCATTAGTGGAGCAGCGTTTATGAAAATTGCTTTTTTTTTCTAAAATAAAAATTAGGCTGGCTTTCATTACCTTGCTGGCACCAGGAGAGGAGGGACCATCACTCCTTTCCAGTGAGAGGAGAACTGGAGAGCGCTGGCTGTGCTGAGAGGGGTAACAAGGAACTGCTAAGCATTAGGGTGAGATGGGAGAAGGGAGCCCAGCATCCCTGCTGGGAATCCCCAGCTGGGAAGGTTGGTGGTGACCGGTCTGGAGGCAAAACTGACCTTTACCTGTCTTCCTTCTAACAGCACCACATGTCCTGGGCCTGCTATTCCCCCTCCACTGAGCCTCCAAGGGTGATACAGATTTATCTTGGTTTTTTAAAGCTGGCTTGCTGGAGAAGCAGGCTTTTAAACACACAGAAAATTCGTATTGGCTGAGTGAGAGGGAATAAAAAAGCAGGAGGTCGTGGGCAAACCCTTTCCCACCTCCCAGGGCATCGCCGAGCGGCTGCTGCCTTTCTGGCTGGGAGTCCTGTGCGGCCACGGACCTCGGGACACATCTAACCCCCCTCCCATCGCTGCTCTGGCCTCTCCTGAGCAAGGCTCAGGCCATTAGAAGATGCCAGCCCTGCCCCACGCTGCCCCAGGGATGGGGACCCCCATCCTCAGCGCTGCTGCGGGCAGCCCTGGGCTCAGGGGGAGCTCCGCCTCGGCACCCAGCGATGCTGTGTTTGCACCCTGGCTGATGAGGGCGAGGTGAAGCCTGGCCTCAGAAATGCCTGATTACACAGAATCCAGAGGAAACTCCTGAGATCACCGGGCTGAGCTGCCCCAGCGGCCCAGCCTTTGAGAGGCAGGCTCTGAAATCATAGCTGGCCAAACAGGAAGGGCTGAGCTGTCTGGTTCGACACCAGCACAGGAGCTGGGAGCTTCCCTGCTGCCCCAGCCCAAAAACTGGCCTTGTACCCATCTGCTCCATAAAAACATCCCCCCCAGCCGCTCAAAGCCTGAGGGGCTGGTCCCTCGAGACCTCCACGGGGATGCTGCTGGTTTAAGGATGACCCTTGGCACGCCGACGCTGCGTCCCCCACGGAGCCCAGCGGCGGGAGGAGGACTCGCTCACAGGTCGCCCTCCTGCCCCGTCGCCCTGAACTGGCCTCACCTCCCTGCTCCAGGGGGAAAGGATGATGAAATGGCACCCCACCCTGGCTAGGGAGCCCATGCAGATCTACAGCTCCTGCTCCCACCAGGACCTACCCCACTAAATCCTGCTGGAGAAGCCAGCAGCATCAGCTCTGGCTTCTCTCGCTGTTTCGGCACTGACCCACCACAGGGTAGGGTTAAGCTAGGGGTGCCTGCTTTGCTGTCCCCTTTGGGTGCTGTAAGGGTGTTCCCAAGGCAGAGTGGATGAAACACTCACCTTTTTGGGTGATGTGCTTCAGTGGGCGTCCCCAAGGGGCTCTCCAGAGGGATGACAACCACCCCGACCCCTTCACAGGTGGGGAAACTGAGGCAGTCAGCAGGACGAGCCTGGCTCTTTGACCAAAGAGCTGGGTGCAGCTCTGGGGCCTGTGAGGGCAGAGGTTTCACCCCATGGTGAACCAGGAGCGACATCCACCCAGGGCGGGTACCCAAACAGCCCCGTATCACACGCAGGGGGATGCTGCTGCTGTGTCCCCCCCAGTCCCTCTGAGAGGAGCAGCGGGGTGCGCTGCCCACCAGAGATACCTGCAGCACTGCGGGTCACCCCCTGCCAGAGCACGCCAGGGAAGCAGGCCAAAACCAGACCTGAGCCTGCTGAGGTCCCCCCAGATCACCACGTGAAGCCTCCACCACAGTGGGGTGCAGGCTGGTTGGCACCCTCCAGCAGCCCGGCACGGGCGCTCTGGCTGGCTCGGCATGCTGGCGATGGGCTGAGGTCCCCCTGGATCACTCCACGAAGCCCCCCACCACAGTGGGATACAGGATGTTTGGCACCCTCTGGCAGCAGCACGGTGGGGTGCAGGCTGGTTGGCACCCTCTGGCAGCCCGGCACGGGCGCTGTGGCTGGCTCGGCACGCTGGCAACAGGCTGAGGTCCCCCTGAATCACCTAAAACAGCCGAATCCCCCCCACCACAGCAGGGTGCAGGCTGGTTGGCACCCTCTGGCAGCAGCACGGTGGGGTGCAGGCTGGTTGGCACCCTCCAGCAGCCCGGCACGGGCGCTGTGGCTGGCTCGGCACGCTGGCAACAGGCTGAGGTCCCCCTGGATCGCCCCACACAGCCAAAGCCCCCTCCACAGTGGGGTGCAGGCTGGTCGGCACCCCCTGGCAGCCCGGCACGGGCGCTGTGGCTGGCTCGGCACGCTGGCTCGGGGCGCTGCGGTATCATAATTCTGCCAGCCCTGAGGGTTTTGAAAACAATCCTGGAAGTAATCCCTTTTGATCTGATGCTAATCCCAGATAATTGCTTTCAGGCTTAATAGGAAAACTGCATTTTCTTGGGGGGAGGAAACTGGTCAGTTTGAAAGGGCTGTGATTTAACTAATGCTGAAGGGGTGCTTGTTTTAGCAGAGGGAGCTCTATTGTTCCCAGGAGCGCTGGGATGCCAGGAGCAGTGACACAGGCCGTGATCCAGCAATGAGACCCGCCTGCCTCTGGACATCCAGCTGCACAGGCAGCACGGCCCTGAGGAAGGACCCTCTCTAAACCATGGGGAGCACAGTCAAAACCCGCTTTTTTCCATGGGAAATTAGGAAGATTGCTGCCAGGGGGATGCTGATGAGCTCACACACATCTGTGGGTTAGGAGATGGGATACAGTCACAGCTAAACCAAGGTGGGGGCAGCTCGGGCTGCTGCGCCCTTCCCCACCCCGGCACCTTCAGGGCATTTCTGAAGCACACCCCATTTCTGGGGCACAGCACAACCCCCTCCCCCCCCATCAAACTCCAAGCCCTGAGCACACCATGAGTTACCAACCCGAGCAACCCGGAGGCGCAGCAGCACCAGCCGGAGCCCACGTGTCACTTCAAGGGGGGAGCGCTGCTTTTCGGCTGGCAGCTCGTGGGTCACGGTGCTCCCGAGTCGGTTCCCCGAGACCCAGAGCCGTGCTGGGCATTCTTTCAGCCAGACAATGGGTTTCCCAGTGTTCATTAACCAGAGGCTCCCGTTTTGCCGCTGCGGGTGTCGGTGACTTCGTTAGGGCCGAGCTGGGAGGGTCAAGGTGGCTTTGCACCCCTGTGAAGGCAGCACAGTGGTTTCTTGGGGGGGTTTAAACGAAATATTGGCTCTCTGGGGAAGAACTGACTTGTCGTGGGTGGTTTAGGCAGTTAAACTCCTGGCTGAGGCTTGGAAGGGGGTTATAGGGATGGGTGAGGGAGAGAGCCCTGAAAAGCACCCCAAAACCAGTCAGGAAAAATAAGCAAGGAAGAAACAGGTGGGCTGAGCCCTCCTGAGCTGGGATTTACCCAAAGTTACCAAAGTTTTGCCAAAAAGCAAAAGTTCACCCCCCTCCTGCAGCCAGAGCCAGAGGCTCAGGCGGCTTCGCAGCGGGACGTGCTGGCTGAGGCTTGGAAGGGGGTTATAGGGATGGGTGAGTGAGAGAGCCCTGAAAAGCACCCCAAAACCAGCCAGGAAAATAAGCAAGGAAGAAACAGGCGGGCTGAGCCCTCCTGAGCTGGGATTTACCCGTGCCAAAAAGCAAAAGTTCACCCCCCTCCTGCAGCCAGAGCCAGAGGCTCAGGCGGCTTCGCAGCGGGACGTGCGCCGAGAAGCAAGTGGAGCCCTGGGGTGCCAGACCCAGCCTGGGCTGGGCGCTTGATTTGGCCGGGGACCGTTGGCTGGAGGCTGGCGGAGCAGAACGCATCTCCGCCGCCTCTGCTCTGAGGCCCTTCGCCCGCTGGAGGGAGCAGACGGCAAGGGCTTTGGTGGGAGGCGGCGGGGAAACGAGGCCCCGGGAGCCGAAGGGCGAAGGCAAAATACCGACTGAAAACCGGTGGAAAGTGCGACTTGTTCAGTTCGGGGCCCTGATCCTTTCGAAGAGCTTTCCTGCAGGCGGGAGGGAAAGTCCGGGCGTCCCCCTGGCTTCCCCTCGGGTTAGCGTGCCAGGGAACAGGGGTACCTGGGTTTAAGCAGATGGAACACGTGCAGATGCAGTGAAATCCTGGAGGAGCCGTGGCAGCCCCGTGCTGGGCAACTGGAATCACTCTGGCATTTTCCTCTTGGTTCGGTGTCACTGTGTGGTAAGGCAGAATGATACGCTGGTCCTCACCCCTTACTGCTGCATCCCCAGGGGCCTTGAGAACCTGAGCAGAAGGGGTGTGTGAAGAGGATGCTGGCTGGAAGCCCTCTCCTTGACCCCAGCGAGGCATCCCACCCCTGGGAGCCTGCACACCCCAGCTTTGTGGGCAGCATCCCCCAGCATCACCCCCCGGGCTGTGCCAGCCATGCAGCAAGATGCTGGTGGCTCTGCACTCTTGAGGGGTGTGTGCTGGTGCTCCAGATGCCATTGCTGGGCCCCACGTGGCTTTGAAGGTGTGTTTTCATCCCTGCTTTGACTCCAGGTGTGCAAAGGACAAGGAAAAAAGAAAAGAAACCCCACATAACATCCCCCCTCCAGCCTGCTGTGGGTGTGGGAGCCGTGCTGCTCTCAGCACAGCAAACCCAGCGGCAGGGATTGGGAGGATCTGTGGCTTACCAGCATAGTTTAGCCCCCTCACGCCCCAGCCTGACCCATGGATACATGTGAAGCCTCAAATCCTTCCTTCTCAGCTCAAACAGCTGGGCTGGCCTGCACCAGGGGGTGGTTTCGGTTCGTTTGGAGCCATTCAGGTGACACCTCCCTCCAGCCGCGGCCGCTGCTGCCACCGGGCTGGCTCCAGCCCCCGGCGATGCCCAGCAGAGCCCTGCCAGGGGATTCCCCTGCTCCCGGGTCACAGCCACCCTTCTGAGGGGTGCTGAGCTCCCCAGGGCCTCTCATCCTCCCCTGTGGGCAGGCTCGCCTCGGGACACCCAGCAGGATGCCTGCCCCCTCCCCGGGGCAGGCGGGTGCAGGGGCAGGAGCTGCCCGGCTCCCGACAGGCTGCCTGCTAAGGGGGGGATGCCTTCACGTGGGAGCCTCTGCAGGACGGTTTGGGGAGGAACAAAAGGCCCCTATTCACAAGCCCCAGCACGCCATGCGGGGATGATTACAAAGGTTAAGGCTGAAGATAGTTCCCAATTGCCTCAATGGCTGCGGGACTATCCCTCTAATAGCCCTCATTAGATGCAGCCTCGATAGAATGCAGTTATTATAGTGGAGTCTGCTCTTATTTCTCCTTTTGGGGAGCCACGTGGGGCTGCCACAATGCCCCTCATCCTCCAGCAGTGCCTGCCCCCCCACGGCTCGCTAGAGATGGAGCGGGGATGGGGGGAGGATGAGCTATTGAGTGATGCCCTCCACTCCAGGGCCAAGCCAAACCTCCGTGGCCACGACTATGAGTAGCCCAGGAGCAGCCCCGGTGCACTGTAAGGTATCACTCCCCACAGACAAATCCAGGGCTCCCCCATCCCCAGGTGCCATCATCCCAGTTCCCCCCCACCCATCCCTGTTCCCGTGCAGGATGCCCCAGCTTGGGATGCTCTGGGATTGGCAGCCAGGCCCAGCCCAGCTCTGTGGAAGTCCCACTGCTGGCTTCAGTCTTTGGCTGCACGAGCCCTGCACATCCAGGACGGGATAGTGCTGCTGCTTGGGACTGCTGTCTCCAGGAGTAGGACTGGCTCTCTTGGGCTTTCAGCTCCTGCCTTCAAGCCAGTGAGGGTGTGCCACGCTCTCTGGCATCTTAGGGAGAACACAATTCAGCTTAAAGCCCAAAGCTGAGCCCGACCTACCCTCAGCTGGAGCCTCACAAAGGTCTTTGGGCTCCTCTGGCTTTGCTTGCATGTGGAGGTGATGTCAGCACGGAGGTGACATCAGCACGGAGGTGACATCAGCACGGAGGTGATATCAGCATGGAGGTGACATCATCACAGAGGTGACATCAGCATGACCCACCCCATCTGGGAGTCTCCTTCTCTGGAGAGATTCCAGCCCCATCTGGACACCGACCTGTGTGCCCTGTCCTAGGGACCCTGCTGTGGCAGGGGGTTGGACCCCATGGGCTCTGGGGGTCCCTTCCCACCCCTGTGAGTCTGTGACCTCGCTGCCAGCACCGGTGGGAGGATGCTGACCGGTCCAGTGCAGCTTGACTCGTTGGGCTGGAGGGGCTCCAGGTCGGTCCCTGGGCTTGCAGGTGGTGCACACAGGGAGCCACGTGCTGAGGAGACACGACTCTGTCTGTGTAGCACGTCTGGTACCGATCTGGCATGGAAAAACCCTTCATTGAAGTCATTTAATGAGGCAGTTGATAACCTTAATTGGAAACACGCTTTCCCAGATCCCATCGCTCCAGACAGAAGGAGGCTGTGGGGAGAAATCCAGGAGCAGAGCTGTGGATGGCTCTGAAGCTCAGGGCTGAGGGCAGCAGCATCTGCAGGCGGTGTGAGATGGTGGTGAGTTCCTAATTAAAGCCCTGAATCAGTGCTGGGCACTTGTGGGATACACAGTGCCCCTCTTTGGGAGAGGGAACAGAGCTGGCAGAGGGAAAACACTTCCCCCTAAGCCCAGCTTGGTCTCTCTGGTGCTGGGAGTGCCATGGTCAGGGCAGAGCTTTGCACCCTGCCAGAGTTCCCTGGGGCACTTTCTTGCCCCAGCAATATGAGGTCAGTTATGGCCAGAGCCTGTCCCAGACCAACGGGCTGGGTGATGAGCCTTGTCCCTTCCCACCACCTCTCCTACAGACCCAAGGTGAGTTTTGGATGCACCACAGGGACTTCCAAGGGGAACTTCCAGCATCCCACTGCGATGAAGCCAGGAGGTTCTCAGCTTTGGGGACCGCAAAGGTCCATCTTGCCAAGCAAGTATGGGCAAGGTGGCACTTGAAAAGCCTGTGTTAGGGATCCCAGGATATCCCAGACTGGAAGGGATCCATAAGGATCATCGAGTCCAGCTCTGGAGAAGCTGGGCTTTGATCGGGTTTGCCTTGTCTGTGACCTGGCACACCTGTGGCTGGGGTGGGGAGAGGCGCAGGAGAATCACCTCCTTCCCCCAGCCCCCCTTTCCAAGGGAGGAGACCCTTTCCTTGCGAAGCCTTCCCAGCCCTGGCCAGGCTCCTGGGCTGTCACCCAGCGCTCCCAGTGTTTTAACAAGGGGCCCCACAAATATTTAACTCCAGCAAAGGGAGAAAACCTGGCGTAGTGGGGTGGGCTGGCTCTGTTTGCCAAGAAGAGAGGGTGAAAGCCTGTGGAATTTATTGATTGGATTCCCGTTGAAGCACAAATGCCTCCTCAGAACCCAGGAGCAGATAATGGCTCAGCAAACAAGTACAGACCCAGTGCACTTGGCCAGAGGGGTTTGTGTTTTGTCCTGGGGAACTGAAAGGAGAGGGGAAGGGGAGGACCCTGTTTCACTCCCCACGGATGATGCCCTCTCAGCTGAGTTCAAACTCCAGTTCAAACCAGTTAGCGACTGGAGGAGGAGCTGGGAACGGCACCTACGCTCTTGGTCGCCAAGGCTGAGGGCGAGGGCTGGGATAGGGAGCGTGCCAGGGGCATCTGTCTGGGGGCTGTGACACATGGCCTTTTAGTTGGGGGGTGGGAGTGAAGGCTGAGGCGGTGCAGCTCCCTAGGTGGGGAGCTACCAGCACGCCAGCTTCTCCTTCAGCAGCCCCTCTTTGTGGGTGGAGGAGTAGACAATGGGGAATACAGCTGCAAGGGAAAGAACTAAAGGGTTAATAAATGAAAAAACAACACAAAAAACCCCACAACAAACCTAAAGAAAGCAGAAAAGAAAGTTTCCTTGTGGTTTCTGTCAGCTGTGGCTGCGGGCAGAGGTCTGGGCAGCATCCCTGTGCCTGCTGGGCAGCAGAGTTAATGCTTCCAGCCCCTGGAGCAGGTTTTCAGCAGGGGTAAATTAGTAGGGGTGCAGTGACACCCATAGGGCCACGCTGAGTTACACCATTTTACGAGCTGACCTGTGGCCCCAGAGGGGTGGGGAAGCAGCACCAATTTACACCAGCTGAGGGTCTGCCCTCTGAGCATCACCGCCACAAATCGAGGGCTGGTGTCGGGCTCGCCTTATCAAAACACCTGATTTGCCTCAGAAAGCGTCCCCAGCCTTGGCCAGCCTCCTCCACACCGGGAGCCAGCGCTGGGGCTGCTGCAGACAGGAGTTATAGGCCAATCTCAGCGGGCTGCTGTGATTCATGCCCAGCCAGGAGGCGGCTGGAAGCATCCTCGCACAAGAGGAATGGGCCTGTTTTCAAGACAAATATGGGTGTCATAACTCAGGGGGTAATAAGAAGCTGCCAGAGAGGCAGCGGTGGGATGCAGGGGCTGCATCCCCTCCTAAATCCCTACGTGGGCAGCTATGGTGGGTGCAAAGGGGGAACAAAGGGCCGTGGGAAGCTGAAGGAGGAAAGCTGCCCTTCCCAGCACGCATCCCGTGGATGCTCAGGGCTGGGGTAAGGCCGGTGTTTGGGAGGGCAGATTTCAGCCCTGGAGAAGCAGCCAGAGATGCTGCCTCTCCTCCTGGCTCGCTGCAAGCTGCAGGCATCATCACAGAGCCAGAGGAGGAGAGGTTTACAGGGTTACCCCTAAGCACCCACAGAGCTCTGTGTGCCCGCTCCCTGCCCCAAAACGGGACGGGTCCCCCCAAGCTCACCCAACAACCAGTCTGGTTTCAGCGAGGGGGTATTGGCTCAGCCAGGGACCACAGTGCCACCCGGGCACAGCTCACCTTCACCCTGCCCCATGGCAGCCCCGCTGCGTGGTGGGGGGCTCCCAGCCCCACATCCAGCCACCCCTCCACACACCTCCTCTCCTTACCTGCCTTCTCCAGGTGGTGTGTCAGCTCCCAGCCCCACATCCAGCCTCCCCTCCTTACCTGCCTCCTCCAGGTGCTGTGTCAGCTCCCAGCCCCACATCCAGCCTCCCCTCCTTACCTGCCTTCTCCAGGCGCTGTGTCAGCTCCCAGCCCCACATCCAGCCTCCCCTCCTTACCTGCCTCCTCCAGGTGGTGTGTCAGCTCCCAGCCCCACATCCAGCCTCCCCTCCTTACCTGCCTCCTCCAGGTGCTGTGTCAGCTCCCAGCCCCACATCCAGCCTCCCCTCCTTACCTGCCTTCTCCAGGTGCTGTGTCAGCTCCCAGCCCCACATCCAGCCTCCCCTCCTTACCTGCCTTCTCCAGGTGCTGTGTCAGCTCCCAGCCCCACATCCAGCCTCCCCTCCTTACCTGCCTTCTCCAGGTGCTGTGTTATTTTGCTGTTACCCTGCCAGGTCTCTTTCCAAAATCCACCAGCAGCATCATCACTTCCAGCCGGTTTATATCAGCGCCCTGATAAGACAACACCAGCTCTCATTTTCCCCATCCCACCTTCAGACTCAGCCTACTCCCCCCAAAAACCAGTCCCACCCTTCCTGGGACCCCCGGGCAGCCTCTGCTGAGGCAACGCTGCCCTCACGGGTCCCTGTACCACATACAGCACCAACCTTACCACATGAGCCTCCTGTTATTTCTCTCTCTCTCTATTTTACATCCCTCTAAAGGGATTATTCCCAAGCCAATTTTTGATAATTGCATCCCAAGATAACGAGCGTTTCCCCCAGGGGGTTCTAGTGAGGGAAGCACAGCTCACTCACCGTGGTGTTTGGAGCACCCCACAGCTCTCCCTGCCAGCTTAGTAGCTGGGATGATGCCCTGCTTTCCCAAAGGACACCTCCTCTTCTGGACACTGCATCTCGCTGGAGGTGGGACTGAAATCCTGCTGCACCACGGGCAAAGCAAGCCTTTCGCTTGAAGGTGTCATCCCCCCCAAAAAACCCTGAGCCATCGCAGGCTGCTGCTTGTGTGGGGAAGGAAAAAAATCAAGATTATTCCGTAAAAGTCAGAACTGACCCATTTCACAGCATTGAAGTCAGCGAAAACGCATCGGACAATTATATTGCACTTAAGACTTGGGTAATGGAACAATGAAAGATGTGTGTTTGCCTTTGGTAAAATTAAACTGTATGCAGCTATTTATCTTTTACCTTAATTGTTTGAGCTTGTTTCTAATGTAAACTGTTGTAATTTTAAATAAATATAATAGAAAAAACTTTCCTAGGTATCGGAAATCCAGAGCAAATTTACTTTGCAAATAGGCTTTGTGAGGGACGTTCTATGCTGAGGATCCCTGAACTGGCACTTCTCATTCAAAAATACCTGGAGTGCTCCAGGAGAGGAGAGGACCTGCCAGGGTGAAGGGCTTGCAGGTGAGATGGACCCCGTGGCAGGTCCAGCGTGCTCACCCACCAGGATCCTGCAAAGATGGAGCCCAGGGAGGCTGGAGCCCAGGGAGGCTGGAGCCCAGGGAGGCTGGTCCAGGTGCCCCAGCTCCCGCCCTCTTGACCTTCTCCTCTCTCTTTGGCAAGAGACACGTAAAAAACCGGCTGGGGGGGCGTGCCAGGACCTGTGCCCTGCGCGCATCGGGTGGTTGAAAGCGAAGGACTCCTGGTCTTTCATCCTCCAGGGAAGCAGAGCCAAACGCTAATGGGTCGGGCAGCGTGCCCGGGCGTGCCTTCGGGGTGCCAGCGGGTACCCGGCCCCTCGCTCGGGCTGGGGCCATGGCCGAGGGCTCCCAGCAGCGATCTGAGGACAGCTTTCAACGGAGTCCATCATCGTGCCACGGAAAACCCCAATTACCCACACGGGGAAAGTACAGGTACTGCTTTGTAGCTCTTTGAGGGGTTTGCGAGATGATCTCGCTTAAGCCCGAGATGTTGATTAAGGGGGTGAAGGCGACTGTTGACTCAGCCCCGAGGGGCTGTTATAAACGCGCCTGTTTGTTTTTCCAGTGCCCCCAGGGAAGGCTCCCACAAAGGGATGGCGCTGGGTTGAAAGGTAACCCGAGTGATTAACGACACACACACGCATTCAGCCTGACGTCTTTATCGCTGGGGGTGGTCCCGTTGGTTTGGGGTTGAGCAACCTGGGATGCCGTGGAAAAAAAAAAGGAGGTTGTAAAAAGTGAAAGCCCGGTGGAAATTAATTAATTACCGAAACAAAAGCTTCAGCCTCCCCCTCACCTACCTGGAATCCAGCAGGCAGTCCCCATCTTGCCGGGCTCCCTCCATAAATCATGAGTGATGTTCCTTTCATAGCGTGCGGGGAGTCAAAAGAAAAGGTGAAGTAGGAATGCTGGGGTTGGTTTGGGCTTGTTTGCTACATATGCCAAGAGGATTCTTTTGGATGACTGCAGCGCTCTTGACAAAGGAAATTCATCGGGGAGGGGTGGGATGGGAAGGGGGGGTTAAGCTGGGTCAGGGCGCCAGCAGATGTGCCCATGGGTTGGCTTGGGCTGGTTAGCTCAGGAGCTTTTCTGTGGAGGTCCTGGTTCCCAGTTCCTATGCTGTAACCATGCCTGATGCTCCAGTGAGGCTGCTGGAGCAGGACCGAGCTTGTGCGCTTTGGGTATGGGTGTTTCCAAAACCCGACCCCACAGACCAGCACCACGGATCACACCAACTGGGCTTTGGGGTGGGTGGCTCTGCCTTGCTCAGAGTGAGGATCCCAGGCAGTGGGATGCTTCCCTTGATCTCCCTGGTGTCAGCTATGTACGGGATGGAAACAAGAAGATGCCAGGAGGAAAACATCCTTGAATGCCAGCTGTCCAGGCAATAGGCAAATTCTATGCAAATGAGGGGCTGTGTTACCTCTGAGGTGGCATAAGGCCAGCAAACACCCATCATAAACTTCCTCTGGAAGCCTCTGCTGAGCCGGGCCCTGCTGCTGAGCCACCCAGCAGCGCTGCAGTGCTGGCACCGGTCCCCCCGCACCACCTCGGCGGTGGCTGCTGCTCCTCTCTGCTCCGGTTCCTTTAGATGGCACCATCCTCCTGCGCTGGTGCGGTGCCGGAGCCGCCTCCATTAGCATTCCCGCTGCAAAGGGAGGAAAATTCCTTCATCAGGGGGCAGCGGGTAATCGAGGTGGTGTCAGCAGCTCCCTCGTAAGCCCCGGTTCCTACCGGGGCCAGGCCTGTGATGCTGACAGCCCGGAGCAGCCTTCCTCCCTGCTACAGGAGGGTGCATGGGACACGGCCTTCCCGTCCTGGCTCTGGGAGGTGGGCAGGAGGTGTGGAGGCAGGTGGGATCATGCCAGCTAGGAGCTAGGCTTTTCACAGGATCACAAGGTTGGAAAAGTCCTTTAAGATCATCGAGTCCAACCGTCCCTGTCCTGTGCTAAACCAGATCCCTGAGCACCTCATCTCCCCTTTTGGCTGGGAAGAAATGGGAACGGGCAGTGAAGGGCATCCCGGACCCATCTGGAGCAGGGGGCTTCAGGGAGATGCTCCCACCTGTGAGAGGGAAGCCCTTGGTTAGGCCGGGCAGGTTTCGGCAGCACTCACCGGCCCCTCAGGTGAGGGCAAGGTGCTGGCTGAGAACCAGGGAGGAGGAAGAAAGATGCACACACCCCTCTGCGCAGGCTGGGAACCCCGAGGGGCCTGGCAAGGTGCTGCAGGGTGGCTTTGGTGTCACACAGGGCAGCCCCGAGGGGTGAGGAGCACCCAGTCCCTCGTACCCCGTGTTCCTGGTGCTGAGGTTTGGCTGCTCCTCCCACCGGCTGGCAGCAGGCTCTGGGGAAGCCGTTTGGGAGGGGAGGGTTAAACCAAGGGGGCTTGGACCATCCTCACCTGGATTAACGGGCCTTTCTTCATCAGGTGTCCTCGTGGCTCCTGCCCTGGGTCCAGCAAAGCCCAAATCCTCCTTCATCCCATCCCGTCCCGCTTTGTGCTCCGGGAACACAGGCTCTCACCTTCCTCGCTGGTGAAGTAGCTCATCTCCAAGGAGCACCTGTAACATCATCATCATCCCCAGGACCCATCTGGCTCATACCCTGCCAGATTAAAGCGCAGAGAGAGCGGGTATGACCTTTTCCAAGGAGGATAGAGCCGTGGCAAGTCAGCTCGGCGAGCAGAGGGCTTCAAAGAGGAGGAGGAACCAAACCCAGGCGGGCTTTGCCCAGGTCACCCGGCCTCAGAGAGCACAAGGGAGAGAGGAGCATCATGCTGGGGCGATCACCCACCCGAGGGGATCCGGGAAAGGGTGTGGGTGCTGGTACCCACAGTACCACAGCCCCAGTATGGCATGGGGTGGGCAGATGTCCCCTGGGCAGGGAAGAAGAGGAAAGCCAAAGAGTTTTATTTCCCTCAGAAACTTCTTTCTTACCCCTCTTAAAAACAAACAGACAAAATAAATCATCTCCTGACTTTGAAAAGGTGGAGAAATCATCTCTCTTGAGACTCAAAGTTTAGGAAAACCGTGGCCAGCGCAGGAGCAGGGAGCCCGGGGTCTTTCCCCCAGGTAACTTCCCCCCTCGCCCCCCTCCTTCCAGGGGTATTATTCCTTTGCCTTCCATTTCGGTACCGCATCAGCACGGACACCACGGGAATATTAGCACCCAGCAGAATACGATTGTCCCCAGCTCGGGAGGATGCTTCCCCTTCCCCCCCCCGACCCCCCCCCTCCGAAAGGCGAAGTGCCCCTTTTGGCTAATTCTGACGGCCCTGAAACAAAGCAGCAGCGGGGAATTCCCGGGGTCAGCCCAAATCCCTTGTTCTCCCAGCCTGGTCCCGGCCCCCGGGAGCTGCAGCCTTGTTCAGCCTTTTAGAAGTGCAAATAATCCCTATAAACTGGGGGGGGGGCGGATCAAGCGGTGGGGCAGGAGCTCTCCCCACGCAGCCTGGGAGGGCACTGGGCCGGCCCGGGGGAAGGAAGAGCTGCCTCTCCTGTTGCCTGGGTTTTGGGGGGGTTTCATGCTTCCTAGCGAGGGGTTAGGCTGGCAGACCCGAAGCAAGGCTGTAGCTCCGTACCATCTCTCTCCCCTCAACATCAGGGGCCAAACCCGAGGCTGAGCAGTCTCAGAGCTCTGTCCCCCCACCCATCCCCTCTCCACGGCACCGAGGGGGGGGATAAGACCATCCCGGGATGGTACCGCAAGCCTTTTGGGGCTTGGCAGGGCTCCCTCGTTAAATCCATCCCTCGAATTTTAAAAAGAAAGGGTCCTGATCGCCTTCTGGGCCCAGGTAAACGGTACCCACAAGATGATACCGGTACCCGCCGAGGTCTGGGCCGTCGGTACCGTGTGAGTCAGCCCCAAGAACGCGGCGCGGACACCCGGGGCTGGGGGGAACCGGTGCATCACCCAGCCCCGGTCCACTCGCGGGGCAGCTTCGGACGGACCCATTCCTGCCCTCCGGCCCCCGGGAAACGCGCTTCCCGGGCGGCGAAACGCGGCGTCAGCACCTGGATGGTGTCACCACCAACCCACCGACAGCCCCGGCCGCGGCGGGACCCGCGACCCCGCACGAGTCGCCCTTTATTTCCCCCTGCCTTTTGTTCCCCTCGCAGCCTTTGTCTCTGCCCAGCCCGGGCCGCTCCCGCCGCCGCCGCCGGTACCGGGGCTCTGCCGGGAGCCGGTGCCACCGCCGGGGCCCGAGGATGCTCTGCCCGCCCCGAGCCGGGGGTCCCTCCAGCCTCGGGGCCGAACGCCCCCTCCCCTGCTCTCGCTGCTCCCGGCGCCGGCGCGGGGCCGGTTTGTGCGGTTACCTGGGGAAAGCCGGTGCCGCTGGCTCCGTGTGCCGGCCCGGCCCGTGGCCCCAGCTCCCCCCCGCGCCCCCGCCGGCCGCACCGGGCTGATCCCGGCGCACGGCGCTCCGCCGCCCGGCCCCCGCGTCCGGCAGCGCTCAGCCCGCAGCGGGAGAGAAACCCCCCCGCTCCTCTCGCGTCCCTTCTCCGGCGGGGTGATGTGATGCAGCGGGGGGGCGACACAACCCGAACCCCCCCACAACACCCCCCCGAACCCCAGTGTAAATCACCCGGCCGCTCCCGGGCAGAGGAAGGGTCCCCACCAGGGATTAACGTTTCGTGTCCCCCCCGGGGCAGGAAGGGGAGTCTGGGGGGGGCTGGGGGGTCCTGTGTGCCACCTGAAGTGCAGTTAGGGACTCGGGGGTCGCGCCGAGGAAAGCATGGGGGGCGGGGTAAGGAGAGGGAGAGGAGCATTAGCAGGGAGAGGAAATGTAAATAGAAAGGGGGAAGGGAAGAGGAAGAGGAAAAGGGGAAGGAAAAGGGGAAGGGGAAAAGGGAAAGTAAAAGAGGAAGGGAAGAGGAAAAGGAAAAGGGAAAGGAAGGGAAGAGGAAGAGGAAAAGGGAAAGGAAAAGGAAAAGGAAGGGAAAGGAAAAGGAAGGGAAAGGGAAAAGGAAAAGGGAAAGGAAAAGGAAAAGGAAAAGGAAGGTAAGAGGAAGAGGGAAAGGGAAAGGAAAAGGACGGGAAGAGGAAGAGGAAAGGGAAAGAAAGGGAAAGGAAAAGGAAAAGGAAGGGAAAGGAAAAGGAAAAGGAAGGGAAAGGAAAAGGAAGGGAAAGGGAAGATGAAAAGGAGAAGGGAAAGGGAAAGGAAAAGGAAGGGAAAGGGAAAGGAAAAGGAGAAGGGAAAGGGAAAGGAGAAGGAAGGAAAAGGAGGAGGAAGGAAAAGGAGGAGGAAGGAAAAGGAAGGGAAAGGAGGAGGAAGGAATCAAAACACGGCAGGTAGCATTTTCAGGTGATTTTGTCCAAATAAACGGTGCCCTCCCCGCCTTAGAGCCTCTCCACGCCCCCCTCCCTCCGCCTCCATCCCCCCGCATCCCGCAGTCTGCATCTCCTGGGATGTCCCCCGGAGTTCGCGGGTGGGAGAAGGAGCCGTGATTTCGGGAGGGGGACATGGGCACACACCGGGGGGGGTGGGGGGAGCTCCTTTCCCCTTCCCCCCCGCCGCTGGCCGGTTTCAGAGCAAAGATGCTTTTGGATTTGGGGAAGTGGCCGGGAGCCGGGTTTGTCCCGGCGCCCCCCGCTGCCTGCCCCTGTTTGCTGAGCTCCGCCGGCTTTGCCGACAACCTTCTCCCCTCGAGTCACTTGTATTTAGCCAACAATCTCTTCCATTCAGGTCCTTCCGCGCTGCCTGGGCCAAGGTCAGTTTTATATTCTGCTGAAATCATAAAGCGCCACTCGAGATAAACAGAATGTTTACTCTCTCCGTGTGAGCCGGGGCTGATATGTAAATTTATCCTCATTCTTCCATCGAATTTGCATTTTCCCCTCTTCGCCAAACACCGCAGGGTTCCAAGTCAAACAGCGTTTTAACGGTGGCCACCCCTTTATGACCGATTGCCGTATCGGGGAGGGAGAAAACGCCGATTTGGATGAAAATGCGAAGAGGAACACAACATAACGAGCGCCATCCGGTTCGCACTAATTGGATGAACTTTTCCATGCCCGTGCCCGGCTCGGGATGCTCGGCTGCCCGGGAAGCGATGGCGCTGGCTCCCGGGGTGATTCTAGTCCCTTTATCTGCCCCGCACAGCCCGCGCTCACCTGGCACGAGGGTTTTTTCCTGCTCATCAAACAAGCCAAGTGCCGCTAAACAATTTTTTTAAGCCCTTTTCACCCCCCCACACCCCCTTTTTCCATTTACATCAAAGAAGGGGGCTTGATTCACTGCAGCCGGGCTCGCTGCTATCTGACAGGCTCAGGGCAGGCTTGAGGGGGCGACTTTGGGGACCCACAGGTGGGCTTTCCCGCCCGGCTGTGGGTCGGTTTTGGGGGGGTGGGGGTGGGGGGTGTCTTTTCCTTTTTATTTCCTATTTTTTTTTCCTTTTTTATATATAATTTTTTCTCTTTCAATGAAGGATTAGGTTATGCTGGCAGCAGGCAGGTTCTTTCCAGGAATCACAACCCGGACCTGAGGCCAAGGGGATGGGCTGCAGGGTGTGTGTGTGTGTGTATAAGGGCCTTGGGCAAGAACTTCTGCAAATAAATATATATATATTTATATTTTAAAATATATTTTTATATATATATTTCCCTATCTGACCAGAAAATAACAACCAAGGATGCAGGATGACGAGAGAAATTCTCCAGGGAAAGAAAAGGACAGAGTGAAAAAAGGGAAAGAGGGGGGCAAAAAACCCCACAAGGGGGGTGCGGACGGACAGTATCGAGCACCTGAGCCACGGACATAAATATGGGGTATTTATGGTCAGGCAAATGGGGTTTATGAACCAACGGGGGTGGCTGCTGTGCCCTGAACACCCCCGGCGCTGAGACCCCACAACTCGTTTCACAGGTGGCTCGCACCCGCGCCTGCAGAGGAGGAGGAGGATCGTTGCTAACCCTGTCCCCAAATGAAAAGCGGGGCTGGGGAGGGGGTTAGCTCTCTCCCCCACCTCTCGCAGGTAACACTGCGGCCGCTCCGGGGAACCAAAAGCAAAGCGGGTGGGAACCAGGATGGGGACCGGGACCGTGCGGCGAGGCTGCCGTCCCGACCGGGGCTCCCGGGGCCGCTCCCCCGGGCCGGGGTGCGTGGGGAAAGGCAGGAGGGAAGGCAAAGGGAGGGATGCGCGGCCGCAGCTTCGGCTTTCTGCGGGTAGCGGCGGGTTTGGTGCCGGGAAATGCCGGAGTCGCCGCCGAACGCTCCCACCCGGCTCCGCTGCCGCGCCGGGGCGGCATCCCCCCTCGATGTGCCCGGGTGCTGGCATCCCCCCCCCCCGAGCGAAAACACAACACATCCCTCCAAAAAAAAAAAAAAGCAAAACACCCCCACACCCCTCCCGAAAAAAAAAAGAAAAGAAAAAGAAAAAAAGAGAAAACCCAAAAAAACCCATCAAGCGAAACCACAAACCCGCAACTAAGGCGAAGGAAGAGGAGGGGGGGGGAGAAAAGGGCAAAAAAGCAAACAAACAAAAAAGGACTAAAAAAAAAATTAAAGGAAAAAAGCAGAAAGGAGAAAGGGAGGAGAGAAAAAAAAAAAAAAAAGAGAATTTTCCTTTTCAGCGCGGCTGTCAAATGGATATCTTATAGTGGGAGGGCTGGGAGGGAACAGATATCTGCCTCTCTCCGGAGCCTGCAAGTATTTCTGCCATTCATGAAGCCAGGGGATGCCACACACATTCTGTTTGTTCAACATAAGCAAACAGATTGTAAACTGGCTGATAATTTTTGTACTGACAATGTCATTTACAGCTGTCAGCCTTTTGTCTGTCATGTTTGCTTTATTCAAATATGAACCAAGTGGACCTCCCTTCCACCGCTTTCTTCTGCATTAAAATCACATCAATTCCGTTCCATTCTGTCTTATCTAAAATTCATTGGAGGCCAATCACTTGGATGAATGCTTTGGGGTTTCCATGGAGGCAAGAAGTCTAGTGTGGACTTCAGGGGATTAGGAAGTTTCAGATTTAAAGCCTTGAAGTGCACGTTTCTTTCGGGTCTTTCTTTTGATGGCAGAGGAAGGGGGGGGGGGGGGGGAACCTAAAAAAAAAAAAAATTTTAAAAAAGTCAGGAAATTTCATTATAATTTTAATTTTTTTTTGCAAGAACCCCAGCACGAAGCCATCCCCCCCGCACACACACACCCCCCCTTTCTGGGCCATGTGTGTCCCCGGACGTGCTGCCTGGCTGTGGAGCTTTTCTTAAGCTCATTTTATGGCTGTGATCTTTCCAGCCAGAGCTAAAAGGAAAATACTGTACCGGCATCTCTTCCCGCCCCCCTCCCCACATCTCCCCGCTCCAGCATCCTCAACAGGACGCTCGCCACCGGCTCCTATAATAAATTCAGGCCCGTCTTCAATTAGATTGATTTGGATCCAGCTGCTTCCCATGGTGCTGCCCGCAGGTCTGGAAGCATCTCCCTTTGTTAATAGAGGTCACGGCACTTTGTGTTAAATAATTCACATCAGACTATCTGTCTGTCTGTCTGTCTGTCTGCCTGGGGGCAGCTGCAGATGTTGCCCGTTTGAGGGGAGGCAGCCAGCCCCCACGCTCCCACCTGTACAATGCGGGGGGGGGGGCTGGATTTTTGGTTTATATTTGGTGCTCCAGCGCTGAGCTGATGTAAATTGGGGAGGGGGGTTGATGGGTGGGGGGAAGCCAGAGCAAGGGGGATGGATGAATTGACGTTGGCTCAGTTTTATCTCTGAGGTTTCTGCCGTGGTTTGCGCTTTGGGGGGTTGATTTTCGGCACCGGGCATGGCTCTGGAGCTGGTTTTTGTGGATCCCCAAACTGCTGCCAGGTCACAAACCGCCCAGGAATATCTGGGGGGGGGAGGGTGGGGTGTCTATATTTTGGGCAGGGAGGGTAAAGAGCTGTTCGCCCAGGGAAAGCGGGGGCTGCGGGGCACCCCACCTGCGGGCACACACACAACCCGCCCTCCCCAAATGTGTCCCGCCAGGAGAGGACGCAGGTTGCAGTTAAGGAGCCAGCTTTTCCCCACGCTGCCTCATCTTCCTCACCCAGCCCAGCGATACAGCCCCTCGGGTCAAACCTCAGAGCCAGAAGCCCCGGGGCTGGGGTGCTGAGGAGGAGATTTCTAAAATAACAATCACCATGTGCCTTCAATTTACCCACCGGGTCCCAGAACTCGCCAAGCAGCCTCAGCACGCAGCCTGCAGCCCCCCCACCGCGGCAGGGATGCAGGCAGAGCCGAGCATCCCGGCACAGCGCTCATCCCCTGAGCCACCCCATCCCTCCCAGCACTCTGCTCACAGCGACGGCACCAGTCACAGCAGTGTCAAGGGTTGTCTTGGGCAGCCCCCCGGTGAGCCCATCACCCACGACCCTCCCAACATCATCAGGTCAGTCTGGGGGCGGTTCTGGCCAGGTTTTGGGGAAGGCTGGAGGGTTTCCCTCTGCCCATGGCTTCCTCAGAGCTCCACAAAGCCCATCTCAGCCCAAACTAAGATCACCAGGACCCTCCTCCGCGGATGCAGATTGAAGGGAGAATGTAAATGCCATCTCCATCCCTGCTGGCAGCTGGCTTCTCCTCCTGGATACCCCCCTGTGACCCCACTTACACGTCAGCCTCGCGCTGGGTCAACAAAGCCCCCAGCCCCCTACAAACACACACCACACACCCACAAACAAACGAGCCCGAGCAAACAGGCAAACAAAAACTAATCAAGCCTCTTCTCCCAGCACCCGGCAAGGGAAGGGAAGCGAAGAGCAGCGCTGCATTGATGATTGCTGCTGGGGTGTGTGGGCGGTGGGGTGTGCCCTGGCCAATATTAAAGGTGCTTTCTGGGGTTCCTCGTGGTCCTTGCCCCACCACCCAGCCCTGGGCAGAGGTGATGCTCTTCCCCATCCTGCTTGCAGTTTGCTCAGTGATAAACACATCCAGCTAAGGTTCGCAGAATGACCCCAGGGGGTGAGGTGGTGTGTAACACGCCCACCCCCCCATGCAAGAGCCTTCCTCCCACGCTGTCAGCACCCACACTCATCACATCAAGGCTAGGTCATGCCAAACCAGGCTGGGCGCTCTGGCGCAGCATCACGGGTCGCTTCAAGAGGAGCAGCCTGCAGCAGCTTTAGGAGGGGTTGGAATAACTCAGCATTGCAAGGACAGGCTTCAGGGAGGCACCTGAGGAGTGATTCTTGTGGTACCCGTTGGGTCTCTCACCCCACGCTGCAGGGAAGGGACCTGGGGTGGGTGTGATTTTAGTTGCCTGGGTGTTTTGATGACCTGGAGCTCCTCAGGGGGAGAAAGTTGGGGCAGGAATAAAGCCCTTGTGAAGCTCCCAGTAAAGCCATGCCCATCTCGGATGGGATCAAGCTTCACTCAGCTGTCAGACTCTGTTCCAGGTCAAGATGGCCAATAACTGGGCTGAGGGGCTGGGGGGCACAGGGCCCCTGTGTCCTGTGAGACAGGCTCAGCATCGGCTCCTCTCCATGGAAGCCACTGCAGAGAGCTCAGCAGCACGCCTTCCTCTGCACAGTGTCCTGAAAATTAACCCGAGGCTGGAGTCCAAATTCCCTCTGTGCATTTGATGCGCCACATTTAGGAAGTGCGATGATTCCCCCCTTTGCCCCTCTTCCTTCTCCCAGCTCCCCAGGCCCGGGGGGGACGCTGGAAGTGACAGAGATTGTTTCTTTGTAACCCCGGGCGCATTTAAAGCTTTTAAAGCCCCAGCGATGGAGTCGCTGATGGGTTTTGTTCCCTCGCTGCTCTGGCTCATCTTCCTTTCAAGTTGGGGTCTTTTCTCAAAATTACAAAGGGGGGGAAAGAAAAAAAAATAAAGAAAAGGGAAAAGTGGGAAGGAGCTTTTCCCCATCATTTGTCTTGCTGCATATAATAGCAGAAAAGAATGGAGGGGGGGGGAGAAGAGAGGAAACTTTTCCTTTGTTTCAGTAATGTCTCATTTCAATTTGAAACCAAACTCAGTATGCCTGTGGCTTTATAAACTCCAAACCCCGGAGAAACCAGCAGAATGGGGAAAGGGGATGAGGAAAAGGGGTTTATAAGCTGGTCCAATCCCAGCACGCAGGTTTGGAGGGGCTGGCTGGCTGGCTGGCTGGGGTGTTTCTCCAAGCACTGTTTGCCCTGGTTTACTCCAGAAGGGAGTGAAAAAAAGCCCAGGGAACCATTAAATTCTGCTGCCCTGGTACAAGCCCCAGCTCAAGCACCATCACCTCGGGAAGCTGCGTTTTGTACCGCAGACATCGAGGCCAGAAATGAGCCAACAGCATCAGTGGGATTCGGGGTTGCTGGGGGATGCCATAGCAGCCCAACATCCCCCAGACCCAGCTCCAGAGGAGCCTGCAAGCAGCAAGACCCCACGCTGAGCTCGCTGAGACCCTGCCCCAGCTCTGACAGGCTTCGGGTCGAGACCTCGCTCGGGTGGCACATCTTCTCACCGGGCTGCCTGCCCAGATTTAAAAGCCTGTCCTCCACTTCAGGTCTTGGAAAGCCTTGGCTTCGCTTCGGCAGGAGCTCAGCCTTGGGAGGGGGAAGAGATATCTCCGAGTCTTGAAGAAAACCCCTGGCTGATTGATGGCCCTGAGCTGGCTGGGTCCTTGATGGCCGTGAGCGATCCCCCCACGGCACAGATACAAACCCCACCAGACAGCGACTTTACTCTCCTTTTTTTTTTAGGAGGGTGATGGTTTTTCTTTCTTCTTGGGGTTTGTTTTTTTTTTTGGGTGTCCCCCCCCCCTTGCCTCCCCCTCTCCCTTTCTTTCTCATGTCTTTCTTCTCCAAACAAAACCCCAGCACCCCGTGCTCGGCCGGCGGGCCGGGCGGAGGGCTCAGCCACATGCCCCACAATGCCGCCCGTACAATCCAGCCCCACAATCCCTGTCCACTCCTGGGATATTTACGACATATCCCACAGTTGTCATGTCAACACGACAAGCCAGGGCGGCCTTAAATCAAGCTGTCAAGGGGCCAGAACAGTACTGCTATGCAAAGGAACGCCGCTGACTGACACCGGGCACTGCATCTGTCCTTTCGGGACCGGCCTAGGTTTGGGTTGGTGCTTTGGAAGAGGAGCAGGGGCAGGGGAAGAATATCAATGAGGTGGGGAAGATGGCCTCTTTAAAAATAAAATTTAAAAAAAAAAACCCCATGAAATAATCAAGTATCAGGGGGTTATTCTTCCTTCGGGTGGGAGCTGTGGTGTGTAAGCTCTGCGCCGAGCATCCTCCCAGGAATGGTGCAGCCACGTCAATAACTCTGCTGTGGAGCCCAGAAGGTGTTTACCACAACTTCCCAGCGACTCCAAGCTCCTTGGACAGCCGCAGGAGGAAGCTCCTCCTCATCCTCGCCCTGCCTCCCTCACGCCTGAACTCCCTCAAGCGCGAGGGGGGGAAGCACATTATCATCACGGCCAGTTTCCCCAAGGAAAAGGGACAAACGCAGTCCCTCTTCCAGCTCTGGAGGCAGCAGGGCTCCTGCAGACCGTGCTCCTTCGAGTTTCATACAAATATATCAGCGGGCTGGAGAGGGCTTTGCCAGGGAGCGGTGGGGAAGCTCCAGGGAGGAGCATCCCCATCACCCAGGAGCTGGTGCCAGGGGGACGACTCGTTTTCTATACATCAGTTCAACTTAGATTTCATTTTTTTTGATGGAAAGGAGAGATACTAATTGCATTTCAAGCCCATTCTGTCTTGTTTCCCCCAAAAAACCACCCCAACAACCCAAGTCTTTTTGGGCAAGGGTTCATTGACGCTTCTGAGGCACAGAGATTAGGGGGGGGGGGGGGGGTGTCACAAGCTTGTTACATACACGGTGGCACAGGGCACCCTGCTGCACACACCCAGGGCAAGACACACAGTGTTTCCCCGTGCCAGAAACCTGTAGGCAGGCCTTTATCGAGCGAGGACAGAACGTGCCTGGAGGCAGAGGGTCTAACATACCCTAAGAGGACCTGCCTAGGTGATGCTCACATTAACCACCACTCTACTTACCTCTGTTCTCTGCACTGCCACATGGTTTTGCTCAGAGCACACCTACCCTTGAACATATCCCACCCTCACGCCTGGTGCATACCCACTTGATGTGCTGGACCAGGACACCAACCAATGCCTACACCTCCTCTTTAGAACAAGGCTGTCACCGAGCAAGGGGTTATTCTGCACCTCTCCATCGTTTTCCCACAGGTTTTGCTCCACAGCATCACTGGGAAATCTGCTTTCAGCAGCACTACGACCTTCTTGCCAGCTCACTGCCACCACTCACCCCCTTCCCCACAGCTTTGCATTCCCTTATTAAATCGGGGGAGGGGGTGTGTGTGTGAGGAAATCAGCCTGGGTGGTAATTTGCACCATTAGCAGAAGTGATAAACTGGGCAGGGGGGCGAAGGGAAGGGAGGGGGGTACAGACAGCAAGGTGTAAAGCAATTAGCGATCTCAGCAGCAGCCCTTCTCCTGTGGTTTGTTCCAGGGGGAAGGTTTCCCCCGGCCGCTGCCCCAGCCCCTCGCAGCCCCAGGAGCTGAGCGAGGGCAGAAGCTGGTCCCCAGGTCTTTCTGCCTGGCTCCTGGGCTGGCTTTCGCCCCGCGCTGCCAGTAAACAGATGGCTTCACAGCCCATTACGGCTGCTGGTGGCTGTTTTGCGAGCATGCAAATGATGCTGCTGCGCTGCATCGCGCGGGTGTTTGCTGCTAATTGCTAAGCTGTCCATCACTATTATATTCTGCTGGTGACAGGGGCTGTATTTGCATAGTTTAAGCGATCCAGCCTATCTAAAATTAGCATGTGGTGCTGTATTTTGGGGGGGAAAAGACCAAAAAAAATAGAAGAAAGTTATCGGCGCTACGAGAAAGCGTCAGGGAACGGGCTGGGGTAGAGTATCTGGGGCTCCTTTGTATGCATGCACCGACACTTATCTGCCAGGAGGATGAAAACCAGCCCGATCTGACTGTGAAGTTCGCAAACAATGTCCCACCCCGGGGTCTGCATCGCATTTCCCTTTGTGTCCTGGCTAAGGGCACGGAGAGGATCACAGACCCCATCCTCGCGCTGTTTACTTTGGGAACAATCAGTAATGTATGAATAATAATGCCACCCTCTGACCATGACTAATTGAATTGCAGCATGCTGCGGAGGCAGGCAGAAAGCTTTGCTCCCCGCTACTCTATCAGCCCTGCTTCTCAAGTAGCGGCAGACAATGATTGATGCTGATGCGCTTTCAAACAAGTCGCCTTAAACACCTCATGCCAGCACGTACGGCCCCGCCGCTCCAGCCCCCGTGAAACGCCAGCCCGGCTTTAGCCAATTATTTATCTATTCTGCTAGAAAAGTCCTTCTGGAGGTTGGATTTTTCCCCTCTGACAAGGTCCCCTTTGCAGCAGCCCTGGAGCGGTCAGGGACCGGCCCCGTTCGCCCAGGCTTCCTTAGGCTGGTGGGGCTGGCTGGCTGGCTGGCTGGCTGGCTGCAGGGATGCAAAGGGAGGTGGGGTGGCAGAGCTGCCCCTTCCCAGTGCAGAGCCGCATCCAGCCCCCGAGCATCCTTCAGCCCCGGTGGGAGCAGTGGGAGAGGGAGGGGTGGGAATTTCGGTTTAGTATCTCCCAGGGAAAACAGGCAGCTTGCAAATCCGGAGGCTGGGGAAAAGCCACCCCACGGCCACTGCAGCCTCTTAACACAAAAGGAATGTCCAGGACTCCAGCAACCTCCTGGCTCAGCACCAAGGGTGCCCTGAGCGTGATGCTGCCGTGGCCTCCCTGCCCTGGGAACCCACCGAAAAACGGGCCTGGGAGAGTGGACCAGGGGACCTCTGCTTGGAGATCACCACGCCAAAGGTGGCATTTCCCCCTTCAGCTCCAATGAAATAAAACTTAGGAGAGAACCCCCCTCACATCCCCACCCCAGCCCTGCTCTGTAACACCCCACCAGTAACACCAGCAGCAAGCCACCACAGGCACCCGCTCCCGAGGGCCCATCAGTGGGGGACACGGGTGGGATGTGAGCCCCCCACAGCCTCTTGGCTTGGGGTCCTGCCCCCCCCAGGGCTGAAAAACAAGGATCTGAGCCCAGGGCAGCCAGCTCAGCCCAGGGTTTATCCAGCTCCCCCCAGCACACCGTCCAAGTTGGCTCCCTGGCCGCGCTGCCCAGGCAAGTGTCCAGGCTGGGCCCAGCCCAGGCAGGGTGTTTGATTGGATTACAAGGAGGATGGGAAGTCCATTAAATCCTTTCTTTAGCAACACGATTAAGTGAAACCTGGGTGATTTATGTTCTCCCTCTGTACTTGGGTGTTCTGGGCCCGGGTGCCAGGCGCTGGGGTCGGCTCCAAACCCCGAGCGCCGGCCTTGTTTGGGAGTCAACAAAAGGCCTGTTTAACAACCCAAAGCCAAGGGGAAGCTGTACTTTGGACCAGCTAAATCCATGCCTCCTCAGAGGGATAACAAGTCTCGTGTCAAAGCCTTGTGCTAAGCTGCACCTCAAAGCTTCTTCAGCCCCAACATTTTTCCCCAGCCATCTCCAGGCACAAGCCCACAGCAGCATTCCCACCCCGGCATCCTGCTGGTGCCCCATCGCCTGCCCACCAGCCTGGCTCTGGGTGGGCTCCCACACACAACCTGGAGCAAAACCCTGGGAGAAGTGAGCTTTATGTGCCTGCTGGGGAAGGGAGCTGTGGTCAAGTTTGTCTAACTGGGATGTGGAAGGTAAGTTTGGGCAGTTGCTGGAGCCCGGGGTCTGAGCATCCCTGGGGCCGGGTTCCTGACTTCTCAAGGGAGCTGGGGATACAGAGCATCTCCATCCCATCCATCCACAGAGTGGGAGCATCCCCAGGGTGAGAGCACCTCGGGGCCAGGTCCTTAACTCCTGCAGATGCAGAGCATCTCCACCCCAAGCATCCATAGGGTGGGAGCATCCCAAGGCCAAGTCCTTAACTCCTCAAGGGAGCTGGAGATGCAGAGCATCTCCACCCCAAGCATCCTTGGGGTGGGAGCATCCCCAGGTAAAGAGCATCCCAGGGAGAGAGCATCCCAGGGCCAGGTTCCTGACTCCTCTGGGGAGCTGGAGATGCAGAGCATCTCCAAGCATCCATGGGGTGGGAGCATCCCCAGGGCAAGAGTATCCCAGGATGAGAGCATCCCAGTGCGAGGTCTCTGACTCCTCTGGGGAGTGCGGGATGCAGAGCCTCTCCATCCCAAGCATCCATGGGGTAGGAACATCCCCAGGGCCAGGTTCCTGACTCCTCTGGGGAGCTGGGGATGCAGAGCATCTCCATCCCAATCATTAATAGGGTGGGACCATCCCCAGGGCAAGAGCATCCCAGGATGAGAGCATCCCAGGGCCAGGTCCCTGACTCCTCCGGGGAGCTGGGGATGCAGAGCATCTCCATCCCAAGCAGCCATGGGGTGAGAGCATCCCTAGGGTGAAAGCATCCTAGGATGAGAGCATCCCAGGGCCAAGTCCTTAACTCCTCAGGGGAGTCGGGGATGCAGAGCATCTCCATCCCAAGCAGCCATGTGGTGGGAGCATCCCCAGAGCAAGAGTATCCCAGAGTGAGAGCATCCAGGGCCAAGTCCTTAACTCCTCAGGGCAGCTGAGGATGCAGAGCATCTCCCTCCCAGCAGGGCTTCGCCAAGACCTGCCGCTCGCATCAGATGGAGTTTTAACCACCCCTCCCTGAGAAAGGCGACGCGTTTCGGGCCCCGAGGCGCAGCACCCAGGGCTGGGGGCTCTGTCCCCAGGAGCAGCATCCCCAGCAGCGCGGCCCCGGCGCCGCCCGCGCTATATGTACACTTGGTCAGGCTGTGTAAACTTTGACATGTGGATGTCAATCTTCCTCATATTTGCAGATGGCTTTATCAGAGCGTGATTAGTTTCTAGAACAAATTTGAGCAAAAGAAAACATTACCTACAGTATGTAAGCCAACAGAGCGGCGAGTTTTCAGATTTGTCTATTTACATGGGCACCGGGTGTTTTGCTAAGGCTCTCTAAAAGTGATGGTAATTGAACAGTGCCAGTGTGTTAGTGGAAGCTGATGAGTTGTAAAGGTTTTATAAACAGCCAGGGTGGATTTGGCTATAGCCTTTCGAGTGGTGTTTGTTAATCTCACCCGGGGCGAGCGCGCACCTCGCGCAGTGTAAACACCCCCCAATTTGGAGGTGTCAATAGTGTAACTTTTCCTGTCTGTAAAATCGCTCCCTGATAGCATCAGTAAGTTTACCAAACGTCCCATGGCCAAATATAATAAAAGCCTGAGTAAGCGCTTGCAGAGGAATGGGGGGGGGGGGGGGGGGGGGGGAACCATGTGTTTGCTGGTTTTATTTCCTGTTTGCCCAAGGATCACAAACAGGACCCCGACTAATAAGCACCCTCGTTATCCCTATATATATTCGGAGGCATCCAAGGGGCTTCCCGCTCGTTGGGACGGCTCGGGGTGACGTGCCAGACCCGCTCCCGCTTTTCCAGGGGAATCCCCACCCCTTCCTCCACCCTCGCAGGCAAGGCGGGCTCCCGATGAAGCCATCTCTGCTGCTATCCTCCTCCTCGGCGGTAGCCAAACACAGGCGGATGGAAGCCAGGGCTGTGCGCGGCCCCGGCCCCGGGAGACACGGAATCCGAGCCAAAAATGGCCATAGCCACTAGAGGGCCCGAAAATGGTACCGAGCAGCGGGGAGATGCGCTGGCGGGAGGGGGTCCCGCCTCCCCCTCCCCATCCTCCCCGTCTCCGTGGGGAAGTAACTCTATTTTTCCCTTTTTTTTTTTTGCTAATAACGGGGGTGTGGGAAGGAGCAGCACAGGAGCTCGCAAGGAGCCGGCGCCGGGGGTTAATAAACAGCCCCCGTGGCTGGAAGTATTGATGGCAGAGGGAGATGAAATGGCTGTGACATTTAAAGGAGGAATTTGTGAACCACAAATATGAGCATGACTGACACAGCATGGCAGCACACAAAATCAATAACAAATAACCTAAACCTTAATACCTTGATCCTGGGGAAGAGCAGCGCATTACCAGGCTGCGCGGAGGAGCGGCGGCCGCCCGGGATGCGCTGGGCTGGGCGCTATCGACTGCCTCCTGCGGGGGCAAGGACAATTAGGATGCTCTTTAGGAGGGAGGCTTTCCCTTCGCTCTCCCTCCCCCCCGCCTGCCACGATCTTCAGGGTGAGGCACAGACGAGGAGACAGCAGCAGAGGAACCCAGGGGCTCTCTCTGCTCTTGCTTTCCCCTGAAACACAGGGCTCGTTGGTCCAGTCAATACCTAAGGGCAGCTTTTGGAAGGAAATAATCTCCCCCCCTTCGTCCCTTAGGCGCTGGGGCCTGGGGGGGGTGGGGGAGATGGGTCTTTGGGGAGGAGAGGGGTTTGGTCACTCTAGAAACACTCATCCCCAAGGCCACCTGCTAAGCCATGGAACAAGCAAGCCTCAAGCTGTGCCCAAAGCACCCCACACCTGCCAGCAGCACGATGATGCTGGATGCTGGCTGTCCATCTGTCCAGCCATGGGTCTAGCCCTTCCCATCACCATGAGCATCTACCTGCAACCAACACAGGCGGGCTGGCAGCAAGGTCCAACCCACACCAAGCGAGCAGGGAAGGGACCCTGCACCTCACCCACGGGGCTCGCGCTCACCCCCCACAAACCTCTCTTGACTTTTCTGGCCCCACAAGGACAAACCCCCCACACCAGGATGCTCGCTGGGGATGGATGGAGCAGCACCAGCAGCATCCCTGGTGCTGGGAGCCACTGGTAACCACCCCAGCGCCTGGATGGGAGCTGGAGGCAGCAGAAAGGTGAAAGCAGCCATCACCATCCCAGCCGTGTTTGTTAATGTGTGTACAGAGGAACTCTGTTTGTTTGTAGGTCCTCAGTAGAAGTGTGCCCAATGTTGACTTTTTCAGTCTAATATTGTTTGAATTTTCCATCGCCAGCCTCAGCCACGCTACCCCAGGGCTCAGCCCCTCCCACCTCAGCACCTTCATTACCTTTTATAAACATCCTGGAGCAGCAGAGAGACCAATGGGTGCCCCCAGCCACCCAGCACCGGCGGGTTCAGCACCCCAGCATGGGTTTGGCTAGCGTTGGCCACCACTGCAGCAGCTGCTTGCCCTCCCACCCCAAACACACATCAGCTCCTGGCAGGTTTAAGCTGCCTGCACAGGGCTCATCCCCCTCCCAGGGTTCAGCCCGGGCCAGGGCCACACTTGTTTCCACAGTCAACAGAAAACACGCTGTTCCAGCCAATTCTTTGCTAATCTTAAAGTAAATACAAAAAGCTGGGGCACATCTCTCATTCTCATCCATCCCCACAGCTCTTTTAAGGTAAAAGTTTACCATGCTCCCCCCAGTCACCCCATATCGCTCTGGCTGGGGGAATATTCCAGGCCTCAAACCCCTTGGCTCTGCAAAATTGGGGACTGCAGCCCCTGTAAGGCTCTGTGAAAGAGCTGCTGGGGTGCAGGGGGACCCTTCTGCTGGGCACCCACTGCCCCATCCTGCATTTGTGCTGGAAATGCTTGGCTGCTAACAACCAGCACTGAGAAAGGACTCGGTGAAACTAATACCCAGTGATGGAATGACCTTTAAAAGGACGTAATTAAAGAGGGAAAAACCTGGGGTGGGTGTAGTTTTTACCTCCCTCCTGGGTTTTGAGGCTGGAAAGAGCAGGGGAGAAGGAGGGGGAAAAGGAGGGAAGTGGGGTAAAGCCCGCTTTCCTTTGGGGGAGTGGGAGAGGCTCCCTGCAGAACGACACAACTCTGGGGACTGGCACCTTCAAATAAGCAAAGTAAGAAGCAAGAAACCCCCAAACCCCCAAGAGCTCTGATGATATTTTACCCATCCCTTTGCGGTCTGGCATCAGGAGCGTAACGCGCCCCGGCGGGCCGGGGGTGAAGCACAGCCCATAATACCTCCCGTGCACAGAAACGGCAGGGAAAGGGCCCCAGACAATGGGAATACAGGGATATTTCTCTTCCTGTGCGTGTGAGCCGTGCAACAAAAGCTGCTGCCTGCAAATTGCTGCTGTGAACAAGAGCCCAAAGCAGGTGCTCCGAGAGCAGCTGCCACATAAAAGGCAATATTTAAAGCCATTCTGTTTACATTACAATTATATTTACCTTTATCAACCTCTGGGCGTTATGAATTCCCTCCATTATCACCCAGTTTAACGTTTTTATTCTGCCTAACGAGGCTGTTACCCCACAGCAGGGTCCCCAGCACCCCTGGATCAGCGTTCTCCCAGCAGCTCCATCACCCCCGGGGCAGCGGGATGCAGCCATGCCAGCACTGCATGGGTCACTGCAGGTGGTGAGGGGACCACCAGCTCCAGCCAGGCTTTTTCAACCAGGAACCCCTTCATCAAAGCCAGTGGGAGCCCGCAGGGTCCCACCCCAAGCCCCACCCACAGCCAAAACCCACAAAGCGCTTTGATGCTGCTTACACAGAGCAGGGATGGGTGAAAGCATCTGTGCAGGTGAAAATCAAAGCAGGCTGGCATTTTCTGGGGCGAGTCTCAGGAGGGGAAGCCAAGGCTTTGTCAGCTCACCCCGTCCTTCACAGGCAGAGCTGGGCACCTGCAGCACGGCAGGGTTTTGTTAGTGAGGTTTCTTTTCTTCCTCCTCTAACTGTTGCCTTTCATCTTCCCAGCAGAGAATCCACTGCTCTGCTCTGCCACCCCAGACTGTTGAGAACCCCAGGATTCTCTCTGTTTTATTTCAGCATGGGAAGAACCAGCCTTTGCAGAGGAGAAGGTATCTCAGGAACAAGCTGAACGGGTAGGAAGGGAGGAGGAGACACCTCTCCCATGCCAATGCAAGACCCAGGTCCCACAGCTTGGTGTGAAGCTGTGGGCAGCCCCAGCAGTGGGATTTGGGGGCGATGCTTCAGCCAGAGGCTGATTTATTCCCCTCCCCATCCTTCCTGGGTGCACAGGGCCTTCAGGACCTCACCCAACACTGCACTGACCCAAACACACATCACTTAACTGCTGGGTAATCCCTTTAACCACCTAAATTAAGGGCGGGGGGGGAAGAGGACTGGTGTCTGTCCGTTGGGTGGGATGGAGGAGGACCAGGCTCTGTAGGGATGCCTCCCCTCTGCTGGGACAGGGTGTGTGCTGGGCTTGCAAGGGAAGTGAGCGTTCATAACACCCCCAAACACACCTGATGCCCACGTGCCTGAGCTCAGCCCCACAGTGGGGTGGAACAAGAGGACCCTTACCCTGGAGATGAGGTGGCAACGCCTGGCTCCCCCGTTCCACCACTCCACGGGGACGGGGAGGGGAATAAATCAGCACCCCAGGAAGAGAAACACACCCCCTAATATGCTACCCTCAGGTGGCCCTGGCCAGAAAGCCCATTAAATAGCCTGAAAGCACCCAAATACCTGCAGCTCTGCCAGCGGGGCCCAGCCAGCTGCGCACAAACCACCAGCTCACCCAAGACCAGGGGCCCCACGGGCCCAGCCAGCTCCAGCCACACGGTGTAAGTACAGTATATCTCCGTTAAATTATGGGCACTCAGATTAGCATGTCCTTGTCCTTGCTCTGATACAGGAGCCCAGGGGCTGGGTTAAATTATAGGAGCAAATCAAGCCTTCTTTTGATTCTGACCCTATAGACACAAGAGTCCCAGAGGGTCCCAGTTTTCTTCTGCCCACTTGCCTTTATTTATTGCTAATTTCCCCTCCTACAATAAACACGTCCAGGGTCATCTGATCCCCATACTGTTGGCGTTTTGTAGGCGACATAAACCACGGTCGGGCGGCGGCATTCCTGCTCCCTGGTTGCTGTGAACCAACAGAAAGTCCTTTATGAACTGGATGGGGAGACAGAGGGTGTCAGAAGGAGCAGGGGCTGCTGAATGGATGGCATTTCTTTCTCCCTTTTCAGAGGCCTCCCTGAATAGATTTGTTACGGGGCAGCTCAGACTGGGAACGGGGCGAAGACGGAGCCGGGAGCGGGGTGGAGATACCCAGTGAGAGACTGGTTAAGCCTTGGGGGGGCCTGGAAAAATACACCCCACAACCCCACACGTGTGTTTGGAAAACGGGGGCGCTTCCAGGGCAGCCAGCACAGGTGGGAGAAGCCCCCCTGGGAAGGGTTTTGTTGAGGTGGGGATGGGATACCTGTGAGGCAGGGCACACACAGCCCTGCCACGGTGCCATGGGGCACCCACCATCCCTTCAGGGCTGGGGCTGGGCTACAGAATAAAACACCAATATACATATTATATAATTAAAAAATTTTAAAAATATATTTATATAAATATATACATTATTTACATCTTTTCCCCCTTTTATGGGCTGGGGTAGGCTAGAAAATGATTGCACAGGGTAATTTCTCACACCCAGTCATCCCCACCCCTCAAAACACTCTCCAAACCGATGCCAAACCAGTTCCCTCCGGCAAGCAAACTCAGCTTCAACCCAAAAAGCACCGAGCCCACACATATGGAGCTCCACGTGGGTGCTTTCAGCTTGCCTACATGACTTAGGAGCATAAGTCCTGGTGACTTCCAAGGCTCCTAGGGAACCAGCCTTAAAAGATATTTACATGCCAGCATGGCCGGTATCCAGGGAGCATTCCCACAGTACCCCAGCACTGCTGCACGCCCAGTGAAAACTCCTGACACCCTGTAAAAACCCAGCCCCCCACTGACTTTGCAGAGCAAACCTGGGTGCCTGGGCAGGAGGGGGATGTTGAGATTTTCTCCTGTGATAACTTGAAGCAGGGGGGTGTTTGCTTGTTTTAAGGAAAAGGCCCCTTGCGTTAGGGAGTGATAATGTAGCTGGAACACTGGAAAAGCAGGAGATGGGAAGGGAATTTTAAAAAATAGCCAATTTTAAACCAGCAGCTTCTGGAGAGCTTCATCTGCTCCATCCTGGGCTGCCTTTATGACCAACAAACTCCTTGCTAATGCAGCTTTGGCCCTTGCATGGGTACCTCTACCAGTGTCAGGGGGACTCCTCGCTCTCCTCTCCACAGCTCGGGTCCCACTGGGGTGCCTGGTTTGGAAGCCCAGCATCACGGGCCCCCCAGGAAAACAGGGTTGGGGCGGGGGGGAAGGAGGATGTTTGGGACCCAGGTGAAGCCACATATAAGCAACATCTCAAATTCACTCCAGCATCACCCGGGGGGGGCGGTTCAAGAGTTCATACAGCCGATGCCAGCCCCACGGAGGGGTTTATTTCTTGTTTCCTGCTCAGGAGAGCGGGCGAAGGAAGGGACCCAGGAGGAAGAAGAAAGAGGAGAGAAATCCAATAAACGCCAGGGTGAGAAGGGAGAGGGGGCAGGCGGTGAGAAAAGCAAACAAGGGCTGCAACAAAAGGAGGAGAAAGGGAAGGAGAGCCGCGGAAAGCGAGGGGAGATGGCAGGTTCGGAGGAGCCCGAGGGGCGGGCGAGGGGCACCGGGGCTGCTTGCACAAGTGTCTGGCAAAAGGAGCGGCTCCGACGTGGCAGCGACGTCCTGGGGGTGTTTGAGGAGTGTTTGCTGAGGCTTTTGTCACCACCAGCCGGTTTGGGAGCAGGTGGGGCTGTACTGGGCTGTGTCCCCAGCCCCAGGGATGCTGAGGGAGGGCTCATCCCCCTTCCTGACCTCTTTATATATATATAAACATCATAGAATCACAGAATATCCCGAGTTGGAAAGGGCCTATAGGGATCAGAGACTGGGCTGGGTTGGGAGGGACCCCAAGGGTCACAGAGCTCCAACCCCCTGCCACAGGCAGGGCCACCAACCTCCAGGCCTGGAGCTACACAAGGTTGCCCAGGGCCCCATCCAACCTGGCCTTGAACACCCCCAGGGATGGGACATCCACCCCCTCTCTGGGCAGCCCCTTCCAGCCCCTCCCCACTCTCTCTGCACAGAACTTCCCCCTAAGATCTCCTCTCCCCCTTCCCTCCTCCAGCTTCCATCCAGCCCCACTCCTAGCTCTGTGCAGGGAGCTAGAACATGTCCCACCGTTTCTGGCATTTCTCATGCTCTACGTTTTGCCTCACTACATTTAGAAAAGCATTAGCAAGATGCTTATGCTACTTTACTGATAAATGTATTCTGATTAGTTAATAGAATCACTAAAAGCACACGATACTTTGAGTCCCTTCCAGTTAAAGTACTGAATTTTGAAGTAGGGCTCTCAGGGCACAGGGAACTGATATAAATATATATATATATATTTGCTATTTTCCCCACACACCCCCCTGCAGCAGCTCTTAGAGGATGTGTAAACAGAAAGAGGTGTTCCTGTGACTTCTCCCACCAAACAGCGACCTCAGCGCATCCCATTGCCTCCATCCTCCAAGCTCCCCGCTCCTCCCACCCAGGCAGGACCTCTGCAAGGTGTGGGGCATCCATATCCCCCCCTTTCCTCCTCTCTGCAGCACACAGTGCTCCTGGCAGCACCGGGAGAAGCTGGGGTGCTTCCTCCCTGGCTCCCCACCAGCAAGGCATCCCTTCTCCCGCCTTCCCCCCCTCCACCTCCTGGGGGTTGCTGGGACAGGATGGCTGATAGGAAGAGGAGAGCACATCCCAGCACGTGTGAGGGCTTTAAGGAGGCCCTGGGCCGTGGGCAGGAGCACCTTGGAGGTGGAACAAAGGCTGTACAGCTCTCGCACAGCACAGCCCTGCCAGTGGCCTTCCCCGCGCTCTCCGGCGACCTTGGATCTTTATTGTTTCTGAGAATGGACCCTTTATAGGCTCCAGATGGGAAGTGTAAAATTAATAACCCCTGGTTGGCAAACACCCATATGTTTTCCACCTTCTCCCGAGATACAAGTTGTTTATAGTGACATTTATTTAATGCAAATTAACATATAAATGAAGATACATGGCTCTGCCCAGAGACTTGCAGGAGCTGCTCCGCAGTCTTGTCAAAGCCCATCCTGGATAATGATACGACTGAGGGGAGTGGGCTGCAATATAGAGCAAAATGGGCTGGGTCTCTGGGTGGCAACCCCCAGAACACACCCCATCACCCCCAAAACACGCCCTGCCCAGGGCAGCAGCCAGCCAGCCAGGAGGGTGCACCAGAGCCACCCCATGGGGAAGCAAGTGGAAGATGGAATTTAATCTTATTTTTAAGCTTATTACTAACTTCTCTTCTGTTCCCATGAACTTGCTCACTAAAATCTAAATTTGGGCCTAAAGCTACAAAAAAAAAAAACCCCAACAGTTTTGTTGCCTTATTTTTAGGAATAAAACCCCAAAGCCTGGCATCTCCAAATCTGTAGGAGAGGTGTCCTTCAAAGGAACCTGGGCTTTCTTCCCCCCTCCCTTCTTTCCATGCAGGAGGAATTTCTGCAGCCTCCTGGGAGAGCCCTTTTCTTTAACAATATCTACCCAGCCAGGCCAGGAGGTGCTAATTGCTCTTTATCTAAATGGACTGTTTCTCCTCATGCCTCCAGTGCTTTGGCGGTGGGAGGAACACAATGCATCCCCGCGGAGCCAGATACATGTGTACAAAGGGTATTTGCTTGTAGGAGGTTAAAGATACCACACAAAGCCAGCCTGCCGTGCAAGGGTTCCCTGTTAACTAGTGATGGATGAACCACCAAGAGAAGAAAGGGCTGAAAGCAATGAGCAGATAAGACCTTTATCTGAGCCCACCGGTCCCTCCTGGAGGTGTGAGCACCAGGATTTGGCCAAGGAAGAAGCTGGTTTCTGAGGTCAGAAGGCTTGGCATGCCTGGGGATGATGGCCAAGCAATGGGGTGGCGTTGGTCCAGCTGCACCCTGCAAACCAAAGCACCTGGATGGGATCCCACCCGAGTCAGGGTGGTGATGGACGTGGTCTCAGCAAGTCATTTGGGACACGGCAGTCCTGTGCTGCCTGTCCCCACAGGGATGCTCCCCCCTCAAACCAGTGAGGGGAGCGGCCGGGGGGAGCAGCCCACAGGGTGGGAGCAGAGGGGCAGGGTGGGACCAGCCCGCCACAGCACCTCACCCCAAGAAAAACCAGTTCTGTCCCACTTGTCTGCCAATGACCTTACTTCAACCAGCACAAGCCTCTTCCCTCAGTGCCAGCCTAAGCCTTCAGGAGCTGTTGACTTTCCAGCGAGGCAGGAAGCAGGTAAACACAGCGATTGGCCGCTCTTTCTCCTGTCCACATGTCGCCCTGGGGCAGGGGAGAGAGGGAGAAATTCTATCGGGCCTTTATTTAGCAGGAGTTTGAATGTATTCCAGGTCACTGATCACATAAGCAATCATGATACGGGTAATAAAGAAGTTCCTACCATGCCTTTGTTTGCTTTCTCCCTGTAATAAATCTTTATCACACAGCGTGCTGATTGCCACAGGATCGCTTCCTTTTCTTATATCATTCCCCCTTTCTTTTCGCCACAGAGCAGTGGAAAGAAGAATAGCTCACTCCACCTGGGAGCACACCCCAAGCTGCTGAATGGCTCTGGCCAGGAGAGCACGCTGGGTCGTGGTTATTTCCCAAAAGGCTGCTGACAAAGCTGGGGCGGGCAGGGGTGTTGCAATACCCAGGGTGACTTTTCCCTGGGTCCTTCAGCCAGACCGTGACAACCCCGTGCAGGTCGTGGAGCTCTGCGTGCCTCCTCTCTGCTTGCCCTGCAGGCTGAGCCCATCCCTGCCTCCAGACCCTCTCTGAGATGGGGCAGAGTATCCCACCCCACAGTCACAGGGCTTCACAGCATCATCCCTCCCTCCCCACGGCTCACACCCCACCCCCAAGCTCAGCATCCCCCTCGCCGAGCAGGTACCAGCCTGCACAGGCAAGTCCTTCCACACACCAGCCACGTGTTCCCCTGCTTCCTACTGGGAATGAAGGCCAAGGGGGGGTGCATAGCCTCCCCCTGCCCTCCCAGGGGCCAGCCTGGCAAAGAGTCATCCTTGTCCCAAAGGAGATGGGTTCAGACCCAGAGAGCCCCCAGGAATCTTCCCACAGGTGCCAGCCAAAGACAGAGCATCTTCGAGCCCATGGGCACACAGAGTGTGACTGCTGCTGGGACAGAGAACAGTAAACATACATTGAGGGGGGGGAAAAGCCCTAACTAGGAGAGAAACCAGAGACCACGACTGTTTGGCTTAGACAGGAGACAGAGGATGGGTTAAACCCCCACCCCGAGTAGGGATTTATCTGTGGCCTCACTGAACACAGACTGGGGGAATGCACTGACACACGATGGAGGTGCCACTGCAGTGGGTGGAAGGAAGAGTTTGGGGGGTACTCCCTGCCCCCCCCCCCCCCCCCCCCCCCAGCTCTGAAACCACTTGTAAAAGTAATTTCTGTGAGTACTAACATCAATCCAAAGCCGTGCTGCAGTTCATAAAGCTAAGCCAGCACCCAGAAACAAGAGCATCTCCCCAGCTATGGAAGAGTTCTCTCTTCAGAAGCCCCAGGTGAAGGAAGAGCTCCAAGGCCAGCCTGACACATCACTCCTCTTGAGTCTGACCACTTCTTGCTGGAAAACAACATTCCAACAACCAGAAGACTTTGAGAAGAGAATTGCTTGTCAGCTGTTGGCACAAGACCTCATCACCGGCGGCACTGGGCTCAGGCTCTCATCTCCCCACAGTTCCCAGTGCCCAGGGCTGGGACATGCCCCAGCACCCCCCAGCTTTAACAGACCCCAAGATCTGGGGATGGAGTCTCAGAGGAGCTGGCACCTGCACAGAGTTTCCCAGGTCTCTGCATCGCCCCCTCAGCAAAGAGAACCTGAGCCCTTTCCCCGCTCTTCCCAGCATCGCACTTTCCAGGTCCCATCCTCCCCCAGCCCCTCGTGCTTAATCCCTCTCGTTCGGATGATTTGCATCCAAACCTCCCCAATTTTGTCCTTTCCTTCTCCAGCACACGACATCAGGTCCTGCTCACACAAGGGCATCAACCGCCTTCATCTCTCCCTGTTTAATGCTATTTATCCCTCGGCGCGGCAGGGAAATTGGCTGCGGCTCAATTTGGCAAAAATAAATTGGTACCAGTTCAAGCATAATCTCCCTAAACACACAGGTTTTAATATCCCCCCCCCTCACTCCCCCCCCCCCCCCCCCCCCCCCCCCCGAAGTGAACTGCGCTGCATCTGCAATCGTTGTCCTTGGGATGAGATCTGGATGTGGGATTCAGGCTGCTGTGCTTGTGGAAGCCCAGTTTGGGACCCAACTGTGCTGCTCCCTGCCATCAGATGTGTGACCCGCAGAGCTGCCAGCAAGGGAGGGTTGTGCTGGACGATACTGGCCAGTAACTGAATCATGGTAAGGTTTCCCCCAGGCATCAAGAGGGTTTAGGTTGTCAGTCGCTGTATTTGAGGTGGTGGTTGGTACCCTGTGCTCACCCATGGGTGCTTGGTGGGACCTCACCAGGCTCACCGTGCATCTGCAGCAGAAACTCAGCATGAGCCCAGGGGAAACTCATTGACCCTGTGGATTTGAATCCCCCACCCTTTGGAGGAGTCACCCCAGTGTGTTTTGGGGGTCCAACCTTTCCTCCAGGTGGATTAAAAAAAGAGGGAGCTCCAGCTGCACAAGCTCACTGAACCCTCATCCCCCTGCCACGTCCAGGAGCCCCCTTCATTCCCTTGCTGTGTTTGGGAGCCCCCTCATCCCCCTGCCGTGTCCAGGAGCCCCCTGAAGCCGAAGCCCTCAGGGGTCCATGGGAGCCTCAGGCATTCTCTCAGCCCCTCTCCTGCCAGCACAGTCTGCCACCCCGCACTACCCGAGGGGCTGCACATCCCTCCCTTGGAAGGGCAGGATGCTGCTTCCCTCCTCCTCTTCCTCCACCAGCCTGAGGAGGAGGCAGCACACGAATTCACCAGCGCATCCTGGGTACAGTTTCACCCCCGTCACTGTTAATTGCCCGACCACGGGGCAGGCTGATACAGTGATTATTAGCAGACATTTATACCACCCCAGGCCTCCTTTTCCCCCCTTTTTTTATAACTTTATTTCATTTTCTGGTGTTTACCCACAGTACCTTTATCACCCCACGCTGATAGTCTGTTCTTTATTGCCCCGGTGTGATTGCAAGGAGTCTGAGCGCAGCGCAATAACACACACATATATAAATATTTGAACAGGAAAAGAAAGTCTGTCTGATTTGCGCTGTGGAAGGAATAAATTAAAACAAATAATGCCGCTAGAGGGACCTTCAGGCTGAGCCGCGGCACCCGGCGAGGTCACACCGCCAGGCAGAGCCATCGCGCCCAGCCCGGACCCCTTCCTTCATCATCCCCCATCCCCACCCCCAGACCCGACCGCGGCCACACGCTGCTCCGGGCTTGTTAGAGCCCAGCACCGCAGCGCCCTGCACATGTTTGCAGGACGTTGTGTTTGCCCAGGATCACTGGAAATAATTCCACTTGAGCACAAGAAGCACGCTTTGTTTTTGCAGTTAAAGACCCCGAGTAGTTTTAATTAGTTTACTCGGGGTGCCCCGCACTGGGTCCCTGCGCTGCATCGGGGGTTCAAAGAACAGCCTCTCTGTGTGCTTTCCCCTTTCTTCTCCCTTTGCTCCGTGTCCAGCCCCCCCAGCCCTCCCCAGCCCTTTCTAAGGCCGCGTGTGAATAGTCGAAGGCAGGAGCGAAAGACGCCGGGACTTAGAAAGTAAAATCTCCAGGAAGGGAAAAATGGAGGCAAACACAGGAGCTAATTTAGGCAGGCATAGCTGGTGGTGTTTGTGGTTGTCCCTGACAGCGCTGCTGACTCGAAAGCACCTGTGTTTGCTCACTAGCTTTCCCCAATCTGCTAGAAAATGGCCCGAGCATGTCACATGGCAGCGAGATAGCCCGAGCGCCATGGGAATAAAAAAGCCTGAGCTTTTAGCAGAGTTAATCATTAATGTGCCTTTTCTTTGTCCCATTCAGGAGTGCTGACAAGCGCTTTGATATTTCATATTTGCCATGGGGCTGGTGGCTGCCATCCCCAGGTACTAACGAGTGGCCGGGCTCGCGCCTCCCCGTCCCATCGCCCGCCCCCCGCTCGGACGCCGGCACACGCGTGCAGACACCCTACATACATCCTCTTCCCGGGCTCCCAGCAGGGCCAAGCCCACGTGGAAGAGCCTCCCCGATTTTACACCAGAGAGTGTGATGCTTCCTCTGCCCCAACCACAGACTTATCCCCCCCCCTTCCCCCATCCCATCTCTTCCATCAGGATAAAGTCCCAAGCGAGCGCATCCAAGGCGGCCGCCAGCCCTGCATGGGCATCTCACACACTCCATGCTGGTCACCTGAATGTCACCCGAATACAGCACTTGGTATTTCTCCCCAGCTGTCAGTCTGTGTGTGTGTGCACACCTCAGGTTTGAGAAAAGAATCCCTGGGGAATAATGGCTGGATGGGGAGGAATGCGGACTGGATGCTGCCCCTCTCCTCCTTCCCCACCAAGGGGCTTGGATGTCTCCCATTTCTTTTCCCAAATTGTTTGTCAGGGGTCCCAGTGCTTCCCAGGGGAAGGAGGGCAGGGGTTCAGAGGTTTGGGAGGTGGCAAAGGGTGTCCCTTCCCAGGTGAAGGAGGGCAGGGGTTCAGAGGTTTGGGAGGTGGCAAAGGGTGTCCCTTCCCAGGTGAAGGAGGGCAGGGGTTCAGAGGTTTTGAGGTGGCAAAGGGTGTCCCATCCCAGGTGAAGGAGGGCAGGGGTTCAGAGGTTTGGGAGGTGGCAAAGGGTGTCCCTTCCCAGGTGAAGGAGGGCAGGGGTTCAGAGGTTTGGGAGGTGGCAAAGGGTGTCCCTTCCCAGGTGAAGGAGGGCAGGGGTTCAGAGGTTTGGGAGGTGGCAAAGGGTGTCCCTTCCCAGGTGAAGGAGGGCAGGGGTTCAGAGGTTTGGGAGGTGGCAAAGGGTGTCCCTTCCCAGGTGAAGGAGGGCAGGGGTTCAGAGGTTTGGGAGGTGGCAAAGGGTGTCCCTTCCCAGGTGAAGGAGGGCAGGGGTTCAGAGGTTTGGAGGTGGCAAAGGGTGTCCCTTCCCAGGTGAAGGAGGGCAGGGGTTCAGAGGTTTGGAGGTGGCAAAGGGTGTCCCTTCCCAGGCCCTCCAGTGAAGGCACCACCAGCCAGACCTGCTTTCTCAGGCTTGGGGAATAAGAGGGGATCGTCTGTGCTGGTTTTGAGTGGAAACCCCCACGGCACAGTACAAAGGACAGGGGTGTCCCTGGACCCCACCAAGCTGCTGGGAGGAGGTGATTTGTGCCACGAGCACCACAGCCAAACTTCCAGGAGCTCCAACTTCCCCCTGGACTCCATCAAACCCCAACAGCTCACTTCACTCACCCCAAGAGCCAAGCCTGGCAAAGCCACCCAGTGCTGGAGGGAGAACGATGCCAAAGGCCCTCAGGGCTTTGCTCCTGCTTGTGTATTGCCCCAGGAGGAAAATCAGACTGGCACCCCCATGGTTCCAGCAGGAAAGCTTTCCCTCCCAGTGCCCCAATGGTTCTGCATCCAGCAGCCACCAACACAACAGCCTCACCAACACAGGGGGATCAGATGCTTCCCCACAGCCACAGCTCCCCATAACAAAGCCCTGAGGGGAAGGGGTCACACATGGCCAGAGCACTCTGTCCCCTCTCTGTCCCCCAGAGCTTGTACCCACTCAGCAAGGACAGGAGGGGCTCCTTGTCCCAGCACACACCACAGAGCCATGCTCCTCCACAGCCCATCCTCCTGGCAGGGCAAGACACCAGAGCTGCGCTCAGGAGGCACGAGGCAGCTGGGATGTCCCTACCCCAGCAGCTTTTGGCCCAGGGAGCCCTGCCAGTGGGTGAACTGGCACGCCCCAAAGCCACCAGAGGAATGTGGGGCCAGGCCACCAGCTCCTTGCCCCTTTTTTTTCCCCCAGATCAAAGAGGAAACTCCCTGAAATGTCAGAGATTTGAGGAGGCCAGCGAATGGTGACTCATGGAGATAACGCTCTCAAGGGCGCTGAAGGAGCTGGTGCCACAGGCTTCCTCCAGGGCTGAGCCTTGCCTGGAGAACGTCCCAAGGTCACTGGTATTTAGAGACCACCCCACCTGCTTCTGTCTTTAGCACCCTGAGGGGTGAAGCCCCTTGTGTGAGGTGGCACCTGCACCCTTAATTCTGCATGGGGTTTGGGTGTTGGATGTACCACTGGGCTGGGAGGGGCTCAGACGTTTGGGCAAGGGCAGCACACATGCAAGGACATGTGTTACCCAGTGTGGGCTGGCCAGAGGAACAGACAGCCCATGCCTGGCCCTGCAATAGCAGAGGGCAGGCATCTGGAGAAGGTTAGGAGGACAGGGCACAGCGATGCTTCTCTCATCCTCACACCCCAAGACCCCATTGGTTGAGAGAGGTAAAAGAGATTTCATATGCAATATCCCCTGGAAATCCAGCCAATCCCCTCCTAAACTCACATGCCCATAGCACCAACACAGGCACCCAGAGCATCCCACACACCTGCTCCAGATCAAAGCACCCCTGTGCCGTGGTTCAGGTCAAACACATGGGACTGTGCCCCAAAACCCAAGCAAGCCCAGGGCAGCGTCACAGCCCACAGCCAGATTTCCCAAAGCCCAGGCAAACATCACAGCCCCAAGGCCACCAGAACCTTTGATCTCTGCTTTCCAAAAGCCCCAGGTAGGTCCAGCTCTTTTGCAACAAGGGGTCACCAGAACAGCTCTAACAAAGGACCGTGGCCCATGGGCAGCCACAGTGAAGCTCAGCACGCTCAAAGCTGCAGCTCCTGCACCCTCAGCTCGTGCTCACAGCTAGGGCAGGATCAGTCCCCATAGTCACTTGTGCTTGTTTACTCCTTTGCTTCAAGTTCTCTTGGAAAACAACCCAATAAACTGGAGGATTTTCATGGGAAACACCCAGCCACTGGCTCCACTGCACCAGGCAGGATGGAAACCCTGCCACAAAGTGGAAAAAAACCCACAAAAAACCCCCAAAAAACAGAGCCCAGCACTTGCTGCTACTCACAGGTGCATCTTCCCACCTTGGAGCCAGCACACAGGTACCAGCTGCTGCATCCCAGGTGGGTGAGGATGCCTGGGCCCTCTTTGTAGGGTGGGGCTCTGCAGGATTGGCCCAGAGGAGGGTGGGGAGGGCTGCACCCATGTTTACAGTCCCTTCTGCAAAAAAAAAACCAAACCCAACACCCCAGCACTGTGGAGGTGGGAAAAGAGGCCTCCAGACCTCTGCCTGGCCAGCCTGCAGCTTCTCCACATCCTCCTGCCCGAAGCTGGCAGAGGTGTTTGTCACTGAAGCTCCATTACGGAGCTGCTCTGCTCTGAGCTGAAGCTTTCGGAGAGCTGGGGGGGAGAGAGGCTTCCAGTGCTTTCCACAGGCTTTAGCTTGGAGCTGGCTGCGTCTCCCAGCCCGAGCTCTGCCACGGAGCAGAGGCGTGAGGTTCCGGCGAGGCTGGAACAAGGAGGCAATGTGTGCTGCAGGCAGGGACCTGGGGGCTTGCCATCCAGCTTCTGGGAAGCATTGAGAAACCAGCTGACTGCGGTGTTGGGTCATCCCCTCCCTCTCCCTACACCCCCCCCCTCTCCCAGGGGGAGAAAGTCCAGGGTGCAAAAGGGCTCCGGGATCCAGTGGGAAGGAGAGAAATGGGAACCAGGGAGCGGGACCTGCTCCCAGGCGTGCCCAAACTGGGAGCAGGGCACAGCTTTCTAGTAGCAGGAGTGATTAATGAGCGCAGCGCACTAATGATGGTGCTCTCTGGCCACAAAGCTCTGATGGAGGAGGCGCTCTTAACGAGCTGCTGAGGCTGCGCCCGGGCTCCAGGGTAAGTCACTTACACCTTGGCGCTGGCGGAGGAAGCTGCTCTCCCAGCTCCCAACCAGAGCTCGTTCAGAATGGCTTGTTTAAATATTTTCCCTCCTCCATGGCTGCAGTCGATCTGCCTCGTGCATCCTATGCCGAGGAGCAGCCGGCCAGAAAGGAAGCTTTCCTGGAAAAATAACAAAGGTACTTTCAGCCACAGAAATCCCCATCTCGGGTCCAAACAGGGAAGCCTCTGTCCCTTGCCAGCCCAGGCAGGGTTTCCGCCGGGCTGTTATTGGGCAGAGCAGAAGAGTTAGCTTAGGCAGGGGAAGGGGAAGGGGCCGCTTCTCCCGCTGCGGGGTGGAAATCCTTTTCTCTCTCTCCATGCTCTTTCCAAGCCTGAGCCTCACACTCAGGCCCTACCAGCTCTCTCTGAGCTCCCCACGTCTCCTCACCGAGGGTAGCTGGAGGCGATGCCAACACCCCAGGGAGCAGCAGGCTGTGGGAAGCCGTTGCAAGGCCGTGGTGTGCCGCGTGGCGAGGCCATGTCACCCCCCTGGCGCTGGAGGACCCAAAAGCCAGGGGGTCACTTGCAATCACCTGTCAGGGCAGACAGCAGGCCTGCCAGCGGCCTAGCTCTCTTCTCCCAGGATTTAGGCCCTGACAATATTCTTCTGTTCCCATGAGAGAGGAAGAGTTCCTCATGCTGAGAGGATCCTAATAATCACATTCTCAAAACACAGCGGCCTTGTTGATAGGGGTACAGGCTCCCCTAAACCAAGAAGCAGTTATGGGAAGGTATTTGGGAGTAACAGAACGTGTTAGGAACCAACCATAGCAAGAGGGTCAAACCAGCAGGTGTGTGGATACTTTTAGGCATTAAAGGTAAACTAAGGATCTTTAGCTATAAGACAGGTTTATCAGAACTCATTATAACCACTACCCAATCAATACGGTGTGAACAGGGTGTGTAACCAGTTAGCAGGTTTTTAGCTTGCCACATCTGCAGTAATAGAGGTATAGAATCTGTGTGATTGCACCCAATAAATGGCTTCACCTAAAATTCATCTCTCACAGCGTGTTGCTCTCTGCTGGCTGCCACAACCACCCAGCTCCTTCTCTCTGCACCCTGCGAGTTTGGGGTGTGGAGAGAAAGGGCATGAGGGTGTTCAGCTTCCCCCCCACCCTGCCCTGGCTCCAATCACCCAGGCATGGTACACGGCACCCAGCCTCCCCAGGCACCCAAGGGAGAGGAGATGTCCTGCCCAGCTCGGGAAGGGACGTGCCCACAGCAGCAGCATCCTCAGGATCGGTCCCTCGGCGCCAAGCTGATGCCGAGCCAACAAATGAATCTCAACCCTCCCTGGCGTTGCCAGTGACCTTCTCTCTGACCCGGAGCCACTCGGTTAACCTCTCGTGATAATGAGATGATGAGAGCCTCCCATGAGCAAATATGCAATTACAGGGGCTGCTTCAAGAGGCCAGGGGTGGCCGGGCAGCGGCCGCGGCAGCGCAGCACGCACGGGAGGCCTGGGCACCCCTGGCTCAGTCCGTGGGGAAGGGAGGTGTCTTTGCAGGTGGGTGGCTGGGGGGGACACCTGAGCGGGCTGGCAGTGTTTGCCCTGCTGCCTGGTATCATTAATAAGGAGCTGGACACGTCCCACAGTGCTCGTTACAGCCCCGGCGGAGAGCGAGGGGTGGGCGAGGGGCTGTGGGAGCACCCCGGGGCGGCCCCAGCGAAGCTTTTTGGCTCCCCTTCTGTGGTGGGAGGGGGTGGGCATGATGCTGCTGAGACCCGGGAGCTGAGCTTAGTCTCCAGATCCTCACCATCCCCTGCCACCCACCCCGCTCCAGGTCTGGGAAGAAAAGGGCTTTGCTCATTTTTTAGGAAACCCAGGTGGGCACCAGCATTTCCACAGCAGAGCCCCTTTCGGGGGGGGGATGCTTTGAGAGGACACGGAGCTGGTGTGAACCGCCACCCCTCCGTTTCCTGACATACCACTGGGGTCCACCTCAGTGGCACGAGGCTGGGGTGTCATTGGAGACACGACTGGCACTTCCAATGAGACACATCCAGAGAGCAGGTCCACCAAGGGTGGATAAGCACCAGGAGACCCCCAACTCCGTGCTAAAAAGTCTGCAGGGGCACACAAAACAGCTGAGAGACACCCCCCCCTTCCCCTTGGGATGTTAGGGAGCGGAGCTGGGGGACTCCCTCAGGTGCTGGTCCTCCCTCCCTGCTGCGCAAACACGGCCAGGTGAGATAAGGCGTGTGTGCACAGTGTGCTGGCAGGAATTCGGGCCCCCCCACCACGGCCACCTTCCCAATAGCCACCTTCTCCCAGCTTGCTCCCCCCACACCCCTCTGTGCAGCAGGGCCGGCCTTGTGCCCTCTCCCTGCTCCTTGGGTACCCGCTGGGGATGTGCAGGGATGCTCCCGCCCCTGCATCCCGGCCACCAGCCATCGTGCTGGGGTGATGCAGGAGGTGATGTGAGGCATGCAGCCGGAGGGTGATGGGCAAGAGCAAGCAGGGACCCCAGCGTCCCCAGACAGCAGCAGGAACACCCCAGTGAAGGACTCGGGATAAAAAAGGACTGGTTTTAAAATTAATATAGTGATACCTAGGAGATTAATCTCCCTGATAAGCGGACAGCAGCGGGGCTGAATAGGCCCCGTGGTTCAAACAAAGGTTTCTGTTGAGCAGGACCAGGTAGAAGACGGATGGTTTGTTAAACATTGCCAGCATACCTGGCTGGTGCCATTCCCCGGTCACAGCTAATGGCAGCAGGGGCATTGTGCAGCAGCTGCAGTGCTGCTTCCAGCCAGCTTTACACGCTGGGGCTTATCTCTGTTGGTCCCACTGAGATGGAGGAGGGGGGGAGTTGGGATTTGGAATGCACGTGGAAAACATCGCTGAGGGTCCCAGGATGTGTTGAAACCCCAATAAACCCCTCCCAGTGTGGCTGTCCCAAGGGAGGGATGAAGCAGGGGTCTGCTGGCCCAGGGGCTCCCTGGCTTTACGCAGCAGAAGTGATTTGGGGGTGGTGGCGCTGGCCCCCGCTTCCCCTTCCCCCTTCCAAGCGCATTAGGCAAGGTCTAAGGAGTGCCCAAAACGCGTTGAGTAACTTGGACTTTGCCCCCAGCCTCCTGATAAGGGCTGTTCCCCAGGGGGCCCAGCCAGCCCATGAGGAGCGATTCTCCCTAAAAGCTGGGGGGAAAAACCCGAAAACTGCTTTTGCAAACAAAACTGCCTAGTTTCTTATTCCCCAACAGCGGTGCAAGTGGAAGTGCTGGAGGGATGGCTCTGCTGAGGGGGGCAGAGGGGGGCTCCGACAGCAAAACCAGGGTAGATGGCATCAACTTCCTGGCTGCTTCATCAACTTCCCAGCTTCTCCCTTCCCTGTGCTGCCCTCCAGAAATTAAGCACTAAAGAACGGCGTGTCAGGGCCACACCGGTGCTCTTCAGCATCAATTATCATCACTCCAAAGGTCTCGGCAGCTTGCACCTATGGAAGAGCCCCATCTATTCTGATTTCCACCCAGACGGGGTTTCTGGTGTCACCCTGTCTGCGCGCCCCTCCCCGCCTAACCCTTGAACCCCTTGGCTGGTTTCAATCAGATTTGTCAAGACAATAGCTGTCTGGAAGCTCATTAAGTCCTTCGGGGAAGGGGAGGGTGTGTTGTGGACATAGGCATCTGTGCTCAGGCAAGGGGCTGGGGGATGGCTGTGGGGAAAATCCCCCCCCTCCCTGGACTCTTTTTCCTTCCCAGGAGAGCAGGGGCTCATCACCTCACTGCTGGAGATGCTCCCCAGGTTTTTCCCCTTCACTCTGGGGGGAGGTTTTTTCCCTCCTTTGAATCCCTCTCTGTATTTTCCCCTGGATTGGGCTCTTGTGACACCTCCTCTGTGCTGTCATGGGACAGCCAGCAGATCTAGGAGGGGGTAATTAACGGCATCGTAAGTTTTTATTGCTCTCTTGGGCATCTGAATGATGCTGAGCTACATGGGGGATTATGAACTCCATGCCAGTGGGCTCAGCCAGAGGGCAGGCTGGAGCCTGAAGGCATCTCAGGGGAGGCATCCCTGCCAGGCAGGACCCACCTGGGATAACCTGAGCCCAGCCATGCACACCACTGGATATTTCCTGCATCCCACAGTAGCACACAGAGGAGATACATGACCCATCCCGACATCCCTGGGTATCTCCTCGCTGCCCCCTACACCTCTGGCCACATGCAGGGGGACTTAACTTCACACAAAGCCCAGCAGAGCCTCCAGCTCGGGCACCCCAAGTGTCTGGAGGAAGCTGGTAACTGTTGGCTCTCCAAAAACCCCAAGAAAAATACAGCCTTTTCCCCCAAAGTTGCCTTAATATTGGCATTAGCATGTGTATTCCTACTCCTATTCCTATTAGTATTGGCATTAGCATGAGTATTCCTATTCCTGTTGGTATTGGTATTAGAATTAGCATTAGTATTAGCATCCATACTACATCTTATTAGCATGGGTATGAGTATGGGTATGGGTATTCGTGCTGTTCTTAGTGGTGGTAGTGTGTTGTTTTGTTATCATTGATATTATCATCATCATCCTCATGATAATTATCGTTATCACTGCTTTTATTATTATCATAATCAATGTTTTTGTGCTGGAGCAGAACCCCCCTCCATGTAGACATAAACTGGGCTTCGTTTGTCCGCACGTGTCAGAGGGATGTGTTCCACTCCTCCAAAACGGCTGGTGCTGGCATGAGGGGCTGGGTGATGAGGAGCTCTGGCTGGCTCAGCATCCCCCCCTCAGCTCCTGGTCTGGATCTGTGGCAGGGAAGAGGAGAAGCAGCTTTGGCGGAGCGATGGGCACGCCTTGGGTCTGGGTAACGCCATCACTGCCGAGAAGGGGAAGGAAAGGATCCCAGGAAAGGATCCCACGAGGGTCTGTCCCCCTGCTGCTCCTCCCAGCGAAGCAGCACGTGCTCTCCCGAGGCCTGTCCCGCAGCCTCTGCCGCAGGACGTGCAGGATGGCTCGGTGTGGGGAGCAGGGGATGCTGTTTCGGTCCCTCCTCGTCACAGCTCGCTTCTCCCACAGCTTCACGCCCGCCGCGTCTGCAGGCGCTGCCCGAGCCCGGGGACAAGCCCTCCAGGAGCAAGGCGACCTGGGGAGAGAAGCAGCGTGCCCCAGCACAGCCGCTCTGCCAGCCAAGCCTGCCCCCAGCCCCAGCCCCATCCCCGGGGGTCTGCAGGGTCCCAGCAGCCGCCCCGCTTTGGCACCGCTGGTGGGGACGGTGCTTTGTGCCAGGGCCCCTTATCTCGTGGCAGAGAGACCCGTGGCAGGGCCGCGCTGGCACAACGCGCTCCTGCCAGCAGCATTCTATTCCCTTTGAAAGAAAGGAGCCGGGAGCGGAATTCCATTGCCAAACACGCTGTTCCGGGACCTGGCCCGGCAGTGGCTCCGGCGCTGGCTGCATTACAAAGCCCTGCGCGCAGGTCCCGCAGCGAATGCCCATTGTTACTGGGGAGCAGCCCTGCTCCCGGCCAGCACCAGCCCGCTTTGAAGTAGGTGAGGCGGGCAGGCTGCTCTTCTTTCTTTCCCTTTTGCTTGTTTTCTTTCTTTGTTACCCCTCCCTTTCCCCAAATTCTTGGTCTGTGTTCCAGGCTGGAGCCTTTCAAACTGGTGGGGAAATTTGGCAGGCATCCACAGACCCCACACACACACACCCCTTCCCCAGGGATTTCTGCTGCCGGAGGCACGTGGTGTTGGCTCAGTGGCTCGGATGGGGTGGGGAGGGCCTGAAGACCACGGAGACCCAGCAGAGTGGATGCTGGGGGGTTGGGGGGCCATCACGTTTCAGAGCAGGGGTGGGTTGGGAAGTCTCCAGTGCAGCCACGGGGATGCTCGCCCGCAGCACTGCGTGTCCAATCACTACTCCAAGGTGCTGCATGGTTGTGCCCCTAAGCCCATGTACCCCTCCATCCCCCTTGGGAAGGAGCTGGAGCTCCCAGCCCCACATCCAAGCCCGTGGACTTTCTCTCCGAGGCTCCTTCTCCCAGCTCCTGGACTTGATCCAATTTAAATGGCGAGGATTTAAAATGCCACCTGAGTTAAAAGGACCTGATTAAAACCGTAGCCTCATCATATTTCTTAAACATGCAGTTGCATTGCTGTATTTACATTAGTGTCAACTTTAATTTAAATTCTGCATAACGATATTTGCTCCCCTAAATTCATTCACCAGCAGCACGGCGCAAATTACTCTGCACCGACTGCACTCTCTCTTTGTCTATGGCGGGGCGGGTGGGAAATGAGCCCCGTGAGCGGCGGGCAAGTGTCATTCCACCTCTTTAATGTCTCGTTAATTAACCCGTCTGGGCCGGGAGCAGAGCCCTGCCCCCCCTGAGGTGAGCAGGGTGTGGGTCTGGCAGGGGCTGAGGGATGCCTGAAGGTGGTTATTCCGCTTTGGTCCTGTGGAGGGATGCTCCAGCTGAGCCCCCCGGGCTCGTTCCTGGCTTAGGCTGGGTGGGTTTGTCCCATTTTAGGGGCTGCTCTGTAGCTGTCAGGTAGGAGGGTGAGGCTATGGGTAAGAGAGCAGGCCCTGAGCACCCTGAGGTAACCCCAGCATCGCTTTGTCTTCGCTGCTGTGCCTTCAAAAGGGGAATTGGATCGGTCTGGGTGACCCTTCCAACTTGAGATGCTCCATGAAATACAGCCACAGCCAGGTAAAGCAGAGTGCCCCAACCCTGAGGGCCGATAAGGCACTGCCCTGGCATAAACCCACTGCAGCTGCGAGGTCATAACCCCCCTTTTTTTGGTGGGATTCCATGTCCAGAGGCCTCTGGACTGCTGTCGTGCACCCCAGCATGCCCGGGCATGGGGCAGGGGCACAGCCAGGTGCTGGGCGACTTCAGAGACACGTGTGGCCAGCTCCGGAGGCAGCTCTGAGACAATGGGAGCCCTCCTGCTTTTCAGCCCATCCTCCTGACCACCCACCAGGGCAGAAGGGGGGAGAAAAAAAGCCCAAACAAAAACAAAACCACCACCAAGAGCAGCCCGGTGAGTTTCTCAGCCTTTTTGGGGCAGCCGCAAGCGCTCGAGCTCGGTGTTTCCTGCAGGTGTGATGCCAGCGCTGAGCATTTCTCTGTAGTCCTCAGTGTTTTGCCTCGTCACCTCATAAAACCCTTTCCAGCTAAATAAACCTCATCACAACAGAACTGCACCTCCACGCAGTCCTGGCTCCCAAAACCAACAGCCCCTGGGCAGGACAAAGGGTAAAACCAGCCGAGCATCCCCATTGGTATCAGTGCTCAGCTCTGACTGTGAGACCAGCCTGTGCTGTAGTGTCCAACCAGCTGAGCATTCCTGTCAGCATCAGTGCTCAGCTCTGACTGTGAGACCAGCCTGTGCCATAGTGTCCAACCAGCTGAGCATCCCCATCAGCATCAGTGCTCAGCTCTGACTGTGAGACCAGCCTGTGCCATAGTGTCCAACCAGCTGAGCATCCCCATCAGCATCAGTGCTCAGCTCTGACTGTGAGACCAGCCTGTGCTGTAGTGTCCAACCAGCTGAGCATCCCCATCAGCATCAGTGCTCAGCTCTGACTGTGAGACCAGCCTGTGCTGTAGTGTCCAACCAGCTGAGCATCCCCATCAGCATCAGTGCTCAGCTCTGACTGTGAGACCAGCCTGTGCTGTAGTGTCCAACCAGCTGAGCATCCCCATCAGCATCAGTGCTCAGCTCTGACTGTTGGCATCAGTGCTCAGCTCCGACTGTCGGTGCTGGTGCCGGTGCTCAGCTCTGACTGTCAGTGCCGGTGCCGGTGCTCAGCCTGTGCCGCAGCATCCGACTTTGCACCATATTTATTTTGAAGTCCCAGCAATGACATCGCTGGCGCACGAGGAGCGGTGCCCTGGGCAGATTAGGGGAGGGAGGGTGATCTTCAGGGGCGGGCAGGCGGCTGCCCGAGGACCTGTCCCCACAAGGATGTTGCCGTGGGCTCTGGCCATCGCTCGTATCCCGGTAGCAGGAGGCAGATCCCGCCGCCGCAGCGGTGTTTTCCCCGGGACAAGGCTGGCTGTGCCTGATGGAAAAGGGAGACACCACGTCCCGCAGCGCTGCGGCGTCTCCAGCCCGCCAGGCCACGTCCCGCATCGCCCGCTGCTGGGGCTGCTTGTCCTGAGAGAGGATGAGCTTGTGTACATGTAGGGATGGAGAGGGGCACGTGGAGGGGGCGGGGGGATGATGTGCCCAGGTGCCATGCTGACACCTCGGTGTCTCCCAGCTGGGCAGCCCGCGGTGGGAGAAGGGGGCAGCGGTGGGTGCCCAAAAAAGGGTCCCCGAGCCATCCCCGGAGAAGCAAAAGCAAGCCAAGTTGGGGGGTGAACTGCCCTGGAGAGCACCAGGGGCAGATACAGCATCCAATACCCCAGGGAGGGTATCTGGAGGAGGAGGAGGAGGGGGGGATACGGCAGAGGCGACCCGAGATTTGGGTGGATAAGTAGAAGGCCTGACTTAGCCGCCACTCCGCAGCTGTGCTCTTATCTGGCCGGAGGAAGAGGCTGAACAACAAAAGGGGCTAAGAAGCCGGGTTGATGCATGGGAAAGCCATTGGCCGAGCATTGTGGCTGCCCTTCTGCTGAGCAAATAGTTCAAACTGTTCATTCCCATCTCCTATTCTCTCCCTGGTACATTGTTTGTGTCCTTGCATTTCATTCTGCGAGGAAGATTGCTCTCTGGGCCTATAAGCAAACAGTCCAGAAAAGAGCCAACTATCCTCTCCTTTTCCCTGGAGAACTAGCATTTTTATTTCAGCTCCAAGCTGTCAAAGAGCTGGAGAGTTTATGTCAGTATCCTGAATTAATTGCTTTAAGCTGGAGCAGCCTATACCAGTCACCAAATGTCCAGGAGATGTTTATTAATAATGTTTCCTCTGGGTTGGGCTTTTTGGGGAGGGGGGTGGGGGTTGGGTTTTTTTAATGGTGGGTTATCTTTTATTTTATTTTACTTTAATATGTTTTTTTTCCAGTTCCAAGCTGTGCTCTCCCACACGGTGCCCTCTGTTCAGCGCCTGACGCCCGGCGAGGGTGGTGAGATGAGAAAGCTGCTTACAGGGAATTAATAAAAGCTCCTGAGGTATTGTCAGCCCCGTGTCGCTGCGACGGGCGCGGATGGTGGCTCGGAAACCTCCCTGCTAGGACTATTTTTGGGAGCGAGATGGGGGGAAGATGGATTGCTGGAGGGATGGAGAAGGAGCGAGCCCTTGTTTAAACACAAATATCTTTGGTAATTAACAAAAGTGGCGAGGAAATTACTGATGGGAAAAAAAAAAGAAACCAACCCTCATGGAAGGTAAATGGTTTTGTGTTTAAACATGATATATTTTAAAGCGCTCCCCAGCGTGAAAGTCCCGCTTTAAGGGAATGAAGTAATAAACCAATTTATATACCAATAGAAAGTCGAGATCCTGAGTGCCTTTGTGTAAATTTTCCACTTGACTTTTCATTATCTACCTGAACAAAATCAATCTATATGTATGGGATCAACATGCAATATGAGAGATAAAAGGCGGCATAAATGTGCTTTGCATATCCCGCCGATGGGAAGGCGGCGGGCTGGCTGGGCTCTGCCTCCTGGCCAGGCAGATGCCTCGGGGAACATAAATCATCCTGCAGAGGCAAAGGGAGCGGAGCAGAGTGGGGCTTCTCGAGTGTTTACTCCCTCGCTTGAAATATTGATCTGTCAGGTGAACGGTGGTTAATGAGTAACCGGGGGAAGATGCGCCGGCCGGCCCTCTGCTCCCCGGTGGAGCCCGGGCAGCGGAGCCCCGGCTGCCCTTGCTGCAGGCTGGGTCTCTGGGCAGAGCCTGGACGCGCTCGCAGGGCCCTTTGAGGGATGGAGAAGGCTGAAAGGAAGGTGATGAAGATGGCAGAGCAGGGACAGAGCACTGCACCTCGCTGGAAGCCCTGAAATCCCAGGGCAGTTCTGAATCCCAAGCCCTGCCGCATCCTGAATCCCACCACATCCTGAATCCCACCGCATCCTGAATCCCACCGCATCCTGAATCCCACCGCATCCTGCACGTCGCTGCATCCCGAGCCCTGCTGCATCCCAAACCCTGCCACACCCCAAATCCCACTGCCTCCCAAACCCCACAGCATCCCAAACCCTGCCACACCCCAAGTCCCACTGTATCCTGCACGCCGCAGCATCCCAAACCCTGCCACACCCCAAATCCCACTGCATCCCGAACCCCGCAGCATCCCAAACCCTGCCACACCCCAAATCCCACTGCATCCCAAACCCCGCTGCATCCCAAACCCTGCCACACCCCAAATCCCACTGCATCCCGAACCCCACAGCATCCCAAACCCTGCCACACCCCAAACCCCACTGCATCCCGAACCCTGCCACATCCCAAATCCCACTGCATCCCGAACCTCACAGCATCCCAAACCCTGCCACAACCCAAACCCCAGTACATCCCAAACCCTGCCACACCCCAAATCCTGCTGCATCCCAAGCCCCAGTGCATCCCAAGCCTCACTGCATCCTGATCTCCACTGCATCCCAAACCCCACCATATCCCAGCCCCCTTGTCCACTCCTCACGGCCTCTCCCACAAACACAGCCAGCATCCCATCGCACCAGCAGCTTGTGTGCTGGGCCAGCTTGCCTTGTCCCAGTGGGAGCCGTTCCCAGCCCCAAATATGCCCAGTTTCATCCGAGAGGGAAGGGTATTGCTGTCAGGTGGGGGGGATCCGCTCTCCCAAATTGGGTTACTGGGGTAACTGGGCTGTGGGAGCAGAGGACAGAGTGCAGAAGGAAGAAAGTACTCCCAGGTTACAAACTGCATCATCACGGAGTACAGCTTCTGCCCACTGTGTGCCAACAGCTGCCAAAATACCTGTCCCTGCAACGCTGCATCCCGGACCCCTGAGAGCCCGGAGCAAGTGCCCCATCCTGTCGCTGCAGCTGGGGTGACTCCTGCCTCCGCCCACCCCTTCTCCTCCCCTCTCCCAGGGCCGGGCTGGCTCAGGGCTCTGACAAAGCTCCCCCGGTCTGCAGGGTCCCAGCGCCTCGGAGAGCTGGGCTCTGACAGCATCCTCTGGTCTTTCTCCTTCCCCTTCTCTGGTCAGGTGAAGAGGCAGGAACTCCTCATGTGGGTTTATTTTATCTCTCCCCCTCCTTAGTAACAGGATACGGAAAAGGTTAAGAGGCACTTCAGCAGACACAACCCCCTCCTGTGCATGGGGAGGGGGGGGTCTTATTCCTGCGGAAGCCCCAGCCCCGCTCCTGCAGCGGCAGAGCCTGTCACCGGGCTTGATGTATTCCCCCTCTGAGCATCCTGGTGCCAGGGGAAGGCACCACGCAGCCCCGCTCTGGCCGGCGGGCCGGGAAGCACCTGCCTCCCGCTGGTGTTACTTCTCTGAGGGCGTCTGTCTGCTCGTCTCCTGGCTCTGGCAGCCGTGCTGCGGGCTTGGAGCTGCTCAGTCTCCATCCGATTTTACCCTTTCCTTAGGCAAAAGACCCTTCCCAGCCCTTTTTTTTCCTCTTCCCCCCCCCCTAAAAATGCAGACGGGGGGGGAAGCGGTGGGGGAGAAGGGCGGGATGAAACAAAGAGCAAACAGCGGGGCAAGCTGATGACTTTCCAAAGCCAGGAGTTTGTTAGGATGCTCCTGAGAAACGCGGCCTGCCGGTGGCTCAACATCTGCAGCTCTTTTATTAGTTTGCTAATGACGCCTCAGATGGGACCCAGGGGTGACAGCAAGTCCTGGCAGCCCCTTTTGAAGCGAGCCTCACCTTCTGCCCCCCCGCCCTCTGCCTCCCCCCTCCCAGCGCTGATGGCTCTGCCCCCCCCACACCTCCCAGACCACAGTTCCGAGGGATGCACAGCCCCGTGCAGGGCAGGAGGGCAGCTACGCCGCAGCAAAGCTCTTGTGAAGAGAATGGGGCCGTGCATCCATGCATCCATCCCTTCCCGTGGGATGCACACCCGTTTTCTTGACGCTGGGGATTGAAATATCCCTGCTACGAACAAGGAGTTACCTGGTGTGGAGGAAGGAGGGGGAAAGTCCGAAGTGGGGTTTGTAAGAAAAGCTGTGGTGGGGGAAGGGGTTTAAGCACCCCTTCGGGGGGGATTTTTGGCTGTCAGGGTTTGTTCTTCTCTCCCAACACCCAGCATAGCACCAACATGCATCCCTCAGACAGCACCACAGATTAATTCACCCCTCGGCTTGCTCAAGGTGCTGCTAGGATTATTCCCCCCCTCCCTTCCTACCCCCATCACCATCACCACCACCACCACCACCTCCTTGAAGCCTGAAAGGACCCATCCTGGCAGAGCACCCCCCGAAACGCTCCCTCCAGGGCCAGGCAAACGCTTCTCCCCATTCCCGTCGGGAGCTGCTGGAGCGTGACGCGGGTATCACACACGAGTACAGACACAGACAGGCGGTCGGAGATGGGAATCGCTGGCTTTAATAGGGGACATGTGCACTGCCAGCACGCTGGGGGAGGCCCAGAAGTTTGCCCCAGCTGCCCCTGACACTGGCTCCTTGCGCCACCGGGAAATAAAGCTGTTTTCCAGCTGTGGAGGGATGAGGCTCGTTCTTTTTACTGCTTGTCCGAGCCAAAAATGCGGCAAAAGCTGCTCCATCCCCACCCAGGGGTGAGCACCTTGCTCTGGCCTTGCATGGATGGTGCTGGCTGTGACTCACAGACAGTTCGGACAGGTAGACATCTCCCACCGGCAAGGACCTGGCTGCAGAACATCCACGCTGCCTGCAGCCAGCAGCTTGCCGGGGGGGGCTTTCCTGCCCCCCTGATTACATATAACAACATCTCCTGGCAGGTGGATTGCCTGGTGCCCATCCCCGTGGCATCAGGGCCGCCCGCAGCCTCACTCCGGCTGCCTTTCCCCTGCTCTGCCCCCCGGGGCAACAGCCCTTTCTCCCCTGGAAAAGGGGCTCCGTGGCCAGCGGGCATCCGAGACGGTGGAGCGGGAGTGAGCTGGGCGGTGAGGAGGGGAGAGCTGTGCGTGTCGCAGGGTGGGAAGGGAAAGAAATGGGGGGGGAAAGGGAAAGAAAGGGGAGGAAAAGGGAGAGAAAGGGGAGGAAAAGGGAAAGAAGGGGAGGAAAAGGGAGAGAAAGGGGAGGAAAAGGGAAAGAAGGGGAGGAAAAGGGAAAGAAAGGGGAGGAAAAGGGAAAGAAGGGGAGGAAAAGGGAAAGAAGGGGAGGAAAAGGGAAAGAAAGGGCGAAAAAGGGAGAGAAAGGGGGGAAAGGGAAAGCAACCGAATAAAGGGAAATAATATGGAAAAAAAGGAAAGAAGGGGGAAAGAAAAGAAAGAAGGAAAAGGGGAAGAAAGGGGGGAAGGAAAAGAAAGGGGGAAATGGAAATGAAAGGGGGAAAGGAAAAGAAAGGGGGGAAAGGAAAAGGGAGAAAAGGAAAAGAAAGGGAAAAAGGGAAAGGGGGAAAGGGAAAAGAACGGGGGGAAAGAGGGAAAGATATTAAAAGAAAAGGGAAGGAAAAGGAAGAAAAGGAAAGGAGAAAAGGGAAAGGGGAAAAACGGACACAAAAATAAGAGGAAAGAAAGAGAAATAAAAGAAAATGCGATAAAAGGAAGGGAAACAAAATGGGGAAAAGGCAGAGGAAGGAGAGAGCCGCTTCCCCGGCCGAACGCCCCCGCCCCTGCGGGACTCTGCCCCGCACACCGCCGCACACGCGTGTGCAAAGGCAGGAGCCGGCTTCGGGCGGGCTGGGGTGAGAGCTAGCGGCCCCCCTCATCCCCTACCCCCCGGCTCCGCTCCAGCGGCTGCCCCCGAGGAGCCGCCTCCGCATCATCTGCGGTTTTTAAAAGAAAAAAAAAAAAAAACTTTTTCTTTTTTTCCCCCTTTTTTTTTACATGCAATTTCACGCCCGGCTGCCCCTGCAAACATAACGGCCCGCGGAGCTGCCCCCCCGCACCCCCCCGCACCCCCCGCACCCCCCGCACCCCCCCGCGCCGCCCCGAGCCGCTGCCCCGCCGGCGGCCGAACCCCGCCACTTCCCGCCGGCTTCCCAGCGCGTTTGGGGCGGCTTTTCGTTAGCACTGCCCGGGGCCGCTGCCAGGCTCGCCCGGGCTCCTGCGGCCCTGAGAGGGGACGGGCCCTGCGGGCAGCAGCGGCTGAACAAACCGCTGTCGGCCCCTCCATCCCTCTATCCCTCCGTTCCTCCATCCCTCCATCAATCCTTCCATTCCTCCATCCATCATCCATCTGCCAATTCCTCTATCAAGCCCTGCATCACCTATCCATCCATCCATCCATCCATCCAACCATCCATATATCCATATATCCATCCATATATCCATATATCCATCCATCCATATATCCATCCATATATCCATCCATCCATATATATCTCCATATATCCATCCATCCATCCATATATCCATCCATATAGGCACCCATCCCTCCCTCCTTCCATCCCTCCATCCATCCACCGGCCCAAAACAACGTCCCGGGCTGGGTGCAGCTTCTCCCGGCCTTACGGACCCCATTCGCCCCCCACCCATCCCCGCCCGGTGCCCCCCCGGTGCCCTTGGCTGCTCAGGTACACGGCAGGATGGCGGGTCAAGCCCCTCCGACGGCCAACCTCCCCCCCAAAAAACAACCCCGTTTAGAGCCTCTCCTCGGGTTTATAGGGATGCTGCGCAGCCCCTGTGCCCGGGACAGCCCGATAGTGCTCCTCAAAATAAAACCGGGGGGGTGTGTGAGGGGGGAAATACCCTGATCGCGGCGCCGGGCCGGGGCTGCGAGCGGATTCGTTTGTTGTTTCGGGTTTGGTTTCCCCCCCCTTTTTATTTTGGCGGGGTTTTGCTTGTTTTGTTTGGGTCTTCTTGGATTTTTCCCCAATAAAAATAACTCCCTACCAAATTCACCTCTCCTCCCGGCCGCTCCGCCCTCCCCCCCCATCCACACACACCCCATCCGGCTCCGTGGGGAAGAGGATAAATATTTCGCTTCCCACCGTGGGAGCCCGAGCCTGGAAAACGACCGCAGCGAAAAGAGCGACCAAACAACCCCAAAATCCTCCCGAAACCCGCCGGCCCCAGAGCCCTGTTTTTAGCTCCGCTGGCGACGGAGCCGTCCCGTAAATAAGGAGCCGGCAGACTCTGCATCATCCTTTAATATTTACTCTTTTGAAGGTTAGGCAGGGCAGAGGTAACAAACTTTGAACGATTTTCTCTTTTTTCGCCCTCCTCCTCCCCTTTTCCATCCTCTTCCCTGCCTGGTTTTATGTGGTTTCTGGATTAATCCAGTGCGGAGCAGAAGCGGACTTTACCCGTCCGAAATATAGGATTAGGACTATTTCTAGAAGAAAGAGGATAGTGTGAACTGCCTTTAGCCTGCAATAGTCTAAAGCAGAATTACAGCTTGTAAAATAGGTCTCCATCAGTTTCCCAGGAGACGAGTTAAGCCCTACTTGGGTGTTCCAGCTCTTTTTAGAACCAGCAATAATTAGACTCATCTCACCCCCGAGCTGTCCCGTGTTGGGATTTTTGCTGCCGCTGTTGTTGTTGTTGGTTTTTTGGGGTTTTGTTTTGTTTTAAAGATCACCGATAAATGGGGGTTTTGCCCACGGTGCGGGAAGGGCAGGCAGGGCCGGCGGCTGCTCGCACCGCCGGTATCCCGGGGAGGGGGGCAGGTTCAAGGGGTGTGGGGGTGGTTTGGGTGCCTTTGCCCAACGTGGCAGCGCGGCGCTTCCCCATCAAACTGGCCGTGCCATCTTCTTTGTGCTTTGATGTCTTTTGAGCCATCGCTGCCTGTCATCACCGCCCCGAACAATTAAAAGAAGTGCCTTTTTCTACCCCTCTCCCCACCCCCCACCCCCCCCGCCCGGCCTCCATCCTCCTCCCCGAGGATGGGAAGGCAAGAAAAAAAAATAATAATAATTTAAAAAATTATAAATAACCGAGGGAAAGCGAAAAGGATGGATCGGGGACGGTTTGGGGGCTCAGGCCGGCGGGCCGCAGTCCCCCTCCCGTCCCGGTCCGGCTCAGCCCTTACAAACGCCGGCCGGAGCCATCGGATGCTACTCGGTCCGTCCCCGAAAAAATAAAGCTGTATTTTGGGGGGGAATTAGCGGCCGAAACGGAGCCCAGCGCTCTGTCCCGCTGACAGCCGCGGAAATAAACCCGGGCTGGAAGGGGGGATCTGGGGAAAGCTGAGGATGCTCGGCCGCAGGAATAGGGGGGGGGGAAAAATCCCGGGAGTGGCGGGCAGAAGAAGGGCAGGATTATTTTTTCTCCTATATATTTCTCCCCCGGAGCGGGGGACATCGCCCGGTGCCGGCGGGGAGCGGGGACGCGGGGCCGGGGCAGCGCGGTACCCGCGGGGGAAGGATGCTCCGGGATGCCGCGGGGCCGGGCCCTTCCACTCGCGTCCCCCTCCCCGCGCGGGCGACAGGCGTTTAATGACAAGTAATTGGCGAGCGCGCCGAGCTGCATTACGAGCGGGCCGGGCTGTTATGAATTATTGAGAGCCCATTAGCCGCCGTGCGCCAGCCGGGGAGATGGAACCTGTCGCAGCACCGGGGACACACGCACACGCACCCACCCGCTCCTGCCCTCGCCTTCCCGGGCTCGGATACCGCGGCCCTCGTCTGCGGGCCGAGAGATGACCCAACCCCGGGGCCGTACCCCCTCCCCGGGACCTAAAGCCCCCGAGGGAAGCATCCCGGCCCGGTCCTCCCCCCCGCGGGCCGTGCCACTCGTGTCCGCGCCCGGTGCGGGCGTGCGGAGCGGGCGAGCCCCGGGCAGGGCCGGCATCCGCGCCGAAACTCCCGTGTTCTACTGTGGAAATACGGGCGGGGGGATTTTTTTAATTCTCCCCCACCCGCCCCCAGGTATTTTTTTGGCCCGCGCGGGTCCCGGCCGCCGGCACCGGTAGCGACAGCGACAGCAGCGCTTTCCCGGTGTCGCGAAGACGGGACGGACACGCCGTGACCGTTCCCAGCCCGGAACAAAAGAGTGCCTGGGAGCCGGGGGAGGGGGGAAAGGGAGGTTACACAGGGGAGGGAAAAAATCCGGGGGGGGGATAAAAGAAAAAAATTAAAAATTATAAAAAGCGAGGAAAAGAGGGAGGAAAAACCAAGTGTCGGTGCGTGAGGAGCGGGAGCGGGGCGGGAGCCTGGCCCCGCACGTCCCCGTCCCTCTCCCACCCTCCTCGGAGCGAGCCACAACGACTCCCCGCCTCGGCGAGGGGTTTTGGTGCTGAAACGGACAGGAACGGCGCTCCGAGCCGGCCCGACCCCCGCCGCATCCCGCTCCCGCACCGGCTGCTCCCCGCCGCACCCCCAAATTAACACTCTTTCCCCCCCTCCCCTCCCCTGCTCGCCGTCGCGCTTTGCTTTTCCCTACTAAAACGGCTCCTCGGCTGGGAGAGGAGCGGCGGGGCCAGGACACGCACACATACCCCCCCAAAAAAAAACCCAACCCGGGGCCGAGGCGGCGGGGACCGTCCATCACCCCCACCCCCAACTCCCTGGTCCCCCGCCGCCTCCCCGGCCGGGCCGCTTACCCTCGCCCCCCTCTCCCCCTCCGAGCCGGGGAAGAGGAGGAAGAGGAGGAGGAGGAAGAGGAGGGAGGGATGGATAGATGGAGGGATGGAGGAGAAGCCGAAGGTGGGAGTTCAGGCAGAAGCAGACGCAGAAGGAGCGGCGGGTGTCACCTACCTGCGCCCCGGCCGCCGGCCCAGCCCGCCGCGCCCCGGCTCTGCGGGAGCTGGAAGCATCCCGGCATTTATTGGAGCTCAAACTGTGCTACTGTTGACTTTAGCACAAAGCAAAGATTTCGCTGCCCGCTAGTTTAAAAATGAATATTTTACCAAGATATCGATCAGCTTTATAAAATTCAGTTAAGCACAATGGCTCGAAAGGAGGGGTGGGGGGTGAGGGGTGGGGGGGTGGGGGGGGAAGGAAAGGGACGCAATATAATATCTGTGTAAATTTGCTGAAGTATGACGTGGTGTTGAAAGTTTACCCTCCTGGAATTTGGATCTAGATTTCTCCCCCCCCCCCCCTCCTCTTTTTTTCTCTCCCCCCCCTTTTTTTTTTTTCCCCTTTCTTGTTTACTGACTTTGTTTATTCACAGATCACGGTTGCTTAAACCGGCAGGAGCAGAAAGCGCTCGCAGTAAGGCTGGGGGCGGGCGAGATGTGTGGGGAGGGGGAGAGAAAAATGCCAGAGGGTGCAGGGAAAAAGAAATAACTCCTGGCGTGAGGAATTATTTTTTTTCTTCTTTCCTTTCCTTTCGTTTTTCCTTCTCCCCCCACCTCCCCGCTCCCTCCAGTCCCCAGCCTTACATTTCAGCGCCAACAAGGCCAGAGGAAAGGGAGAAGAAAACAAAAAAAAAGTGGAGGATGGGGGGGACAGAGCCCTGGTTTTGCAGCGGGCATCCAAACGGCACCTTGGCGGGCCGGGGCCGGGGCTGGAAGGACGCGGAGCAGCGGCGGCGGGAGGGAGGATGGAGGGAGAGGAGAGGAGAGGGGGGGCCCATCCCGCCGCCTTGCCCCCAAAGCGGCGGCACCCCCGCGCCCGTGCTGCTTCCCCGCGGGAGGCTTTTATGTGCTAATGAAACACATCGCACGCCTCGCTTCACAACGTGTGTGTCCTTCCCGTATAGAGACCGGCGGATTCCTGGCTGGATCGCCGCGTTTGGGTTTTGGGGAGGGGTGGGGGGGGGGTGTGTGTTTCCCCTACCACCCCCCTGCACTCTCTCCCCTTCTCCTCTTGTCTCCTCCCGCGGACAATGCGGAGTTTTCAGGAGGATTTGGGTGCGGTGTCGGGAAGTCCCATCCAGGACTGCCGCAACCGCGTGGGAAAGACAACAAGTGGTTGGGATAAGACGGGCCAGGGCATTTACGGTGGGGAAGGGGCGGGAGGAAGAGGGGGGACACACACACTAAATGAAAATCAGCCCGGCCGGGCTGCCCGGGGTGGCGGTGGGGCGGCCGGAGCGTCCCGCTGCCGGGGCCCGAGGCTCGGAGCTGCCGGGAGGTGTTGGAAGGCGAACGGGAAAAAGCAGCTCTCCGGGGTTCGCCGCCGCTTTATCCCCCCGCGGAGGTACCGCCGTGTGCGTGTGTCCCCCCATCCCAGCCTTCCCCCATCCCGCGTCCGCGCTCACCTCTCCGAGCCCCAATTCCCCGCTCCCCCCCCCCCCGCCCCTCCCCAGCTAAACGCTGCCCGGTGATTGCGGGGCGAAGTGTCCCGGCTGTTTGTGCGGGCTTTTCCTCCCGAACCCCCGTCCTCCTCCTCCTCCCTCCTCTCCCCGGATAAGCTCCGCATCGGGCCGAGCCCCGCTCCGAGCTCCGGGCCGGCACCGTCGGGGCGGCAGGGCCGGGGATGGACGGCGGGGACCGGCGGCGGCGGCGGCGGGGTCCCGGCGAACCGGGGCGGCCGCGAAGGAGACGGGCGAGTCCCGGCGACACAGAGATGCAGGGGGAAAAAAACCGCCAATAACACTTTAATAGAGTTCTGTGAGAATCTGGCTAACCGCTACCAGAATACACATTTATAAGCCATAAATAAAGCATACAGAAACGATAAATTAATCAGAGCCAAGTAGTTTACTCTCCCGGTAACACCAAGCGTTTGTTTCAATTACAACGATCTATCCTGACTTCTTTTTTATTATTATTTTTAATTTTTTTTTTCCGTAGGTTTTTTTTCTTTTTTTTTTTCCCCTCTCCCTCCCACCCCCCACCCTTCTTTTCCCCCCCTTTTTCTCCCCTTTTTACAACGTTTACAAGACTTTTGGTCCTGGGATTCAAAACTAGCATGGGGTTCACACTGCAGGAGAGGCTGAGTTTTGTTTGTGGTTTGGGGTTTTTTTGTGTGTGTTTTCTCCCCGTCACTTCCACACATAAAAATAGATATATTTATACCTCCTTGCAACGACCACAACGGAAAAAAAACCCAAACCCCCCCAAAAAACCAGCTCAACAGAACCCCCCCCCCATCCCTGTCCCCATCCCCTCGCCCCCGACCCGACCCTCCCCACCAAAACAAACCACCCCAACAAGGCAAACCAAGGGAATCGCAGCCCCCACTGGGCACGGGGAGGGGGGCTTTGGGCTGGTGGGGTGTGGGGGGGACACCAACACACCTGCCCTCGGCGTGGGCTGGGACACGCGGCCGCTGCTTCCCGAACGGATGCAAACATCTGGAGCCAAGGGGGGAAATCAGAAGGGAAAGAAAAAGAAACACCCCCCAAAAAAGAGAAGAGATATATATATATATGTATATGTACCGTGCTCGACAGTGTTCATAGTCCATCGCTCTGCTCGGGGGCTGCGTGGGGGCACGGGGGGGGGGGCTTTTCCCCCTTCCTAGGGGAGGTTTTCCCCTCGCCCCTTTTAGGAGGAGTTCATGATGGGCCGGGAATACACACCTTGGTAGTAAGAAGTCTCTCCGGCTAAAGGGGAGGACTCTAAGCCGTTTTTGTTCGTTACGGGCCCCATGGCCAGGCTGCCGGGCATGGGCGAGGCGTAGCCCGAGTAGTGCATCACCTGCTCGTAGGCCTTCAGGTCCATTTTGTGGTGGTGGTGGTGGTGGTGGTGAGGGTGGTGGTGCTGCTGCTCGGAGGAGGACATCAGGTTGTTGATGGAGAAGGGGTGGTTGAAGGCGTAGTGGTGCTCGGGCTTGAGGTGGGCGTCGTGGGGCAGGCCGGCGTGCGGAGGGGCCAGGAGGTGCTGGGCCGGCGAGGCTGCCGGCTCCCCGGGGCTCAAGCCCGGCGTGCCCTTCAGATCGGCCAGGGTGCGCTTGTGGTCCTGGCACGGCGAGGCGCTGGCGGGGGACTCGGCACCGGCTGAGCCCTCCGAGCCGCCCGAGGAGCTGCCTTCCCCAAGGGGTTGGCTGGGGGGCTGCCCGGGACCCTTCTTGCCCCCGCCGCCCGCCCCGCCGCCCGCCCCGCCGCTGTCCTTGGCGGCCAGCTGCTTCTCACACTTGAAGCGCTTCTGTCGGCGCAGGTAGCAGCCGTTCTCAAACATGTTGCCCGAGTCGGGGTGCAGCGTCCAGAAGGAGCCTTTGCCCGGCTTGTCCGGGGAGCGCGGCACCTTGAGGAAGCAGTCGTTGAAGGACAGCGAGTGGCGGATGCTGTTCTGCCAGCGCTGCTGGTTCTGGCGGTAGAAGGGGAAGAGGTCCATGATCCACTGGTAGATCTCGCTCAGCGTCAGCATCTTGTTGGGCGACTGCTGGATGGCCATGGTGATGAGGGAGATGTAGGAGTAGGGCGGCTTGGCGTGCGTGTAGCTCCGCCGGTAGGTCTTGGGGTCCCGCGAGCGGTTGAGGTTGGATTGCCCGTAGATGGGGCTCATGGAGTTCATGTTGGTGTAAGGGGCCAGGGCGTTCATGGAGCCCGCTTGGCCCCCCATGGGGCTCATGCTGGGGCTCAGGTGGGCGCCCATCCCCGCCACGCCGGCCGAGCCCATGCCAGCCATGGCCCCCGCGCCGGGGGACATGCCGGTGAGCGAGGGGCTCATGCCCGTGTTGGCGTAGGACATGTTCATGGAGGTGGCGGCCGTCATGTTGGCCGTGGTGCTCATGGCCGACATGGTCATGTACGTGTTCATGCTGTTCATGCCCAGCCCCGCGTTCATGTTGCTCACCGCGGAATAGCTCTGCAGGGACAAGCGAGAGAGAGGAGGGAGATGTGGGGGGGGACGGCGACGGACGGACAGACGGACGGGGACTCGGACGAGGGCAGCCCGGCGAGCGGGGAGCCGGCCGGGGACAGCCCCGTCGCAGCCCGGGTGGCCGCTGGCGAGAGCCTTTGCAGCCGCGGGGCTCCGTGCGCTGCGGGGCGGGAAGGGTTAAACCCCGAGGGTGGGGGGTGGGGGGGGCTTGTTTTTCTCGTTAATGAAAAACAAATATATGTCTATATATATTAAAAAAAAAAACAACCCCAAGGAAAAGAAAGAGACCGGACGCGCCGCGACGGGACGGGAGCGCGCCCGCGGATCCGTCCCGGGAACGGGAGCCGGAGGAAGGGGACGGCACATCCCTCCCTGCCCGCAGCGAGGAAAATACCTGGGGAGGCGTGGGGGGGGGGGTTGTGGGCAAGGAAAAAATAGCGAACCGCCGCCCGGCAGCACCCCGCTGCCCCGCGCCCCCCCGGGACCCCCCGAAGCCGCGCTGCCGCCGCGCCCCTGCCCGCGCCCGGCGCAGCCCTGCCCGCAGCAGCCAGCCCGCGCCCAGCCCCGGGTGTCAAAGTTAATCCTGTGCCGGGGGCTGGCACGGCGGAGGGGACCCGGGGCGGGCCGGGGCGGGCGGGAGGTCGGCGGAGCCCCCTCTCCCTTCCTTACCTCGGGCTCCCCGTAGTAGTTGCTCCAGTCCGTGTGCTCATGGCCTTCCATTTTCACCGCTCCCAGCATACTGGAAGTGGAGTGCATGGCAGTTTAAAATTTAACAGCCACAACAAACGACGACAGAGAGCAACCCAAAAAAAAAAAAAACCCAAACCCCCAAAAAAAAAAAAGTCCCCAGCCCTCCCTCCCTTCCGTCGGAGCCTCTGGAGGAGGAGGAAGAGGAGGGAGGGAGGAAGGGGGGGGGGGGGGGGGGGAACCGAGCGGCGCTGGGGCTGGGGCTTTTTTTTTCTCGCTGCTGCTCCTTGGGTGGGTTTTCGCAGCGCTCCGCGGCGAAGAGTCGCCCGGAGGCGACGGAGGAGCCGGAGGAGGAGGAGGAGGAGGAGGGAGGAGGGGAGGAAGAAGAGGAGGAGGAGGAAGAGGAGGACAAGTGCTGCAGTGACGTGGGTGCCCGAGTGATATAGCACGGAGCGGCCGGGCGAGCCTCCAATCCCCAGGTCCTCGGCTGCCCATTTGAATAATCAGCTCACACCTAGGCGGGAGAGGCTCCTCCGCGGCCCCCCGCGCACCTACCCGCACCCCGCCGCTGAGCACGGGGGGCCCAGGAGCACCCCGGGGCGCCGGGACGAGCCCCCCACCCCCCACCCCTTTCCTCCCGGCCCCCTCCCCCCTTCGTCCTTTCGTCGCCGGGTTCTCCCCGACTTTGCGCAGGGGGACCCTGCGGGAGCCGATTCCCACCCCCCGGACATCCCCGACGGGAGCCGTTCCCCAGCCCGAACCCCGCCCCGGGAGGCAGCTCCCGGCCCGGCCCCACGCACCTTTTCTCCCCGCGGCTGCTCGGCGGAGCCCCCGGCCCCGGGGCTCAGGCCGCCGCCCGCCCGGCCGCGCTCCGGCTCTGCCCCATCGGCGGGCCCGGCAGCCGCCGCTCTGGCTCTTCCCCGGGCTCCGGCTCAGGTACCTACAACAAATTCGTAACTAAAACAAACAGGAAGGGCAGGAAAGAGGCGGGGGGTGGATGTGCGGGGAGGGGAGCGCGGCGGGCGGCGCGGGAGAAGAGCCGTCTGGGGGGCCCGGGGGGCTCCCCCGGCGCCGGGCCGGGCGGTGCGAGGGTCCCGGTGGGCGCCGTCGGGGCAAGCGCCGCCGCTCCCACTGCCGAGACGCCCCGGCAGGCTGCCTCGGAGGGCGGGAGAGGCGGGAGGAGGTGGGGGGGGGGAGTGTGGGTGTGGGTGTAGGGGGGGAGGAAGGAAGGACGGACAGCCTGCCGACAAAAATCACCCGACTCCAAAAACCCACCCGGCTCCGCCGCCCGCCCCATCGGCGCTGCGGGCACGTCGGCTCCCGCCGGGATCCAGCCGGAGAAGGAGCACCGAGCGCGGCTCCTTCCCCGGCGGGGAAGCTGCCCTCCCTCCACCTCCGCACACCCCCGGGATGGGGCCGTGCCCCCCCCGGCAGCATCCCCCCCGCTTGCCCCCGGCGCCGAGGTGCGGGGCACGGCCCCAGCCGCCTCCACCGCGCCCGGGGATTTGGTTTTGCCCGATTCATGGACCCTCACCTTCAAAGGAACCCCAGAAACCGCAGGGTTCATTTAGTTATTTACCTATCTATCTATTTATTTGTCGCTCCCGAGAGGGGGGAACACACAGACACCCCCCCACAACCCCCACAACCCGCCCCAATCGATCGGCGGGGGCTGGCGATAGTTTGTTCCTCAATACGAACACAAAGCCGGGGGGCTCCCGCTCTGCCAGCACCCTAAACCCTCCTACCGGACCCATCCCCGAGCTCCAGCACCCTCAGGAGCCACCCCCAAACGAAAACACCCCCTCCAGCCTCCAGCAACCGCACGCTCCTATCGCGATAGCCTCGGCGACAGCGGCAGCCCGCCTCCTTCCTTCCCACCTTCCCACCCCTGGTTCTGTTGAGGGGATTCGGGGCTTGGTTGGGGGAAGACCCCAGAGGGGCTTCCCCGCGCCGGGGGGAGGTGGTGGGGGGTACCCCGCAGCCGGGGGGAGCGGCGGGTCCCCCGCCGGGAGGGGCCCGTCCCGACCGGTAAAAGCGGTGCCGGGGCGCCCCCTGTCGCCGGCTGCAGGTCCGCGGGGAGGGGGCGGAATTTAGGGGGAGACCCCAGGGGACCCCCGGGAACCGCCGTGCAGGTGCTGCATCCCCGGGGTGTGGGTGTTTGGGAGGGGGGCGTCTCACTCCAAACGGCTCTGCAAGGGGCGAGCGGGGCTTTCCCCCGGGGGGAGCACCCTGCCCTGCACCCCGGGTGATTTATAAGCACCCCCCCCAAATTACCCACCCCGGGGCACGACTGCAAGGGGCTCCCGGGTCCGGCTCCCCGAGCTGATGCTGCTCCACAGAGCTGGCTGCTCCTCTGCAGCAGCACGCAGCACAGACCCGAGGCTCAGGGATAGAGAATTCGGGGAGAATTCGGGAAAATTCGGAACCGTGGCTACTGGGCACGGCGAAAAATCACCAGTTCACAGACCCTGTCCAGCTCAGCTCCCTGCTTACTGCTGCCTTGGGCCACTTCGGGGTAACCCCAAGCATCACTTCTTCCCCCACACACACACACCGGGTGCGGGAGATGAGCATTCCCAGCAGACTCCAGAGGAGGAGGAGGAGGAGGAGGAGGAGAGAGGTCGTAGTGAGAATTTCCCTCCCCCCCAGTGCAATAAACTGACCTGGCTTCAAGCCTTCACCCTGCAGCATCCCGTGCCCCCAGCCTGTCTGGCACCTCAGCGCCCGGAGCCCTGCGGGTCCCGGCGGTCTCACACCGCTCTTCATGAAGCACCATTCCCACCTCGGGTCAGCAGGGCTTTGAACTGCATCCCCACCAAAGATGAGGCTTTTCTACCTCTGCTCACCCCGCTGCACAAGGACCAGGAGCTGTGGGGTGGCAAAGGATCCCTGCTTTCACCAGAGGCCCCTTCACTTGGGTTTTGACCCAAAACGCTGGTTTGAGGCCACCCCTGGGCTGCTGGGGATGTTCCTGCTGCAGCCCCAGTGCTTCAACCCAGTTTGGCCTTCCTGGCCCTCACTGTCTGTCCAAAGTTCCTGCCCTGCCTGAGCAGCTTGGTCTGAGCAGGACCACGAAGGGCCCCCAAGGACCTTCCACGCAGCACACGTGGATGAGCAGACTCCATCAGCAGAGGGGTGGCAGCAGGGACAGGGAGGGGATTGTCCCTCTCTGCTCTGCCCTGGGGAGGCCCCAGCTGGAGTCCTGTGGCCAGAGCTGGGGCCCCAATACAAGAAGGATGTGGAACTGTTGGAGAGGGGTCAGAGGAGCCACGGAGATGCTCAGAGGGCTGGAGCAGCTCCCCTACGGAGAGAGGCTGAGGGAGCTGGGCTGGGTCAGCCTGGAGCAGAGAAGGCTGTGGGGGGACCTCATTGCAGCCTCCCAGTGCCTTAAGGGAGCAGAGGAACAGGAGGGGAATCAGCTTGTTAAAGGGCAGAGACTGGCAGGACAAGGGGGATGGAGTGAAGCTAAAGGAAGGAAGGGTTAGATCAGATATTAGGGGGAAGTTCTGTACAGAGAGAGTGGTGAGGGGCTGGAACGGGCTGCCCAGAGAGGGGGTGGGTGCCCCGTGTCTGGGGGTGTTCAAGGCCAGGTTGGATGGGGCCCTGGGCAACCTTGTGTAGCTCCAGGCCTGGAGGTTGGTGGCCCTGCCTGTGGCAGGGGGGTTGGAGCTCTGTGACCCTTGGAGTCCCTTCCAACTCAGACCATTCTATGATTCTATGATTCTCCACATCCACCACATCACCTGCACCCACCACATCACCTGGGCACGTGCCCCAGGGGGGAATGGAGGTGTCTCTTCCTGGTGCATGTGCCCAGAGCATCATCGGCAGGCACATCCCAGGGACACAGCACCAAGGGTGACCTACACCATCCCCAGGCAAAGGCTTGGTCTCCTAACACAAGGACAAGTGTTTGCATTCATAACTATGGCTGTGGAGAGGCTGGATGTGGGACCAACCCAGCAGGCAGCAACCAGGATCTGTTGGATTCTTGAAGCAACCCGAATCCAGCACCCACCACCTCCTGCTCCTTTCTTTCCCAAGGGCAGCCTTCCATGCTCCAGGCTGGAGGAACCCTGGTCACTCCAGGAGCATCTAGGAGAGCAGGAAAAGCAGCAGTGAAATACCCAATTCCTGCAGGAAAAGCAGCAGTGAAATACCCAATTCCTGCAGGAAAAGCAGCAGTGCAATACCCAGTTCCTGCAGGAAAAGCAGCAGTGAAATACCCAATTCCTGCAGGAAAAGCAGCAGTGAAATACCCAGTTCCTGCCTCACAAGAAGCTGGGATGATAAGGGTTGGAAACATTCAGTGGTCTCTTATTTAAACATCCCTGGTTGGGTGGCTGCAAAAGACTTTAAAATTATTTTTTCTCTTTAATATTTAACTAATATTTATTTTAAATTTATTTTTTTCTTGGTATTAGAAGTCCTGACTGGAGGAGCTGGGCTGTGTGGGGAGTTGGGGTGCTTTCCATCCATCTCCATCCTTGCAGTGATGCCGATGCCACGAGCGCATCCCGCTCCCTCCTTCCTGGTACCCAGGGGTTGCAGCAGCACTTTTGGGTTAGGACCAGGGCACGGCTGGGAAGAGGAGGGTGCTGACAGCCAGGCTTGGGTGGCATGGGAGCAGCTCAGTACTAAACAGGACGAAGAGCCATGAGGAAGAGTGTGAAGCCTCCGTGCTGCATCCCCACATCACACAACCAGGCTGGTCTGGGCAAAAGAAAATAGCAATTATTAAGGAAAAAACCCCAAACCAACCCCCTACCTTGTTCTTGACAACAAACAGGGCAATTATCTGCCTTCGAGTGATAATTATCCTAATTAATCCACGATAATGAACTCTCCCAGTTGCACTGCTGTTTCAAAGTAAGTGTGCTGGCTTTCCCCCCCCTCTAACTGAGGTGGGAATCCAGCTCTCTCCTCGCTGCCCTGGGAAGAGAGGGGTCTCCATCACGAGGAGCAAACGGCACCCACGGAGCTCCAGACCTGGCCAGAGCCAAAAGGCAGACAGCTGCCAGGAGGGGAGGCAGCCCCCCACAGCCCCATGGCACCACTGCACTCACCCTCAGGGTTTACCCCCTCCTCCCCCACAGTGAGATGGAATCGGTGCTCAGAGGTACCCGAGGAGGAGGCAGGAGAGGGGAAGGTGGGGGTGGAGCTGGGGCAGGGGGGCTGCCATCGCCCCCATGATGCACGCTGCCTGCAGCACTCCCTCCCACTGGCTTCACTCCCAGTTTGCTCCTTCGGGATCCCTGCAGGGAGCAATTTGTAAGGTCAAGGGGTTCCACCGGGCTGGGAGCATCCCTGGGAGCTCCAGCTCAAACAAGGATGATGCTGATGATGCTGACAACCATCCACCTCTCCGACCCAGGGGAACACACTGAAGAGGGGTTGAGCATCTTCATTCAAGCTCTCAGGGGAATCAGCTTTTTAAAGGGGAACCAGCTTTTTGAAAGGGTAGACAATGGCAGGACAAGGGGGATGGGGTGAAGCTGGAGGAGGGAAGGGGGAGAGGAGAGACTGGGGGGAAGTTCTGTGCAGAGAGAGTGGTGAGGGGCTGGAACAGGCTGCCCAGAGAGGGGGTGGGTGCCCCGTGTCTGGGGGTGTTCAAGGCCAGGTTGGCTGGGGCCCTGGGCAACCTTGTGTAGCTCCAGGCCTGGAGGTTGGTGGCCCTGCCTGTGGCAGGGGGTTGGAGCTCTGTGACCCTTGGGGTCCCTCCCAACCCAGCCCAGTCTGGGATTCTACGATTCTCTGGGTTGTCCCAAGGGAGCAGCTCACTTTTGGGCCAGGCCAGGAAACAAAACCCAGTCCCAGGTGGGAACCACTGGAACCAGAGAGACTCTGTGGTGGGGAGAGGTTCCCCCCTCCCCCCCAGAGTTACCTGCACGCTGCTGCTGGGGAATTACCACAATTACACCGTGTAATATTGACTTAACTATCTGAAGAACTCCACAGCCAAGTCTCTCCTAATTAGAGTCAACATTTAATGGGGCTTCTTAATTCCTGGAAATATTTTTCCAAGGCTTTAACGAGTCTAACAAAGGAAGAGCTGGGAGAATGCAGAGCTGCTGCTGTTCCCAGGCCTGATCAGGAGCCCAAGGATCTCTCTCTCTCTCTTTAGGGCTGGAATGACATCCCTGAATCCCAGGAGCCCAAAGACTTCATCACACACAACCCCACTTCATCCACAGGGATGTGTCTGGCTGGGACCTGGCTGGTGTGGCTATTCTTGGTATGTTCAGTCACCCAGGCTCTATTTTAATATCCCTCCCCACTCTGTAATTATTCAACACACCAACAAAGGCAACGAGCTGCTGGAATCCGTGGTTGGCATCACCAGGTAAAATCAACCCCTGGGAGTGCCTGAAAAGCGTGACAGTGGGGGGAATAAAGTCCTTATTGTCCCATCACTGTCCCCTCCCCAGCTCACCCGTGTGCTCGGTGGGTGCTGGCACCAAGTGGGGACAACAAGTGGGGAACCTGAGAGCATCTGAGGAGCCCAAGAGCATCTGAGGAGCCCAAGAGCATCTGAGGAACCCAAGAGCATTTGCTAACAGCTCCTGAGCACAACAACAGCCTGATGCAGAGACCTCACCGGTCCACAGCACCCAGGGATGATGCTCCAGTGAGACCAGAGCTGCTGCTGAGCCCTGGCACGGGCATCTGCCACCAGGTAGGAAGAGGCAAAACCCCCTTCCGTGGAGCCCACCATCAAAACAGCACCTCCTGGAAAGGCTCTGAAGCAGAATAAACAGAGTGCATCTGCTGGCTGTTTACCGTGGCCCACGTGATGCCCCGGAGCTGGTTTTCTCCATGAGCACATTTTGCTGGGTAAACAAGATGCTCAGGCATCTGGAATTGATGTCCAGAGGAAAAGGCTCCGGGGTGTGAAAAACCTGGAGCTAAGGGACTCGTCCCAGTGTTTGGGGTGGCTCAAGCTCCCCCATCTCCTGTGGTAGAGTGAGAGGGAGGTGCTGAGGGAGTCGCCTGGTGATGCTGACTTTCCAGATCAAACAAAAAAAGAAGGAAGGAAGAGGAGAAAGTCTTCCTCACCTCCCAGGAAAGCCCTGCCCTGGATGTCTCCAGCTGCTTTGCCCCCAGGGCGGTGGCAGGAGAAGGAAGCTCTACCTGCCTGACCCAAGTATTCAGGTTTTGGTTTCATTCTGGGGAAATATTTTTCCTGTTTAATGATCAGTTTCTGAAAACTGAAATGCCTTTGGCTTTACAATAAGGAAACAAACAGAAAAATTGAATACGGAGCCTCCTCCCAAAAAAACCCCAAACCCTTTCTGCTTTAAAACCTCCCTGTTCTTTCCTCACAAACCCCTCTCTGCTGGAAGCCGTCCAGCCTGGCACGGCCTGGCCACGCTCTGGTCCCCACAGAGATGGAGCAGGGAGGAACGCTGTGACTTTGGGCACAACCCCGCTCTAGCCCGGGGGGGTCTGGTGCATCACCCGAAGATGGACCCATCCCCACCCCCTAAAGAGGGACCCCACTACAGAACACTTAACCCATCCCAGAAAGCCAAAGAGATGCGCCCAGCCAAACTGGTCCTTGGGCATCCCACCTTGCCCTAGAATCATGGAATCCCAGCCTGGGCTGGGCTGGAAGGGACCCCAAGGGTCACAGAGCTCCAACCCCCTGCCACAGGCAGGGACACCAACCTCCAGGCCTGGAGCCACACAAGGTTGCCCCAGCCCATCGGGAGCTGCTGCTGCAGCGGGGATGGTGAACGGGGCCGTGAGGACCACGGGGCCCGTACCCCCTGCTCCAGACCCCGAAATAACTGTGGGGGAGGCACGTGTGAAGGCTCAGGCTGTGGCTGGCTCCAAGGGGTGCTGCTGGCGGGGCTGCCACCCCAGCCTGGGGACGGGAGCGTGCCCAGGCTCCCGCAGGGCAGCGGGAGGCTGCTGGCTCCACAGATCGATCCCCGACAGCTCCGCCGAGGAGCTGACGGACATTTATAGCCCTCTGAGTCATTACCGGCCTTGTTTAAACCAGTTATACCTGGCCAAGACCTTGAAAATAGCTTCATTTATACCGAGAGGCTCCTCTCGCTCGCGGCGGGTATAAATAGCCGGGCGAACCGCTCGCCGAGCCCCACAGCTCCTCCGAGCCCGGGGAGAGAGGCAGCACGCTTTGCTCAGGGCCCCTGCCTGCTGGGACCACCCCCTCCTCTCTCCCAGGGGTGGGTGTGTGTGGGGGGAGCAGGGGAGCCCGCTGCTCCCAGGGGAGCCCGTCTCCCCGGGTGCCCCATCCAGCGCCGCCGGCTCGCGGGCACGAGGTGTCCCTGGCAGAGCCGCCGTCAAAACAGCCAGAGCGGAGATCTCTGCTCTGAAAAACACACAGGAGGCTTGCCTGGGCCTCAAACCCTGCCTGTGGGGCTGCGGTTCCTTCACCACTAATAGCAGCCCTGGATCACCCCATAAATCTGCTCGGGGTCGGCCGCGGGCACACAAGCCCAGTTCTGTGCCATGGAGGGGAGTGGGATGCTGAGCCCACCCCAGGGCCAGGGGTCAGGGACAAGCCCAGGGGGGGCCAGCACATCCCTCCCCCTGCTGCCTTGAGCTCAGCACCTCCAGGTTACAGGGTGGGGGGTTTGATGCAGGATGGACACCCCATCCCGGGGCACCCACCCGTGCCATGGGCCAGCAGCAGCCATGGCCAGAGCGAAGGGTCGTCGGCACCTGCAGCGTTGGGGTAATTTCCAGGTGAAAATCTGGACCTCAGCCTGCACTGTTCGGCTCTGGGAAAGCCTTGACTGCACGACTGGCTTGGTATTTGCCAAAGAAGCGCTCGTCTGGGTCATTAATCCTTTCTTTCTGCTTAAAAATGAATTTTAAAAGATCTTTCCAATGAGAAACACCCCACCTCAACTCCAGGACAAGCCCTCGGCACCTGTTCCCAGCCCCTGGAACACCCTCAGCGAGGCCAGTGGGGACCCCAGGGGGTCTTTTGAGGAAAAGGAGGTGATGAGCCAGCTGCAACGCCCACCGGCATGGCCCATCCCTTGGGCCAGCTCTGCCTGGCACAGAGACCCTTCCCCCAAAACTAAGCCAGTGCTTCCCATTCCCGTGTCCCTGGAAGCAGGAGGAGGGCGGGGGGGGGGAAGTGGAGGCAGCGGAAGCATCCCCACCGGGGACCAGCATCGTGGCCAAGCCCGCAGCAGCCGCTCCCGCTTCGCCCCCCGCGGCGGCGGCACGTCCCCGGCTGCTAAATAAAGCACGTTCGGGCTGCTAAATAAAGTGCCTTTCCAAGGCAGAGCCGTGCTGCAGCGGGGATGGAAAAGCTTCGCTCTGGCTCTCCCCAAACATCCCCCCCCCCTTTGATCTGTTCTCTCTCCCTTTCGGGGCAGCGCTGCCCACACCGACACACGCCCCAGGAATGATTTTACACGGGTCAGGCGGCACTTTCTCTGCTGGAAAAACTTCACATCAGCTGCATTCACAAGCCCGGGGTGATTTTTTTCCCCCTGCAGCTTTCTGAGTCCGTGTTGTTTCGGTGCCAGAGTAAAGACCTGGAGGTGCATATTTCAGCCCAAGCTGTAACACCGCCGCCGGCCCCGGGTTTCACTGGGGAGAGGGCTGTGACCTACATTCGCAGCCCAGCCTGGGAAGGAGCTGGGGCATCCCCTAACCTCCCCTCAGCATCCCTCCTTCTCCACACGCAGGACCCTGCATCTCCTCCCCCCAGGACACGATGCTGAGCGAAGTGGGGTTCGAGCATCCCAGACAGATGGGGAACCATCCGCCCCTCCCAAATCCTCTCCCTCCATCAGCACCAGGCAGCCGCCCTGAGTGTTTTGCAGCCTCTAAAGCCCCTGCTCTCTGAGGGTGGAACAAACTTAACCAGAGCTTTTTAAAGCTCTCCCACCTCTCTTCCTCCGGGTAGGTGTCCCGGCGGCGGCAGAACAAGACGGCTACAGAGGGCTGCTGGAAGCCAGCAGCACAAAATACACTGGGAGGCCTTTTTTTTTTTTTTGGCCTCCTTTTTTTTTTTTTTTTTCCCTTGGAAAATATTTCCTTGCCGAGGGCTGTGGTGACAGCAAACATTCCTGCCCAGGGCTGGCATGGGGAGGCATCACCCTGCGGCACGGCTGGGGCGCCCGCGGCTGCCACCACCCCACAGCCCTTCGCTGGGGTGCAGCAGCACCCTCCAGCTCCACACTTCCCATGGGCTGGGAGCAGGGATTGCTGGGGACAAGGGCCTTTTTATGCTTAGAGGATTCGGGGCTGGGTTGGGGCAATGGGGGTGAGGGGGGCTGATGAGAGCAGTGTCCCCCCAACCCCAGCACGCAGGGTGAGCCCTCACCTCTGTGGTTTGAGGAGCTCAGGGGTCACGTGCAGGGGGGGGGTGGGAAATAAAAAGGAATTATCAAAAAAGGAGAGGTTTGTTAAGGAAAAGAGCCCGGCTGCCTAGCTGTCGGGGAGCAAAACCAGCCCATTAAAGCCAGGGCTGTGGCTGTAAATCAACAGAGCTGCTGCTATTTCCATCTGCTGCTAGCAGCACCTCTGGGGGAGCAGGGCAGAGGCAGGGCCCCCCCGCCCCAGGTGTGTGCTGGGGGGGGGATTTTGGCAGCCACCAGGCGGGCAGCACGTGGCACACACGTGGGTCAGTGAGCTGGTGGCTCCTCGCAGGGCCTGGGAGCTCAGTGCCACGGAGGGGAAGCCGTGGGGCAGCAGCTCCTCAGGAGCACCCCGAGCTCTCCCTAGTTCTTCCTCTCTTTCTTCAGGGCTAGCCAAGGGAGCATGGCTTGGGAAAGAGGCGTTGGGGAGGCAGCAATGCACAGATGCCACCCCAGGCACTTGTGGGCATTGTCCTCCCACCGCCTGTGGATGTGAGCGATTCACTGCATCCACTGGGGAAGGAGCCAGCGCTGACCACCCGCCCGGGCGAGGGGCTGAGGGGCTGGGTGTGCTCACACACAGCAAGGAGCACGCTGCAGGACTCCTGGTTTGGCTCCCCTCCTCTTCCCAAGCTAGGGAGACCTAGGGGACACCCACAATCCCATCCCACCCATCCTCATCCCAGCTGGGAGGCACTGCTTATCTCCAGTGGCAGCCGCTGGGTCTCTGTACCCCAGCCCTTTCCTGCAGCCAGCCCCATCACCCAGCTAATTCAATCTCAGCACAGGAGACAGAGCTCCCTGAGCCCTCTCACCACCAGTTAAATCCACTCTGGGGAGGACAGAGGACCACTACACACCTCATCAGCCACGGCTCCGTACAAGCCTTGCCCTTATCTCCACAGATGCCTATCTCCAGACGTGCCGAGCGTGCATCCTTGCCCAACAGCACGTGGACTGCAGTGTATATACTGAGCTTTATGCTTCAGGTGTGTTTTTATACACGTTAAAGCAGCAGGACCAGGCGCCCAGACGTGTCACAGGTCTGTCTGGAGACCAAAAGGTGCCCTGGAGAATGGGTCTGTTCTCCAATCAGAGGGAAGAAGGTCAGGGAGCAACAGAACATAAGGGGAACCCAGACTGCAGAAAGCTGGAAAAGGCCAAAAGGGGAGGAAGAGGCGTGATTTCTCCTCAGTCGGGGTCACTCCTGTGCCTGCGTGGGGATGGGAGAGACACCACAGACCCCCTGGGCCAGACCTCTTTCCATCGGCACCCGGGAGCACAGAGGGCTGGTTGTGCTGTGGCACCCCCTGCATCCCGGTCCCCACCGCTGCCTCGGCCTGCCGTGGGTGCCACAGGGGACCCAGCCTTCGGGGGCTGCTCCAGCCCAAAGCTCTGCCCGCACGCACCGCGGGCTGCTCTGCACCGACACCGGTACCGGTACCGGCAGCAACCGAACCGCTCCGCTCTGCCCTCCCGGGGCTCCTCCCGCCGCCCACGGGGATGGGGCTGAGCCCCTACCCGAGCTCTGAGCACACCGAGCCCCCCGCCACGGCCCTGCAGCCCCCTCCCCGCGCTGCAGAAGGCAGGTGAGGGTACCCGAGCGTCCCAACTTTCACCGCAGCGCACAACTTTCACTGCCCCCTCCCTCTCCCCCTCCACTTCCATCACAAAGGACCCACTTAGGGGAGTTTTCCCAAGCCACAGAGGCCATTCCCACCCCCGCCCGGGGCTGCAGCATCCCCGGTCCCCCCCTCCGTGCCTCACCCCCAGGATCTCCAGGCTTTTCCCACGCCAAAATAGGGCTTCCCCCCCCCCCCCCCCTTTTTCCTGCCTCCTCCTCCCCCCGGCCCAGCTGCACTCCCGTGTGTTCGCACCGGGGCTGAGCCCCCCCCCGCCTCGCTGCCTCCCGGTCCCCGGGCACGGCCGGTTCTCGCCCCCCTCCCGGCACCGCCGGCGGTTCGGGGGCTGAAAAGCCCCGGCAGCTCTCGCATTAACACCTCATCAGCTCCCCGGGGACCCCGGCAAACACAGCCCGCCCCGGCGAGGAAATACCCCCCGGCCTTGTGATGCAGAGCCCCCGGGGGAGGAAGATGAGGAGGAGGAGGATGCTTCCTGACCCCAGGGGCACAGCTGCCTCCCAGCCCGGCATCTCGGGTGGGCAAACAGCACCTGGGAGGGCAGGGATGCCAGGTTGTGGATTCAGGAAGCGCCCCCCCCCCCCGCCGCTGCCCCACACAGAGATGCTAATGGGCTCCCCATTATCCCCGTCCCCCCGCTGCAGAAGGGGGATGCTCTTCCCATGGGATTAGGCTAAACGAGCGGGGGGGGGGGGGGGGGGCTTCGCTCCCAGCACCCACCCGACGGCCTTGGGAGGAAGGCTCCCTGCTGCCGGGGAGGAGGGGGAGGAGGAAGGGGGGACACACACGCCTCACACAGGATTTATCCCCGGCGGCAGCCCGGAGCCGCGAACGACACCGGGAAAAGCGGCGGCCGCTGCGGGCGCGGCCCCGGGATGCCGAGGGGAGGGGGCAGCGCCGCGGGGCCGGGCGGCAGGTTCGCCAGGCCCACACCTCCCCTGCACCCCTGGCGGGGCCGGCAGGGCTAACCCCAGCTCTGGGACGGAGCAGGAGGAGGGGCAGGGGGTGTCTGGCATCTGCTCAGGGAGAAGCATCAGGGAAAGAGAAACAGAATCCCAGCCTGGGCTGGGTTGGGAGGGACCCCAAGGGTCACAGAGCTCCAACCCCCTGCCACAGGCAGGGCCACCAACCTCCAGGCCTGGAGCTACACAAGGTTGCCCAGGGCCCCATCCAACCTGGCCTTGAACACCCCCAGGGATGGGGCACCCACCCCCTCTCTGGGCAGCCTGTTTCAGCCCCTCACCACTCTCTCTTTAAAAATCTTCCCCCTAATATCTAGTCTAAACCTTCCTTCCTTTAGTTTTAATCCATCCCCCTTGTCCTGTCATTGTCTATCCTTTTAACAAGCTGATTCCCCTCCTGTTCCTCTGCTCCCTTCAGGGACTGGGAGGCTGCAATGAGGTCCCCCCGCAGCCTTCTCTGCTCCAGGCTGACCCAGCCCAGCTCCCTCAGCCACAATTTGTAGGGCAGGTGCTCCAGCCCTCTGAGCATCTCTGTGGCTCCTCTGAACCCTCTCCAACATTCCACATCCTTCTTGCATTGGGGCCCCAGCTCTGGACACAGGACTCCAGATGGGGCCTCCCCAGGGCAGAGCAGAGAGGGACAATCCCCTCCCTGTCCCTGCTGATGGAGCCCAGGATCCCATCGCCCTTCCCAGCTGCAAGAGCCACTGCTGGCTCATGTTAAGTTTCTCATCCCCCAGAATCCCCAAGCCCTTCTCAGCAGGGCTGCTCTCCAGGAGCTCTTCTCCCAGGCTGTATCTGTGTCTGGGATTCCTCCAGCCCAAGTGCAACACCTGACACTTGGCAGTGTTGAACCTCATTAGGTTCACCCGGGCCCATCTCTCCAGCCTGTCCAGATCCCTCTGGAACATCCCCCCCAGCAACCCTGTTCTGCTGCTGTAAAGGCCTCTGGCCCTTTGCCACCCTCCCAAGCTGCCTGCCATCACCCGTGGCCTCCCTGGCCATGCCAAGCACAGTGACCCCCATGGAAAAGCCCATGGGAAAGCCTTTCTCCCAGCATTTAGCAGCACACAGAGCAGAGGAACACAGGGGGCTTGGGCATCACCACTGCCCACCATCCCCAGCCAAACATGCCCACACATCTGCTCCCTCCCCAGAGCAGGGAGCTCAGCACATCAGCACCCATCCTGCTTGGAACAGCCATCCTTCAGTGGGGCAGGAGAGCACAGGGGGAGCATCTTCCGAAGCAAACTGCAGGGCACCTGGGGCAGGATGCTCCACAAGGCCCCCATCACCCCCCAGTCCCATGCACTAAGCTCTGGTTTGGGTGGCTGGGAGCCCCTGCTCCATTCCCCCACCCCACCCCCGAAGGGATGTGGTTGTTCCTACTCCTGCTCCCTGGGAGAGGTGAAGAGGGGAGCTTCCCTCACCAGGGGAGAGAGGCTGGCTGGCAGCCCGGCCTGATCAAGGAGCAGAGATGGCAGGGGCAGAAAGAGGAGGGAGGAGAGGAGGAAATAAACAAATTTGGCAGCAAAGCAGCCCAGCAATCCCCCCCTTATCTCCCAGTCACGAGCCCTGCTTCCCCCAGTGCCAGCCAGTAGCATCGCTGGGGCAACACCCAGCACCCAGCTCATGATGCCATCAGAACCCAGCCCCAGCCCTGCTCCTGGCAGGGCAAATGAGGCTGCTCCCCGCCTCAGACAGCAGAGGTCAGCTCCTGCCATCGCCTGATGCTCCACGCTGGAGAGAGCTGGGGGGGGCTCTTTCCAAAGCTGGGCATCCTGCGCTGAAAGCGAGCCCCCCCGTTTGGGGAAGAGCCCTGTGGGGAGCTTGCACGCTGCAGTGGGAGGCTGCAGCCGCTGGGATGGCAGGACACCGAGGGGACCGGCACCGCCTCCTCCCTCCCAGCAAAGGTGTGGCTCAAATCGAGGCGTTGAGCTCGTCAGAGGGGCTCTGTCCTGCCTGCTTGTGAGACCACAGGCACGGCACCCCCCAAGGGCGAACCCCTCCATGGGGTAACTGGGGTCTCCATAGGGCACCAAGCTTGCCCCCCCAAGGGCAAACCCCTCCATGGGGTCTCCATAACACACCTCACTTGCCCCTCCAAGGGCAAACCCCTCCATGGGGTCTCCATAAGGCACCAAGCTTGCCCCCCCAGCAAACCCCTCCATGGGGTCTCCATAAGGCACCAAGCTTGCCCCCCCCAGCAAACCCCTCCATGGGGTCTCCATAAGGCACCAAGCTTGCCCCCCAAGGACAAACCCCTCCGTGGGGTCTCCATAAGGCACCAAGCTTGCCCCCCCAAGGGCAAACCCCTCCGTGGGGTAACTGGGGTCTCCATAGGGCACCAAGCTTGCCCCCCAAGGACAAACCCCTCCGTGGGGTCTCCATAAGGCACCAAGCTTGCCCCTCCAAGGGCAAACCCCTCCATGGGGTCTCCATAAGGCACCAAGCTTGCCCCCCCAAGGACAAACCCCTCCATGGGGTCTCCATAAGGCACCAAGCTTGCCCCTCCAAGGGCAAACCCCTCCGTGGGGTCTCCATAAGGCACCAAGCTTGCCCCCCAAGGACAAACCCCTCCGTGGGGTCTCCATAAGGCACCAAGCTTGCCCCCCAAGGACAAACCCCTCCGTGGGGTCTCCATAAGGCACCAAGCTTGCCCCTCCAAGGGCAAACCCCTCCATGGGGTCTCCATAAGGCACCAAGCTTGCCCCCCCAAGGGCAAACCCCTCCATGGGGTCTCCATAAGGCACCAAGCTTGCCCCCCCCAGCAAACCCCTCCATGGGGTCTCCATAAGGCACCAAGCTTGCCCCTCCAAGGGCAAACCCCTCCATGGGGTCTCCATAAGGCACCAAGCTTGCCCCCCCAAGGGCAAACCCCTCCGTGGGGTAACTGGGGTCTCCATAGGGCACCAAGCTTGCCCCCCCAAGGACAAACCCCTCCATGGGGTCTCCATAAGGCACCAAGCTTGCCCCTCCAAGGGCAAACCCCTCCATGGGGTCTCCATAAGGCACCAAGCTTGCCCCCCAAGGACAAACCCCTCCGTGGGGTCTCCATAAGGCACCAAGCTTGCCCCCCAAGGGCAAACCCCTCCATGGGGTCTCCATAAGGCACCAAGCTTGCCCCTCCAAGGGCAAACCCCTCCATGGGGTCTCCATAAGGCACCAAGCTTGCCCCCTCAAGGGCAAACCCCTCCGTGGGGTAACTGGGGTCTCCATAGGGCACCAAGCTTGCCCCCCCAAGGACAAACCCCTCCATGGGGTCTCCATAAGGCACCAAGCTTGCCCCTCCAAGGGCAAACCCCTCCATGGGGTCTCCATAAGGCACCAAGCTTGCCCCCCAAGGACAAACCCCTCCGTGGGGTCTCCATCAGGCTCCTCTACCCACAGTGTGTCAGGGTGATGTGCTGGGCACAGCCAGCCCCCTCCACGTGATGCTGCACAGCCTCAGGAGCACTCCTGACACAGGACTGCACCACATCACCTCTGCACCACAGCCCTTCGGGGTCCCAGAGGGATGAGCAGACCCCAAACACCACCTGAGTTTGGGCACCCAGGACCCTGAGCCCCTGGGGAAGAGCCACAGCAAAGCAGAGCATCCCTCCCAAGAGCCACCCAGGGTTCAGCATGATGCATAAGCCACCTGCAAATACCCCACCCCTTCACCAGGCACATCCTGGTCCCCAGCATCACCCCCCAAGGGATCCAACCCTGAGACACCCCCACCAACACCACCACAGCCCCAGAACCCCCAAGGAGGCTGCCTCAGAGGGTGAGGGGAGCCACATGCAGGGGGATCTTTGCCAGCAGAAGGCAGAGCCCACTGGGAAGAGGCAGATTTTCCTCCTGGGGTGGTGAGCTGGAGCTGCTGGGCTGGTGAGAGAGGGGATGGAAGCCCTGCAGCCAGCACAGAGCATCCCCCTGTCCCCCCCTCAAGCTGGTGCAGGGCTTGGTGGTGCCCCTGAGCCAAAGGGAACGTGGTTTTCAGCTCCTATTTTCCCCTCTTTCAACCAAACGCCTTGGGCTGGGCAGCAGCACTGCTGCACCTCCAGCCACCACAGGGTCGCCTTTGCTCTGTGGCACATGAATGACAAACGTCCTGCAAGCTGCAGGGTGTTTCTAGCCCCAGGGGGAGGGTATGTCTGCAGGCGGTGTGATACAGGGGGTGGGTCTGCTGGCACTGCGGTGGGAAGGGCAGAACTCTGAGCATCAGCTCCTTCTGGCTCTGTTAAGGGACCAGACTCTGGGGACAAGGGACAGAGAACTTTGTGCCCTGCAGCTGGGGATGCACCAGGCATCACCAATACACACCAGCCCCTGTGTTACTGTAGTGCTGTGGGAGCTTGGGATGCTTCCCTGGGGAAAAGCAACAGCAGGAAACGTGGGGTTTCCTCTGCTCCGGGTCAGAGACCTCGGGGGGGGGGGGGGGGGGGGGGGAGGGGGGGGTTGAATTTGACCCCCAGCACCAGGAAACTTCAGTGGGATCTGGGAAACAAGCCTCTGGGATGCTGGTGGGATGGGCTTCCAGGATGGCAGTGCCTCTTCTTCCTCCCACCAAGAGAAACAAACCAAAACAAGGAGAGGCTGGGGGTGGGGGGCAGGGCTGTGTTATTGCAGAGAGGATGACCTGCCACTGAAAGAATTAAAATAATGTCATCCCTGTTTGCTCTGGCTCAGGTTTAATACTCCAGCCACCCTGACATTTCCCAAAGAATCTTTCAAGTATGGTAAGTTCAAAAAATTATGCAACTTGACAAGAAGCAAAAGTGGGGGGGGGGGGGGGCGTGGGATGCTTGAGGCTGGTGGGGTAAGTTGGGAGCTGGAAGCAGGGCATCACCTGGGATGCTGGTGTGAGCTGGGATGCTTGGGGCTGGCTCCTGCACCTGGGGCGGGGGGGGCTGGGGGGCTCCTGCACCAGGTTGGGGGGGCTGGGGGGGCTCCTGCACCTGCTTTGGGGGGGGTGTGGTGTGTGCTCCTGCACCGGGTTGGGGGAGGGGGCTGGGGGGCTCCTGCAGCTCGTTGGGGGGGGGGGTCCTGCACCCGGTTAGGGGGGGAGGCTGGGGGGGGGCTCCTGCACCCAGCTGGGGGAGGGGGCTGGGGGGCTCCTGCACCCAGTTGAGGGGGGGAGGGGGGGGCGGCTGGGGGACTCTGGCACCCGGTTGGGGGGGGCTCCTGCACCTGCTTTGTGGGGGGCTGGGGGGCTCCTGCACCTGCTTGGGGAGGGGGGCTGGGGGGCTCCTGCACCCGGTTGGGGGGGGGGGCTGGGGGGCTCCTGCACCTGGCTGGGGGGGTATAAGGGGGTGAGGTGAGGGATGGGACAGCTTGGGGCTGTCTCTGTGGCCCCACCCTGGGTGAACTGGGGCTGCGTGCTGGGGATGCTGCAGGGGATGCTGTCCCAGCCTGGCTTATCCTAGGGATGCTTTGGGTCTTGCTATTAAAAAATGGGGGTGTGAAAGTAAATCCCCCCCCCCCAGGGACCCTCTTCCTTTGGAAACATGAGGCTGGGGGGGTGGGGGGGGACAGGAGGGGCTGCAGCACTGAACTGGAGTGGGGTTGGAGCCCCAGAGCCCAGGCTGGAGCTGGGTGCTGGCTCCAGCCTGCAGCAGCCCCTGGAGGAGCTCATTAGCCTGTGCTAATTGTGTGCTGTGCCCCTAAGCCTATTGATTCTGAAGAGTCAGTCAGGCACTTTGGAGGGGGCTGTATCCAAAAAAAACCCAGAACCCCATTAAACTGAGTAAATTCAGGCTGAATCCCACTCAGATAACCCCAGAGCAGCTCGGACTCTGCTGGGACAGGAGCACTGCAGCCAAAGCAGGCTGGCACAGCCCGTGCCCACTGCTGCCTTGGGCAGGCTCTGGGTGCCTCAGAGCACAGGGATCCAGCACCCCTGCTCTGCAAAACCAGGATCAGAGGGCACCTTCCCTTCCAGACTGGCACAGTGCTGGGAGGGACCCCCAGAGCCCATGGGGTGCCACAGCAGGGTCCCCAGGACAGGTCACACAGGTCAGTGTCCAGACGGGGCTGGAATCTCTCCAGAGAAGGAGACTCCACACCCCCTGGGCAGCCTGTCCCAGGGCTCCCTCACCCTCACTGGGGAAAAGTTCTTCCCCATGTTGGTGTGGAACTCCCTGTGCTCCAATTTGCAGCCATTGCCCCTTGTCCTGTCTCCACAGACACTGAGCAGAGGCTGCCCATGTCCCCCTGGGTCCCACCCTTCAGCTATTGATAACCATTGATCAGATCCCCTCTCAGGCTCTTCTCTCCAGGCTGAACAGCCCCAGCTCACTCAGCCTTTCCTCACAGGGGAGATGCTCCAGGCCCTTCAGCATCTCCGGAGCCTCCTCTGGACTCTCTCCAGGAGATCCCTGTCTGTTTGATCCCAGGGAGCCCAGCACTGGACACAACACTCCAGGTGGGGCCTGAGCAGGGCAGAGCAGAGGGGGAGGATCCCCTCCTGTGACCTGCTGCCCACACTCCTCCTGATGCCCCCAGGATCCCATTGGCTCTCTCAGCCCCCAGGGCACACTGCTGGCTCATGGCCAGCCTGTCACCCCCCAGGACCCCCAGGTCCTTCTGCACAGAAAGGATGCTGGGCTGGGGGAGCCAGCAGCACCCGACAGAGCCCCAGCTGTTTGCTGGAGCCAGGAGCAGCCCAGCCCCAAGGCCTCAGCTCCCTCAGCTGCCAGGGGCTCAGGCAGGCACACACACTTCCTCAGGTGGGGCATTAACCACACCACTGGGCCAGGGAGTTGTTTTTTCCCCCCTCCAGCTGTGCACACAGCCAGGAAAACCCTGAGCCAACGGGTGCTGAGCTCACACTCCAACACTAAAGCCTCTGCTGCTGGGGATCCTAAGCCTCTTCCCAGGATTTCCAGGAGCCCCAGACCCATTCCCAGGCAGGGGGGCCCCTGGGTGCACCAGCATCCCACCTCCCATGGCTGGGAGCAGCCAAGGGGATGCTGTCCCCAGGCCCAGCCGGGCAGGAGGCAGAGCTGCTGTGGGCTGGGCATGGCAAAGCCAGGCTTAAGGGCAGCGTTTACACTGCCCTGAGGCAGCAAGAGGCAAAAAGCTGCTGGAACTGGGGCTGGCTTGAAGCTGAGCAGCCAAACGACCCTCAGCAGCACCTGGGGGCTGGGGCAGCACTCAGGTGTGGAGGGCAATAAACACTCTGCCTCACAGAAAGGATGAGGTATCCCCCCCCCCCCAGTGTTTGTCCAAGCAAACAGGAGCTGTTTGCAGATGGTTTTGAGGTGGCAGCAGCCTTCCTCTGACAGTGCCAGAGCCTGGAGGGAGCCCAGGGGTGTTTCCTCACCCAGGGCAAACAGGGAGATGCACGGCTGGACCATGCTCTGGCACCCCCAGTGAGGGGAAGCATCTCCTCCTCCTCCCCCTCAGCAGGTGATGTGGGTCATGCTGCCCACAGGGAAGGGTGGGAGAGGGAAGGATGCAAGGGAGAGACAGCAAAACCCCAGGAAAAAAAGATAGGAAAACACCCCTGAGGGAGTGGTTATTAAAGAGTTAATAAGGAAAATACAAACAGGGAAAAAATTAACATGGAAAAAACTAAAAAAATTGGAAAATACAAAAATTAGAAAAATAAAAATTAGAAACCAGGAAAAAGACAGGAAAAACCCCCCTGAGGGAGTGATAATATATTAAAGAGTTAAAAAGAAAAACACAAACAGGGAAAAAATTAACGTGGAAAAAATATTTTTATGTTTTCCAAATTTTTAATTAGAAAAAAATAATAAAGTCTGAAGGAAATAATTTAAAACCCAGGAAAAGCACCAGGAACCCAACGCACTGAGGGGGCCAGGGGACCCAGAGCCCAGCAGGACCCAGCTCCCCAAAACCAGGTGCAGCCCCATGAACAGCAGCCAAGGGATGCCACATCAGCCTCATGGCAAGTGAGGGGGGATAATGCATCCCCCTGGCCCAGCCTCAGTCCCCTCACCCAGAAACACCCCAGCTGGGCTGGGAATATTATGGGATTTAACACAAATCACTGCCTTCCTCTCAGCAGGAAGGGAATCTTCCTCCTCTTCCCCTTTGGTGCCAAGAGGAGAAAGCCTCACACCCCAGGCAGGGGCTCTGAGTGAGCCCCATCACCCCCTTGGCCCCTCAAAACACGCTGAGGCTCAGCAGCCACAAGCCCTGATTGAGACCAGCCCATTTGTGGTGCTCTCCCCTTTCCAGGGCCCTGCCCACAGCCAGCAGGACAAGGTGCAGACTCAGCTCCCAGGGAGAGGAGCGCTGTATCCCTCGGGCATCAGCACCTGAAGGCTCTGGAGCTCCTGATTTGGCCACCCTGCACCCATGCAGGGCAGCTTGTTGCCCTCCCCAGGCTCACCCATCACCGTGCCTGCATTTAATCTGCCTGGATTTGGACAGATCCCACCAGGCCACTGAAGTATTAATTCAGATCCCTCTCCCAGCACATCCCTTCAAACAGGCTCCATCCCCCCAGGCAGGGGCACGGGGGGGGGGGGGGGGGGGGGGGGGGGTGTGTGCTGGGTAGGGTGATGCTCAGTCCCTGGTGCCTGCCAGCATCCCTCTGCCTGCTCCACATCCCCCAAAGCCTCTGGAGAGCCTGGAAAATCCCTCACCACAGGGACCAGGCCGGAGCAGGGCAGCAGGTAACCAGCTGAGTCACTTGCTTGGCCATCCTCAGCTCCCCAGAGGGGGTCTGGGCTGACCTGGGATGAAGGAATTCCTTCCAACTGCCAGAGCAGAGGGGAACCCAGCTCCTTGCTCTGCTCTCTCATGGGGCCGAGCACCCACACCCACTCTGCTTGCTGGGCTGCCCACCACCCTCTGGCTTAAGCACAGCCTGGGGCATGAGGGAGCTGGGCTGGGTCAGCCTGGAGCAGAGAAGGCTGTGGGGGGACCTCACTGCAGCCTCCCCGTCCCTGAAGGGAGCAGAGAAACAGGAGGGGAATCAGCTTGTTAAAGGGCAGAGACTGGCAGGACAAGGGGGATGGAGTGAAGCTGGAGGAGGGAAGGGGGAGAGGAGAGATTGGGGGGAAGTTCTGTGCAGAGAGAGTGGTGAGGGGCTGGAACAGGCTGCCCAGAGAGGGGGTGGGTGCCCCATCCCTGGGGGTGTTCAAGGCCAGGTTGGATGGGGCCCTGGGCAACCTTGTGTAGCTCCAGGCCTGGAGGTTGGTGGCCCTGCCTGTGGCAGGGGGGTTGGAGCTCTGTGACCCTTGGGGTCCCAACCCAGCCCAGCCCAGGATTCTCTGAACCCCACAAATCCCTGGGGCCCAAGCAACACCAGGGTCCCTCCAGTACAGCACCCCTGCCCCACACCCACACAGAGTCAGGGTCACAAGAGCCCTCCAAGGTCACCAAGTCCAACCCTCCCCCCCCAGGCCAGTGAAGCACCCGGTGCTCCCAGCGCCTGAGCAGCCCCAGGGCCGGGCTCCCCCTCCCTGATGCTTCACCACTCCCCCCGAGGGACCCTCTCCTAACACCCAGCCGGGCCTGGGGCCGCTCCCTCTCATCCCAGCGCTGGGGGGAAGCGGCAGCACCCCAGCCCCCGGGGCGCCTCTGCCACGTCCCCCAGCCCCCGGGGCGCCTCTGCCACGTCCCCCAGCCCCCGGGGCGCCTCTGCCACGTCCCCCAGCCCCCGGGGCGCCTCTGCCACGTCCCCCAGCCCCCGGGGCGCCTCTGCCACGTCCCCCAGCCCCCGGGGCGCCTCTGCCACGTCCCCCAGCCCCCGGGGCGCCTCTGCCACGTCCCCCAGCCCCCGGGGCGCCTCTGCCACGTCCCCCAGCCCCCGGGGCGCCTCTGCCACGTCCCCCAGCCCCCGGGGCCGGGGCGCTGGGGCGCAGCCTGGCTCCCAGACACGTCCTGTGTACCTTGGCCGGGGGCCCCGGCCCAAAGCGGAGGCTGTGCCCCCCCGCCGCTTGGGAAGAGCCGGGGGGGGACGGACACACACACACATCCAGGGCAATCGAGGTTCGGGGACAGCCCCGGGGCCGCCCCCCGCCCCCTCCCCCGCGCAGCAGCCGGGGTCCCGGCGGGGGGCGCACACAGGGGCATTGAGCGGCCGTGAAACGCAGCAGTGTCTGCGGCGCTCCGGCCGGCCCCAGCGCGCTGCCAGCGCCGGGACACCGGCCAGGCCAGGAAGAAGGAACGCCACTGTGGCTCCCCAGCCCACGGAAACACACCCCTGCTCAGCCCAGCGCCCTGCCCCAGCCGCTGGGGGGATGCACAGCGCCCCGGCCTCCATCCCTCCCAGCCAGGGGATGGGCCGCCACCTCCTCACCCACCGCAGGGGGGATTCCTGTGCACCCCTGCGGCTATTCTGGGGGGGGGGGGAACACCCCAGGAGGTGTCAGCAGCCCGCCCGCAAGCAGGGCTGAGGGGTAGGCGGCTCCAGCCACCCCTCCCAGGGTCACGGTGGGACCCAGGTGGGTGACAGAGCACATGCTGAGGGCAGGGACAGGGGTCTGGGGGTGCACACGTGAGCTGAAGCATCACCTGGGCTCCCCCTACTTATTTTTTACTGACTCTACCAACACAGCAGCAGCGAGAAAAGCCTTTTTCCCCTCAACATGGGGGGATGCACACATCGAGGGGTCCCCAAAACGCTTCCCCAGCAGCCAGGTGGCTTTTGCAATGGCACCAAGGTGCTTCTGTTAGTGCCTTTATCCACCAAAAAAGGGTGAATACACCCCAAAACTGCCCATCCCCCCACCATGAAGCAGCAGAAGCCCTGAAGCTGAGGGGCAGAAGTCCAGGGGAGTTAATACATTATTAATAATACATTATTATACATTATTTTCTGGAAAGCAAAAGATGCCCAGAGGGAGGGGACAGGGCAGAGAGCTGTGCCCAGGCACATCCTGACCCCCAGACTGTTCGTGCCCTACGCTCTCCCAGCACCTCGGGTGTTTTAGGAGGGGGAAAAGGCTCCCGAACGGGCCGGTCGCTCTCTGGAGGATCCCACCCCGACGCCTCCTTGCTGGAGATCTGCAGCAGCGTTAAACCCCCGAAGCACAACAACACGAGGGTGGGGAAGCGCCAAGGACCGACACCTGCGGGGAGCCGGCTCCGGGGGGCTCAGCCCCCCTCGCAGGCACCCGGGCCGCGGGAGGGGGGCTCCCCGGGCACGGCTGCGGCCCCGCTCTGCGCCCCGGGCCCCGGGCCGGGGATGCTGGCGGAGCTGACGGGAGAGGGCAGCAGCGCTTCACCTTGCGGAGCCGCAACCTGGCGCCGGGGGGGAATTGAGGCGGCTCCATCACCCCCGGCCGCCCCGCTCGCTGGGACAGGGACAGACGGGCAGCCCCGAGGCTCCGGCCCCGGCTGCGCACCCCCAGAGCCAAGGGGGGTGTCCCCGGGAGCCCCGAGCAGCCCCAAAGCACCCCCCGGGGTAACTGTAAGGGGGGCACGGCACAGCCGGCGCTTCCCAGGCAGCAGCAGCTACAGCATCACCCCCCCCCGCTTGTCAGCAGCCCGGCTCCCGACCGCTCAAGCGGGCAGCAAAGCCAAGCCGCTGCACTAGCAAAGCCCGGCTTAGCTAAGCCTGCCAGCAGAAGCCAGGCTCTCACACAGCAAGCAGAGGCAGCAGGTTCCCCCCAGCGACTCCACACAGCGAGAAGCACAAGCAGCATCTCTGCCCCCACTCAGCACCCTCCTCACTCAGCACCCAGTCTCCCATCCCAGAACAGGCCCCCAGCCTGAGGGCAGGGGAGGAGGGACTGCTCCAGGCTGGCAGAGGATGGCCCTGCAGCAGAGCAGAGCCCCCAGGCTAGGAACACAGCTCCCCTGGGTGCTCAGGCAGAAGCCCCCATCAAACAACAGAGCAGAGCAAGCCAGGGCCACAGACACACTGCAGCAAGCCAGGATGCACCCAGCAGCCTTGCCCCACAGTACCACCCCCCAGGTCATGTGTCACCCCCAGGGAGCCCTGAAACCAGCCCCAGGGTGATGCTCTGACCCCTTTCTGGTGTAACCACCCCCGGGTGCACTGAGAGCCCACCTGAGACTGGCAACAGCAAGAGGGTGCCTCCAGCCCCACACAGCAAACCTCCCCCTCAAACCCCCAGCACTTACCTCCCACCAGGACACTCCCAGAACCTAGGAGGGGTCCCTCTGCACCCTTTAAATAGGAGTTCCCCTGATAAAACCCACCTGGGGACACCTCACCGGGCCCTGGAAACCCCCCCCAGCTGTGCCCTCAACAACCCCCCCAGCTGTGCCCTCTGCTCTGCCCCCAGCATCCTGCTCTGCCCCCACCTGGGGCTGAGCCCTTTGCTGTGAATTTGGGGTCCAGCCACGCTGGGGGAGCAGGGCAGGTGGCTGGCAGCAGGACGGGGGGGGATCATCCACAAGGGGTGAGGATGCTGAGGGGAGCCAAACCAGCCCCTTTCCCAACGCTGGGGCAGGGCCCCTGCAAGGGGCTGAGCATCCCCCCGTCCTGCAGCAGTGCATTCAGGGACAGAAAGGAGCAGGGGGCGTGATGGGGGGCTGGGGGGTCATGTCATGGCCCCCTGAGCTGTGCTGGCAGCGGAGCCGCCGCGACGTGTCCGCTCCAGGATGTTTTACTCATGAGAAACATCTCGCTGCTGCCAGGAACTGCCCTGATTCAGCTGAAATGTCCCAGGCTTTGAGATAAAAACTCAAACTGTTTAGGAGGGAGGGTTGCCTTGGGGCCCATCCAGCTTCCCCCCCGTCCCCTCACTCCCTCCAGCCAGAGGAATGGCCTTCACCCTGCTCAGCAAACCCAGGAGTTTGTCCAGCCAGCAAGCCCTGGGCTTGTTTTCTTTCCAGTTTGCCTCAGGGTCAGGGCACTGGGATGCAGGCAGGGCATCTCTCAGGGTACAGGCACTGGGATGCAGGCAGGGCATCTCTCAGGGTCAGGGCACTGGGATGCAGGCAGGGCATCTCTCAGAGTACAGGCACTGGGATGCAGGCAGGGCATCTCTCAGGGTCAGGGCACTGGGATGCAGGCAGGGCATCTCTCAGAGTACAGGCACTGGGATGCAGGCAGGGCATCTCTCAGGGTCAGGGCACTGGGATGCAGGCAGGGCATCTCTCAGGGTACAGGCACTGGGATGCAGGCAGGGCATCTCTCAGGGTACAGGCACTGGGATGCAGGCAGGGCATCTCTCAGAGTACAGGCACTGGGATGCAGGCAGGGCATCTCTCAGGGTACAGGCACTGGGATGCAGGCAGGGCATCTCTCAGGGTCAGGGCACTGGGATGCAGGCAGGGCATCTCTCAGAGTACAGGCACTGGGATGCAGGCAGGGCATCTCTCAGAGTACAGGCACTGGGATGCAGGCAGGGCATCTCTCAGGGTACAGGCACTGGGATGCAGGCAGGGCATCTCTCAGGGTCAGGGCACTGGGATGCAGGCAGGGCATCTCTCAGGGTACAGGCAGTGGGATGCAGGCAGGGCATCTCTCAGGGTCAGGGCACTGGGATGCAGGCAGGGCATCTCTCAGGGTACAGGCACTGGGGTGCCAGCAGTGGGGCTCCCAGGCAGCCACCCTTTCTCCCCCCACAGCAGGGTGGGGGGCCCTGACAGAAGCCCTGACCGTGTCTGAATTGTCTGGGCTGCAGGCACAGGGACCTGCCCTGGCTGCAGCAGAACCACAGCAAGCTGGGGGGGCAGCCCACCTTCGCCCCCAGCCCCTCTCATTGTTTTCCTGAAGGTTCCCAGTCCTGGAATTTCCTCTAGAGGGGCAGAACAATATCAGGAAAATTCATTCTTTTCTTTTTTTCCTTTTTCCTAAAAAGCAAAGGGAGGCCCCCCTTTGCCCCCCCTGAATAACATCCTCTGCAGCCCCGGCTCCCTGTCCCCCTCTGCTTGCCCTGGCAGAGCATCAGATTGCTCATGGCCATGGGGGCACTGGCTTCCTCTCAGCCCCCCACTCAACCCTGGGTGCTGCAGCAGCTGCTGGCATCGTACCCTGGGCAGCTGGGCTGCCTCACTGGCAGGGTTTGGAGCCCCCTCCTTGGGGGGCAGAGCACCAGCTCTCCTGGGGGGCAGGAGGCTTTGCTGTGGTGCAGCACAGAGCCAAGGGGGTCTCTTCTGCCATCAGCCCCTGGTTGAAGCTGAGACGTCCTCTCCCCGGGGGGCAGAGGAGCCGTGGGGAGGCGACAGTCCAGGCTGGGATCCCCTTCCCACCCCTCACACCTTTGCTCCTGTGCGTGGCCAGGCATAAGCTGCTGAGGTGGTTTGGGCGCCTCCTGCCAGAGAGGGTGCTCAGAGCACCCCCCCCTCACCTCCAGGCCCCTCCAAAATCCACACAGCCCCTGAGCCCGATCCGAACGTGGGCTGACGGTGCCTCCCAGGCGGAGCCAAGCCCCTGGAGCCGGGGCCGGGAGAGGCACAGCCCCTGGCCCTGGCCTTTCCTCTCCAAGGCCCCACCTCGTCCGGAAGGGGGGTGGTGGTGTGGGGGGTGTTTCAGAGCAAAGGGCTGTTTGTTGGGGTGGTTTCTTTCCCTGAAACGGGACTTTTCCTCTACATTCCTGCCCTGAGTGGCTGACAGTTGTCATTAGGGAGTGCAGGGTTTCCTTTTGGCTCCTCACCCCAGCAGCTCTCCAGCAAGACGGGGGGTCCCCCAGCGCCACAGCCCCTGGCTGCAGGGTCTCCAGTGTGCTTCCAGGGCAGAGGCCAGGGTGGGAAAGCCTGTGGGCAGGGACCCCCACCCAGCACCCACCTCCTTGCCTGCACAGGCAGGGAAACACCCCCCCCCCCCCCATGCTCGTGTGCTTGGGATAAGCTTCCAGTGTTTATCCCAGCCTGATTTCCTGAGATAACCCAGGGTGGGTTGGGGCTGGGGGGAAGCAAAGATCATTTCTGGCTGCAGAAGTGGACCCTCCCAGGGCTGGCGAGGGGCTGGGGGCGATGCTATGGGCCCCTCCCGGCCCCTCCACCCTCTGAGAACAAAGGCAGGATGTGGCATCTTTCATCTTGCAGCTTTTGGGATGGGGTGGGACACACACACACACACACACACAGCAGCTGCAAGGAGGGTGGGGAAAGGCTGAAGGCACCCAGGCCCCCCCACACTCCCCCGGCCCCCCTGAAAATGCATCCCCACCTCCTGATGGCTGGGGGGAGGAGCTCAAAGAGGCATCCCCGGAGCTCAGCATCCCCTTCTCCTGCCGTTGCCCTCCGGGTGATTCTGGCAGACAGCTTGGAGCCAGCCGGCGTTCCAGGGACGCTGTGGGGGCAGCTCTGCCTCTGCCCTGCGTGTCGCTGCCCCCCCCCGTGGGCAAAGACCCAGCTCTGTCCATAAAACCCAAGGTCTTATTTGAGATCCAGAGGTTTTTCCTGCATCAACAAAATCACTGTGATGCCCCATCCCCTCCCCAGGGTCTGCAGGCGCCTCGGGATGGGATGGGATGGGATGGGATGGGATGGGAACCATGGTGGGGAAACCACCCCCCCCATCCCTGAGGTACCAAAACGTGGTGCCAAGCATCATCAGGAAATTATTTGGGGGGGAGGGATTTGGACCCTAATAACCCTTCCTTCCCTGGCTTTGCATCAGGTGGGATACTCTGCACAGCACCTGTCAGGGGCGCTGGGATCCAGCTTTGCCACCAAGGGGGTCCCTGCCCAGGGGGTATAATGCCAGAAAGCAAATGAGCAGGATACACTGAGCACAGGAGCCTCAAGGGCCTGGGGGAGGGGGTGGGTCTCACACAGTGGGAGGGAGGTTTTTGTGCACAGGGGGGCTTGGCTTACTTGGGAAAAGTCCTGGGTTTGGAAGGCTGTGGCTGGAACCTGAGGATGTCCTATGGAAAGGCAAGGCGTTTGCTGTTTGTTCCCCAGCCAGACCCACCCTCTGCCCCCCGCTCTGCTCAGCCCTGGGTGAGGATGGGGCTCCCAAAGGGCACAGGCTGTTCCCAGTGTCCACACACGTCCCTGGGCCCCCCCAGAGGTGTGGCATCCCGCCTGCTTTCCGGAACAAAGGGTCCCTGTGCAGTGCCAGGAAAGCCCCAGCCCTGCAGAAGCTGGCTGCATCTCCAGCAGCTCCACTGTCAGCTGTCTGGGACGCCTCTTCTCTCTCCTTTTTGCTTTAATTTCCCCGTTTCCTCCTTGTTTGCTCCTGACAGGTGATCTGCACCCTCTCCAATGCCTGGGTGGGGATGGAGACTCTCCCTTGGCTTCAGAGGGTGGCAGGTGATGCTCCTGCTGCTGGGAGCTCTGAAGTCAGGGTTAAAACTTGAAGTGGGGGTTAAAACTTTGGGCTCTCCTAAATTGGGGTTAAAACCTGAGCTTTTCCATGTCTGAAGCCGGGATTTAAACTTGAAATGGGGGTTAAAACTTTGGGCTCTCCAAAATTGGGGTTAAAACCTGAGCTTTTTGATGTCCAAAGCCGGGTTTAAAAACTTTGAGCTCTCTAAAGCCAGGTTTAAAACTTGAAGTTGGGGTTAAAACTTGAGCTTTTTGCTGCTGCTCCTTGCCTGGAGCTGCTGGTTCCCCGGCCACGGGGTCACTCTGTGCTGTTGCACAATCAGCTCAGAGCCTGGACCTGAATCTCATGGTTTTCAACTCATTTTTCTTCATCCAGGTCTTTCTGAGAGCTGGCTGGAGGTGGCATGGGATTGCCCAGAGGGGAGGGTGGGATGTGCAGCCCCACAGCTGCTCCCCCCCCCTGAAACTGGGAGCAGCAAAACACTTCCACACGCTCCAAATCCCTCTCCTGACCCCTCTGCTCCGGTGCTAACCACATTCCCTCTCCTCATTTTAGTTTCCAGATCCAAAACCTTGAAGCTAATTGAAAATTCAGAGCTGGAATCTCCTTGAAATCCCTGGATTGATGGGTGTTCCCTCCCGAGGGGAAGGATGCAGGAGCCGGACAGCTGCTGTGATGCTGGTACTCCAGAGGGTGCAAGTGGAGGGTCCCCTGCTCACAGCATCACTGGTGGGATCACAGAATCCCAGAATTCCAGGGGTTGGAAGGGACCTCGAGAGCTCATCAAGTCCAACCCCCCTGCCAAAGCAGCTCCCCAGCTCATATTGCACAGGTCAGTGTCCAGACGGGGCTGGAATCTCTCCAGAGAAGGAGACTCCACACCCCCTGGGCAGCCTGTCCCAGGGCTCCCTCACCCTCACTGGGGAAAAGTTCTTCCCCATGTTGGTGTGGAACTCCCTGTGCTCCAATTTGCAGCCATTGCCCCTTGTCCTGTCCCCACAGACACTGAAAAGGGGCTGGCCATTTCCCCCTGCATCCCATACTTAAGATATTTATAAACATTAATTAGGTCCCCCCTTAGTCTTCTTCTCTCCAGGCTGAACAGCCCCAGCTCACTCAGCCTTTCCTCTCAGGGGAGATGCTCCAGGCCCTTCAGCATCTCTGTAGCCTCCTCTGGACTCTCTCCAGGAGATCCCTGGCTGTTTGATCCCAGGGAGCCCAGAACTGGACACAACACTCCAGGTGGGGCCTGAGCAGGGCAGAGCAGAGGGGGAGGATCCCCTCCTGTGACCTGCTGGCCACACTCCTCTTGATGCCCCCAGGATCCCACTGGCTCTCTCAGCACCCAGGGCACACTGCTGGCTCATGGCCACCCTGTCACCCACCAGGACCCCCAGGTGCTTCTGCACAGAGCTCTTCTCCAGCAGGTCATCCCCCAGCCTATACTGGGGTTATTCCTCCCCAGGTGCAAGACTTTACACTTGCTTTTGTTGAACTTTATCTGGTTTCTCACTGCCCAGCTCTCCAGCCTGTCCAGGTCTGGCTGGATGGCAGCGCAGTGCTCCTGCGTGTCAGCCACCCCTCCCAGCTCTGGATCATCAGGTACTTGCTGAGGGTGGATGCTGTTCCCTCATCAAGGTCGTCGATGAAGATATTGAACGGGACTGGAAGATATTGAACAGGACTGGAAGATATTGAAAAGGACTGGAAGATATTGAACAGGACTGGATGTCACTCAATTACCAAACTGATGCAGCAGTTCGTTTCCTGATGCCAAAGCTGAGGTTGGATGAGCCAGGTTGGGTGCTTGGGTCTGATTTCCCTCTCCTTCCTGGCATCCCAGTGGAGGCTGGGGGATGCAGAGGCTCCTGTGTAACTGAAACCAGAAGGGGATGCTCAGGCTGTGAAAGGCTGTGCATGGGGGAAGGGTGCCCTGGGCAGCGTGGTTTCCACCTGAACTGGGCTCTTGCTGCAGGGACCCTCCTGGGTGCTGAGATGCAGAGCGTGCCCCCAGCCCTGGCAGCACACAGCACCCAGGAGCGTTCCCTGGGGTGGGTGCAGCCCTCGGTGTGCCTCTGCTCCTGGTCTGATCAGCACCCCGATGTGACTGGGCAATCACCACCAGATACTGGGTTAACTGGGGGGAACACACCCCGCTCCCCAGCACCAGAAGCGTTTGCATCCCCGCTGAGCTATGGCAATGGGGCTATACTGGGTTAACTGGGGGGAACACACCCCGCTCCCCAGCACCAGAAGCGTTTGCATCCCCGCTGAGCTATGGCAATGGGGCTATACTGGGTTAACTGGGGGGAACACACCCCGCTCCCCAGCACCAGAAGTGTTTGCATCCCCGCTGAGCTATGGCAATGGGGCTATACTGGGTTAACTGGGGGGAACACACCCCGCTCCCCAGCACCAGAAGTGTTTGCATCCCCGCTGAGCTATGGCAATGGGGCTATACTGGGTTAACTGGGGGGAACACACCCCGCTCCCCAGCACCAGAAGCGTTTGCATCCCCGCTGAGCTATGGCAATGGGGCTATACTGGGTTAACTGGGGGGAACACACCCCGCTCCCCAGCACCAGAAGCGTTTGCATCCCCGCTGAGCTATGGCAATGGGGCTGATGCTGCACAGCCTCACGCTGCTGCCCACGGACATGCTCCCCTTGGGTACATATATATATATGTACCCAGCACTGGGATGCTGGGCTGGAGCAGCTGCAGGCAGATATAGATATCTATCTATATCTATCTATATATATATATCTGCCTGCAGCTGCTCCAGCCCAGCATCCCAGTGCTGGATGTGGCTGGTCCAGCCTGCACTGGGATGCTGGGCTGGAGCAGCTGCAGGCAGATATAGATATATAGATATCTATATCTATATCGATACAGATATAGATAGATATATAGACACATATATATAGATATAGATATAGATGATATAGATATAGATATAGATATAGATATAGATATAGATGATATAGATATAGATATAGATATAGATATAGATGATATAGATATAGATCTGCCTGCAGCTGCTCCAGACCAGCATCCCAGTGCTGGGCATGGCTGGTCCAGCTTGCACTGGGATGCTGGTCTGGAGCAGCTGCAGGCAGATATAGATATATAGATATCTATATCGATATAGATATCTATATAGATATCGATATAGATATAGATATAGATATAGATATAGATATAGATATATATCTGCCTGCAGCTGCTCCAGACCAGCATCCCAGTGCAAGCTGGACCAGCCACGCCACACATCCCAGCATGGAAACCCCCTCTGCACTGTGTGGGGAGAGCTGAGTGCCACTTTAAACTCAATTTTCCAGGCATTTTCGCCATGGAACACTGCACCTGTTTCATCTGGAGCCTACATTTCTTCTTTTTCTTCTTTTTTTTTTTTTTTTAGGAAAAGATTTACTTAGAAAGACCCAGCCTAAAAGGGAGAAAAAAACCCCCAACACACAGTCTGTTCTGCACAGCAGTGTGGTTCGTAGGATTTTCATTTTCCTTGGCCATTCTGAACACTTCTGGCTGTATTTCAAGGTGGATTTGGGTGGGGTTTTTTGTCACAGCTAGGGAAAAAAAAAGGGGAAAAAAAAAAACCCAAAGCCATCCCCAATGCCAAAGCAAGCTCCTGCTGGGAACACCCATCAGGGCAGGGTGAGGTTTGGGTTGACATTGGCACCTGAAAAAGACACCCCCGTGCCAGCTTGTGCTGTGCTGGGGATAAATTGATAAGGGGAGGCTGATTTTACCTGGGAAAGATCCTTCCCAGTGCTGCTGGCTGCAGGGTGTGGAGTTGTGGGTGGGTTTTTTTAACCTGTTTAAGTACCACTGGCTGCTGTCTGGGGGGGGGTGGGGGGAGAGGGGTGGGGATGGCTTGTGGTTTATTTTAAAATGAACCATCTGGAGAGCTTCACTTGGGGGAAGACAGGCTGGGTTCGCTGCTTTGGCTGGAATGATGTGCTCTCAGGGAAGGAGCCTCACCCCCAATCCCCCCATGAGCTCTGGGGTGGGCTTCAGCCTCCTGTGGAGGGGGCTGCGGTGCCAACCAGCCCCCCCAAAACCTGTCCCCTTCAGCCTCCTGTGGAGGGGGCTCTGGTGCCAACCAGCCCCCCCACCCAAAACCTCTCCCCTTCAGCCTCCTGTGGAGGGGGCTCTGGTGCCAACCAGCCCCCCAAAACCTGTCCCCTTCAGCCTCCTGTGGAGGGGGCTCTGGTGCCAACCAGCCCCCCCACCCAAAACCTCTCCCCTTCAGCCTCCTGTGGAGGGGGCTCTGGTGCCAACCAGCCCCCCAAAACCTGTCCCCTTCAGCCTCCTGTGGAGGGGGCTCTGGTGCCAACCAGCCCCCCCAGACCTCTCCCCTTCAGCTTCCTATGGAGGGGGCTCTGGTGCCAACCAGCCCCCCCACCCAAAACCTCTCCCCTTCAGCCTCCTGTGGAGGGGGCTCTGGTGCCAACCAGCCCCCCCAGACCTCTCCCCTTCAGCTTCCTATGGAGGGGGCTCTGGTGCCAACCAGCCCCCCCACCCAAAACCTGTCCCCTTCAGCCTCCTGTGGAGGGGGCTCTGGTGCCAACCAGCCCCCGAAAACCTCTCCCCTTCAGCCTCCTGTGGAGGGGGCTCTGGTGCCAATCAGCCCCCCCACCCAAAACCTGTCCCCTTCAGCCTCCTGTGGAGGGGGCTGCGGTGCCAAGTGTTGGGCGGACGGACCGGTGCCGGTGCCGGTGCCGGTGCCGGTGCCGGTGCCGGTGCCGGCGGCGCGGTGCGCGCAGGGTCCCGCTGGCCGCCCAGGAGTTTCCTCCTTTACAATCAGAGGGCACTGCAGCGCTTCCTGGCCCGGGGGGAGGCGGGGGGGCCCGTGTAACCGCAGCCCGTTTCATTGTGTGATTACACACTTTCCGGTCGCCGGCTGCAACAGGAACCCCGGGAGCCCCGTGCCCCTCCTGGGCCCCGCGCCCCGCCGCCGGCGCTGCGAGCTTCTGTGTCATCCTGGAGGGACAGAGGATCGCTTGCCTGCCCCCCCCCCACCCCTGGTAAAACACCCCAGGGGGTGTGGAGCGTGGGGATGGGGTGCCCAGCTCCTGGCACTGCTGAACCTGCCCCTCTGGGTGCCGTCACTGCCAAAACATCTCTGCCAGCTGCACAACTGGCCACGGTCACAGATTTAAGCACTGAGAGGAAGAATGCACCTGCTTTCCCAGGCCAGTTCTCAGTAATCCAATACAGGAGTTCATATTCCCACCCCTGCAGCTGGAGCCCCCTCCATGCATGAGCACACCGGTCCAGCTGGCTGACAGTCAGCTCCCGACTCCCCAAAACCTCCACGACCCCCCAGGTGCCCACCCAGTGCCATGGGCTGGCAGGATGAGACATGGGACAGCTGAGAAAAAGGTCCCTTTGCTCCATCACTTGATGGCCCAGACAGGGGTGGATGGAGGGAGTGATGGAGAGCAGGGTTAGGCCTGGACCACCAGAGAGCCCCCAGCCCCACAGAAGGGCCTTTGCTCCATCACTTGATGGCCCAGACAAGGATGGATGGAGGGAGTGATGGAGCATGGGGTTAGGGCTGGACCACCAGAGAGCCCCCAGCCCCACAGATAACCACAAGCAGTCCTCCCAGCCCTGGAGCTGGGCTGAGCTGCTGTGGGGGATCTCTTGGCACAGAGATGCCATGGATCCCTCTCACCAAAAAACCAGACAGACAAAAATACCCCCTAAAACACAACAGCTGCTTAAGAGAAAAGGGGGAAAAACCAGAGAGACGGGATTTCTGCCCCTTTCACCAAGGAGATAGTCTGGGGGGACAGTCCCGGTGCCTCGCTGGTCTCAGGGCCAGGTTTGGCTGGTCCTCGCCCCGCCGGCTCCCCACCCCCGGCTTGGGCAGGCCCGGGGCCGCGGGCCGCTCCTCTGCCGCCGGCTGAGCGCGGCCCGGGGGTCGCTGCCTGCATCCCCCCCATCCTCAGCCACCTCCCCCCTCCCCGGCTCGCGGGTGTGAAGGGAAGGGCTGAGCGGGGGGATGCGCGGAAGGGATGCGGGAGCGAGCGCGGGGGGGCGGGTTTGGGGGGGTGGGGGTAGGCGGGCTGCCGACAGTCGCCAGGGCAACCTGCCACCATCTCCTGCCTCGCCCGGGCGGGGACACCCCCGCCGGTCCCCGGAGGGACCCTCCGGTGCGAGGGGGATGCGAAGGCGGGGTGCGCGGGGTTGGGGGGGGGGTCCCATCCCTCCCGCCCCACCGCCGCGCCCGGAGCGCAGCGTCCCGCCCGCCGCAGCGCCCGCAGAGCCGCCGCCGGGCCGGGGCGGCGATCGGGGGTGGGAGGGGGCGTGGGGGGGCGCTGGCGGAACCCCGGAGGATGCTGCGACCCCCCCGGCGCGGCCGCAGCGAGCCGAACGCCGCGGGCCTGCGGGAGGAAGGGGGAAGGGTACGTCTGCTGCCGCCGCCGCCTTGTCGGAGCCCCGGGGCGGGGGGGGGGGGATTTTCCTGCCCCCGGTTGGGAGCGGGAAGGCGGTTTTCGCGGCAGAGGTGATGGGGATGAGGGGGGAGAGGCTCCGCGCCCCCCCGGCAAAGCGCGGTCTTGTCTTTCGCTTTAAAAGGTCCGGATGCTTCTGGTCATCTGATTCGGGTCGAGCAGGACTTTGCCTTGCCGCCAGCCCGCGGATCCCACCGGAGCGGCCCCCACACAGCCCGCCCCTCGGCCAGGGAGGCCGGAGGCTCTTTCAATCCCTGGAGGATTGAGAGGTAAAATATCCCCAGCTCGGCTTGTCCCTGGGGGTGCTCTTCCCGCGAGGGTTAACGCGACCACCGAGGTGGGTTTGGCGCGGCCCTTTAAGGCGTCTGGCAGCGCCCGCTCCCAGGCCCTGCTGCTTGGCAGGGCCCCCCCAGGCCGCGGCTCATGCGTAGCCCCGGCCCCCACCCCCTCCGGACCCCCAGGCAGCCGGGATGCTGCGGCCTGGAGAGCGATGCTGCTGCCCTGAGGAGTGACGGGAGGTGCCCGGGTTAGGGGGGGGGGGACGTTGGGTGGTGGATGGCTGGAGGCAGCAGAGGGGCCACGGACAGAGCGGCCTGACCGACGTGCGTGGTGGTGATCCGAGGGGCAAGGCAGGGGTGCACGCTCCGAATCTGCCGCCCGCTGCAGCTCTCACCCCCTCCCCTCTCTTGCTCACACCCCACCTTGCAGGCTGGCACCCATCCCAGCGCCGTCCCGCCCATGGACCACCTCCCAGCATGAGCGCCGACGCTGAGCAGCTCCCGGCGGGGGCCCAGGGGGCTGGCGTGCCCCTCTGGACCGTGTCCAGCTGGGCGGTCTCCGAGGTGCCCCCCAACAGCAGCGTGGCCGCGGGGGAGGCCGGCCGGCTGCAGGGCCAGGGGGCTTGGGGCGGCAAGGCGGGCGAGATCGTGGGCATGGTGGTGATCCAGTGCATCTACGCCCTGGTGTGCCTGCTGGGGCTGCTGGGCAACTCCCTGGTGATCTTCGTCATCCTGCGCTACGCCAAGATGAAGACGGCCACCAACATCTACCTGCTGAACCTGGCCATCGCCGACGAACTCTTCATGCTCAGCATCCCCTTCGTGGCCACCTCGGCCGCCCTGCACCACTGGCCCTTCGGCCGGGCCCTGTGCCGCACCGTGCTGGGCGTCGACGGGCTCAACATGTTCACCAGCGTCTTCTGCCTGACCGTGCTCAGCCTGGATCGCTACATCGCCGTGGTGCACCCGCTGCGGGCGGCCACCTACCGCCGGCCCCGGGTGGCCAAGATGGTCAACGGCGGCGTGTGGCTCCTCTCCCTGCTGGTGGCCTCGCCCATCCCCATCTTCGCCGGCACGGCGGCCACCCGCGACGGCCAAGCAGTAGCCTGCAACCTCCTGTGGCCAAGCCCGGCTTGGTCGGCGGCTTTCGTGGTCTACACCACCTTGCTGGGCTTCCTGCTGCCGGTGCTGGCCATGGGGCTGTGCTACCTGCTGATCGTGGGCAAGATGCGGGCGGTGGCGCAGCGGGTGGGCTGGCAGCAGCGCCGGCGCTCCGAGGGCAAGCTGACCCGCCTGGTGCTGATGGTGGTGGCCATGTTCGTGGTCTGCTGGATGCCCTTCTACGTGGTGCAGCTGGTCAACCTCCTGCTGCCCGGCCGCCTGGATGCCACCGTCAACAACGCCTCCCTCATCCTCAGCTACTCCAACAGCTGCGCCAACCCCATCCTCTACGGGTTCCTCTCCGAAAACTTCCGGCACTCCTTCCACGGGGTGCTGCGCCGCTGCCTGGACGCCAGCCTCTGCTGCTGCCACGCTGCAGAGGGGTCCAGCGAGGAAGAGGAGGAGGAGGAAGAGCCCCTCGACTACTGCGCCGTTCCCCGGGGGGATGACAAGGGCAAGGGCTGCATGTGCCCACCGCTGCCCTGCCAGCAGGAACCTGTGCACCCCGAGCCCTGCTGCAAGCCTGGACCCCTCCTCACAAAGACCACTGCCTTCTAGGGTGCCCCCCCTGCATCTCGCCGGACCCCCCCCCCGCTCCACCCCGGAGCGGGCATCTCTGCTGGGCACTGGCAAAGGGGACCCCAGCTGGAGAGGGGGTGCAGCTCCACAAAATAAAAAGCCATAAGACTGGCCCGTGATCAGAGTTAATGACTGAGTAATTACTCATCACCTTCGGCTGCGAGGAGCCCCTGCCGATGCCAGGGTAATGCCGTGAGGGGAATGCCAGCGGAACAAAACCTGGGCATCCCCATCCCTCCCCGAGCCCTGCCAAGCCCTACAGCCCTCGCCCCCCACAGCAGAGAGAGGGGGTAGGACCGGACCAGGCTTCTCCATCAGCTCTGCAGGGCCCCGATGGGTTCATCTTATATTAACCCGCCCCCCCCATGCCAAAAATGACCCCCCAGGCAGAGGGATTGTGACATGCACAGGACCAAAACTGTATTTTCCACGAGAAAACCCTGAGGAGCCACATCCCCCCCTCTCTGCTACAGGCCCACCTCACCGTGCCCGTGGTGGCACTGGGAACAGGTACCCAGGGAGATGTGGGCTGAGGAAGGCTCTGTGGCTGCACCGGCGGGGTGTTAGCATTCCCTTAGCCATGCCTGGCTTAACTTTGTCCTCGGGGTGTTATTCCTGCTCTCCACTATTGATGGCTCCTCTCTTCTATTTTAATCTCGGTGGCCAAGTCGCCAGCAGGATGTTTCCAGCCCGGTGAACAGCCCGTGGCTCCTCTCTTTATTTCTTGGGGGGTTTAATTGTTTGATTTTATTTCCCCGTGGCTCTGGTGGGGTTTGTGATCTCTGGAGCCCCCCCACCCCCCAGTGCTCAGCGAGGAAACCCAGCCATTTTAGGGAGGAAGGGAGGGAGGGGGGTGAGGGAGGAGTATTCCAGTACCAGCTTTCTATAAACCAGATGTAAAAGCTTTATTGGTCTACACAGGGAATCACCACGTGATTGTGCATCACATAGGGTATATTTCCAATAAATAAATAAGTATTTACAAAGGTCCCTGGGTGCATGGGGCCCAGGAAAGCCACGCTTCATGCAGCACATCACCTTCCCACTCCCCTGGGTGCCACAGCACGGCTCTGAGCATCACAGGAGGGGGGGACCGGTGCTCCCCCCTACCCCAAAGCATCACAGCCCCTCGGCAGCATCCAAGCCCTGAGGAGTTCTGACCCCAGGCTTGCAAAACTCCCTGTGGGAAAGCTGAGCTTGCCGTGGGATGATGTTTCATGGGCATTAAGCTGTCAGCACCCACTCCACCGCTCGCCCCCCCGCGCTCCCACCGTGGCCGATGGAGGGGGACCCCCCCCACCCTCATCCTCCTCAGCCCCGCCAGCTCTGCCCAGCTTTGCTTTGCCCCTTGTTTCCCCCAAAAAAACCCTGATGGAGATGGGAAAACACATAGAATAGTTTCCTAGGATGCCCCCCTCCCAGTCTGGGGCCGGGAAGCAAGCAGCGGGCCAGATCCTGCTCCCTGGGAAAGTTTAACTGTCAGCTTCAACGGGGGTTAGACTCAGCCTAGGACAAGGCTAAAGGGAAAACAGGGGGGAAACCCAAACCCCAGTGGGCAGGAGGGGCCCATTAAGTGGGTCTGTTCTAAAAAACCCACCCAAACCAAACCCCCCATTATTTTAACTCAGCAAGGGTAGATAATGGGGGGAGAGAATGCATGGGGAATGCAAGGCTCCTGGTGCTGCCACCGGCCTTTCCTGCCACGGAAAAAATGACCCTGGGGCTCCCAGCATCCCCAGCTAACCTCTGTGCCCCCCAAAAAAGCTCCAAAACCATTGGAGGGAATAGAATCTGGGTGTTTTAGCCCTGGCACAGTGGCGTTCAGCAGCGTCCCTGCTGCTGCTAGCGATTCCAGGCTGGCAGAGGCCAGAGGCCAGAGGCCGGGGTGGTGAGGGGGCACACACAAAACCCCAGACCGCCGCTGGTGAGGCAGAGGAGTGAGGGGCAAAGTGCTGGGCGCAGGATCTCTGCTCCTTTTCCTGTTACCCATCGGTTTAAAGCTGCTAAACCCAACCCAGACAAAGGCAGGAGCATCCCAGCTCCTCACCACCCCAGGGAAATCATCGTCCCTGGAACACCACCCCTCCCCAATTCCAGCTTCCCCCCAGTTCTGGCTGGGAAAAGCAGAGACGAGCTCCTGCCACTGCCTGCAAAGAGAGCAGAAAGGGAGAAGTGCTCTGTGCCTTCCACCTCCCCAGCTCTCTGGTGCCGGTACTGCTGACTGCCGACTGGGAAGCGGTGGGTGTTTTTGGAAGTGGGGGGATGATCACAGCTCCTCCCTGACTCTCATCATCATTAAAAAACTGGGGCAAAAGGGGAGGAGGGGGGGGGGGGGGAGTAAATGTTACCCAGACCCATCCCACCTCCACCTCCCTCTCTCCATCCTGCCCGGTCTCCCTACAGTTTCTGGGCGGCGGCGGCGGCGCAGCCCGAGGTGACCGGCTGCAGTCCCATCTCCTTCTCGTGGGGGCCGCTGCACTTGTAGTCCATGGAGGCGGGGGTCCTGCAGCGCTTCTTCGCCAGGTGGTACCCCAGGCCCAGCAGAGCCAGGGCCACCGACAGGGCGCCCAGGCAGATGCCCACCAGCACGCCGGGGTGGAGCTGCTCCACCTTCGGCGGCGTCCGGCTGGGGATGGGCGTCTGGGGGGCGGGCTCGAAATCCCCGGAGTACGCTTCGCCCCCGTCCCGCTCGGGGATTTTGAGGCAGTGGTTCTTGTCGAGGAGCTGGTAGCCGTGCTGGCAGCGGCACTCGTAGCCGCCGGGGGTGTTGGTGCAGTTGTGCTCGCAGAAGTTCATCTCGCACTCGTCGATGTCCACGCAGAGCTGGCTGCCGCCCGCATCGCTGTCCAGCAGGAAGCCCTCGGGGCACTCGCAGGACAGGTTGTAGGCGTCGCACTGCGCCGGGCACGGGCTGCGGTCGCAGTGGAGCACGCAGCGGGTGGGCGCCTGCGGGTCCACGGCGTAGCCGGGGCTGCAGCCGCAGCGGTACCCGCCGGGCACGTCCTCGCAGGACTGGGCGCAGGGCGCCTCGTGGCAGCGGGACACGGGCTGGCAGCGCCCGTCCTCCATCCGGTAGCCGCGGTGGCAGCGGCACTCGAAGCCGCCCTCGGTGTTGACGCAGAGCTGCTCGCACAGCTTCGGCCAGGCCGCGCAGTCGTCCACGTCCTCGCAGGTGCTGCGGTCGGCGGCCAGGCTGTACCCGGAGTCGCACATGCAGAGGAAGGTGTTGCCGGTGACGACGCAGTGATGCTGGCAGGGCGCCCCGGCGCAGGGGGAGCCGCAGCGGCGCCCGTCGGGGCCCAGCACCTTCCCGTCGGGGCAGGAGCAGCTCGGCCGGCCTCCCTCTTCGCCGCAAAGCCCCTCGCAGCCCCCGTTAGCCAGGCGGCAGGGCCAAGCCCCCGGCTCGTCGCGGCCCCAGCTCAGCCCCCCGCCTTCCTCTTCCTCTTCGCAGAGCAGCTCCAGCCCCGCGCCCGGGGCCGCGGCGAGGCTCCTGGGCGGCAGCACCAGGAAGTCCCCGCCGCGGGCTCCGAAGGGGGTGGTGTAGGTGACGGGCATCCCCTCGGCCGGGGGCAGGCGGGGGCAGCTGGCGTTGTAGTTGTACTCGCAGAGGAAGCCGTCGGCCGGCTCCTCGCAGCTCCGCTCTTCCCAGCGCAGGTCCCGCGACACGGCCACGCACAGCTCCCCGCACCGCTGCTCCGACGGCGCCCAGTTGGAGTAGTCGGTGCTGCGGTCGCCCGTCACCCACTGGAAGCCCCGGAGGCGCTGGGCCGGCTGGGTGCAGGGTAAGGGCAGGCGCAGCCCCAGCCACAGCCGCCCGCCCCGGTTCTGCAGCAGCAGCGCGATCGCGTCCTCCGCCACGGTGGAGCGGACGGTCATCAGGTGCCCGCCGCCCCGCCGGCACGCCGCGCCGGCCTCCGCGAAGGGCACCGCCGCCCAGAAGATGCCGAAGCAGTCGTGCTCCAGGCACTGAGCTCCCGACGGGGCGGGAGGCTCCGGCCCCGGGTCCCCGCCGAGCCCCAGCCCCAGCCCCAGCCCCAGCCCGGCCAGCAGCAGCGGCAGCGGCAGCGGCAGCGGGAGCCGCCGCATGGCGGGCGGCGGAGGGGCCGGCCGGCTCGGCAGATCTCTTCTGGCATCTCGCCGCCCGCCCGCCCTGCCGCCCGCTTTATAGGCGCTCCGGCCCTCCCCGCCGCCCGCCGCAGGAAGGATGCGCCTCCGGGGACGGGCCGCCGCCGCCGTGCGGAGGAGATTGCGGCGGGGGCGGCCCCGGCGGCGGGTAAATCCCGGCAGCGGGGCGGAGGCGGCCCCGCCGGGGGCAGCCGTCCAGCCGCCGCCCAGCCGGTCCCCGTCCCTGTGTGCCTCCCACCGCCCCCCCGGCTCCCCCAGCCGGCTCCTCCCCGCTGAGCTGGCTCGGGGGGGCTGGCCCGGCCGGGCGGGCGGCGGGGCAGGGACCGCCCGGCCCCGGGGATGCTCCTCGGCGCTGCCGGGATGGGAGGAGCGGCGCTGGAAAGCACGCTAAGGAGAGCCGGGAAGGGCGGGGGGGCGGCTGAGAGGTGCCGCGGGGTGCTCCAGGGACGGCTGTCCCGGCGCAGAGGTGGTGGGTGCGGGGCTAGGGGCCGAGCGGAGCCGGGAAAAACATTTTAAATCCTTGTGCAAGGGGGCAGCGAGCGCTGGAGAGGCGGCCGCTTGCTGAGGGCGCTCAGGCCGGGTTCCCTGCCCGGCTGCAGGGTACGCCGGGCTGTCCCGCAGCCAGCGCCACCCCAAAGCCCGCTCAGACCCCCCGAAGCCGAGCCGAGGCACCGACAGCAGCGGCAGCGACGGCAGCATCACGAGCCGTCCCCGCTCGGGATGCAGCACCGGGCCCGATCGGTGGCTCCCCAGCCCCTTCCAGCCTGAAGACCCCCACCCATCCACTGCCCCTCTGAGCTTCAGGGTCCGAATTTCCCCCCTTTTCCACGCAGGACCACCGGACAGCTGCCTGTGTACCTTCGAGGCAGCAGGGATCAGGGGCTGTAGAAGGGGTGGCCATGCCTGCCCACCCCTCTCACTCTTCTCCAGGGTCCCCCAGGAGCTGTTGGCACCACACAGGGTGACATCTACCCCGGCACCCACGCTGCCAGGATGAAGTGCCCGTTGCTCAGGCATCTCTGCTGCTCCAGCAGCTCCCAGTGCTCATCTGGGTGCTCAAGATATGCTACTGGGAGGGCCAGGGTCAGGCTGCCAGCCCTTTCAGGATGGGACAGCCAGGCTTTAAGGAAAAAAACAACCCCAAACCAAAACAGAAACAGCTGTGGGTCTTTCAAAGGGGAAAGAAACTCCGAGATGTCTCCTGGGGGTTTATGGAAGCAGCAGGGGACTCAGGGAGAGCCCTTCCCCGAGCCTGAGGGGTGCTAACGGCCATCTCTGTGTGCCTTACAGCTTGCAGCCCAGCAAAGCGATCCCAGAGGATTCGAGGGAAGGTGGGATGCCAGGAAAAAAAACCCAAAGAAAGAGGGATTTCTCCCCACCCTGGCTTTGCAGATCAGCCCCCAGTTACGTGTGTAATCGAGGCTGGCACAGCCTCGCTCGTGGAAGTGGAGAGGCCAGCAGCTTGCTGTGCCCCCCTTCTTGGGACAGCACCCTGGCTCCTACGCTGCCAGAGCGGTGCAGGGAGAGCCAGGGCTGAGCCCTGGGAGAGGGGCCCCATCCTCGGTGCTCCAGCCCATCCAGGGAGAGGGTGGGCTAGCTCCCAGGACGCCAGCTCCCCTTCCTCGCAGGCGCCTCCGCTGCAGTTTGGGAAAACAGCTGTACCCCTTCTGTGGTTTGATCTCCACAGGACCCGCCTCTGCTGTCGGGACACAGCTGAGAGCAAGACCAGAAGTGAAAAGCCAACAGCCCAGGCGTCGCCACGCGAAGGAAAAGCCTCTTTGACCCTTTTTTCCCCCAATTTCGAGAGCGGTGTTTTTACCACAAGGCTCAGCCAGGCTGCAGTCAGCCCTCGGGATGCCCCACGGAGCAACAAATCCCTGTTTCCTTGCTCATCCCGAGGAGATCCCTTTATTAAAGCTCCCAGGGCTTGTCTCCTCCTTTTCCAGCTCACGGGAGGCTGTGGGGAAGGGAGAGATGGGGGAAAAGAGCAGCAGGGATCCATAACAGCCACAATAAACAGCACCAAGCTGTGCTGCCTGCATTTCTTTTTGGTTCTGGTTTGTTTTTCTCCCTCCCTTCAGGTGGTCTTTTGTTTCTTTTCCTATTTCCAGGAGCAAACCAGGGAGGGGAAAGGGGAAGGTCGGGGCAGACAGTGGAAAAAAGGACAGAAGACAATGTCAGGGGTGGAAGACACACCCCCCCCAAACAGACATCTGTCCTTCTGGGCTAGAAAACCAGAGAAAAGCTTCCTTGCCAAGGCTGCGGGATGAGAAACGTTCTGAGAACTTCCAGGAAAAAATAAGGAGCACTCCCAAAACAACTGCTGGGATCATCACCCCGGTGTCCTTGCCCCACCAGCAACCGCTCCCAGGGTCGGTCCTGCTGGGAGAAGGGGAAGATAACGGGAGGGGGCAGGAGAAGGGAGATGATGAAGGGTGATTTAATGAACCCTTAGTGATCCCGGCGAGCCTTCCCCTCCGCTGCCTCCCAGCGTGACAGGCGTTGGCTGCGGCGGCCCCGAGGGGCTGACTCAGAGGCACCGAGATGCCTTTCCTGCTGACAGGCCACTCAGAGGCACCGAGATGCCTTTCCTGCTGACAGGCCACTCAGAGGCACCGAGATGCCTTTCCTGCTGACAGGCCACGCTGCCTTCACACACAAGGAGTTGATTCATCACCCCAAAAGCTACTGCAAGAGGCGATAAGGGGAGGGGGACCTGTCGCTGAGTCATCTGGGGTGTCACCGGCACCCTCTGGGCCAGCGGAAAGCTGAGAGAGGCTATTTCGGGGAGGGGGTTTCTTTTTTGGGGTGTGGGGGTGTGTCATGGATGGATTTTCTTTGCTGCCTTGTTGGGCTTTGGGGATGGGGTTCCCCATGGCAGAGCCATACATTATGTGATGATATACTATAGCACAATCATAGAATCATAGAATCCCAGACTGGGCTGGGCTGGAAGGGACCCCAAGGATCACAGAGCTCCAACCCCCTGCCACAGGCAGGGCCACCAACCTCCAGGCCTGGAGCTACACAAGGTTGCCCAGGGCCCCATCCAACCTGGCCTTGAACACCCCCAGGGACGGGGCACCCACCCTCTCTCTGGGCAGCCCCTTCCAGCCCCTCACCACTCTTTCTGTAAAAAACTTCCCCCTAATATCTAATCTAACCCTTCCTTCCTTTAGTTTTAATCCATTCCCCCTTGTCCTGTCATTGTCTATCCTTTTAAAAAGTTGAATCCCCTCCTGCTCATAAGCTCCCTTCAGGGACTGGAAGGCTGCAATGAGGTCCCCCCGCAGCCTTCTCTGCTCCAGGCTGACCCAGCCCAGCTCCTTCAGCCTCAATTTGTAGGGCAGGTGCTCCAGCCCTCTGATCATCTTCGTGGCTCCTCTGACCCCTCTCCAACAGTTCCACATCCTTCTTGTATTGGGGGCCCCAGCTCTGGACACAGGACTCCAGATGGGGCCTCACCAGGGCAGAGTAGAGAGGGACAATCCCCTCCCTGTCCCTGCTGCCACCCCTCTGCTGATGGAGCCCAGGATCCCATCGCCCTTCCCAGCTGCAAGAGCCACTGCTGGCTCATGTTGAGTTTCTCATCCCCCAGAATCCCCAAGCCCTTCTCAGCAGGGCTGCTCTCCAGGAGCTCTTCTCCCAGTCTGTATCTGTGTCTGGGATTCTTCTGGCCCAAGTGCAACACCTGACACTTGGCAGTGTTGAACCTCATTAGGTTCACCCGGGCCCATCTCTCCAGCCTGTCAAGATCCCTCTGGATGGCTTCCTTTCCTTCTAGTGTGTCAACCACACCACTCAGCTTGGTGCCATCCCCAAACTTGCTGAGGGTGCACTCAATCCCATCACCCATGTCATTGATAAAGATGTTAAAGAGAACCGGTCCCCAGACAGACCCCTGGGGGACTCCGCTTGTCACCGGCCTCCACCTGGACACAGACCCATTGACCATCACCCTTTGGCTACGGTCTGTTAACCAGTTTCTTATCCACTGGATGGTCCACCCATCAAATCCACATCTTTCCAATTTAGAGATCAGGATGTGATGGGGGACTGTGTCCAAGGCCTTGCACAAGTCCAGGTAGATGACATCGGTCGCCTTCCCTTTATCTACTGATGCTGTCACCCCATCAGAGAAGGTCACCAGATTGGTAAGGCACGACCTTCCCTTGGTGAAGCCATGCTGACTGTCCCGGATCACATGCTCTTCCCTCATGTGCTCCAACATGTCACCCAGGAGGATCTGTTCCATGATCTTCCCAGGCACAGAGGTGAGGCTCACCGGCCTGCAATTCCCTGGGTCTTCCTTGCTCCCTTCCTGATCAATGGTTCATAGTACATACAATGAGTTTAATCGATGTGTAACCCAAAGATAGAGCAATAAATCACTACCTCAGGACTGAAGGAATGAACAGTGGGCCCTGGGGCAGTGTGCACGAGCTTTCCTGAGGATACTTAATTGGGGGCGTGTTAATTAAGGGCACAACCGAAGGGGTTCCCTTTGGCTTGGGGGCTGGTGGGGCTGGGGAGGTCACGGCCAGGCTGTGAGCCTGTCTTCCTCTCTTGTTAAAGCTGGTTGAAGAGGTTTCCTCCACACTCCCTCATCTCACGCTCCTCTGCAGCCAGTTCTTGGTCCCAGGAGCAGGAATTCCCACTGGGAAGCAGCGGTAGGGCTGGGCCAGGACCTGCAAGCACGGCTGGTGCTGGTTTTTATCCCCTCTGGCTCACAGTTTGATGCTGATTCTTGGACAGCAACCAGGGAAAGCAGGCAGTGCCATTTCCCACAGGGATTAAAGCCTCCCAGAGCTGGGTGTGTGCATTACCTGCTCCTGTTGAGCCTTGCAGCCTCTCTGCCAGGGATATTCCTGTTCCAATAGGACCACGTGCCACCCTTGGCATGGCTGGGGTGTCAGCCCTGCCAGTGCTTCACACCCAGACCTCCACCATGAGATGTGACATCACTTTTTGGGGAGGGGGGGATGGATGTTTAGGGCTTTCTCATTTTTAAGCACCACTGAAGGCAGATGCTGGTGCCTGGTAACACACCATGGGGACGCCACAGGACTTCACTGGCTGATCCCCATGCCCAGTGAAAGAGCTGGGGCTGTTCAGCCTGGAGAGAAGAGACTGAGAGGGGATCTGATCAATGGTTATCAATAGCTGAAGGGTGGGACACAGGGGACATGGGCAGCCTCTTCTCAGTGTCTGTGGGGACAGGACAAGGGGCGATGGGCTCAAGTTGGAGCACAGGGAGTTCCACCCCAATGTGGGGAAGAACTTCTTCCCGATGAGTGAGCCCTGGGACAGGCTGCCCAGGGGGTGTGGAGTCTCCTTCTCTGGAGAGATTCCAGCCCCCTCTGGACCTGTGTGACCTGTCCTGGGGACCCTGCTTTGGCAGGGGGTTGGACCCCATGGGCTCTGCGGTCCCTCCCAACCCCTACAGCTCCGTGAGTCTGTGATTCTGTTGCTGGCCAGAGCCAGAAAAGCAGATCCCTGTCCTCACACATGAGGATGGGCATGGACAGAGGACCTGCCAGCACCATAGGGAGCACAAGGACCACCTCTACCCCGTCTCTAGGGCTCGCTGCCCTATACATCCATTAAAACCCAGGAGAGCCACGTTCTGTTCAGATGTTTTTATTGGTGTCACATCAGAAAAGCAACATACAGCATTGGCCAACGTGTGGGGCAACCTCAGCCTTCAGCTGAAGGCAGCTGCAAGGCCACGGTGCTGTGTGCATGGCCAAGCAAGGGAAACCCCAGTCCTGACATGCTGCTTCCACCAAGGATGAGGTGTGCCTTGATGCCAGAGTGTAGAAAGACACTGTTCCTATTTGCTCGAGCCCATAGGATTCCCTGGGCCCTGTATAATTCCCTGCAGAGGACATGGATCAAAGCGTTCCCGCTGGGATTGAGGCAGGAAGGATGGATGCAAGCACACTGGGGTGAGGAATGCTCCATCAGGGAATGCCCCACTGGAGAGAACCCAAACTAAACCCAGCCTCTTCCCTGGGCTGGACCTGCTACCGTGCTGCCTTGGCAATACCAGATGCACCCCAGAGTGCACAAAGGTGGGAAGAGGACTGGGAGCCACAGGTTTCACTGTGGGATTCCTGGGATAAGTAACACCAGTCTGGTTTCTACCAGCCCTGAGCCCGTGCTGATGCTTCCTTGTCCCTTTCCCACAGCAGAGAGAGCACGTTGTGCACAGCCACAACCTAATTGATACCCTGAGCCAAAAAAAACCCACAGCAGGAAAAACTCCTGAGGCTGGGAAACACCTGGCAGCACAGGCAGGATTGTAGGGATGTAGGTTGTCCCGTGGATTGCAGGCAGATTATGGGTCTGCTTAATTTAGGCCCGTATTGACAACCTGCTCTGCTTGGGTATGAACGTTCCATGGGGCTCCCAAGGATGCTCACAGCTTCTCCCAGCCCCTGTGTGGAGGAAAGGGAGCACGGATGGGGCATTAAAAACATGTCTCTCGCCTGCATCTCCCCTGTGCTGCTTTGTTTGAGGGTTTGGGTTGTGGTTTTGTGGGGTGGGTGTTATTTTTTAAGTCTGCAGCAGAGAAACAAAGGCCCAGAAAGCCCAGCAGGAAAGGGTTTTCCTCCACGCAGGGAAGGACAGGATACAGGTCGCTGCCTACAGCAAACTCCTTTGTGTTGGGATCCCATTTCTGGAGCAATTAAGCTTCAAGTATACAATGAAGCCAGCAGAGACTTCAGGAAACTCTGTGTGCCCTCCAAATCCTGTGCCTCTTCTTTTCCTGCACCTTTCTGCCTCGGAGAGGGCGGGTAAATAATGAAGCAGGAGCTGCTCAGCGGGAAGCCGGAGTGGCCCCCCCTGCTCCCCTCAGGTTTTTGGGGAGGATTCAGGCTGAAACAGCTCCGAGAGGCTTTGCTGTCTGGAGGGGCTGAGGGTTGAGCGTAAATCCAGCTCCCTGAGGTGGGAGGTACCTGGGGGAGCCCCTGGGAGCAGCTTTGCCCTGAGGAACTGCTTGCTTTGAAGGGGGGGTGTGTGTTAAAGTTTTATATATAATAGTGGGCAAATATACAACATCCAGGGTCAGCTTTAGGAGGGGAGGAATGATGGAGAGTGCACCCAGCCTGGAGCCCCCCACGGTTGGGAAGGGGTCCTACCCAAACCCTGTGATCCAACAGGAAAGGGTCCGGCCTCTCCTCCAGCTGGGCTTGGAGGGGAGCACTGGTTTTGGCATTTCTTGACAGGAAACTGCCAGGAGCAGGCAGGCAGTTCTGTTAAACATCCCTCTGCACAGCTTTTGGCCAGCTGCTCCCTGCCTCAGCCCCTGGTCTTCCCCCGTGCTGTGCCCCTCTGGCACTGGATTGAGCTCACTTCCATGTGACCTTTGGGTTTTTTTAATTAACCCCCCCCCAAATAATAATAACCCCCCCCAAAACCCCTGCTCGTGGCTGCAGACACCAGTGAAGGACCTAAGAGCTGCAAAGCCAGTGCAAGGGGGCCAAGGCAAACCCAGGGGTCGAACACAGGCTGGCTGCTGCCAGGCAGGCGAGGGGGACGCTGGCACCGGGTTTGGGATGGGGAAGGACCTGGGGACACACACACACTGCAGGGACAGGGCAGGGAGGCCGCTGCTTTTGCACCTCAGCATTTCAAGCACAGGTAGGGGAGCCCAAATGGGGACAAAACCCACCCCAAACCTGTTTCCCTTTCGGAAGACAAATCCATACTCGGGATTTGGTGCTTGTAAGCTCAGGGAGGTTCTGGGGAGCAGCCCTGGCAGGCAAACTGAGCCCCATCCATCCCAAGCCCGCAGCACCATCCCCGTTAACCCCTCCCTCAGAGAGGCACTGACTGGTTTATGACCCGTGGGGCTGATGAGGGCTGCCTGCCCTCCCAGACCTGCCTGGGGGGGGGGGGGAATCAGCCCCCGCTTGCCAAGGAGCCCCAGGATGGGCTCTCAGGCACGCAAACCCACACGGAACGGATAACATTCCCCACCCCCCCTTCCCCTTCCTTCCCTTTTCTTTCCCCCTTTAATTCCCAAAAAAGCTCCCTGCTGCTCACAGCTCTGTGCCTTCCCCCCTTTCGCTGCCCCGGGGGGCTGTTACCTGCGCTCACTGCCCGCCCCACGGCTCTCGGGCTGCTCGGGCACCCAGCAGTAGTTGTCCGCAGCATTTTTGGCCGGTTCCTTGTCCCTCTTGGCCACCCTCCTTCTGCAGGCCAGCAGAGCCAGGGCAAAGGCCAGCAGCAGCAGGATGGCTACCAGGCTGCCCAGGATGTAGTAGAGGAGCAGCCTGGGGCCGTCGGCGCTGTGCTCGGTGCCAGGCGCAGACCCAGCCGCTGTGGGGGCCGGCAGCGTCGCCCCAGAGGGGCTGCCCAGGGTCTGGGGGATGCCTGTGGGATGCGGAGCTGCCGTGGGACGGAGGCCGCCCGTGGTGCTCAGGGTGCCCGTGGTCTGTGGGATGGCTGTGGTGCGCGGGGTGTGGGTGTTGGGGCCCCCCAGGGGCTCCTCTCCAGCGGTGGGTGCGGTGTGGCAGCCCTGTCCGTCCGTCTCTGGGATGAAGCCGGGCGGGCAGAGGCACTCGAAGGTGCCGGGCAGGTTGCGGCAGCGCCCAGGGCAGGGGTCCCGCAGGCACTCGTCCACGTCCTCGCAGGCATCGCCGCCGGGCTGCCGCTGGTAGCCGGGCCGGCAGGCGCAGCGGAAGGAGCCGGGGACGTTGAGGCAGAGCTGCTGGCAGGCGCCGGGCCGGGCGCACTCGTCCTCGTCGCGGCAGCTGTGGCCACCCGGCCCCGTGGGCTGGAAGCCGGGCCGGCAGAGGCAGACGAAGCTGCCGGCCGTGTTGTGGCACTCGTGCTCGCAGGGCCCGGCCAGGCACTCGTCCACGTCCAGGCAGCGGCGGCCATCGGGCGCCAGGGCGTAGCCGGCCTCGCAGCCGCACTCGAAGCCGTCGGGTGACGTCCGGCAGGTCCCCTGGCAGGGGTTGGGGCTGCAGGCGTCCTCGGGCAGGCAGGAGGCCATGTCGGGAGCCAGGGTGAAGCCGGCATGGCAGGCACAGCGTGGAGGCTCTCCTGGTGCCTCCAGGCAGCGGTGCTGGCAGCCCCCGTTGTGGTGGGCGCAGGTCGGGGGGCAGAAGGGCCCAGGGGGGTGCCAGGCGAAGCCGCCCCCCTCCAGCAGCCCCTTGCAGAGGGCGAAGGCCGGGCGCTCACCCCCCTCGCAGTCGGCCTCCGCCAGGGTGCCGAAGGGGGCGGCCGCCATGCGGGTGCTGTGCACCCCGAAGGGGGTGGTGTAGCCCACCCGGCCGGGCCCGGCCAGCGGCAGGGGCCCACACATCCCCTGGAAGACGAACTTGCAGAGGAAGGCGGGCAGCTGGGCCCGGCAGGAGCGGTCACTCCATCCGGCGTCACCGGGGGAGCCGGGGGGCTGCAGGCTGACGCAGCGGGTGCTGAGGCAGGTGCCGGTGGGCTTGGACAGCCAGGCTGAGTAGTTCCCGGGCTCCCCGCCGGCCACCCAGGCGAAGCCCCGTAGAGTTTCCTGTGGCTGGACACACCGGCGCCGCGACAGCGACAGCCCGATCCAGGCCGGCTGCCTCAGCCCGGCGGCCGCCAGCAGCTCCAGCAGCAGCTCGGTCTCTGCGTGGCTGCGGGACGGAGCCAGGTTGCCACCGTTGTTCTTGCAGCGCTCCTGGGCACTGCCCCAGTCCAGCCTGGCCTGGTGCAGGCTGTAGCAAGCGTTGCCGGCACACAGCACCTCGGCGTCCTCCCCGCCGCACCCCGGCAGCAGCGGCAGCAGCAGCAGCAGCAGCCGGGCGACAGCCATCCCGCGGGCTGGACGGACAGCAGGACGGCTGGAGAGGCTCGTCAGACACCGGCTCACATCCCCTCGTCCCGACGAGCCCACCCCGCGTGCATCCTGTGCTCCTGGGGCTCCTATTTATCACCGGAGGCTACAGCTTCCTGTAGCGCGGCCTGGCTCGCCGGGTGTTGTTGGCGGGCCGGGCGCTCGCCTCGCTGTCTTCCCCTTCCGCCCCCCAGCACAGGGGGCTCCTCGCCCCCATCCCCACGCTCTGGCTGCGCAGGGACTCGCTGCTTTTCTGCAGCAGGAACCAGCCCTGTTCCTGCTCTTTTTTTTTCCCTTCGGGGTTTTTTTTGGTTGGTTGTTTTGGTTTTGGAGGGCTTGGTCTGCTCCCTCACCCCCCATGGTGAGTTTTCTAATCCCTAATAGGGCCTGAAAGGTTTCAAGCCTGTATTGCTAAAAGGGGAACACCCCCCCGCCCCCCCCAGCCCCCCTCCACGAAAATAAAGAGCCGTGGGATCCCTCTCTCTCTCCTTGGCGCGGTGTCCCGTGTCCACGCCACAGCTCCAGCGCATTTTTCCCCTTCTCCCGGCGCTTTAAATAGCTGGACGAGCCCTGAAATAGGAGCTGGGTCGTGGGAAGGTCCAGGCAGCCAGGACACAGCCAAGCTCGGCCGGACCCTGAGAGTTTGTGGAGCAAAGCCTCTGTGTCAGGGCAAGATGCTGCCCTAGTGAGGGGTGATGCTGTGATGCTCTGTGGTAACGGATCGCTGGTCGCTTGGCCCTGGTGTAGGGCAGGGGCTGGGTCACAGAATCACAGGATCACAAGGTTGGAAAAGACCTTTAGGATCATCAAGTCCAACCATTCACATCCTAAACTAAACCATATCCCTAAGTACTTCATCTACCCTTTTTCTGAACACAGCCAGGGAAGGTGACTCAGCCCCTCCCTGGGCAGCCTGTTCCAGGCCCTGACAACTCTTTCAGTAACAAATGTTTTCCTAACATCCAATCTAAACCTGCCCTGGCCCAGCTTCATGCCATTCCCCCTTGTCCATGCAGGTCCCTGTGCATGAGGCCATTAGGGATGGGGACAAGGCTTTAACACAGGCCACTGGTGATGGTGGAGCAGCCACCAATGTGGCAGAAAGCCCCTAAAAGGGCTCGGAGCTGCCTCAGCAGGATCCGTCAGCATTTTAGTGTAACTGTCTTTATACTGGTGGGATTTGCTGTGCTTCAGCGTTCCTCAGAGCGGGAGACGCCAAGCGCTGCGGTGACCCCTCTCCTGCACCCGTGGGTGCCACAGCCACCCAAACCCCGGAGCCTGTCCTGGTTTGAACCTAGCATCTTCTCCTTTTCAGGCAGACTCCGGCCCCTGAAGCAGCACCCACGGAGAGGCCAGGGTGGTGAGGGTGTTAGGGAGGGCGACCCGAAGGCGGGAGGGCAGCAGGGGAGGCTCTCCAGATGTGGAGCTCCTCGTGCTGCCCGCTCCCTGGGACAGCAAAGCAGCCAAAAGCTGATGAGATTTAAAAAAGAGCTACTCCTGTTTGCCCTGCTGCGAGTCTGCCTGCTCATCGGCACCCTGGGGTCTTCTCCTGGGGCTACCCTCGTGCAGCAGTGACCCCAGACCTCAACCCCTTGACCGGCGAGTCTGCCTCATCCTTCTCAAGCATCCATCCTAGCTGTGGGGCTGACGTTCACCCCTCTCTTGAGTTATCCCTGACCCCCCAGCCCTGCTACTGAGCCCCACGGATCTCTGCCATCCTTCCCCAATCCCCTTTAGGTACAGCGTTCCCTGGAGGGCCCCCGGGTGGCTGGGCTGTCCTCTGGCCAGCAGCAAGTGTTGGTGCTGGGATTTTGGGTCTGCACATTTCTGAAGGTCACAAAGACCTTTGATGGGAAGCAGGGAGGGGGCAGGAGATGGACCCTCTTCCCCAAGCTCTCCTGCAGCTTGGCAAGCTGCTGGGCGGCACTGCCTCTGCTAAAATAAAGTAAAATAAGATAAAATAAAATTTTAAAAAATACAATAAAATGCTTTGATGCCATCTCAAACTGGTTTTATTCCAGATTTACTGCTGGAAGAAATGGAGGGGGAAGATGTTGAAGTGAGGGCTCCTGTCCCAGGGAAGAGAAGTTTTTTGGGACTGCCGTGTCGGCCCCTTTGCTTTGAGCTGGAAGAACACAGCTCAGAGGTTTGTTTTGGGGGTGTTTGGTTTGGGTGTTTTCCCAGTGACTTTTTATTATTATTGTTTTCCAAATACACATCTGAATCAGCTTGTTCAAGGGCAGAGACTGGCAGGACAAGGGGGATGGAGTGAAGCTGGAGGAGGGAAGGGGGAGAGGAGAGACTGGGGGGAAGTTCTGTGCAGAGAGAGTGGGGAGGGGCTGGAAGGGGCTGCCCAGAGAGGGGGTGGGTGCCCCGTCCCTGGGGGTGTTCAAGGCCAGGTTGGCTGGGGCCCTGGGCAACCTTGTGTAGCTCCAGGCCTGGAGGTTGGTGTCCCTGCCTGTGGCAGGGGGTTGGAGCTCTGTGACCCTTGGGGTCCCTCCCAGCCCAGCCCAGCCTGGGATTCTGTGGTTCCATGCATGTTCCTGCCAGAGCTGCTGACGGGCCTGTTGCAATTTCAGGGGCAGGGAACCTCTCCCCATCAGCACTTTTTAATGAGGCCTTTGCCTGAGAAGCTGATGCTAATAATTTTATCCAGATTTGGCAACTGAAGCCACACCGTGCTCCTGTTGTTCATTAAACAGCCCAGGCTTTTTGAGTTTCCATCTCCATTGGGCTGACATTCCCACTGGGAAAATCAGAGTCCTGGGTCCTAAGTTAAGAGAGCACCTCGTTGCTCACGCCCCTCAGCTGAATGGGGCTATAAACCCCCGTTTGGGCCCATCATTGAAAGCAAATTATCTCCTGGAGACCAGAAGTCCCGCAAACAACTAATTAACTAAGTGGGAAATCAGCTTTGTTGAAGGAACTGCTTAAAAAAAACCTGTTTCTCCAAGGCCAGAGAAGGAAACACGCTCAGTCTGCTTGACATCAGCACGGGCTGTTTGTGCACAGCCCCAAGGCTGGGCCGAGGACAATGGGGCCGAGGACGGGGATGGGGACAGAGGGAAAGGGGGGGACACCTGCGCCAGCAGCAGCCAGAGAAGAATAGGAGGAACTGGGCTTCCTCTGGGGATGTCCTCAAGGACACGGTGGCGGCGGTAGGCCGAGGAGCGCGGCCTGGCAGGCCCGGCCCGGCCCGGCGGGCAGGCTCCTGGGGGGGGAACACTGGGGGGTTTGAAGTTCATTTTCACGTGTGAGATTTGGGGTTACATGGTGGGGGGGTGGCTGCTGCTGCTTCTGGGCACTCGGAGAGGCTGCCTGGGGGCACGTTGGTGCTGGTGACTTGCAGCAGCACCTCACCAGACACTGAGGCCTCTGTTACCCCAGCAGGGAAACCTCAGCACTGCCAGAGCCAAGGGCAGTGTTTCCCAGCTGGCTGTTTTGGAAGGATGCTGCAGCCCCTCACAGGGGTGAGCAGGGCTGGGGCACAGGCTCCAGAGCCCCAGGCACGGGATGGTGTGTTGGGTAGCTCCTGCCTGTCACCATGCTCATTCTAAAGGTGCCAGAGGGGGATTTGCTCTTAAGGAAGAACGCTGGGGTTTATTGAGGGGCTCACTGTTCTCTTGCTCCTTCAGCAACCCAAAGCAATGATGTTGGATGTACTTTTCCAGTGTGGCTGTGTGTCAGGGAGGTGTTTGTCCTTCCTGCTCAGCCAGGTTGGCAGAGCCCTGGGTGCTGAGTCACACCACTGGGTTGCTTAATGCTTTCACCAAGCTGTTGGAGACCTCAAGACTCGTTCCAAAATGCCTGGAAGGACATTGAATCCAAGGGGGTGGGAAGAGAAAACCCGCTTCCACAAACTGGAGGGGAATGGGGTGGGTGGAGGGAGGGATGAAGGGATGGATGGAGGGATGAAGGGATGGATGGAGGGATGAAGGGAAGGATGGATCGATGGAGGGATGGAAGGATGGAGGGATGGATGAAGGGAGGGAGGGAGGGAGGGAGGAAGAGATGGAGGGATGGAGGGGGTTACGGTCACGCCTGCTGACTTGGGGCTGTGTCACCCCTGGAAGGAGCGGCCATCGTTAGGGCCGATGTAATTAATCTCTCTGCTCCTGATTCTCTTCCTAAGGGCTCTTGTTTGCTTATTTCCCAATTAAATTCAGCAGGAGGGGGGCAGTTAGAAGAAAGGAGTGAAAGCCTGGTGGTTGGGCCGGTATCACACGCTGCAGCACGCTGGAGCTGCACTATCCCCACCTCCCAGGACGCTGCACTCCACAGATAAAGATTTTCTGTTAATGACCAGTTAGCAAAGGGAACTGTCACAGCCTACCAGCTCCATCCCCTCCTTCCCTTCCCCTGACATAGCACTGTTTGCTTTCTGCAGCACAAGCCTCCCAGGGGACCAGGAACGATTGCTGTCATCCAGCATCCTCATCCTCCTCCCCGTAGCATCCTTCCCTGGGGCTGAGCATTTGGAGTGACCCCTGTGTTAACGAGCCAGGGGAACCAGGGGTGTGAAGCACATGGGATGGCAGAGTGCAGCAGCACCAGCACGAACACAAGTGGTTCAAACCCCGCCCAGGGGGGCTGACAGCTGAGATCGGGGCCTTCCCCATTTGCAGGGAGGGTCTCTGAGCTGGGCATCGTCAGGGCTGTCTTTACACCACTGCTTTTTGGGGAGAGCTCCTTGCAAACCCTGAGGAAGCATCCCGGGATGTAGCAGGGCATCTGCTCTACCCAAACCACTCACCACACTACTGCAGTGCAGGTACATGGAGCAGCAGCTCCTTGGGGCTGCTCGGGGTGATGCACCCAGGTGAGGTGCTCAGCACCTTCCCCAGGTGCTGGGGAGCCAGCAGCTCGGGGGGCTGTGCTCATCAGGGCTTCACGGGCTGCAGGCTTGTCTGGCTGCAGCTATTTAACCTGGCTGCTCCCCCAGCACCCTTCTTCTGGGAGCCTGGGCTGTGAGTGTCCCTGTGTGCTGATGGGTGCTCCAGTCCAATGCTCCTTGGCCCTGCGGGGTCCCAAGGAGCACCCACAGCCTTTGCTGCGGCAGGTGGGGGATGAGATGGCTGTGGGGTGTGTTCTCAGGTGGGCTGGTGGAGCTTCCAGGGGGTGTTTTGTCTTGGGGGTTGTGGTTGGTGCTGCCTGGGAAGCTGCTGGGCTGGAAGCTGCTGTGGCACTGAGTCACTGCTGTGCCCAGGCTGCTGCTGCGGTGTGGGAGGGGGTGGGTTGCCAGGCTCTCAGTCTTGGCTTTGGGGTTGCTTGCTGCCCTAAGGCAGTGGGCAGAGCTCAGTCTGGCATGCAGTGAGCTGCTGAGGGCTGCAGGGCTTTGTCTTGGGAGCCCCCAGACCCGGAGCCCCCCTCCAGCTGAGGGGGAAGGTGCTGGAGCAGCCTGGCTGCCTCCTTGGTGCCCTTCCCTCTGGTGAGGGTGACACACAGCTCTGCTTCTCTGTTGCAGCACAGGACAAAGTGTTCCCTGCTGCTGCCTCGGCCCTTGCTCTGGGCACGCTGGGCTGTGTCTGGGAGAACTGCTGTTTGGGAAAGCACTGCGGGGGGGGGGGGGATGTGGCCCCCAGCCCCTCATTTTATGGGCTCCCAGCGGCACAGCAGCCCCGGTGTCACGTCTGCATGGTGCCTGGGAGCAGCTCTGCTGGGGGTGTGGATGAAGCCCAGGTCCAAGTGTTGTTTGCTTGCCTTGGAATTAATCACAACAAGCTGTGTCAGGGACAGTGTGGGGAGCAAAGCCGTGGGGCCTCGCTGGTGTCCCTTGTGGGGAGCACAAGGGATGGGTACAGCTTCCTACTGCAGCAAAAGCCAAAGCCATTTCATTAAAGGATTTGAAAAAAGAATTAATTTTTGACAAAAAAAACCCCAAACTTAAACCTCTTGGCACAAACCTCCCCTGACAAGATGCTTTAGCAGGAGTGAAATAAGCTGGGTGGAACTGGGACAAGCTGGCAGCCTTCACATCCTGCATCCCTGTGGCTTTTCCCATCCTGGCTGTCCTGCCTCTGGCTGATTGAGGTGGTGAAGCAGCCACAGAGGCGAGCTCCCTGCCTCAGCACCCAAAAGCTCCTTGTGCCCCTTAGTGGTCTGAAAAGCCTTGTTACTCATTAATTAAGCACAACTGGCCCAGCAGATGCTGGGTGATTAATGAGTGGGAGGGCTGTTGTGTGGTGACTTGAGGAGTAAAGAGGGGGCTTGGGGATGGTGGTGGGCTCTGGGACCTGGCCTGTCTTGCTCCCCAGTTGAAAACCAGTTTGGATGGAGAGGTTTCTCCTCTGGTCCTCTTACCCTTCATTAGGACACCCCTCGTTACGTCCCAGAGTCACTGCCCAGCAGAGGTGGCTAAGGTGTTGATGGAGAAGGTGACTACCTGGATAGATGGAAGGAAAGGAGGAGCTCCCACCCAAACACCCTGTCCCTCCTGTGTCTCTCTCTGTCCCCCTCTCTTTCTTTTCACTGGGAGAGCTGCTGCTGCCTGGCTGGGCAGATGTATGGCCCTGGCAGTGCCCAGCTTAAGGACCCTCCTGCAGCATCATCAGCTTGTTTCTCCAACACTGAAGCAACTTCCAGGCTAAAGCTGGGGAGGGGTGGATTTGGGTGGGGTTTTAACCTCCCCAAACAGGGAGTTGGGCTGGTGCCTGGCTCTGCCCATGCAGGGAGCTATTCCACATGCTGTGCTGTTCCCTGGCATCCCTGGAACATGGATCCATGGGGATACCAGGGATCCCTGGGGATGCCAGGGAACAGAGCACAGCATGGGGAATAGCCCCTACTCTATAACTCTCCTCCTCAGCATCAGCAGCTGAGTGGAGATATTCCCCCCCCCTACTTCAGAGCAGTGACCAGCAGAGCCCAGCTGATGTGTGCCTCAGCCCTTGTGTGTTTAAACCTGGCTTATTTTAAGCTCTGTCTCTTGTTCTTCCTCTCAGAATTCATAAGAGCACCGGTCATCTCCAGCTGAGTAATAAATCATGGCATGCAAGGATGATAACAATAGCTGGGGGGAGAAAAAGTTCCTGTGAGGAGTTCCCAGTCTCCAAAAGCAACATGCTGTGGCCTCAGGAAGGAGCTGAGAACACAGAGGGCTCTGGGCTATGGTAGATAGCTGGGGCATCCCACACGGGCACACATGGGGCTGCTGGAGCTCAGGGAGTGAGTGCTGGGCTCTGCAGGCTTTGGTCTGTCTGTCTGTCTGCAGGGGGGTGGTCAGAGCTGCTGGCTGAGCATCTGTGGCAGTGGGATGATGCTGAGTGCCAGGGGATGGACCTAAAAATGCTGGGCTGTGGGGATGGGGGAGAAGATGCTGAGTGGGCAGAGGGTTTTAATCTGCCTGGGTTGTACATGGGGCTCCTCCTCCTGCCAGCTGAAGTAGGAGGGTCCTGCAGAAACACCCTGGTAGCAGCAGTAAGGAAACAGCCTAGTTCTATCTCTGAAAGCTGAAATAAAGCTGCCCAAGGTGGCAGAGCTCCTGATCACCACGGATCTGTGTGCAGGCAAGCCTGGGTGCCAGGAGGGATGCTCCCAGGAGCAGGATGTGGGTGCACACCTGTCCTGGGAAGCTCTCCCTGGAGCAGCAGCAGTGGGGGCATGGGGCTCCTTGGGGGGAAATCCTCCCACCGGGGGATGCTGGGGTACAACCTGCTGCTGGGACCTGTCAGAGTGCTTTTGGTTTCAGCGTTCTTTAATATTTTCCCTGTCTGGAGGCTCAGTGCAGTGCCCTGCAAGCACTGGAGCTGCTGGTTCACACGTGCTGGGGGGTCTGGGGCTGCACATCGATGGGGTGTATGAAGGGCTGTGCTGTTCATAGCCTCTCCCCACGCCTTCCTCACAGATGCAGTGTGGTTAGGGACACAGGAGGGTTAAATTGGCTGCTGTCCCTTGGTGATTACACACAGAGGGCCCTCTCCTCCCACTGACGTGCTGGTAGGGTGAGTGGTGTTACCCAAGGGCTTTTGGGGGAGTTCCAGAGGAGGGGGGAAGGTGAAGAGGAGGACAGACTCAGAAAAACCCAGCCCAGCAGCCCCTCCTTTTAATTTCAGAGGGACTTTTAGGGATATTAGTGTTGGAGTCCCACCAGGGCACCTGGCTGATGCACACACCCTCTGGCTGCAGAAAATAAGCAGTGGGGTTTCTCCAGCCAAACAATCCAGCCCATCCTGTTAACCTCGGGCTGGGAGAAGCTGGGGTGGTCACTTGCCTGCTGATGGTCTGTGATGGGAAGTGCTGCTTCTTGGGGCACAGGGAGAGCCTGTGCTCTGGGGGTGTGTGTTGCAAAAACCAGCCCCAGTTCTGCTGAGTTCCCTGTTATTCCTGGATTTCATAATATCCTGGTCCTCTGCTTTGCTGGGTGAGCAGTGGGCGAGTTTGGCAATGCTGGGGGGGCTGCAATGTGCCTTCCTGATCAGGGACTGCCTGGGTTTCTCCTGCTGCTGCTGGCCCCAAAACACCAAGTGTGGGGAAGTTCTGTGCTTCTCCTTCCCTCTCCCCCCGAAAAATCCTCTCTGTCCTTTGTAGGGGGCTGGCTGTGAGGGGGAAGCCTGGGGGGAAAGCACTCCCAGTGCCCTCTGCTTTGATTTGGTAGCAGTGATGCTTCAACAGCAGGAAGGCAAAGCACTGATCCAGGGGGGAGAATGGTTTCACCAAACTTTGGGGGATTTTCCTGAAGTTTGCTTGGGGTTTTTTCTTCTCCCCCCACCTTGAAATTGTGAAGCTCCAGCTGAACTCAAGCTTGAGGTTTCCCTGGTAAACAGGCACTGCTTTAGGAGGAGTTCCTCTCCAGTAGGATGAGGACAGTCCAGCCCCAGGGATGCTCTCTGAGCACTTGAGGAGATGAGAACAGGGGGATGTCCCTGTGCTGTGTGTGGCACTGAGGGCTCACTCCATGCTCTGCTGCACCCCTGCTCCTGCCCACGGATGCTGTGTGGGTACCAGGCAGCCTCAGGGATGCTCCAACAGGGAAGAACGTGTTGAGTGGGAGCTGTGGGAGCCATTTAAACTCTTAAAAGGGCAGAGACTGGCAGGACAAGGGGGATGGATTAAAGGAAGGAAGGTTTAAATTAGATATTAGGGGGAAGTTCTTTGCAGAGAGAGTGGTGAGGGGCTGGAACAGGCTGCCCAGAGAGGGGGTGGGTGCCCCATCCCTGGGGGTGTTCAAGGCCAGGTTGGATGGGGCCCTGGGCAACCTTGTGTAGCTCCAGGCCTGGAGGTTGGTGGCCCTGCCTGTGGCAGGGGGTTGGAGCTCTGTGACCCTTGGGGTCCCTTCCAACTCAGACCAGTCTGGGACTCTGTGATGCAGAGTGTGGCACACAGACTGTGGGGCAGCATCTTATCCATTAACCCTGCCAAAAACCTAATAGCCTAGAGCCAAGTGCTGTCCTAGTCAGGGCTGGTTATCACTGGGCTGTAACGATGTGTTTAATGACAAATGGCTCCTTCCAGCCTGGGTCTGACACCTGCCCTGTGCTGCTGGATGTCAGACAGGCTCTGGTGAGCCCAGGGCTGTGGGCTCTGGGCTGGTGAGCGAGTTGCTGCCTGTCCAAAGGTTGAATTACTGTGGGAATCGGGTGCTGTGCCATGGCTCTGGGGTGATGTGTGTGGGCTTGTTGGCCCTTCAGGGCTCAGAAGGGTTCTTTCTCATGATAAACAGGTTGTCCTTGTTATGTAGCAGTGTCAAGCTGCAGGGAAGGTCTTTGACCTAGAACTCTTGGTGGTGAGGGAGCCCTGGGACAGGCTGCCCAGGGGGTGTGGAGTCTCCTTCTCTGGGCCCATCTGGATGCTGACCTGGGACCTGTCCTAGGGACCCTGCTTTGGCAGGGGGGTTGGACTCCATCTCTGGAGGCTCCTTCCAACCCCTACAGCTCTGTGGACCTGATTCTGTGGATGGCAGGCAATGCAGAGAAGTCCTGGAGGTGCCCTTAGCTCCAGCTTTTGGCTTTGCTCTTGCAGAGAGGAGAATTAAGGGGGTGCAAGTGGGACTGGAGATGGGTGCAGTGGAGCATGTTGCAGGGCTGTCATACAAGGACCACTGCACACCACCAGCAGTGCCCCCCTTTTCACTTGAAATTGGGAGTGGGGGGGCTCTGAGGTGGTCACCCGTACAGTGTCCTCTCCCTTCCATGCCTGAGGGGGGAATCCCAAGGGAATCCTCACCTGAGAGGAGAATCCCAAGGGAATCCCCACCATCCCTTGTCCTTCCAGATCCACCACATGCAGTTACACCTGTGGGGACAGTCAGGTCCAGGGGGGATGCTTTGGGGGGAGGTGCTCCCTGAGGCTTTGGAGGGGTGCTCCCTGAGGCTTTGGAGGGGTGCTCCCTGAGGCTTTGGATGGCTGCAGACGTGCTGAGCCCAAGGTGTCTGAGTGTCTGCAGCTTCCCCCCTGTGGGAGTGGTGGGCTTTCCTTTATTCAATATTAATTTCCTGCCTTTAGAGGCTGCTTGCTCCCAGCACACAATTTCCTGCAGCTTTCCCTTACCCTCCTGATGGAGTTTCTGCATTTGTGGCTTCCCCCCCTGCCCAGTTTCCTGGCTGAGGGTTGCTGCCTGGCAGCCCCAGGCATGACATGGGCAGTGAGGAGAGAATTCGGAGGGCACAGACTGGCTGGGGTTCAGGTTGCAACCTAAATGCCAACTTCTTGCTGCTGAGCTAAGCATGATTCCCACACCAGGGAGGGACTGGAGTGACTCAGCGGGGTGGGTGCTGGCAGCACCATCCCTCCAACACCCCCAGATGGGATATTTCTTATTTTTTCTTTTTTTCCTCTTATTTTTTTCTGATGTGATGGCTCACATGAAGGAGACGGGCTTGGTGGTGGTGAGGGAAATGCAAAGGGAAAGGCAGGGTTATAAACAAAGGGGGTGCTGGGGCAGGGCTGGGAGGTGTCCTGCCTGAGCAGCAATACCTGGAAGGAAAGGGAGGGTGGGCATCCTCACAGGGGATGAGCAGCTCCTCCGGACCCTCCCCAACCCGCAGGAGCATCAGTCGGGGCTCGGGTGGGTGCCCTGGGAGGGCTCTGCTGCTTCCCCCTTCCTCTGTGGGCTGGGGGGTGGGTTACAACATGAATTTAGCCCCAGTGACAGGGATGGATTGAGGGATGTGGTGTGCCAGGGTCAGGAAACGCAGCCTGCAGGGGCAGCAGGGTAATTAACTCCCTGCTCTCAGGAGAGGTGCTCCCCTTCTGCAAGGAGAGTGGTGCCCCAGCACCTCCCAAGCCTGGGAAGGGCAACTCGTGTGACACAGACTGGCTCTTGGGGTCTCTCTGGGGTCTCTGTGCCCACCGCCCCAGGAGCGGGGCAGCAGCATCCCCAGGGCAGATGCCTTGCTGTGGCAATGCACGGTGAAAGCCTGGCTCTGGGGGGGTGGTTTTTGGGTGACTGCCCCCCAGTTTGAGGTGTGCTGCTGCCCCTGGGTACCTCCTCTGTGCTGCCACAGCTCGGCCATGCCCTGGCTGTGTGCCTTTTCCACCTCCTCCCAGGGCTCCTGGGGTCTCCAAGAAGCATTCCTGTGTTTGCTGTCCAGGCTGCTGAGCTGGCAGGGGACCCCTGAGGGCAGCAGCTGGGGCCAGGCAGGCCCAGAGGCGCTGAGGGTCGGAGCATCCCCACATCCATCACCTCTGCTGCCTCCTGCTGTGACTTCAGAGGCGATTCCAGCTGGGTCAGACTTGCTGTTGGGTGAAGGGGCCACCATGTGCTGCCAGCACCGTTGGGGTGGGGGGAACAGTGACCCTGCAGGAAGATAAGGCGGGGGGGATGTTAAACAATGTTGTCATTAACTGGGGAGCTGGGATGTGGTCCAGCCCCTCTCCTCATCTGCTGCCAAGGAGGGGGGTCCTGTTGGGGTGTGCTGAAGGAAGGAGAGCCCCCAGCTCATGTGCTTGGCAGAACAAAGCAATGCAGACACTCAGGTCACCCCCCTGGGGACCCTGCACAGAAGGAGGGTAGACTGCTCTGGCCAAGAGCTTTGCAAGCTGCATCTCCCAGAACCAGGCTCTTTATGAGGCTCCTTAGTTATCCCCAGCACATCCTCACAAGAGGAGGATGAGGATGGGCTGCCTGGGAGGGGCAAGTGCCTTCCATGTGCAGTGAAAGTAGTGCTCTCCCTTCCCGTGATGTGAGAGCAACCCCAAGGAAAACCTGGTTCCCTCTGTGCTAACAGAGTGTGTGGGCAAAAGAAATTGGGTATTTAGAGCTGCTGTGCAGTGTGAGGAGCTGGGAGATCAGCCCTGCTCCCTTCCTGCTGCCAGCATGGCTGCTGGCTCTGGGCATCTCTTCCACAGTACCTATAACTGGGAATAGCACAGGCTTTTATTCCAAGGTCTTGTTCTTCCTCCTATCTTCCTCCCCCTCCATTTCTTTACAAACCCAGCACTCCATTCTTGGGGAGAACACTGCTTTTTGGGAGCCCCAGGCTGTTGCAGAGCGTGCCCCTGGGTTTCAGTTGAGCTTGGTGTGTGGCACAAGAAGCTGCACTGGGGGTTTTGTGGTGGGGAGCTCAGCAGAAGCTACAGGCATGTCAGGAGCCAGCTGGGAAGTGCTGCTGGAGCTTTATTCCCAGTGTCACCAAAGCTGGCTGAGTCCTGTATAAACAAGTGAGTTATCTCTAGCTAAGGTTATTCAATATAAACCTCATAATATAATAATAATAACTGTATATAAACAGAGGGTCAAGGGGAAGCCAAGGATAACCTCTGGCTGTGTGAGCTGGTCCCCATTTTCCCATGCCTTGGTGTTTGAAGGGAGGGGGTTCGGCTCCAAGTCCTGCTTCAGGTAGCAAGAAGCAGCTGGTGCCTTGTTCCCCAGAACCTGGATGCTGGGAGGGTGTTCTGGATTTGGACCCCAAAGGTTTAGATCCCAAGTTCACGGAATGTGCTGGGAGAACCTCCCTGTTTTGAGGTTGAGTTCCCTGGGGTTTGGGCCTCAGAGGCTGTGGAAGCTGCTGCTAGGTTTGCTTTTCACCTGGGATGGGTGATGCTGTGGGTCCCAGTGTGAGAAATCTTGGATGTGGAGGTGGGTCCTGCTTGGACCCACCTCTCCAATGCCCTGGAATGGCTAAACTGGTCCTTTACTGGGTGACAGCACTTGCTTGCTGGAGAGATGCTGCGCTCAGCCACAGGCACCAACAGACTGCAGAGACTCTGCAAAGTGGGGAGTGAATAAATGTCTGCTCCCACCCAGGCCAAAGCCAGTAAATAAACATGTAAGTGTTTCCTCTGCATCCCAGCCCCTGGCATTGCATCATGCTTTGGCTTCTGCTTTAAAAAAGCCCACCCAGACCCAAAGTTTCCAGGTCCTTGAGTGGTGAAGTGCTCAGAAACCTTCCCCATCCTGGTGCTTTGAGCCCCAAAGGCAAACAAAGCAGAGCTAAGGAGGGGGGGGGAAGCTAAAAGGATTCTGAAATGCTGTGGGTGTGATCTTAGTCACAGCTTGGGGTGGGCAGTGGCTCCTGAAGAGCACGATGTCCCCCCCAGGGAGCACAATGTCCCCCCCAGGGAGCACACCTCCGTGCTGTGGGCTCTTTAGGAATGAATCTGAGCTGGTGGCTCTCACACTCGGGTGGTTTGGAGGGAGCCCTGTGCGTGGCTGGAGCCCTTGGGAGGTGTTGCTGTGAACCTGGAGTGCGCTGGGCCCTCTGTTCTGTGGCCAAGGCAGATGTGCCCTCTCCTGGCTGAGCTTCAGGGACCGTCGAGCCTCGCCGAGCCCGGGATGCAGGGATCGCATCCCCAGGACCAGGCTCCTCAGCATCGCTGGGGGAGCTGCTGTAGCTATGAAGTCCTGGCAAGTTTCCATTCCAGGGAAGCAGATTTGCCTTTTGCCCACGTTGGTTACTTAAAGCTGGGGTGCTGATGGGGTGCAGGCTCCCCTCGAGCTGCGGGGAGGGGTTCTGGCCATGGTTTGAGCAGCCTGTGGTAGAGCAGAAACCCCAACCAAGGAGGGCAGCAAACCCCTCATGCTGCCATGAGCTGCTGTTTACCTCTGAGCTGGTGACAGGGTTTGGGGGGTGAAAACTAAAATAACCCCCCTTTTTTCAGGGAAAACAAACACTTGGAGTCACATTCCTGAGAGCGGCTGTGAGCTGGTGGAATACAGAGAGCATTCATTTTCTGTGTGCTCCAGTTGTTCAGAGTTCTCTTTCCTTTGTGGGTGTTTTATTTCCCTTCCCATTTAACTCTCTTACCACCCACACCTCGTGTTTACCCAGGGAAGCAGAGCTGCTCAGCATGTCAATGGCAGGAAGGCAGGAGCCTCCAAGCCCTGTGGCATCGCTGCCTGCTGAAAGGTCAGACCCCTGCATCCCTCTTATTGCTGTGCTGGCAGTGGGTTCCTGAGCTGCTTCCTTACATCTAGATGGGATGCAGGAGGGATTGCTTCTGAGCTGGGCTGCTTCCCCATCACCATTGAGTGTGGAGCTGGAGGAGGGCTGGGAAGAAGGGCATCCCTCAGAGGTGGAGGACACCTCATGCTCGGCTTCTGCTCTGGGGAGAGCTGACAGCTAGGAAATCTGGGTGTTCTGGGGAAGAGAAGTCATGTGTGTGTGTCAAATCCTTGGGAAAAGGTCAAGAAAGGCTTTATTTTCTTGCTTTGGCTGTGGGCAGATATAAATCCCACCTCACTTGAAGGGTTCTGGGATCCTCCTTGGGCGGATGCTGGTACAGGGCGCCCTTTGCTCGGTGTCAGTGTTGATTTGTGTGTGAATAAAGCCCAGGTCCTGGCCCCGGCGTGTTCTGAGTCACCAGAACAGTCTGGGCTCATACTGGGTGGTGAACTGGAGAGCTGGTAAGTGGGTGTGCTTAAACCTGCTCCCAAGCCAGGGCCATGGGGCTTGGAGGGATAACGTTGGCAGGAGGATGACCTCCAGATGCAGGAGGTGGCACTGAGAAATGTCACTCAAGCTTCCTGTAACAGCAAACGGGGATGGGTCCCATCCAGAGGTCACCACAGCCAGGGCAGAAACTCCTGCTCCCTTTGGACAGGGTCCATAATTAACTCACTTGATGACTACGTTTCCCAGTGAGACTCATAACCTGTGGCCTGTGGAGCAGGGACCCCCTTCCTTCTCCCCAGCATCTCACCCAAGGAGGCAGTGGGGGGTGAGATGTGTGGCTGGGATGGATCTGTGTGATGGCAGCTTGCAGGTGGGTAGTGACCCCATCTGTGGTATTAGTCTGGTAAAGCAATTACTAATTAGCTGGTGGTCCCCATCGCTGGGGCACATGAGGGTTCCACGAGTAAAAGGGCACTGCTGAAGGCGTAGGGCTGTGAATTAAACGCCTGCATGCCCCAAGGTAAGGCAGGGATTAACAGCAGTTGGGGATCAGGTCCCTGGCCTTAAGGTCCCTTAATTTACTGGAGCTGCCAAGCAGTGCTTTAAACCACCTCCGAGGGTCTCCTGGGTAGCACTGCTCGGGGAAAGGAAGGGTCACGCTGCCGCCTTTGCCTCCGCACACCAGGTGGAACCTCTTCCCCCCTCCGGCGTGGTGTTGGGGTGGAGGGGGGAGAGGTGCGGGCCGGGATCGGGCAGGAAAGCCGGGCGCTCCGCAGTACAATGCATTGTTTCCTGCGGGGAGGGCCCCTGCGATACGGGAAAGCATCAGCACATCGCTGGGGTGCTGCCGGCCCCGAGCTGCGCTGCCTCCGTGGTCCCCAGCGTGCGGCTGGGGGGCTGCACCCCTGGCCAGGGAGGGTGTCGCTAGGAGGGGTTTTTGTCATTGCTGTGACAATGCACTTGGCTTTTTAGCTTGAATTGAGCTGCTGCTGCTCCTTGCAGTGCAGCACCGTGCCTCCCTGCCGAGCTCGGACGCGGGTGTGCCGGTATCTGGCACATCCTTGCCGTGCGCGGGTGCTGGAGGGAGCCCCGTGTCCAATTCCCAATTGAGCCAGGAGAAGAACATCATAAATAAGATGGGGATGTGGCGATCATTCCTAACATGGGAAGATAAGAGCTGGGCAGGCTGTGCCGAAACCCGCCCCGACCATTCCCCAGCCAGCTGGAGGACGTGTGCCCTCCGTCCGGTGCCGGCATTCCTCTCCCCTTATCGCAGCGCGGCAGGAGCCGGGAGCTGGTGCCAGGGGATGTGCTGGCTGCCCGGCTTTAGGTGCCCGAGCCGGAACGTGACTGCTCGAGGAACATAAAGTAAACACGGAGTGCCTCCAGCCCCTTGTCCGGTGCCGCTCTGCGCCGCGGGGGGAGCGGCGCTGGGTGCGTCTCAGTCGGAGGAGAACTTCCCCTTGACTCCCGACCCGGCCTCGGGTATTTCTTCCCCACCCCCTGTGCCGAACTTCCCAAAGCCGGGAAGAAAACGCTTACTCGGGGCTTTAAAACAAAGGCTCTTTATCTCTTTTACAGCGCTATTTGTTTGCGTCCCCGTAGGCAGGCTCCTCCCCTGCGCTGCGATAAACATGTGTCTCATGGGCATCCGCAGTCCGGGCTGCTTACCACGGGGAGGGCTGATTAACGGGGCTGGGGGCACTGGTATTTTGGGGCTCTGAGCGGCTCCATCCCGAGGCCACTGGCACCAGGGGAGAGATACGGGCAGTGATAAGCAAGGCGTGCCATGCTCCTGTCCCCATCTCCAGAGATGCCACAGAGCTGCTGTTGCCCTCGGGCTGCTGGCTAAACTTTTTGTGAGGGCTGGGCTATCCCCTGGGACAGAGAGGTCCCATCTTGGATTTGGGAAGTTGAAGCCCCCTGGCCACAACCAGCAGAGCTGGAAGGGATCAGGGCTCTGACTAGACCTTCTGTGGAACACATCCTGCGGAGACAGCTGGTCCTGGGGGTTGTGGTGGGGATGTTCCCCCTTTCCAAAGCTGAATGCTTTCCTGTGTTGAGGTGATTTGTCAGGAGGTGGTACTGGGGGTTTTGGAGGTGGTACTGGGGGTTTGAGGTGCCTGGCTAACTAATGACCAGCCTCACCTAGCTCTTGTGTTTCCAGTGTGGTTGAGCTGATTAGGGAAACTCTGGGGGGGTTTCAGATGTGCCCCCCACCGCAGTGTTTCTTCTCCTTCCCATCCTCCCCAGGAGCTAGGCTGGCTGTGGATGCTCTGGGAGCAGCCACAGGGATTTTGGTGCAGGACAGTGCAGCATCCCGCTGGTGGGAAGAGCCTTGCAGATAAGCATCTGGATCCTGTGATTGTTATCCAGAAAGGAGCAGAGGGGGGGCGAAGGTGGGGGAAGCACAAGGGATGGTCAGGGTCTGGGTAAGGGGGAGCAGAGAGAGGGCTGCAGCCTGGTTTGCAAAGCCTGAGAGCCCTCAGGGGTGTGAGAGGAAGACTCCTGGCTGTGCAGTGGTGCTTCATCCCTCCCAGCCACCTGCACAGCCTGGCCTGGTCCAAGCCCAGCTGGAGGCAAGTGCAGCCTTTCCACTGACCTCACTGGAGAAACATTCCCTCCCCCCTGCTTTTGCGGGAAGGAAAGGATTGAGGAATGGGAGGCTGGGCAAGCAGAAGGATTGGAGGAGAAATGCGTGCCCTCAGCTGTGGTGAAACATGAAGAACCTGTGCCTAGGATGTTAGCCTGCTCCCAGAGCCCTCCTGGGATTTCCCAAGCAGCTGGCACTGCTTCCTCACTGCCAAGACCCTGTGAGGGGTCCTGCCCAGATCAGAGCTGTCACCCAGCCACCTGCCCTCAGCTATAGGGGGCTGGGGCTCAGCACCCCCAAATTAAAAGCTTCAAACTTTCCCTTCCCCCCCAAGGCTGCCCTCTGGGGCCAAGGAAAAGCGCTGTGCCGAGGCTCAGCTTCCATGAGCCCCTCCTCATGCAGCGGCTTCGTTCCGGGTGGTTTGGAGCAGTTTCCAGAGAATTCTTGGGAAAGGCTGGAAAAGCCTCGTCAGGCAGCTCTGCCTGTCAGCATTGCAACACAGCCAGGGGACAGCCAGGGCTGCCTTACAGCAGGCAGGGACAGCAGCCCCTGCGTGGCTCTTCAATGTGCTGCACATGCACTGCACATCAGGCACTTAATTATTCATCATCTTCACTTGAAATGGATGGCACCAAGAGCAGCAGGGCTGTGGGGTGATGGCATGGGGCTGCTCCTGGTGTCATCCCCTGGAGCGATGGCGTGGGGCTGCTCCTGGTGTCATCCCCTGGAGCGATGGCCTGGGGCTGCTCCTGGTGTCATCCCCTGGGGAGATGGCGTGGGGCTGCTCCTGGTGTCATCCCCTGGAGCGATGGCGTGGGGCTGCTCCTGGTGTCATCCCCTGGGGAGATGGTGTGGGGCTGCTCCTGGTGTCATCCCCTGGAGCGATGGCATGGGGCTGCTCCTGGTGTCATCCCCTGGGGAGATGGCGTGGGGCTGCTCCTGGTGTCATCCCCTGGGGAGATGGCGTGGGGCTGCTCCTGGTGTCATCCCCTGGAGCGATGGCATGGGGCTGCTCCTGGTGTCATCCCCTGGGGAGATGGCGTGGGGCTGCTCCTGGTGTCATCCCCTGGAGCGATGGCATGGGGCTGCTCCTGGTGTCATCCCCTGGGGAGATGGCGTGGGGCTGCTCCTGGTGTCATCCCCTGGAGCGATGGCGTGGGGCTGCTCCTGGTGTCATCCCCTGGAGCGATGGCATGGGGCTGCTCCTGGTGTCATCCCCTGGAGCGATGGCATGGGGCTGCTCCTGGTGTCATCCCCTGGAGCGATGGCATGGGGCTGCTCCTGGTGTCATCCCCTGGAGCGATGGCATGGGGCTGCTCCTGGTGTCATCCCCTGGAGCGATGGCGTGGGGCTGCTCCTGGTGTCATTGTGTAACACTGCTCTTGGTGTCACCCTGCTTCACCCAGAGCCCCATCCAAACCACAAATATCCTTCTAGGCAGGGATAAATTCTGCCTGCTCTTTAGTAACCTTCCAGGGTGCGCCCTGCCTGCCTCCTGAGCATGAGGAGCTCTGAACATAATGCAGTACTCCTTTGCTTATCCTCAGCAAATTCCCAGCTTGGCTTATGGGAGCGGATTCGGGGAGGCCGCCCCCCCCCCCCCCCCCCAGGTTTCTGTAGGAAAGGCCCCGATTGCTGGGTGGGGACTGGATCTCAGGTATCACCTTGCCTGTGTGCATCTCACAGCTCTCAGGGCTGGCCAACTGCGTAGCTCAGGCTATAAATTTCACCCAGCAGTTGTGGTGCTGAGTGGGAATCATGTGCTTGACCCCTCACCCAGCTTCACAGAGGCATTTGGTCTCGATTAAAATTCTGTGAAGGTGGAGAATCCACCCTGTCCCTGGACTGCCTGTCCTGGGGTGAAACAGCCCCCTGCTATGGGGGGGAAGGGGAAGGAGTGTTTGGTGTCTGTGCCATCAATCTGTGTGCACCCACCCTGGTGTCCATCTCCAGGTGTTCCAGCTGCAGCCCCTGACCGAAAAAGCCAGCACCCATATTTGGGGGGAGTCTGTGTGATGGGCTGAATCCTGCCCAAGCTGTCTGCTGGCACAAAGCACAGCCCTGTTTTGCTGACAGAGCAGAGAGATTCTTTGTGTAAACCATCCCCTGCCTTTATTACGGCCGCAGAACTGGGGAGGGAGGAACGCTGGAGCTCTGCTGCTTCCAAATTTACATCACAAGCTGGTCATGGCATCTCACGTGTCTGTGTCTCACACATGGCATCTCACATGTCTCACATCTCACGTGTGGGGGGTGTGAGCTCAGGGCGTGCAGCTTTGGGGTGTGTGAGCTCGGGGTGTGCAGCTTTGGGGTGTGTGAGCTCGGGGCGTGCAGCTTTGGGGTGTGTGAGCTCGGGGCGTGCAGCTTTGGGGTGTGTGAGCTCGGGGCGTGCAGCTTTGGGGTGTGTGAGCTCGGGGCGTGCAGCTTTGGGGTGTGTGCAGCTTTGGGGTGTGTGAGCTCGGGGCGTGCAGCTTTGGGGTGTGTGAGCTCGGGGCGTGCAGCTTTGGGGTGTGTGAGCCCGGGGCGTGCAGCTTTGGGGTGTGTGCAGCTTTGGGGTGTGTGAGCTCGGGGTGTGCAGCTTTGGGGGGTGTGAGCTGAGGGCTTCAGAGAGCAGAAAGTGCTGTGCCACCCCTGCACTGCTGCCTCTTTAAGGGCCCTGGGATCCAGACCCTGGGAGTGTTTTTTGTGGAAGGCAGTGGAAAGCATCCTCAAAAGGTGGTGGTGGTTCTCTGTGCTCGCCCCAGGTTATCCTCCCTTCCTGGGATAGCCCTTGTGACCCTCCTAGGGTCCCTGCAAGCCTTCTCGTGCCCCACAGCTGCACGTGAGCAGCCTCTGTGGGTCCTGGTGCCAAAGTGGGGAGAGCAAACCGCCCCCTCTCAGCCCCACACGCTGTGAGAACGGGCTCTCTGGTATGAATCGGGAGCTGCTGAGATCACGCTGGAAAAATACATGTTGTGGTCCTTGCCCTGTTGCCATGGCAACGAGCTCTTGGTTTACATCACAGAGCCGGATGGGGTCATCCCTGGCTTGCCTGCCAGCCCAAGAAGCTCCTATCTTCTCCAGTCATGCTGCCCTCAGCCCCAAACCCTACCAGGCTGTTACTGGTTTACACTGGACCCCGAGGGCGTGGCATGCCTCTTCCCTTGTTGTACCTCTTATGGGAAGGCTCCTCTTCTGCACCCTGCAGCCCTTGATCTCCTCATCCTCTTTCCCTCCACCTCTGCTGGCATCTGCTGCTTCTCTGGGCCTGCTGGAGGAGGACACCAGCACAGACTGGTGTGTGGGATGCACGCTGCACTGGGAATCTGCAGAGATCCTTGTGAGGCACCTGGGGCAAATGCACCCCTCCCTGGTGTGCACCTGTATTTGGAGAGGGGAATAATCCCCCCCCCCCCCCAAGTTACCCTGAGGCTATTAATACCTCAGCAGGGAATTGCCAAGGTATTAATGATGTCTGCAAGGGAGAATATTCCCATTAAAAGGCTGGCTGTGTTCTTTCTCCTCACTGCTGTCCTCGTTCGCCCCAATCTAAGGAAAAGATGGATCATGCTGCTTGCAGCAGCCCCCTGAAACACAGGAGGCACCCTGGGACCTCCTCTTGCTGTTCCCTTGGCTGACATGAGGTCCCACGCTCCAGACAGACAAAGTTCCTTTTGGATCTCTGAAAACAGCTTTAAACTGGTGAAGGGGATGGGGGGAGCACAGCATAAAGGGGATGCGCTCAAGAATTCCTTTTGAGTGTTCCACCATCTCCGGGTGGGATGTCAGAGGAGCTGTCTGCTGGTGCCAGAGGTGCTGGCTGCAGTGGTGGTGGGGTCTGGGGGGGCCCTTTCTGCCCACACCTGCTGGGTGCGATGGCAGGGTGGGCTCGGAGCGGCGACTTGTCAGGAAAAGCTTTTCCATCAAGCAGCTGGTGGGGATTAGAGGGAGCAGCCTCTTTCCTTCAGGGAAATGGTGTGAACACATGAGCTCCAACTCTCTCAAACGCTTCAAATCAGGGGCAGCTTGAAAGGATTAGAGAGAAGCGGGGAGCTGGCCCCCCCGAGCCTCCGTCACAGCGTGCGTGTGCCGCCGTCATCCCAGCCTGGCTGCCTGTTGGCTTACTAAGGGCTTACACACGGTGTGTGTCCTGTGTGAGTCCTCGTGTGTCACAGGTGGGAACCCCAGGGATGGTGCCTCTTGTCTAGCAGAGCTGTTCCAGTAGGAGGGGGAGGGTGTTTTGGCACAGCTGAACGTGTTGGCTGTTTCCAAGTGTGAAGCACTGCCTCTGAGCCCACGGCCACCCACCTGAGGCACTTGGTGATCTCTTGAGGTCCCTTCTGACCCCTATGATTTGGTGGCTCTCTCCTCTTGCCAAGCCCTGCTAAGCAGGGCTGTCGTGTGCCTGGGTCTGGGTGGAAGGAGAGCAGATCCTGTGACGTCACGTTAGTCCCCAGACACTCACATCTTGGCATCCCAGCTGCATTTCTGGGGCCAGCAGCGTGTTTGTGCTGCTGCTTGAAGGAAGAAGGGCCCTTTGGGAGGGGCCCCCACTTGCACACCCCCCCTCTAAGCTGCTGTGGCTGAAACAGCAGCCCTGGCTGAGCGCCATGCTTTGGGTGGGACACGCCAGCCAAGGGGAGCGCTTCCCTGATGCACTCCAGGAGCTCTTCAGCTGTGAGGACTCCCTGGGCCCTTTCCAAGGGTGTCACAGGTGCAGGGCCATGGGGAAGGCTTGCAGGAGGGTGTGGAGGTCTTCCAGCCTCTGGGTTTTATGGTGCTGGTTTGTGTTTCCCAGCAAAATGACCCCAGTGACTTTTTCCAGCTCCTCTTGGAAAGTTCAGAGGAGGGGAGAGGCGTGTGCCAAGTCATCTTCCTCCACTCCAGCCCTGACAGACAGACAGACACCCAGCTGCTCGGGAGCATGGTGCAGGTGCTGCTGCTGTCCTTTCAGGTAAAGGATGAGGTTACTGCTCTGTTCCATGTGGAAGCAAAGATGGGCTTTTGATCAGAGGGCTGGAGCAGCTCCCCTGAGGAGAGAGGCTGAGGGAGCTGGGCTGGGTCAGCCTGGAGCAGAGAAGGCTGTGGGGGGACCTCACTGCAGCCTTCCAGCCCCTGAAGGGAGCAGAGGAACAGGAGGGGAATCAGCTTGTTAAAGGGCAGAGACTGGCAGGACAAGGGGGATGGAGTGAAGCTAAAGGAGGGAAGGGGGAGAGGAGAGACTGGGGGGAAGTTCTGTGCAGAGAGTGGTGAGGGGCTGGAACAGGCTGCCCAGAGAGGGGGTGGGTGCCCCATCCCTGGGGGTGTTCAAGGCCAGGTTGGATGGGGCCCTGGGCAACCTTGTGTAGCTCCAGGCCTGGAGGTTGGTGGCCCTGCCTGTGGCAGGGGGTTGGAGCTCTGTGGTACTTGGGGTCCCTTCCAGCCCGGTCTATGATTCTATGGGATTTTCCTGCATGCTGGTGTTTCCTAGGAGAACAAAATTCCCACCCTGATCCTTGTGGATCAAGCTGGGTGGTGACGTGTCCTGCTGCTGGTCCCTCTGGGGACCAAGAAGGCAGGAAACATTAGTGTGCAGCCCAAGAGCTGACATTTTAAGGATGTGAGATTTCACAGGCTTATAAACGGCTGTTTGCTCATATCTCTGTTCTAGGTGTGTGTCTTGAACTCCCAACCTCTGGCTCTGGAGAGGAAAGTGCTATTTGTGGAGCCAGGCTCATGCAGAGCCACTCATAAACTTTTCCATAAGCTCTGCTGGCAAGTGTGCCGTTCCCTTGGGAAGGCTTAAATGTCGTGTTGTGCATCCGATGTGTCTCCTGGCAGCGTGGGGCACGGGAAGGGCCTTGGTGCTTGGAGACAACCACTCTGCTCCTCAGCCCTGGGGTGAAGACTCCAGCCAGGTGAGGTGGCCTTGAAGCGAAGGGTTGATGTTGAGGGAGCTTTAAAATGATTTGACAAAGTCTGTGAAGGTTTTGATGGAGTAAGAAAAGCACCTGGTGTGCTCCAAGTGCAGCACCTCTGCTCCTGGAGCACCTCCAACCTGGGTGTGCTTGGGTGGTGAAAGCCACCACAGTAACAATTCCCAGTGAGGAACCAGGGGACACAGAGAGGGTGTTCTAGTCCACGAAGCTGATGGGTAGTTGCTGCTGGCAGTAAGCAGTTAAAGCTAGCAACAGTGGGTCTTCTGAGGCTGTGAACAAATGCAGAAAGAATCTGGGGCAGCGGTCACTTCTGGTGGCCTTGCGTCGGCTCCGAATTTCCTCTGCCTTCCTGTGCCACCAGCACGTGCTGAGGGGGAACCTGGCTGCTCGGCCTTGGAGGTGTGGTGGCGAGCTGTGCCCTCAGAGGGGTCTGGCTGAGCTGCAGAACTTGGGAGACAAGCTTAGAAAGTAGCCTGGATCATCTTCGCTTCCTTTTGGCTTCTGAGCCTTGCTAGGTCAGGTTTCTGCCATGCTTTTCTCCAAGGCTTTAAGGACACAGCTTATTTTTACTGTTTATTTATTTTTAAAGGATGGGTTGTTTGGTGTTTTCATGTGCCTGAGATGCAGGGCTTAACTACAGACCTCTCATGACTTTGGGATGTTCTTCAGCCACCCAAAGCAAGCCTGGCCTTGGCTGAGGTGCACCCCGAGCAGTCCTACCTCCGGTCACAGAGCTCTGTCATCCTGATTGTGGCCAGACCGTCGCTGAGAGCAAGGAAACGGGGGATGTTCAGGACAGCCTTGGATGAGGAAAGCACCGGGGACGTGGCCAGACCTGCCCAGGGTGGTGCAGGAAGGCTGCGGCACGGCTGGCACGCAGGGCCAGCACACCCTGCCCTTCCTCCCGCCCCGCTTGTCTTGCACAACGCCCTCACCCTGCCGCCTCCTCGCTGGGGTCCCCCAAAACCGGGGGTGGGTGGGTGGCTGACATCAGAGCCAAGCCCCCCCGAGGAAGGAGGCAGCCAGCTGAGCTGCCAGGACCTCTGCAGCGAAGTGTGTTAACTGTTTCCTCCAGAGATCCGCTGCAGAGCGGCCAGGAATGGTAAAATACCAGCAAACAGGCTTTGCTCAGGGGGCTGGAGCTTGCAGGGCTTCCCTGCACCCTCATGAGAGGCTGCGGGGGCATGGCTCCCTCCTGCCAGGCTCACAGGAACCCACGTCTTCCCCTGGGAAGCCCGGAGAGACCGCAGAAGGCTGGAGCCCAGGCATTCCTCGTCATCCGAGCTGGAAATCACCCCATGCAGCAGCGATAGGAGCCTGGAAGCCTTGTGCTCATTGTTTTATCTTGGGCAAGCTAAATGTCCCGGGGGTCACCAGCGTTAGTCAGCCAGGGTGGGTGGTGAGAAGGCCGAGCCGCGCCAGCGGGACCTGTGTCACTTCCCTTGGCTTGGAAGCAGCACTCGAGTCATGTGGAATCAGACTGGTGCTGTGTAACGAGCAGGGACAGCCCTGAATCGCTTCAGAGAGGCAGAGAGCCCCTGCTGCAGCCTGTGCTAGCCCGGAAAGGCTGGTCCCCCTTGGCTGTGTGGTGACACGGGGCAGCTGGCTCGGGATGGGACGGGGACAGTGGCTCGGGAGCAGCAGCTCCTCACAAAGCCTCAGTGGGCTGGAGGAGCGATTTTTGGGATGCTTTGGCACTGACAGTGCTCTGTGGAAGAGCAGTTGGGTTGCTCTGGTGCATCCATAATTAACATCATTACACTGGCAGTAGGTACCTGGCGCTGACAAGCGCTGTGCAGCTCATGACCCAATTAATCTTTGTTGTATTTCCATGTGACAGGTGACAATTTTCTCCCTCTACATAAAAATTTGCTGCTTAATGCACTTGGAGAGGCTCCCTGGTCGCAGAAGCTGGGGCAGGCCAGCTCTCCAGCTGCTGGAAACCCTCAGGATCCCATGTGCTCCTCAAGCTGAGCGCTCTGACAGCTGCTGAGCTGTGAAGAGAGATGCACAAAGCATCACCTGCTTTTTCTGTCACCTTTCGGGCACCAGTGGGGACCTGGTCCCTCTGCCAGGGCGACTCCTTTCCTTATGCTGTCTGGCTGCTGCAGGAGCCGGTGATTCAAGCTGACTTACAAAGATCCTGGGTGTGAGTTTTATGATTTTGGTAGCTGTTTGGCAGTCCTCCCTTTCCCAGCCTGCCCAGGCTCAGCCCCTCTTCTCACTGGGTCTTCCTTCCAAATCACATCAGCGGTGTCCCACTCCCTGTACCTAAATGTCCTCCTCATGGAGGATTTAAAGCAAACCTCTTTCTGTACGTGTTTCAGCTTCTTCCCTCTGCACAGTCTCCCCTGTGCTGTGGCATCACTGGCACCCTTGTCTGACACTGTCTCCCCTCGGTTTGTTGACAGCCTCCAGCCAGCATGGTCTCAGGAATGACTGATTCTGCATCTTTTTGGGTTGATGTGTGGGATTAAGGAAGCAAGCTGCACAGGTGGTGTCACTGCCAGCCACTTGGCAAGCCCGTGCGACCCGAACTGGGGTGTCTTGGTCAGGGAAACGTTGCTGGTTTTCCTCAGGAGTGGAAATATTGCTGTTTAGGAACATTAATTTTCTTAATGGTAGTTGGGAAAATATGAATTTAAATGTTTTTAAGGAGAGTGAGGGGCCACCGTTGTGCAGAGGAGAGCAGCAGGTCTCGGCCGAGCTTACGCCTGGCCCTGCTTCCAGCCATGGAAACAGGCCCTGTGATTTAGTGCCACGTAATTATTTGGAATAAGCACAGTGCTACTAAATTATTGTGAGCTTGGTAAAAAACTCTGTGACCCTTCTCCTCGCCCTCCTTCAGTCTGATGTGGCTTGGGTTTGACTTTCGCAAGGTATGAAGCAAGCTGTATCTCGATGAGCTGTAAAACGCTGCCTGCTCAGCCCCTCAACTCCTGCGCTGTGTTTCACTGACCTCAATCTCCTTATACAGATCAATCCTCCTTTTAAGCAATTATGCAGGTGCTCGGGTGGATGGAGAGCAGGTTGTGGTAGTGTGGAGCGAGGCCGTGGCTGGCGAGCACCGGTTGTTGGCGTGGCAGATAAGTGGCTCCGGGTGTGAGCTGTAAAATCAGTGGGGAAAGAGGCAAAAGGAGGAGGTACCCCTGCCAACCTGCCCTGTTAACACCACAGCTGGTGTAACACGGAGCTGCAAAGGGGCATCCTGCCTGGAAGAGGCCAGTGGAAGTGCCTGTGGCTGCCTTCGCCCCAAGGCTCCGGGGTTCAGGCCTGCCAAGGGGGGAGCTGCCGCATCCACGCCGTTCAGCTCTCCAGCTCCCACACAGCAGGGCCTGCTGGGTTTTAAGCCTTTCTGGCAATTCGGGAGATCTCAGTATTGGTCTGATGTTCATTGTAATTAATATCTGGAAGAGCAAATGGTGCCATCTACGCTGAGAGCTCCTGTGGAAAGTGAGCTGCTGCCCCAGCTCCTCCACGGCCAGAGCAAAGGGCTGAGCCGGCCGGCTCCCACCCTCCCAGGAGAGCCGGGCCCACCTCCTGGTCAAGCAGAACCACGTCCTCATTTATTTCCTTTATTCCTCTTTGCTGTTGTTGTGTGAGGGAAATAATTGAGTATTTCCCACCCAGCCCCAGAGCCTCGGGGACTGGAGAGGGCAAGGAGGGCTTAAGGGAAAAGCAGAGCTCTGGGAGGAGTCCAAAACCAACTAATTTGTGAGCTCCCAGCACAAAGCTTCCCGCCTCCTTTTCTGTCCTTAATGACTGTGCTGGGAACAAATATTGATGGTTACAAGGGGATTAATTGTGGTTTTTAACAAGCTTGAACATTCCAGTCGCACAGAGACTCAAGCTCGCTGTGGACTCAGTGGAGATGTGATGTTCCTTCCATGCTTTCTGTTAGTGGTGACAAGGACAGGTCCTGGCATGGCCCTTCTCTGGGCAGGACAGCTGGAAGGAATGGACAAGGGTGGAATAAAAGATGAAAGCTGATAAGAAAACTGCATTAGGCTGCTATGGCATCCAGGAGTCAGGTGTTCACGCCAGTGAAGGACAGCAGCTACACTAAATGCATTGTACTCTTATGTTTATACTAATCCACTGCCTAATTACACCTGCAGGAAACATAAGGCCAATATTAAGGAGTGTAAAGAAGTCATCTGGTGGGTTGTTCTTCTTTCTCTGTGTTTGATATCCAGTAGGTAATTATGCCCAGTGCTGCAGTGAGAGCTCTGGGTACTGTCAGAGGAGATGCTGCACATAACCAAACCTCTGCAGTGCGACTCGGTGGATAATTTGATAAGCTGCTGCAAACAAAAATAGAGGCTGGGAAGGTGCTGCTGTGTGGAAGGTGCTGCTGTGTGGAAGGTGCTGCTGTGTGGAAGGTGCTGCTGTGTGGAAGGTGCTGCTGTGTGGAAGGTGCTGCTGTGTGGAAGGTGCTGCTGTGTGGAAGGTGCTGCTGTGTGAATCACAGGTTTAGAAGGCAGGCTCGTTCCCAGTCCAGTGCTGGTAAACATGACGTGCTTCGTGAGCAGCGGCAATTTGTTGCCAAGAATTCCTCTTGCCTCCTTTGCAGCGCTGCTGTGATGTGCCACCCAATTGCCTCTGAGAAGCGATGTGAGGACCCATTTATCTTGAGGTTTAGGAGAAGGAAGAGCATTCTCTGGCTCTGGCAGCAAGCGCTTCTGATCTCCAGCGTCAGCGGCGAGGCGGCACATCTACCTGATCCAAACGTATCTCGTGTCAAGGAAATCTGGGGCTTTCAGGCTGCGTCTTACGGCACGTGGCTGGCTGAAGCCAGGTGCGTCTCCTCCTTCTGCAGCATGCCTCCTTGTTTGTCTTTGTATTTCAAAGCTGGGTTTCTTGGATGAAATCCCAGAGCTCCGCATGGGGCTGCTTGTGCTGTGACTTTAATCCAGGTCTCTGGCTGAAGGAAGGTTGTGGTGCTGCGAGATCCAGTAGTTATGACCAGGGATTGCTCTATCATAGGATAGTGGTGTTTCAGACACCTGCTACAGGAGGGTCATCACCTGCTTTGGTGGGGAGGGGGCTGCTTGAAACCCAGAGCAACCCTCAGCCAGCATTTCCAATGCATTTGGGAGATGAAGTCCATACCTGCCGTGCCTTGGCAAGCCCTCAAACACATCTCAGGTACTCATGTATTCTCAGGTAGCTCTGCCTTTGCGCCCATCCCCACCTCCTCACAGGGGTTTGATGGCTGAGCAGTTTACCTGCATGCAAACTCATGCAGATGTGCATGGCATCAGCCTGTGGGCTCTAATCCAGGTGTTTCTTGTGAGGGTTTGCTCCCCAAAGCTGCTACCAAGGGCAGTGGTGAGGGGTCTGACAGGTCCAGTGTCATTTCTGTGAGCCCCATGCAGATGTCTTGAAAATCCTGTGGCATCTCAAATGGCTGTGGAGTGAATCCTACCTGCTGTGTTCAACTGTAGCTATAAACCACAACTCATGCTAGAACAGTATTCAGAGAGTGCCACTGAGAGCGTTGAGAGAGCACACTACTGTAGCCCTTTTGTAGGGCAGGAGATAGGGAGACATCTCACCTTTGCCTTGCATCTTGTCAAGGTTTGATGATGCTTTTGATAAGGAGGGAACCTTCTACACCATACAGTAGTGCAGGAAATTTCTCTGAAGTTAAAGAGTTTGGCAGTCTCCTTGTCATATCTTCTCTCCCACCTACAGTTGCTCAGTTAGATGGACTCCAAACAGTCACAGAATCAATATGGAGGTACCGATGGAGGTAGGAAAGGGATGTCTTCAGAGCAGCAACCGGGGCATGAGAAATGTTGACTCCAGATGCAGCCTTCGGGAACACACAAACAATGACTAATCCCAGAGTTTCCAGAAATATTTTGCCAGGTGTTTGTTTCTCCAGGCAGCTGCCTCTTCACATGTTTACTCATCATGGGTGAAGACTCCACACCCAACCTGGGGATGAAATTCTCCCCTTGCAGGCAGGGAACAAGCGGCAGCGGTTGGGGGTACGAGCACCCCCGCAGCACAAGGTTTGGAGCTGGGCTGTAGCTCCCTGAGCACACTCGTATCCAGGTTTTTGCAGTTTTGGCGAGTTTGGGGTCTTGCAAGGCAATCCTGTTTGCTGGGGATTAAGGGGAGAATACAGCTGGTCATGCAGAAGAGCCCCAGCCTGATGGATCTGGACTTCTTTAAAATGCTCGGCAGTCGATGAGCTGGGATCAGGTGGAGTTTGTCTGGTGTCACCTTCATCAAACCAGCAGCTATTTTAATAGAAGTCCTGGTCAGAATAAAGGATGATAACATTAGCAAAAGCTGGGGCTGTAAATCTGGCAAGAAATTGTTATTTTCTTGCCATTAAGAATAACTTTGGGGTTTTTTTGCTTTATTTCTTTTGGCTGTGAGCAAGGTGCTAATATTAATTTATTTTCTGTGATCCTCTGCAATCCATTTGGCATCGCAGGAGCAGAAAAAACCCAAACCCCAAATATTTTCCCTTCTGCTGTGACTGCAGATTTAGGGTTTGGGGCTTTTTTTTTTTTCCATGTTTAAGTGCCTGTAACAGGAGGCAGTTTGTTTCCAAGAGCAGAAAGCACTAGCATCCTGCAGCTATCAGCAGTGTCTCTTAGCCAGAGACTAAACATCACCCACCTGCTTTTCTAGAGGGTTGACAGAGAAAGGAGATGGTTGTGATCTTTCACAAAGCCTCACATCCAGCAAACCCTTAGAATATAGGCTGGGCTGGAAATGTAGAGATACAGAGTTAAAAGGCTTGTGTGCAGAGGGGAAAGCGGTCCAGAGCTGTATCAGACCGTCAATATTTCCTGGAATGTGATAGAAAAATCCCAGGCTTCCCAAGGTGGTTGCTGGCTGTGGTTCAGCATGGGTTAAGATATTTTGCTTCTCTGGAAGGCAGAGGGGAGAAGCGGAAGTTTACAGTGTGCTTAAATATGTGTAATAACCAAGGGCACGTAACAAACGAGCTGCGTGGGGGATTGATTGGCTAACAAAGAGGAATCACTTGCTGATGTACCTCTTACATTTTGTTTTCCATCGACCTAGCAGGCTGCTTGTCAAGAGCGTGGTGTCAGGATTAGAGTGAGTGAACCCACAGGCAGCCTCCCCCGAAGCTCTGGGAACACATCCCAGCGTAAATGCCTGCGTGCAGGAATGAGCTGCAAGGGGGAAATGAGATGGGAAGAGTGCTGCTCTGCATCGGTCGGAGACCTGAGCCAAAGTTGCAGACCCTCACGTCGATCAGGGGATGCTGACCCGGCTCTGAGCTCATTTCGGAGATGCCTTCTCAAATACGGGTCTTGCCCAGAGCCTGTGACCTTGGTGGGAGCCCATCCAGTGATGTTTGCAGGCTGTGATGTGTCCCCACGTCAGTGACATGAAGTCAGTATCAAAACTTGTTGGCTCGATAGCACAAGGGGAACAACGGGCACTCTGAGAAGAGCTCTTCCCACCACTCCAGTGCACCAGATCTCTCCTTGCCAACCCCTTCACAAAACCAGGGATCATCTGGGAGATTTCCTTTGTTTTCCAGCAGCACTTAGCAGTTAGCTCTCCTGAAACTCTGTACCAGCTCAGTCCCGGCAAGGGCAGGAGCGTGCAGTGAGCTCCCTGACAGCCCCGCATCCGAAAGGTGACAACCACTGTGACATTATCCAAGTGATGACTTAGCCAGTGATTCATCATCATCTGGGTTCCAGCTGGAGGCAGAGGTTAAGGCATCGGCTTTGTAAAGCTCTGAGTTCTCATGGTGGAGCTGAGCCTCGGGTAGGACGGGGTCATGGTTTTAACCACCATCTAGCACAGGCTCGGAGGGCATCACACCTCTCTCACAAGCTACATAATCCATACATTCAGAGCTTTTTAAAGTCAGGAGGGGCTGTTAGCCCATCTCATCTGATCTCCTTTGCCACCAACCAATGCCAGCAGGTCGCTGAGTGCAGTTACCCCTATCTAAAGCTTTCCACAGCTGCTCTTTCCTTTCTGCTTGCTCCGGTGGCCAGTCTCTCTCCAGTGAACCAAACTGCACCTTGCTGGGCATTAAATGTTTTTTTTTACTATTCTAATATTTCCTTTTTAAGGGGGAGGGAAGCTTAAGAACTTTCCTTAATTCCCAAGTTTTTCAAGTGACGCCAAGACCTTGGATTTATGTGGGTTTTTTTTAACCACTGCTTCTTGAGATGTCACATATAAGCAGAATCAGGGGGAGTATGTTTGGTATGTTTGATTTGTAGTAAAATTATATGCCAAAATGTGTTATGCAGAATAGCAGGAGAGGCTAACCAGTGCACACCACTGACATACAGACTAAGAGCCTGCTGTTTGCTTTTCATTAGGGTTTTGTCTGGAATTTGCATTTTTAGACCATGCTGAAAGCTCTGTCTCCGTTTTGGGGACAAGGCTAAGGTTTGCTGAGTGGTGGCTTGGCTCCCGTTCAGGAGAGCTTCAGTTGCACTGGTTCCAAATTGGGGAAGAAAACGTGGTTTGAAGCCCTCTCCTCCTCAAAGGCTCTGCAGGCTGCACGCTCCCATTCCTCCTGCTGGAATGGTCAGGACAGCGTGGGGGATGAATTTGTCCACCAAGGAAACTTAAGAAATCGGTGTTTTTCTATCCCTCCCAGAATATTTTCACTCCAGGCTCTCACTCAACTATTTAACCCGTCTTTCTTGGCCTTTCCAGGCTGCCACCTAAGGATCCCCTGCACAGCCCTGGAAGGTGCTCCCTGCCTGCAAACCCAGCAAGGCTCCCCACACACCGGAGCTGGTGGGGAAAGGCCAGCCAGAGCTGGTGGCTTTCCCTCATTAAAAGCACATGAAAGTTTTGCCTGGTATGCAAAGGAGGCCAAGGTTAATATCAGTGAGCAACTGGACACAGCTCTTCAGATCCTGGGAGGGATGAGCTGGGTTGCGGTCCAGGCTGCTCTTTCCAAAGTCTGCAGCATCCTCTGGCGGAGCCGCAGGGAAAGGATGGTCATCCAGGGCAGAGGTTTCATCTCCCGGTGCCAGGGCATGCTTTGAGGTCTCTCAAAATGTACCCCAGCTTCACTCATTTGCAAGGCGCCCAGGAGGAGCCCAAAATCACAAGCACCCTAATGCCGACTAAGTGGTGCTGCTCAGGGGGAGCTACCCCCTGTGCTCCAGAGAGGGAGAGGCAGCCCAGCAACCAGCCTGGAATTTGGGGATCACACTTCCATTCCTCACTCTGCAAGTGTCCTGGCTGACCTCCGGCAAGCTGCTGCTGGGCACCCAGCATCTTCCTCAGCCTGGGAGGATTCAGATGCCTCTATGCTGCCTCCCAACTGTTTTCATCTCTCTTTTTGAAACTGAAAAAAAGAATCAGTGATTCAGAGCCAGCGAATAAAACACCCTTCCCTCCTCCTGCTCCATGCCCAGCTCTTGGGATGCTCATCTGGGAGGAGGGAGACAGGGGTTTGGCTTTCTGCTGTGGGGAAGCAGTCACCCCTGAAACACCTCTGGGAAGAAATGTTGGGAGAATCCCTCCCAGGCAGCTCGGCATAGATTGACACACCGACACAACCCAGTGCAACAGCGCTGCCAACTTCTGCAGCAATTCACTCAATCCTTATGAAAGCCAGACTAAATTGGACAGGAGCCTGCACTTCATCTTCTCTCCCAACTCCTCTGGGTGAGAACTGTTGAGCAGACCAGGTTTCCGATAAAGTAAAAGCAAACACCATTCCCTTGTGCTAAGATACAGGAATATTATCCTGACATTTTAGCATGGATCACTCATATTGCTGCTCGTTCTCTCCGCTCCTAGAGCTGTGTCTTGACAATAGAAACATTCTCCGAATACAAACAAAATAATCAGGGTTGAAAACCAAATTCATGGTGGAAAGAAGCATGCACTCCTTGGTGGGAGCTTTCGGGCTAGATTTGCCTCTTGGCCTGCCAAAGTCCGAGCAAGTTGAGTTTGCACTAGCTATTTTTAATTCTAAATACTTTTATCCTGTCTTTCCCTACAGTACTGGTATCTGGCCAGCAGCCTGATAATTCTAGGATCTGGGTTCAAATTCGTGTGACAGAGGGACGGGGAGGAAAGGTGAGTAGCAAAATAGCTTTCAGCGATGTCTGCCTCTTCCTATTGCGTTGGGCTGGGTATTTTTTAATGGAGGAATTTATTTTGTGCTTCCTTGAGGAATTACACTCATCGTCCAACATTTTTACAAGCCATTCAAAGTTGAAGATTAAAACCTGTGCTTAAGTTAAAAAAAAAAAACAAGCTCCAAGGAGGAATTTATCTCTGATTTGTCTTGGAAACAAGATTTGTGTACTAAAGTACTTGGCAGCATGCAGAGGGACGTGTCCCATCCGTTGGCTGTTAATAATTTTATGGGATAAATGACAGCAATGCAGGGTCACCAGTGAGCAACAACAGCTCATCCTGCAGCGAGAGCAGGCCTGGGAGCTGTGAGACCCCATTTGTGTTTCTCCTCAGCGCTGATTTACCCCACCAAATCACAGAATCACAGAGTGTTAGGGGTTGGAAGGGACCTCGAAAGATCATCTAGTCCAACTGCCCTGCCAGAGCAGGATCATCTAGGCTAAATCACACAGCAACGCATCCAGGCGGGTTTGTCTCCAGAGGAGACTCCACAGCCTCTCTGGACTGCCTGTCCCAGTGCTTGGTCACCCTCACAGGGAGGAAAGTTCCTCTTGATATTCAGATGGAAATCAGACCCCGGAGTTTTTTCCAGTATCCGTGCTGGGAGAGGGTAAGGAGATGGATCTGGCCATGGGGCAAACTGGGCTGAGGTGAGTGAAGACATTTATTGGGCCTGGGGAGCAAACCCACTACAGCCAGCCGTTGGTGAGAGGAGTGACTCGACCCCACTCCATACAGAAACACTGTGCTTTGCAAACGTGAAAACACTGTAGTTTTGACTCGACCTGAGCATTTTTCACTTTTGTGGGGGAAAAAGCTAAGGACAAGCTACAAAAATGCCTTTCAGTCTGCTCTTCCTAGCGAAGATGTGGGTGGATGATTGGAAAAGTACAGCACAGGGGCTTGGCCAGGGTGGGGGGCACGCTCTATCAGGAAGGAGATGGTCTTGCTGGTTCTTAGAAGGGCAAACAGCTGTTCCCTTCCAAAAATCCCATCTCAGTAGTGGAGTATCTCTAGAGTAGTAAGAGGCTTGCAGCTTTGAGTCACCATCCCTGGGTGTGTGTTTAAAAGCTGTTAATTTTTTTAATGGAGATGTACCATGCCGGTGTGAACTGAGCCCCGGCAGCCGGCTTGAATTACTTCTCAGGTCTGGGGCCACCTCACAGGAACAGAACTTTGCAGAGAGGTGTGAGATTTTGCTCTGCCTGGGGCAGGCACCTTCCCCTGGGGAAATCTATGGCGGGCCTTGTGTGAACAGGCAGGAGTGAGACCCGCCACGCTCTGCTGTCCTGGCTAGCGGGAGAGTTGCAGCGGTTTCTTGAGGGAAGATCATGGAAAGCGGTGTGGGAGGCTCCAAGTAACGGTGCGGACCGATCCCCGCCTGCAGTTTTGCGGGCTTTGCCAGGCGTTTTGGGGAGTTCCGAGCTTCGGGCAGCAGGCAGCGCCTCGCCTCCGGCAGCGCGGCGGCGCCCAAGATGGCTGCGCGCCTCCTCCTGGCCTGCGCTGCCTCCCTTACTCAAGATGGCTACAAAAGGCAGGCGGCCGGGCCGGAGAAGCCGGGGTGGTCATGTTGCTTTCGGGCAGCAGGGCCCTGCGAGGCGGGCTTTCTCTGCGCCGTACCATTCCGAGGAGGAGGGAGGGAGGGAGGGGGAAGAGCGGTGGTTGCTCCCGGGGGCCGTGCCCGGCCGGGAGAGGCGCGGCTGAGGCGGGAGCGTCCCGCCTGGCAGGGTAAGGCTGGGAGGGGGCCGGGCGGTGGGGCGGGAAGGGACCTCGGAGGCCGCCGCTGCCCTGCCCGACAGGAGGGTGACACCGCTCTTGGGGTGCGGGCCGGGCCTCGACGCCTCACGAGGAGGCATGGCGGCGGCGAGACCTCCCTCAGAAGTGGGGCGGCCTTGCGGTGTGTCCGGGGACGGGCGCCGGCCCGACCAGCGTCTCCGCACCGGGGGTGCTCTGAGCTCCGGTCACAGTGGGGTTTGTTCCCTGGCCTTTCCTTTCCAGCCCAGAGTCGCCAACTGCCAGCACCCGCCATGCCACAAGGAGCCTCGCGCAGCTCTGAGGCAGAGGGAGAAGCAGCTTTGGCTTCCATTTGACTTGAAGGGCTGAGGGGGACCTGTGTGTGGTGCCCTTTGTGTGCAAGTCTGCAGGAATCAAATGGCAAAATCCTGAAGGCAGTGGTGGCTGTGTGTCATCAGGAGTGACACAGCGCGGTGCCCGTGACATAGGGTTGTGGGGCATAGTGCTGTTCTGCCTGGAAAGTGGGGTCAGCTGGGATTTTCCCATGCGAGGGGTGTTTCCAGTTGTGCCTTAAAGGAAACTGACTTGGTTTTTAGGAAGGTAGAAAGCAAAGTTATGTATGTTTAAAAAATAATTAGAAAAAAAGAAAGAACCAGCTAGCTTTAAGTGACTTGAAATTGGCCAGCAGTGCACCCGGGGACAAGTAAGGATGGGCTGGATGGCAATTCCTCAGCTTATCCAGCAGGAACTGCCACAGGAGAGGTGCAGTTGGTTACTATTCACTTGGTGTCCTGGCATACTTATCCGTATCATGTGGGAAATGATGTGAATAAGCTTAATTTTCCAGATGATTAACGCAGTTGAGTAACTCCAGCTGTCATTTATGTCCTCGTAATGCTCTTTTTCGCCTATGGCAGCTTATTATCTCGCCGCTATTCGTGCCTCTGTCATCTCAACTCATCTTTAAGACAGGCAAATGTTGCTTAATTTTACAGGGGGGGAAAAAACTAAAGCAAAAATCAAAGAATCTCCCAGGCACGGATCGCTTGAGGGCAAGGTCTTAACACCGCTGTGGCAGGGAGTCCTATGGGCCTTTGCTCTGGGCAGGGTGTGTGCTCTTCAGTATTGTACCTGTTGTGCTGCAGTTCTGGTTGGTTGATCTCTTGAGCAGTTAGGTGTATCCATCAGGATCTGGGGTGTTGAGCTGCTACTGTCATCTACCCATCTTGGGCTTGTTTTGCAGAGCGCCCAGAGGAGCAATTACATTTCAGAGATCTGGGTAGTTTCTGCAGAGGATAAAGATGATCAAGTAGGAACACACCAGGACTCTGTTTTTCCCCCCCCCCTTTTTCCCCCCCCCCTTTTTCCCCCCCCCTTTTTCCCCCCCCCTTTTTCCCCCCCCCTTTTTCCCCCCCCCTTTTTCCCCCCCCCTTTTTCCCCCCCCCTTTTTCCCCCCCCCTTTTTCCCCCCCCCTTTTTCCCCCCCCCTTTTTCCCCCCCCCTTTTTCCCCCCCCCTTTTTTCCCCCCCCTGAAAAGAAGTTACAAACAGACCCGTAAAATGCAGTTAGTGGGGAAAAAAAGATGTTTTCAGTTAAGTCTTCCCACTGAAGTCAGTGTCTTGGAGGCTAGAAACTTGCTGCTCTTGGAAGTACCTTCAGGGTACAGCGGGATGATATTTATTAGGGCTGTTAACCTCTAACCAGCTCCCTTTTGGTTTCCTAAGTGGTAACAGATTCACCCTGGTCCCCAGCGAGCTGCAAACTCATGATGTCACCGTTGTTTTTCCTGTACCCTTACTGGTGGTTCCTTCAGGCTGTCGTTAACCTGCAATTAGAACAAGCTATGCCTTTGATTCCAGACCTGGGTGATTTACTGGGGTGTTTTTTCATCCTCATTCCCATTGCTGTGGATGGGAATTCCTCAAGAACCTTCCCTTGTTGTTAGGGGTTAATGAAGTGTGGAAAGTAAGGATAAAATAGCTCTCCTATTCCATTTGGTGTAAGAAGGTGCTTCCTTACCCCACAAATGAAGCAAAATACTTGGAATTCTCCTGTTACCTGAACTTTGGGGAAGGGGGGGGAAAGGAATGAATCTTGCATATTGTTTCTATACCCCTGAAATGTCGTGTTCTGCTCTTAACTGTAAAACAAATGAAAACAAACTATATTCAACAGCACTTCAGAAAACTAAAGGTCATTTTTTTCTCTAAATGGTATCAAAAAGTGCAGTCTCTTTCTATCTGAAGAGAAAAGGATTCTGAGAGTAGGCTAATTTGTGGCATTTCTCATTGGAAAGATGCTTCAGTAAACCATTCCGGGCTGATTTCATCTAGAGCCAGCTGAGCTGGAGAGATGATGTTGGAACGTACCTCTCCACTTGGCTTGGTATCAGATCTTGGCGTTAGCTGATCTCACATGGGAGCCTGTATCAAGAGTTTATCACAGATGGGGATCTTAAAAAGGGGAAGGAGGAAATTAGCACGTGCTCCACACATTGATTTCTTTAAGCACTACCGATCGGTGAGCTGCTCAACCCCGGGGTGGCTTCAGCACAGAGAGAAAGGAGGAGATCCTGTTGGGAAACGGTAAGAAGGGCAAGGCAGGGGAGATTAAGTGGAAGCTTTTGTGAATTTGTGGACTGAATTTGGTATTAACCTCCAGCTCTGTGGTTCTTCCTGCAGCCGGCAAGCGTGCCCAAGGAGCTGGAAGGGTTATGGCTCTGCGTAGCTGGTGGTCATTGGTAGGGAATAGTTGGTGTGTGTTGAGGTGGGGGTGTAAGAGATGCCCAATGGCCCGGATTCCTGAGGCTGTGATACTGATAGAAGGTCAGGAGCAGTCTGGATGCCAGCAGTTCTTTTCTGACAGAATTTAGGCAGCACTATTTTACCCATCTCCCTGCTCAATTTCCAGCTTCTGTGGGATGTGTCAACACACGCTTTGCTTGCCTTTTTTCTTCTAGTTATTTTTCCTAAGTATATGGTAATATTTTTGCTTTCTTCTCTCCAAGTAAACACTGTTGAACTTGCTAGCAGTGAGGAGTGTGGGAGTGAGGTGGTTTGAGATCCCAGGCACACGTTGATGGGGATGGGACTTCTCACAGGAGCTGATCCAGTTCTCAGGATCAGTCTCCTGTTTAAGTACAGGTATTTGTGGTTCTGCATAACTCCAATTTAGGGACCTTTTATATCTAGCAGGCATCTTGTCTGTTCCCTGTGGAAGTTCCACATTCCAGTGACACTCAGGGGAGTCACTAGAAAAGCCGTTTAAACCTTTAGATGCAGTTATTAAAACATGATTTGGGGCGTCACCAGCCTTGAACGACTTAGGCCTTGCAGATTAGAAGATGATTATCCTCTGCAGTGGCATGTGATAGGAAGAGCATTCTCAAAGCTCTCTCCTAAACTTGCTATTCAACCCTGTTCACTTCAGGCTATGTATTGTGTTCCACTTCCTGGTACTTTATGTTGAAGACACATTTGTCATCTTAATCAGTTTGTATCTGCTGGGAGTGTGTTTAATATAATGTCAGGTGTAATTAAGATGAGAAGGGAAAGTACAGTTTGGTGTCACCTTCTGCCAGCTGTTATTACTGTGAGAGGGAAGCACAGCAAGCCAAGCTTAAACAGAGCCTTTAAGCAACGACAGGCGGATTCGCCTGTGTGTTTTGGCCTGCAGTTTGTCCCTTGGTTATGGAGTCGAGTGCTAAATAACAGGCGTTTAACAGCTCTGCTAGATGAGGGATGTCAGCATAGGGAATCAGATTGGAGCATCTGAAGGGCTTGGAACATTGAGGGCATCTTCGTTGTGCTCCGTGGGCACAAGTGAGACTCTGTTCCAGCAGTGTAGGTGTCACAACGTGTTGAGACAGGAAAGCCACAGAGTTTTTGGGCGTTTGATTTGTGTTAGTAATAGCTCCTGTCTGCCTCCAGTGGAGGGGGGGGAATGCAGATTGTTCTTTCTGCAAACGGCAAAGTGTCTGAAACCTTCTGGCCCCCTCTGCCTGTTGATTGAGAGGGAGCAATATTATTCAAACAAAACACTGCTACCTCCTCAAAAAAATGTTGCCTGTTCCTAGATCCATAGTTTGTCCCGGTGTCTTGTATAAATGGCCGAATACAACAGCAGCTTGCTGACTGAAATTATTAGCCCCTGCCCCTGATTGTTTTTATGGGGGCAAAAGAGCAAAACCACAGCCCCTCCAGAGGTATCCTCCTGCTTTGGCACCGGGGGCTGCCTGGTGTGGGACTGTGGAAACACAGGCTGTTTCAGGACCAGCCTTGAACCAGTGGGAGGTCGAGCAACTCGCTGTGCTTTGGCCCCCCCCTTGGTGCGGGAGGGCTGGGGAAAGACCCCTCCTTCCACTGCACGTTGTGACCTCTACTGTTGACAAGTGCTTGTGCAAAGAATGTTTTGTGTTAGCTGGGTGGATCCTGTTACTTGTATTTTGTTACTGCTCCCCTCTGTGCTAGGGAATATTGGCTCTGAAGGGTTATGCTAGAGCCTAAATCTAAATCTGGGACTAATAAGCCAAGTGCATTGGCTGGTGACGGCTGCATTGACAGAAGTGACCTTGGGGTCTTTGCTACGTCTTGTAAATTAGGAATTGGGGCGTGGATCTCCACTGAGCTTTTTCTGGAAATGAAAAGGTGGTTCGTGGAAGAAAGAGGGAGAGCAAGCACTCAAACATTTGTCTTTTTTCTTTCTGGCAGGATGGAGAAGAAGAAAATTCTGATGAAATCCAAGGTTGCTGCTCCTAACCTCCTGAGGGCTCTGCATTCTCTGTACCAGTTCGGTCACCTCTGCGATGTGACAGTTCACACACAGCACCTGGGAATTCAGGAGGAGTTTCTGGTTCACAAAGCTGTCTTGGCAGCTTCCAGCAACTACTTCAAGGGGCTTTTCCTGCACGATGAGATGCTGGACGCCAAGAACTGCACGGTAACCCTGCAAGACATCTACACGGAAGAGTTCACCTCCTTCCTGGAGTTTGTTTACACTGCAGAAGTGGAGATTGAAGCAGAGAAACTGCAACGGATGAAAGAAATAGCTGAAAGACTCGAATGCAAGGATTTGCTTGACATTTGCGAAGAAGTGAGAGTGGAGGGCAGGAAGGGATTAGACTTGAGCCTCCATCTGAAAGGTCAGCTGTGTGAAAGCGCTGGGCCGCAGTGGCCTCGCATGCAGCAAGAGGAGAACCACGCTCGGAGTGGCGCCTCCCAAGTGGTGGCAGTGCCTGTGCAGAGGAAGCTTTGGCACAGGCAAAGACGTAAAAAGTTGCTGGAGGGCTACGAGCTCATCGAAGGCCAAGCAGCAAGCCTGGAGCAAGGGGACGCTGCTTTTCCAGAGCCAAAATCCAGGGCGGCGAAGCTACCGAAACATAACGAGACAGGTACCAGGACTGGACCAGGCAGGGATGTCGTTAGCCTGGGAAATGGGAGCAGCCATTCTCTCCTAAGTCGGACTGAGTCAAAGGAAGCCTGTGTAGTCATTGGGAACACGCTGCCTGAGCCGTGGGAAGATGGAAACAGTTTCATTTCTAACTTTTCTGGTAAAACAGAACGTAGGAAGTCACCACGGCACGTGGGGAAGGCCTTGGAGTGCGAGGAGTGCCACGAATCCTTCCGCATTGCCAAGCAGTACCAGTCGCACATGGAGCTCAAGCATGACGTGAGCCTGGCTGTCAAGCACAGCTGTGACACGGGGGAGCAGCTCTTCTCCACTCAGCAGACCCTCCGGCAGCACCAGAGCTCAGCTCACGGCGCTGAGCGGGGCTTCTCCTGCCTGCTCTGCGACAAGAGGTGTAAGCGCCAGAAGGACATCAGCGACCACGTCCGCAGGGTGCACGGGAAGAGGCGGGACCCCCAGGCCTGCCCCTACTGCGACAAGGTCATCAGCTCCAAGTGCGGCCTCACGGTCCACATCCGGACGCACACCGGGGAGAAGCCCTACAAATGCGACCGCTGCCCCGCCACCTTCGCTCAGAGGTCTGCTTACACCGCTCACCTGAGGTATAGCGTCCTCTCTGCATGGCCATGTGCCTGTGGGAAGATGTGTTTTCTCTCTGGGGCACTGGGTTAAAAGAGTTAGCATAGAATCATAGAATGGTCTGGGATGGAAGGGACCCCAAGGGTCACAGAGCTCCAACCCCCTGCCACAGGCAGGGCCACCAATCTCCAGGCCTGGAGCTACACAAGGTTGCCCAGAGCCCCAGCCAACCTGGCCTTGAACACCCCCAGGGATGGGACACCCACCCCCTCTCTGGGCAGCCCGTTCCAGCCCCTCACCACTTTCTCTGTAAAAAACTTCCCCCTAATATCTAATTTAAACCTTCTTTCGTTTAGCTTCACTCCATCCCCCTTGTCCTGCCAGTGTCTACCCTTTCTCTGCTCCCTTCAGGGATGGGAAGGCTGCAGTGAGGTCCCCCCACAGCCTTCTCTTCTCCAGGCTGAACCAGCCCAGCTCCCTCAGCTTCTCTTCGTGTTCCTCAAGTCCTTGCTGATCAGAAGGGTGTTGAAATCAGCATGGATTTTCTTCTGTTGACCTCATCACTGTCTCAGCCTGGATTACTGGATTGAGGTCTCCCTGACTGGGAACTGAGGCAAACGTTTGAATCAAAAGGAACTTGTGCAACCAGTTCCTGGAGGTGATTTTGGAACCCTCAGATTTGGATTGTTAAACAGGAGCCCAAAAAGAATGGGCACCTGTTTAAAATGCAGGAGAAGATCCTCATTTTGTAAGCCTTGGGGCGGCATGGTGTTTTTCAGTGTGCTTTTCCTGGGCAGATACGCCGTGTGCTGTTTTGCTGGGCAGTGTGAGCTTCTGGGTATGCTTATGAAGCACCTTCTGACTGAAAACAGTCATTTTGAGAACTCCAGAAGCCACTGTACATGTCAAACGTCTCTGTACCTGTCTGTGTGGTACAGGAGATAGGTGGGCTTCTACTGGCTCCCAGCTCCCCTTTTAAAAAGCACCCCTTTGGTCTGTAGTTGAGCCCAGTAGCAGGAGAAACATTTCAGATGTGTTGTGAGTGCACTGATGAAGCTTGTTCCACGCACTAGAGTAGAGATAAGTAGAGTTAACCACTGCAGTTAATGTTTTACAGGGGCTCCTGTTTTGGTTTTCCTGGCAGGTGTTTAATCTGTGTTTCCCTTGTTTGAAGCCCATCATTTCTTACCTGGTCCACCACGGCCCTGGAGGAAAATGTACAGTCTGTCCCATGTTACACATGTACACTTGTGAGGCTCCATCCTTGACAGACTGAAACATTTTCATTTTCTTTAATTATCTGGTCTGACTCCACACGAAATGTCCCTGTTGTTCTGCTCTCCAAATGTGCAGCTAATTTCTTAAATGGTGTGAAGAACAATTAGAAGGCAATGACTCTTCCTGTGAGGCACACGTGGCAGAATGAAACAATTAGACTTACTGAAGTTGTGCTCTGTTATTTGCTTGTTTTAACAGAAAAATCCATGAGTCTGGGCAAGAGAGGAAACTTCTGCCTGTCTACTGGATGGTGGTTCCATCCGCACATAGAGCGAGCACAGCCAGCTGTGACAGAGATCCCGATGGAAAGGTGTGGGGTGGGACATCAGAGGCTGAAGCACAAAAGCTGGTGAGGCACCAAGAGGCCACACGCTGTGAGGAAGAACCCCGGGGTTCATCTTTTACCAACCCAAACCGTAGCAGTGAGCAAGAACAGAAGCAGAAAAGCAAGGAAGCTGGAAAAATGAGGGAAGAAGGGGATGAAGATGAAGGTGAAATGAGTGTGAAGGGAGAGGAGGAGGTAGATTACGAGGCGGTGTATTCAGAAGTGGAAGAGGCCAGAGACAACGAGGAGGTCTGTGCTGAGGAGGACGATGAAGATGATGAGTACTGTCACGAGAAGGACGGTGACGAACGTGAGTCAGACACAGAGTTTCAGATCAGGAAAGTAAATAAAAGCGGGGTGAATAAGAAATCTGCCTACGTGATCACCTGTGAGAAGTGCAGTGAGCAGTTTATGTCCCGGAAGAAGTACGTGGACCACTGCAGAGATGTCCACCAGTGCTTGCCTGGCAAAGTCTACCAGTGTGACATCTGCAGCAAGTCGTTCGCTAGCTACAACAGCTGGAAGGAGCACCGGGCCTGCGTGCACACGGAGGAGAGGCGGTTCGCCTGCACCCTCTGCAGCGCCACGTTCAAGAGGAAGCGGGACGTGAGGACGCACTCCGTGCGGAAGCACGAAGGCAGAGTCAAGCGCCCCCTCTGCTCCGTCTGCGGCAAGATCCTCAGCTCCCGCACCGCCCTGGTGTTCCACATGAGGACCCACACCGGGGAGAAGCCGTACGAGTGTGGCATCTGCCATTCCAAATTCGCTCAGCCATCGCAACTTAAGATCCATACCAGGTCAGCCTGGAGTGCTGCCGCTCCTGTAGCGCTCCCTGCGTGGCCAGCTCGCCTCTTCTGAGTCACTCCCCTCGCGTGTCCTTGCGGCAGGAACGCTGGGATGTGATTTGTTCTCTTGTGTCTGTGCTGAATCCTCTGTACGCAAAGGCTCTGTCTGCAGCTGGGCATCGCATCAGGTTTGGTAGGGGTTTTGAAACACACGCCCTGTCCGCACTTGGAAGCAAAAGCCAGTCATTTGGGACAGTCTTCAAAGTAAGATGATGACCTTCACTGATGGCTGAAGGACTAGTTGAGGCCCTCAGGGACGCAGATGCTGAGCCCTGCTCTTTCTCTCTTGCTCCGAGCAAGTCGTTTAGTGGGAGATTTAATTTCTTGCATGTGATACAAGAGCTGGACTTCTCATCTGGGCTCCTCTGTAGCCACTGGGGTTGGGCTGGATGGATCGCTCTCTGTTGGTGTCTCTGCTAAGTGTGTTCTCACCCAGGAGAGGGTGAAACATCCCGGGGAATTTTCCCATCTTTCTCCGAACAGAGCATAGGCAATAGCTTAGATGAGGAGGTTAAACTGTTGGAGGGCTAAATGAGGTGAGAGAGGTCCTGTTACTTTGGACATGGGGGCAGTAGCCACCTCCTGTCTCCTCAGTGTTCCTGAAGCGATGGAAAGGAGTGGTGGGGTGTAGGGGGACCAGCAACACACTGAACTGCTGAGATAACCTGTCAGCTGGAGCACAGCAGAGCCGCGCTGCGTGTAGCACACAGTGTGGCTGCCACAAAACAGTGACTCACAGGGCTTGCACTGGGTGTCCAGCTGTCCACATTGGCAGAGGTGTGCTTGACAACTCAGGATTATCCCTGGGTTTGTGCTATTTGGGTTGGAATAAGGGAAGTCAGCGCACTAAAACCCAACATTAGGCTCAGGCTGTCTCTGCTTTGAGCTAGCTTAAAACCAGATGTCCAGCCTGCGTTTGGGAACGCTGCTTGCCTGAATTCCCGTAGTGCTTTTTGGGTTATCCTGCCAGCTGAAGCTCGCAGAGCAGAGGACGTGAGACGTAGGGATCACAATGTCCCAGGAGATGTGCCGCTCACTGGCCCTGTGCCGGGGGCCATCTGGGTGCACTCCCAGTCTCCAGCACAGCAGCAGCTTGTCATCTTCCCTGCTCTCTCCCTTCTGATGCTTGTTGAAAGAAAGGTGGGGTTTGTAGGGCCCGAGAGCGAAGGAAAAAGCCACCTGAATTCCAAAGACAGTACTTTAAGGCTGCCCTAAGGAGCTAATTTGTTACTAATTGTTTGGGTTTTGCTCCATGTAGGTCCCACACAGGGGAGAAGCCATACATTTGTGAGGACTGTGGGGCTTGTTTTGCTGATAAAGGCAAACTCACTGGCCACAAAAGGACCCACACAGGTAGGTGTTCCATACTCCCAGTCCTCCCATCGCCTCCCTTTATGCAGCCAGAAGTCACTAGTTGGGATTGGAAGAACACGAGTGCTTTTTTTATGGTTGTAACTCGCAGGACACACTTCAAGTACCAGGAGGGAACTAGGAGGGGTAGGTGGAGATTTGGACACCCAGCTTTTGAAGTCCAAAATTGCACTGAAGAGTCAGAGTGTCTTTCTCTCTTCACCCAGGGGAGCGCCTTTTTAAATGCGATGTGTGTGGCAAGCACTTTGCCACCAACGAGTATCTGAAGTGCCACAAGCGATGCCACATGGGTGCAAAGCCCTACAAGTGCCAGGTTTGTGGGAAGACCTTTGGGCTGCGAGCTTCCCTGGCCCAGCACAGTAACGTCCATGCAGGTAACGAAACATTCAGCTAATCCTTTACTATGAGGTTTAACAAGGCCAAGGGCAGAGTGCTGCACAGGGGACACAACAACCCCAGGCAGCGCTACAGGCTGGGGGAGACTGGCTGGAGAGCTGTCAGGCAGAGAAGGACCTGGGGGTGCTGGGTGACTGCAGGCTGAATATGAATCAGCAGTGTGCTCAGGCGGCCAAGAAGGCCAATGGCATCCTGGCTTGTGTCAGAAATAGTATGGCCAGAAGGTCTGGGGAGGGGATTGTGCCCCTGGACTGGGCACTGGTGAGGCTGCACCTTGAATGCTGTGTCCAGTTCTGGGCTCCTCACCATCAGAAGGACACTGAGGTCCTGGATCGAGTCCAGAGAAGGGCAACCAGGCTGGGGAAGGGGCTGGAGGGCAAATCTCTGAGGAGCAGCTGAGGGAGCTGGGGGTGTTCAGCCTGGAGAAGAGGAGGCTGAAGGGAGACCTTCTCCCCACCTCCCCTGCCCTGCCAGGAGGGTGCAGAGAGGTGGGTGATGGTCTCTGCAGCCAGGTGACAGGAGATGGGACAAGGGGCGATGGCCTCAAGCTGTGCCAGGGCAGGGGCAGATTAGATATTAGAAAAAAATTCTTTACTGAAAGAGTTGTCAGGGCCTGGAACAGGCTGCCCAGGGAGGGGCTGAGTCCCCACCCCAGGATGTGTTTAAGAAAAGGGTAGATGAGGTACTTAGAGATACGGTTTAGCTTAGGATGGGAATGGTTGGACTTGATGTTTAAAGGTCTCTTCCAGCCTTGTGATTCTGTAATCCTTTGTGCTTTTCTCCTGCCTTCTAACTCCTTCCTGCCTTTCCTTGCTGGTTGCAGAGACCCGTCCCTATTTCTGCGAGCAGTGTGGGAAAACCTTCACCCAGCAGGGCGCGCTGCGCCGCCACCAGCGCATCCACACCGGGGAGAAGCCCTACAAGTGCAGGGCCTGCGAGAGGACCTTCACCGACATGTCCACCCTGCGCAGACACGTGTCGGTACGCTGCCCCTCGCGGCGCACAAGCCGCGCTGGTGGCATTCAACTACCAGGAGAAGTTGCTTGCCTTAATGAGGGCTCATACTGGTGCTTAACTTTGGATTTTTATGTAATAAATAGATTGATCTACCTTCTGCCAGGTGGCTTATAAAAACAGGCTTCTGAAGCATGTGGAGTTGTCCTCCACCCACCAGCACGGCAGCTCCCGCTGCTGGATGTTGAACTGGTGGTGGTGGCTTCAGAAGGAAAAGGTGGTCGTAGGGGTTATTGAAATTGCTGCTTACTGATGGAATCCCTTTGGTAAGGGCAGAACCATACTGTGCTGAGGGTCTGGGTGGTCTTTTAAAGCTCTCAGGCAGAGGCGGTAACATGGTGGTTTGTGAGCCTTTGAGGAGGCTGAGGGGAGACCTTCTCCCCACCTCCCCTGCCCTGCCAGGAGGGTGCAGAGAGGTGGGCGAGGGTGTCTTCAGCCAGGGGACAGGAGATGGGACAAGGGGCAATGGGTTCAAGCTGCCCCAGGGCAGGGTCAGCTCAGCTGGGAGGGCAAAGTTCTTCCCTGGCAGAGTTGTGGGGCTGTGGCACAGGCTGCCCAGGGAGGGGCTGAGTCCCCACCTCTGGGGGTGTTTAACAGAGGGGAGATGAGGTGCTCAGGGATCTGGGTCAGCACAGGACAGGGATGGCTGGACTTGGTGTGATTCTGTAACACCTTTGGGCTGTAGAGGAAGATGATTTTGTGTGTTTCCAGCGTTGAGATACGCTGAGCATCACTGCTCCCACAGCCCTTCGGGTCCCTGAAGTGCCTGCTCAGCCAGACCCAATGCTTCCTTCCAGCTGCAAGCTCCCCAGTTAGCGTTTGCCTGGGAGTTCAGAGCCTTTTGGGAGCGTCCCCTGCCACTGAGCTGGGCGCAGGGATGCCGAGTGGGTTCTCTACCGCAGAGTTAACCCCTGTGCCCTTCGCTTTTCACGCTGGGGGGCGAAATCCCCGCTTGTTACAGCTGTTTGTTTGGAGAAAATGCCACACATCATCACTTTCCCCCTTTTTATCCCCCCCCCAACCAGATCCACGACCGCACCGCGCACTGGAGGAGCTTCCTCATCGATCTCACGCCCAAAAAAGATCACAACTGGTCCAAGATCCAGACGCTGGCGGAAGCCTGTGTGGGGACAGGGACTGCGCCGCAGCCGTGCTCAGCGGGCCGAGGTAAACCGAGTAGGCCAGGAAGCGTGGAGCGCCTGCCATCTACCGCCGGCGGGGCGGAGGGCGCCGAGCTCCGCTTGTGATGCCAGGCGCCGCCAGGAAGCGGTGCGGAACGCCGGGAGCGGCATCGCTCACACCCCCCTTTCCCCTCCCCGCCCCGGGGCTCGGAGCTGCGCGGCGCGGAGCGGTTGGGAGGCGGATGCGCGGCTGAGGTTGCGTGGCGCGGCGGCGGTTGGCGTTGTACCGAGCCGCGCTACATCCCGCGGCTGCCGCTGGGCTCCTCCCTTCCCTAATAAAGGTGCGCTCATGGCGTCAGCGAGCATCCCGTCCGTCAGTCCCGCCGTCCTTCATCCCTGCTGCGTTACCGCGTCGCCCAGCAACGCCGCGTCGCCCCCCCCTCCTGACGCCACTTCCCGCGCCTCACCGCCGCGCCTGCGCCGTCGGCTGCCCACGGCCCTTGTCGGGGCGAGGCCATCGGTGAGCGGCGCTTCCGGCCGCCGCCCGCAGCTGAGCGCGGAGGAGCGGACCCGGCGCTGCCCGGTGAGTGCGGGGAGCCGTGGGGGGGCCCTGGGGAGGCCTTCCCCTTGGGAGAGCCAGCGGCAGCCGGGGCGCGGGGGCCGCCCTGTAGCCCCTCGCGCCTGCCCGAGGTGCGGGCGGCCGGCTCAGCGGCCTCCCCCCGCCAGCTCCCGCTCTCCTGGCCGGGGAGACTGCTGCCGCCGGCCCCCAGGCGCGTCTGCGGCCGTGAGGCCGGCAGGGAGGAGGAGGAGGAGGAGGAGGAGGGCGACTCACCTTGTCATGTCGGCTGCGGGGGTCAGGGCATGACCCGGAGAGAGCCCGGGGTGCTGCGGGCCTTGGGTGGGGTGCTGTAGCTTGCCCTTTAAAGGGAGGCCGGGCCTCCTGCTGAGCCCTTAACTTCTGCTTCAAGCCCCGCGGACTGCGGGTGGGGTGTTGTTATTGTGGCGTCAGCAGTCGGAGCAGCCCGGAGCAGGGGAAGGCTGGTGTGTAGAAGGCATGTCTCATCTTTAGACCGTGTGGAATCGCTGGTGCAGAAGAACACAGAGGAGTTTAGCCTGCCAAAGCTAGCTGGCTCTCTCTCTGGCTCGTGTCGCTCAGGGAAGGGGGCACAGGCGTGGCTGACTGTGTGTGAGAGTTGCTTTGTCTGAAGCTCGGTTCTCTGGGCCAGTCCTAGTGAGCAGGCTCGGTTTGTGGGTTTCCAGGCCTTGGCTTTTTTAAGATAATAGTCGTGCTGGACTCAGCACCTCTGTGCTAGCTGCAGGAGAGGCAGTGGAAAGCCTTCTCAGCACAACGTGTCCTACTGTCCCTGTGGGACTACTGCTCCTTCTTTGAAGGAACTCAGCAACACGATGTGTTTGCTCAGTGGCTTTAGGTCCTGCAGGTCTCCAGTGGAAAGAACAGGAGGGCTGTGCTTTGTGGCCTTAAGAGGAATTGGCACAGCGTGTCTGTTAACACCCATGCCTGAGGCCAGCTCCTGAAATGAACAGCTTGCTGGGCACAGCTACGAGCTCGTTCAGCCCAGTGGGAGAAGTTTGGGGTTTGGGTTCTTGGTTCCTGCCAGGAATTGCTGTCGTCTGCATGTGACCACAGCTTTCTGCTCTGTGCTCACGTGGAAGATAGGTGGATGGTTGTGAAATGCCCTGGTAAGGATTTTGGGAATAACAGTGCTGGGGGCAGAAAAAAGGAGCTGGGATCTCATGGGTTATTTCAGGTAAAGCGTTCGGTGAGTCTCTGCTTAATTCACTCAGGAATTGGGGTGAAGGGAGGAGGGAGATATCTCAAGAGTGGCTCTGGAGAAAGGGAAGTAAAGTTATAAATAAGCATAAAAGATGATGTGTGAAGAGCCAGCCTTTCAGTCAGGAGGCAGATCACATCGTCCTTGTTCATGCAGAACTCCTGCCAAGGCTGCAGCGTGCTACTGGGGTTTGCTGGACAAGTGGACAGGGCTGTGAGATGCTCGTGGAGCTGTGGCACAGGTGGTTCTTCCTCCCCGTCCTGGGGCTTTCCTGTGTAACTCTGTGGCAGTGGGGTTTAGGTGTCAGATAGAATTCTGTTCGTGGAGCTATTTAAATCTTAATGTTCAAAGTTGATCAAGCTGACCATGTGAAGGACAGGCAGTAGGAGGGGTTTGGTTCTGAGGAGAGCCTTGGTGTGTCGAGTCGAAGGTGGAGGTGTGGCTGCCTGTGGTGGATTGTGTCCCGGTTCTCCTGCTGGTTGTGTGAGGGTGGGGAAACCATCCTGCTTCCCTCAGGTCTTGTCTTGTGACCCCCTTAGGACAGGGGCTCCCTCTGGCTCTTCACCAGACGCAGCATCCCCGAGCGTTCATTTCACAGGGCTAATAACAACCTCGGTGAAGCTGGGTCAGTGGCACCTCTCTGTTTTACAGCTTCACACAAGTATTTTCTCTAAACTGTTCCAAGAGCAGACCCTACTGGGATGGGAGTCTGATTTTTGCTCTGTTGAAATGAGCATGGACCAAAATTTGAGTTCCTAACTCTGGGAGTAGGGAAGAGTATCCCCTTCTGATGCTGTGGATATTATCCCTTCCATGCTTAATATGGCTTCCTCACTGTTAGATCAATTCTGTACCATCTGTACACTTACCTTTCTTATTTCCCTTGCTGAGCAAGGTTTCTAGTGTCCCCTGTAGAACAGGCAGCAAGCCCACTGCACCTGTGCACGTACAGAGAACAGAACCTTCAGCTTTTAGGAAGCAGAAAGAAATTCTCCAGGTTCAAAATGCATGTGTAGGTTGTTAGTCCCCCAGTGAAACCCAAAATATTGCAGGGAGGGATGTTGCCCAGAGCGTTGTCTTAGAAACATTGTTTGTTCTGGGATCTAATGTTGTTGGTTTTTTTTCTTCTGAGAACTTTGGGGCCACTTAAAACATTCCTGGGAAACACGGTGTGACCTCAGCGTTGGGGCAGTTGTGAAGAAGCCCTTGAGAGCTGCAGGTAGCCCCTGAAAAATGCAGAGGCTCCAAGTCCATTTGGGTGAAGAACCTTTAAAAAAGAAAACACTTGGAAGCAGTTTTCTGGTTTCTCAGGTCTACAGGTTGAGAGTATCATGGTGTGGGCTCCTGTGGTTGGGTCGGTTGTGTGTTTGGAGTCCTAGCCAAGCCTTGTTTGACAGTCTTATCTGGAGAGCCCGTGGAAGGCAGTGTTTGTTTAGGAGTGCAGCTGACTTTTACTTTTAGCTCTCTCTCGCTGCCTGAGGAGGAGGGAGAAGAGTTTCTTAACTCCAGGGGCCTCAAGGAGAGTGTTTCCTTTGATCTCCCCCTGTTTGCTTTGTCCCTCTTCCAGGTTCTAATAGTCCCCAGAGCGTTTCAGGTAAAATTGCAGTTGAGATTTAAGCTCAAACTAACTTCAGAGAAGTCTGTGCGTGTGAGAGGCGTGGTGTGAGGTAGAACCACTGTGGGCAAGGCTTGGAGATGTTCATGGTGCTGCTCTGAACCTCTGCTCTCTTCAGCTCGAGCTCCTCAGGGGCTTAAATCCCAAGGGAAGCTCTCCAGAGCCTGGCTGGGGAAGGCTTGTGGGGTTTGTGCATGGAGCTGAAGTTTTGTGGACTCAGCTCGGGTCAGTGTGATCAGTGCTGAGCTCGTTCATTGAAACACACGCAGAGCTTACATGGGTGTCTGTCAGTACAGGAGGTACATCACATTGCTGTTGGGTAGATGCTCTGCTCACCTGCCTTACTGTGTCTCACTATTGCCAATAACTGGGTGAGGCTACACAGGCACGTTGTTCCTTTTAAAGGCAGTTGTTTACATTCTTGCAGCTTCTTATCTCATGAATTGTTTCTGCCAAGCTCCTGTTCTCACAGAAACCTGCTCCCTTGTTCCTGCATGCCAGCATATCTCTGCTGGCTTCCCCAGGCCTGATTACATGGGGGTGAGCAGTAAATTTGGGTGGGCCACGAAGCCCACGGCCCTCAGAATGCCTTGCTAGAGGTGTGCCGGTTCCCGTGCGGGTGGCTAACGTGTGGTGTTGTTACCAGCTCTCTGCAGAGGGAAGGAAGATGGAAAGCAACGCTGTGCTGCTGGAGTCCAAGTCCTCCCCCCTCAACCTGCTGAACGAAATGCACCAGCTGCGCCTCCTGGGACACCTCTGCGACGTCACCGTCAGCGTGGAGTACCAGGGCGTCAGGGCAGAGTTCGTGGCCCACAAGGCCGTGCTGGCAGCCACCAGCAAGTTCTTCAAGGAGGTGTTCCTCAACGAGAAGGGCGTGGATGGGCCCAGGACCAACGTCTTCCTGAACGAGGTGCAGGTCGCCGACTTCGCTTCCTTTCTGGAGTTCGTCTACACGGCGAAGGTGGAGGTGGAAGAAGACAGGGTGCAGAGAATGCTGGAAATAGCTGAAAAGCTGAAGTGCTTGGACCTCTCAGAAACCTGCTTCCAGTTAAAGAAGCAGATGCTTGAATCGGTGCTGCTGGAGCTGCAGAACTTCTCCGAATCGCAGAACTCTGAGGAAGAGAGCACCGCCCGGCCAAGCCTCTTGCTGGAGTCCAAAGCAGCTGCTGTGGCAGAAGCTGACCAGGCAGACTGTCCCCTCGATCCTCCAGATCCCTCAGTGGACAGGCCTGGCAGTGGAACATCTCCTGAGATTGCAGCTGCCAAATCAAAAGAGAAAACAGACAAGAAGAAGGAAGCGCTGAAGCCTCCTTACGCCAAAATCCGAAGGGCCAGTGGGAGGCTGGCTGGGAGGAAGGTGTTTGTGGAAATCCCCAAGAAGAAGTACACCAGGCGGCTGAGGGAGCAGCAGAAGAGCGCAGAGGTTACTGTGGAAGAAAACACGTACCCTCCAGAGCAGGATATGTGTGATGTGGAGAGAGAGGAGGGGCAGGCAGAGAGCAGCATCAAACCCGAAAGCGAAGAGTGCAACGGCAGCTTTGGCTCGGAGGGAGACCTGAAGAAACCCGAGGAGGATAAAAAGAAACGGGGCAGCAACTTCAAGTGCAGCACCTGTGAGAAGGAATTCCTGTATGAGAAGAGCTTCCTCAAGCACATAAAGCACAGCCACGGCATCGCAGCCGAAATCGTGTACCGGTGTGACACCTGCAGCCAGACCTTTGCCAACCGCTGCAACCTCAAAAGCCACCAGCGCCACGTCCACAGCAGCGAGCGCCACTTCCCTTGTGAGCTCTGCGGTAAGAAGTTCAAGAGGAAGAAGGACGTCAAGAGGCACATTCTCCAGGTTCATGAGGGTGGTGGGGAGCGTCATCAGTGCCAACAGTGTGGAAAGGGGTTGAGCTCCAAAACTGCCTTGAGGCTCCATGAAAGGACGCATACAGGCGACAAGCCTTATGGGTGCACAGAGTGTGAGGCTAAATTTTCTCAGCCTTCTGCACTTAAAACACACATGAGGTATGAACGGACTTAACTGGCCTTGTTAGATTCTGGGGGGAGAAGCAGAACCCCCTGGAACACACCTTGAGCCTTCAAGTGAAGTGGGGGTGTAAAACGTGACTGACTGGAGAGTGTCCACAGAGCCTTTTTTATCCCTTAGCCTTGTTTTTTGGGGGGGTGGAGGGTGGTTTTTCCCTGCTTTTTGGGTGAAGGGAGCTGCTGTGATTTTCTTTAAGCCAAAGTACAGATCTGTGGGCTGAGGCTGCTGCAGCACATGCTTCACGTCTCTCAGGGGAGCAGACCAGTCAAGAGTCAGTGGGGTGTTTCGTGTGAGAGGAGCAGACCCCCTGCCAAATTAGCGATGGGATCAGGGCTAGAATTACTTCAGTGAATTTGATGCCTCTTTATATTCAATAGAATACTATTATGTAGTAGGCCTGGAAGTATTCTGAAAGGCTTGGGCTGTGTATTAAAGGGAAGAACAGCAGGTTTGGGTGCTAAGGGTGGAAGATAACTGAGTGGGAACTAGGAAGAGGCTGATGTGCTGCTGGCTGGAGGTGAGTGAGGAACTGAAGGCTTCTGTGCAGGGCTGATGGAGTCGGTTGTAGCGTTACATTGCAGTGAGGTTCAGCAGTGGATGTGCCAACACATGGTCCTGAAAGGTCACGGGGCTGGGGGGAGGATGCTTTTATCAAGGCACATCTACTGAAGTGCCCGTGTGCCACCAAGGTCCAGGTTACAGCCAGGGAGTCAGTGTGGAGGAGGAGGTATAGGAGAGAGAGCCCAGAGCCCTCCTGCTCAGGCACAGAAAGGGAAGGTGGCAGCCTTGGTGTCTTCCTAGGTGGTGTTTCCTGCAAGGTAGAGGGGCTGGTGAGTCACTGCTTCCTTTCACTGCCTGTTTGAAGCCAGTGGCTTTACTCCCAGCTGTTGGAAGTGCATCCAGAAGCAAACTCCTGTGTGAGGGCTCCCCCGATGGCATCGCAGGACAGCATCTTCTTTCACCCCCTGTCCTTTCCTAACCCCCAGTGACCACTTTGCTCTGCTTAGAAGGGCAGGGTTTGCCATAGGCAGAGTTTCTCCTCCGTTGTGTACTGCTTGAGTAGTCAGTCAGCTTGTGAAATGCTGGGAGCTCAGTGTTTCTGCCCCAACCTGTGTACCCCAACAGCCTGCAGTGAGAATTTCCCATCTCTGGGTGTATTTCTGTGCCTGTGCTCCTCCTGATGATGAACAGCCACAAAGACTGGGCTGTGCTGGCTGTGTTCCTGCAGTGCTATTCGAAAGAGTCCTGATGGGTGCAAAGTTAAGATGGATGGAACTGGGATGCTGGTCTAGGCATCGACTCTGTAACCTGCCATCCATGTGGCCTGCCCCAGGATGTCACACCACATGCCTGGTGGGACAGCAAGCAAGCTGACTGTATGAAAGTGGTGGGGTTTTGTTCTGCTCCTCACATACCCCTTGTTCCAGGGCAGGCAGCAGCTCTCCTTGACGGCCCCACAGGAGCAGCGAGCCAGGCAGCACATCACTGGTGCTCTGTGCACAGTGATTACGTTCTTCTCCTGGTCTGGAGACCTGCATACCAAGTTTTACCTGTAAAGTTTGAGTTTTACCCTAAAGCAGTTCCTAGGCCTGGGCCTGGATCATGCAGCATGACTGAGCAATAAAAGCAGCATCGTGGAAGCCATGCTGCAGAGTTTGGCCCAGCAGGAGGGGGTTTGAGGAGATACTGGAGGGGGTTTGAGGAGATACTGGAGGGGGTTTGAGGAGATACTGGAGGGGGTTTGAGGAGATACTGGAGGGGGTTTGAGGAGATACTGATGTCTCCTGCAGGCATGAGTCGCTCTTCAGAGAGCAGCTGCAGAGCAGCGACAGCGTTGGCGCCGTGCTGCACAGGAAGGAGCTGTACCTGGGTGCTTTACTGTTGCCTTCTCGTTTCAGAATCCACACTGGTGAAAAGCCTTTTGTCTGTGATGAGTGTGGTGCCAGGTTCACGCAGAATCACATGCTCATATATCACAAGCGGTGTCACACAGGTAAGGCTTTCCCTCCCAGTGCTCTCTGTGTAGGAGGAGACCTGCTCTGAAACCAGGACAGACCCTTTGCAATCAGAATATGATTTTTTTATTGTTGGTTTTTAGTATAAAACACGTTTTTCTCATCCCAAGACTGAGAAGTGGTGCTGTAAGGGGATAGGCAGGCAGTGGAAAGGGTAAAGGGAGTTGGTTAAAGAGAAAGCGAGTTCGTGGCTGGCCGGGACCTGACATCTGTCTGAGAAGTGGGAAGGCAGAGCACTCCAAGGTGGGGAGGAGGTGGCTAGCTGCACATCTCTCTCCCTGGCCTGTTCCTGGAGCTGCTGTGCTGGAAAGCTGGAAAGCTGTGCCTGCTGCCGAGGTCACTGTGTCCCTGTTGGATCCCTCGCGAGGCTGGCACGTGCTTCGCTGGCATCCAGCATGGCTCAGGTCTTGCAGGCTGTGTTTGAATGGCATTCTGCATTGCTCTAACTCTCCTGTCCCCCTCTTTGCTGCAGGGGAACGGCCTTTCATGTGTGAAACATGCGGGAAGAGCTTTGCCTCCAAGGAGTACTTGAAGCACCACAACAGGATCCACACCGGCTCCAAGCCCTTCAAGTGTGAGGTCTGCTTCAGGACCTTCGCGCAGAGGAACTCGCTCTACCAGCATATAAAAGTCCACACAGGTAGGAGCCGCCACATCCCTCAGCAAGGGGGGTTCTCAGCCAGGGTTTCCCACTCCTGTAATGCCCACCCTGTGCATGCAATGTGTCCTGTTGTTCACATCCCTTCCCCGTGCGCTCCCCACGCCTCTGAGAGCTGTGCAGGCCCTGTTAGTAAAGCTGCTGAGCTGGTGGCAGGAGGATGTTTAGCAGCCAGAGAACTATGTCCACCATAGCTCTGCACTGTCTGCTTGCCCACCTTTGCTGTTCTCTCCCACTTGGATTTCCTCTTCGGGGCCTGCTTGGAAGCTTCCTTGCTGCTCTCTCTCTCTGAGTCCGTGTTTTCCAGCAGTACAGCAGGCTGGGGATACTCCTGGTAGTTTCACCACATGACAAATACCACGCTTGCTTATCTGGTGCCATGCTGTAGGAAGTGTCCTAGCTAGTGCTCCCTGTGGTAATGACATTCCTGTCTTCCTGCCACGTCCTGCTCTTCCTCTCCTCCCTGTGTTGGTGTGCCCGGCGTGGCATTACTGTAGCAAGCAGGGGATGGTGGTGGTACCCTTGTTAATGGTTTTTTCCTCTTCTGGAACATCACATGTCTCTGTTGCACTGCTTGCATCTGTTGTGGAGTAATTTTGGGGATCCCCTTTCCCACCTTAGCCAAGGAAGGAGGAAATGTGGGTTTGTTTTGAAAAGTGCTTTGAACAGTGAGCACAGAGAGGTGGTTTGGGATGGGTGCGGAGGGAACAGAATCACAGAATCGTAGGGGTTGGAAGGGACCTCGAGAGATCATGGGGTCCAACCCCCCTGCCAAAGCAGCTCCCCAGCTCATATTGCACAGATAGGTGTCCAGATGGGGCTGGAATAGCTCCAGAGAAGGAGACTCCACCACCTCCCAGGGCAGCCTGTCCCAGTACTCTGTCACCCTCACTGGGGAAAAGTTCTTCCCCATGTTGGTGCAGAACTCCCTGTGCTCCAATTTGCAGCCATTGCCCCTTGTCCTGTCCCCACAGACACTGAAAAGGGGCTGGCCATTTCCCCCTGCATCCCATACTTAAGATATTTATAAACATTAATTAGGTCCCCCCTTAGTCTTCTTCTCTCCAGGCTGAACAGTCCCAGCTCACTCAGCCTTTCCTCACAGGGGAGATGCTCCAGGCCCTTCAGCATCTCTGTAGCCTCCTCTGGACTCTCTCCAGGAGATCCCTGGCTTTTTTATACCAGGGGTTCTGAGCAGCTCTGGTGGTGTACTCAGGGGAAGTGCCTTGTAAATTGTGTTGTGGGACAGGGCTTCAGTTGGGAGTGGAAAATAGGGGTGGAAAACGCAGAGGCTTCAGTGGCTGCACAGACTCTGCAGCTGCGTGCCCAGGCCCTTACTCTGGGAGTATCTGCTTGCTTCAGACGTGGCAAAACTCCCCCCAGGGTGAGAACCCTGAGCAGCGTTGGGGCTCTTTTCTGAGGACACTTGTGCATGCCTCAGCCTTTCGTGCAGCACGGGGGCTCCCTGAGGCACCCCAGCACCCCGCTGTACAGCCGTGCTGTGCTTGCAGGCGAGCGGCCCTACTGCTGCGACCAGTGTGGGAAGCAGTTCACGCAGCTGAACGCGCTGCAGCGGCACCACCGCATCCACACCGGGGAGAAGCCCTTCATGTGCAACGCCTGCGGCAGGACCTTCACCGACAAGTCCACCCTCCGGCGCCACACCTCGGTAAGCACCCCCAGCTTTATTCTGGGGGGCTGGAAGGGACTTCCTGGTGGGTTTTGTTGGGCTGGGCACATCCTCCCCTCTGAGGCAGCACCGAAATGGTGTGTGTGTTCAGTTCGAGCCGGTGGGGAAGCCGTTCTTGAGCCATTGTGGCGTAGCAGGGTAGCGCCTCGCTGCGTACTGACCTAGTTCTGGGGTAGCCACGTGGGATGGAGAGGCACCTTTTCTGCCACGGTGTGAGCTGGCTCACAGCCTTTCCCTCCTGGATGGTTTTGGGCTCAACCTGGTGGGTTTTGGTTATTTTGTGTTCTCAGATACACGATAAGAACACCCCCTGGAAGTCCTTCCTTGTCATCGTTGAAGGAGCCTCGAAGAACGATGAAGGTCACAAAACAGAGCTTCCTGATGAGGAATACGACGCGTCACCTAAGATCCCAGAGAAGCTGCTCTCCTTCCCTGAAAACGGCCACTACCAGAGCGTGGCTGCTGTCCCGGGGAGCGTCACCGCGCTGCACGACGCCGGCCCTGCCCCAGGAACAGACTGTAAGTCAGATGGGACAGCAGGCCCGCAGGAAGCCCTGATAGCCACCGCGCTGAGCGAGCTGACCGTGCTGCACGCGCAGGCGGACGCTGCTCAGCCACAGCTTCACGCCCTGGTGAACATGGAGTGATGTTGGGATTCACAGACCCAGGGGGAGCTGTGCCCTTCCCAATTCCTTTGTGGGAAGCCGGGCTAGATGTGGATTTCCTAAATCTTCTCCCCAAAAAGAGTCCTTACCCACCTCCGCTGCGGAGCGCTCCATCTCCCGAGGGCAGGGTGCTGTGGGGGAGGCAGAGTCCCATGGTGTTTATTCCCCACTGAACTGGGTGGCCCTGGCTGGCCCGCGGTGGGGGTTGGTTAAGGAGAAGGGGGGAGTTCCATGCCCGGTCGATGTGACGACACACATGTACAATCAAGAGAAATGCTGTGGTGTTTCTCAGCCTCGTAGCTTAGTGACATGGATTGTGCTCTCCCATAGTGGAAATTCATACATAAAGTTAAGTTTTACTACAGGAATTGGTGGTTTCTCTCTGCTTTTGCCAAGGACCCGTGGGAACAGGCGTGGGAGCAAGCTTCACAGAGCCCTACCTCAAACATCACCCTTGTGCTGAACTTGATGACCTACTTTTATAAATTAAGCAGTACTGGGGTGGGAGCAGGGACTTGCTGCTCTGCTGCTGCGGTGCTGGGAGAGCCACACTTCTCTCTGGGTGTCCCTTACCAAGCTCTTCCCTGAACTCCTCTCCCCTTTTGCTAAGGAAGCTCCTGGAGCTGGGAAAGCTCTCTGTGGGGAAACCCAGAGGGTTTGTGCCTTTGCCAGCAGCAGAGCTGGGCTGGGGAAGGGGCTGGGGCTGCCTTCAGCTTGACCTCAGTGGAGCACAGTGGGGTCCACGGTGCCTTTCCCCGTGCTGCTGGGAAGGAACCTTGGCAAGAGCAGTGTGGGCCTGGGCTGAGTCCTGCTTTGGGAGCAGCTGTGAGGAGCTTAACACTTCACAACTCAGGCCTGCATTCCCTGTAGCACCGTGTACATACCTGGAACTCCTCATCCCTCTTCCTGATGATTTTGGTACTGGGGCCGTGTTCCCGCAGCAGCTTCCTCGGCTGAAGCTGGAGACAGGTGGTCAGGCAGCAGGTGAAGGGAAGCACAGCACAGCCTTGCCCCGGCTGTGGCATGGAGCTGTTCTTCACCCTTGAGGGGTGTCACCTGCATTACCCTGAATCCTAATTTGATCTGTAGAAAGGGGTCTGGGTTTTTTTCAGAGAACATTTCCAGCAGGTTCTCTTTGAAGTGGCTGTAGAGCCCCATGTCCCAGTGAAGCTCGGGTATCCCCTGCCCAGCGGCACACTAAAGCCTGTAGCCAGGGCACACTCTGTACCCTCTGAGGGCAGGGAAGCGAGTTATCCCTCTGAACTGTTCTTCCTCAAACCCTGAAAGCTCCAGCCTGACCCCCGAGGACGGTGCTGGAGCGGTTTTGGCACTTACCTTCAGCGAGGCGTTAGGAACTGCTGCACTTTGGGGCATCCCCGTTCCCTGCAGGTCCTAGGACAGGCGCTGAAGCGGAGCTGCAGTGGGGAACGAGCATCCCTGAGGCACCAGGCACGGGGAGGAAGCGTGAGGACACTCAGCACTGCCTGTGGCCATGATTCTCACTTTATTAGTGCACAGCGTCACACAGAACACGGCGGTCTCTGCCCAGGCCCTTCTGCGCCCGAGGTTTGGCAGGACAGAGCCGTGTGCCGGGGCGGGGGAGGCAGCAGGGGGGTGGCAGATCGTCACTGAACTGGCACTGTTCACCATGGACACGCTGGAGGACATGCTGCAGCCTACCTACACACAGCTAACGCTTGGTAGTTGGATGCTGGGAACTCTGGAGCACGGTGCAGACCCCACACCCCCAGGGGGGCGGTCTTCCCCGCTGGCTCCTTACTGCAGCCGCGCACGCTGACACCTGGGAAGGGGAATGAACACGAAACCAGCACGAAGCGCTCGCCTGGGACCCGCAGGACACTGGGAAAAGGAAACCTCACAGCTGGTGCATCCCTTCACCGAGGCCCCAGAGGAGCACCCCTGTCCTCCCTAATGCACCCACAAGAGGATGGCTGAAGCGGCTCTAGGTAGCAGCAGCGCAGAAGAGCCCAGAGGGAGGATTCTGCATCCCCAGGAGGCAGCAGCTTCCCCAGCAGCACAGGTCAGGAACTAACGGGCACAGACGCAGCGCTGGGGGTCACGTAAACAAAGAGCTTAGAAAAATAGATTATCACTGGGGTGGGGAGAGTGGGACAGGACGGGCTGGGCCCCAAAAAAGCGAGTGGAAAAACAGAGGTGTAACACCCTGATGTTTATATCGAGCTCTGGAGTACAAAACACACCACCGACTAGGGCTACGCGTAACGACTGTCCCCAACCGCAGCGGCCTGTCCCCAAGGTGTGAAGCCACCACACACGTGTGTCTGTGTAGGACACATGGCACACAAGAGCCACAAAGCCTTTGGCTCGCCCCATCGCTGAGGAAACCCACGTATATCCCACAGGCCTGTTTGGGAACAAACTACAGCAAGAGATGGGCACCAAGCGACAGACAAGTATTTACATGCTGGAGTGGGAAAAGCGAGCTGGAAGTGCAGGCTCTGGGCTCGTCACCGCTGCCACCAAGGAAGGGTCTGTGCCTGAAGCTGCCAGTGCTGCCCAGAGCGCCGCTCCCCAGCTACCCGCCTTGTCACGACAGAGAGCAGGGCACTGCACACACACACACACACACGTCACTGGGTTTGTAAGCGACACAAACGAAGCGAGAGGGATTTGATCACGGATCCCACAGTGGTCCTTGGCTGTAGCACAACGACAGGTCACTCGGGCTGCATGCCACACGCTTCACTTCAGGTCCCCGTCCCCTTCGCCCTGGATCGACTTCTTGATGCGGAGCAGCATGGTGGTGAGCCACTGATCCAGCCGCGATATCGAGTCGAATTCTTTAACCTGGGAGGGAAGAACAGGCAAAAAAACCCCACAAACGGGTTCAGAGGAAGGTCCCAGCAAGCCACTGAAGATGCTGCAGGAGGAATCATTCCGCAGCTCTCCAGGCATGGCTTGCTAAACTTTGAGTCTTCCCAGAGAGCCCAGAGGTGTTTAATCTATCCCAAACCCCACGGAGTGCATTAAGCTGCTGTTGAACATCAAAAAAGGCTGGAGCTCTACTTAATCTGGTTTTCCCTTAGGATTATTTTGCAGCATGAGGTCTGGGACTTGCTGAGTGGAGGCTGGAAGCAGCTCTCCCAGTGCCTGTCTCCCAGGCACCGGCTCTGCCAGAGCCCATCTCCCCAGCACTGAGCTGCCTGGCACTGGAGCTCTCAGACAACCAGTTACCCAACGTCTAACAGCACACACCCCCCCCCAAAAAAGGGGAAGGAAGGAAGGAAGGAACAACCCGCCACCACGGCGCCCACATCAGCTGCTGTGACCACGTACCGCCTCGGTGTATGCCTCACAGTTCTGCTCCTCATGGGCCTCCAGAAGTTTCTAGACAAACACCATTTTACAAAAAAATAATTAGAAAATATTCTCATTACCACAAATTCCCCCTGGCACCACGTCCCACCCGTGCACCACAACCCCTGCAACCACCGAAGGGGCTGGCTGGGGGTTGGTTGGTTGGGGTTTAGGAATCATCTTCCTGCTGGAGCTGCTCCCAGGGGTACAGGACAAGCCCGGGGGGCTGATGTCCACCTGCCTGTTTGAATAAGCACCCAAACCCCGCAGCAAGGGGCCACATGCTGCCCCACGTGTGCCTATCACTGCGCCAGCGCCCCTCCTCACTTTCAATAGCTTGCACTCCCGCGAGTCCGTGAAGGCAGGGAACATTTCTTCATACTTCTCCAGTGCCAGCTGGAAGAGAGAGGAGAGCCCTTAGCCCCAGGCTCTAATTCCATCCTTGCTTTCGGGATGCAAAGCTGCACAGGGAGCTTGGGAACTACACCCAGGGAAGCCCGGGATACCCGCCCCGAGCCCCCTGACCTTGGCGTTCAGCTCATCCACGATGAAGTGGCACAGGGCAGCTTTGAAGAAATACTCCTTGGCGCTGTACTTGAGCAGAGGGTTATCCATCGTGTTCGTTCCCACCTGGGCACAGGAAGCAGGGAGTCAGGCAGGGAAAGCCGAATTAAACCAGGACAGCACGTGGGGCTGGCCAAAATAAGAGAGGTGGAAATAAATCCCCTTCCCTTCCCCCTGCTTTTGTCTAGAGCCACCAGAGTGTGGGGAAAACAACACCTGGGTGAGGTACAGCAGCTCCAAAACGCAGGGGAGCAAAGTGTGTCTCATCAAGGCAGAACTGGCCATGGAATTAAGGGAGTTGGAGCTTCCAGGCCGTGGCAGAGGTGTGAGGCACCCTGCTGATGATGGGTGTTTTGGTGTCAGGACAGTTCAGCCCCCTGGGATGAAGCACACGTGTCCTCACCTGCTCGTAGATCTCTATGGCCTTCTGGTACTGCTCCAGCTGCGCAGCGTAGGCAGCCACCTTCAGCAGACACTTGTTGGCTGAGCTACAACCAAGTACAGCATTAGAACCAGGCAGTGCGTCCTGGGGGACACACACAATAAACCCACACCCTGCTGCCCCCACACGCAGCCTGGTGAGTCTGAACATGGGACCCAGGAGCTGCACATCCCGGGCGTTTAACAGCCATGATGTGAAAGCACAAGGACCTTTGGCTCAGTACTGACCTGTGTCAGGCACTGTTCAGACCCTCCCCACACCCCAAACAGGTGCCCCAGGCAGAGGAGCCCACATACTGGATGCAAGCCTCCCAGGGAAACTGGAGCAGGACCCATTTTAGGCACCCAAGCCAGCTGGGACAGACCCCCACCACACACCTACCTGTTGGACTCCTCTCCTTTGTAATAGTCTGCAGCCTGCTCGTAGTGTGCGATGGCCTGGGGACACAAAGAGCGCTGGTGTCACTGCTGAGCCACGGCTTTGGGGCAGGCTGGAGTACAGCATCCACGCTCACAAGAGCTTTCCCACTCAGCACACCGAGGGAGCGGTGTCCCAGCGTGCCACACGTCACCCCCACCCTGCCCCTGCTACACATCCCAGGCTCCAGCACTGAGCTGAGCTAACGGGGGTGACAGCGCCCTTGAGGTCACTGCCATGGGGAGCAGTGTCCCAGCGTGCCACACATCACCCCCACCCTGCCCGTTACACATCCCAAGCTCCAGCACAGAGCTGAGCTAACGGGGGTGACAGCGCCCTTGAGGTCACTGCCATGGGGACCTGGGTGAGGGAGCAAGGGAGGGCGGGTGCTGAGCTGTGAGCTCAAAGTAAGAGCAGCCTCTTTTGGGCACAGCAAACATCCCACCGCTTCCCCCGAGGGCTTTTCAGAGGCCAGCTGCTGCTGCTTGTGTGGAGAGGGATTATCACCCAGGGGCTGGGCCAGTCCGGCCGCGCTGCTGCTCAGCAGAGGGGTGCACAAGAGAGTGGGGACTGCCCCGAGACCCCCACGCTGCCCAAAATCCTCCCTCACCCCACTGGCGCTGATCTCGAGGCGCAGGCGAGTCGCCCGTGCTGAGGAGCCCAGCACCACCCCTACCTTCTCGATGTCCACCAGCTCGGCCTCGTAGATCTCCGCGATGGTGATGTGGTGCTTGGCCGCGATGGTGAACCGCCCCTGGGGAAGGCAGGAGGCTGTGGGTGAGGTGAGGGGCCCCCTCCATGCTCACCGACCCCCCTCTCTGCGCCTGCCCGCCAGCTGCTCTTACCATGTCGGTGTAGATATCGATAGCTGCGTTTAAGCAGTTGATGGCCTCTGCAGCATGAGTGGTCAGGGAAAAACAAGAGTCAGCCAGCCCCTCAGAGCGCCTGGCCCAAGGCCTCCCCCCTCCCAAAACCTCAGGCACGCTGCTCTGCAGCTCACCACACACCGGCTGTGCACCTGCACACGCACAGCCACACCTGGCAGGATGGACGTGGGGGCTCCCAACCCCACAGACCTCGAGCTGTCACACCCCCTGTGCCTGTGGCTCTCTGGATCCTGACTGATGCACCACACACACCCCCCCTCGCTCCCCTGCCCGCTGGCACTCCAAGGGGCAGTCAAACACCAGGATGGGCAGGGTGCGAAGGGCCTGGACCCTGGGTTTGTCTGGCTGCATCCTCAGACAGAGCAAAACTCAAAGTGCTCATCTCCTAAACACACAGGGGCTGCTGGTTTCCAGGCCATTTGTGCATTTACAATACAAATCAAGAGTGGCAGCCCAGAGTTGGCTTCTCCAGCCCCTGGAGTTGGCTTCTCCAGCCCCTGGCACAGGAAAGCAGTCAGTCCATTCTCCTCCTGCCTCTCCTCCACCCCCGGGAAAACCCCTGGAAGGGGGCAGGGACCCCGCTGTGATCCCAGCCTGACACACCAAGGCTTTGGCACGGCTGCAGCACCTCAAGGAGGTGACACCCTGATGCGTGCCAGCCCGCACCACCGAGCCCACATGAGAGCTGCTGCTGTGGGGAAGCACAAGCACAGGAGATGTTACAGCTCTGGAGCAGCCCGCAGCAGGGAATCTGCAGCTCCACAGAGCCGGCGAGCGTGGAAAGCCTCAGCGCGCCACCTCCCTGCCGCCACGGGAGCCGCTGTCCCGGTCCCGCTCCCCTTACCCTGCGGGTCTGCTTTCTTGTAGGCGTTGCCGGCGTCCACGAAGCTGGTGGCCGAGTCGTGTTTGCTCTGCAGCTGCATGTGCAGCTTGGCCGCCTGGCAGAACGCGTTTCCTGCGGCTGGGAGAGACACACACCGGCCCCGGGTATCGCTCCGGCCCGCTCGCGGGCAGGGTCACCACACGAACAGCGGTGCTGGCGCTCCCCAGCACCCAGCGAGGCGGAGAAGCACAGCGCCCCCCTCCCAAACTGCTGACTGTCCCCACGGAAACAGCCGAGGACGGACAACTCCACTGCAGCAAGTCCCAGGGAGATGCTGGGGCACCCACGGGTCGCCCCGGCATCACGCAGCCCCCCGGCAGCGGGGGCTCTACTCACCGCTCCAGTTCTTGGCGATCTTGAACATGTTGGCAGCCCTGGTGTACATCTCACACGCTTCCTCCACCCTGGTGTTGCCCCTGAAACGCAGCGAGAGCCCCTGACACCGTGTCGGAAGGAAACGGCCCCCAAAACGGGGCCGGGGGCAGAAACAGGGGCTGGGGTGTCCCTGCCAGTCGCTCAGGCAGGGGACGCTGGGCCAGAGAAGCACACTCTGGTAGGCAAGAAACTCCTGTGCCGGTAAAGCCAATCAACAATTAACTGCTTCTGTTAATCAAGCACCGATTGCTTCAGGACTGGCTCCTGCAAGCCCCCCTCACACACACAGTCCTCCTGACACCACAAAGGGCCAGAGCCCCGAGGTGGTGACATTGCTGCTGCCTCTTCTCCTGCCCCCATCCCTCTGGCAGCCCACCACGTTCCACCTGGGAGGCCAGGCGGGTTTTTGGGAGCGCTCCTCCTCGCCCTTGAAGGCCTGAACTACAGCCAGCAAGGGAACGCTCCTCCCTGCCAGGCACCCACAGCCAGGCTGGTTTCAGCCCCTTTAACTCTCCAAAGAGATGAAGAAGCCCGAACAGAAGGGAGCAGGGCTGGCAGGAGCTGCAGAGCTCTTCGGGAAGGAGCCTCGGCGCCGCGCTAGGCCGGGCAGCGGGCGGAGGATGCCCACAGCAGAGTCACCCCCTCCCTACCTTCCCTTCCATTTTAAAAGCGATTTTCCTTGTGGCTATTTTTAGCCCCACACAAGAAGAACCCTGGCTCTGGCAATCTCTGCCTGGAACCCGAAGGATTTTCGGCAGCTCCCCGCCCGGATTACACCCCTGGGGCGCTCCCTGCCCCAATAATCTGCTGGGAATGATCTTTAAGGGGCTGCGGGCACCGGGCTTTTCCAGGCTGGTGGCTGGGAATACCCAGGGCTCCACAGCAGCACCACGAGCGCCCTTTGCTTAGTAATAAATTTAAAGATAAATAAATCCCAGGTGGATGAAGGAGGCGTGGGTGGGGGCCAGACCCACGGGTGTTTCCAGGCCCCCGGGGTGCAGCTCTCACCCCCCACCCAGGAACCTCCCTGTGAATTACGAGGCCCAGTAAAAAGGGAGCTGGGCTGGTTTTTGGGGCGTCACTGCCCCCAGCAGCCCCATCCCCCCGTCAGAATCATCTGTTAACCCCCCCCCAGCCCGAGCCGAACCCCCCGGGGTACACACAAAGTCCCGAGGGAGGAGGAAGGGGGGTCTTCGAGCCCGGCGGGGTGAGGATGCTCCCCGGGTAACGGGAGAGGCCAGCCCTCCCGGTGACGCGGCGCCCTGGGGGGATTACCGGGTAAAGCCGGGATGAGCGAGCGCAGCCGCCGCGGCAGGCGGAACGCGGCGGGGGGGGCACGGGCAGGAGCCCCGGGCTGCAGAGGCCGGGCGCGCTCATCACACCGCTGTGCCCACGGGCAGCTGCAGCGGCGCCGGGGGTGGGGGGGCACAGCGCGGGAGACGGGGGGGTCGCTGGAGCCCCGCCGGCCCGGCCCGCCCCCGCTGTGCTGGGGGGGGCCGTGTTACCCCCTTCCCCCGTCACGCAGAACACCCAGAGGCTGCGGGAGACCCCCACCCACACCGGAGGGACCGGTCAGGGCCGGGGCCGCCCCCGGCCCGGCGCCCTTCGCAGAGCCGCACGCCCGCCCTGCGAGCCCCCCGCGCCCCCCCGCCGGCCGCTCACCCGAAGAGCCCCCGCAGGAAGGAGTGGGAGCCCTTCACCCGCTTCTCGGCCTCCGCCATCAGCTGCACGGCCTCCCGCTCCTTGCCCGTGCTGTCCATCGCGGCGGGCCTGGGCCTGGGCTCCTCAACCTCCTCTTCCTCCTTCTCCTTCCTCCCTCCCTCCTCCAATTCCTCCTCCTCCGCCGCACCGGCTGCGGGCGCGCCTGCGCAGGGGGCGGGGCAGGCGCAGCCCCGCCCAGTGCCCGGTACCCGGAGCCCGGTACCCGGAGCCGCCCGGTACCCGGAGCCCGCCCGTCCCTCGCAGCCTTCCCGGCGCGGGGCTCTCCCGGGGCGATCCCCGGGGCCACCGGGAGCTCCCGAGGGCGGTTCCGAGGCCCCGCTAAGGGCGAGAGCCCGGCCCCCCCGCGGGGATGCCCAGGAAGCCGCGGCTCCGCGCTCCCGCGGCATCGTTCCCGGGACACCCGCCCGGTGACCGCACGGCGCGGCCGGAGCCCGGCGGGACGGGAACCGGGAGCGCCGCCGGACTCCAAGTCTCAGCGTGTCCCGCGGCCGGGCGCGCCGCCCCCGCCGCCTCCTACCTCCCGCTCCCGGCGTCTCCGCGGCGATGCCGGCGCATCCCGGCGGGGCAGCATCCCGGCGGGGCAGCATCCCGGCGGGGCAGCATCCCGGCGGGGCAGCATCCCGGCGGGGCAGCATCCCGGGGCCCGCCTGGCCGGGACGGAGGCGCCACGGAGCCCCGCTGGCAGCCGGTGCGAGGCGGGACCGGCGCCGCGGTGCCGGGGCGGGGCGCACGGCCCCGGGGGCGCCCCGGGAGCGGAGCCGGGCTGCTGACCTCTCTGGCGGGGCCGGGAGAAACCCGACCCGGCGGCGGCTCTCCGGTAACGGCTCCGGGGCGCAGCGCAGGGGACAGGCCGGGGCTTCGCCTCCCTCTCCCGGCAGGACGCCATGGAGCCTTTCCCCCTGCCCGAGAGCAGAGCGGCTGAGCGCATCCTCCGGCCCATGGCCGCGCAGCTCTGCCGGCTCCTCCTGGCCCCGGCGCGGCCCCGGGGCAGCTCCCGGCCCGGCCCCAGCCTGGGGGACAGCGCGGGGCTGCTGGCCAAAGCCGCGGAGGAACTGGCCGCGGCTGCCGGGAGGTAAGTGCGGTGCCCGGGCAGGACCGGGCGGGGGGAGCTGCCCCCTGCCCCCTGCCCGCGCCCCGCTGGAGCGGCGGGATGGGGAGGGGAGAGAGGGGAGCACGCAGGGCTGTGCGCCCGAAGGGACGCGGCAAATCATTGAGTTGAGGCCGGGCTCATCTTGGAACAGCAGCTGGACGAGTGTCCAAACGCTGTGCGGACGTTACGGAGCCGGGGACCCAACTGCAGCCCCCAAAAAGGACCTGGTGCTGTTTGCACGGCCAGCCTGGGGCAGGGTGGCCATGGCTGGGGGCCAGATGCCCACCAAAGCTGCTCCATCACTCCCCTTTGCACCTGGACAGGGAGAAAATAGATACCGAGAGGCTGAGGAGTGAGGTAATGACAGGGAGAGATCATCCTGCAATCGGCGTCACGGGCAGAACAGACTCAGCAGGGAATAAAGGGCAGAAAACTCATTGGTTACACCACATGGCCCTGCCCTGCACCCCCAGGGACACCAGAGCGGGGGATGAGCAGTGCAGCCAGGTCTCAAAGCGCCTCCCCCACCCCTCCCTTCACAGCGAACTGCACTTTACCCATGATCTCGCTCCCTTCCTCCCCGTCCTGTGGCACAGGGAGGGGCAGGGACTGAGGGGATGGGGGTTTGGGGCAATTCCTCACCAGATGTTTCCCTTCTTGTCCGGGGGGAACATTCCTCACCCACTTCCCCAGCTGCCCCGTGGGGTCCCACCCACGGCAGTCCTCCAGGAACTTCTCCAACCTGAGTCCTTCCCCACGGGGCTTCAGCTCTTCCCCAGCTGCCCCAGCGTGGGGCACTGCTATGGGGGCAGTCACAAATCACAGTGTCTCTCAGGCCCAGTCCCCCACGGGGTCACCAGCCTCCCCCCAGCAAGCCTGCTCCAGCACGGATCAATCCCTCACTCATCTCTGTCTCTCTCCACGGGCTGCAAGTGCTGGCAGGGCCTTGCTCCAACGCAGGTCACAGCATCTCCTCTCTGTCTCCCCCTGCTCCATCCAGCGTGGGGCCTCTCCAGGGGCTGCAGTGGGGGTCTCACCTTTTCCATGGGCTGTGGGGGGACACCCGCTCCACCATGGGCTGCAGGGGCATCTTTCTCTCCAGCACCTGGGGCACCTCCTATCCCCCTTCCCTGCCCTTGGTGCCACCTTCTCACTCCCTTCTCTGGGGCCCAAAGCAGGTGCCCGCGGGTTTGTTCTGCTCCCTGTGACTCCCGGAGGCTGAGCCCCACCCCCTGTCCCAGGCTGGCTGAGGAGTCCGGCGACCAGGCGCTGGAGGGGGAGCTGCGTCCCGCGGCCGAGGCGCTGGCGCTGGCGGGGAGGTGCGTGCTGCGGGCAGCCCGGGAGCTGCAGGGGGAGCCGGACGACCCGCGCCGCAGGGAGGAGCTGGCTGCGGCGGCGACGAGGCTCCTAACGGAGACGGCGAAGGTAACGGCAGAGCGGGACCCTGAGGCTGCGATGTGGGCGAGGGGGCGGCCACAGGAGGGACAAGAGCTGCCAGTTCCCTCGCCGTGTGCTCACCAAGGCAAACACAGCTCTCCTCGTCCCTGCGAGGCCTGGGGGTGCTGCTCCGGGGAGGACACTGAGCAGGGATTCCCCAGCCCTGGCCGCGCTGACCAGCTCTCCTGGCATTCTCTCCTTTTCCTGGTTAGATCCTTCAGATCGAAGACGCTGCGGCGGGGAGGAGGGCGGTTCAGGCTGCCAGCTGGCTGCTGGAGTGCCTGGGCGTGCTGCGGGGTGCAGGGGACGGGCCAGGGGCGCTGGCTGCTTCCCGAGCCTGCTCCCAGGCCCTGCTGCTGCTGAGCAGCCTGACAGCGCAGCGCCTCCAGCAGCTCCGGGACTGTCCCCGACGGAGGAGCTTGGCCCACGCTCTGCAGCTCCTGCTGAGGGGTGTCCCTCTGCTCCACGGGGCCCCGCACAGCCAGCTGAGACGCTCCCACGGCCAGCAAGGCGCCCTCGCTGGCCACCACGCTTTCCAGCTGATGGAGAGTGCCATCGGAGAGCTCACCTCGCTGCTCATGGAGAGTACAGGCAGCAAGGAGCCAGGGGACAGAGGTGGGACCTTCTCCCAGCATGTGAGCAGGCTGCTGGCTCTCCTCTCTCACCCAGACCCAGTGCTCCTCTCTGACACCGAGCTCAGTGCTCACACAGAAGCCATCATACTCTACTGCGTGCTTCTGGCAGGCTCCTCCAGGCAGGACCTGAAGCTGGACCTGCTAAGGCGTTGCCGGGTTCTGCTCCAGATGAGGAACAGCATCTGCAGCCACATAAGCCAGCGGGAGCAGGAGGGGTGGCCAGGGCCATGCTGGGGAGAAGGCAGCCTGGAGCAGGGATGTCACACCATGAGGGAGGAGGTGGAGCATCTCGACCGGGCGGCGCTCACAGCTACTCTGTGCCAAGTCCTGGACACCTTCGTGGAGGGTACGGAGCCCCTGAGGCAGTTGGTTGAAGGTGCCCTCAGCCTTGCTGGTACTGGGAGTTTTCCAGAAGGACAAGGAGGGTTTTTGAAGCAGCTTCAGCCCCTCACCACCACCTTCTTCACACACGCCCAGCAGACGCTGAGAGCAGCAGACTTTGCCCTGGCCAGGTGCACCAACCCCCACACGGCTGGTGAAATCGGGGAGCAGGCTGAGTGTCTGAGGAGGCTGCTCGCCCACCTCCCTGCCCTGCTCACGGGAAGGAGCGGGGATGCAGCCGGGGAGCGTGGGGAGGAGCAGCTGAGGTCCTTGTCCCACGCCTGGGCTGTGGCAACAGCAAGGCTGCTGCGGTGCTTCGAGGCAACGGTCAGCACGCCTGAGCTCCTGCAGCTGTGCCTCCGGGAGATGGCCGGGCACAGGCAGCAGTGGGAAAGGGCCCTGCAGAGCCAGGATGCTGAGGGGCTCTCCTGGCACGCAGCTCGGCTCACGGCCTGGGCTCGGTGGGTGGCTGGAGCCACCACCAGGCACGTGGACAGAGCCACCGACCCCGTCTTCAGGAACGGCTTGCTGGTTTGGGTGGAGCAGCTGGCCCACTCCATCCTTGAGCTGGAAGCGGTCGCAGCCCTTCCTCCAGAGCGGCTCTCCCAGCTCCAGAGCAGGGAGGACATTTCGAAGGTGGTGAGCTGCCTGATGGAAGCCGCTCGCCGTGTCCAGGAGGGGCTGGATGGGTCCAACCACCCCGATATCCTCAGCCCGCGCCGGGCACGAGTGCGGAGCGCTGCTGTCGCGCGGGGGTTAGGACTCAGCCTGGCGCACGCCGGGCTGGAAACCATCACTGACGCGGCTGCAGCGCAAGAAGATGGCGTAGGCCACCCATCCCCAGGAGCAGGTAGCTCACAGCCGGGCGTTGCTCCAGGGACAGGAGCCACACACCCTGTGGTGACAGCTCTCCTGGCAGCGACCAGCGCCCACCACAGCGCGGCCATCGACTCCGCCTGCTCCGCCTTGCTCGAGCTGTCCCAGGGCTGTGTCACTGCAGCAAGGGAAGCGCTGCCTGTTGCTGACTCTGCCCAGGCAGAGACACTGGGGCAGCACCAGGAGATTGTGCTGATGACAGGAGCCCTCGTTAGCCTGGCCAGGGACACGGCCCCGCAGCAGCCTCACCGCCCAGGCAGCCTTCTCCCAACGGCACGCTCGCTCTCCGAAAGGCTCCGTGAGACCACGGAGTGCCTGGCAGCCGTGGCAGGATCCTGGTACAGTCTGGCTCAGCAGGTACTGGGCTTCATCTCCTCTGCTGACTTCCTGAGAGGCAAAGAGGCTCTGGACGAGACCATGGCGGGGTTAGCAGGAGCTGTTCAGTTAGCAGGAGCCATTGCAAGCACAGCCTGGAGTGAAGGCAAGCCTGTCTCCTCCGAAGCCTGGGAGAGCTTTCTGCAGGTCCAAGCCAAGTTTTCACGTGCTCAGCTGAACACCAAAGTGTTGCTGGAGAAAGCAGCGTCCTTCAAGGGCTCCTGCCAGGTGGGAGAGGCCAGCCTGGAGCTGCACTGCGTGCAGTGGGCTGTCAGCACACACGTCCTGCTGTGTGCCATGGACCGGTTCATAGGCAGGGACGTCCTGCTGCTGAGGGAGCTGAGGAGCGCCGGGAAGAACGAGCTTTGCTGGCGAAGCCTCTTGGCTGCTGTGTCTGAGAACTCCCTGAGGCTGCAGGAGGCTGCCCGGCTTTCCTACCTGTCCTGCCCTGAAGACAGCAGCTGCAGTGAAATCCTTGCGCTCAGGGAGGAGATCAAGGTGCTGATGGGAGCGCTGCTGGAGGCCTCCCGTGCCCTCTGGGTCTCCCCGCTGCCCGCTCCCAGCTTGTGCGTTCGGTGTGAGCTCCTGCAGAGAGAGCTGGCCCTCAGGGCCAAGGCGTTACTGCTCCACCTGGAGAGGGTCAACACCCAACAGCTGCAGGTCATCCGAGATGTCCTGGGACCAGCCCTGTCCCCTCTCTCACAGGAGGGGAGGGAGAGGAGCAGGGAGGCCTTTGAAGAGAAGGCCAGTCAGCTCGTGGCGAACGTTCAGTGGGTCAAATCCACCCTCCAAGACGTTCTGGAGGCCAGTGCTCAGCTGCCATCACAGGCAAACCTGCTCTCCATCGCAGAGCACCTCCTGGTCCTCACGTCTGAGGCGGTGGGCACTGCCAGCCAGCTCCTCCAGAGCCCCCAGGACAGGGGACATCTCCACCAGGACAAGGGACATCATCTCCACCTGGACAGCACTGTCTGGCACTGGTCAGCAGCAGCTCACTACCTCGTCCGGCAGCTTGGGGCTGCCCGGGGCATCAGCCCACAGATCCTGCAGCTCATCACACACTACCTGCAGGATCCCAGGGACCAGGATCCCAGCAGCATCACCGAGCTCTCCCCAGCCCCAGGCACCCCTGGCCACCCTGACTCAGCAGGAACTCGCCTGAGCAGAAGCTGGCAGGCAGGCAGAGCTGCCAGGGAGGCAGGTGAAATGGTATGGGTGGGTTTCACCCCCATTACACTCAGGTGGGGGCTGTGGGTCAGCGCTGTTACTCTCTCCCTGGAGCACCAGGGTAAGCGGTGTCGGCAGGGCCCTCTGGGGTCAGCGGTCTGAACCCCGGCCACCCCAAACTCCATCAGGTTGCTGGCTGCCCCGTTCAGCCGAGTTACAGGTACCTGATCTGACTGGGCACAAACAAACCCCTCTCCTACACACTGTGCCTGCAGGGTGGGTGGGGGCTGGCATGCTCACCCTCCCCTGGGACACCCCCACCTCTGCTCAGCTCCCCGTGTCCCCACACAAGTGCCCTTTGGGAGCCCAGCAACTGCCCATCTGGAGCTGGCAAGGGCTTTGGTAAATAGAGCCATCCAGATCCTTCAGCAGAGTGCTCTGGGGCACTTAAATCCTACCCCCCAACCGTGGGCACTGCCAGGCTTGGGAATGCCCACGGGAATCCTCCAGGAGATGATGGCACGGGGCGTTTGGAGCTGCCCAGACCTGCTGGGGGGGGGAAGGCAGGGGGAAAAAAGGGGTAGTGGGGAAGGCAGAGCAGACCCAGGAGGGTGCTGGGCAGCTCTCCCCTGTCCCCTTCACTCACCAAAACCCCCTTCAGAAGCACACAGGTGGCGATGTCCCAGCATCAGGCTTCGAATCCCTTCAGTTCTTGTCTCCACACCATGGGAACGGTCCTCCCAACGCCTCCCTTGCTGGCAGCCCTGTGAAGCACGAGAGAGGGGACAGTGACACGTGGCAGGGCAGCCCCAGCAAGATGTCCCAGGTCACCAAGGACATGGCAACGAGGCTGCTCCACATGACTCAGTTCCTGAGGAAGAAGGGTCCCATCACGGTAGGAAGTGTTTCACCCCCCCTGCCCCAGCACAGCTGTGTTGGGGTTGCCCAGTGCCTGCTGGCACGAGCCCCAGCTCGTGCCAGCAGGCACTGGGCAGCCCCAGCACCCCCCCACTCTATTAAGAAATGCCTTTCTTTCCATGCTGGTGTTAGAGCAAGGAGCAGCTTGTTGCCTGTGCGAGGCACATGGCTTCTGAGGGGCAGGTGCTGGTTACATTTGGCTGCACCGTTGCCAAGCACTGCCTCCACCAGAGATGCTCCACCGAGCTGCTGCGTGCTGCAGAGCACACCCACACCATCAGCAGCCAGCTCAGCATCGTGGCCAGGTGAGCTGCTGGGTGCTCAGGGACAACCTCACAGGATCACAAGGTTGGAAAAGACCTTTAAGATCATCAAGTCCAACCATTCCCATCCTAAACTAAACCAGATCCCTGAGCACCTCATCTCCCTGTCTGTTAAACATCCCTAGGGGGGTGACACAGCCCCTCCCTGGGCAGCCTGTGCCACAGCCCCACAACTCTGCCAGGGAAGAGCTTTGCCCTCCCAGCTGAGCTGACCCTGCCCTGGGGCAGCTTGAGCCCATCGCCCCTTGTCCCATCTCCTGTCCCCTGGCTGCAGAGACCCTCGCCCACCTCTCTGCACCCTCCTGGCAGGGCAGGGGAGGTGGGGAGAAGGTCTCCCCTCAGCCTCCTCTTCCCCAGGCTGAACACCCCCAGCTCCCTCAGCCGCTCCTCAGAGGATTTGCCCTCCAGCCCCTTCCCCAGCCTGGTTGCCCTTCTCTGGACTCGCTCCAGGACCCCCATGTCCTTCTGATGGTGAGGAGCCCAGAACTGGACCCAGCACTCCAGGTGCAGCCTCCCCAGTGCTCAGCCCAGGGGCACAATCCCCTCCCCAGCCCTACTGGCCACACTGGGTCTGACACAAGCCAAGATGCCATTGGCCTTCTTGGCCGCCTGAGCACACTGCTGACTCATATTCAGCCTGCAGTCACCCAGCACCCCCAGGTCCTTCTCTGCCTGACAGCTCTCCAGCCAGCCTCCCCCAGCCTGTAGCGCTGCAGGGGGTTGTTGTGTCCCCTGTGCAGCACTCTGCCCTTGGCCTTGTTAAACCCCATCCCGTTGGTCCCAGCCCATGGGTCCAGCCTGGTCAGACCCCTCTGCAGAGCCTCTCACACGAGGCTGGTGGCCCCTCCTCAAAGAGATGTGCGTGGTGGTCTCCAGACGTCCCAGGTGGCTCCCTCTCCTCTTCCCGGTGCTGGTAACAGCCCTTTCCTCCCCTGGCTTGCCTGCAAAGCCACCCTGCTGGTGCTGGAGTAGCCTCTGGCCAGTGCAAGCCTTTGAAACGCCTCCGCAGGGTAAAAGCAGTCACTGCAGAGAGCAAGGCCTCCTCCGAGCTGCTGGTGAGCAACGCACAGAGGCTGCTCCAGGCCGTGTCCCACCTCCTGAAGGCAGCTGAGGCAGCGTGTCTCACAGTGAGTTCATGGGGATGGCACCTGGGGCTGAGTCCATGCTGCAGGTTGCTCCTGCAGCCAGGTCTGGGTAGGGAAGGGAGGTGGGACCTGTCAGCTCCAGCTGGGAGGCAGCATTCCTACCGTCCTGGGTTCGTTTTGCACCTTTCTGTCCTGTTCCCAAGCTATGCATCTTTCCAGCTGTTCAATCTGCTCTGCCACTGCTGCAGCTCTGAAGTCCCTTCCCCATTTCACTTCTGGATAGAAGAGCAGCAGCCTGGCGTTGGAGGCCTTTGCTCAGAACCAGTCCATGTCAGTCCCAGCCTTTATGCTGTCTCGGCATTTGATCCCAGCTCTCAAGGGGTGATGGTTTCAACTAGAAAAGGGGAGGTTTTGGTTGGATATTAAGAAAAAAAGTTCTTCAATATGAGGGTGGTGAGTCACTGGCCCAGGGTGCCCAGAGAGGTGGTGCAGGCCCCATCCTTGGAGACATCCAAGGTCAGGGTGGATGGGGCTCTGAGCGACCTGCTCACTGCATGGTGGGACTCGATGGCCTTTGAAGGTCCCCTCCAGCCTTACACATTCTGTGATTGTCCCCAAGCAACAGCTTGAGAGAGCAGACTTTCCCTGAGAGGGCCCAGAAAGCCAAGCGCTGATGCCAGCAGGACAGCCGTTCTCTTCTCTGGAGTGGCTAGACTGCAAAGCCCTTTATGACCTGGCTTCTTCTCTCTGGAAACTCCCCAGTAAATTAAGGGCAGCGTATTCCTTTTGTCTCCCTCTGAGCAGGTTTCTAAGCCCTTTCAATCGTTAATGGGCAAAGATGCCACACTGGTTGCACACCCCAGTGTGTTCAGGCCTGGGTAAAGCTGAAGATTCTTTAAACCAGCTCAGGTACAACGTTACTAAAGCCTGGAAATGTTGTGTCTCCTCCCTGCAGGGCCTGCGACAGCCCCCACCCGACTCTGGAGAGGAGGAGGCAGCTGCTTTCTGCAGAGAGTGGAGGAGAAGCCTGTGGTGGCACAGAGCCACCGCGTCCTGCCGCTCGCACAGGGCCGCATCGGGCCTCCGGCAGAGCCGTGCGGGGGCTGAGCCCAGCCTGGCAGCCCTGGTGCAGTGCCCACAGCCCCCGCCCGGCCCCCCGCACCACTGAGGGGCGTGCAGGGACAGACAGACAGCTGTGCACAGCAGAGGGGCTGCTGCTGGGGGGCTGGGCCCAGCAGGAGGCACACCACCCCCCCAGCTCTTCTGCTAGGGCTGCTCTTGCAGGAGGATGGAGGGTGCGAGGCCTGGGCAGGTTTTCCTGTGCTGGCTGCTGCTCCTGAGGCAAATCCCAGCCTGCAGAGACAGTGCTTCCCTCTGGCAGCACAGCAGAGGGGATAAAAGGATGCCACGTGCTTCCTGAGAGGCCCCCTGTCCGGATGGCACCTGGAGTCGAGTCATGCGACGCGATACCGAGCGGCAGAGGACACGGGAGCTGGGGAGAGCTTGGAGTCCTGGCCAGAGGGAAGACAGAGGGTTTCCTGTGCGGTGAGACATCACCCACTGGTCTTTGTTATCTGGCCACGTTGCTCTCAAGTCAGCAGGCACCAAGCAGGGCTTCTCCCTCCTACACTGCATGTCCTGTCCAGCTGTGAGCCAGCTCGGTCAGGCTTTTCCCTCCGGCAAGCAGCCAGTCTGGCTCAGGCCCTGATCCTGAGCACACTAGCCAGCTTCTCAGCACCCAGCACCTTTTCTTCTAGGGGCAGCAACCCTAAATGCTGCACAGAAGGTGCAGCCAGAGCTGCCTCATCCTGCGGAAGAGCAGGGGCATGGGACAAGTCTGTACACAAAACACAGACACAGAGGGGAGCACACCCTACAAAAGCCAGAGGAAGGAACTGAGCACTAAGGGGTAGGATCACTGACTTCTGACACAACCAGAGTGTAGTTATGTGTTCACTGCTTTGCAAGAATAAACTGATTTACTTTGCAATGTGAAGGTTTCCTGTTAAGTCTTTACTAAACCAGGTTAGACAGGGGGACTAGGCATCTCCCAACACGTGCTTTTATCCCAGGGCAGCAGGCTGTGGGTGGTGATCCAGCAACGCTCAGTCTCTCTGAAGCACAGAGCGTGGGCAGGATCAGACACACACATTTTACCCCCTACATCTCCAGGGCTAGCAGGAGTGGGCAGTGTCCTGCCTTACCTGCTGGCCCTGGCTCTGCAGGTCCTGGAGAGGAAGGAGACTTTTCTCCCCAAATCCCTCCCTGCCCCTCTGGGACTCTGTTGCAGCCAGAGTGATGAGCACTCACCCTGTAGCTACGGGCTTCCAGGAGGAATGACACCGGCTGCTCCCACTCTCCACAGCCTCAGAGCCACGAGCTGCAAGCACCCAAGGGAAAGGCTGCTCCATGCTGGCATGCTGTGCTCCTGGAACAGATGGGAACGAGCCTTCCCTGTGCAAGACACACCACCCCACACAGCAGGTGAGAGGTGGCGGCTGCAGCCCGATCCGGCCTGTCCCCACCTCCCAGGCACTGGGGAGTTCTGTACTCACACTGTAGCCATGAGTCTCCTCCCTGGTTCCAGAGATGTGGTGGCAGCAGGCAGGCCAGGGCGAGGGGAGATTGGGGGAAGAAATCCTTGGCAGAAAGCAGCGAGTGTGGGTGGGCCGGGGAGCCGAGCAGCAGCTGTGTGCCACAGCTGGGGAGGCCCGTGGGGACCTGCAGGCTGGGCATGGCGGCATCTGGGGAGGAGGAAAGAAAAGAGGCTGTTACACACAAGGACAAGAGGTTGCAAGGGGAGCTGGCCCCTGCCACGTCACCTTGAACCCTGTCATTTCCAAAACATGGAAGATACTGAGGTGGCAGCAGATCCCCAAGGTTGGAGGCCAGCACCGTGTCCCCCTGCCAAACACAGCCCATGGCTCCAGAACGGGGCAAACACCCACAGTCCTCCTGTAAGCTCAGCGTGTTGCTTGTGGAAGCAAAGCTTCTCCTTCTGCTCTCCCTACTCCAGTACTTCCAAACCAACGCAGAGCAGCCAAGCCAGCAGTGATGCCACTGCCACCACCCTACAAGAAGTTGTAACTTCAGGTTAGAGCCACACATCCTACAAGGACTTTGCAGGTCAAGCCACCCATTTGGCTTCAACGCTTCCTCTTTGTTCCCTCATCAGTCCACAGGCAATTCCCAAGCTATTTCTCTCTTTGTCTGCTGCCTTTTTTCTTTTGGGTGCAGCTCTCAAACAGCCAAACCTGTCACCAGAGGAAGAAATAATAAGCAGCAATGATGTAGGACTAATAAATTCCTCCAAAATAAGCACCAGGTTTCAGGACTGCTCCCTAGCCTTCGATCATTTGGAGTGAAGCTGATCCAAAACACTGTGAAATTAATACAGTTGATACTCTAGGGACACAGGAAGGCAAACTGAAACCACTCTTTCCTCCAGTGCTACCTCCAGCAGCTTCCCTCTGTGCACCCATCATCAACCAGAGCTGCAGAAGCGATGCTCAGTGTTACACTGCCCTGGCTGGGAGTCTCAGGCCACCAAACAGGAATGGAGTGGGACAGGATGGCTGAGGAGGAGACTTGATGCAAAAGAGACATTTCAAGGGGGCTGGAACCAGAGGGCAGGTTTTTATTGTCAGTGTGGCTCGCTGGGTATGACTACAGTTCCTCCACAGAGAATCAACCCAAAAGGCACAACAAGAGAGGTTTTGAGGACAGCTGTGCTCTCAGCATGCAACATCTCCAGAAGTGCAAAAGAACATGCAGGACATTTCTCATCGCGGTGCCGGTAACGCCGGTGAGAGAACAAGGGCAGCCCCCTGGGAAGCAGGCTCCTGGAACTGCATGGCAAAGCTAACTCCACTTGGACTCCGGTCCAAGGACCATCAGCAAACCCTCTACCATCGGATTGGGAAGGGGCAGAGCACCCAGACCAGGGTTAGCCCCGCTCCACCCTTCCACCAGCCCTGCTGCTCCTCTCCCTGAGGCTGAGCCACCTGCCAACGTGTGGACACCACAGTGGTTACCAGGCTGGAACTGTACCCTTTTTAATTATTTTGTTAAAAATGTCATAAAGACACCATGAATACAAGTACTGCAGTTACATCAATACAAAAAAAGCAATACAAATTAAGCAGCTGGATACAAAAATACATTGAAATACATGAACACCACAATGTAACTCAGAGCACTAATCCCAATTGTGTAGGCGTGAAAAAATTAAATAAAAACCTTTTTTCGTATTAGACAACTTAGGTATTATTCTCCACTTTGAACAGTAACTTTCTTCTAGTTATGTACTTCACAATTTCTTCTATATACAGCATAGAATAAAATACTTTTAAAAGATATGACATTTCTCATCCTCAATATGCGATATAGGTCTCTTTTACACTAGGAATATCGACCATGTGGATAAAAACTGTCAATGTCTGATGTCAACTGATTGGAAAAGGAGGATCCACGTTTCCCTTGGGAGCTGCTTGCGCAGGGCTTACACCAGTTAGTAGGTTTGGCTTGATGTGTCGGACAATCCTTGTCAAACAGCGTCTCTCACAGTAATAATGTACATAATATTGCTTGGATCTATACAATCATACAAATGTGGCAATCGGGTCTCGGTGGTGGTTAGGAAAGAGACAGCTCACACATATACAGGTCTCAGGGGCTTTCTGGATGATGTATTTACAATGAAAGTGCTTCGATCAGCTCTAACACGATACGTGGGGAGGGGGGGGATTTCTACATGTCAATTATTAGTCTCCCTGAAATTGGAAAAGTTATTATATAGAAAATACCACAGCTTCGCAAACACTAGAGCGTACTGTATAACTGCATGTGGTTCGGAGATTAGCAGCTGAAAAGTGTTGATAATTATAATTTAAAAATAAATAAAGCAAAGAGGTAAACCAGTTACAAAACAGCAGAGAACTGCAATATATTCACAACAGTAGAAAGACTTAAAATCAACTGCTAACAAAACGGTGAAGCGGTTGGATCGAAAGTCTTGAAAACATCTTTTAAGGACTTATCATCCGACTCCCCGTTGGGATCGCTCTCCTGGGCCTGGGTTACCTGTCCTGGCTGCCTGACCTGCCTGGGGTCGCTGTACTGCGGCCTGATGAGCCCCGATAAAGCCTGGATAGGAAGATTATGCACGGCAGGGGCGGCGCTGGAGTGTTTAGCCTGAGGTTTACTGGTGCTGTTTGCTTTATCCGAAGCAGCTTCCGCTGATCCTTCTGTGTTTTTCTCCACGCTGGGGGCAGCCTTCTGCAGTGACGAATCTTCTGTGAGATTGGGCTCGTTTTTACTGGAATTTTTCAAAATACTCTTTTTCTGGTTCTCTCCATTCTCTCCTGAACTAGCCGGAGCCGCGTCCGACGAGGAGCTGTGATCCCTCGGATCGTACAGACTAATACCGCTCAGGATGGAGCCCGGAGTTCCCAGCCTAACACCGCTGGAGGACAATTTGGGGGCGTAGGGAGGCAGAGCATCTGGGTCAGGTTTTGTGGAGGCGGCTTCCGAGGGCTGCGAGGAGCCAGCAGCAGACCTGGCGAGGCGGGGGTCGAACTTGGTCGGGTGCGAGTCCTTGGCGGCTGCGTGGTGCGTCTCTGCGCTCGACAGTCTGTGCAGCCTGGGATCCACGTTTTTTTGCAAGCGAGGGTCTCCTAGTTTGCTCGAGCTACTGGTGTGTGTATCCGGAGAGGGGTCCAAGTAGCTGCTCCTGCCTGCTAAGCCGGACTTGGCCTTGGCGGCCAGCCGCGGGTCAGCGGGCATGGCGTTGGGGTGGGGATCGTTCTTCAGGTTCCGCAGCTTATTCAGTCTCTGGTCAGCGATGAGCGGAGGGAGGGGCAAGTTGATGGAAGAGACGGGGTCAGGCTTAGGCAAAGGTATGGGGAGCAAGTCTTCGGGAGCCCAAACGATGTGCTTAGCAAAGTTGGGTTTCATCAGGGTGACATCCATTTTAATGTGGCTGAACTGCCGGAGCTGCGAGCGGGGATCCCTCAGCGTCACGCCAGGCAGAGGCTCCAGCGGGATCAGGAACGCTCGTTCCCTCAGCTCTCTCTCCGAGTCCTCTTCGTCATCATCCATCCCTTTCTGCTTGACTTTAACGCCGGCGTGGTGCAGATCGAGCTTTGCTCCCCCCAGGGAGGAGCTGTGGCCGCCCTCGCTGACCTTGTGCATCCTGGGATCTCGGACAAGCCGCGGGTCCAAGGACGCGGATTCCGAAGGTTTCCTGGGGTTGGACCTGGGCGAGGCCCGGAGTCTGGGGTCAGCAGCCTGAGGCCCTGCACCCTTTTCCTTGGCCAGCCTCGGATCCGTAGGGATACCCAGCATGTGCTGCTCTGTGGAATGTTGCTGCCGGTTTCGGAAAGTTTCGCTTTGTTTCTTTAAGGTTTTTAGTATCGATTTAACACTGCTCCCCTCCTCCTCCTCGCTGCTGGAGTACCAGTTGACGTTGTCATCTTTAAAGAAAGAAAACGAAATAAAAAGGTTATTCAGGTATCACTAGGGAAAACAAACCCTTTCTCATCCAGAGGGGAACTTCTCAGTGACATCAAACTGAGAAGATCTGATACTAAGCGACCACTCCCCATACAACAACCCACAGCAAGGCGTTTCAGCAAAGAACTGGCAGAACAAACCCAGCTGGACCTACTCGAGGTGGCTCCCAAACACAGCTGCATCCTGCCTACGTACCCCTCGGTCAGTATTAACCCGAGAAAATCCTGCTTTCAAAGTATCATTTATTTATGGCAGAACTAGCAGGGGAAAACATGTTTAAAATAGGAGCCTTGATGAAAATCACCTTCACTGTGGGACAGCAGAAGGAAAAGTAAAACACAGAAGCAAAAGCCACCACCGTCCCTGGTATCTATCACACAGTAGCGTGTGTTTGCTCTACACTAGCTGTCCTCCCACGAAATCCTGTGCAGCACTGAGGGACGTGTTGTTGGAGGCAGCTCATCAGGACATTTTCCCATCACACGGCTTTCCAAAAGCCCTCTAGAAGGAAGGGCCAGTTGCTCTAACACGTGGTGAGAAACCTGTGGTTCAGAGTAAACTGTTTGTAAGTAGCCTGAAGGGCTGCACCTTCGCATCTGAACTACATTAGAGGAATCCTTGCAGTCACTTGGTACCAGCGACTGCCTTTTGGTCACACAGATGTGTTCCTGGGCACACAGCGGCTTGGGAGAAGGGAGCGGCAGGGAGCAGGACAAGGGACAACGCGATGACAGTCCATCAACAGATTTGTTCCCAGCTAATACATGCTCAAGAAGGATGTGTAGAACTCCAACAACATTATCTTTACCTTCATCTTTGCTCATTGCTCTCTGACCCTGGCTGCTGACAGAGTCTCCGTCCCTCTGATGCTTCTGATTGAGCCTTACGTAAAGGGCTTTCTGCATCGCCGGAAGAAAATCTGGGACGTTAATGGCTGGTTTGTGGCCCATATGGCTACTCATGCAGTCTGACTCGCTGCCACCTTGATGAGACTCTTGAGCCATGAGGTGAGCCTGGTGATCTGTAAATTCTCCATGCCACGTTCCATCTGCAGCACAAAGACCCCACAGTTAGCAGTTACCCTAGCTATCCATCAAGCAAAATAAATGTGCTGTGTATCACACCACTGTAAAGCACCAGATGGAAAAGCCCACCACGCCAAAGACATTCCAGCTTTGGAGCCAGGATGTTTTACCACCACCCAGCCTCCCAGCGCCTCATCAAGGAACAACAGCTTTTAGACATCCTTACCCCCGGAGTTATTAGCTGGCTGGAAGTTATGTACAGCTTGATGAGAGTAGTAATTGTCGTAGAAATCAGCTGGGTTCTGAATAGGCTCATAGTTCATGTTCGGCTGCCGCTCCCCAGGCATCTGCTGGTACTGCGGCCCCGGGGGACAATGATTCTCCCTCGGCATATTCACCATATGTCCTTGAACTCCTGGGGCATTGTAAGACCCACTGAGACCTGGTGGGGTGAGAGGGGGCCCACCCTGCTGTCCTTGCATAGGCATACCGGTCTGGTTCTGCGGCCCCAGGAAGCCTGGTGGAACGCCCTGCATAGGGGGACTCTGTGGCATCCCCGAGCCCTGGGGCCCTGTGCACGGGTGATGCCCGGGAGAACCCGGGTGCATCGGGGGCCCGTTATGTCCCTGTGACATGCCAGGTCCCGGCCCCGGACTTGAGCCTGGGTTGTACATGTGCTGGGAATGAGGGTCGTTGCCCTGGAACGGTGGTCTTGGCGGTGAGGAGCTGTTATAGAAGGTCGGTGGCCTGCAGGCAAAAGAAAATGAAGTCAATTGGGTTTTGCACCTTCAAAATCAACAGCTATCTCCTCCCCTCCTCACCCTTACAGATGTCTGTATCTATTTGATCTTAGCTTGGATAAAAACCTGAGAGAAGCGAGGTGATTTCCAAAGGAAACAGCTATATACATTAGACATGGCAGCACCTGAACGTTTCTTTCAGTATGAGCACATGCTGAGCCAGACCTTTGCTGCAACCAAGAGTTTTACACAGCCCCAGGCCAACAGTCTCCATCAGGAGCATCGATCCAAGAAAACACTAACAATAAGAAGAGTTTAGAAGACAATGATATTTGCTCAACCCACAAATGGAGATAGGCAAGGCAGGCCCAGAGCCAAGACAAGAGCCAATGGAGTCACCTTCAGGAAGGCTGAGGCTCAGGAAGTTCTACAGAAAGCAGTAATGAAATAATTATGAGAGCCAATATCTGCAGGATCATTCACTTGGCAATGCACACAGAAGGGTCATTTAAACACTCCTGCAGCCACCTTTCAAGGAGAGTTCCACACACATCTCCAGCACCTACTTTTTCCCGATTTTGTGTGCTAAATCCACTGTAGGCTTCACAACTATTTCAAAGAGAGAGGGGATTTTCTTATAGTCCCCTGAAGGATCCTGGTAGTTTTCCAAGTCAGACTCAGAAAAGGGGTATTGCTCTGGCGGGGTGGGCAGAAGTCCAACGCCTGGCGGGGGCTTGGGGAGAGGGACTATGCCACGCTTCCTCAGCTCCTCCAGCTCCTTCTCATCTTCATTTTGCGGCTCCTCCTCGGTATTCAGAACCTAGAAGGAAGGAATGTAGTAAACATTTTGTAAGCTTTGCAGCACACCCAATTCCATGGAGTCCTGGATGTTCCACTTCACTATCAGCTGCTACAACACTGCTATACACCGACATCAAACTTGGGTGAAGCACCCAACTATGATTACTCGTTTCACCGACCGACAGCCAGGAAGAGAACTACTTCAGCAGTCGGGAAGGGACAATTTCACCCAAGTCTCTTTCCTTCCAGCAATCATTTTCAGTGACAGAAATTGAGGAATTCTTCTAAGATTCATGTTTCTAGTGTTAAATTTGTGTCCCTCTTCCATTAAGGCCTGGTGTATAGTACCAGGACAGAGACATGAATACCCTTCTTGAAACAAAGGTCAGGATTTCATCCATCATTCAGAAGGCACCTTTCTCAACCCTGAGTGCAGACATCAGTCAGATGATACCTAACTTCCAGCAGACACTCCTTGCTAAAGAGCCCACAAACATCCCCACACAAAGGGGATGGCTAAAAAAGAGCAGACTAGCTGATGGCAAGGGCAATTCCTGGCACTGAACCTGGCCACAGACTGACTGCACACAGAGCAAGAGGGAAGCCTAACATCGTCACTGCTTAGCATCCCAGGAACCCCACAGAAATTTCTAGCAAGCTCCCCACTATTCTTTCTAGTGTTCTCAGACCACAAGTCACTCACCTTATCCAAGAGCTCTTTTGTTTCTGCAGTCAGGGGAGCGTGAGAGAACTTGCACTTATCTCCCTGGTAGCACTTGGCTCCGGTGTGGTAGAACTTGCAAGGGAATTCATGTGAGCAATGCATTAAGGGATCCTAACGAAGGCAATTCCTGCTCTGCACTGCCAGGGACTTTGTGGAATTCAGCTGTCAACTATCCTTCAGTTCTTCACTGCTACTTATCCTTCCAAAGCAGTGCCTTAGGGATTCTGAAAGCTAATAACCAACTTCCCTCCTGGTTCCACATAATGCTCTGCTAATAATTACATCACTCCGACCTGAACATTATTTCTGACTTGATTTCTAGAACTGTGATTAAAAAGATGAAGGACTGAATTTAAAAAAAACCCAGGTCCTCTACAACAAGAAAGAACTGATGAGGGTTTTAAACCTATGTGGATGCACCTACCTTCAAGGGGATTTGTCTTCTAAAACATTAAAACTCCTAAACCCAAAAGAAAAACTAGTAGTACGTATTTTCACCTCCTAACTATTTGAGCAGAAAAGTAATCTTGTAGTAAACCTACAGAGTCTTTGGTAGAGTCTCTTAAGAAAATAGCTACCCATAAACATCATTTCCATCAATTAAGAGTAAATATAAACTTTCCATTTAATTCCAGGGGTAATTTTAAAGGATATTGTGCAAATAAATGCAGTTCTCTCCTTTGGTGCAGTAACCCTGGATGTAAAACTTGCAGATTTCCTTCTTCTTCTCAATCTCTGCATCATGATCAAATTTACATTGCTCTCCCTACAAGGAAGAAAACAAGAAAACTCTTATTTCCACATTTCAAGAGCAAACAGCCCCCTTAGCTGGCTTTAAACTCTTAGATTCGTTAACACCTAACTGCATTATGAACACACCCCTGAGAACCTGAGAACAGGGGGCCCTGGACATAGGGAATCGACTCCTGAAACAGGATACCAAGAGCATACACAGAGCTCACAGAAAACAAGCTGCTCTGGCAGTACTACTTCTCCTCTCTGTCTGGACACAGCAATGAGCATTTAAAAAAAAATAGTTTCCTGAAATTATTTTCCAGGTAAACAATTCTACACTTGAGTAGAAAACCTGATTCTGCTTTAAGGGTGTGTAGGAGAACTCAGAGTCCAACAAGCAAGGAATTCAGAGTCTCTGGTGTAGCAGAGTCCCAAGTAGTATCAGGTTTCTATCATACATTAGGGTTACTCTGCTGGAGAGGGAGGGGGGTTGTGTATTTTTGGTATTTATTTTAATGAAAAGTGCAGTAAGTGCTCATTCAGCCTTTGTTTTAAAACTGAAGGTGGCAGCAAATCCTCATCTGACTGAGCACAGCAAAACAGAATGCAGGAAGGCAGCAACAAATGCTTTGCCTGGAATTCCACACACACCCACACACCCCCCCTCAGAGTCTGGGGAAAAATCAGACTCATTTCCACCTTTACTTTCACCCTCTGAACCAGAAAGGGAAACCCTTCTAGCCCTAAATGCCCAGAGGAACCAAATGGAAGTGACACACGCACCTACTCAACCAGCGTGCAGTTCTCTAACTGACTGAACTAGTCTGACATCAGAGGATTCAACTCCACAGCAGCATAAGCTTCATAGTGAAGCAACAGCAAGGCTTTGTATGGAGTAAGAGGCTGTCTTGCTAGCACTACTGCTTGGCAGCTGCCTGCTCTGAACAGCATTCTCTTCTTCCCGCTGCCTTCCGCTTGCTGGCTGAAGGAAAACGATGCTTTGGTAGGGGAACTAGCACTACAACCCCACTTCTTACTTTAGAGAGAGAAATAATCAGCATAATTAAGCAATTCCTTCAATGTTTCAACATGAGCAGTAGCACAGACAAGATAAATAATCTAACCCATTCAGAAATCACAGTGTATTTACAGATTCCACCCTCCTGAGATCTGACACTGGTATTACATGATACAGTGTCAGTGTAGCTGATGATACTATCACAGATGTTTTTACTGCATATACCAGTAAGCAGATGGAGTATTTTTAAACAGAATTTGTTATCATTCAAAATGTGCCACAGAAGAGGATATCAGCCCACAAGTTCTTCCATTGGCATTTATCTAGAAATGCTCAGAAGATCAGAAATCAAACCCCTGGGGTTCCACACACGAGTTTTCCTCACATCAGCTGAAGTAAAACCCAACAGAGCACCTCCTCCCACTCCTCCCACCAGAGGAGACAGACCCTCCCAGTGCATCATTACCTTAATACACCTCCCTTCGAGGAAATATTTACAGATTTGTTTGCCTTTGTGTTCCACTGTGTGCTGATTTATGAACTCCTGACTCATGTTCACCCATTTCTTCACTGGCTTGCCATCCTGGAAGAAAAACGAACATCCCACTGATGCTTACTTACACAAGGTTGTAAACATACTACAGCGTACCTGGTGATTAACCACACCATGCTGGAAGTTCTTAGCACTGTTATTCCCACAGCTTGGAGGGAAACATGAATCCTCTGCTTTAACAGTTTTTCCTGTAAATGCACCCAAATCAGAGGGTTCTCACAGTGCAGGGGACACCAGTAATGTCATGGGAAGGACAGGGTATCTCACACTGCGTTTGAGAAGCTGAGCTGACTCCTGCCACCCACCCTCTGACTAAGGGCACCTCTGCATCGGCCAGGCACTGAGTGACCGCCCGGGCTTCCAGAGCACCACCTCAGGCACACTGCTACACTTTGCCAAGCCTTCCCTGGCTTCTCCATGGCTGTTACCTCCAGCTTACCTCAGAAGGAAAGTAACCTGTTTGCTTACAGTGCGAGGCAAAGCGGAGAGGAAACATGCCCTAACGCCTAAGAATTCCTGTGTGCTTGGTGAGGCCAGCCATCGCTCCCTCTAACGATCTCAGCACCATGTGGCATCTGCACGGGGGATAAACTAAAGAAAGGCTGTTAGACCATCTAACCAGAGAGCCTGGGGCGGGTGTGGAGGGGGCCTGGCAGAGCTGGTGAGGTCATGGGAGTCAGACAAGCTCTCACCAACCATGACACCCCAAGAGAGGGCAGAAATGAACGTCCCTTTGAGGTGCCAGCTGGCTGCCTACTGATCCGGCCTCGGAGGGCATGGGGTGTCTCCCGCTGTCACCAAAAGGGGCAGGGATCTGAGTGCTGGGTGGGGACTCCTGACAGGGGATGATGTGTCTCTCCACACTCAGCACACTGCATCATGAGCACCCAGGACTATCAGCACATCAAGCATCCAGTCTCATTTGCTCGGCAGATTAAGCCATGTCACAAATCATTAACACCAAGAATGACGTCAGGTTTTGTTGACACTGAGAAGCCAAAATCTTTGAGCTAGAAATACTACTCCTGACTCAGTCAGGATCAAATTTCTACTCTGAACACATTCAAATCCAGAGATATCTCGTCTGCTTCCAACAAAGCATCTCATTTCAGATACAGTTAGCATGGAAGTTCATGCACCACCCCAAGCCAGAGCCCATTAATGACTTTCTGCTAGGGTTTTATTTATTCCCAAAAAACCCAAGAAAATTAGCATTAGCTTAAGGTAGCTATTATACTTTGCCCACCAAGTGCTGGGAAATTCTAGTCATTTCTAGATAGAAGTTTAAAGATGTGTAGTTTTAAATACTCTTCTGTTCAAGCAAAGCACCCAGCCATCTGAAAGGACTATACTGGGAGTTACACTTTAATGCCACGTACCTCGTGAAAGCCATCAGACCCCTTATTGCCCCCTCTGCCCCTTCCACGATCCTTACGCTTCAGTTTCTTCTGCATTCCCCGTCCCCGACCGATGTTGTAATTATTACCTCTCTGAGAAATACCTGAAAAACAGCACAGGACCTCTGGAAGTGACCTCAGAGAGCAAAGGAAAACGGTTATCTGGTGCCACTGAATACAGATAAATCTCCAAACTAAATACCTGCCTTCTTGCAGCTGGAATTCCTAACGATTATCTTGAATCACGAGCTGGCAAGTACAACTACCAGCCAATTGTAATGGCAAGTACAATGGCAAGTTGTACTGGCAAGTACAACTACCAGCCAATTGTAATTCCATGCACTGCCTGCTCTTTGAAAAGCTCCTCAAATCAATAGCAGATCGACAAAGGGAATGTAACATTCGTCCTGCTGGAAGCAGTGTCTCACAGTTACAAGTGCAGACACGTTCTTTCTAACCAGCCCACACCCTTGGAGCATTCTGAGCTGTTTAGATGCTTTCTGAACACAGAACTGACCAGTCCAAGGTGTGTGGGCATGTTCCACTGTCCCAACATGCAGGAAAACAGATCATAACCTAAGAAATATGACCGAACAGCTCAGAATGTAAGTGTTTAATGGTAACTGCGTGGACGGCTCGTGAGGGTCATTATCCAGCCACCAGCATGCCAGGAGTCATGGCCTCACCTGAAACCACCGAGACAGAATCTGCTTTCTCATCCATTTAAACCCAACAAAAACCAGTTAGAAAGACCTGCAGATGCCACACCTGCTTCAGGTGGCAGCCACTTTGTGACAGCAAGGCTGGTTCCAGCGGAAATACCTTGACTTCATCTCCAATGATTTGCAGACAGGGACTGTGAGGCAGTATCGCCCAGCAGCTCATGAAAAGCCACTTCTGTCCCAGTTACAAAGAGTTTGTCTATCTTTTGCCAATTTATTTCACCATGAACCCAAACAGAATGCAATAAATCTTCACCTTAGATAGCTTACTACCTTTGTGTAACACACCGTGCCTTCCTTAGAACCAGTACTCATGCTGTCACACAAGACACAAGCTGGCTGTGGAGTCAGGAGTCCCTTCATAAAATAGCACGGAGGCCAGAGATGCAAGCTGGCTCAATGAAATGCACTCCCAGCAGCAAGGAAACCATCAGACACCAAATAAAGGTGCCAATTAGAATGCCTGCATAACTTTGTTTATGTAAGGCAGGCCCAGGAATACGTTTTCACCAGCATTTGTATCAGCCCAGCTTTGAACACAAGAGAAGTTGTGGAAAGAAAAACAGAAGGATGCTTACTAGCATACCTCTGGGGCACGCCAATGCAAGTGTTCAGGCACCTACCACAGTTTCTAGGCACTTAATTTGGGGGGCAGAGTTTGGAAGCGACAAGTTTACACTCCTCCCCCAAACAGTATTACTCCTTCCCAGTGAGCAGCATCACCTCTTACCCACGGGACGAAGCCCATTCATTCAGGCCTCAAAACAAAGACACCAAGAGGATGTGTGATACAACTGCTGCCAGCATCCATTACTGCAGTTAACAATTCAAACTGTCTTACCTTTCTGGATCCCTTTCATCCCCTGTTTTTTCACTGGCTCCTTCGGGAACGGAGGTCCTAAATCACTGCTGGAGGTCTCTTTAGCTTGCCTGTATTGCTTGAGCTGATCAGCAAAATCTTCATCCTTTTCCTCCTCGTTGTAATTCCCAAAGTTCTCATCACTGTAATGACTGTAGTCATCATACTCTTTACTCTTTACATTTTTTTTATGCTGCATTTTCTGCGAGCTCATGTAATTTCCTGACACGTGTCCATGCTGTGTGAGAGGGATTGCACTGTTTAGAAGCAGCTCAGTATTGACAGAAACACCATTTTCTTCACTGCTTTACTGTCAGGCCATCAACCAGATTTGCACAAGCAAGCATTAATAACCAACAGTGACAATGAGTTATGTGGTAAAAAGTAGAGCTTTGGATTCTGAATGTACCAAAACTGGGGAAAAAAGCTAGAAAAGAAGAGCATCAGCACCCATCATACTCCAGAAAACTTTCCAGTGGGCTTGAGAAAGCATTTTTACATGTGCAGCTCTAAGGGCTACTTAGAAGAGCTGTGATTAACATGGTTTTTTCCCTTTTGTGATCTCCATATCCTGACAGTCTTGGATACAGAGATGTAATCTGTCCTGCCTCAGTCCACAAGGATGAAGTACTGCTTATGGCCTCTCCTAAGCTGGCACTGTCCCTTCTTCTGCTTCTAAAGACAGAATCATCTTCAGTTTAATAAATTAGACTGGCTTAGAGGTTTCTGGAATGGTTTCAGGTTTCATCAAGCTCTATCTCAGTTTCTGAGAACCCAATGTCCTCAGGAGAGGTATGGATCCCCATGGACTGAGAAAAGGCAGGCCAAATGGAAAAGAAAGTGGCATCAGTTCTAGATAGCTAAAGGTGACTTTTCCAGAGCCATTTCCTCTTAGTACCATCTAAATCCAATCCAGGCAAGAATAAAGAGATCTTAATTGTTGCCTGAGAGAGGGACAAAGATCATCAGGCTCGTTCACCCCACCTACATTCACAGCACAGATCATGCTTTAACATGTGGAAATCTACCCAAGGAGCTGAGAAGTCGGTGTGCTTCCTGAAATCCCTGAGAATGGGCCCTCAGAAACCACACCAGGTACATCTGCATCTCTTTTAAATGACCCCTAGGCAGAGACATGAGAGAGGAGTTTAAAACAGGAGTCAGAACCCCACCTGGCTGAAGGAGGAATCATAATCTCTGTATGAAGAGCTGCTGCTCTTTTTATGCGGTCGCTCTGTGCGCTCAATATCAGAGTCATGGCTGTAGTCTGAGCTGTCATCACTGGAAGGGGAGTTATGCTGGAAACAAGAAGAACACAGCACACTCAGACCTTGGTATATAATCCTCTGTGTAGCCACCATGCTGTACAATGAGCCTAAGCAATTAAAACATTTTCTCTGATGACCCAACTCTTTCTAAGAGATCTGATCCCAGCGTGGCTTGGAGCACAAACACTGAGGGCTACGTGGTGCCCCTGGGTTCTATCAGCTTCCCATGGGTCTCCCTGAGCCCCACTTCTTTGCCACATAGCAGGGATGCTGCAGGAAGACTAACACATCTGGGAGGTGGCTAGAAACTTTCCTATCACCATAGAAATGATAAGCATCCTGTCATTTTCTGCTGGGAGCAAACCCAGCCTTACCAAACCATGAGTGTTTTCTTCAGACATGCTGTTCTGCAGGAAATTTTGAGGGGAACCATACAAGAATAACATATTTCCCTGACTTTTAGAAAAGGACCATCAGGTTTCATTTTCTAGGATAAGATATTGTGAATCATTTGCATTTAAGTCAATTAAAACACATGCCAGACACCTTACCTAAGTGAGTTCTTCAGTAAAGTTCATTTAACTAGCCTGAACCCTTTTCTTTCCATAAATATGATAATGAGCACAAAAAGTGAAATGGATACATTTACTTCTTGCCTCTTACCCTAAAAAACCCTCTCACTACTGTTGTCAGTAGCCAGTGCTTAACCTACACCACTGCTTGAGATTTAAACAACTTAACAAGGGGCTTAACATTTCAGTGTCCCAACTACCACAGCCACTGGCAACAGCCAAGAATAAAGTGCTCATAAATGCCAGTATTTGGTTAACTGCTATTAAAAGCAATATTGAAATAAATCTGCATCCAGTGGAGACCTCTGTCCTGAATAACACAGTTACACCCATGGTCTGATTCCGTATTTCTTTCAAATGTAAGGAGAAGAAACCCAAGTCTGAAGTCTATGCAGATGCATTCAGGCAGAGCTAACAAGCAAGCTTCCAAATAATCATTTGAAATGTGCTATGGCCGCATTATGTAATGATTTATTGTCCCTTACCCCACATAAACTGTCACTGAGATGTGTGACTCTGCGTTTCCACAAACAAACATTTGTTTGTTTACACAGGTTCTTTCATCCTGAAGTGCATTGGTAAGATAGGAATCCCAACACTTGCCCTCAAGAGACCAAACACTGCCCAAGCAGCAATAAAACCTTTGCAGATTCCTTCTCTAATTCCTGAATACTTGTCTAAACCTGGAAGCAAAACAAGCCCCTCCAAAATTGGTGGTTTGCATTTCCTAACCTTATGCTTATCCCGCCTTCTCCTCTTTGATTTCTTCTTCTCCTTTTCTTTTTTGCGTTTCTTCCTGGATTTTCTGTGTCCTTTCTCATTCTTCTGTTTGTCATCACCTTTGGTGCTGTGCTCTTTCACATCCTCATACGCTGCATCATCTATTTCCCCGTCCTCCAGCTCTCCATCTTCTCTGTAGGAGGAGAAACAGTAAAACAACCTGTTATTACCCACCTCATGTGCCCAACAGCACAGCAAAAACAAACATAGCCAGTACTTCCCTCTGCCAGTTACACTCTCATATCAAGCACACATATGTTCTGACACACCTAACCCCAAGAACTAACAGGACTTTAGAATGGTCTTTTATAGCTGAAGACAAATGGAATGCAAGCAATTAAATGGCCAGGAATTATACTGCAAAATGAAGGTTTACAAATACGGGGGTTGGGTTGGGTTTTTCTTAACTTCTCAGAATAAAGCCCTTCTCTCCTGCCATGGTTTTCTCCAACCTAGATAAAAACCCTGCTCAACATAAAGCACTGGAATTATCTTGCCCTTAAACACATCGCAAAGTGAAGAAGTGTAATCACTGTTAGAAACACTTTTACTACAACGCTGCCACACACCTTTACAGCACTGTATTTCTAGAAGAGACCTGGCCAAAATTAAAGGCAATTAAAACTCTCCAAACCCCAGGTATTTAAAGAGAAGCAGTAATGAAGACAAGCAGCTGGGCACTGCAGGAAAAGCAATGTGCAGTCAAACAAACACGTTTCCATTGACACACGAGCTCCTGGAACCACAGGTGGGTCTGTGGTATCCAGGGTGTAACGGCCAACTTGAAAAAGGAGGATTAATGTAGTGGTTAAGTGGATTCTTCAGAAGAAATTAGTAGCTCACAGAAGTCATTAACATTTGAATTTCATTTGCTAGGACCTAAAACCTGAGGGAAACCAGCCGCTGTTGCTCTAAGCTGCACACAGTAGTGTTTCTCTCTTTGCAATCTGCAACATGAAGATTTGCAGGGGCTGTTCCATGCAGCAGGAAATCCCATGGGTGGAACAACGTGCATGTCAACCTAACTTCTGCATAGGAGCACGGCCCCTTCAAAGGTCTTCACATGGGGATGACTAAAAGCAACAATATAAACACAAAATCTAACCCTTGAGGTGCCTGCAGACTAAAGACCAGTAAGGCTTGTGCCTATCCCCACCTGTCTATGGTTTTGTTATTTAAGGGTTTGTCTGCTGACGCAAACAACCACCACCCTGAAAATATTTTGCCAGGGAAGAAACATTTTGACAAGACCAATTTCTCATCCCTACTGCAGGCACACCGCTGAGGAAACCTCAACTGCCCCCCTGCTGATCGATCCTTGCTGGGGTTTGGATGAATTTACTGCTTTGAAACCTTTCTAATTGGCTGTATAGAATTATTTCTACATTGCTGCTGCTGCTTCATGAACTCAGCCTTTGCAGGCATTGTGGCACCTGACAGAAACTCAGTCCTGCATTCTTACATAGAGATTGCTTGGAATTGCCATGGAACCCATGTCTGAAACCCTCACTCAAAATGCACGTACTAGATTCAGCAGGGGGGAGTGGGGAGCAAGGGGAAAAGCCTTTAAATACTAGAAAATGAGGTGTAAAAACAAAAAGCCACCAAAAAAACCCTAAACCAAGACCAAACTACTGCTGGGGGCTGAAGGTGCTAGTTAAGCAATACTGAACTGTTCTACAATCAGTTCACCTCTGTCCTGCATTCACAACATATTAGCTAAATTGATGATCAATTCTTCCTACTTTAAGGGACTGCAAATAGTTGGAAGGGGCAAGAACTCACCAGGAAGGGAATGACCTGAGTCTCCCCAGGAAAAAAATGGTGGTTAAGAAGTTAGAAGCAACCCCAAGATCTGAGTTTTTGTAAGAGGAGTCAAGGGATATGTCAGGAAGAAGAAAAGGGGAGAAGACACAACTGCTCTTATGTCGCCTCCTATGTCCTTCAACTTCTTAGAAGGAAATAAATACTCTTAACAACCACAAGGCAAAAACCCCCATGGAAAGACCAGCTGCATACACCCAAGCCTCCTCAGGATGCTTTGCCTCATTATGTGATAGAAGGGGACTCTATGATCACTCCCAAGCAATGCATTAGGCCAGCAAGCCCACCTGGCCACTACCAAAGCACTCTGGAATGCAGGAGAAAATAAGCTTCTAGCAAGTGCTGTAGGTAGTACTGTCTTGCTGAGGACTGAAAAGGAGAGTTCATAAGCTTCCAAATCCCAAAATATTAAAAAGTGGCCATAAAAAGTCAGATTTAATCTGATGAGAAGGTCCTAGGGTGTCATTTTAAAGACCATTGTTCCTACTGATGCGATGGGCAGTACAAGGAAGTTCCCAAACTGCTGGAAGGGGATGGCTGTGCCCTCCAACACACCCAACGCAACTCTGAGTGCTAGGAAACCAGACGGGAACTTGCAAAGAAAGGAAGAGAAACTGCTTGGCTCCTGTGTCTTCAGTTTAGCTGCACCACAAATGTGTTTGTTGCTGGTTTTGCTTATTTCTGGCCTTAAACATTCACCCAGACACATTCTGAGAAGGACACTATTTTTTCTGTGCAAACACAAAGCCATAGGAAGTTCTGAAGTCCAAGTCAGCTTTTGAACAAGTAAGGGAAACAATAATGTGTTAAAATAGTGGTAGTACTAATAATAATGATGGTATGCCCACTATCAAGTGGGCACCAAACGTGACGCAGAGGCGCAGTGCCCGAACCCATCGTGTGTGGTTTTCACAGGGCACTCACAGAGATCTGCTGGAGGACAATCCTTACACTGCCTCAGAAGGACAACACAACCCCACAGTACTCCCTACTTAAGGAGAGAGAAAGGACCCTCAAGGTACATATGCCAAGCACAAAACAAACCCCATCTTCAAACCACCGGTATCCCCAGCATTCCCTGATGGACTCTGAGGTCCACCAGACAGTATCCAGCAAGCATCTGCCACGTCCTTCCAGAGACACTCGGTTGGTAAGTGTGCCTGATGCAACTGGAACACAAGGATCATAGAATCCCAGACTGGGCTGGGCTGGAAGGGACCCCAAGGATCACAGAGCTCCAACCCCCTGCCACAGGCAGGGCCACCAACCTCCAGGCCTGGAGCTACACAAGGTTGCCCAGGGCCCCAGCCAACCTGGCCTTGGACACCCCCAGGGATGGGGCACCCACCCCCTCTCTGGGCAGCCTGTTCCAGCCCCTCACCACTCTCTCTGCAAAGAACTTCCTCCTAATATCTAATTTAAGCCTTCTTTCCTTTCACTTTAATCCATCCTCCTTGTCCTGCCACTGTCTACCCTTTTAAAAAGTTGATTCCCCACTTTAAATCCACTTTAAAAAGTTGATTTATGAAACAAAAATGCTGGTTGATACTCTGACAGAGTGAGCTAAACACACCCTCTCAAGGCCATCTATTCAATTAAACATCCTCATCATGCCTGCTGAAAAGGCTCTTTGGGAAAGACTGAAGTTACCAAATTCCTTTGGGACCTGCCATCACCTATTCACACTTCTGGGATGCAGCCAGGGCTCAGAAGAACTTTCTAGGTAAAGCAATCACACAGCATCTCAGTAATACTATCCTTTGGATTCCATTTCAAAGGCAAGATTACAACTGTCCTCTAATTCCCAAACGCTTACATTCTTTCCAGAGCATCCTGGACTTTTCCAAGTGGTGAATGTTTAAAAAAAAAAAAGCAACAACTGGATAAATGTGCTTTGGAAAGATAATGGTAAAAAATATCTCATTTCTTGGAAATAACCTTCAAAGAAGGCTTAAAGGAAGTGATCAGGGAGAAATCACCTTCTGCTTTATAGGCTTTTTCCCCAGATTTCAAATCCAAACTGGAGCTGCCTGCTAGAAAACAAGCACAGGACCTACTCCTTTGAGCAGTTTGCTTCCTGAAGTTATTCCACAGAGCTGGCTGTAGCAAGCACCGCTGGGAAGGGCTTGCCAGAGCCCCAAGACTGCCTCCTTTTCCGCTCTGAGTAACAAAAGCCAACACACAGCTGTGGTCTGGAAAAAACGCAGCTAGCAGGGGATTTTCTAGGAAACAGGCCCGAGCCTGAGGTCGCTCTCCCTCTGGCAGATATCTGCAGCAAGCAAATCACACCACTGATGTGAGAGCTGCCAAGCTGAACTCCTTGTTTTATGAAGTCCAGCTTCTTGCTCGCAGAATATTCTGGGCTTACACTGTACCTCAGGATGCTTGTTACTGCTGGAAACACCCAGCTGACAGAAGCCAGGGTTTTCTTCACCTAGACAAGCAATGCACTGTAACTGTGCCTTCTTCCCCCAAGAGTCACTCCCCTTGCAAGCAGCCTACCCCAGGGAACAAGGCACCTCCCCTGCAGTAAGGCTGCCCCCACGACGCGTACCTCGTGAGTCACGGGCGAAGGAACAAACACTGGTGATTTGTAACTCCTACCATGTGCTTGGACTCTGTATTTGTATTTGCAAAGGCTGAGCTGAATCTGGGGCATCTTCAGATTAAGGGAAGTTAATCCCTGACCCATTACAGCGTAGAAATCCTGGCGCAGAGAGCAGCAGAAGAGGCTAACTCACCTGGAACCAGAGATCTCAGCTAGCATTACCAAGCCCTTCCCACCCCAGAGCGTATTAAAGGCCTTCTGGAAGGGAAACAAAAGGGCCTTCACTCAATACCCAGTTTGGGTTGCTCAGAGGCACAGCCTGAGCTACTGGAACTCCTTCACACGGAGCCCCAGGTGACCTGAGCGATTAAAGTGAGTCACCAGATGGTACTGCCGTGTCCTCAGAACCCAGGGGACAGCAGACACAGTCCCAGGATCCCGAACGCCAGAGATGCAGCATCAAGTAACAGCACCCAGGCTCCAGGAGCTAAACACACCCCAAACAAACAGAAGGCAGCACGCTGGCCATGATCATTGCTATCAGCCCCTGGACTGGGAATGTATACAAAAACATGGGCTCCTCTCCAAAGCAGAGAGAATCGCTGAGGGATCACTCCCTCCCCCACAACCTCCCCAGAGCTCCATGGCTATGTGAAAACAGAGCCACAAAGCATTTCTGCTGTCCCAAGTGTATTTCTAGAGCACCTCCAAAATGGGCTAGAGGGGCACACAAGCCAAATTGTTTTTCAAGGAGCTGGTGAAATGGCTGGAAGAGCAGTTATACAAACCTCTGCTCAGGGAAAGTAACTTGCCACTACTGTTTAGCTCAATTCCTAGTGCTCAAACTGAGCTGTAGCTTACCTTTCTTGCCTTTAGTCCCAGTAATTTTTAAAACCAGCGTTCTTAAGGTTCAAAGAGGATTCACTAGACAAGCTCCCTAAGTCCAAGAAACAAAACCAAGATGCATTTTCTCAGTATGCTGATGATTGTAGCTCGGAAATATTTTAAGAAACCTACAAGGGGTTTCCCTGTGGGAGTGTTTTCCCAATCTTCCTAGCAGAAATACTTTGCATACCTGCAGACACAGCAGGTCCTGCACAGGAATCACACTCCTTTCTGTATGTTTTGAGGACTTAAGGCAACAAAATCACACAGCAGAATACAAATCTCCACCATTTAACATTGTTTTCCATTCAGCAGGCTGGATTCACACCCAAGGAAAGGTGTCCTTTCAAAGTAACTGCATTTTGGTGGACAATGCCATGCCTCTGACTTTCTTTAGTAGGCTTGAAGAGAATATAAATAGCCAAGAGGTTGTGAAAGCATTACTGAAACTAGAGAAAGTATGCAGCAGATAAAAGCTGAAGGCTGAGAACATCTCCCTCTTACTTCTCACACCCAGAGACCTGCTGTAGAGAAGGGACACGGTAACAGAAATGCTAACTTTGTATGCAAGCAGAACTCCAAGCACCCAGTGATTTTTAAGCAGCTACTAATTTCCAGAGACAACTGAATTCCAGTGTCCAAACATCAAATCAATCTGTTCTTTCCTAAAGTGAGCAATGGCTTCTCCTCATTCCACATGTCTCTTCTGTCCTGTTCACTTCCATGCAATGAGCCCGCAGGACTCTGGCCACTAAGATTTTGCTTTTATAAAGCTATGAAGACCACCACACAACTCAGATGCCATTCAACAATGTGAAAATTACATGTCTAAACTAAGATCTTAGAGGGATCCAAATGAAAAGACATAAAATTCAGGAAACTGATCTGACCTAGCACACTGTCACGCTGAAGAATTTATGAATTAATACAGAAAATCACTACAAAACTAATGGTGTCACTGCAGTGAACTCCAACTCCAACCAGCACCCACCAGGACTCGGCACTGCCTCTCTGACAGCGTCACATGGGTCTCTCACTGGGATTTTTCAGCTGCCTGTTTGTTTTGACCACTCTGCAAAGGCAAAGTTATTTTAAGCCACAGTGAAACTGCAGCATGAACAGTCCCAGGCCAGATTACTCGGGGTGTCTGACCTCTGTTTTGCTTTCATTCCCAGGGCTGGCTGTAACAAACAGAGTGTTCCCATCACATGGGGGGAGGAAGTGAGAACACCAGCAGTGAGGCATTACCAAACCCAGCTCCCTGTGCTGGTACTGAGGCCAGCAAGCAACTTTTGGAAAGCCCATCACCTTCTCACCACCTCCAGTCTCTGGGGCTTATTGCCCCAGAAGAAATTCACAGGCCACATCTTCCTCCTCCTCCCCAGGAGGATGAGGAGTAACAGCTATGGCAGCCAGCTCCAGTTTTGCCACTCCTGTGATGTTTGCTGGGTGGCAAGCAAGCCTTACTTGCCCCCCAGGGCATGTTTGGGAGTGATTATCTCTTGGCTTCCCAGCTTCCCAACATCAAAGCAAGTTTTGAAATCATGCTGGGAAACAATAAACTGCTACAAGGCTGCATTCAGCCACCAGGATTTGCCACCAACACATCATTTGGCAATTAACTATTAGTAAAATAAAACAAAATCATCTTTACAAACAGCAAGAAGTATGTGTTTTCAAACCAAACAACACACGTAAGGACAGAGGAAATTAAAGCACCAGGGAGAATAAAAACAACCATTTCAGTCATTTAACTAAAACTGGGTGGAAGCCTTATGGTGAGAGAGACTGGGAGAGCAGTTGGGATGGACAGTGCAGCTGTGCAGGATCAGAGGACACTTTCAGCCCTCCTGCTCCACAAACGCTGCCCTGGTCGGCAACACCACGGTGCTGAGGAGCCAGGTGGATCACAACATGACATGGGCAAAGCCATTCACAATACAATGTCAACTCAATGGTAACTGAGCAGATGTACAACCAGGGCCTGTAAGGCAAATTGCAGTTTGCTTCTGTCCTTCCCTACAACCCGTTTCTCCCTGTACTTGCCACCGGGTGTAAGCCAACGGAGCAGGTCTCCATCAGGGCAAACCAGAAAGACTTGTTTGAGCAGCAGAGTGCAACTCAGAAAGGGAGGAAGCAATTCCTAAGGCAGCTGGAAGAGGAAACTGGGAAAAGAAAACCACAGACTTAACGGGGTGGCTGGGTGAGTCTGTGTTCACCTGGCTCGTCCCGCCGCACGCCGGGCACACACGGCTGCCGAAGAGCAGCACCGCAGCCAGAAGCTGGCAGACTCCAATAACCACACACTTGGTAAAACTCAAACCTGTTCACCTTGACTGAGGAAGGGACTGCACCAAATTCATGCTGTAAAACTACACCAAATACCCCAAGGGAAAGCGCACGAGGAGGATGAGCATGGCTCTCGGTTGAAGGCACCTCAGATGCAAAGGACAAGCCTGGCTTTAAGTGGCATTTCCAGGCATCCTCTGCAAGAAAAAAAGGACCATTTTCTAACAAAAGCTTTGCAGAGGCCGCTCAGGTGTCTGTCAGCGAGCTACCTCTGTTTGCCATGCAGCCCCTAAGGCCCCGCCAGCCTGCACCTCTGGCACCCTGTGCTCGCACCTCGATGCTCAGACCCACCACAAGGCCACGGCTGTTCCTACAGCAGACAGGGCATGAGCAACCTCCAGGCCTGGAGATCAGAGGGCAGGAAGGCCCACACAGCCAGCAGGAAGGATCAGGGCCAGCCCAACGTTTCAGATTTTAAAAATACAAGAAGTCCCAAGTTCTCTTCTCAAGTGGCTGGCAGTTGATCTGGCACCGATTTCAAACGCAGCACCAGCCGTGGCACACAGGTCCCCCTCACGCCTCTCACAGCCACAAAACCCAAGTCCACAGGGGTCTGTGTGCAGACTGAGCTCTTTTATATTAGTGACCAGTGTTTAGCTCTTCCCTCAGGCACATACCTTCACCTAGTGTGACAAATAGCTGAGACAAGGTCTACAACAATAAGAGTTGAAGAGAAACAAACACAAAGCACCTGTTCCTCCAGACAATGGTAACAGCAGCCACAGACCGTGGAAGCAGTGAGACCCTGCTGACCCCCAGCACAGAGAGGTAATTTGCACACAGAGGAGTTTGCTTTTCCTGTCCTCATTGGGTGGCACTGAGCTCGCCTGCTCCCTGCCTCGCACCCCTGCCATGCCCCACTGAAGCACCCTCAGAAGCAAGAAAAACTTTGAGAGAACTCCTCAAATACTTCACTGAAGAGATGTCTCCACAGCCAGGCCACCAACAACACATTCAACACGAGAAACCTTCCTGGGTTCACCCGTAAAGCTGCAGAACACAACACTTGGGATTAAAACAATCCCCAACTTCCAACACTCAAAGTGTGGCCAGACGAGGTGTTTTTCTTTTTTACTATCTGTACTGCTCAAAACCATTAACCAACTTCTTTATAACTCTACAGACCCGTTCAAAACCAAACCAACCGTTACCAGAAACGCCACTTAGGCTGCACAAATCGATCTAATCTGCTATAGGATTTCAGCAGCTCCCTACTCTGGGCTGTGCCTCTGTACACGAGTCCTACTGAGCTCCCAACACCCAAGTGATGGCAAGATAAAGCGCCCTGAAACCAGGCACGTTACGTTTCTACTGCCAAACTCAGTGTTACAGCGAGACCCCGGTCTAAGTCAGAGTAAGGAGCACATCAGGCACCAGCATTACCCTCCCTACAGAACTTTGCCACCACGGCGACCGGACAAAAACAGTTCAGCCGTAACCAACCCCCTGGCAGTTAAAGCCGCGCTGCCCCTCCCCTCGGTGAGTAATCATGCTTTCTGCGGAAAGAGCCTGCTTCCCTTTAGCCCTCCCCAGCCACCAGCTGCTAGGGAGAGCTTTACCACCCTCAGGAAGTGAACACATTACACTTGCACACCTAGCACAGCGCCAGGGCTTGTGTTCGGGGCTTCTTTTGGAATTTAAGAAGGCTGTAGGTGTGTTACCAGTACGCTTCATGCGTCCCAGAGGGGAGCAGGAGTCTCACACAAGTACTCCTTCACAGGTAAACGTGCTGCTTGTTACCCTTCTGAAACGTAAATGGTTTATAAAGTAACCCGTGTCAGAAGCACATTAGGCTGTCAGGTCACACTTATTTATTCCATTTCATATTTCCCAGTGTAACAACAGGCACGCTGGGGAGAGCAGCTGCTTAGAGGGACTCTCTCCTTGCCTGTGCCACACCAGCAAACTCCACGTTAGAGACACCACACTGCCAGCAGAGCAGCGGGCAACGGGGAGGGGGGGGCTCATCCTCGAGGGGAAAGGGGCTTTAAAACACAACGTCTTTTCAATCCCCCCAAAAAGTCACAGACTTACAAACTCCAGGAACACTCAACCACTTTGCCTGGCGCTGCTGCACAGCTTTAGGAAGGAGTTCTGCCCTACCTTCAGCTGTCTCTGTGGATTACTCGCTCGCTCTGCGCACGCCGCAGCCTTTCTGCTACATCCAGCATGACACAGCTGAGGGTATTTCACAATTACAAAGTGGAAACAAAGCAGCAGCAGCTCTGGGGTCTGCCCTGGGCCTGTCCCTAAATCACAGTGTGATTTCTGGACCCATCAGTCAGCTCGCAGGGGCCCTCGGCTTCCCAATTTGTAACGCACAATTAGTGGCTCTTTCTCCAGTGAGGGAACGGTTACATTCAGCTCACAAACAACAAAACCCCCCCTCTTTTTTTCTTTTTCTCCCTCTTTTCTCCTCTTTTTTTCTCTTTCCCCAGTGCTTCTCAGTCCTCTGAAGCAAGAACCAAGCCCGGTTGTGGAGCTGTGTGGGGAAGACAGGCTGCAACCCAGCGTTTTTTAACTCCTGCTGCAGTTGTGTGACGAACGCTCTGAGGAGATGCAGACTGAAGGACTGGTAGCTGTCACCCTGGCACAGTATTTTTGGAACTAGTTAGGAAGGCCAGGGCTGCTGGGAGAAAAGGCTTTGAATTTCCAGCAGCAGCTGCAGGAGAGAAAGGGAGGGAGGAACAGAGGTCCTTTCACCAGGAACAGGACTCTGGTTTTTCTGCGCATGGGGACTGAGAGGTGGCAAAGATAACGTCAGTCAGACCTTAATCTGCATAAAAAAAAAGATCCAGTTAAATGTGTAAGGTGTAATCTGGCAAGAAAACGACGTTAAATATGGATCTAGTGAGAGATTTCTTGTATAAACGAAAACAACCAAAAGAAAGCCCAGCTCAGAGCACCCTTTCCTACCTGACTAGCAGCGCCAGGGCAAGGGAGGGAAAGAACAATGGTGACATTCAACAGACACCCGCTGGAAAGTGCAATTTATGGAAAGAAATGGAAAACAGTCCCCCTTCCCGGCCAGAATAAATAAATGAAGATGTAAAACGCATGCATTCCAGAAAAGAAAGCCCCCTGCTAACAACGCACTTCTAATTCAGTGACACCCACCTCCCCTCCTCGCATCCCCCAGCCCACCCCCCCCATACACCCCCCCCCCCCCAACCCCACCCCGGTCTTCCAGCCTGAAGGTGACCTGCCCCCACAAAAACATCGTTAACCCCCTCGGCACATTAACACACAGCATCATCATCATCATCATCATCATTATCAGCATCACCCCACTAGTTATCACCATTATGAGAAGCGGAGAGAGAGAAGAATGTTACTCGACCTTTCGTCCCCTGCATGTTGCCTGTCAGAGTCGGGCATGTTTGGGTCAAGAACTGGGTTTGGGGGTTTGGAGAACAGGCTTTCAAAGGCCATTGTGCTGGCTGTGGTGTGGTGAGGAGGAGGGAGGTGGAGGAAGGCAGGACACTGCCGCTGCCCGTGGTGCGGAGGGAGGAGGAGGAGGTGGCGGCGGCGGCGGCGCGCACAGCCGCTCTGGGGGCGGCTCGGTGAGGAGGAGGGTCGGGTCCCTCAGTGAGGAGAGATGATGAAGGTTTCACTCACGGTTACTTAGTGAGACACTTAACGGGGCACTCAGTGCAGGGCGAGGCTGCACAGGCTGAGCCCGGCCGCCCCGCGCGGGCAGGAGGAGGAGGCGGCAGCAGCGGCGGCGGCTCGGAGGAGCAGGCCCGGGGCACAGGAGAACGAGAGGACACACACACACGGGGGAAGGGAGGTGCTGCTGGCCGGAGATGCCTGCCCTAATTCTTCCTTACAAACATGGCGCCCGCTCGAGGCACTCTCATCACAAAATGGCGGCGGCGGCGGCGGCGAACGGCGGCGGCGGCGGAGGAGAACGGCGGCGGCAGCGGCGGCGGCAGCAGCAGCGGCCCCCCACGGCGCTCGCCCCCAGCTCGCTCGGCGGCCGCGGCCCGCACGGCGCCGCCGCCACCACTGCGTCTTCCGCGCCCAGTCGGGGCCGCGATGGCGTCGCCTGGCGCTGGCCGCCGCCGCCGCCACCCGCTCCTCCTCCTCCTCCTCCTCCGCCGGGGACGACCACGGCGACGCCCCGCCCCCGCCGCGCCGCCATTGGCTGCCGCCGACTCGCGTCACCGCGCCGAGCGGGCCGCCCATTGGCGGAAGAGCGCCCGCCCGTCACGCCGCCGTGACGTTAGGCGACACGCGGCGGGGCCCCTCCTTCCTCTCCTCCCTCCCCCTCCCCCACCACGCTGGGGCACGCGCGCGCGCTCTACGCACGTACGTGCGTGGGGGGGGGAGGAAGGGGGAGGAAGGGGAAGGGGAAGGGGGGGAAGGGGAAGGGGAAGGGGGGGAAGGGGAAGGGGGGGGAAGAGGGAGGAAAGGGAAGAGGGAGGAAAGGGAAGAGGGCGGGGGGGGAAGGGGAAGAGGGCGGGGGGGAGGAAGAGGAAGGGGATGGGGAGGGGAAGGGGAAGAGGAAGGGGATGGGGGGGGGAAGGGGAAGAGGAAGGGGATGGGGGGGGAAGGGGAAGAGGCCGGGGCCCCGTGCGGCCACAGATCGGGGTCCTGAGGGGCCCCCACGGGAGCCGGTAGCGGGGGAACCCTCCCCAGCCCCAGCCCCGAACTCGTGTCCGTGTCACTCCAGGTCCCGGCTTCGCCCCCTGAGGCGCCGAGCGGCCCCGGCAGCTGGTGGCGGCCGCTGCAGGCTGGCACCCCGCCACCTCGCTGCTCCAGGACCAGCCAGTACCTTCGCCTCAGGGCGGTGTTAGTGGCTGAGGGCAGGGCCGGGGCGCAGGGCCGGGGGCACAGCCTGCTCAGGCTTTACCAGAGCCTGTGGCACCATCTCTCCCAGCATGGCGATTGAGACACTGGCCACCCCCAGCCTGGCCAGGCACAGCCTCTGCTGGGTGAAAACCCGGCTGGATGGCCGTGCCCAAAGGGTGGGGGTCAGTCACAGAATCGTAGTGGTCGGAAGGGACCTGGAGAGATCATTGGGTCCAACCCCCACGGAACAAAACCCAGCGTGAGGCCAGGCACAGAGTGGCACCCCCAGGGCTCAGTTCTGCTCAACACCTTTATCAGTGACCGGGATGAAGGGATCGAATGCTCCCTCGGTGAGTCTGCAGGTGCCACTGAGCTGGGAGGACGTGTTGCTCTGCCTGAGGGTGGGGAGGCTCTACAAACAGACCTGAACAGGCTGGACCAAGGGGATGAGGTTTAACACCACCTGCACGCGAGACAGAACCACCCCAGGCAGCGCTACAGGCTGGGGGCAGAGCGGCTGGAGAGCTGGCAGGCAGAGAAGGACCTGGGGGTGCTGTGGGGCTGTGGCACAGGCTGCCCAGGGAGGGGCTGAGTCAGCAGCCCTGGGTGTGTTTAACAGACAGGGAGATGAAGCACTTAGAGACACGGGTTAGTAGACAACAGGAACGGTTGGACTCCATCTCAAAGGTCTTTTCCAGCTTAGTCCTTCTGATCTCATCCAGCTCAAACCCCATCACCTCACCGCTCCTTCACCCATCTGCTCACAGCAGCACCGGCACCATGCTGAGAGCTGGCCTCCTGCTCTGACCCCTGCTGGCTCCCAGCAGCCTGCAGTCACCCGGAGAGGCTTGTTTGTTGTTCTCCCACCGCCCTGGTGATAGCTCTCCTAGCATTGTCTTTTGAGGGACTTTGTCAAAGCTTGCTGGCAAGGTCCCAAGGAAGTTACATCAACTTATTTTCCTTTGCAGGCTAGTCTCCCTGGCCTGCAGGGGCTTTTTTTGGGACATATGACTCTCTTTTTCCAGTGGCAGCAATCCTCACCACCACCAAAAGGAATAATATGAAAATTCAGAGAAGCAGAACAGCCACACCATTCCCCACGGGGGAGGAACAGGCTTCCCTCTGCCCCCCACCGTGCTGCAGAGCCACAGCATGACCCCACGCCCCTGAGCTCACACACCAGGCTAGTACCTGAGCAGGGCAGGAGAGCACATCCAAGCTCACCCCAGGATCCAGATGATCACACACAGACCCAAAATGAAGCCTGGAGACCAGTGCACCCCACCTCGGGGACTGAAATAGGGCTGCGGGGAGCATGGGAAGGGCAGAGGCAGCCTCAGGTGGGGCTGCTGAGGGCACTTAGGGCTAATTAAAGCTAATTACTTCCATCCCCCTGCGCTCCTGGTTCAGCACTGTCTCCCCAGGCAATGGGAGGGGGGGTTAAAATTCCAAGTAAGCACCTGCTTTCCCCACAGGGTGTGCGAAGCCCCCTTGGGACAGCCAGCAGCCGCCTGGCCCGAGCCTTGTGCAGCTGGATGGTCCCATTTCCCACGGGCTCTTTGCTTTGTTGGAGGGGGAAAACCCCACCGTGCTTGTGGGAATCCCCTGAAGGGCTCTGCTCTCCTTTCTGTGCCGAGGGTAACAAGATTTGGGGATGCTGGCTGAAGGGGTTGCCCCAGTAGGTGCTCCCAGGGTACGCTGGGGGCTGGGGCACGGCGCTGAGAGCCTAGTGACTGTAACAGACACCCGTGGCACACTCCTGCTCCTGGTTAAGGCCACGTTAATAAGGGTACTATTAATTATAGCAGGGTTAATAAGCAGGCTTGGTGCCTGGGAATGCCATAGGGACTGTGGGGTGGGAGCAGACAGGGCAGCAGGGATGGGGGTGCAGTGGGGGGTTGGGGGTGCTAGCTGGGTTCCACAGTTCGGATCGGACCATCAGCCTGCAGCTGTGAGGAGCCTGTGGTTGAGGTGGTTACGGCTCCTTGGTTTTACAGAGCTGGGAGGGGTGGCTGACACACAGGAACACTGAGCTGCCATCCAGCCAGACCTGGACAGGCTGGAGAGCTGGGCAGGGAGAAACCAGATGAAGTTCAACAAAAGCAAGTGGAGAGTCTGGCACCTGGGGAGGAATAACCGTCTGTATCAGTACAGGCTGGGGGTGACCTGCTGGAGAGGAGCTCTCTGGAGAAGGACCTGGGGGTCCTGGGGGGTGACAGGGTGGCCATGAGCCAGCAGTGTGCCCTGGGGGCTAAGAGAGCCAATGGGATCCTGGGGGCATCAAGAGGAGTGTGGCCAGCAGGTCACAGGAGGGGATCCTCCCCCTCTGCTCTGCCCTGGTCAGGCCCCACCTGGAGTGTTGTGTCCAGTTCTGGGCTCCCTGGGATCAAACAGCCAGGGATCTCCTGGAGAGAGTCCAGAGGAGGCTACAGAGATGCTGAAGGGCCTGGAGCATCTCCCCTGTGAGGAAAGGCTGAGTGAGCTGGGGCTGTTCAGCCTGGAGAGAAGAAGACTGAGGGGGGACCTGATTAATGTTTATAAATATCTTAACTATGGGATGCAGGGGGAAATGGGCAGCCCCTTTTCAGTGTCTGTGGGGACAGGACAAGGGGCAATGGCTGCAAATTGGAGCACAGGGAGTTCCACACCAACATGGGGAAGAACTTTTCCCCAGTGAGGGTGAGGGAGCCCTGGGACAGGCTGCCCAGGGGGTGTGGAGTCTCCTTCTCTGGAGATATTCAAGATTTGTCTGGACACTGACCTGTGCAATATGAGCTGGGGAGCTGCTTTGGCAGGGGGTTGGACCCCATGGGCTCTCGAGGTCCCTTCCAGTCCCTGGGATTCTGGGATTCTGGGATTCTGTTTGCAGGGATGAGTCTCATTGCATGGAAGGTGAGGAGAAGCGTAGGGGTGCTCGGGGCTGTGGATGCTCAGCAGGGAAAGGCCCCTCAGGACTGCGTTTTGGAAGGAGTAAGAGGAGAAATGGGGTCATGGAGCCCTTGCCCCCTGAGGTGGGGGCCTGTCTGCCCTCCTGGGCGGAGAGGAGAGGGAGTGCTTTCCCATGTGAGACCCTGGAATTTTGAAGGCAATGTATTTCTCTTGCAGGCCGCCTCTGTGTGGGGTCCCCAGCCTTTGTGTCCTCACCCCCCCAGCCTTTTGGGGGGCAAGGCTGTGGCTTCGGGGCTGGGGCAGGGTGGCCAACCCCTCCCAGCGCACGTGGAGTGCATCTGGGGTCAGCTGTGCCTGGGACTGCCTGCCCTCGGAGGGGGCAGAGGCAAACCAGCTATATTTTCTGGGCTCCCAAATGTCATTATCCCAAAGAGAAGTTGTATTTACTGGGGCCAGAAGAGCCTCCCTCTGCACATTCCAGGCTCGGGAAGCCTGCAAGATGCCGGAGCGGCCAGAAATCTCCTTTAGTCAGCTCAAATGCTTGGCCAGAGGTTTGCAGCCCCGTCCAGATGCCGGAGAGCCGACCCTAAAACACTTCTGGGGCTGACCAGGGACATGTGCAGCCAGTGTTCACACAGTGAACAGCCAGTGTTCACTGGCTGCACATGTCCCTGGTCAGGCCCAGAAGTGACGGCTGAGCTTCCCAGCCCTGGCCCTCGAGGCAGGCAGGAAGCGCCTGGGAGGCCGGGGATGATGCACCAGCCCAGCTAGGAGAGGGGAAACCAGTTCACCCTGGCCTGGGGAACTGGGGAAAACGCTGTCAGTTCGGGGCTGCGCTGTGAGGAGGAGAAGCCTCCAGTGCAAAGGTCCAAGCGCCTGTCTCCAGCCTCGTCAGCCCGATGACAGCATCAGCTGGAAGCTATCCCCCCCTGGCAGGACCGGTCCCCTCGCAGGTTCCCGGTGGCTGGCTCCCAGGGCCCGGCACGGCCAGGCGGCGGTGCAGGGACGGTGAGACCCACCGGGGGTGCCGCGGCGGCGGCAGAGGTCAGGCACCAAGCAGCGGCCGCGGGCACGTCCCCAGCCTCCTCGTCCCCATCCCGTGGCAGAGCGTGTCCCCATACACAGGGGTGGTGTTACCAGCCCTAAAACAGGGTAACGGCCCGTCGGGGCACATCCACCCAGGCCGGGCACCCGTGGGTGGGTGGGTGGGTGGGCGGGTGGGTGGGCAGACCCTGCTCCGGAGGCGCCTGCCTCAGAGCCCCGTTGCCTTCCCAAGCAGCTGTCTGTCCGTCCATCCTCAGCGTTTCCTTCCCCTCTCAGCTCAGCTCTGTCCCGGGTAAGGCTCTCACCTTCCCGCAGTGGTTTTGGGAGGCGTAGGGGGGCGTGGCCGGCCGCCCCTCTTCTCTCAGGGGCGCTGGGATCACTTCTCCCTTCCCTGGATGAAAGGCCACTGGGCCAGGGCCTGGGTGCTCCAAGGAGAAACCCCGTTGCCTGCTGCTCAGGGTGCATCCCGGGATGCAGGCATAGAGCGGAGCGGTCCAGCACCGTGTCCTGCCCCTTCCTTGTCCCCCCTCAGCCAATGCCTGCCATCGTCCTCTGATCACAGCCCCAGCACCCGTGGGGTTTTGCCCCCAGCACCCCGGTGGGGTGGCTTTCCCCAGGGATATCCCCCCGGACCAAACTTCCTCTTTGTGGTTTTCATCTCCCTGTATCCTGGGATCCTTTGGGAGCCTTTGGCAGAGTCCCGTACACCCGTGGGTGCATCTGCCTCTGCTCCCACACCACAGAGCTTTCGAGGACCTTTCCCCTGGCAGGCTTCATCCATCCCAAGGAGGTAAAATGGGGCACGTCCCCTGCCACCCCTATTGCCACCCAGTTCCTCTCGCAGCCCAAACTGCGTCCCCATGCTGGGGGGAGCTGCACCACGGCACCCCCTGTCACCCCAGGATTAATGGGGTGTCCTCAGCAGGATGGGGAGCAGAGGAGAGGCCATCTCAGCCCGCTCTGAACCCCCTTCTCTAGGGGCCCTGCAGCTGGGGGATCCTCCCCTGTGGATCTCCAGCACCCCCATCCAAAGGTGGGAACCCCCCCGGGGCTGCTGCTCTGCAGGCATCTGCACTTCCACTGCGGCCGGGCTGCCCCTCTCCACCACTGCCCGCTGTGCCTTGAGAAAAGCATTTTATTTTGCTGCTGGTGGTGGGTCCTTTAAGCCCTGGGATGGAGGAGTGAGCCTGCCTTGGGTTTTGATTCCCCCCCAGCCCAACCCTGGGATCATTTCCCTGCCTGGCTCCGCCGCCCAGCCGGGGCGCCCGCCAACCCAAACATGCTCCATCCGTGCCCGAGCCCCAGCAGCCCCGTGCCGACAGCGGCCAGAGGCAGGCGCTGAATGTCTCTCCTTGTTCTGCAGGGGGGCAGGGGGGGGTTCTGCCCCCCATCCTGAGCTCCCATGGAAAAGCCATATCCCCCCAGAAAATAAGAATCCAGGAGCTGGATCCCCAAAGGGATCATGTCGTGATGCTGTTTCTCCTGCCCCAAGGAGCAGGAAGAACATCAGTGGGTGCAGCTCAGCCCCCCAAGGGGAATCTGCTTTTGGTTTTGGGTTGGGGGGGGGCAGCAGGCTCCCTGAGGCCTCCAGAGGATGCTCGGGGGTGTAGATGCCCAGGGGTGAGCCGCCCTGCTGCCATCCAGCCCCTTCCAAAGCTGAAAATGAGAGGTGGGGTTGTTGCCCCCCCGAGCTCTGGCTGAGCATCACCCCCCCCAGCTGCACACACGTGGGTAGTAGCTCTGTGCTACATCATCCTTTAATGCAACTAACACCAGCGTAATGAGGAACATGCATAACGAGTGTGGCACCCAGCCACAGTACCGAGGCCGAAGGGAAGCCTGGGGGGGCTGTCCTGTGGCCTGTCCCCCCCCTCTCCCCTGTCCCCGGCTGGTCCCAGAGCCGCTCCAGCACGGTGGGCTGGAGGCTGACAGCCCAGACACCCACACCCCGAGCTCCCTCGATGCCAGCACCCAGCGCAGCCCTTCCCAAGGGTGTGGGGACCCAGCTGGGGGCTCACAGGCATGGATGCTCCTGGATTATTTTGTTATCCCCTCCCAGACAGCTGCTCCCAGAGCCATGGGTCCACTGGGCAGCCCCGGGGGGGACAGAGGCATGTTTTTTGGGGGCACGACTCAGCACAAACAAGCCTGGGCAGTGGGGAAGAGACTGATAGCCACTACAAGCCTCCCTCCTCCTGCATGCACCAGCTGTAACTTCTTTCCCAGGGAAAGGGAAAAAGAAGGAATTAAAGGATTCAGCAGTGAATGTGGGACGTGGCTCTGACCCGCCACTCTCTGTGCTGGGAGGGTGGTGGGACGCCAGCCTTCTCCAGCCTGGGGCGAGGACCACGCTCTGCTCCCTGCACCCCATGTCTTCTGCGCCTCCTTTATGGGCTCATTTTGGGGGGGGTGGGTTCCTTCTTCTCCCCCCTCACCCCGCCACGTGTAGGTGGGTGTAGAAGCCGCCCGGGGTGAGTAACCTGAGCGCAGAGGGGTGGGCTGCGGAGGGGCTGCGGCGTGGGCCGGCACCCGGAGCTCCCCTTGCATGCCTGCTGCTTGCAGGGGGAGGGTGCTGAGCAGGTACCGTCGCCACCCCGGCTGCTGCCTCCCCTAAAACTCGTAGGCGGAGACGAAGACGGTGATTCTGGACACGTGCTTGGCCTGGAAGACGCGATCCAGGTACTCGGACATGTCCACGTCCACCTGGATGGTCTGGGGCCCCGTGAGGCTCTGCACCAGGATGAGCTCCCCGCTCTGCCGGTCGGAGCGCTGCATCACGAAGTGGCCGCGGTTGTTGCCGCCCACGATGCCGAAGCGCAGGCTGTCGGGTCCCGGCCGGCCGGGCGCTGCCGCCGTGGCCATGCGGAAGAGCGGGGTGGGCGTCAGCAGGTTGGAGGGCAGGGGGAGGTAGTGGAAGGAGATGGTTTTGGGGGCTTGGTGGCACGACCGGCTCTCCATCGGGCAGGGGTTGCGCTCGCATTGGCTGCAGAGGCGAAAGCGGGAGGTTTTCGGGGAACCCCGGAGATGTGGGGTGCGTGCCCCCCCACATCTTCTATGGGGTGGGATCCGTGTGGGTGCTACGCACGTGGCTTTGGGACCCAGCACCTGAAAAAAAAACCCCCAACCCAACCCAACCCCCAAAAAACCCCAAGGCAGGGCCAGGCTTTGCACCCCACCACACTTACAAGGGCGATGTTTTGACGTAGGTGACGTTGCCGGCGGGCTGGGGGCACTGGGGGCTGACGCACTGGAAGCCCCCCCCAGTGTTGATGCAGGTGGTGCCCCTTGTGCAGTTATCCTGGGACAGGGCGCACTCGTCGATGTCTGCAAAACAGGGGTGGGCAGCGGGTGACAATCAAACCGTCCCCCCCAAGGGAGTTCCTTTCGGTGGAGAACAGGCAAAAGCACCTCGAAAGGGGACAAAGGGGATCCCAAAAGGCACGAGGGTACGGCTGAGAACACCTGAATTGCCTGAAAAACCCTCAGCAGTGGGAAAACACCCCCTCTCTCTTATTTACGCCTATGTAACCCCTGAGGTAGCGATGCGAGGAGCTCCCAACACTGGCGTGTGCTGGGAGTGTTAGTGAGATCCTGGGAAGTGCACGGAAATGGGGGAGAAAAGGAGAAAGCTTGAGTTTTCTCCCCATGAACCATGATAACCGGCGCTTTATAGCACAAAACCAGTGAGGGAACTTACTCCTGACGCCCCTACGAGCAGTTCCAGCTGCCCAGCATCCCTACACCAAGTCCCCCGTGCTGGGAGGAGAAGCCGCCAGCCTCCCAGCTGCCCCTTTGCCACCTCAGTTGGGATTTTAGGGCAATTTGTGGTCCTTCTCGGGGGCATGTCGATCATGGGATGGGGGGGGACACAGCTCCTCCACCGCCAGCCGGGCTCAAGACGTGTCCCCAAAGCATCGCACGTGTCTGCAGGCGCCTGACCCTCCGCCGTGTCCCTTCCCTCTGCACCCAGCCGCCTCTCCACCCGAATCGGTAAGGTTCCCGCCGCCGCCGCTCACCTTCGCAGCTCTTGCCGTCGCCCAGGAGGACGTACCCCCCGGGGCAGGCGCAGCGGTAGGAGCCGGGCAGGTTGATGCAGGCGTGAGCGCAGAGCCGGGGGCCCCCCTCCCGCTTGTACACCTCGCACTCGTTGAGGTCTGCGGAGACACGAGGGGAGCGGCTGCACGGCCGGGCCCTCCGCGGCTCACCCCGTGTGTGTGTGTGTGTGTGTGTGTGTGTCCCCAGCCCCGCACCCCGTGTGTGTGTGTGTGTGTGTCTGTGTCCCAGCCCCGCAGCGCGGCTCACCCCGTGTGTGTGTCCCCCAGCCCCGCAGCGCGGCTCACCCCGTGTGTGTGTCCCCCAGCCCCGCAGCGCGGCTCACCCCGTGTCCCCCAGCCCCGCACCGCGGCTCACCCCGTGTGTGTGTCCCAGCCCCGCAGCGCGGCTCACCCCGTGTGTCCCCAGCCCCGCACCGCGGCTCACCCCGTGTGTCCCCCAGCCCCGCAGCGCGGCTCACCCCGTGTGTGTGTCCCCCAGCCCCGCAGCGCGGCTCACCCCGTGTGTCCCCAGCCCCGCAGCGCGGCTCACCCCGTGTCCCCCAGCCCCGCAGCGCGGCTCACCCCGTGTGTCCCCAGCCCCGCAGCGCGGCTCACCCCGTGTCCCCCAGCCCCGCAGCGCGGCTCACCCCGTGTGTCCCCAGCCCCGCAGCGCGGCTCACCCCGTGTCCCCCAGCCCCGCAGCGCGGCTCACCCCGTGTGTCCCCAGCCCCGCAGCGCGGCTCACCCCGTGTGTCCCAGCCCCGCAGCGCGGCTCACCCCGTGTGTCCCCCAGCCCCGCAGCGCGGCTCACCCCGTGTGTCCCCCAGCCCCGCAGTGTGGCTCACCCCGTGTGTGTGTGTGTGTCTGTGTCCCCAGCCCCGCAGCGCGACTCACCCCGTGTGTGTGTGTCCCCAGCCCCGCAGCGCGGCTCACCCCCGTGTGTCCCCAGCCCCGCAGCGCGGCTCACCCCGTGTCCCCCAGCCCCGCAGCGCGGCTCACCCCGTGTGTCCCCAGCCCCGCAGCGCGGCTCACCCCGTGTCCCCCAGCCCCGCAGCGCGGCTCACCCCGTGTGTCCCCAGCCCCGCAGCGCGGCTCACCCCGTGTCCCCCAGCCCCGCAGCGCGGCTCACCCCGTGTGTCCCCCAGCCCCGCAGTGTGGCTCACCCCGTGTGTGTGTGTGTGTGTCTGTGTCCCCAGCCCCGCAGCGCGGCTCACCCCGTGTGTGTGTGTCCCCAGCCCCGCAGCGCGGCTCACCCCGTGTGTCCCCAGCCCCACAGCGCAGCTCACCCTGGCAGAGGCCGTTGGCGGCCGTGCCGCTCATGTGGAAGCCGGGCTCGCAGCTGCAGTGCTGGGTCCGGTCGATCTGGGCGCAGCGGGGCTGGCGGCTGAACGCCGGGTCATCGGTCACGCTCCAGGCGGGGGGAGCTGGTGGGGGGACACGGACACACATACGGAGCAGGATGGGGTTGGAAAGGAAGCGGGGTGCGAAAGCGTGCCCCGTCCCGGCGTTGGGGTCACCCACCCGTCTGTGCCTGGTACTGGCAGGTGGCCCCAGTCCACTGCTGGGGGCAGAGGCACTTGTACTGGTTGAGGCCCTCCAGGCACGTCCCGCCGTTCTGGCAGGGGCTGCTCGAGCACTCGCTGATCTCTGCAGGGGGAGAAAACCAACAGGCAGACGCCTTTCCGTTTGGGTTACGGCTTCGGTTTGGGGAGCGGGGCGCTTCGGTACCCCACGGCACGCAGTGGCCCTTTGTTGTGCCGAACTCAGATGCTCCATCTCTGGCACTGCCCCTGGTGGGAGGGTTCACCACGACACCGGGAGCCATCGTAGCACCCAGGGCTTTTCCCCTCTGTCAGGGAGGCTCCGGCTGTAATTTCCAGCTTTCCTCGTGGGTGAGACACCCCAAACCACCAGCACCCACAGGGCCCCGGCCAGCTGGGACTCAGGGACAGCCACGAACCCCCCCTTGTTTTGTGGACCCCAATAACACACACCGCCCCCACCATGTTTAAATAAACCCACATGACATCCTGCTCTTGCCAATGACAGCCATGGCCAGGAAGCAGCCGTGCCGTTGGCATCCCGGAGTGGTACCTGCGCAGCGGGGCTCCTGCCCGGTCCAGCTGCCGTTGGCCTGGCATGTCCGTGTGCTGGAGCCCAGGAGCTGGAAGCCTGGGTCACAGGCGAAGTGAACCTCATGCTCCACCAAATACTTGCTGCCAAACTTCCTCCCGTCTGTAGGGGCTTGCAGGGCAGGGCAGGAGCCTGCTGGAGCAGAAGGGACCGGCTCTGGTACTGAGGCTGACAGGTAGCATCCAACCCCATCACGACAGGACAGGGCTGAGCATCCCTGCCGAGGGGGGTGGTGGCATTCTTGCCACCCCTTTCACCCCATCTGGCAGTGCAGCTCTCTTCCCAAAGACATGGCTGTCCAGCCAGCTCACTCCCAGTGCTCTGCCAGGAGCTTCAGCTTCGTGGCTGAAGGCTTTTGAGCCTCCCCACCGGGTCTCCCTGGGCTGGTCATTCACAAGCGTGAATTCACCATGCATTGTGAATGACCAGCCCAGGGAGACCTGGTGGGGAGGCTCAAAAGCCAGGCATCGCCACCCATGGAGACAGCCAAACCTCCCCCCATCCCAGCCCAGAGTGTCCCACCCCAGCATCCTCTGAGGCCATCAAAGCAGCCACGGGGACCCGGGCAGGACTCACCGGTGGGCGGCTCGGGGGTGGCCTTGGCCAGGGAGGCGTGCAGGGTGCTCAGCCGGCTCCTCATCACGCGCAGGCCCTCGGCGAAGCGCGTCTCCTGCCCCTTCAGCAGCTGCTGCATCTGCCGGATGGCGGCCAGGAGCTGCTGCCGGCTCAGGCAGGTCTGTAGGGATGGGGTGGCCCCTCAATGTGGAGCCAGGGAGGGGGCAAACATCACCCTGGACCCCCTGCCACCGTGCTAGCCGCGCCCCAACCTGCCACACGCAGCCTGGGAGGATGCTCGTGCAGGAGCAGCATCTGAGCTCCCCAGAGATCCCTGGTTTTCTTTCCCCCTGTGTTTTCCCAGGTGCAAGAGGGGCTTCATCCCGTGCAAGGAGCCCTCAGCCCAGGCACGCTGTCCTGCACCCGAGCGGGTAAGGCAGCGCGGCAGGCAGGGCTGCGATCCCTCTGTTAGCCCTGGGAGGGATGCCATAACTCATGTTTCATCCTGCTGGAGCTGGAGCCCTGTCCCGCTTCCACATTACAAAATAAGAGGAAAACAGCTGCCTTGTGAGTTCTGCTGGGGCCAGGAAGGCTGGTGGGACTCCTGCCTGCAAACCGACCGCTGCCACGGGACTGACTCATGCAGGAGACGGGCATCCTTATTATAGGTTTCCTGAGGGAATGACTTAGAGCCGAAGAAGGAGAGCAGGAGCTGAGGCAGTTTTGGAGCTCAGGGCTCTGCAGAGAGCACAGAGGGTCCAGGCTGGCTGACATGGGGCTGGGGGCAAGCGAGCTGTGGGACAGTGAGCAGAGCTGCGGGCACCGGCCCACCTGGCCCAGGGGACTTCTTCCACCGCTCCCCCCCAGCCTCACGGCACAGGGGGAAGTTATTCCCCTCTCCAAATAGCTGCTGGGGGGTTACAGAGAAGAAGTAAAAGCCATCCCAAGCAACGTGCTGTGCTCTGCTTCCCTTGGAGCAGCTCTGGGGTCCGTGGGCTGCTGGAGGGGGTGAGCTGGAGTGTGCCTGCAGCTCTGGGGTGTCCCGCGCAGAGGGAGAGGGCGGCAAAAGCAAACAGATGCCTGGCATGTAGCTGGCTTTAATAAACAGCTCTTTGTTAGGGCTGGGTTTAACCAGCGTAAGCTCCCGGCGGGACGGATGCTGAGCCGTGGCAAAGCCCCGTAGAACCGGGGGGGATCCCTCGCCTCGGTGTGCGCGGTGGTGCCTGCAGAGGGGTAGGAAGGGAGGAAGGATCCCAAGAGAAAGCGGCCCCGGTTCCAGCCCCCTTTAATCTCCCATTCCCCAACTCTTTGCCCACCTGTTTGCTGGGTCCGCACAGCCAGGCAGGCAGCGCACCGGCTCTGGGGGGGGCTAAGCAGACACCCCCCGCCAAAGCCTTTCCGAGCGGTCCCCCGGTGTCCCCCCGGTCCCGTGTCCCAACCCCCAGCTCACCTGGGGCGCCGGTGCCGCCGGGAGCAGCAGCGGCAGCAGCGGCAGCAGCAGCAGCGGGAGGCGGCACCGCGCCCCCGGCATGGTCCGGCGGCCGGCGCGGCTCTCGTCCGCCGAGGAAGGGCTCTCCCGGGCGCCGGCGGCCGCCTCTCCCCGCCCCGGCTGCGGGCGAGTTCTCCCTCCCACGCTGCCCCGCGGGCCGGGACGCGGCGCTCGCTTCCCCGCCCCGGGGCCGCGGGGACCCCCCGCCCCGGCGCCGGCCTTTTCCGGGGGGTGTGTATGTGGGGGGAAGGATGCGGCGGGCATCCGCCCCAGTGCCCCCCCTCGGACACCTCTCGGCGCTCTGTCCCGCTTCCAGCATCCCCCGCCGGGTCCCTAGGCCACGCGTGGGGACACCCCGCCGGGCAGACGCCCGGCGCCCCCGGCGCGATACTTCCCGCAGGGCTTGGCAGGGGCTGGGGGGGTCTGCAGGGAAGCTGTTTCCGACGCTGCCGCGGCCAGCGAGCACCTTGCGGGCGCCCACCGCCGCTACCGGCTCCGGCTGGGCCGGCACCCTCTCCCCTGACCCCCTCCTCAGCCTGGCATCCCCCCCCAGCCCCTGATCGCCTCGCCAGCCTGGAACCCCCGTCCCCAGCCCCTGCATCCCTTCCCCAGCCTGGCACCCCCCCCTTCCCTTCGCTGCATCCCTTCCCGATCCTCTGACCCCCTCCCTAGCCCGGCACCCCTTTTCTCATCCCCTGCACCCCTTTCCCCAGCCCCTGCACTCTTTCTCCATCCCCTGCACCCCCTCCCCAGCCTGGCACCCCGTCCCCCCGCGGAGAGGCGAGCGCCGGCCGGGCGGTGCGCGGGGTCCCGGCTCCATCTGCTGGGCACGGCGGGGGCGGCCGGTTGCTGCGCGGAGAGCGGAACCCCCCCCTCAGCCGGGGCGGGGGAGCGGGGAAGGGCGGGCCAGGCCATGGCAGGGGCCTCCGTGCCTCCCGAGACCCCCCTACAGCCCCCTCCCTCCTCGTGGCTGCAGTAGGACGGACGGACGGGCCCCTCCTGCTGCTGTCCCTGCCTGGGGGAAGGGGCTGCCGAAGCGCCCCTTGTTCCTGCGTGGGATTTGGCTGGGGGTGTCTGGCAGCGGGAAACCTCCCAGCCGGGGGTGCAGGGGGGTGCCCCAGGTGGGCTGTGGGGTCACCCAGCGTGAAAGCCCATAGAAAATGGTGAAAAAGGGTGAAAAAGGTAAAAACCTGGTGCAGCCAAGGCTGGGCTCAGCCTCGCCGATGGGTGCTGGGCGAGGGACGCCAACCCCATGCAGGGGAGCGCGGGGGCTTGCCCGTACGCACCGTGTGCCCCCACACCTCCGTGCCGTCACCCTTGGGGGGGTCAGGGGCTGCCCCTTCCCCATGGGACCCCAAATACCAAAGCCCCCACCGCCCAGAGCCAGGTTGCAGTGCCGAATTACAACCCCCCGGCCTTGCCTTGGGCCCGGAGGTGCCGGGCAGGGCCGGGTTCCACCATGGGAACGGCACGGGGAGGAATAAACCAGACTATTTATTAAAACAGACCCTCTCTGCCCTCTCCCCTGACACCCAGCACTGCGCAGCCCCCCTCCCTCCCCTCCCTCCGCCCCCCTTCACAGCAGCACTCCGCAGCCTTCCGTGGCGCCATCGTCCCGCGTCAGCCCCGTGGCGATCGAGGCCCCGACGGGCAAGGTGTCGTCCCGGGTCCACGCCGAGCCCTCGCCGTCCGCCGCCTCGGGCAGCAGCGGGACGTAAGCCGCCTCCGCCGCCGCCGCGCCGCCCAGCTGCTCCTCCAGGACGTACCTCGTCCCCCATGGTTCGTCGTGGTGGACGTCCACCGCCACCAGCGCCGCCTCCGCTCGGGGGGAGCGGGGCTCGGCAACGTCCCCCGGCTCCAAATCCGAGTCCGCTTGGGGGAAGCCCGAATCCCGGGTGGAGTCCGGGCTCTCGTCAGGCAGGCTGGTGTTGATGTAGATGACGTCCCCGGTTCTCCCGACGGTGGGCAGGTTTTCCAGGAGCTTCTCCAGGTGCACCTTCAGCTGGGAGAAGGCCGGGCGGGCAGCAGGGTCGGTCCTCCAGCACGCAGACATTATTTCATACCTGGGAAGTGGGAGAGCAGCGTGCTTATCACGGGGGGCGCTGGGGTGCTCAAACCTTCTCGGCTGCCACAGCACCGGCAAGAAAAGTGGGGAGAGAACCCCTCACCGTGTGCACCCTGTCCAGAACCAGCACGTCGAGCTGCTCCAGGTTTTGAGGTTTCCACATTTCCATTTCCCAGATTCATAAATTTTAGGCACTGAAGGGCCCAGAGTAACTAGAGGAAGGGACTGGCAAGGGGCTCTCAGTGCTTCCCACCCACCAGCCCTGCAGATGCAAGGCAAAAGGGTTACACCCCGGGCTTTTTTTTAAAAGGTATTGTTATTATTCTTTAAATAATCCAGTTTCTGGTAACTTTTGTTCCTGGGGATGGTGGGACAGATGGAGGGGGCGGGAGGGAAGGGGACTCCCTCTCCGTTGCAGACCTCTCCTCCCTCTGGAGAAGGGACATCATGGAGTGAGGGTCACAATGCGGGAGGAGCAGCACCACTGAGGGGCTGCCTCAGCTGAGGGCAGGGGGCACACGGGCCGTCTGCGGACAGACAGCCAGCCAGCGAGCGAGGGAAGGGGCTGCACTACAGCCCCAGACCCGGCCTTAGGACACTCACAGCTCATCGGAGCAGCCGTCGGGCTTTTTGAGGCGCTGCCCGTGGTAGAGGTACTCGTAGATCTCGTGGTTCTGCACCCCCGGGTACGGCGTCATCCCGCGGGTCGCTATCTCCCACATGGTAACGCCGAACGCCCACTGCCAGGACAGAGGGACAGGACGTTTCCAGGGGGAATCAATGAGCCTTTTCACAGGGAAAGGTCAGTGCCTGGCGTCCATCAGGCCCTCGCACAATGCCGAGCCGTCGCTCCCAGTCCCGCCCCATCCCCGAAACTGGAAATAAGAAGCGGCGCCGCAGCAAAGGCGAGCGGCCCACTCCACAAACCTACTGGGAAAGGTCAGCGTGGTCCCACCCCTGACGCACCCAGCCTGCTCCTCCCGCTCCAAGCACAAAGCGCAGGCATCGGTCCCCTCCGCCCCGCCACCCGGACCTACCACATCGCTCTTGGTGGTGTAGACACGGTCAGCCAGGGACTCGATGGCGATCCACTTCACCGGCATTTTGGCTATCCGGCCCTGCCGGTAGTAGTCGCCGCTGTAAATCTTCTTGGACAAGCCGAAGTCTGCCACACACACCGTCATGTCATCCCGTAACCTGCCGGGGGGGGAAACAGGGCTGAGGAGAGAGGTCTGCTGTGCTGGATTTGGAAGGGGGTTTGATGGAGGGGAGCCAAGCGGTGCTGTGAATGCACAGCGCATCCCCAGGTGTCCCTCTGCCCGGGACGGAGCAGAGGATGAACTCACATGCAGTTTCGTGCTGCCAAGTCCCTGTGGAGGAAGTGCCGACTGCTCAGATACTCCATCCCCAGGGCGATGTCCACCATGAACTTCACCAGCGTCTGCAGCGGCACGAACTGGGAAGGGGAGGCACGGGTTAGGCAGCACGGGTCCTTCAGGAAGCACATTCACAGTGACCCAAAGAGCTGCTCTGTCCAGGGCTGGCTGCCAGCAGAGCCCATCCTGCCAAGCCACACCTCGCTGCGGTTTGCTGTGGCAGCGGGTGCCCTCCACACCCCTGCTGCCTCCTTCCACCTCCCCGGAGCAAAGGCTGCAACTAGAGGTCGTTTCCCTCTTGCCTTCCCCCCCGGCTGCTTTCAGATGGCCTGGGTTTGGGTAGGAAGCAGGGCACATACAACTGAGTCCTCTTCTCCAAAATAAAGCTGTCCCCCAAGAGGCCCAGTCCCACCTTGTTCCTCACAGATGGGGAGCCCTCCGCTCCCCACACTCGGTACCTGGGGGGCCATCTCCAGCCGCGAGCGAAGCAGGAAGCTGTGCAGGTCACCGTACTTCATGAAGGGGAGGATGACCATGGGCTTGGGGACCTGCTGGGAGCTCAGCTCGATGCACACGCCTGGGGAACACAGACAGCTCTGTGGGCACAGGCCCCGCGCTGCCCCGGGGGATCCCAGCGCTCCCCGGTCCGGCTCCCCAGCCCAAATCCCAAACGAAGAGCGAGGAGTGACAGCACGTACCTAGGAGCTTGATGACATTGGGATGGTCAAAGTCCTTCATGCATGCGGCTTCGCTGAGGAACTCCTCTATCTCCCTTTGGGAAAAGTTATCCACTGGGAAGCAGAGACAAAAATGGGGAGGTTTAAAGCCCTGAGAGCTTGAACACCCCAAAGCACTGTGGCCATCTCCCTTCACAGCACGGCTCTGGCTGAGGGAAGGGACCACCAGGTGTGACTGGCTCCGAGGGGACAGCATCCCCACAGAGGCGTGCCAGGATGCTGCAGAACAGCTCTGGCTGGGGACAAACAACCTCAAGCTCAGCGAGGCCAGGGTGATGACTTACGCTTCATGGTCTTCACAGCCACCTTCTGCGGGGTGCCATCGGGCTGGCTGAGACGCCCCTCCATCACTGACCCGAACTCCCCTGCGCCACAGGAAAGGAGCAAGAGCTTTATCCACAGCCAGAACCTTTCCAGACACCACTACATCCCTGAAGAGCCGGAATGCTCCAAGACAGAGACCTCCTCCCCAGAAGGCTCTGGGGCAGGGGGAGGCTCGTGTCTCATCGGTGGCAGGAGGAGGACATGAGCCCAAGCCCAGGGGTCCTGATGCTCAGCTGTCTCAACCTGCAGTCTCCCCCACGCCCCTTGGAGCACGTCGCAGGTGACAGCAGCACCCCCCCAGCCCCACGTGCCCGTGCCCAGCTCACCCTCTCCCAGCACCTTCCCCAGGCTGAGGGCATTTCTGTCCACGACCACGTCCTGCAGCTTCTGCTGGAGCTCGCTGCTGACACCCAAGCTGCCCACTGCGGAGAGGGGAACCAGAGCTCACGTCACCCTCACCCCACAGGTGTTATCACCGTGGCGATACCCTCATCAGCCTCCTGGCAGAGGGACAAGGTGAATCGATGATACACTCACGTGTAAGTTCAACGGCTCTGCGGCAGTAGGACTTCTTGGCCCTGTAGTTCACCACCAGCTCTGAGTCGCTCCTGCTGAACGCGGTCCTGGTGGGACAGAGACACATGGTGGGACAGAGACACACGCTGCTGGGCCACAGGCCACTGCTTCACCTCCAACAAAGGGATCTCCTGCCATGGGGACGGGCGACCGCAGCGCTACCGGGAGCTAAACACCCCTTGGACAAGTCACAAGGGCAAGTGTGTGGGGTTGGCTTTTTCGGGGCAGGAACAGCCCATGGCACTAAAGCACTGCTCGTGTGGTGCAGCAGCAGCGCCTCTGCCTGCCGAGCCATCAGAACAAGGGACATGTGTGGAGGGGAGAGGTGTCCCGTGGCATATACAGCTCTGCTCTCCTGCCTCTGGGCCACCCTCCCAGCCTGAGCTGCACGGGATTATTCCCCTCTGAAAAGAGGAATAGGGAGCGAAAGGTGAAGCGCTGGGCTGAGGAAGGGGGGAAGTACCATCACAGAGCACTCAGTCCCACGCCACGGGCACAACCTGCCATTTGTGGGAATGACATCAGCTCCAGAGGCAGAAGCCTCCTCCCGTGCCCAGCGGGGGCTGCTGGCTGCTCAGGCCCCATCCTTACCCCTCTAGCTGAGGCAGAAGCCTCCTCCCGTGCCCAGCGGGGGCTGCTGGCTGCTCGGGCCCCATCCTTACCCCTCTAGCTGAGGCAGAAGCCTCCTCCCGTGCCCAGCGGGGGCTGCTGGCTGCTCGGGCCCCATCCTTACCCCTCCACTCACCCGTATTTTGTCTCGACACATCTCCTCTGGATGACCACGGACAGGCAGAGGATCAGCCCGACAGCAGCCGTGCCGCAGATGAAGCCCAGGGCTACGACAAAGGAGTCGGCGTTCCCGGAGGCTGGAGTCGAGGACGGGGCTGAGGTCACCAATCCTAGGGAAACATCCTGCTAGTGGAGCCGGCACCCGGGGACTGGGGGGGACAGGACTTCCCAGGGGCCGACCCCAAACCCAGTGAAGCCCAAAGGATTACACAGGGAAGAGGGCATGAGGACCAAGGCTGCACATGGACAGCGAGGCTCTCCTGGCCTCCAAAGCACACTGAAGGTCCCAGGTTCTCCTGGCTGATGGGGGAAAGCGTCTTCTCCACCGTCCTCCCCCACGGCCACAGCTGCACAGGCAGGGACAGGTATCCTCTTACCGCTGCTGGGGATGAAGATCTCCACCGGGCTGCTGAAAGGTCCCGCTCCCCCCTTGGTGACGGCAGCCACACGGACGGAGCAGGTGGCGTTGGTGGCCACCACGGGCAGGATGGCCCCGCTGGCGTTGTGCTGGGCTTCGGCAGAGCCGTTCTGCTGGAGAGAGGAAGGGAAGGAAAGCTGGAGCTGGGGGCCACAGCAGCCCATCCCTCTGGCAGATGGGGGTTGTTTGGCACTGTCCCCTCGGCAAACGTCTGCCTTGCTGATGGCTCACACCCCACTTTGCTGCTGGGCAGGGATGCCCACAGCTCGTGCCAGGCAGCCCGGCGAGCCACAGCTCCAGCAGAGCCAGCACCCACTGCTGCGGCCAAGCCACAGAAAGTGGATCTCAGGGTGGATATTTTCTGACTGGGGGGTTTTTGACCCCAGCTAATAGTATTTCCCGGTTTAAGGGCTCGTTTCCTCATCCAGTGACACAGCAGGAGGCAGAGTGATCCATGGCACAGGCCTTTCTCCTTGGTAGAAACACGAGTGGAGTCTTTCCCTGTGAATTCCCTGTCTTTCCCTGTGAATTCCCTGTCTTTGCCTGTGAATTCCCTGTCTTTGCCTGTGAATCCCCTGTCTTTCCCCAGCCTCCTTCAGCTCAGAAAGTGCCGGCTGCTGCTGGTCCCTGCTGATCCTCAGCTGCAAAACAGCTGCCCAGCAGCACACAGAACATCTGGCAGGCTGCTGCGGGCCGGCAGAGCCCAGCTCCTTACCCTACCCCAGCAAAAGCAGCAGCCGAGGGGCATCGCTGGGCAAGGAGGGGGGAATCAGAGCTGCTCAGAGGGCAGCGCTTCCCGTTTGCAGCCAGAAAAACGCCTCAGGAACAGGCAGGAGAGTGTCTGTACGTGAGCCGATACCCGCCGCCACTCCCACACTCCTCCCGCCTCGTGCTCACAGCATCCCCGGGCAGCAACGGGCACGATATCCTTTTCCTTTCCCTAAAAACACCCCGGGGATCCTTTGGGCTGTGTCAGCTGAGGACAGAGCCCGCAGGCAGCGTGGTGAGCACGAGTGGGACACGGCGGCCAAGCTCCCTGCGTTAGGAGTCTGGCGGGAGCTGAGGAATCTCTCCTTGTCCCGGCCCCGGCAGCCCTGGCTCCAAGAAGAACCACTGGATTGAGAAGAAAATAGAACACCTCCTTTGGGAAGTTTTCAAGTTGTTTTTAAGCTGGCTGTGGAGGGGGAGGAGAAGCCTGCAGGTGGCCATGCCAGCACCGAAATACAGGGCATCCCTCCCCACGGCCCAGCCTTTATCGCTGTCACGCTGCTGGGTGCTGAGGCACTTCGGATTCAACCCAAACCAGAGCTCCAACACGTTGTTCTGGCCCTTCAGACGGTCTGTCCATCAGCTCCAGAGACCCTGGGGGTGTGTGGGAGAGCTGGGCGCTGCAGCAGCCTGCAGTGCTCCATGGAAAGGTCACAGCACGGGCTCAAGCCACCTTCTTGCACCTCTTGTTTTAGGAACTTGTAAGGCACCAACGTGGTGGCCCCTGGCCTGGCTCCGACACACAGCTCTGCCTCCCAGAAACCCAGAGGTGGATGGAACAAATCAGCAGCAAAGGCAGCTGCTTCCCTGGGTACAGCCAGGACCCGAACCCGCTCCCTGCCAGAGGGGATCCCCTGCCAGAGGGGAGCGCTGAGCCCCCCACAAAGCCAGCGCCAGCGGGTGCTGATTGGGAACCCGAGCAGAAACTCCAGCCCATAAGCGCTCCCCGGGAAGGTTTAGGAGAAACAACAACAGGAGATGGTGTCCCAGGGTGTAAAGGGCACGTCCTGATTTCTGCTCTCTGCCTGACAGACATGTCAGCAGTTTTTTCCCTTGTTTCCCTTCCGTGCTTGTCACAAGACCTCAATATTGTTTCCCTGACTTCATTCAGTCTGGATCTATATGTGGTCCCTTTCAGAGGCACAAAAGGAGAACAGAAAATGCAACATCCTACAAAAAATAGGGCGTGAGTCACTTTTTCCACCCTGGGTTTAGGCCATCAGTGCCTCTCCGTGCTCTCAGCCCGGCACAGAGGAAGGCCAAACCACAGCCCAATCATCCAGAGGTTCCCCAACCACTGGCAGCAGCTGGATGGGATGCTCTTTGGCCTGGATGAGCCAGGACTGCTGGAGATGGCAGGCCAACCTTGCTGCAGCATATTCCTGAAGGCTGTTTACCCAGTCCTGGGGAAAGGCGAGCAGGCTTGTGCCAGATGACTTCATACACTGCCAGACAGGTGCCCAGCCCCAAAATGGTCCTTGAGCTACAAAACTCTCTGCAGATGAGTTAAGGCCTGGAATAAATCCCATCTGAGCAAGGAACGATGCAAACCCCAGAAGAACAAACTCTCCCTGACACCTTATGATGGACCAAGAGATGCTTGCAACCTTGGGTGCAGCTCCAAAGGCCACAGCAAAGACCAGCAGCAGTGGGAAGAGCATCCCGCTTCTCCTTCAGAGAAGAGGAGCCATGGTAGGGAACCTCAGGTCTCCTTGAAGCAGAACTGCTTCTTCCCAGCTTCAGGGACTTCAGACATCACAAACACATGGGAGGGATAGACAGCACTTGGATTGAAGGTGACGTGAAGCAAGCACGAGACACCAGACAGCTAAAGCTCAGGAAGCAGTACGACCGAGCCAGACATCCCCACCCGACTCCTGCTGGGATATTCCCCAGGCTCCAGCCATTCTGCCCCAGGACTCACCAGGCCCTTGGAGTTCTGCCACTCGTACCAGATGCGATAGCCCTGCAGCTCCCCGTGGATCCTCCCCAGCGGCGGCTTCACCCATCGGATCTCCAGGGCGGAGCTGGATTCGTTGAACGTCACCGTCACGTTCAGCGGCGGGGTGGTGGGAGCTGCGGGCACCGAGGAGGAAAAGCTGAGGGGGGACGTGTGGCTGGGTGGCAGGGACCATGGCTCTGGACCAGCATCGTGCCCAGAAGGTCCTGCCCAAAGCACAGCAGCACGAGCGAGGCAGGGAAACCTCTCTCAGCCCTGGCTACTCATTCTCTACCTCCCTCGGTGGTGCTGGTGGTTATCCAGGGGCTGAACGCCGACCAGCCGACTTCATTCCTGCAGGCAACACGGACGTTGTACTCTGCCATGGGCTGCAGCTGCTGGATGTGGTACGTGTGGGGAGGCACCGCCGTGTGGAAGAGCTGAAGCGAGGCGTTGCCTCGAGGAACGGCTTCCCCGACCTGAAGTGACAGGTCAGCCCCCAAAGAGGGATCAGTCAGGGAAGACACACAGCAGGGATCTCATGTACAGAGGATCCGGAGCCCTGCCTCCTGTCCCAGCACCCACAGGACCTTGTTCCCACAGGCTGCTCGCTGCTGAGCAGAAAGATGACGGGATGTGGGGAGAAAGGGCTGCAGGGGAGACACAGGTGACATCGCTGTCACTGCAAGGAGGAGGACGAGGACGAGGAAGAAGGAGGGATGATTTGCTCTCTCTCACAGAGCGAGACGAGCACCCAAAGGCATTACCAAGGAAAGTCATTCCTCGTGCAACACTTGGCTAGACCGCAGAGCTTGTCCCCATCAGACACCATGGGACTGATCGCAGACCTCCTGGTGACACCGAGCAGCACGGGTGAGTTCCACATGCTGAAGCCAAGCTCCAAAGAGGACTTCTTACACAAGGAGAGGCGGCTCCCTCCCCAGCAGGCTGGCTCCTGAGCACCCCTCCTGCTGCCTGCACAGCCCATGCAGCTCTCCAGAAAGCATCTTGTTTCCTGGGAAGCACTGTGAGAGCAGCCCGAGCCGGGGATGGCAGGAGGAAAGAGGGAAGGGCAAGGCTGAGGGATGCCAGTGTGGGACAGTTAACTCGACAGACAACACACGGGATGTGTTTTGTTGTGAACCACGAGCAGAAAGCCACAGCATCCTCTCAGGAGCCTCCACCCGTGGCTTTGGGGTGGCAGGAGACCTGCCCTTCTGCTCATTGCGACAAGAGTAGCCTCCTGAGTAGCTCAGGATGCTCAGATGGCCTCAACACCAACACCAGCAGCATTTTCCAGCCAAAATGAGGGAAAAATAAATACCCATCAGCGTTGCAAAGCTGAGAGGGTCCCCGAGCCATGGCTAGAGGCAGCAGCGATGGGCCAAGCATGCAAGCTCAGCTAGCTCGAGCCTCAGCTTGTCTTCTGGGAGAGTCCATCAGATTAATGTGGGGTTTTCCTTTCAAATTCAGGCTTTTTGGGAACTCACACCAGTTTGAACGTGGCAGGTGTGACAGCCCTTGGAAGGGCTGGCGTGCTCAGAAAGGAGTCACCGGGCCAGCAGGCCACGCTACCCTAGCGAGGGGGTTACCAAAGGGGACAGGAGCAAAGTGGCTTAGTCACACCTGTGCCTATGCCAGAAATCATGACTCCTTTTCCAGCATGAAAGGCTGTTTCCTACCCACAGACTGTGAAAACATGTTCAGTCACAGGAAATTCCTTGGCTCTCCACCCCACTTCCCAAGCTGGGGCGGGAAGGCAGCGGAGGACGTGATGCTAATATTAGCTCTGCCACCTTTCCTCCTGTAGCTCCTTTCACTTTCACCTGCCCCCAGCATCACCTCTCTCCACGCTACCTCAGCTGGAGAAGAGATGAGCCGGTATGAAAACCAGACCCACAAGAGAAGCAAGGGATGGGCTCCAACCATGAAACCCGGGGGAGATCCAAGCCCCCCACCATCCACCTCAGCGCTGCTGCAGGTGCCCCAGGTCCCCAGGGGACTCAGCTCGCCATGATGCCACCACAAATTCCCCAGCCAGACTGCGGGAGGGACAGCGTGCCCGCTTCCCCTTTCCAGCCCACCGGGAAAGTCCAATTCCACTTTCCCAAACCCAGTGACCCCATCACATGCCCACGGTTCCTACCCAACGACGCTGATCTCCACCCACCTTGGAGGCTGCAGGGATGAAGGGGGGGTTACGGATGCCTACCTGGATGCTGCAGCTGTTGAGGGCAGCGAACGCATCAAAGCCTGGCACCCAGGATATCGCGATACCGTGGGACGTTCTGTTGAGGACACGCACGCTGGCAGGTGCTGATGGTATTCCTGCAGGGAACAGTGCAGGGAAGTCAGCCAGAAGACTAAGCACAGATGTATTTGGCTTCCACCAGTGGCTCCTGGGTCAGTCTGACGGCATGTGGATCCCAGGTACCGTCCTGGCTACAGCCGCAGCCGGACAGGGAAGCCAAAAAAAGCCACTGCTGGCAGGAGCGTTTTGACCTTGTTCTATATTTGTGAGCTCCCTGGGTTGCTCAGAGGCAGCATGACATATTTTAGGGAAGGCTTTCCTCCAATCGGTCAGGAATGTCGGGAATTTCCACCATTTCCTATGGAAAATTGGGAGCACCGCCCAGTTCTGGAGGAAGGAAAAGGGTGATACAGCCCTTCCAAAACTTGCCCTGGGGCTGACAGCTCTGCTTGCCATCCTGATTTTCGGTGCTTCCTCCCACTGCTGCGAGACTGGGATCACCAGAACTGAAACTGGGATCACCAGAACCGAGACTGGGATCACCAGAATGGTGCCAGGTGACTGTGGTGCTACACATATCCTGTTTGCTTTTAAACATGGGTTTTAAAATGGGGGGGAAAGTAAATCTGGGCATCCTAAAAACATCATCTTGAGCTCATGTGGAATGACTGGGTGGAGATCAGGACAGGTCCTGCCTGGACAGAGGTCCTGGGCAGGGAAGGTGAGCGTGCTGTTGCCTCTTACCTTTCACATTGACCTGCCCCGGGTTGGACGCAGTCAGCCCTTTGCTGTTGTGAGCCTCGCAGCTAAACAGCGCTGTCTCGTTAAGACCTAACGAGGAAAACCAAGGGCCTGTTCACTGGATCCACACAAACCACCCAAATCCCAGTTCCCTCCGCCCGCCGCCCACAGAAGACCACGGCGGCTTCGTTTCTTGCACCGCCGCTGTATTTTTTATCCTCCTGGCAACACAGAAGACCCTTTATTTTGGGCTCCTTGCTTCCCTCCCTGGCACCTCCGTGCAGGGGGAGACCCCCCCAGTCCGCCTCGCCCACCTCCCACGCCACAACCGCGTGCTGGCCGTCCGCGGGAGAGGAGAGCGCGGCAGGCGCAGCCGCGCGTCTCCACGGCCCCGTTGCGAAACCTCCTGAGTAAGCGGTCAGTTTGCATCCAAAAAGGGAAAGGCAGAAAGCAGAAGAGACCCCCACCACCGGGCAGCAGATGACTTAGTGCTTTCCCAAGATTGCTCAAATCCCCCGGGAGAGGAGGGCGGCTGCTTCGGGGGCCGCTGGAAATACCCGGGTGCGGATGGAGGAGCGCGGCCGGCACGAGCTGGAACCGAAGGACCTTGCTGGAGGCACAGGCCTGTCCCTCCTGGTCCATGGCCGGACACGGGACCATCCAAGAGGAATGAGTCAGTTGTTCCAGCTTTCACTGCCTTGTAAAGCCTGCTGTTGGGCGCCGACATGGGTCATAGTCCAGCTGCTCGTTAGCTAACGGCCTTCTCCTTGTGAATGAATTAAGAGACACCCCCTCTCTCTGCCTCCGCAGCGAAAGCACGCTGGGTTCCAGTGACACGGAGGACGCTCCTCCCCGTGCCGCACCACGGGCTGGTGCCCAGCCTCTCCACGCTGCCCTGCACCAGCAAGGCACGGCGGCACGCAGAGACAACACCAGCTGTGACACCCCCGCCATGGCACCAGGGACGCAGCCCCCAACAGGTGTGAGGCTGAGGGGATGGGCTGAGAGGCAGCACCAGGCACCTTCCCGCCCGGCCCTCCCCGGCAGCCAAGCCGAGGGGTGGGAAGGACGGCGCGCGGCTCACCTGGCACGGTCAGGACCGACGGGGAGATGAGGGGCTTCTCGTTGAGCTGGACGTTGTTGCGGAACCAGTAGATCTCCACCGGCTCCGGCGGGCCCACCGCTTGGCACGTGAGGTTGAAGGGACTGTTCTTGGTGACGTTCAGCTTCTCGGGCTGACGGATGAAGTGTGGGAGCCCTGCACAGACACACGGGAGATTCAGAGAGCTCAGCAGTGCAGCCCTGCTCACGACCCCACACTGGCCTCCCTGCAGCCGTGCTGGACACGGCAACAAGCCCCTTCCCAAGCAGGACCCCCAGTCCTGGGGAGTTGGGAGCTCCCACCACAGTCCCTGGGGCTGTCACCCAGGCAGAGCACGATGCTCCACACCTCCGTCTCTCCTCCAGCTCACCTTCCAGCTGCACCAAGATGGGATCTGACACCACTTCCGTGCCGGAGATGTTGAGTTTGCAGACGTAGGAGCCGTTATCTGAGCGCACGGCATTCAGGATTCTGCCAGAGAGAAGGGACCACGCATCAGGGCTCTGGTTTGGGAACCTTGCCCCACGCACAGCCCCCACATGAGGACACAGCAATACTGGGGGTTTCCATCACAACCAACCACCCCACAGCACGCAGCGAGCAGAAGCCGGGCTCTGGGGACTGGGGAGCACCTGCCAGCCCCAATCCTGTTCCCGAGCTCCCACTGGCCTCCCGTCTCTCCCTGGGAACAGGAGGGATGGGACCAGTCACCTGAAGGTGGAGGTTATTGCCAGCTCCGTCTCGTCAGGGATTTCGATGTGCCTGGTGGCGATGCGGTCCAGCATGTGCAGCTCCTTCCCATCCTTCCACAGGGAAATGCTGGGGGTGTACGACCTGAGCAGCAGCTGAGGGACTCTGATGGAGCAATTAAACTTCACATCCTTGTGCTCACTGATCACAATGTGCCGCACCGTGGGGCTAAACTTCATCTGCTGTAGGGAGCCGGCTGAGGGCTCGTCCCGGGGCTGCTCCATGCTCGGGTAAGGCCAGTGACCAGCGCTTCGCTGGGGGCGGTGGGACTCTGCCCACAGGTACGGCCCTGCACCTCCATTTTGGTCAGCATCATCTGTAGGAGAAGACCTTGGCTTTGCTACTGCCAGGCAGCAAGTGCCCCCTTCCCAAAAGCCCACACAGCCCCACCGCTTGGCCATTAATAACGAAAGGAAACTCAGCTCCAGATGCTTGGAAAATTCAAAACCTCTAGGAGACCTCTTGTAAGAGCCCTGAGTAGGAGACACGGAGCCAGGGGGCTGCCCAAGCCTGACTATATACCAGCAGCACCCCAAAAACCCAAACAGACCCCTTTTTAAAGCAAACTAGAGCAGGATGGGCTAAAGAAAGCACTGGGCCACTTCTGTTTTGGCAAGGAACGGGCCAAGGCTGTTTCTCCTGCATCGCACCCCCGGGAAGGGCTATAAAAGGCTCCCTGGGCAGGAGGAATTTGGGACTTTACTCCAGTAAACCCCTCGAGCCTCATCTCAAGTGCCTTTATCCGGGGCAGAACGAGAGCCCCTGGCAGGGACTTCCCTGGTTTTAGGCTGGTGCCCCTGTCCCCTTCCCAGGCCGGGGCGAGCCGCTCGGAAGGAGGGCGATGCTCTCCGAGTCAACCCACAAAGGCTTCTGCTGAGCTAAGTGCCCCACCAGAGCTGTTGTTCTCAGAAAAACAGCTGCTGGTGGACGGAGAAACGCCTTCAGACAGCCTGTAGGAGCCGGCTGCTGTTGAGCAGTGTTCTCCCTGGGTCTTTTCCCAAACATTTTTCCCAAGGGAAGGCTCTTTACCAGCTCTTTCCGAGGGCTCCGTGCCCCCACGCACCCACCGCCGAACATACCGAGTCCCAAAACAGCACTTCCCCCTCCCTCCCTCTCCCCTCCCTCCCTCTCCACCAAGCAAGGCGCAGAGCAGCTCCATATAAAGCAATTCCCCCCCCGAATCTTTTCAAAGAGATGAAATCTAGAGACCAGCCCGCAGCCAGGCGCCTTCCCAGGAGCTTCCTGAGCTTCCCGAGGCTTTCACAGGCACACAGAATCCCAAGCAGAGTGGGAACTCTCCCTGGCTGCTCTCAGGAAGCCAAGGCATTGTGCCAGACAGGGATTTCAGCTCAACTAATTTGCCTCTTCCGAAATAAAACCCCCATGAGGAAAAGAAAACCCCAACAAAACAACTCTCCAGGATTGAAACTGTGACAGGGCAGGTAGAAAGCACAACCCCCTGTTCCCCTGGGGCTCAGCTGAGCGTGTTCTGAGGCAGGTCTCAGCCCTCAGAACATCAAACGCTGAGTTTTTCACGCTACGTCACTACTATTGTGCGTCCTGGGGCAGGAGCCCAGCGCGCTCTCCCCAGAGCCAAGAAACACAACCTAATCCTCAGGCTGGATGTAGTGCTTTTTGCTAAACTGCTGGCTATTTTGAACCCCAGGGAGAAATGCTACTTGTAGAGAGAGATGTGGGGAGGGGTTTCCAGTCCTGCTGGGGCTGGTGGTGCAGAGGGAAGGGCAAGGCTTTCCCTGGCTCTCCAGCGAAACAATGCGCTTCCCTTTCAGAAAAAACAAGCCAGAAAGACCCTAAGCTCTCCCAACCTGCTTCCTAAGCTGCACCATCCCAGCACAAACAAAGCCCATGTGACTGCTGCAAACGGCTGACTGCCATTTACTGGCTCCCCAGCTCCCGAAACAAGCCAGGCAGCTCTAAGAAACACACGTGCCGAAGGCAAACAGCCCCGCAATCCCCTTCCCTCCCCTGCTCTTCCCCGAGGTTACCCAGGCTGGAGCCACTCGCTGCCTGGCACAACCTCAAGCAGCTGTTTTCACGCTCCATTTCAATGCTTTCCAGCTCTGGCTGGAGCAGCTCTCCCAGCAAGGACCTTTGCCCAGGGACCACGTGGATGCATGCCTTCAGTCTTTGCCCTTGGCAAGCATTTGGCTGGTCTGGGATGATTTCTACTCGCCCCGGGCTGCTTGAAGTGAAAAGGATGAAGGCAAAGGTGATCCCTAGGCTGGCTCAGTGGAAAGAGGTGTTTGCTGGCCCAGGGATGAAATACTTTCCCCTCTGACTCATGCGACAACAGGAATTCCTCATATCTAGCGCTGCCTTCGGGTACCCCTTGCGTCCCCAGCTGTGCAGGATGTGGGCATCTTCAGGGCATCTTCAAAGGGGTTGACCCTGTGTTAGCAGGACACCCCTCACCCACGTCTGGAGGACTTGCTTACCCTGGCTCTAAGAAGCCCACGCTAGAGCCGAGGAGCTGGAAGCCTTGGTGCCTGCGTGGGTGCCAGCAGCTCCCCTCGCTAACCACAGCTTGGCCCGAGGGAAAAGCTGGCATGGAAATACATCCACTTGCAAGAGCTGCTCTCTCAGAACACCTGGGCTGGCAGCAGGACTAAAGGCAGACCCCCCTGTGCAGCCTGGCAGGTCCCACGTGCCTTCTCCATCGACAGCCAGGAGAACGGAGTTTCCACCAGAACATCCACCCACTAGGAGAGGCAAAATGCTTCATTATGGACTACAACCAAGAAAGTCAGGAGCCACAGAGCCCAGGGCTGGCACAGAGAGCTGCTCTGCTGCGGGCCTGGGAAGGAAGGTGTCTGCCAAAAAGCTCCCCGGGTCCCCAGCCCTGGATTTGCCATTACTGGAAGCCATTCACCTGCTGACAGCGGCTTTTCTGTGCTCAGGAGCTTGGTGAGTGCATCTTTGCATGGGGAGGGGGCAGGAGGTGACATGGGTGGGAATGAAGGGTCCCCGCTCCCTGCCTGGGGGGGTGTTTCCATATCCCCATCCCCTGGGAGCTGCCGGGAGTGGACTTCCCCAGGGGGTCGAGCCTGACTTCCAAAGAGACCCTGGGGGTCCAAGCCCTTTCTGTATGAACCAGCCCAGGGCTGCTGGTGAAACCCACCCTGAGTTCCCTCCACAGCCTGATTCCCGCTGTTACGGAGTCAGGACTTTTAACCCCAGCCTGCCCAGAGCAGACACACGTCCCTGCCCCTGCCAAGACCCCCGGCACCCCTGAGCAGGGGCTGGAACCCCCCAGCAGCCCCCAAACGCCGCTCGGCCCCCATCTCAGCACGCTCCCAGTCCCGAAGCCACTTGTAGCTCTCGGCGCTGCTCTCTGCAGGTAACCAAGCAGGGGGAGCCGAAAAGCCAGCAGAGCCACGGCACCGCAGAGCGGGTCCCCGTGCCGCAAACCGCCGTGCCTCCCGCCGGCTCCTCCCGGCACCGGTAAGCAGCTGCCCCACAGCTATCGGGATAACCCCCATCCCAAAGCCCGTCAGCATCCCGGTGCTGTGTCTGTCGCAGCTTTCGGTCCCTGCCCGTCGCGGTGCCATCGCATCGCCCGAGTGCCGGGCACGACCCCGCTGCGGAGGCAGAGCTGCGGCCCAGGACAGCAAACCCGGGTCCGGCGGCGATGTGCCGCCGCCAGCAACCCCCGCCAAACCACGGCTGAGCTCCCCCGCTCGCACCCCGCAAGGCTTTAAGCTTCGCGCAGCTAAGCGGGCCCGGGGAGGAGCGCGGGGGTACGGCGGTGCCCTGCGGCACCCCGCCCGCTGCCAACCGAGCCGCACCTGCGGCTCAAACGCTCCCCGTGCCCCGGGCCGGCCCCCGGGCAGCCCCGCCGCCCTCCCCGCGCCGCCGGCCCCGCCGCGGACTCACCGGCCCCGGCGCGGGGCGGGCGCAGGGCCGCCAGCAGCGCCCAGAGCAGCGCCCAGCGCCCGGCGCCCATCGCCCGCCGGCCCCGCTGCGCTCCGCTCGGCTCCGCCGCGTCTCGGCGCCGCCAGCGCTGCCGCCCCGCCCCGGGCCGGCCCCGGCTCCGGCCCCGGCACGCCTCCCACCCCGCGGGGCCCCGGCGTGGGGCGGGGACCGGGATGGGGCAGCTCCGGGGCTCGGTGCCCTGCCCACCGCACCGGGCGGGCCGGCGGGTCCCAGAGCTGCCCGGGCTCGGCACCGGCTGCGATCGGCGCTGCTCGGGGGAAGAGCCCGTCCCTCGGTTCCCCACGGGTGGACAGCTGCTTTATGCGGGAAGAGGGGGTGTTCGTCTCCCGGGGGGTGTTCAGGGTGCCCCAAAGACCAGCTCCCGCCCCCCAGCCTGTCCTCACCGGGAAGGCGGGGGACACCGCTGCTGCCTGGGGGTCCAGGACCCCGTGTCACAGGCTAGGAAGGTCACGGTGCCCCAGAAGCACCATCGCCTCTGTGTGTGGGGATGGGAGATGGAACCCATGAGAAAAGAAGGAAGACCCAAGCGAAACCGATGTGCCAAACAGGCCTTGTAACGTGAGCAGTGAGACAGGACGCGTCTCCTGATGGCACGGGAAGGGAGCCAGGGAGTTTCTGGGTATTTGGGACCTGACCAGGGGTTTGAGGCCAAGCTGTGCTGAGGCCATCAGTGTTCCACCCACAGGGGGCCTGGGGACTCACCAGCCAGCCTGACTTGCCCTGCACCCCTCTGCTGCACGCAGAAGTCCCCGAAATGATGAGGGAAGGGTGCTGTAGCCTTCCCAGAGCCTCGAGGTTAGGGAAAGAGATGGAAACTTTGCCTGATTAGCACTAGTTAGGCATTGGCATGCCAGGGAAACAGGGTGAGAAGGCAGCTCTGCGTTGGGGCTGCTCGTTTCTGCTGGGGTGTAACTTGGAGGGAGAGCTGGGAAGGGCAGCAGACTGCTCAGGCTGTTGAAGGGACAGAACCATGCCAGTTGGCAAAACTGGGGATAGAAAAAGTCTTAAACTCAGTGAAAGAAAGGACGAATCACCCCCAGACTTCTTTGACTTGCAGAACTCTTTGTTCACTCTCAGGCCCTGGTGACAGAGGCTGAATTTCTCCCCCCTTGTCGCCTCTCAGTCCAGAGCAGCTTCTCACATCTTGAAGCGATCAGCAGCTGAGGGAGGGTGCGTGTCACCAGAGGCCCAGATGAAAGGGGAGAAGAGGAATGCAGCAAAGCAGCCTCCGGAAGGGTGAGCATCTTCAGCGGTGCCCACGAGGCAGCACCCCTTCCACGCAGCTCCAGCAGCAGCGCTCTCTGCTTCTCCTTCAGCTGCTGAGCACGTTCCCCATGCATCCAGCATCACTCAGGGAGGAGGAGAGTGGAGGGACAGGCGTTCATCCCTCTGTCCTTCCAGCCTGGCTCTTGACACGAGGTGTCACTTGCAGTCAGCCGTTGCTGCGCGGGCACGCTTTCATCCAGCCCCCTTCCCCACTGCTGCTGGCTTTGGGGGTTTGGGGAACAAAGCCCTGGAAAGGCCTTTGGGCTCACACAATCACAGAATCATAGGGGTTGGAAGGGGTCTCGAGAGATCATCGGGTCCAACCCCCCTGCCAAAGCAGCTCCCCAGCTCATATTGCACAGATAGGTGCCCAGATAAGTCTTGAGTATCTCCAGAGAAGGAGACTCCACCACCTCCCTGGGCAGCCTATTCCAGTGCTCTGTCACCCTCACTGGGGAAAAGTTCCTCTGCATGTTGGTGCAGAACTTCCTGTGCTCCAACTTGCAGCCATTGCCCCTTGTCCTGTCCCCACAGACCACTGAAAAGGGGCTGGCCAATTCCCCCTGCATCCCATACTTAAGATATTTATAAACATTAATTAGGTCCCCCCTCAGTCTTCTTCTCTCCAGGCTGAACAGCCCCAGCTCACCCAGCCTTTCCTCACAGGGGAGATGCTCCAGGCCCTTCAGCATCTTCGTAGCCTTTCTCTGGACTCTCTCCAGGAGACCCCTGTACTCCACAGCTCTGTGGGCTGCGGCGTGGAAACAGCCCCTCGTGTCGGGATAATGTCACACAATCACCTCGCTAACTCGGGGCGAGGGAGCAGGAGCAGCTTCTATGAAAAGGGAGGAAGAACCCCAAGCAATGGGAACGCAGGGGCAGGTAAAGAGGCTTTAAGCAGCTCTCTAAAATCCCCTCATTTGGGTCATTTCTTTGCAGTAGGTTGGTTTCCACTCAGCACTGCTGTAAACCGGTCTCCAGCTCAGCAGGGTTTGTTGCCCTTCATTTCGACAGAGCTTGTGATGAGGAAGAGGCCGGTGGGCAGAGAGGGAGGAAGAGGGAGCGGAGAAGCTCCCAGGCCAGGTTTGTGATAGGAAAGGCCTGTAGGCAGGGGCAGCCTGACCACTCTGCTCTCGGGCTGGCGATGTGCAGCTTCGTTTAGCCCTGGAAATCCCTCAAAGGGGAGTGGGAGTGGGGAAAAGCCACCCCATGTCCCAGGAAGGAGGATGGAAATGAAGGGAGAACCTTTAATTCATAAGGAAAGCTGCCTGTCTCCTCCAAGAGCCAGAATCCCACCTTGGACCAGCTAAACCAGTTGTGCTCGTGGCTCCCCAGGCGCAGACCACACAGAGAGGAGCACCCACCTCTCCCCTCAACCATTCTGGATTCTGATGCACAGGTCATCACATCCGTTGGCCAGGAGGAGCCACTGCCCCATGTTGGCTGCCACGTGGATGCTGAGTCCTGCTCCCAAGTGCAGATGCCCATCTTGAACATCACGGGCTCCTCCTGCCCGCCTGGGAAATCATCATCCCCATCCAGTAACACCAGCAGCTCCACAGGTATCCCAGCTTTCCTGTGGCTGGGTCCCAGCGAGCTCTGTAGGCGCACCCTGGAGCCCAGCCTTGACCCTTGAAAGGTCTTTGCATCTGGACCTGAGAGCATTGACACCACTCCTTCACAGAACTACCCGGCGGCTTGGGGGGCACCGTAACCCTTGTGAAGTCAGGCTGTTTAGCAGAAATGGCCCTCAGGCTGGGGGCTGTCAGCTGCTGGGGGTTTTATTTTCCCCTTTGCCATTTCTCTATTTTTATTTTCATTTTGCCCAACCTCTTCTTTCCTTTATTCCTGCTTCCTTTTTGAGGCTCTTCTTATTTCGAGTCGCAGAGGCTCCTGTTCTCTGAAACACCAAGCTCTGCTGGCATCAGCTCCTTAGCTCGAGGCTCCCTTTAAATGTCATACCCCGTCACAGGATGCAGCTCACAAGCCATTTGCCCAGAAAACCAAACGTTTTGTGGTGCTACTCAAATGGCTTTTTTTCTCCTGCCGCTTTCTTTGGGCACAGGGTACACGCTGTGTCTCTTTACCAGGCACAGTCTGTCTCTTGGCTCAGCAGTTTCTTCCTAGGACAACTTCTCCTGGTCTGCAAATGGTTTCTCAGGAGCAGAAAGCCACCTCTGAAGGTTGGACACTGGCTCAAGCCTTCCTCCTTTTGAGCCCTGGGCATTCTGACTTGCCCACGACGACACTGCAGTTTGTATTTCACGGCTTCAAATAGCTCCACTTGTCTCCATGTGGAAATTCAGCCCCTGGCTGGCTCTGCAGGTCCAAGGGACCCTTTCTTCTGGTTCCTGTCTCGCTGCCAGAAGCTGTGACACGATCTGAAAGCACTCCCCAGCTCAGTGGATTCTTGTTTCTTTTCCTCAACCTGCCTTTCCTCAGCGAGCTGCTTCTCATTTCTAAGGAAACGATAGTGCTTAGTGTGTCAGCTTGAACCCCCCATTCCCCAAACCACGTGGGGGAACCAGGGGTTGTAATGCTTCCAGTTCTGCCCCAGCTTCTCCCTCCTGCTTTGATTTCCCAGGCGAGACTAACGTCTGTGAGAATCAGTCCCCTGGTCAGAACGCACTGCCCTTCCAGTTCACATCCCCGGCTCCATACAGGTCCTGTCCTGTCCGGGCTGCCTGTCAGACAGACACAGGCACACCGCAGCGCCTCATTTTCTATTTAAACACGATAAATCCCCAAACAACACAACCCCAGACCTCCCCAAAAAGGCATTTCCTGGTGGTGTGCCTTGGACTCAAGCATGGGAAAGGCGTGAGCTGAGAGCTACCAACTGGCGGGGAGCTGTGGCCAGCAACACCCTCTTGTTTACGTGAGCAAGTATAGAGGTGAGAGGTGAGGAAGCTGCTCCAAGGGCTGAAACGAGCGCAGGAGCAGCGCGGTTACTGCCGGTGCCCCTGCGTGGTACAGGTGCTGGCGTGTGCCACCGTGCCTGGACCATGGGCACATTCACAGCGCAGCGCCGGGCTTGTCGGCGAAACCTGCTCCTCACGGAACCGACCCACCGCATCCCGAGTGCATCCTGGAGCGCTACTGCTGCGAGACCACAGCAGGAGGCGCTGGGACCCCAAACCGGCTCGGCGACGCACGGGGGAGATTTGATCGCACGGAAACACACGTCAGCACATCATTCCTTTGGCAAAACCGCGTGGTTCCGAGCAGAGGAGCCGGGCTAACCGCCTGACACCTAGTGCTGGCAGGCAAGAGATGCAGCCACCAAGGTTTTGGCACCCTCAGCGTCCGCCTTTCCAGTGTGGCAGTCTGGCCCTGCCTCGTTCAGGGGTGGAGGTAGATGATAAAACCTCGCTGCGCTCCAAGATGCGACCTCTCTACAGGACAGGAGACAGGCGAGCTGATCACTGGCACCTCTGGAGCTGGGGTTTCAGTCAGAAATGTCAGTGGTCCTAAGAAAGGACTCACAGTAGGCATGCTAGTACAACAGCAGTTATTACATGTTCTTGCGAGAGCGGGTGTCCTGGTGAAGGAGGCACACCGGGGGGGCAGAGTTTTCAGCATTTTATACCCTCTTCCTATCTGAAATCCCTCCCTTGTTTACCTATGGATTAGCTACTCCCGAGGTTTACAGGCTGAACCAGCCACCTTCTTCACAACAGTACCTAACATAATACACATCACACGTCTGGCAGGTTCCTGCTGCCCCTTGGTGAGGAAAAGAATATTCATGAGGTTACTGAGCAAAACGCAGTATCCTAAGCTGCTGCTGTGCATCTTACACAGCCCTTAACTGTGGCGAGGCGCTGCCAGCCCTATGGAATGGTCGAACATAGATTGTGTTTGCTGCTTCCCTAGCACCACGGCAGCTTCTGAGACCCCTGTGCTGCTCTGTAGCACCGGTGGAAAGGTCAGTGCAAAGGGGTCTCCCTCCAGCCCTGACGGGGTAGCAGGATTAAACACCAGCCCAGCAAGCTGGCAGCAGAGTCTTGTGGCTTTGTTTTGTTTTGTTTTGAAATTGGTTGGAAGCAGCAGCGCTGAGGTACTGACAGGCTGACTCCTGTTCTTACCTCTGCTGTCAGAGCGGTTCCAAAGAATGTTTCTCAATACGGTGATAGGTGCAATATAAGTATATGTTATGGGGGGGATTTTGTAACCAGCCTGAAGATGTGACACTGTATCTCGAGTGCTGGGTCCAGTTCTGGGCTCCTCACCATAAGAAGGACACTGAGGTCCTGGAGCGAGTCCAGAGAAGGGCAACCAGGCTGGGGAAGGGGCTGGAGGGCAAATCCTCTGAGGAGCAGCTGAGGGAGCTGGGGGTGTTCAGCCTGGAGAAGAGGAGGCTGAGGGGAGACCTTCTCCCCACCTCCCCTGCCCTGCCAGGAGGGTGCAGAGAGGTGGGCGAGGGTCTCTGCAGCCAGGGGCCAGGAGATGGGACAAGGGGCAATGGGCTCAAGCTGCCCCAGGGCAGGGTCAGCTCAGCTGGGAGGGCAAAGTTCTTCCCTGGCAGAGTTGTGGGGCTGTGGCACAGGCTGCCCAGGGAGGGGCTGAGTCCCCACCCCTGGGGGTGTTTAACAGAGGGGAGATGAGGTACTTGGAGATATAGTTTAGTAGAGGACAGGAACGGCTGGATTCGATGATTTCAAAGGTCTTTTCTATCCTAGTGCTTTTCTAACTCTGTGCTTAAGAGGAGGGGCAGCTGAGGCAGCGAGGGGTGACACGGGTCCAAGCCCCTGAGGAAAGCCGCCTCGGGAGGCGGGAAGGGGACAGACTGAGGTGGCGGCAGCGCACTACCACCGCAGCGGCGGCGTTTGTAAGCTCGGCGCGGCCGGACCCCCGCAGGGCCGGACCCCCGCAGAACCATCCGCCCGCTGTGCGCCCCGAATTAACCTCCCTCCAGGCGGCGCGGCCGCCATTTCCCTCCCGGCGTGCCCCGCGCGGCCGCGGGGCAGGGCGGGAGCGCCAAGATGGCCGCGCCCATGTGAGGAGCCGCCGCCGGTGTCCGCGCTCCCTTCAGCCGCGCTGCCGCTCCCCGTGTGGCCCCCGGGGCGGCGCGGGAGCTGGAGCCCGGTGGCGGCGGGCGAGCGAGCGTCCGTCCCTCCCTCCCTGCCAGAAATAATGAGGATATCGGGCCCCCATGTCGGACCACTCTGACGAGAGGGCGACGATGATTGCGGCCGGCGACCTGCAGGAGTTCGTCCCCCGGGGCCGCGAACACTGCCGGCGCCACCCCAGCGCCCTCACCCTCCAGCTGCGGCGCCTGCAGCCCGCCTCCGAGCTCTGCTCCTCCGACGGGGCGGCCGGCTTGGTGGGGTCCCTCCGCGAGGTGACGATCCACGAGCGACAGCGGGTAGGAGGCAGCAGGGAGGGAGGAAAGCGGGGGGGGGCTCGGCCCGGCTCCTGAAATACCCCGGCCAGGCCGGGATCGGCGGGGCCTGCGGAACTCTTCCCTTTAGCGTTAAAAACCCCCTTAAAATCGGTTTGGTTTTGTGGGGTTTTTTAATTTCTAGGAAAGCTGGCAGCTGAGGAAAGGCGTCAGCGATGTCGGGGAGGAGGTGGACTACGATGAGGAGCTGTACGTGGCCAGCAACATGGTCATCTGGAGCAAGGGGAGTAGAAGCCAAGCGTCCACCGTCTACAAGGCGTTCACCGTGGACAGCCCCGTGCTGCAGGTACGGGAGGGTGCTGAGGCGCCGAGACTCAGACATGCTCCCTGGCCCTGGGCAGCCTGTGCTCCTCTGAGCTGCCCTGGGGCAGCGGGGAGGTTTGGGGGCAGCGCCGGATCGTTCTTCAGGAATAAGTGTGCTGTGTTTGGTTCTAGGCCTTATGGTGTGACTTCACCCTTCCCCGGGAGAAGTCGGAGAGAGATGATGGTGAGTCTCCTGCGCCTTGGAATGCCGGGCAAACGCCTTGAGTTCAGCTCAAAGACCTTCTCATAGAATCCCAGACTGGGCTGGGCTGGAAGGGACCCCAAGGAGCACAGAGCTCCAACCCCCTGCCACAGGCAGGGCCACCAACCTCCAGGCCTGGAGCTGCACAAGGTTGCCCAGGGCCCCATCCAACCTGGCCTTGAACACCCCCATCCCTGGGGCACCCACCCCCTCTCTGGGCAGCCCCTTCCAGCCCCTCGCCACTCTCTCTGCAAAGAACTTCCCCCTAAGATCTAATTTAAATCCATTGAGACCTGTGGCATTAAAACTAACCCCCATTCCCCCACCCCCAAGTTTCTGTGAAGGGGCTGGCTCAAGGAGGAGAGAAACTTCCCAGTGTAATTTTCTTTTCTTTCCTCCCCCAGGTTCAGGCAGCAGTGAAATAGTAGAGAAATGTATCTGCATATTGCAGAACTCCTGTATAAATGTGCATAGCATAGAGGGGAAGGATTACATTGCTGCTTTACCTTTCCAGGTGAGTGCTGGGCTGCTTTTTTCATCCACAAATGGCCCTGTTACCTGTGCACACGTGGTATTGGGGTGGGGAGGTGTGTGTAAACACACAAAGGGAAGTGTGGCTGGGTGGTCAGGGTGCTGAATCCTTCCAGAAGCAGTAGCCAGCTGGTTGCATGACGTGGGAAGGTATGGGTATGATGCCTTTGAAGTCTGAGAACCTGCTCCCGTCACCTTTTCCTTAAGAAAAGGCCTAAACATCTTACTTGCTATAAAGAGATACTCGAACACAAAGCGTAAGTGATGTTGGGAGTGCTCAGGGATTTAATTAATTTGGTTTTGGCACTAAAAAACCTAATAACCTAAGTTATTGTGGTTTTTTTACAGGTTGCAAATGTCTGGCCAACAAAGTATGGTTTGCTGTTTGAGCGTAGCAGTTCTTCACACGAAGTACCTCCAAGTCCCCCCAGGTAGGTAGAGTGGCTGTGTGTGTGTTGCTGTAAGCTGTTTGCTCTTCACATATGGGAGTGTGAGAGTTGAAGGGCACTGACAACAGGGTCTGTGTAGCTGTGACAGGGACAGCTGAGCCCTCAGGAAGTAGCAGGAAGGGGCTGCATGCTGACAGTTCCTCTGGTAGTGCCTTGTCTCCAGCACTAGCTGGGAGTGGTGGTGCTGGGAGCAGGGTGTGGGAGGCACGCTACGGGTGTTACCAGCCTTATTTCATCAAGGTTTGCTGGGGAGTTGGCTTCAGGCTGTGATGGTAGACTGGGAGATTGACTGAGGTTTTGTCATTGAGATGTTTTTCTCTCAGCTGCAGGGTGCTTTAGGTATGTGGAGCATCCAGTTAGCTTTTTGGTGAGGATCATCGACCCTGTGGTGTGTGACTGGGCTCACAGCTGAGAGTCAGAGTGAGGAGCTGGATGGTGTGCTGCCAAGCAGCCTCTAATACAGCTGCTTGTGCTCTCTCAGGCTTTATGTGTCTGTTCCAGGCTCTTGTGGTTCTCTAGTCCTCTGAGGAGTTGGGTTTAGAAATAGAGGTCCCAGAAATGTTCGAGAGGGTGCGTGGCAGAGATGGTCATTGACCCTCTTCAGACTGGTCTTCCCTGGAAGATCCTGCGGGGTGGCCTGCTGGCTGTGCTGATGGATGCAGATGACCTCGTGGCTGTCTGCTTGTCTGGAGCTGTGGAACCTAAACTCTGAAGAGTCTGGCTCAAGGGCCTTCTGCTCCTGCACCTTCTGCAGACAGGGCTGGTGCTGGCGCCACTGCTGGGGCCGCCACAGCCTGTTGTGTGGCCACCAGGTGGGGTCATTCTCAAGTGCTGGGAGGTGTAGGATGGCACCTAATCATTCTGTTTGGTACGCTGTCCTTTGCCTGCAAGGCTCTGTGAACCAAGTAGGTGTATCTGCTGCTAGATTTGGCTTGTTAAGGTCCTAGGAGCTGCTTTGGGATGGCAGCACGTGTCCAGGAGAGCATTCATTGTCTGAACATGCTTTGTTCCTCTTTCTAGAGAGCCTTTGCCTACGATGTTCAGCATGCTGCACCCGTTAGATGAGATAACACCTCTTGTCTGCAAGTCTGGAGGTAAGTGTGCATCTTCCCATGGGTCTCTTGGAGTCCCTCAGTCTGGCATCAGACACTTGTGTGGTCTCACTTGAGCACTTTCTGTATGGAAAAGCTCAGATGGCTCTGAAGTGGGTTGTTGGAGCTGCCTTGTCAGCAGGGAAACTGTTCAGGAGAGAACCCCAAATTGGGAAGGAACAGGGGGTGTGTGAAATGCTGACCCCCTAACTGACACCACTGCTGCAGAAACAGAATCACAGGGGTGGGAAGGGACCCCCAGAGCCCATGGGGTCCAACCCCCTGCCAAAGCAGGGTCCCTAGGACAGGGCACAGAGGTCGGTGTCCAGACGGGGCTGGAATCTCTCCAGAGAAGGAGACTCCACACCCCCTGGGCAGCCTGTCCCAGGGCTCCCTCACCCTCACTGGGGAAAAGTGCCTCCTTTCTCCCTGTGTGAAGTTACCTGCTTCTCCAGCAGGCGTGTTTGGCTCTGCTAGAGTGCAGTATGTGGCTGACTACACCCTGAGGATCGTGTTTCTCAGCGCTGAGCCTTCCATCCTGATGACCTACGACACTGTGCAGAGTTTACACACCGTGTGGGCTCTTCGCAGGGTCAAGCCCGAGGTACCACCTTACTGCTGACTGCATACCATCGGAGGGATGGGGGGTGTGTGTGTTGGCATGCCCTGGTGGCTGTGTGTGGGAGAAACACCTGGGGTTTATGGCTTATTTCACTGATAAGAGAGCAGGGTGGTTGCTCCTTTCATGTGTTTGCCTGTACCACGGTCAGGGAGCTCATGCCTTGGTGGTGGTCAGGAAGGATACTGTGCTTATTGTGATGTTCCTTACCTTGTTCCAGAAGGTTTGCTCTGTGCTTAAACTGTTGTTGTCTGTAAGAAGTGACGACCATCCTAGAGCCTGGAAAAGCACAGGAGTAGTTTTCTGTGACTGCGAATGAGAGCGTGTGGTTGGTGGGAATGACTTCTTGGGCTGAGCACCTAGCTAGCCATACACTTCTAACACCCAGCTGATGGAGCAAGCTATCTGAGCCTCCTCCTGGCTGCTGTGTGTGCCTAGACAGCCCTGTGCTCTCCCCAGGAGCAGAGCACGGTGCTGAAGTTCTCGGAGCAGGTGGGCACCCCGCAGCACGTGGCCACCAGCAGCTCTCTGACCGCTCATCTCAGAAGCCTCTCCAAAGGAGACTCTCCCGTGGGCTCCCCGTTCCAGAACTACTCCTCCATCCACAGCCAGAGCCGGTCGGCGTCATCGCCCAGCATGCAGTCCCGCTCCCCATCCATCTCCAACATGGCTGCCTTGAGGTGGGTGCTGAATGTCCTGTGTACAGAGGTGGTACCAAAGCATCTGGGCTGGGGAGTGGGGTGCACAACAGGAGTGACAAGCCTGAGCATCCAAGGTGTGGGTGCTTCCTCTCTTGCAGCACCTGCAAGCCCTCTCAGGTGCTCCCATGCCATTTGGTGTGCTGTTATCCCCATAGCACAGGAGGGAAAGCGGTGTGCAGGAGCCAGAGGGGCTGTTCTGTCAGCACACAGCTGCTCTGTACTGGAGTTGGGGACTATCTGCAGGTCTTTGACATGTTTCCAGTTGGCTTTTCTGAAAGACACTGTGTTTAGAGGGACAGCTTAGAGGGGGTTTTGATGGAATGGACCATGCAACTTAAAATGTCACTTCTCCCACTCCTGGAGTCTTGTCTGTTGGATTCTGACAGAGACAGTCGGAGATCAATTAGATAGCTGTATACTGCTAAAGGGAGCTAATGCTGAACCAGCTGCTGGCTTAATACTGAATGAGCTGCTGGTTTAGGGTGGGTTTGGTTCTTAAAGCCTCTATTAGTGAATGAACTCCCTGGGATTCTGTTCCCTGGTTTTGGAAATCCACTTTTCCACAGTGTCTTAACATCTCCTTCCCTTGCAGCCGCTCTCACTCCCCTGCCCTGGGAGTGCATTCCTTCTCAGGAGTGCAGAGGTTCAACTTCTCCAGCAGTGCTCAGTCACCCAGGAGGCACAGCATCACCCACTCCCCAAACAGCACCTCCAACGACTCCTTCCTTGTCCCGGAGACGGAGCCGATTGTCCCCGAGCTGTGCATAGATCACCTGTGGACAGAAACCGTCACAAACATGAGGTGAGGTGGTTGTGTTGGGACATGAGAAGGTCTGGATTTCCAGTGTGGGGCAGAATGAAGTAAAATAACAGCTGATTTTAGCACGTGCCTTTTGCTGCCTTAAAATAAAAGTGCAGGCACACGCTGCCTCCTTTCTTGGAGAAACGATGCTCACAAAGTGTGCAGCTCCCCCCAAGAAGGGAGCACCTGCTGTAGCCCTGGAGGTGGGGAATGGTTTGTGAGGTCTCTAAAGCAAGTTAAGCTCTAACTTGGTCATTGTGTTGGGGTTTTTTGATCCTGGTCTAGGGGGAGTGTCTCTTTTTGTCAGCAGGGGCATAACACAGCATGAACCCTACGGCTGAGCAGGAGAACAAAGCCGAATCACACGTGCTCTGTGTGCCAAAAAGTGGGGAACATGGAGATGGGAACTCTAGAAAACCCATTTCCAGAGTCATGGCTGAAAGTGGCATGTTCTGGCTGCTTGCAGCTTGCTTGAAGTGACCAAACAGCAGGCTGATCCTTGTGTTTCTTCCAGAGAGAAGAATTCCCAGGCCTCCAAAGTGTTTATCACCACTGACCTCTGCGGGCAGAAGTTCTTGTGCTTTTTAGTGGAATCCCAGCTCCAGCTGCGGTGAGCATCCTGGTCTGGGGGACAGGAGAGCAGAGAGGAACACTCTAGAAACCCCCAGCTAAACACAGGGTTTAACATGCTTGGGCTCTTGGGGCAGCGTGTGGCACATCACTGGCTCTCCTGTGAGGTGGCTGTAACTCTGGTGGCATGGATGGTTTGGGCTGTTGAAAGAAAACTGCAGTTGTGAGAGAACATTGTCTGTAATTTGAAGGGCATTCTTCTTTATCCCCATCTTTACCCTTGAGAAGTACACTGGAGGGGGTTTGTTACACTAGTGGAGTTAAAATAAGTTGTGTAGTGGGGCAAAACAGGCAGAGGAAGGAGGAAGCAGCCAGGTGTACCACAATAAAAGTGACTGGCATTCATCACGTGTCTCCTTCCTCTAACAACAGAGAGGACTGTCCTCCTATGTTTCCTGTTGCTTTTTCTAATCTCTAGGTGTGTAAAACTTCAAGAGAGCAATGACAAGTCACAGCTCATCTTTGGGTCTGTTACCAACATCCAGGCGAAGGACGCGGCTCCAGTGCAGGTCCGTACCTCTGTCCTGCTGCTGTCTCTCTGCTGAAAGTACAAGCAGCTGACTGTCTTGTCCTGCTGCTGTCTCTCTGCTGAAAGTACAAGCAGCTGACTGTCTTGTCCTGCTGCTGTCTCTCTGCTGAAAGTACAAGCAGCTGAATATCCTGCTTGGTTCTGACAGGGCATCGATACGCTGCTGGTCCTGGAAGGCAGTGGGAATCTGGTGCTTTATTCTGGAGTGGTTCGGGTGAGTAATGGCTTTTTTGTCTTAAAAACAACTGTTTGGATCTTTGGTTAGGAGCTGGGCTATGCAGAGGGGTCCTGTGTGTGTCCTGCTTGACATGGCATCACTTAGAGGTGCTGCTGGCCTGGGAAGGTGGCTGTGCTCACATACCAAGTGTGTTTACATGAAGGTATTCCTGAAGCTGCCACTGATTCTTGTGCTACAGTTAAACAGTCCCTTGAGTTTATGTTCAGTGGCAGTAAAATACTGAGGTAATATAATGTTTCCAAAGAAAGAAGGCTTCAGGAATACAGAAATAAAAGTTGTTGCCACACAAAACCCTTTCAGATCTCTGTAGTATGCCACAGAGTTTTAGATGTCAAATTATTTAGCTTTACAGAAGAACTTTTAGTGTGAGTAGGCCTGTAGCAATTCCACACAGTCCTGGCCTTACCTGGTAGTTTTATTCAGTGTGTCATGCTCTGAAGAAAGTAATTCTTTAATCCATGAAGGAATCTTTAATCCATGAAGGAATCTTTAATCTTCCCTTCAGAGGCATTAACTATGTATCCACTTGCCTTAAAACTTCTCCTCTGAGGTGTTAGAGTCTGATACTGTCTGTATATGTCAGCAAGCTCCTGGAAGCCCAGGTGTGAAACCCAGCTCCCTGTTTTCCTACATGCTGTTTGCAAACAGGTGGGGAAGGTGTTTATTCCTGGCCTGCCTGCTCCATCTCTGACGATGTCCAACCAGATGCCCCGGCCAAGCACTCCCTTGGATAGTGTCAGCACTCCATCCAAGCCTTTGGGCAAACACCTGGGACCCCTGGAAGAGGTGAGGAGAAAGGAATTCCTGCCTTGGGAAAGGTTTAGTTGTAACAGCATCGAATGAGTGGCTGGGTTTTAACTTTCCAGTCTTTTCCCTGTCTTCTGTAAGTGCCCTGAATATCAGTATTTAAATAAGATCCATTTAGTGCTGCCCTCTGTATTTATTTACAGCTTCTCTAAAGCTTCTGAGGTGGAGATTGGAGAAGATGCTTATGGTTGTTCTCAGAATACTTACCAGTTGCGTTCAGAATGGCAGTTTTAGCTGAGCTTTGCTGAGATCCTTTGATTCCAGCAAGTCCCAGCAATCCCTTTAACCCCTTTTCAGGGTGTGCTTCTGTCACCAGTCCCAGAGCTGAGGGACACTTCCAAACTTCACGACTCAACGTACGTGGAAGACTGCACTTTCCAGCAGCTTGGGACTTTCATCCACGCCCTGAGGGACCCTGTCCACAACAGAGTCACTTTAGTAGGTATCCATCTCAGCGTTCAAGTCAATGCTCTGTTGGCCAAGCAACGTGAGGGTTAAGTTTACTTCCTCATTGCTAGCAGCTCCTGGTGCTGCAGCAGCAAAGTGTCACGCCTGCATTGGTGCCTCCACATCTTTCTCACTGTAGAATAGTCTAGAAATAACAGGTTTAGTTGATTCCCTCAAGTGATTCAGCTCAAGATCTACTCCCAAGTGTTTCATGGAGCTTGCATTCAAAGCTGCAAGTCTTCAGTGTAGCAAATAGGCAGGAATTAGCAATATGCTTAATACCTTAACAAGCTGTGAGTTGCTGCAGAAGGACCCTGGCTTGGCTTTATGCATTTCAAAGCTTGTCCCTTACCTTTTCTGTTCTCTCTTTGTTTGTTCAGGAGCTCAGCAATAACACCATGGTTCGGATCACTGTTCCTGAAATCGCCACTTCAGAACTAGGTATGATCCAGAGTCCAGCCCAGGAAAGAGGGTCTGTCACTTCTGGGGGGTCACTTTTGAAGTAGTTTATACATAGCACCAATTAATGATTCAGCATGGCCTGTTCCAGGCTTGGCTAACTTGTCTTCTAGAGCTGCAGCCACTTACTTCAGTGTGCTGTGCTGCTTTCAGTGCTCTCAGAGCTTCCTTTGGTTTTAGGTGGCTTTGCTCTCTGCTGTTTGTGTCTCTGCTTGAGGAAGGGCTCAGCTGGCGGCTCAGACAGAAGCTGGTTTCAGTACTGAGCAAAAAGGAACTCCTTTTCCCCTCTGTGTGGTGAATGAGAGGGGCTGTGCTCAGCCTGAACCAAAGGAGCAGCAGTTGGAGGCTGTGTGGTGTGGCTTTTGTTGAAAGAGCTTCTGGAGAGTTAAAAGCAGATCGAATAAAAGGACCTGTAGAGATTTGTAGCACTGTTTGGAAGAAACACCGGGAGGTGAGACAGAAAACACCCCACCATTGCTTGACTTTTCTCTCTTTTCCATCAGTGAAAAGATGTCTGGAAGGGATCAAAGCGATTCTGCCCAAGGAGATAGCTGTACAGGTGCTTGTCAAGTGGTACAATGCCTACAACGCCCCGGGGGGACCAAGCTATCACTCAGAATGGAACCTGTTTGTAACGTGTCTCATGAACATGATGGGTTACAACACTGAGAGGCTGTCCTGGACACGGAATGTAAGCAAGCTCATATGTTTGTTTTCCTAGCTGGTGTTGGAGCTACTGATAATTCTTCAAGGTTTGAGACTGTTTGAGAGACATCAGGGCCAGAAGTGGGTTGTATCTTCTCTTAAATTGCAAGGTGCATCGACTCACTTCTGTGTTTCTAAATTTCAGATACAGGTTTTAGCCTGTTTATGGTGAAATATATCTATAAGCTACTTACCACCAACTGTGGGGGTCAAATAAATGATGAGGACCTTACTCCAGTGCATGACTGAAGTCACATCTCCTATTCCTGTTCCCTAAAGAGGGCTTCCCACGTGGTTTTCAGTGTTTAGTTCTGGGTGTGTTTTCACCTGTGTTGCTGAGTATTTGGAGTTTTCTGTAAGTGTGTTTGCAGTACTTGAAGGAGGAGGGGAACAAACCCCCTGTGGGAGTGCAGGCACCACTGAGATGAGGGTGGTGACATCGTGTCTGCGTTACCTTTGCTCGCTGTGGCTGTGCGTAGGGCGATGGCATCGCGGGGTGTGTTCTGCAGGCAGGCACAGGGTAGGAGCACCTCGAGTAGGGTTGTGTAACACCTGTAACTCAGGCTGGGTGACGTAGGCAGCCTTGGGAGTTCCCATGCTGAGCTGCTTCTGGTCTCCTCCTCTCTTGCAGCTGGATTTGGAAGGCTCGCTCTCGCCGGTTATCGCGCCCAAGAAGGCGAGGCCGTCAGAAACGGGGTCAGATGAAGTAAGGAACGGTCCTTTTCTGCAGATGTAAGGCTGAGGGGTGGCTGGAGGTGAGGGTGTTCGGGTTTTGCCTTTCAAAAAAGGCAAAGAAGAAGAAACACCCTCAGAGTCCTGCATTCCATCTGAGCTCACACGCCTTTGGGGGAAGAGCAGTTAATTTGCCCTGTGCAGTGGCTGCATGGTGTGACCTTGCTTGGCAAGGTCCTCACTTCCAGAGAAGTTAGACAGACTCAGGAATGAACTGAATGTCTGTCTTCTGACAGTGTCAGATATCTCCTAGATGCTTCATCCCTTTACAAGGGAGTTGCCTCTCTCCCATGGCTACTCAGCACCTTTATAGCAAGTTGGAGTGTCCAGTTCCAGACTTGCCTGGATTTGGTGAAAATCAGCACGTGTAGTGGAGCGTTTCAGACCGATTGGGTGGGTTTCACCTGGACAGGAAGAGGAAGTTTTCCCAGGGTGGAATGGTGAGGTGGATGAGGCTTACTGTCATCCCATCCTAAGGGGCTTTCTGAGCTGTGATGGTCCAGTTGTGCTCATAGCTTGTTGTGGGCTTGCAGCTCTGTGAGCCCATGGGGGTTACGCACTATGAACCACGTGGAACAGAGGTCCCTGTGCCGTGCCAGGGAGGTACAGAGGAGCTGGGAGCATGAGGTGAACTGCATAAATACTCAGCCATGTCTCATGCCCAGAGTATTGATGCAAAGAAAGTACTCTGGGCTTTCTTTGGTTCTTTGATTCTTTTGTGCACGTGGAGGAGGGGTGGAAAGGATGAGACTTCATTGATCTCTGTGGCTTGCAGGGTTTGTGCAGCACATGTAATCATGCAACTCACATTTGTGCTGGTTTATGGAGAGAAAAACCTCGTCTGTAAGAGTGCTTTGGAGTTCTATTGCTGGAAGGTGACCTTCACTGTGGAACCTCTGCCTCTCTGCTGTGTGTTTGGTCTAGGACTGGGAGTATCTCTTGAGCTCTGATTACCACAGGAATTTTGAGTCTCATCCCGTTGCCAGAGCTTTGCGACTGGACCCTCTGGAAGCTTTGGCTCCAAAGGATGACTTTTCCCAGAGCCTCAGCTTGGATTCCTCCACTCTCCTCTTCACCCACATCCCTACCATTTTCTTTGTGCTTCACCTCATCTACGAGGAGCTCAAGCTGAACTGTCTGATGGGAGAAGGGATTCGTTCGCTCGTCGTTCTCCTGGTTCAGCTGGCCAGGTACACCCAACCAACAAATTGCACAGCTTCTGTATCACTATTTACTGTTCTTTGTGATTATTTTTTCCTGTAGCTCTAGATTCTTCCCCAGTAGCATCTACTGTAGCTGGGTAAAAGGTTCCCAGGAGTGGTGTCTGATCCCTAGTGCTGAAGAGGGTGGCTTGTCCTCTGTTCTATCATGCCAAGGAGAAGCAAGGCTGAAATAAAAGACCCCATGGTTTTTCTGAGGCTGGCAGTGTAACACATAGCAGGTTACCTAGCTTTTACAGCTGGGATTTGGAGGAACGGGGGTCATGCCTTAAGTGGTGGTGGAGGTGTGGGACAAAGCAGAAGGACAGCTTTCCAGTCCCTGAAGGGAGCAGAGGAACAGGAAGGGAATCAGCTTGTTAAAAAGGTAGATAATGGCAGGACAAGGGGGATGGATTAAAGCTAAAGGAAGGAAGGTTTAGATAAGATATTAGGGGGAAGTTCTTTGCAGAGAGAGTGGTGAGGGGCTGGAACAGGCTGCCCAGAGAGGGGGTGGGTGCCCCATCCCTGGGGGTGTCCAAGGCCAGGTTGGATGGGGCCCTGGGCAACCTTGTGTGGCTCCAGGCCTGGAGGTTGGTGGCCCTGCCTGTGGCAGGGGGTTGGAGCTCTGTGACCCTTCCAGCCCAACCTGCTCTATGATTCTGAGACAGCTGGAGAGGAATGCACTGAGGGGAAGGGAAGTGTTTGGATTCACTGCTTAGGGAGCGGGCAGTGCCCGTGAGCCTGTAGTTGGGGAAGTCAGAACATCCCTCCTTACATGTAGTGTGCATGTAAACAGAAAAAAACCATCCCTCAACAGAAAATGTCATGGGAATATGGGAAGGTGGAGTGTGGCTTCTGCCCCTCTCCAGTGTGATTCACCTCTCTCATTGTAGGGACTTGAAACTCCAAGCCTACATAGATTATTACTACAGAGACTACCCAGCCCTTGTGAAAGCCTCCAGAGAGACCTGCATAATCGATCAAGGTGAGTTTTTAAGGCTTTGTGAAGCTGGATGTTTATTCAGTGATAGCAATGTACAGATCCTCCCTAACACTGAGCATGTTGGTAACTCTGCCCTTTAAAGCCAGATGAGCAAAACTGCCTGAGGTTGCTTTGTCCCTTGGTTTTTAATACCCTCCTAAGGCAACTGGAGTAAATTTAACATGGTATTGTCATGACCTGGTGCCTCCAGTCCACTGCCACATGGGACACTCCACAGAGCAAGGACATGTTTCTGCTTGGCAAACTCCCCACCCAGGCTGGCTAAGAAACCTTTTTCTATAAAAGCTCGTTCATAAAAACTAAGCTGGGGCTAAAACCACAAACCTGGAAGTTAAACCAAGGTCCTGTGTTCTCTGTGCACCTGCTCAGTGGCCTGCCAGCTGAAATTTGCTGGTCTGGTAACAAAAACTATCATTTCCCCTGGCCAAAAATCATTAGTCTAACCATGATCAGGCTTTGCTGCTCCTGTGTGTGGATGGGGAAGGAAAGAGGTGACAGCTGCTTGTCCTGTCACGCAGCTTAATGTTGAATTACAAGGGTTTGAGGGCTGCTCTATCCTTACTGCTTTTCACAGTGGGCTGGGATTGTCTTTGGTCTTGAGAGACACGTCTCAAGTTTTTACTCCTGTCTTCTTGTTGTAAACTTCCAACCTAAGAGGAGAGCAATGTGATCTGTAATGCTTCTGGGGGGAAATCCAACAGTTCTGTGGTACTGTGGGGCTTGCTTTGGGCACGGTGGGGGATGCCTGTGTCACTTGCTCTTCCTGTGATTCAAGTCCAAACAGGTTTCATGCACCATCCCTCGTTTTTTTCCGCTGAGCCTCCGAGCATCTTTCAGTGGCTGAGCTCCTGTTTGAAGGGAGAAGGAGTGCAGCCTTACCCTTACTTACCAGGAATCTGTGAAAGGAGCAAACTGGTGGTACTGGTAGGTACTTTGGCCCAAAGGGTGTGTTTTACTCTGGCAGCAGCATGAGCAGCACCGTGGCTGAGGGTTGCCCCAGGTGCTTAATTTCCTGTGAGTGGAGTGTCCCCAGTGGGAAGTCAGGTAACAGGGGAGTTAATCATGCTGCATGGAGCAACAGGGGCATGCTGCAGGGTTCTTGACCCTGGGGTAATTAACTCTGTAATGAATTAGCCATGCTGTTAGAAGACTTGAACATCTCCCCTGCTCCATGCTAAGCAGACCTCACCTGCCTGCATGAAACTCTCTTGAGTATCCCTGCAGTAGAGTTAGTGTTGTGGTGTCAGCCTCTTCACAGGGAGAGTAAGGTGCATCTGGCAGAGAGGAATCCCTGGGAGTCGCCTCATTTCGCTGCTTGAGGGTGACTGGAGGGTGTGCAGGGGCTTTAGCAGGTGGGAGGAGGTCTTTGAGGTTAGCTAGGCAGGAGGGCTCCTCAGTGTGGAATGAGTAGCCTATGCTTCACTGCTTATGTTGTTTTTTGTGGTTTGCAGTGGTGGCATGTGCAAAGTAATAATGTAACTCAAAGTTAACTGTACTCTGTGAGTGAGAATTCCCCAGCTCTCTTCTTGGGCATGTACCACCACAAATACTGGCTCTCATGAGGAGTCAGAAGGGCTGATGTTATCTGCTGGTCAGCCCTGCTTGCTGCTGCACAGGGTGTTTGTGGAGAGGACCTGCCAGTACAGAGCTTGGAGTAGAGGTGTCGAGCCTGGGGTGCAGAGACTCTGCTCTGACCCCCAAAACGCCCCACAGCACTTGCAGAGTCTCCAGTGGGAGCTGCCAGGAGCCAGCCTGTCCTCTGCTGCAGAGTGTGCAGGGCTGAAGCAGCAGCACTCAGGCTTTGTAGTGCTGATGCTCTTGCTTCAGCGTTGTCCCCACACTCAAGCTCTGGAGTGTGTCTGTGTAGCTGTCTCTGCTCTGACCTCTGCCTGCCCTGTGAGGTCGGGCCCAGCACATGAGCAGTGCAGCTTCTGGGGAGATCTGTGTGAAAAACACAGCAGAGTTTCACCTGGATGTGCATTTTGCCTTGGGCACCCCAGCTTGCCTGTAAAAGAGGGTGACAGATGACTGATTTTTGGGGGCTAGAAAGCCAAACAGAGCCAACTCTGCTCTGAATGGGGAACAGCTTTTCCCTCAGAGCCTCTGCAGAGCCTCCAGTGTTCAGGCTGTGGAGGGAGCTGAGGGAAGAGTGGTGCCTGTGGGTGATGCATGTGTTTAGCAAGAGAAATTGAAATCAGACGTGAGAGATGTGGGGAAGATGACTCTGACCACGTTTCCCTGTTTAGCAGCTCTCCCTCTTCTTACCTTTGAAACAATTCTTGGGGAAAATGCCATTAATTAATTGTTTCAGGATTTCTATTTCCCAAACTTCCAGGCAGGAATCTCAAGTGTTGAAAGCTTGTTTCTTGCTTTGGTTGTTTCAGTCTCCTTTTACTAACAGTGTTTGCATGCAAACCTGTCCCAGTGCTTCAGTTATGGAGGGCATTGTCTGCTGCATGCATCCCCAGTGCAGCAGTTGCTGTGAGTGAGTGGCTCTGGTGTCTCTCTCCTCTCCAGAGTGTGGCTCTGTACATACTGGGCGATGAGAGCGCTGTGTCTAACGAAGCCTCCCATTACTTGTACAAGATTACATCAGGTAAGGATGCTCTGATGCCATGGGAGTAGCTCCCAGTGCCTTGTCTTTGTCCTTCTGCTTGGAGGACATGGGAGTAACTCAGCCTTGTCTTTCCTAGGACAAAGGAAGCAGCAGATGGACCAGGATGACAGTCGGTACGGGGCGGGTTTTTTTTTGCTATTATTTTAAACTCTTGACTTTCTGCTGAGTTTTTTTTGCCTAGCTTTAATTGGCTGCTGCTCTTTTACAGATGTAGTTTCAGACACAGCACATCTGTTTCCAGCCTGGCTGAAAAGTTAGTTCTTTGGATGACTAATGTTGGTAAGAACAGCTTTTTATCATTGTGCAACGTGGTGACAGTGGGAAATAACAGCCTTGGGCTTGCCTAAGGTGAAATACACGCTGTCTAGTTGTGAATAAAAAGAGTTAAACTCTCTTTTTCCTCCTTAATTTTAAGGTTTCACCTTAAGAGACCTGGAGTCTCTCCCCTTTGGGGTGGCTCTCCCCATCAGAGACGCCATCTATTACTGCCGGGAGCAGCCTGCCTCAGACTGGCCAGAGGCTGTTTGTCTCCTGATCGGGCGCCAGGACCTGTCCAAGCAGGCATGTGAAGGCAACCTGCAGAAGGGGAAATCTGTGAGTGTGGGAGCAAATGGCTGTCAGGATGCTGGGGGGGAGGGCAGAGCACCCAGAACCTTCCCCACCATCAGCGTCACGCACAGAACCACGGACCGTTAGTGCTTGGGAGGGAGCTTTGGAGATCATCTAGTCCAACCCCACTGCCAGAGCAGGATCACCTTGATTAGGTCACACAGGAAAGCATCCAGGCAGGTTTGAGTGTCTCCAGAGAAGGAGACTCCCCACCCTCTCTGGGCAGCCTGTCCCAGGGTTCCATCACCCTCACAGTGGCAAAGTTACATTCACATGGAACTTCCCCTGCTCCAGCTTGCACCCATTTCCCCTTGTCCTATCACTGACCACCACTGAGAAGAGCCTGGCTCCATCCTCCTGACACCCTTTACAAATTTATAGAGGCTGACAAGGTCACCCTGCAGAGCACCATGGGGGTTTACACACATGTGAGGGGTTTGGGCATAAAAACCAGCATCTGGCCCAGGAAAATCACAGAATCACAGAATTGTAGGGGTTGGAAGGGACCTCGAGAGATCATCGGGTCCAACCCCCCTGCCAAAGCAGGCTCCCTAGCTCATATTGCTCAGATAGGCGTCCAGGCGGGTCTTGAATATCTCCAGTGAAGGAGACTCCACCACCCCCCTGGGCAGCCTATTCCAGTGCTCAGTCACCCTCACTGTGAAAAAGTTCTTCCGCATGTTGGTGCGGAACTTCCTATGCTCCAACTTGCAGCCATTGCCCCTTGTCCTATCCCCACAGACCACTGAAAAGGGGCTGGCTGATTCCCCCTGCATCCCCTGCTTCAGATAATTATAAACTTTGATTAGGTCCCCCCTTAGTCTTCTCTTCTCAAGGCTGAACAGTCCCAGCTTACTCAGCCTTTCCTCATAGGGGAGATGCTCTAGGCCCTTAATCATCTTCGTAGCCCTTCTTTGGACTCTTTCCAGGAGATCCCTGTCCTTTTTATACCAAGGAGCCCAGAACTGGACACAATACTCCAGGTGGGGCCTGACCAGGGCAGAGTAGAGAGGGAGGATCACCTCCTTTGACCTGCTGGCTACACTCCTCCTGATGCATCCCAGGATCCCATTGGCTCTCTTGGCCACCGAGGCACACTGCTGGCTCATGGCCAACCTGTCATCTACCAGGACCAGGAGATGGATAGTTGGGGAAGCTGGCAATGTGAAATAGATTTTATACTTAATTTAGGCATGGTGCTCAGCAGCGTTTGCCTAGCGATTTGATCGCCTCCATAAGTCCTCCTCCTGTTTCAGAGGTGCTAGAGAGGTTTTGGTACTCCAGCCAGAGACTGGCATCAAAACAGCAATGGCACAGGGAGAGGAAGTGGGTATTTGTCAGTCCAGCTCCTCCTTGGGTTGGCAGAGCCTATACCTCCCTCTCTTCTGGAAGAACTGGATTGCTTTCTGAAAGAGACTCCTTCCCCAAAAGAAGGGTTTAGCTAGTTGTATCCTGCAGTAGAGTGAAAGAAAGCATGGTGCTTTGCTTCTCAGTATTTTTCTCCTGTTTGGAAGGTGCTGGTGGTTCCCACTGTTGGAGCTCTCCGAGGTGGCTTTTGGTGAGGACACGAAGCCAAAGCTGGCTGGGGACAGGGGTAAAAGCACTTAATGGTAGCAGAGGGATTGTCTGCAGCCCTGTCAGGAGGAAGGGCTTGGTCAAGATCCTTTGTGCTGGCTTAGCTTTGAGGGGGATATTAAAATTATCCTGACCTTTTAAATCACAATTCTTAACATTTTAAAGGGAATCTTGCAGAAAAGTCAATGAGCTGCATGTCCCACCGTTCCTGACAAGTCCATTCTGCTTCCTGCTGGTGGAGCTTTGCCCAGCTGCAGCAGTGCTGAACCTGAAAACCATGATAAAATTGATTTTTATCACCTGCTTTATAACAATGCCTCGAATGTGTGTGACCTTATAAGGGCAAAGTGCTCCTCAAGCACCAAATTGTTTGTCATTTCTCAGGAGGGCAGGGTGGAGTTTCCTGTTTCAGAACGGACGCTGGCTCTCTGGGTGGTGCAGTTCTGTACTGAGATTCAGTGTATTTATCAGAAGAAAGGGGGTTTCATTCATCAGCTGCTCTTTGCTCGTGCTCCTGGTGGCCTGTGTCACTGCTGAGCCCTGGGAAGGCACCGTGGCCCAGCCAGGCTGCGAGATGCAGCATCCTGCAGCTTGCTGAGGTTCTGGGGTGTAGGGCAGGGGACAGTGACTGGTTTAGAGGTGTGGGGTTGTTTTGGGCTGGGGGTTTTGTTCCTGGGTTTATAGTATCAGTATTTGTCCTCTTTTAGCCTTGTTATTTTTGTTAATTAACCTCTCTGTGAAAGATGGAAAAGAAATGTGTGAGCCCACCCTAGGGTCAGGGTCTGGATGAGTTTCCCAGACCCTAAGGACGCTGTGTGTTCTGTGGGGGAGGCTATTTCTGGGCAGCAGTGTGGGAAGAAAAGGAGCCACACTTCAGGCAGAGCGACTGTCGTGCTTGGAGCAAGCAGGTGGGGAGCCTGTGCTGTTGCACCCTGACCTGTGCCCTCCTTGGTCCTGTGTGTCACTCATGTGATGTGGATGAACAGGGGGGTTGCCCTTGTGAGGCCCCAGCTGGAGTCCTGTGGCCAGAGCTGGAGCTCCCAATACAAGGAAGATGTGGGGCTGTTGGAGAGGGGTCAGAGGAGCCACAAAGATGCTCAGGGGGCTGGAGCAGCTCCCCTGAGGAGAGAGGCTGAGGGAGCTGGGCTGGGTCAGCCTGGAGCAGAGAAGGCTGTGGGGGGACCTCATTGCAGCCTTCCAGTCCCTGAAGGGACCCCAGGAACAGGAGGGGAATCAGCTTGTTAAAGGGCAGAGACTGGCAGGACAAGGGGGATGGAGTGAAGCTGGAGGAGTGAAGGGGGAGAGGAGAGACTGGGGGGAAGTTCTGTGCAGAGAGAGTGGTGAGGGGCTGGAACAGGCTGCCCAGAGAGGGGGTGGGTGCCCCATCCCTGGGGGTGTTCAAGGCCAGGTTGGATGGGGCCCTGGGCAACCTTGTGTAGCTCCAGGCCTGAGGTTGGTGGCCCTGCCTGTGGCAGGGGATTGGAGCTCTGTGATCCCTGGGGTCCCTTCCAGCCCAGCCCAGTCTAGGATTCTATGATTTCATACATCTTGCACAGAAAGAGAGCTTTTCCATGGTGCTTCTAAGCATGGAAACCCTTCAGGGGTTTTCTAGTCACTTATCTCTGATGTGCAACTTCAAAAAACCATTCTGGTGCTGTGGTGAGACCCAGGCTGGCTGAGAGCAGCAAGCCCTTGGGATATACAGCCATGCAGCTGCCCATTTAGTTGAATAGGAGGCTTGGTTTTTCCCCAGAGAAGGTGGGAATCCAAATTAAAGCCCTAATTCTGATGATCACAGAATCACAGAATCACAGAATCGTAGGGGTTGGAAGGGACCTCGAGAGATCATCGGGTCCAACCCCCCTGCCAAAGCAGCTCCCCAGCTCATATTGCTCAGATAGGCGTCCAGGCGGGTCTTGAATATCTCCAGTGAAGGAGACTCCACCACCCCCCTGGGCAGCCTATTCCAGTGCTCAGTCACCCTCACTGTGAAAAAGTTCTTCCGCATGTTGGTGCGGAACTTCCTATGCTCCAACTTGCAGCCATTGCCCCTTGTCCTATCCCCACAGACCACTGAAAAGGGGCTGGCTGATTCCCCCTGCATCCCCTGCTTCAGATAATTATAAACTTTGATTAGGTCCCCCCTTAGTCTTCTCTTCTCAAGGCTGAACAGTCCCAGCTTACTCAGCCTTTCCTCATAGGGGAGATGCTCTAGGCCCTTAATCATCTTCGTAGCCCTTCTTTGGACTCTTTCCAGGAGATCCCTGTCCTTTTTATACCAAGGAGCCCAGAACTGGACACAATACTCCAGGTGGGGCCTGACCAGGGCAGAGTAGAGAGGATCACCTCCTTTGACCTGCTGGCTACACTCCTCCTGATGCATCCCAGGATCCCATTGGCTCTCTTGGCCACCGAGGCACACTGCTGGCTCATGGCCAACCTGTCATCTACCAGGACCCCCAGGTCCTTCTCCACTGAGCTCTTCTCCAGCAGGTCATCCCCCAGCCTGTACTGATACAAACAGTTGTTCCTTCCCAGGTGCAAGACTTTACACTTGCTTTTGTTGAACTTCATCTGGTTTCTCACTGCCCAGCTCTCCAGCCTGTCCAGGTCTCTCTGGATGGCAGCGCAGTGCTCCTGCGTGTCAGCCACTCCTCCCAGCTTTGTATCATCGGCGTACTTGCTGAGGGTGGATGTTATTCCCTCATCAAGATCGTCAATGAAGATATTAAACAGGACTGGACCCAACACTGAGCCCTGGGGAACACCGCTGGTAACAGGCCTCCAGTCAGATTCTACTCCACGAATCACAACCCTCTGGGTTCGGTCCGACAGCCAATTCTCAACCCACCTCACTGTCCACTCATCTATCCCATGCTTTCTCAGCTTTGCTATCAGGATGTCATGGGAGACAGTATCAAAGGCCTTGCTGAAGTCAAGGTAGATGACATCCACTGCTCTCCCTCCATCTACCCAGCCTGTCATGAGATCGTAGAAGGCTATGAGGTTGGTCGAGCACGATTTCCCCTTAGTGAATCCATGCTGACTACTCCTCATGACCTGCTTCTCTTCCAATTGCTTGGAGATGGCATCCAGAACAAGCTGTTCCATTACCTTTCCAGGGGCAGAGGTGAGGCTGACTGGCCTATAGTTACTAGGTTCCTCCTTCTTGCCCTTTTTAAAGACTGGAGTGACATTGGCTATCCTCCAGTCTTCAGGCACTTCTCCTGTCCTCCAGGACCTGTCGAAGATGATAGAGAGCGGCTCAGCAATCACCTCCGCCAGCTCCCTCAGCACACGTGGATGTAACCCATCTGGGCCCATGGATTTGTGTGCATTAATCCCTTTGAGCCGCTCCTGGACCTCCCCTACTTGAGCCAGAGGGAAATTCTTCATTTCCCAATCGGTCCTACTCTCATCCAGTGTCTGTGGGTCCCGGGGGGCCTTTGAAGTGAAGACCGAAGCAAAGGCGGCATTCAATATCTCCACTTTCTCAGCATCCCCCGTAACCAGGACACCCTCCTTATTCAGCAAGGGACCTACATTATCCCTGGACATCCTCTTACTGTTCACGTGTCTAAAAAACCCCTTTTTATTATCCTTTATGTCCCTTGCCAGCTTAATTTCCAAGAGGGCTTTAGCCTTCCTAGTTGCATCCCTACAGGCCCTGACCACATTCCTGTATTCTTCCCAGGTGCTCAGACCCTTTTTCCACGATTCATAGATCTTCTGCTTCTCTTTGAGTTTGCTCAAATGATGAGAAGGGTAAAGCAGAGCAGGGTACACAGAAACAGCAGCTCTGACTGGGCTGGGGATCAGTGGGTACTGGTGCTTCTCTAAACAGGTTGTGACCCCAAGATTGTGTCTCTTCCTTCTGGGTTCCAGCCTGTACATTGATTTAATATGCATCAAAATGCTCCTCTGGGTTTCTGGTTTTCATTGCTGAACCTAAAGAGAAAAACCCAAACCACCCAACACACACACATCCTCACAGCCCTGGTAGGTGGTTGTGTAGGCAGGGAGGGGGAAGCCCTTTCCTACTACTGCTCTGAGACAAGCAGGAGTTGTGAAAGAGCTGACTGTTCCTTGGCCGCCTCTTGGCGCTCCTGCCTGGCAGCCCTCGCTCAGCACCCTGTGCTATGCCTCTGGCAGAGCTGAGCTGTCACCCTGTGCTATGCCTCTGGCAGAGCTGAGCTGTCATCCTCTCCTCTCCTGGTAGCTGCTCTGCACACTCAGGTGTGCAAAACCAACGGGTTACCCTGTTGAGAACTGCTCTGGGTGGGCACAGGGGGTGGGCAGGGAGGTGTCTGTGGTTGCACAGATCTCAGTCCCTTCTCTGTGCAGACCCAGCTCAGCTCAGGTGGCTGTGCTGAGTGATCCAGGTTGGGGTGCTGGTGTTTGCTGGCTTTCCAGGAGTTCATAGAATCACAGGGGTGGGAAGGGACCCTGAGAGATCATCAGGTCCAACCCCCTGCCACAGCAGGGTCCCCAGGACAGGTCACACAGGTCTGTCCAGACGGGGCTGGAATCTCTCCAGAGAAGGAGACTCCACACCCCCTGGGCAGCCTGTCCCAGGGCTTCCTCACCCTCACTGGGAAGAAGTTCTTCCCCAGATTGGTGTGGAACTCCCTGTGGTCCAATTTGCAGCCATTGCCCCTTGTCCTGTCCCCACAGACACTGAAAAGGGGCTGGCCATGTCCCCCTGTGCCCCACACTTCAGATATTGATAAACATTAATCAGGTCCCCCCTCAGTCTTCTTCTCTCCAGGCTGAACAGCCCCAGCTCACTCAGCCTTTCCTCACAGGGGAGATGCTCCAGGCCCTTCAGCATCTCTGTAGCCTCCTCTGGACTCTCTCCAGGAGATCCCTGGCTTTTTTATCCCAGGGAGCCCAGAACTGGACACAACACTCCAGGTGGGGCCTGACCAGGGCAGAGCAGAGGGGGAGGATCCCCTCCTGTGACCTGCTGGCCACACTCCTCTTGATGCCCCCCAGGATCCCATTGTCTCTCTCAGCCCCCAGGGCACTCTGCTGGCTCATGGCCACCCTGTCACCCCCCAGGACCCCCAGGTGCTTCTCCACACAGCTCCTCTCCAGCAGCTCCCCCCCAGCCTGGACTGATCCCAGCAGTTACTCCTTCCCAGGGGCGAGACTTCTGTTGAGCCTCACCTGGTCTGTCCCTGCCCAGCCCCCCAGCCTGCCCTCCTGGCAGTGACCCCCCTTCCCTCTCCCCTGCAGTCCGTGGGGCCGGTGCTCTCCTCCGATATCCCCTCGGGCCCCGAGTCAGAAGAGGATGAGGATGGCATGAACGACATGAACGAGGAGGTGATGGCGCTGATCTGGAGCGAGGATCTGAGGGTGCAGGAAGTACGCAGGCTCCTCCAGAGCGCCCGGCCCGTCCGTGTCAACGTGGTGCAGATGCCAGAAGCTAGTGACCATGAGTACATAGAAGAGAAAGAAAACAGGTAAGCAACTCCCCTTTTCTGGCAGTATTTCAGTAGCCTTTAGCTCAGGTGCAGAATGGTTTGAGTATAGAGCTGGGTACATCTAACCAAACACTGTGGTATATTTGAACTGAACCCTCAGGTAGGAGAGCCTGAGTGAGGGATACATAGGAGAGGGTTGGATTTCACAATCCAGATCTTTGAAGCTTGGTTTGCATCAGAGTTCTGCTCAAACCCAGACTAGTCTGTGATACTATGAATTCCCCAGTAAGCAAATTCCCTGAACCATCCCTCTCTCTCTCAAAACCTCCTGCTGGAGCCATTATATGTTTAAGTGGCCTCAAATTGTCCCCATCCTGCTGCTTTGTTCACTTATTTTGGGGGTGTTAAAAGCATCTGCTTCAAAAAACAAAAGAAAAAGCAAACTTCAGAACGTGGTTGCCATGCAAAACGCTTGACAGGAGTAGGAAGCCAGAGGAATGCATCAAAGTATTGTCTGAGCCAAGCAGCTGAGTAATCTAACAAGTCTCAAAGTGCTTCCCGAGTAAATCGTAGAGAACTGTGGTCAGCATTCTTGGAAGCACATCATCAGCTCTGCACACAGGTTTGTTACTAGAGGAGGTCACTAGTCATAGCAAGATCCCGGATGGCAATCAGCTTTGTTTTGCTTTCTCCTTTCACCTTGCTTCTGGTGGGGCTGCTACATTGCCTGGAGCATGGATTTCTTTACCTAGCACCTGGCTTTGAGGGGAAAATAGAGACAAGCTTCACGCTGATGGCAGCTGAAGTGTGTCTTGGGGATCAATCCTGTAAGGACTGAGGATGGGGTTCAAAAGCTTAGCCTACTAAAGGAGGAAAAAAGGCAATTGTCCTGCTGTGATGGCCAGGGGAGAGCAGTCTGTCCCCTGCCCCTTGTTTGTGTTACTTGGAGAATTCTCTGGAGTGACTGGCGTGTTTCTGTCTGGCTGTGCCCACCAGGCTGCTGCAGCTGTGCCAGCGCACCATGGCGCTGCCCGTGGGGCGAGGCATGTTCACCCTCTTCTCCTACCACCCCGTTCCCACGGAGCAGCTGCCCATCCCGAAGCTGAACCTAACTGGTAAGAGCTGCTTCTGGTGGTCAGCCCCTTTCTTTCTGAACCCCTTGTAGCTTTTATAGCACCTTCTGTGCCTCTCTGCACCGAGCTCTGAAGCTGAAGAGGGCTTTTCCTGAAGGAGTAGCGCTCTGTTTTGAATCTGTCACTTACTATCCTGTTACTGGGCCAATGCTCCTGTCTGGTACTGAGGTTTTACATCAGGTACGCCCTGGATGAGAAACAGGGAGAAGCAAAATAAGTGGCCTAAAATGCAGTTTATCAGCATTGGTGTTGGACACAAAGTCCCCACCACTGGCTTATCTGCCGTGCTTCTGTCTTCTGGCATGTGGGAGCAGCAGCGTTACCTAGTTTGTCCCCTGGGCACCCTACTGAGCTGAGAGCTGTTTCTGGAGGGGTTTGCCCTCCCCTAATTGCTCCTAACGATTCTGTGGGCAGGCCGTGCTCCTCCCAGGAACACCACCGTGGACCTGAACAGCGGGAACATCGACGTGCCCCCCAACATGGCGTGCTGGGCCAGCTTCCACAACGGGGTCGCTGCTGGGCTGAAGATAGCCCCTGCCTCACAGATAGACTCTGCTTGGATTGTCTATAACAAGCCCAAAATCGCTGAGCTGGCCAATGAGTACGCTGGCTTCCTCATGGCCCTGGGGCTCAACGGGCACCTCACGAAGCTTGCCACGCTCAACATACACGACTACCTGACAAAGGTGAGGGGAGGGACAGCAACACCCCTGGGACTTGAGGTCCTTCAGCAAAACAAAGGGCAGCCAGCAGATCTCTTTGCAGCTCTGAACTGGGAGGTGCCTGGTGTGGGGGAATATCAGAGTCACCGTGTTTCTAGTGCAGGGCTTTGTCTCTGTTTAAAAGGTTTTCAGTGGTTTTATCACTAAATCTTTGCATGTTGCTCACAGCTCTTTGGGGTAGGGGAGTGCTCTGAGCTCCTCCTGCTCAACTTCTGTCAAAACATTCCTGTTACTAGTCTTTGCCATTAGAGACTCAGGATTTGATGGACTTTGCATTGAAGGGCTGAAAGTTCTGTGCGCTCTTGAGATCTCGCCTTCAATCATAAGAAGGTGTAAATAGCTAATTCCTGTCAAACATAAACACCAGGAAACGATGTGCTTGGCCTGGGGAGTGGGACTGATAAACACCTACCAAGGAGACAGAGTGTGTCACTTCAGAGCAAAAGCTTCAGGTTGTGTTTAGAGCAACCAAAGCCCTTTGGGGTTGGTGTTTTGGGGGGGTTGTTTTGGTAACCAAAAATCTACATGTTATAGCCATGCTTAGTACTTCATGGGGTGAGAATTCCAGTTTAGGCTGAAGCCAAACCACCAGCCTCTGGGGCCAGGTGGTACATTTGGGAAGTGCCTTTACAGCCATGGCGGCTGGCCCTTGTTTGCAAGGAGGGCTGGCTGGAAACAGTTTAACTGCTCTGCACATCTGAGAGCGTAAGGCTTGTGTTAGCTGCTTGGGCAAGCCTCTCTCTTCCTGGACACAGCTGCTTGCTCTGCTCACTGGCACCTGTCGCCTCTCCCAGGGCCACGAGATGACGAGCATCGGCCTGTTACTCGGCGTCTCGGCTGCCAAGCTGGGCACCATGGACATGGCCATCACCCGCCTCCTCAGCATCCACATACCTGCCCTGCTGCCGCCGACATCGACGGAGCTGGACGTGCCCCACAACGTGCAGGTGGCTGCTGTGGTAGGAATAGGCCTTGTCTACCAGGGCACGGCACACAGGCACACAGCTGAGGTTCTGCTGGCTGAAATAGGTAGGTGCTGAGGCTGGGAGCGGCGGGATGTGGACTGGGAAGGTCACAGCTCCGATGTGCATTGCATCAGGGAGCTGAGAATCTTAACGTTCCTTTGAACTGCACGTCAGCCACCACAGCGTTCGCCTCTGGTGCTCCAAACCTCTCCCCTGTTCTCAGAGGAACAGAGGCTGCTGTGGCCTGTGTGCTTGCACAGCATGAAACAGCCAGTGAGTCTAGTAGAAGAAATGTAGCAGCATCGTTGCCCAGCTGCTGTACTTCCTTCCATCTGGAAGTTTGGTCTGATGGGAGGTGCTCTGGGGGTTCTGGGGCTGCCAGCTTCTGGGTGGAAGGACTTGTGGTAACTACACATTCTTCCTACGAAGAGAGGCTGAGGGAGCTGGGCTGGGTCAGCCTGGAGAAGAGAAGGCTGTGGGGGGACCTCACTGCAGCCTTCCAGTCCCTGAAGGGAGCAGAGAAACAGGAGGGGAATCAGCTTGTTAAAGGGCAGAGACTGGCAGGACAAGGGGGAATGGATTAAAGCTGAAGGAAGGAAGGTTTAGATTAGATATTAGGGGGAAGTTCTCTGCAGAGAGAGTGGTGAGGGGCTGGAACAGGCTGCCCAGAGAGGGGGTGGATGTCCCATCCCTGGGGGTGTTCAAGGCCAGGTTGGATGGGGCCCTGGGCAACCTTGTGTAGCTCCAGGCCTGGAGGTTGGTGGCCCTGCCTGTGGCAGGGGGGTTGGAGCTCTGTGATCCTTGGGGTCCCTTCCAGCCCAGACCAGGCTGTGATTCTGTGATTCCTGAGACCCTTCCTTGAGAAGGGATAGATTATTAGCTATTTCTTTGGTCTCATTTCATTAGGAATGTGGTGCTTAATTAAACCATGTTTGGTTAGCTGGCATTTAAAGATGAATGTGACTGGTGTGCTTCCTCCAGGACGTCCCCCAGGACCAGAGATGGAGTACTGCACCGACAGAGAGTCCTACTCGCTCGCGTCCGGACTGGCCCTGGGCATGGTGTGCCTGGGGGTAAGTGCCTCTGCCTCACCTGCAACTAGCAGAAGAGTCGTTACATTTTGAGGGGGGGGGTAATAAGAGCTCTTTGATCCTTGGCTGGCCAAGAGCAGTTCCCCCTCTCCTGGGAAGGCAGTTCTGTATCACTCCCTCTCCCTTGGCTCCCCAGCACGGCAGCAACCTGATCGGCATGTCCGACCTGAACGTCCCCGAGCAGCTCTACCAGTACATGGTGGGGGGCCACAGGCGGTTCCAGGCAGGGATGCACAGGGAGAAGCACAAGTCCCCCAGTTACCAAATCAAGGTACGTCTCCATGGCCTCTGCTCCTGTGAGCTGAGAAGAGCGGTGGTGGGGAGTCAGGGGGTGTGTCTCCACACCAGGCGAGCACGGAGGGGCGCCCATGTCCCTGCAAGCTGCTGCCTGCAGCACACCCCTTGTTTTCACAGGAGGGAGACACCATCAACGTGGACGTTACGTGTCCGGGGGCCACGCTTGCGCTTGCGATGATCTACCTGAAGACCAACAACAGGTGTTCCTTCACCCTTCGTTCATTGCCCAGGGGTGGCAGTGCAAACTGCTGGATGTGTCAGCGTTGGCTCTGCTCTCTGTGGCTCGCTGGGTTGGGGCATTGCTGGGAGGTACCCTGGAAACACTGTCCCTTCCCTCTGCTCTGCAGATCCATCGCGGACTGGCTGCAAGCACCAGATACCATGTATCTGCTGGACTTTGTAAAACCAGAGTTCCTTCTGCTGAGGGTAAGGCTGTTCTTTTCATTCATTTCTCAGGCTGCTTTACAGTATGGAAATTCTGTACTTGGTATTTTTTAACCTCTTCATGCAGCCCTTGTGTCACACAGAATCCTTCAGACAGCTGGTAGCTCTTTGCTTGCCAGCCAAACTTATGCCTTCAACCAGATTCTGCTTGCAGTGAGGCAGCTTGCTTGTGGGGCAGCTCTAGAGACAGAATTTCTCAAAGTATTTCAGTGATACATTTTATGTGGGACATGAAACGTTTAGGTAGATTTTTTTGGCCTTTCCCAAATTGATTTCACAGATAAAAATGTTCCTCCTCAGCATCTGTTGTAAGTACATCATGAGTTTGCACCTCACTTTACTGCCTGAAGGTACCAACCTCATAAGGATTGATTCTGCAGTCCTTTCTTCTGCAAGCAGAACTTGAGTCTCTGAAAATGAAAGCTCTCTTGTCATTTCTGGTAGGAAGGCTGAAGAGCAGTGGAGGAGCAGCTAGTGGGTAGCTGGATTGTCTGTGTTTCTGGATGCAGTTCCTGCATTTCACAACATCACTCGTGCTTGGGGAGCTTCTCTATTTTCTAACTTACCTTGTGGCTTTCTCACTTTCTTCCCAGACCTTGGCTCGATGCCTGATCCTGTGGGATGACATCTTGCCCAACTCCAAGTGGGTGAATAGCAACGTGCCTCAGGTAGGTGCTCGTGTTTGATGTGTTTTACCCCCTGGCTGGGACCATTCCATCACGTGAGCTGCACAAGGAAACGTACACTCATCGTGCTCAGGTGATGGTGTACAGTTGTGATGGCTACACTGGGGTGAGCACTGAGGATTCTGTCCTGCCATGCCAGAGAGGACTGAGGAGGAATGCAGCTGTTCAAGGCATGTAAAAAGAGGGAGAAAGGGATTAACCCCACACATATTGACCAAGCAAGAAGCCAGGAGCAAAATGTCTCTGAGGAGGTTTCAGCTGAACCTCAGGCAGGCAGGGTGCTGATGGGCTGCAGAGCCTCTCAGGGTCTCATCCTGCTCTGGTTTCCATCCTATTTGAGTATGTGCAGTAACATCATGGTTCTGAAACGGGCTTGCCCTTGTTTTAGATGTCATTAGGGGCTGCATGGTTTGTCCCCTCTGGCTCAGAGGCAGGGAGTGCCAGCACATGGAAGGAAGAACAGCACCTGAGCAGCAGACCTGCTTCACGCTGCTTCTGAACCCTCAGTGCCAGTGTTTCAGGTGACGATTCAGTTTCACCCAGGATTGATTTTTCCATCTCTTCCTGCCTTTTTTTGTAGATCATAAGAGAGAACAGCATATCTCTGCAAGCAACAGAGCTGCCTGCCTCTGAAGACCTGAGTTTAGAAACGCTGGCGTAAGTGACGTGCAGGGAATGGGAGGGTTTGATGGGTGTTCAGAGACAGAGAAATATTTAGTCATTTCCTGTTGATGTTGCTCATTAGGCAAGCTCATGTCTACATCATTGCTGGAGCCTGTTTGTCACTGGGATTTCGATTTGCTGGTTCAGAAAACCTGGCAGCATTTAAGTGCTTGGTATGAGGCTTTTATTTTTCCCCTTGCATTTCCCCAGAGCTGGAACTTACCTTTTGTGTCTATATTTAGTGTGTGTTTCTCTTCCTTCCAGTACAAATACGCCACAGATTTCCTGAAGTGTTTGTCAGCACCAACAGCCTCCATAGTAAGTCCTTTCTTGTTTTCAATGAAGAGGGGGCTTTGTTGTGTCACATGCTTTGATGTACCCTCACCAAAACTACTGGAAATAAACCTATCCCTCTTCCTCTTCTGTATCTCTGACTACTTGTAGTATGAGGCAGGGCTGTGAGTCATTGTTTGGAGGGACTTTGCTGCTTCTCCACTCTCCCTCTTTCCATGGGACGTGGTTTTCAGTCTCGGGCTGGCAGGTGGCGTGTGAGACCGACCAGAAGCGTGTGCCTGACCACAGGAGTGTACCAATCCCTCCCCCATTCTGCTCACAGACAGGTCACTACAACCTGGAGACGTGCCTGAGCGTCTTGCTGCTGTCCCTTGCCATGGTGATGGCTGGCTCTGGCAACCTGAAGGTCCTTCAGCTGTGCCGTTTCATGCACAAGAAGACGGGTGGGGAGATGAACTACGGGTTCCACCTGGCCCACCACATGGCTCTGGGGCTCCTCTTTCTGGGTGGAGGAAGGTAACTTGCCATTCCCAAAGGCAGGCTTGTTCTTCTTGCACCTTTCCTGCCAAAACCTGAGCAGTTCAGAGTTTACTTGATTGCCTTTTTTTAAATCTTGGAAGTGGAAGTCCTGTTGGCCTCCTGGTGCCACGTTACCTGCATGCCATGGGAGTGTTTCTGGCTTGGGTTTGTTCCCCAGCACTGGGTTTCTTTCCTGCCACCACACATTGGTTTTTCTGCTGTAGGAGCATGTTTGTAGCTTCCTTACCTGTGTGCACTTCCCTTCCCTGGGGCACCCTGTTTTGAACACCTCTGTGGTGTTTGGTTAGCACTAAAACTAACGGATAATGTTTCCCTACAGGTACTCCCTGAGCACTTCAAACTCTTCCATTGCTGCTCTCCTCTGTGCTCTGTACCCTCACTTCCCTGTCCACAGCACAGACAATCGGTAAGGGTTTCCTAGGCTTCCTATTTCCTTAAGCTCCATCATCCTCTCACAGAAGAGGTTCTCCAGAGACAAACAACGTGGAGTTTTTCCCTAGGTGCTCCCTAAATAAAGTTTTTAGAGGTTTAAAAGGGGAAAAAAAAAAAGCCCCAAACCCCAACAAAACAAGCAATCAAACCCAGAGGAAATAAGTGATGGTACAAGGTGGTGGTGGTGATCTTTGATGGGTGAGGATGTGGAAGCAGGTTTCCTGAGGATCTGTGCTGCGCTCCCGTGGCGTGGCTGTTTGCCCAGCTGAAGAGATTGTCACGCAGGATGTGCCTGCTTCTGACTCTTACTCAGCATTAGTTGAGATTTTAGACTGGATATTAGGAAAAAATCTGTTATTGAAAGAGTTGTCAGGGCCTGGCACAGACTGCCCAGGGAGGGGCTGAGTCACCTTCCCTGGCTGTGTTCAGAAAAAGGGTAGATTAAGTACTTAGGGATATGGTTTAGTTTAGGGTGTAGATGGTTGGACTCGATGATCTTAAAGGTCTTTTCCAACCCTGTGATTGTGTGAGATTGATTAAGCCAGGTTCTGTTAACTAACTCAGCAGCGTTAGAAGAACCCAACCCCCCCCAGCCCCCCGTGCCCTTAGCGCAGCTTCGGCTGACAGCTGTGTGTGGGTACCGAGCTGGTGTAGGGGGCGTGTGGGAGCGCTCGCTGCCTGTGCAGCCCACGCTGAGCTCCGTGTCCCCTCCCCCAGGTACCACCTCCAGGCCTTGCGTCACCTGTACGTGCTGGCAGCAGAGCCCAGGCTCCTGACGCCCGTGGACGTGGACTCCAACACCCCTTGTTACGCGCTGATCGAGGTGACCTACAAGGTAACGTCCCGGGGAGGCCCCCAGGAGGGGGGGAGGCCCCCAGGAGGTGTGGGGGAGCAGCTGAGGGCTCTGCTTTACCAGAGGCACGCTGTGCCACTGCTGTGGCCAGCAGCCGTGGGTTTGTCTGGAGCTGTGGTGGGGCTGAGCCAGGCCCCGTGCAGGTAACCGAGGGGCTGTCCTCGGCCCGCTCGCGCCTTTGGAGGTGCCATCAGAGCACACACGAGCAGCACAGAGGGCAGGTAAAAGGCACCACAGAGGCTTTAAACACTCATGTGATTATGGAAGGACTTTGAAAGGTGCAGAGGTGCTTGGACCCATCTGTGGTTTCCAAAGCCTTCTCCTGATGCCACGGGAGCAGGTGATTCCATGTTCTGCTCAGTGTTTGCCTTGAGTGTCCTGTGGGGAAGGCTCCTGTCTGCAGGACCGGCTTATGTGAGGCTGGGGATGGGGATGAAAGGGGCTGAAGAAAAGGGTCTTGGGGTTTGAGGGGCAATATGGATCCCAAACTTCCACTGAAGCGTGCCAGACTCACACAAGTGTCAGGTGTGGAGCCATCCTGGGGAAACACCCTGTTCCCTGACCCTAAGGGCAGTGCTGAGTCAGGTGTTGACTCAGGCTCAACAGCTGCAGGGGTGGTGTTGTTGCAGGTGAGCTGCAGGGGTGGTGTTGTTGCAGGTGAGCTGCAGGGGTGGGTTGGGGCAGGTGAGCTGCAGGGGTGGTGTTGTTGCAGGTGAGCTGCAGGGGTGGTGTTGGTGCAGGTGAGCTGCAGGGGTGGTGTTGGTGCAGGTGAGCTGCAGGGGTGGTGTTGGTGCAGGTGAGCTGCAGGGGTGGTGTTGGTGCAGGTGAGCTGCAGGGGTGGTGTTGGTGCAGGTGAGCTGCAGGGGTGGTGTTGGTGCAGGTGAGCTGCAGGGGTGGTGTTGTGGCAGGTGAGCTGCAGGGGTGGTGTTGGTGCAGGTGAGCTGCAGGGGTGGTGTTGGTGCAGGTGAGCTGCAGGGGTGGTGTTGGTGCAGGTGAGCTGCAGGGGTGGTGTTGGTGCAGGTGAGCTGCAGGGGTGGTGTTGGTGCAGGTGAGCTGCAGGGGTGGGGTTGGGGCAGGTGAGCTGCAGGGGTGGTGTTGTTGCAGGTGAGCTGCAGGGGTGGTGTTGTGGCAGGTGAGCTGCAGGGGTGGTGTTGGTGCAGGTGAGCTGCAGGGGTGGTGTTGGTGCAGGTGAGCTGCAGGGGTGGGGTTGGGGCAGGTGAGCTGCAGGGGTGGTGTTGTTGCAGGTGAGCTGCAGGGGTGGTGTTGTGGCAGGTGAGTTGCAGGGGTGGTGTTGTGGCAGGTGAGCTGCAGGGGTGGTGTTGTGGCAGGTGAGCTGCAGGGGTGGTGTTGGTGCAGGTGAGCTGCAGGGGTGGTGTTGGTGCAGGTGAGCTGCAGGGGTGGTGTTGTGGCAGGTGAGCTGCAGGGGTGGTGTTGTGGCAGGTGAGCTGCAGGGGTGGTGTTGTGGCAGGTGAGCTGCAGGGGTGGTGTTGTGGCAGGTGAGCTGCAGGGGTGGTGTTGTGGCAGGTGAGCTGCAGGGGTGGTGTTGTGGCAGGTGAGCTGCAGGGGTGGTGTTGGGGCAGGTGAGCTGCAGGGGTGGTGTTGGGGCAGGTGAGCTGCAGGGGTGGTGTTGGGGCAGGTGAGCTGCAGGGGTGGTGTTGGGGCAGGTGAGCTGCAGGGGTGGTGTTGTGGCAGGTGAGCTGCAGGGGTGGTGTTGGTGCAGGTGAGCTGCAGGGGTGGTGTTGGTGCAGGTGAGCTGCAGGGGTGGTGTTGTTGCAGGTGAGCTGCAGGGGTGGTGTTGGTGCAGGTGAGCTGCAGGGGTGGGTTGGGGCAGGTGAGCTGCAGGGGTGGTGTTGTTGCAGGTGAGCTGCAGGGGTGGGTTGGGGCAGGTGAGCTGCAGGGGTGGTGTTGTTGCAGGTGAGCTGCAGGGGTGGTGCAGGGGCAGGTGAGCTGCAGGGGTGGTGCAGGGGCAGGTGAGCTGCAGGGGTGGTGCAGGGGCAGGTGAGCTGCAGGGGTGGTGCAGGGGCAGGTGAGCTGCAGGGGTGGTGCAGGGGCAGGTGAGCTGCAGGGGTGGTGCAGGGGCAGGTGAGCTGCAGGGGTGGTGCAGGGGCAGGTGAGCTGCAGGGGTGGTGCAGGGGCAGGTGAGCTGCAGGGGTGGTGCAGGGGCAGGTGAGCTGCAGGGGTGGTGCAGGGGCAGGTGAGCTGCAGGGGTGGTGCAGGGGCAGGTGAGCTGCAGGGGTGGTGCAGGGGCAGGTGAGCTGCAGGGGTGGTGTTGTTGCAGGTGAGCTGCAGGGGTGGTGTTGTTGCAGGTGAGCTGCAGGGGTGGTGCAGGGGCAGGTGAGCTGCAGGGGTGGTGCAGGGGCAGGTGAGCTGCAGGGGTGGGGTTGGGGCAGGTGAGCTGCAGGGGTGGGGTTGGGGCAGGTGAGCTGCAGGGGTGGTGTTGTTGCAGGTGAGCTGCAGGGGTGGTGCAGGGGCAGGTGAGCTGCAGGGGTGGGGTTGGGGCAGGTGAGCTGCAGGGGTGGTGTTGTTGCAGGTGAGCTGCAGGGGTGGTGCAGGGGCAGGTGAGCTGCAGGGGTGGTGCAGGGGCAGGTGAGCTGCAGGGGTGGTGCAGGGGCAGGTGAGCTGCAGGGGTGGTGCAGGGGCAGGTGAGCTGCAGGGGTGGTGCAGGGGCAGGTGAGCTGCAGGGGTGGTGCAGGGGCAGGTGAGCTGCAGGGGTGGTGTTGTTGCAGGTGAGCTGCAGGGGTGGTGCAGGGGCAGGTGAGCTGCAGGGGTGGTGTTGTTGCAGGTGAGCTGCAGGGGTGGTGTTGTTGCAGGTGAGCTGCAGGGGTGGTGCAGGGGCAGGTGAGCTGCAGGGGTGGTGTTGTTGCAGGTGAGCTGCAGGGGTGGTGCAGGGGCAGGTGAGCTGCAGGGGTGGTGCAGGGGCAGGTGAGCTGCAGGGGTGGTGCAGGGGCAGGTGAGCTGCAGGGGTGGTGCAGGGGCAGGTGAGCTGCAGGGATGGGGTTGGGGCAGGTGAGCTGCACTCTTGCTCTCTTTCACGTGGCAGTGAGCTTCACTCACACAGACACTGGTGGTGTTTTGAAGGGCACGCAGTGGTACGCAGAAGCCACTGAGGAGCTGATGGCACCCACGCTGCTTCCAGAGCTGCACTTACTGAAGCAGGTAAAGGAGGTCTCCATTTTAATGGAGTGTTTAATCACCCTGTTTGATGCCCTGTCCAGCCTTCCCCAGGCTCTGGACAGCGCTGTCCTCTGGTGATGGCTGTGAGACCACTTGTGTTCTGCTGAATTACACCGTGTGCTTCTCTCTGCTCTTGACCATAAAATACCCAAGACCTGGCATGGCAGGGAGTGCCCCACACCAGAAAGCTTTGCTGTGGGAGAGCCAGAGCTTGGCACTCTCCTGAGTGTTTGGGGTGGGTGACACTGTAAAAGGGCACATGCCCTTGTAACAGCTCGGGAGGAGCTGTGGGCTCCTGCAGAGAGCTCCTGATCTCATGATTCTGGTTATATCTAGTAATAAAAACACTTCCATTGGCAGATCAGAGTGAAGGGACCCCGGTACTGGGAGTTACTCATAGACTTAAGCAAGGGAACGAATCATCTGAAGTAAGTATTCTCTGTGACACTTGGCTGAGTGACCTCGTAGTAATATTTTTCTCTTTCTCTTTTTTTTTTCCTTTTGAAACCTGCCCTGCTTGTAACACCCACAGCTTGGAAAGAGCCTGGTTTTGATGGGCTCACTGACAGCACTTCAGAGTGAAGAAAGAAACTGCATAGCTGGTTTCACCTATTGATGTGAATAACTCATGCAAAACCAGGGCAGGGGAAAACCTGCTATTAAAACCCACAGCTATTGGCAGTGGGAAGGAGCAGTACCAGAAACTACCCTCAGCTCCTGGGTCTGGTTTGGTTTTGAGTGGCTGTGATGTCACGTTTCCCAGACTGTTGGTACAGTAGGTAGCTGGCTGTTGCTGCCTTGTGAAGCACTGCTCTGCTCGTGTTACGTGGAGCACAGAGAGTACCCCGGGGGCAGCGGTGAGGAACAGCAGCCTTACCGGAACCAGCATCTGTGGGCAGAGCCAGGCTCATCTCCGTGCTCAGCAGCCGATGGTGGAGCACACAGCCACCCAGCTGCATCTTTCACCAGTGACAGAGACTTTGCTGGGTGCTGCTGAGCTGCAGCTCAGCACCGGGATGCAGCATCCATCACTCCAGACCTTTAGAGAGAACGAGCAGGACCACGGAGTCCCCCAGCTCAGGAGGCACCTACTGCTGTGATGCTCTGGGCTGAGCTGTTAGCACTCTTGTTTGCCCAGCGAGCTCCTGTGCTGGCACAGCAGGAACCAGCGTGGGTGAGGGAGCAGCTCTCTCCAGAGCCCGTGGCTCTGTCTGCTCTCGCGTCGCGACGCTGGTGGCGATGGCTCATCCCCAGCCCTTCACCAGCCAGGTGCCCAGAGCTTGGGTGTTTTGGAGATCAGCTCTCTCACACGTGTGTTTCCCCTGCCTTGCTGCACGTGAGTGGCTGCTGTGTTGGCACACGAAGCGGTTGGTTCAGTAGGGATCCCAGTGCCGACCCTTCATGGCGCAGTGATAGAGCGGGGCAAGCCTGCAGCTGCTGTGCAGTAGAGTCACTGCACACTTGTGTTCGTAGCCTTGGTCAGGAGTGGTGGGTGGGGGCTTGCTGGGGAGAAAGGAACACCTTTAAAGCTGGGCACCAGCTTGCAGGGTCTTCCTTGGTGCTGGGAGCTCATCCTGGGATAAGTCTAACAAGAGTCTGCTTCGGGAGGTTAGAGTCCTCACATCTGCAGGCTCATCCCTCTTTCATCACACTGCCTGCCCTGAAGATACCCACATCCCTGTCTGGGGCAGAGTGGGGTTGAAATAATTAGGACAAAGCCTGAGTGAAGGCGGGTATCACCTCACAGGAGCTGTTGGAGTTGAGGTTTCCCTTCGCAGGTCTCTCCCTGTGGACATGTATCAGTGTAGAGCCAGCACCCCTGTTGTTGTTTCAGATCAATCCTTTCCAAGGGCGGTGTCCTGTACGTGAAGCTGAGAGCTGGGCAGCTCTCCTACAAGGAGGACCCCATGGGCTGGCGCAGCCTCCTGGCACAGACTGTTACTCACCGAAACTCTGAAGCTCGAGCATTCAAGGTACTGCTCCCCTGCTGGGAAGGTGCCTCTGGAAGGGCTGAGGGAAGCACAGCAGTCACACAGTGTTATTTATTTCCAGCACCTGGCTCTGCCACACAGTCTTGAGTACTGAAGTTAGTTGCTTTGCTGGAGGGAAAGGAAGTCTGGTGGCTTTCAAAGGGCACACAATGAGTTTAAGCTGAGAGCAGCGCTGTGAACGTGCGTGTCGTGGGCAGACAGGAGCGTGGGACGTGCTGTGCCCACGTTGTGCTCTGTCTGGGTTGCAGGTTTCTCACCTGTGTGCTGGGAAAGGAAGGGCTGGGCCACACGAACTGCTGCTGCGTCTGGGCAGCAAAGCCAGAAGGGTCATTTCTAAGAGCTTGCTTTAATTTGGGTCTCTTTCTTTTTAGCCAGAAGCCATTTCAGCTTTCACTTCTGATCCTGCTCTGTTCTCCTTCGCTGATTACTTCTGCAAGCCAACAGTGAACATGGGCCAGGTACGACCCCTAGATGCGGACCGGCACGCGTGCCTGCCTGAGCAAAAGGAGGGGAAAGCCTGCCTTAGACCAAGGCACAGGTCTCTGCCCTGGGCCTGGGGGCACAGGGAGCATCCAAAGGGATGTTTGTAATATGGAGGCAGAAAACAGTGTTGACCCTATAGTTTGGGTTGGGTTTCCCCCCCGCTTTGGTTCCATCCTGCTTGGTGCTCGTTGCTTACACCAGTTTGTACTCTCCCTGGGTGAGTACAGTGAGCGTGGCTCGGTGTCCTGGAGCATTTTAAGTGCAGCAGCAGGGCTGGGCAGTTTCACACCCAACCTCTCTGCATGGAATGGCTTGCAGGAGGGAGTAAAACCGAGCCATGTTAAGCTCAGCTTTAATAAGCCCAGGAACAAAAGCACGCTGTGTGGCACTGCCAGCGACCGCTGATTCACATAACCTCAGCACCTGGGTTCACTTCAGTGGAAGGAGACCTGAGCAAGGACCTGAAATAACCTGTACCCAGTGCCTGAGCTCCGTTAAGCGTGCCTCTTCCCTCAGAAACAGGAAATCCTGGACCTCTTCTCCTCAATCCTTTACGAGTGTGTGACCCAGGAGAACCCGGAGATGCTGCCCACCTACATCGCCATCGACCAGGTGGGGCACAGGCTTTGCTCAAGCTGTGCTGCGGCCTCAGCGCAGCCTGCGGTGCCTGCTCTCTGCAGGGCTGACAGGAGGAAGGGCAGGTGCCTTCCTGACCTTAGAGGGGGGTGGCAGGCAGGTTTTAAGAGCAAATTGGGAATAGCTGAAGCTGGAAGGGCAGCCCTTGGTGGGAGCAGTGAGGATTCGTTCATTTAACGCTGGTGGCAGCAGCGTGTCTTCCCTCCCCTGGTTCAGGCTCTCACAGCCCCTTGTGTTTCCCCTCTGCCAGGCCGTGAGGAGGCTGGAAAGAAGAGAAATGTCCGAGACATTTGAGCTGTGGCAGATAAAGCTGGTCTTGGAGTTCTTCAGCTCCAGAAGTCACCAGGAGAGGATGAGCAGGAACCCAAACCGAGGGCTCTTCATGAACTCTGAATTTCTGCCTGTGATGAAGTGCACTATCGACAACACCTTGGATCAGTGGCTTCAAGGTACATCCCACTGCCATGGTGCCACTCTGGCCTCCCTGCCCTCTTCCTGGGTTGGCTTTTGCCTCCAGCACCCTGAGGGGCAGTGACCAAAGGGAGGGCACTTGCATGGTGGTGTGAAGCAGCTTGTTCTCCGCTTCCCCGGTGCGGTGGGGAGGGGTCACCGAAGCGCTCTGCGTGGCTGTGGTGGCAGGCACTTCAGTTAGCATGGAAGGCTTATGTTTCCCAGGGAAAATGCATTCCCAATACCAATTTTCCAGGGGCAAGAGGTTGAGGAAGGCTTGTGAGCAACCCCCCAGCCCGTTTCAGGAGGCTTTTCCCATCAGAATCCTGCGGCCTTACCTCTTGTTTCCTCCCCCAAGCCCTCCCTAGGCTTCACCAGTGCCTTGTCTGTTACAGCTGGAGGTGATGTCTCTCTGCATTCCTACCTGAGCGGGCAGCCCACAGAGGAGTCCCAGCTGAGCATGCTGGCTTGCTTCCTCATCTACCACTCTGTCCCCACACCAGCTCAGCTGGCAGCTGGAGGCCTGGAAGGTAAGTCAGGAGTGTGGGGTGGTGCTCCAGACCTGCACAGGCACTGAGGGTTTTGGCACTCCAGACCTGCACAGGCACTGGGGTTTTGACCTTGTGAGGAGTGTGTCCTGTGAATGACACAACAGTGTGTGTTCCCTCAGCTCCTCTGCTTTGGTTCTTGAGTCTGGACAGAAAAGGTAGAGACATCATGCAGGACTAAAGAAGTCAGGATTAGCCTGCAGATAGATATGCATGAAAAGCCTTGGCTCTTTCCTGGCCCACAGGCAGCAGGGTTCTCTCAGGCAGCAGGACCAGGCGGGCTGCAGTGGGGAGAACGCTCTTCTGTTGGGCCAGCTGTATCCTAGATACCCTTCAAACCTCCCTCCTGCTCAGAGCTGCTCACCCAGGCTTCCAGCAGCAATCCTGTTGGGGATCCAGGGGAATTCTGGCGCTTTCCTCCCCCCCTCCATCAGCCCCAGCTGGGGGTAGAGCAGCCCACTCCCACTTGCCTGACCTTTCCCTGGTTTCCAGAGAGACACAGCTCTGGGGAGCTCTCTGGTGTGACAGGAGCATTACGGCCTCAGGGTAGCAGCGTGCTGCTGAAGGCTTCCTGAAGGGATGTGTTGTGATCCAAAGGCTTTTATGGCAGCCCTGGGTTTCCATGTTCCCCTCTACCCCTTACACACCTCTGCCTGGGGAGTTCCTGCCTGTCAGTGGGATTTGGGATTTCCTGAGTCTGGTGGAAAGACGTAACGTTTGCAGCCAGCGTCGCAACGGAACAGCCTGTGTGGAGATACACCCTGGGCACTGGCTGCCTCTCCTCCCTCCCTTGGTGCTGCTTTGGGCTGGCAAGCAGTACACCCCTCTGTGCTCAATTCTGTCCTCCTTCCTTCTCAGGCAGCACAAACTTCTCCGAGCTGCTCCTGAAGTTCAAGCAGCTGAAAATGCCGGTTCGCGCCTTGCTGAGGCTGGCCCCGCTGCTGCTCAGAAGCCCCCAGTCCATGGTGCTCTAGGGTCTGTGTTCCAGGTGGCAGAGCCAGCTCTGTGTGGTGTGTGCTTCTCAGACCCAGCCAGGTACAACCTGTCACCCTTTTGTAGCCTGCAGAGCAGCCCAACCTCAGAGCTCGTCCCCAGATGTGGTGACTGCGACCAGGAGTTATTTATCAGTTGTTAGGATGAATTAAAATTGTAAAAGCCAACTAATAATAAATCTACTTTTGTAACTGAAGGGCTGTGGTGAATTCTGAGGAGTCCTCAGGCTGGAAACCATACAGTTTCCTTGGTGCTTGTCACGTCTCTGCTCAGGCTGTGCCTCAGAGCCCCGGGCTACTACAGGAGGTGGGCACCCCTGAGATGCTGGGCCCGCTTTCCCCCTTGGGGCTGGGATGGGGAAGGGGAGCACTGAGCCTGGTGTGCATTCTGGGAGCTGCTGTGACCCCCCCAGGCTCCATGATGTGGTAGTTATTTGGGGCTTTCTTTTGGCCTTGGGGACCACCGGGTATCCTGGGTAAGTGTACGTACCAGGTGAGTACAACCTGTGCCCAGGCACCTGCTGGGGGCTGTTCACATCACACTCTCCTCTGCTCTTTGTTCTGTGATTAGTCAGTGGCTGCTGAGAACACACCTGCCTTTGCTGCCTTACGTGGTGTCTGGGCAAGAACTGAAACTCCTCACAGGCAGTTTCAATAATTGGGCAGTTGTTTGTGTTCCACTCACCTTCATCTCTGCTGCCAGGCCCTGTCCTTCCTCCCTGGGGCTCCAGACCTGGAGCCTGGCTCCTCCCAGGTTGGTTCTTGGATGTCCAGGCACATCATTTGCCAGCAAACAGCTGGAGTTACTCCAGTAAGAGCAGCTGGAGCTGCAGTGGTTGCTGCTGGAAAAGCAGCCCGAGCTGCTCCCTGGGGCTCTTTCCTCTGAGGAATTGGTGTTTTCTTTGAAATCTTGATTTTATTCTGTGGGACTTGGGATGATTTTGGAACAGACACACACACACACACCCCCTCCTTTTTGTTCTGAACCCTCAAGCAGGGGAGCTGAAGGATTTTGGGGAAGGGACGAATGGATGGAGGAAGAGTGGTTGTGAAGAAAGCAGAAGTAGGAGGATGGGACAAGCCTTTTGCATGTACTGAAAACTGAGGCTCATGGGGCCCTAAGGTTGCTGAAGCTCTGCAGCCTGAAGACCTTGGGCTTCAGTTCAAAACTCAGCTGCTCCACACAGATTAAACAGACCCCTTCAGCCTCATGGAAACCCCCCCCTTCTGCTCTGGCCCTTCCTCCCCCCGTGCCAGGGGTGGGTGCTGACTCTGGGCTGCAGTGCCTCCTCCCTCCCTCCCTCCCTCCCAGCTTGGGGAAGCTGGTTTCTTCCTCCTAAACTGGGGGAAGGGGAAGTGTTACCCACCCACTTCCCAAACGGAGTGGGGCTGTGCTTTCCCCAGCCTTCCTCCCCAACTTCTTTGGCTAAGGACAAATGCTTCTCCCCCCAAACACAACCCGTGGGGGTGTCTCTCCCCCTGGCACAGAGGGAAGAGAAGAGGGGATGGCTCAAAAGCTGTGAGCCCAGCTCATGCTTGTCCCCCCCTGCTGCACCACGGGGCTGCTGGGGGAGCGTAGGACACCAGCCCAGCACCCGAGGTCGCTGGTCCAGGCTCCAGCGTGAGCCTGGCCGAGCTGGAAGGTGAAGATGTGAAGATGGGTTTGACCGTTCACAGCCCCACAAGGCAAAGCTGGCTTGGGGCGAGCCCAGCACGGGGGTGTGAGGTGCCCCCTCCCTGGGCTGCCGGGGTTCGGGTGCCGGGGGCTCCAGCCTCAAGCTGGGAGCGTGACGTACCCCTTGTTGCGGCCTCGGGGGCGGGAGGGGACGCGTGGGCGCTTGAGCCTCCCGCGCCCCTCGGAGCGCAGAGCCCGGAGGCTTCCTGTTTCCTTTTCGAGGCTGAGCAGAATTTGAAAGCAGCCGCCGCCGTGACCTGGACCAATGGTGTGGGCAGAGCGCCGGGGGAGTTTCGTGCCGGGGTGCCTGGCGCCCGTTACGAATGGCACCCGCGGCCCCACGTGGAGCCCCCCGCGCTCCCCCGGCCCGGGGGCTGCCTGCGCCCCGGGGGGCTGCCTGCGCCCCGGCACCCCAGGGTAAGATGCTCTTTGCTGCCGCGGGACAGGCTGGGCGGGGGGGGGGTGAGGACTGTCGTGCTGTCTGGGGGGGGTCTGTGTGCCCCTGGGGTGCGGAGCCGGGCGCTGCTGCGTCCCGCTGCCCCCCGGGCGCTCTGCCCTCCCCGCGGGCCAATATTTAACCTTTGGCGCTGGCTGCTGGGTGTGTGTCGGGCTTTGCCTCACCCCCCTGCGGGTCCTGGAGCCCCTGGGGGGGGGGTGTCACTCCCCGAGCGGGAGGGGGCTCTGCCTGGGGAGCCCTGGCTGCGCTGGGGCAGGGGAGGACTTTGGCGGGGGTGTGGGGGGAGAGAGGCACTCTCAGCACCCAGGGAGCCCTGCTCTGCTCTCCTTTGCCCAGGCACAGGTAGGTGAGCATCCCGCTGGCATGGGGACCCCAGCCCCAGCCCAGGGGGTCCTTGGGGCAGCTCCGGGACCTGCTCCAGCCTCTGCTCATGGGTGGGAGCCGCCTTGCTTAGACCCCGGGGGGCTTTGCAGAGGGCAGCAGCTCTGCTCGGGCACAACACAGTGATGGAGGGGATGTGTGGAGGCTCTCTGGAGCCCCCCGAGCCTCTCTGCAGCCCCCCGAGGCCCTTCCCCTCAGGCTGGGGTCCTGTGCCCGTACAACAGCGGGTGGCAGCTCCCGGCAGGAGCCCGGCAGCGCAGCGGGACGGGAGGCTGGGCTGCTCTGGTGTCATGCCAGAGTCCCCAGAGTGCTTAGTCACCTTTCTGGGGCTGGATCGTCACGCTGCTCACACGCTGGTGCCGTGCTGGCCCCTGGGCGAGGAGCTGCCCTGCCGCTCCCAGGGACCCCCTGCCATGCACCCCCCACGTTTTGCCCAGGGCAGGAAACACATCCCTCACCCATCCCAAGCCACGCTTGCGTGGGGGCTGCTCGTGGCTGTCCGTGAGCCGAGGGGGCTGGCAGCCCACAGGGGAGCCTGGGCCCCCCTCTTACCCCTTCCCCCTCAGGAGCAGCCCCCGGCCGCATTGTCCCCGCCAGCCCCACGCCGACGCTGTTTCCTCTCCCCCTCATCGTCTGATCTCCAGAGCTGGGCTCCCTCGGGGGGTCCCGATGTGGCCGCTGGGTTGGAGCTTGTCTTCTCCAGCCCATCCCATGGACCACAGCGCTGGACCAGCGCAGCACCCGGGGGCTTTGGCGCTGGGGACGGAGGTGACATGACGGCTGCTGTTCAAAACCCATCGCCGCCTTCCCCATCGCTGCCTTCCCCTCCGAGTTCCCTTTTTGGCTGGGGCGCGCAGTTTTTCGGCAACAGTGACCTCTGTCGGCACCGCCCCGGCGCCCAGTGCCACCGGCTTGGCCCCGGCTGCATCCCTGGTACCCGGCACCCTCCATCCCTCACCTGCCGCCTCCCTCCCTCTTCCCACCTTGGGTGCAACCAGGGGAATCGGGGGGCTGGCAGGGGCAACTCCCCCTCTCCGAGCATCCCCTCAGCCCCGGCTGCCGCGTCACCGCGCGGCCAAGCGGCTGGCAGCGCCGGGGGTGTTTCGGGAAGCGCCCGTGCGGGGAGGCAGCTGCTCAGAACCAGAGAGGAGTTACCGAAAGGTCTCCCTAGGCCAGCCCAAAACCCCAAACCCAGCCGGGGTTTAGCTGGGGCGCTGCGCTGCCGGCCTGCCTGACTCATGTAAATAGAGAAGTTACGACCAGTGACTAATCCCCGTAGCGCTTTCTGGCGGCGTCTCATCCCATTCACCTCCCAGATGAGTGCTCTTCACGGCTCGAAACGGTGATGATAATACAAAGTTATGAAATAGGGGCAGGTTGACAGGAACGAGGGAAGGAAGCGTTCCCCCTGCGGAGCGGCACTGGCCAGCGGGGGCTGCCGGGCTGGTTTTGGGCTGGGAGGAGGATGCTGAGCTGGGGTGACCGGTCATCGCTGCTCGTTGCTGCTGGGGCTGTGCCCAGCCAGGCAGAGGGGCTGTGCCCACCCAGGTAGAGGGGCTGTGCCCGGCTGCCAGCGCCCCCATGTCAGCCTGACGCGTGCCGTGCCCGTGGGCCGAGCGTGGCTCAGCAGCTCGGGGCCGGCTGCAGGTGGTGGTGAGATTTTGGAGGGCTGTGGGGCCGTGGCGGCGACCGGGGGAGTGACTCAGAGGCGCTCTGGGGCTCTGTGGTTTTGCTTTCATGGTTTTACTGTGACTTAGCAAGTTGTTTTTGCGCTCCGCGGGAAGGCAGGTGCCAGCATGCCCGGCACACCGGCCGTCCCGGGGGTGCCGGGGTGTTCTGGGGTCATGGCTTTGGCCTGTACTGATTTCTTCAGCTGAACCCCACGGGTGATGCAGGTGGTGACATCTCATGGCACGCTGGCCCTAGGGACCCGCAGCAGGGGCCGGGCATCCTCCCACCCCAGGGCACCGCCAGGCGCTCGGTCCCATAGGAAGATCCCACTGGAAGGGGCTTCTCTGCAGCGCCTTGTGCTGCAGACACACGCTGCCAGGCCAGTAAAGCCAGAGGTGACCCCGACTCCTTGCTGCCACTGCTGCTCTCGCCCCACACGCTGCTTCCTGTGGCAATTCCAGGTTCCTTTCCCCTCTCCGTGCTGCCCTGCACTCAGCTGCGACACCTCCTGCCTCTCCAGGCTTCCTGTTTTCTTCTCAGAAGGAAAACTGGATTTTTGGTGGTGACAAAAGTTTACCCAAAGTCTCCCCCTGCTCCCAGCAGCCTCCGGCTTCCCATGGAGCTCCCAGCCAGGCGCTGGAGGGGTCTGGGAGTTGCTGGTGTGGAAGCTGGGCCAGAGAAGTGGCTCTGGCCAGGGAGCTGCTTGCCGGATCTGTTGCAATATTCTGGGGGGAAGGAGGTGGGAGGGGAGTGGGACGAGCGTTTTCTGACCACGTTGGCGTGTGCCAGCCCTCTTCCTCTTCCTCCTCCTCCTCTGGGATGCTCAGGGAGTGATTTTCTTCTGCTGTCCCTGCAGGTAGGACGTTTCCCACAGCTGGGGCAAGGCCTGGGGATGTCCCCAGGGAGCTCTGGATAAAGAGGATGACCCATCCTCATCCTTTTTTTGGGGGGCTATCGGAGCGCTTAGGGGTCACAGCACCGCTCTGGAGGTCCGTGGGGAGGTTGGGACCCATCCATGAAACGGTGCATCGCATCCAGCACCAGGCTGGAACGATCAGGGAGGAGGGACTGTGCGCCGGTCCCTCACCCCACTTCCCTCCCTGCCTGGGGACAAGCCAAAAGCTCCCGGTGCGAGCGGGGTCCGGCAGCAATGCCGGTGCTTTGGCACAGGTGAACTCACCTGTACCCTCAGCGGGGGGGTGTGAGCCTGCCCCAGGGTGCCCCAGGGATGGAGATGAGTGGGTCACCCTAGAGATACATCACCAACCCCCCCGGTGCCCCCCAGAACTCGCGCCGAGGCCGAGCACCCCCGGCACTGCCAGCCCCTCGTCCCAGCTGCGCCGCGGGGGAGCAGCCCCGGCATCCCGGCGCGGGCGAGCTTCACTTCCCGGTGAGAAATGGGTGAAAGCCACAGGCAGAGGTGCCGGGGTTTTGGTGCCAGGGTTTTGGTGCCGGGGTTTTGGTGCTGGGGTTTTGGTGCCAGTATTTTGGTGCCAGGGTTTTGGTGCTGGTGTTTGGTGCCGGTGTTTGGTGCCGGGGTTTTGGTGCTGGGGATTTGGTGCCAGGGTTTTGGTGCCAGGGTTTTGGTGCCGGGGTTTTGGTGCCGGGATTTTGGTGCCGGGGTTTTGGTGCTGGGGTTTTGGTGCCAGTATTTTGGTGCCAGGGTTTTGGTGCTGGTGTTTGGTGCCGGTGTTTGGTGCCGGGGTTTTGGTGCTGGGGATTTGGTGCCAGGGTTTTGGTGCCAGGGTTTTGGTGCCGGGGTTTTGGTGCCGGGATTTTGGTGCCGGGGTTTTGGTGCTGGGGTTTTGGTGCCAGTATTTTGGTGCCAGGGTTTTGGTGCTGGTCTTTGGTGCCGGGGTTTGGTGCCGGGGTTTTGGTGCTGGGGATTTGGTGCCGGGGTTTTGGTGCCGGGGTTTTGGTGCTGGGGTTTGGTGCCGGGGTTTTGGTGCCAGCATTTTGGTGCCGGGGTTTTGGTGCTGGGGTTTTGGCTCTGGGGTTTTGGTGCCGGGGTTTTGGCTCTGGGGTTTTGGTGCCGGGGTTTTGGTGCTGGGGTTTTGGTGCTGGGGTTTCTTCCCCCCGGCCCGCAGCCGCTCACGCTCTCCCGACACGCCGTGGCACTGGCTGGGGTCCATCTCTGCGGTGGTGGGGATGCCCGGAGCGCTGGCTGTGTGGGTGGTGGGGAAGCCGAGCGTGGGAGCTGGTGTGGCAATGGTGCTGCGAGGGTTAACGCTGCCAGCGAGCCGGGTGATGCTGGGGATGCACAGGGCACAGTGTGCATCACCCACACGGATGATGCTCAGGGATGATGCTCAGATGGTGTCCCACGGTGCCAACCCCCCCGGGCTCCGAGCTGCTGCTGAGCCGCTCCAGTAGCTCCAAACCCTTTTTTTTAAAGAAAGGCATAAATTTGGGAAAGGCAGAGTAGGGCAGCCCCTGTGTCCCCCCCCGGGGGCTGGTCTCTGCCGTGAGTCATCTCTGCACTCCAGCTGAATCGGGGAGCAAACCCTTCCAGTAAGTGGCTTTCGGGTGGGTGCGTTTTCGGGCACCACATCAGACCTGAACCGCTGCCCGTGCCGCGAGGCGCGTGAGGAAGCGGGGCTTGGATGTGAGGACACAGGGGGGACACGCACGCCGGTAGGGTGGCAGCCCCCACCCAGCAGTGGGAGCAAGGGGAGGGGCCCCTGAGCTGGGAGGGAGAGGGCTTGGAGCAGGTGGGTGTTTGCCAGAGCTGTTCCCTGGGGAAGGGGACAGTGTCCGTCACCCTGCGCAGCCGGTGACCTTTCCCACGGGGTTTGCAGGGAGGTCAGGCTATTTTTAGCCCATCTGATGGGTGATGGGGGGGGGATATGGGGGGAAACCAGAGCAGACAGCCTGGAAGAGCATCCAGATGCTGCAGAGCTGGGGGCTGCAGAGCAGAGGGTAGGGGGCCACCGGCCAGCGCCTCCTGCTGCTCCAGGGACAGGGGGTTTTGGTGTCTGCACCCCCCCCAGCTCCCCGCTGCTGCTGGGTTTGGCTGTGAGCCTGGAAACGGGGCCCTTTCTGATGGGAAAAAGCCCTGGAGCCTTTCCCCAGGGGTGCAGCTGCCCCTTCAGGGGCATGGGGAGCGCTGGCCGGCCATGGGAACATCCCCCTGTCCCGTGTCGCAGCGGGGGGGGATGGGCTCTATAAGCCCCCCAGCACGTCCCGGACCGGCAGCTGCAGCGAGGAGAAGCTGGGTAAGATGCTGGGTGGGCTTGTTAAGGTCCGAGAGGTGCTGTGGGGGGCAGGGAGGGGTCCGTGAGGGGCTTTTCCGTGCTGGCATCAGGAGTGGTAGGGGGGTGCAGGGCTCTGCGCCGAGCGGGGGTGCCGGGACCGGCAGGGTGAAGCGGGGATGCTGCTCTGGAAGGGGCCACGGCACCCTCTGGGTGCCAGCATCCTCGGCACAGGGGCTGTGTGGTACCCAGCTCTGGCTCTGGGGAAGGAAGGATGCTCGAGCCGAGGTCTCCTCAGTCCCCCTGTTATTCCCATGAGCGCTGGGTGTTGAAGCATCGCTGGTGCTGAGGCAGAAGCTTGTGCAGGCTCGGGCTGTCCCTGGAGAAGCTGATGTTAAACCCTTCAGTGCCCATCACAGGGGAAGCTCAGGGATGAAGCCTGGGGGCAAAGCCATGCGAAACCGTGCTGGGGTGAAACATCCACGCGTGGGGTCCTGGTCCAGCCTCCCCGTTACCACTAACGAAGCCCTCGTTCCTCTCTAGGCAGGTCCTGGCCCTTCGCTGCCACCCAAGGAGCACCAGAGCGTTATCAAGCAGCGTAAATAGAATCAAATCCCATGTTTTCCCTGATGGAGTGAGCGCTGCCGGGATGGCTGGAGGATGCAGAGGCTGGTGAGTCCTCAGGAGCTCCACTGTCCTCTGGGACTAGGCTTGGGGGAAGAAGGGGGTAAATTCTTTTTCCCCTCCTAATTATTTTGGCCATCACTTAATGGTGGGAAATAGATGACATTTGTGGCTGCGTGATCAGCACTTTTGGGGGACCTGGGGGGTTGTCTTTAACCCCGTTCCCAAGAGGATATACCCCATGCTGATGTCTCCTCTCTCTCTCCATCGCAGGCGCTGAGCTCTGGGGGATGCGGGGAAGGAGCCGCGGTTTGGGTTAGTGTCTCCCTGAGGCAGAATGGGCGGCTTGGGGGTGCCCAGCGCACCCCTCGAGGCTCTGAGCTGGGGTGGGGGGAACTGCCCGGATGGTGGGACCCCCCTCTTACCTTCGAAGCTGCAGGGAGGGTGTCAGTGTCGGTGCGAGCCCGGGGCTCTGCGGGGGCATCGCTGGCTGCTCTGGGCTGCTCTGCTGGAAGCGTGTGTTTTTGGGAGGCTGAGCGGTTCCAGTAAAGAGAGCGGGGTGCGGCGGCCACGTGACGGGGGCTTTTGGTAACTCTGAGCCTGGTTGATGAAGAGGAAAGGAAAATAACAAAAACCCCGACGGGGTGACGGGGCGGCAGGAGGTGCTGCGCCTCGCGTGGGCTCGCTGGCCAAAAATGAGTCAGCAGCAAGAGAGGCTGCTGCAGGAGAGAGGAGAGCAGCACCCTGGGATGCTCTGTGCCCTGGGGATGCTGTGTGACCCCAGGGGTGCTCTGTGCTCTTGTCATGATCTTTCCCCTGTGATGCTCTGTCCCCACTGAGATGCTCTCTACCCCCAGGATGCTTTGTCACCCTCAACATGCTCTGTCCCTCCAGGATGCTCTGTGCTCTGGGGATCTCTGTCCCTGCAGAATTCTCTGTCCCCCCCAGGGATGCTCTGTCCCCTGGAATGCTCTGTCCCCCCAGGGATGCTCTGTGTCCTGGGGATGCCCTGTCCCCCCAGGGATGCTCTTCCTCATCTGCTGCCATCTGTTCTCCTCATGCTGATGGTGCTGTGCAGGGATGCAGCATCCCCCACTCCCCTCCCTGGACCCCCGTTCTGGCCTCTGCCCCACTCTCTTCTCCTCCTCCTGCAGAGGATCAGCCTGGGGCTGGAGGCACCGGCACTCACACGGGTGCAAATAGGGGGTGCCCATCCCCGTGGCCTTTGGGTAGCCCCAGCTTTCCCTCACCGGGGTTTGCTGGGGTGTCCCCATGCCTGCATGGCAGAGGAAGAAAGAGGGGGTTTTTTTTTGAGATTTAATGTTTTTTTCTGAACCCAGGAGCCCGTTAATCACAGCATCCCTCAGCCGACCACAAAACCCACTTTGAAGCCTGCACACGGCTGCGTTGTGCTGACAGAGGGGTTAACGGTGCCCGTGACGCGTCCCCTTCCCCGTCCCTCCTCTCTGGGGGGTTACGGCTCCGGCTGGGGTCTCCATCGCCTGGGTCACAGGGCTGAGGGCAGGCTGGTGATGCCAGGTATCCAAACCCAGCATTTCCTGGGAATTTCAGCTCCCACGTCCATGGCTGCCGCAGCCGTTGCGCTCCCAGTGCCGGGTGTCACTCGCCTCGCTCCCCTCTCACAGCGGGTTTGCCGTCTGCGCCGGTAAAGGTGCTGGTGCTGCTTTGGGTCACCGGGATGGGGAGCGTCCTCAGGAGCCGTGTAGGGATGCAGGGAGCCGCCTCCAGCTGCCAACCATCCGTGCATCCCCAGCACGTGCCGCTGAGCATCCCTGGCACGGCGGCTGCTCACCTCTGCCCGGGACCCCCGGTGCCCCGCGGCGGTGCCGGAGGAAGAGCTCGTACCCCCGGTGTCGGTCGGTCGCGCCGCGAAACCGAAACCAGCGCCACTGCCGTGGGTGGGGAGCTCCCCCCACCATCCCGGCCCTGCCAGGCGGGGGGCAGGGGGACGGCTGCGGCCCCGCGCCTGCCCAGCCGCTCTCCCCAGTGAGGGCTGCAGCTTCCCAGGAGCTTTAACCCTTACACATCTGGGGACTATTCATTTGTGTGCCCTTATGTATTCACCACTCGGGACCAAATCCTGGGGTGCAGGTGCCCATCCCTGTGGGCGCCGGGCTCTTCCAGCACCCCCACAGCATCAGCGGGGTGCAGGGCTGCTCCCAGACCCTCACCTCACCCAGTGCAATGGCTAAATCCATCCCTTCTTCCCTCCCACGTGCAAAGCTTCCCGTGTTTCACCCCCTATTCCACGTTGCGCCTTCAGAACCCGTGTTTACCGATCTCACACGCGGCAGCCGCAGCGTTCCAGGGCGTGGGGATGCTGGTGGGTCCCTTGCCCCCGGGAGGAGTTGGTTTTAAGCATAGTAAAACTCCCTGCCGCAGCAGCGGTGGGCGGCTGCCACCTCCTCTCGTGTGCGCCGGAGCTGGGGCGGCTGGGAGAACCAGTATTGGGATGGCTGGGAATAAAAAGAAGGGGTTTTGGTGTTTGGCAGCAGGAGTTAGAGCTGCCTGTGCACAGGGCAGGGGGTTTCCAGCCTTTCCCAGCACAGCCCAGCACAAAACCACGCTGGCTCAGGCAGGGGAAGGAGAGAACTTTCCCACGCCACTGCCGCCGCCGCCGCGCGTCCCCTCCGGCCCCTGCGCACGGGAAGGGATTCCCGAGGCATCCCAAGGCATCCCTCCCGCAGGAAAAGGGGAAAGGAGGGAGGGGAAAGGAGGGGGGACACCCAGCAATAAAACCCAGAGAGCTTTTTGTCTTTTTATTTCCCTTTTTTTTCTTACTTTCGTTATCACTGGTACAGACACAGCCAGGCGCCTGGGGACGTGATTCAGCAGCGCCGCGCCGGCGGCCGCCCAGCCCCTGCCTTTTCTGAGACATATAGCTGGAGATACATAGCTCTATATAGGTGTTATACATATAAAATAGAGATAATATACATATTATATTTGTATAATATATAACATATATTTTAGAACACATAAATTAGAAACAATAAATTATAGCAAATTATAATAAATTATAACATATAACGACATATTATAATAAATTATCATGAATTATGATACACTATCATAGAACTAAATACATTATCCTATATTGTAATATATTCTCATAATTTATAGTGTGTTATAATTTATGATACTTTCTTAATGACTATTGTTCATATAGTAGTATCTCATTTATGTATTACTATAATACATATTTTACATTATAAAGTATATATATTACATTTATATATTTTACATTTATATATTTTACATTTGTATATTACAAGTCTATAATTTCTATATATGTTTAGATCCAGGATTCTGATAGATGAGAAACTTCCCCTGAGCAGCAGTGGCTCTGGCAGCTGGGAAGGGCGATGGGATCCTGGGCTCCATCAGCAGAGGGGTGGCAGCAGGGACAGGGAGGGGATTGTCCCTCTCTGCTCTGCCCTCGGGAGGCCCCAGCTGGAGTCCTGTGGCCAGAGCTGGGCCCAACACAAGGAAGATGTGGGGCTGTTGGAGAGGGGTCAGAGGAGCCACGGAGATGCTCAGGGGGCTGGAGCAGCTCCCCTATGGAGAGAGGCTGAGGGAGCTGGGCTGGGTCAGCCTGGAGCAGAGAAGGCTGTGGGGGGACCTCATTGCAGCCTTCCAGCCCCTGAAGGGAGCAGAGGAACAGGAGGGGAATCAGCTTGTTCAAGGGCAGAGACTGGCAGGACAAGGGGGATGGAGTGAAGCTGGAGGAGGGAAGGGGGAGAGGAGATATTAGGGGGAAGTTCTTTACAGAGAGAGTGGTGAGGGGCTGGAACAGGCTGCCCAGAGAGGGGGTGGGTGCCCCATCCCTGGGGGTGTTCAAGGCCAGGTTGGCTGGGGCCCTGGGCAACCTTGTGTAGCTCCAGGCCTGGAGGTTGGTGGCCCTGCCTGTGGCAGGGGGTTGGAGCTCTGTGACCCTTGGGGTCCCTCCCAACCCAGCCCAGTCTGGGATTCTATGAGTCTATGATCTATATCTGGGATAACAGGCACATCAGACAAACACCTCTACCAGAACACAAATACATATATATATATATATTATATAATTATATGTAATAGATATAATATATAATATATAATTACCTAATATATATAATACAAATATATTATATATTCTATAAATTCTATAGAGTCTATAAATTCTATAAATCTAGAAATATATTATAAAAGAATATATTATAAAAATTAGATCAATTATATAATATGCAATAATATATTATACTATATGAGAATATATTATAATAGATTCTAATATGTCATCATACATGATCATAATCAAACATGCTATAAATTATGATAAGATATTATAGACTATGAAAGTATATTTTAAAATATGATAATATAATATATGACAACACATCATTATGAATTAATATGTAATGAATTTATAATAAGTTAATACAATAAATATTTCATAAATTGTAACATGCTATAAATTATATATGCCTTACTATATATAGCATGCTATAAATTATGATAACATATTATAATTTATGATAATATGTTATTGTATATTATATTTAGTTATATTAGTCTAATATATTATAATATATTATAGTAGTATATGATATTTTATATATTAAAATATATAATGCATATATGCATATAATATATATTAGGTAATTATTTATTAGATATTATATAATTTTTATATCTATTATATATAATTATATCTTTTTTTAATATATATATATTTGTGTTCTGATAGAGGTGTTTGTCTGATGTGCCTATTATCCAAGATATAGATCTAAACATATATAGAAATGATATACTTGTAATATATAAATGTAAACTATAGAAATATAATTTATAATGTAAAATATGTATTCTAGTAATACATAAACAATATAACACTAAATAAATAATAATTATACATTATCATAAATACATTATATTAATATTATAAGTATAAATACAAACTATTTAAAATTATTAGATAAATAATAAATGAAACCGTATAAATATAAATATAAAACCTGCAATATATTATTCATAATATAAAGATTTAGAATATATCATTTTATAATGCAAGGTGTTATTTAAAATATAAAGATTAAAATTATAAAATATAGAATATAAAAAGAAGAATAATGTACAGCGATAATTATGAAAATAATTATATATTAAATGGTATTGACTATATTATAATATATGTTTATGTATTTTTATTATATAGAATATATTTCTATATTAAAAATTTACATATCTTTGTGGTGGGGGAAACACAGCGAAGCATCTTTGGCCATGTTTTCCTGGTTCCCCTTCCTTGTACCACACTTTATTTCTAATTTTCTTTCTATGTGTAGCTCTGTATAATGATTTGATGTTACTCCCCCCCATCCATGCCCTCTCCATGAGACACCCCTGCCCGGGGTGTTTTCTCCTGCAGAAAGGGCTGGAGTAAGGGCTTGGGGCAGCATCCCAGCGTGTCTGGGGGAGGATACAGGAGGAGGTTCCCGTGCCCCCCCAGTTAACGCTGCGCTCCCTTAGTCCTGGATTGTGTTGCTGCCTTCTCGAGGCTTACTGGCATTAATTAAAGTGATTAATTAGAGGTGGGGTGTATGTGCAGAGGCAGCAGGCGGCCTGAGACAGAGGGGCGCGGCTTGGGGGTTAATGGGGACAGAGATAAGTCGAGCTGTTAGTTTGGTAATTGGGGGGGATGCGGAAGAGCCTCGTTGGGGTCATTCGGCTGGTTTTGGGGGGGAACCGTCCGTTTTCCAGCACTTTCTGCACGGGGCAGTTCCCGCCGAGGGCTGCAGGGGGGGTTGGTTAGAAGGAAATGGCCCCGCCGCCGCCGCCGGGGTGATGCAGCTGCTCCGCGCTGCTCCGCGGGCGCTCAGCATCCCTCTCTCCACCCCAAAATCTTCATCCCTTCCCTCGTTTCCATCCTCACAACTCTCAGAAAGGGATTTTTTTTTAAAAAATATCTATTTCTCCCCTCTTTTCCTCCACTCGAAATACCTGGAAGCGCCGGAGTTCCGTAATGCTCCCGGAGCTGCCGCGCTGGGTCAGGGGCTTCATCTCTTTGCTATTTCCAAAGACTTCCCATATTTCCATTAATATACTATTTTTTTATCCTTTCCAAAGTAGCATTGCCATTCTCAGCACTCCCAAGGTTCCCAGCATCCCTCCCAACGTTCCCAGTTGCTGTAGGCACATCTGGAATCCCTTTAATGCTTCCCACATCCCACAGCGCATCCTCAGGATTTTCCATGTATCTTTAGTGGCTCCAAGACCCTTAGTATTTCCCAACGTATCAGTGATGTTTTTCAGCCTATCTTCAATCTTTTCAACACTTTCCTTTTCAACAGAACCTGAATATTTTTCAGTATCTTCAACCTAACTCAAATATCTTCAATAGATCTCAAATATTTTCACCATATCTGGAATATTTTCAATATATCTAGAATATTTTCAACCTTGATATCTCTAATATCTTCAATATACCTTGAATATCTTCAATCTCTGTCAAATATTTTCAATAGACCTCAAATATCTTCTACCTAACTTGAATATTTTCAACCTATCTGGAATATTTTCACTATGTCTGGACTATCTTCAACCTATCTTGACTATCTTCAGTCTGTCTCTAATAGTTTCAATATATGTCGAATATTTTCAACCTATCTGGAATATTTTCAATCTATCTTGAATATCTTCACCCTATCTTGAATATCTTTAACCTAACTCAAATATTTTCACTATATCTGGAATATCTTCAACCTCACTTGAATATTTTCAATATATCTTGAAAATCTTCAACCTATCTCAAATATCTTCAACCTATTTTGAATATCGTCAGCCTGTCTCTAATATTTTCAATATATGTCTAATATTTTCAACCTATCTCAAATATCTCCAGTCTATGTCAAATATCTCCAATCTCTCTTGAATATCTTTAACCTAACTTGAATATTTTCAACCTATCTGGAATATTTGCACTGTATCTAGAATATTTTCACTATATCTGGACTATCTTCCACCTATCTTGACTATCTTCAGCCTGTCTCTAATAGTTTCAATATATGTCAAATATTTTCAACCTATCTAGAATATTTTCAATGAATCTTTAATATCTTCACCATATCTTGAATATCTTTAACCTAATTCAAATATTTTCACTATATCTGGAATATCTTCAACCTAACTTGAATATTTTCAATATATCTTTAATATTTTCAACCTATCTGGAATATTTCCAGTATATCTTTAATATCTTCAATCTGTCTCTAATCTTTTCAATGTATGTCTAATATTTTCAATATATGTCTAATATTTTCAACCTATCTGGAATATTTTCAATATATCTTTAATAACTGCCCCTTCCCAGCATCTTCCACTGGGTCTGGCTGTTTGTCCTTTGGGATGGGGAGCACGGCCCTGTGCTGGGATGGGGGTGTAAGGGGGTGCTGGGATATTGGGGGTGGTGCTGGGGCTATGGGAAGGATGCTGAGGATGCGGGAGGGATGATAGGGGTGTGGGAGGGATGCTGAAGGTGCAGGAAGGATGCTGGGGGTGCAGGAAGGATGTGGGGGATGCAGGAAGGATGCTGGGGGCGCAGGAGTGATGCTGGGGGTTACAAGAGGAATGCTGAAGGTGCAGGAAGGTTGCTGGAGATGCAGGAAGGGTGCTTGGGGGTACAGGAGGGATGCTGGGGGTGCAGGAAGGATGCTGGGGGTGCGTGAGTGATGCTGGGGGTGCGTGAGTGATACTGGGGGTGCAGAAAGGATGCTGAGGGTACAGGAGGGATGCTGGGGGTGCAGGAGGGATGCTTAGGGGTACAGGAGGGATGCTGGGGGTGCAGGAAGGATGCTGAGAGTACAGGAGGGATGCTGGGGGTGCAACAGGGATGTTTGGGGTGTAGGAGGAATGCCAAGGGTGCAGGAGAGATGCTGGGAACGCAGGGCAGATGCTGGGGCCGCAGGAGAGGTGCTGGGGGTGCAGTAGAGGTGCCGGGGGTGCAGGAGAAATGAGCCCAAAGCCGTGGATGCACGTCTCAAGGTGTTTGGGCACTTCAGGCCTTGGGCAGCGGCCACCACCTCCTCATCCTCCTTCGGTTCTGGGAAGTGAAGAGCCCTGTGCTCGTCGAGGCACCCAAGCATCACAGCAGAATGCAAATAGCCACGAGCACTGTGAGCTGTGGGCACATGGGGGGGCCAGAAACCGAGCCCCTCGTGTTCCACACGGACCGTGGCAGTGCCAGGTGAATGAGCAAGGCGTGGGGGGAGCAGCTGAGAGCCCAGTGATGGGTTTTTGGGGCGGTGGTTGGGATTTTGGGGTTGTGTGTGGTGGGGTTTTTTTAAGCTCTGCCTGGATTCATAGGCTGGGACTAAGGGAAGGGCTGCGGGGCCCTAACAGTGTGCATGACTGGGGGGGTTCATTTCTTGTTTGTCCTCATGGGTCCTCTTTGTCCCAGGGAGATAGTATAAACACACCATAAAAAAAAGGCTTTCTGCCAGGCCTAAGGAGGAGCTTTGGCTCTGGCGTGGGCTCGGCGTGGGTAACACGTGAGGCTGCCACGCTCGGCGAGCGCCACTTAAATGTCAGGGACCTCACAAACAGCGCGGGCGCCGTCTCTCCCCGGCCCCGCAGGGCTGCTCTTCTTTTTTTGAAAATATATATTTTTATGTAAATACAGCCTCGCCAAACCACAGGCTGTTTCTCAGTTTTGTTTTCAGCAAGCTTTGATGAAAAGATTGGCATCTCCCTCCTGGCTGAGCCCGGGCTGAGCCGGCCGATGCGCTGGCGATGCCGGGAGCGCCCGGCTGGGATGCGCGCGGTGCCGCCGGAGCAGGGATGGGAGTGTCTCTTGGAGCATGGAAAATAACCAATAAACCCCTCCCTCAGCTCTGATTTTCCACTCTCTGTGTTGAGTTTCACCCAGTGCATCGCATCCACCGGCCCCAAAAATCCCTCCTGGGGCTGGTTTATTAATTTTAATTGGGTTCTCTCCCCTCCCTCACGGATGAATTCCCAGGGAGCCAGGCTGCCCAACCCTCCTGAAAGCCATCATAGGGTATTTTCCCCCCTGTGTGATTCAATTCCAAGCCACTTGTTACCATTTTACCCAGTAAAACCCCTCTCTTCCCAAGGAGGGAGGTGATTTCCCTCCCCACGCCGGAACGCAGGGTTAGAAAAATTACAACGGAGCAAAATCAGATCAACCACAAATCCCTTTAGATCCCCCCCACTTTTCCCTCCCCAGCCTCCTTCACCCAGCTGCCTGAGGATGTCAAAACACAGGCAGGAGCCTTCAGCCCACAGCTGCCTAGAAATCACCTTCAATTCATGGCTGAAATCATCCCCTGTTCTAGTTTCTCCAGGCACAGCAAGAGCCCGACGCGAGGGCACCCTCCGCGCTTCACTCTTTCCACATGACTCCAACTAAAATGATTTTATTTTTTTACTGATTTATTTCTATTTTCTTTACCCTTTTTTGGGTTTTTTTTTTTTGGGTTGGTTTTGGTTGTTATTTTTTCTTTCCCCTTTTCACTCTCTCGATCCCACAAGTGGGGTTTAGTGCTCGGCAAATATTACGGCGCCCGCTGGGGTGTTTTAATCACGTCGCCGAGAAAGGGATGAGTCAAAATAGGAATTTATCAAACCCTACCTATTTTAGCTGCTTTTTCTGACTCTGGTTTTACAATGATGACGTGGAAGAGGACGGAGATGGCGGAGAGGGTTGGGGTGGGGGGGGTGGGGGGGAGGGAAGCGTTTGACTTCTTACTTGAGCGGCGTTGGGAGGAAAACAGTGAAGTGGAAATTCACCTTTTGGCGTGACATCCAGCCCGATTTTTCAGTTAAATCTCTTGATAAGTGATTTTCAAGGATTTTATTTTAGTTTCCCTGGGTGATGCTATCTCAGCCTGACGTGCCCGTGTCCGTCCTCCACCGGGGAGGGTTGAGGGTAGTGGGGGGAAGGCGTGGGAAGGGGTCAGCGGGCGTGATGGATGACTGTGGCGTGGGAGTGGGTGGGTTTTTTTGGGGCGGGGGGGCTGCTTTTGGTCATTATTTCTCGTCACTAAATAGAGGAAGAATGAGTTTCAAACGACGCGTGTTTTGTTTTGTCACAGGAAGTGGAGAGAGCATTGGGAGAGCCCTGTGAGAGCGGCTTTAAAATATATATATATATCTATCTATATATCTATATTCTGGCCATAATAAAAATACTAATGACAGGGTTTGCACCCGTTGTAAACAAGGGGGTAAATTCAGATGGAGAGGCGGAGCGGGGAAGCGGGACCCCTCCCTCCCTCCTCCCTGAGCATCCCGGGGTGCAGAGGCTCAGGGCTGCGGTGGTCCAGGGGAGGAAAGGCGCCCTTCCTGGGGGGAGCAGCTGCCAGCTCTGCCCTGTAGCGGGGAGGCCGAAATTGTGTGTGTCCCCCTGCGAAGGGCGAGCGACCTTTCGGCGCCTCCGCTTTGGGAAACCGTTTTGAGCTCTATTTTCTTTTCGGGCAGGGCTCGGGCGCTGACGGCAGCGGCAGCCTCAGGAAAAGGAGCTGGGTTTCAGAATGGCTCATTCCTCCCCCAGCCCGGGCTGCCCCGACAGCCGAGTTAATTCAAAAAAAACCCACCCAAAATTGGGTATTTCAAAGCGGGAGGGTTCGGCGGGGACGCGGCGGCATCACTGCACTTCCCTCGCCGGGACAGCATCGCATCGCCCCGGCTGCAAAGCTCACCGAGCCGGGGTGGGGGCACGGCCACGAGCCTTTCCTTTCAGTTTAACCACCCCCCCAAAAATAATACACCGAATATCAGCCGCCCCTGGTCGCCGAGGGCTGGCGGCAGCCAAAAACCCTCCGCTCCCGTCGCGGGGTGCTGCTGCCTGGCTTCAATTTGATTCATTTTTCTCTTTCTCTCTGTATTTTTTTATAAAAAAGAAGAGATGCCTCCGTCCTGTGGTATTAATTTGCTTCTTTGGTTTCGCTATTAATACCAAATAGGTGCTAGAGTGGTGGGGCTGGTTTTCGGTGGTGAATAGCAGCTCAACTGATTGATTTCATCCACGCTGTGCTCAGAAAAGAAAGGCTGGGATGGGGTGGGATGGGGTGGGATGGGATGGGGTGGCTTCATGCTGACAGCTTGGGAAAAATACTGTTGGGAAAACAGTGTTTGGGATGGGGGAAAAAACACCCCATTGGGTCACATCAGGATGGATCTGACTCCTCCTGGGATGGAGAATGCAGCTAATTCGAATTAAAGTCAGGATGTTGTGGGTATTGGGGGGGCTGGATGCTGCCCCAGGGCTCGCCCCTGCCTTCGGGCCAGGTTTATGGTGGAGGGATGATTTTGGGGTTAAATCTGCTCTTTTTCTCGTTGCGCTGTGGCTTTGCTCTGCCCCTACGAGAGGCTGTACCAGTGCTGAAAGGCTGCAAACAATATTTTGGGAACAAGATGTCTGCCTAAAGCATGACAGAATTGGCCACAAATTGCAGATGAGACTGATAACAAAAGCCAACAACATAAAATATGTAGAAAAACAACACGTTAAAGGCTACAAGACCACTGAAGGGCTTTTTTTTTGGTATGTGTGTGTGTTTTTTTTAACCAGTCCTCTCGCAATGGAAGTGAAAACACATGAAAAGAGAAATGCCCTTCTTTTTTTTCTCTCTCCTCCTCTCTGTATGGCTGTTAAATCAGAGGCTCCCACCCCACACTGTGGCTGAACCCGATGGCCAGCAGAGCATCACTACCGGTAGCCCCTTGTCCCAGCCAATTGCATCATCCCCAGCCCAAAAATCTTCCAAATCTTCTTTCTTTTTTACACCCTAATGGGTGTTCTGGTTTATTTTGTGTGATTTTGTTTTGTTTCTTAATTTTTTTTTTCCTCTTTAACCTTAAATCTCTCTCGCATGCAGCCTCTCAGGGTTGGCTCGGGGTTGTGTTTGGGTGTTTTTTTGGGGTGGTGGTTTTTTTGGCTTTCTTTCTTTTTCTCTCCTCGTGAAGCAAAGGGGAAAACAGCCCACAGGTACCTGCTGGCAGGGGAAATTCTCTGCACGAATAAATCAGGCTGGGGCTCCGAAATTAGGATGAGGGCTTTGTTTTTTTCGTTCTACTTATTTAATCTTTGTTTTTATAAATAAATACAAATAACTCAAACTGAAACTCGATGGCTTTGGTGATAATAGAAGAGCAGCCCTGGGGAAATTTTCTTCATTAACATGTTCTTTCACAGCCCACACTCGGGGTTTCGGGAGGAAAACTGCTTAACCTTTTCAGCAGCAGAAGCCAACACGGGTTTTTTTGGGGTTTGGGTTGGGGTTTTTTTGTGTTGTTGTTGTTTCTTTTTCTTTGTTTTATTTGAAGTCCAGGCACGCTAGAACATTGCAAAGGCGCCGGCTGCGCATCGCCGGGCTTCACCTTCTCATTTTAAGGGGGGGGGCCATGAGGAGAGCTGACATCCTCTCATCACCCAGCAGTGTGAGCTCCTCCTGCCCTCACTCCTCCCTTTTCCCTGGGTCAGGAGGGGAAACCCTCCCCCTCCCAAAACCCCAATTAAATATATAAAACCCCCCCTTGCTGCTTTGTGGCAGTGTTTTTGAGTTCTGCAGGGCACCTCTCTGACAGCACACTAGATTTTAGTATTTGCAGCTCACTTCCTGTATGAGGTTAGTTTGTTTATCATAAAAACCCTATTTTTAAACCCATTTCTGCCAATAAGTAATTTGAATGGTACTCTGTCAGGCGCTCGTGGCCATTCCCCGCCCCCCACTGCTCTCCCCATCCCCTTGGCAAGGGCTCTGTGCCACCACTGCCAGCTGGGATGCTATGCCACCAGCACGTCATGGGGTCCCAGCACCCCCCATGTATCCTCTTCCAACAGCTAAATTCATTTATATGCTTCAGAAAATTTAAAACCAAACAAAAAAAAGGATTTCAGGGAAAAAACCAACCCAACCAACCACTATTTTTTTAATGGGGTGGGCCACGCACAGCCATCCCATGACAAGGCGGTGATGCGGCTCTCGCTGCCCTTTCCCCTCTGCTCTCCCCACATCCTCCCTGGCACACCATCCTCCAGCCTGTGCTGCCATCACAGCAACTCCAATTAGGGCCAATTAGCGCTGGAGCGGTGTGCCGCGGGGCCAGCGCGGGCAGCGGAGGGGATGCTCAGGGATGCTCTGCTTTGCTGCCATGTGCATCCCCCCCCTTCCTTAGGGAATGGCCATCGCGCCATCTTCCAGCTTTATTTCCCCTAATTAACATCCAAGATAATTAGGTCTTTGTCCAAAAACCCCCAAACCCCGCCCAGCGCCCAGCGTTGCGCTGAGCCGAAGCAGGTTTTAATGAGCTGCCTGCCAGGCCGGGGAGCGCGGCTCCCTGCGTGTCCCCCCCCCCGGGAAAATGAACGTATGAGCCTGTCAAAAGGCCGGCGGGGAGAAATTCATCAACTCGGGGAAGAAAAGGCCCTGTATCCCCACGAGGGTCCCTGTCCTCACCCAGCCACGAGCCGTGAGGCACCGAGCGAGCCCTTGCTGCCGCATCCAAGGTCTCCTTGGAGGCCCAGCCTTGGCAAGTGAAGCCTTTGCAGGAATAACCCTGTAGACTCGCTTTTACAGCACAGCTTCAGCTTAAGGGCTTATTATTTTTATTTTAAATGCCTCAACAAAAGACCTGGGGTGGGTTTGGCATGCTCAGGGAGGGTGGCTGGTGGCCTGCAGGCACCTTGTAAGTGGGCAGCAGGAAGGTGCCCTTGGTCCTACCACCCTTGGGCTTGTCTTACGCCATATACACACGTGCCCAGCCCCATTACAGAATCTGTAACATCCCCTTATCACTTCGCAGGGATGTCCTTGGCCACACGCCTGAGCAGCCCTGCCTGCAGCCAGCCATCTCCCATCCCCACCTATGCTGGGTTTGGCCAGAGGAGAGGTTGACCGTCCCGAAACCTGCCCGTAAGGCAAGAAAACACGTTGGAAACAGCGAACTTTGTTGCGATATGAAAATCAGATGCAAAGCTCGGGGGGTATTTTTAGCTGCTTCAGGCTGAACAGGTGTTTGAAAGGTCAGAGGCGAGTCATTGGAAAAAAAAAAAGAGATATATATATAAAAACATACCTATCTTGGGAGCCTGGCAGCATGGCGGCGTGACTCCCGTGGCGCTGGATGGCCGTTGGCCCTTCGCATCAGCTGAATATTCATCCCATGTCGGATGGGGGCTTTGGCTTTGTGTGCTCCCCCTGTACCCCCAGCACAGCCTGCCCCGGCAGCACACAACCTTAGCACCCAACCAGGCCTTATTAGGCATTCCCGAGGTTCAGGGAGGTGGGGAGGGCCTGCCCTAGGTTGGAGGTGGTCTTTTGTGTTCCTTAAAGCGTGTGCACAGGACAGTCAGGAGTGTTCTGGGGGGGCTGAGCGTAGGAAGGCTTCCTTCCGCTGGCTGTGGAGTGCTGTGGGGTGAAGCTTGCAGATGGCTTTTTCCCTGAGTAATTTATTTCTTTCCAAGGAATAAAGGAAGTTTGTGAGACTCACAAACAACACTAGCACGTGGTTTTAATTTGTTACTGAAGCACAAATGTAAGGCTGCAGAAAGGGCCTGTCTCTTGCAGAGGGCCCAGATGATGTGTCTTTGGTGGGCCTGGGCCATGATCACCTTGGACTTGGCTGTGGCTAGCCTGGACCTCGGCCAGCCTGAACCTGGGCATCGCCAACCTGGGCCCTGACCGCCTTCAGCCTTGGCCATGGCTGCTGAGCTGGGCCACAACCACCTGTGGGTTGGCCATGGCCATTGTAGACTTGGTGACAGCCAAGCACGTGCCCAGAGGCGAGATCCCGCCGGCGTTGCGCACCGCCACACACTGCCAGCTGGGCAGCGTTTCTCTTCCCTCTTCGCCTCACCACCAAAGTCACCAGGTTCAGGCAGGCAGTGAGCTTCCAACGTGAGTCATGGCAAAGGCAAACGGAGAGGATGCAGTGGGACAAGATGCCCGCACAGGCTGGTGGGCTCCCAAACGCCAACAGGATCCAAGATCCGTGGGCACACCGGGGCTGGCAGCTGCCAGAACCTTGGCTGGGCAATAAAGCCCTCTTTTTTTTTTTTTTAGTTAAAGAACCCCCCCCAAAATAGCACCTGAAACCAATAAACTTCCCTTTCAGGAACTTCTGTAATTTGAAACACAAGAACAACAACAACCAAAAAAAAAAAATCCAGAATTTTCTTTAAAGCTGTTTTTGAGAAGGACTTTGGGGTTCAGAGTTAAGGACATCGCAGCTGGGGGGTGCTGGGACACGGGAGTGCTTGGCCCTATGGCACCCAGCACGGGCTGTGGCTTTCCAAGGACTTTGCAATCCCGTGGTTCCCCCGCCCACCCCGAATTTCTTCCTGCTTTTGGGCCTTCCCAGCTGACGCACGCTCCCACCGCATTGCGTCACGTGCCCCAAACCCCAGCCTCACAGCTGATATTTCGGAAGAAAGCAGCTAAAAATACCCCACTCCCTGCCCCCAGTGCTCGAGGGGGGCCGGCACTGTGTCTCCTCTCACCCGCAGAGGGAAAGATCCTGACGCCATGAGCCCACAACCACACGGAATGGCTAGGCCGCGGCCTGCGGCGTCGCCAGAGCCCCTCAAGGTGGGCATTAAATGGGGTGCCCGGCAAGGGGGTGCAGGGAAAAGCATCTGCCCAGGGATGCAGGTGGAAAGGATTATAAAAAATCGGATGCTTCTGCAGGTCCCACTGTCCCCCTTTTTGGGAGAGCAATGCTCCCCCTCCCTCACCGTGCCTCTTCTTTGACTTGTCGGCCTTGGGAACAATTCAGCAAGGTGTTCCAAAAGACGGGTGCACACCCAGCTCCAAGGTGAGTGACCCATCCCACCTGGACTTGGGGACCTCTGCCATCACCTCCTGTCTGCTCCCTTCATGCCCAAAGCCACGTCTGAGCCATCTCACCAGAACCCTGCTCCAAATGGTGCCTGATGCCGTTGGTTATCTGCCAGCGATTTTCTGCAGTGGAGTGAAAACCAGAGGAGTAAGCAGGGCTGGAAGCATCCCTTCCCTCCTCCCCAGCGGGTACAGAAAGGAGGTGGACAGCCAAGGCCTAAGGAAGGTGGGATGGCAAGTTTTACATGCAGGTTTTTGATTCAATTTTTAAATAATAAAATTAAAAAGTAATATAAAAATAACATTAAGTAAGAATAGTGATACACAAAAGAATAAAGCTGCATGAAAACCAACTGCAACAGGTGCCCAGGAGTTGGGTTGGGGCCTACCCATGACCAGGAGTTGGGTTGGAGCCCATCAATGCAGCCCACAGCTGCAGAGCCCTCTAAGTGTGGAGAAAGAGGAATAAAAACCCAACCCCAAATCCCCTCAAACCCACCCAAAGCTCTCTCAACTGAGGCAACAGAGCTGCTTTTGGGTTTAGGAACGCTCAAGGCAACACCTTAAACGAAGCCAGGGTGTAACAGGCGTATTTCAGCATCTCAGGAACTTCAGAGCACCTTAGAACAGCAGGAAACACTGGAGAGGCACCTGCATCCCAGGTGTGGGGAAGAATGGGTGGCAAACAGGGGAGAAAGGGTGATAAAACATCCACCATCAGCAGCCATCGAGCGCCCAAGCAGAACATCACGCAGCAACAAATAGTTGAAAGTTTTTATTCATATAAAACTCATATTAAAGAACATAAAAGATTGCATCTTAAAAACAAAAAAAATCTGCAGTTATTTACAGCAGTATTGCACAAGTAAAGTGGCAATTACCCTGTCCAAAATTCATCAGTGCAAACCACAAGGAAGCCAGGGAAATTGCAGTACAAATGCTACATACGCTGGGTCCCGGGAAAGGAATTAGTGATTGATCCACGCACCGGCATGCGCTGGGGCTGTACCTGATCCGAGAGCTGCTCCGGGCTTGGGGAGAGGCCGGGGAGGAGGAGGAAGAGGAGAAGGCGCAGTTAAAAAGAAGGAGGGGGGTGCTTTGGGAGCAAAACAAATCACGTGGATGGAGAAGCCAAATTCCCGCTGAATTCTGCTAATGCTGAACTCTTCGAGCTGCCTAAACCGCTAGTGGGAAGCGGGAATTAGGCACTTGGGAGAGCAATCTGTGATAGTCTGGTTATAACCCAAGGATGCTGGCAGCCTGTGCTCCAGAGGGCAATCCATCACGTGCTGCGGGGCTGAGAGGAGACAACGATCCGTACGAGGACTTAAATAAGCAGGAAATAAATATACAACGTTCCTACGAGTTACAGCATCATGGAACAGTAGAGTGCATTAATTACACAGGGAGGGGGAATCCAGCCTACAGGATTTAACAGCTCTAGTTATCCAACTCTAAAAAAGGGTTTTTTTGGGGGGTAAATTGATTTTTTTTGTCCTTTTTTTACTTATTTATAAGCTGTACAAAACTTCAGAGGAGAGAACAGAAAGGGAGTACATTGCACACAGATATTTGGCTCAGATGATGAGAGTAATACGGTGCCCTACTCTAATAAATAGTCTGGTATTTACAGATAGGGAAGAGGAGAAGCAGTGATGCAGCGCGGGAGATCGCCCAGGGATAAGCCTGGTTTCCCCAAGCCCAAGGAAAACCCTTCCTCACAGCCTCTGGGCAGAGCTGAGCTCCAAGGTTTTGCTTGAAAGGACCCAGAGCAGTCAGCCAACGCGACCTAAACCAGCGTAACAGCTGTTTAAAACCATCATCCTTCTGTTCAGAAGCTTTTGGGAGGGGGTTTTATTCCCCCTTAAGCCTCACAGTTCTACAGGGGGTAATATCTGGGGTTTGGGAGGCTAATTTTCCTATGCCTTTGGGCCCAGAACACTTCCTGGGGAGAAGTCCCAGTGCCAACACCTCAGGGATTGGTTTTTGGGGGTGGTTTGGGGTTTTGGGGTTTTTTTTTTCTCTCCTTTTTTTTTTCCTTAAAAAAATCCATAGGGTTTTTGTCTCCATCGTTGGCTGGGGTGGCCCAGCAGGGAGGACAGGGTAAAGTGCTCTGCGTTTCTTTGGTGTACTCCAAGGGACACATTCGGGGTGGCGTGGCGGCAGCGGGATGCCAGAAGGATGCTGGAAGGCTGTGAGACCTCAGAGCACCGTTTCACCCACCAACAGATGAAACTCAACTGGGGGCAAACCAAAAACAACCCCAAACCCTCACTGGGTTCCCCGCTCTGCTGCCAGGGTTCATGATTATTCTTCTTTCTTACGCTACGTAGGGTCCCCCCCAGCCTCCCCACAGGGGTTTTCTATGTACCCCCTGTGGAAAACAAACCATGGCTGGGGCAGCAAGGGCTACTGTGAGCCACAACCAAGGGGATGATGAGGAGCAGGAACCTGCCCTGGCCAAGCTCACCAGATATTTTAACCGCTCGCTTTCCACCAGTGCAAAGGTTCCCCCCGCTCCACACACACCCTCTCCAAAAATCCCCTGCTCCCGCTGCTGAGGCCAAACCCTGCAACCAATGCTCACTCTTGCAGGTCCATTTAAAAAAACAAATAATTAAAAAAGGATACTAAAAAATTAAAAGAGTTTTTAAAACACTCAATGCTCCGGAGGAGTGCAATCAGAGGCACGCAGCCCCGCACCGACACCACGCCGCTCTGCCTACCCGCAGGGCCGGTGTGTAGAGGTCAGATTGTACAGTCTGTCCATCGTTAAAACACTCATTAATACATATGGCACTGGGAAGGGCTCCTCCCTGCGTGTGTCTTGCAGGAAAAAATGCTACGGTGGGGCTGGGTTGGGGTTTTTTTACCTTATTCTATGGTGCTGGTAAAACCAGAGATAAAACCGTGGGTTTGAGGACCACCAGCCCCAGCCAGAGGAAAGGGGCAGCTCCAGAGGCAGAGAGGGGTATGTTTGTGCATAGATATGGGGGTGGCTGGAGCAGCCAACCCCCCCCCAAAAAAGCACCCGTTGTGCAGCAGCCGTCTGTGAGAGATGAACCGGAGACAACGGAGGACTCGAGGAGACCAACCTGCTTCTTCCAACGGGGCCTCTGGGGCTCCTCCAGCACGGCTGCGGGCTCTCCAAGAGGAAGGAGAGACGCCCTGGAACAGCATTGGGCACCCAGTCAGGTCTTCCTGAGGGAACGGAGGGCAGTCTGGGAGGAAACGTGGCACTTGGTGAGGTGCTGAGCCCACGCAGTGAACTCCTGGGTGGATCTGTTCCAGATCAGCATCCTTCAGCGCATCTTCCAGCTGCATCCCAGCACGGGAGCATCCCAGGTCTTCACCGCTGACCATCCCGTGCTGCTCAGCCCCCCGCTCCAGGCTGTCCTGTCCAAACACAGAGAGGATTCCAGGAAAGAAATGAAAAAAACCCCAAAAAATCCATTGCTTTAGAAATCCTCCTGGCTTCAAGGGCATGGGACAAGCTCCAAGTTCCTGAAGCAACCCAGCAGGAGCCGTCGTCCCTGGGTGCAAAGCTGCAGCGTGCCGGGAACTGTTCTCACCTGCCTCTGGGAACGGTTTATTGCTGAATTTCTCCGTCACTAACACTATATATTATAATATCATACAATACATAAGCGTTTTCAGGCATTTTATAGAAAGAATCTCTAGAAAAAGGCAACCTGGTGGATTCTGTGTGTGTCTGGGGGGGGTGTTTGGCTGGTTGGTTGTGGTGTTTTGGACTCTGGGAGCCTGACAGCTCCGTCTTGAAATTCAGAGTGTAAATAAAAAAATCAAATTAAAAAATAATCATCATCATCAGTCAGCAGGAAGTAGGCTATTTGCATGACGCAAGCCAAGGTGGATTTGGGGTAGCATTCGGTATTTACAGGTAAAAAGAAGTGCTGATTTAAATCCCTCTTGCCCTTCTTCCATCGTCGCCGTCCGAGGGAGAGGCGAGGGCCCGGCGAGTCTCTGGGGTAAGGGCTGTGAGGCAAACTAAAGGCAGCTCTGCCCATCAGCTGGCTCAGGTCTGCCCTTCCCACGCTGCAGGGTGTAACCCCAGGAGAGCCGATGGCTTTCCAGAAGTGATGACCAGGAAAAACACACCATCCCATCGCCGCTGAGGATCTTCGCTGAGACTCTTCTCGGAGAAGCGAGTGAAGAGTGATTAGAAGTGTTGGGAAGGACGCAGTAAACATCACTCTTGGCCAAAGTCCTGCAGTGGAGTCCCAGCAGGTTGGCGTGGGATGTCCACCCTCATCCCAGGGGGTGGGAGCCAGGCAGCAGCGGGAGCCCTGTGTCCATCTGTCCTCCCTGGGCTTTCCCAACAAGTAAACAAGTCCTGGTGCCTGGGGATGCGCCCGGCGCTCACTGCATCCTCCAGATCAGGCGGATGATGTAACGCAGGAGGCGTAAAATGATGATCTGGGGGTTTCCTGCCTGGTTATCCAAGAAACCCTAAAACGGAAGAGGAAAGGCAGGGAAAGAAGAGAGAAAACAAAACAAGGCAGTGAGTTTAATTTCCAGCACAAGGCCCCAGCACACAAACACCTGATGTGGAGCCATGAAGGTATTTCAGCGGGGCAAAACCAAGACTTTCAGGAAGAAGGAGAGCAAACCCCACGACTTCCCACGTCCTCCTTCAACACAAGAGCTTTACAACACTCAAAGGGCTGGGGCTGCTCTGCCTCGAAGGCGGCCGCCGCTCAGCGGGATGTCACGTGCGTGTCCCCACGCGTGGGCACACAGAGGGGTGTGATGCCACGGCGGCGTCTGAGAGGTGGCGAAGGAGAGGCGAGCCCTGCTCGCAGAGCAGGGCAGAGGGGGAGGTTCAAAGAACCACACTGTGGGAAGGCTGAGAGGGAAAGGCTAAAATAAAGACACAGCTACAGAAATAAAACCCCTCAGAAATAAAACCCCATTTTTAACATCTAAGAAAAGCGCAATGTAAAATTAAATAGTAATCAGAAATAATAATAATAAAAATAATAAAAATAACCCCCCAGGGAGAGCAGGCTCAGCCCACTCCAGGCATAACCATGACCTCACTCACAAGACACAGAAGCTGGAGCAAGGGATTTTCCTATCACAGTGGCATACAAGGGAGAGGAAACGGAGCGGTTGCATCACTGAACAGGCAAAGGGTCAGCCCAAATGTGAGTGACCCCCCCGCCTGCTCCACACTGCCCCAAAGCAACGTGATTCAGGCTGTATTTAGTGCGGTCAAGTCACGCTGTTTACACCGATATGCAAACTGCCCTCCCTGCTACCGGGGCGAAACGCAGGTGATCCCGAAGCGGGGTGCTGTTCCCATGGTGAGATGATGCTCAAGCATCCCATGGCTGGGTACCAGCGCCAAGTGTGCCTTCCACTCTGGGGGCATCGTGTCCCTAAGCAAGTGGGATTTACTCCAGCAGCAGCACGACGCAGAGCCCACCACGCTGCCCGACCGCCAACACGGTGGAGAGCAAGGTGAAAAACATCCGAAGCAGCCCAATGGGTGAGAGGAGGATGCAAAAGAAACGCCCCACATTGGGTTTTTCTTTAAAAAAGAGGCATGAAAAAAAAAAAGTCAGGGAGCAGAAACACAGCATTTTGCACCTCAGCAGGCAGCAATGCTTGGGGCACACCAAGCAGCCAAGCGATGCCCCTCCACTGGCAAAAGCCTCGGCACGAAGCCTGCCTCCCCAGCCAGAGGGTCCCGCAGCCACCTCCGCTCCCCAGACCCACCAGCTTTGTCATTGGGGCTGGACAGTGAGCCATCCCTCAGATTCCCAGTTATCTTGCCCAAGACAGTCCCTGGAAGGAGGGGGAGAGTGGGTGACGCACAGGGTGCACCGATGGGGAACGTGATGGGGAACACGGCGGCTCTCCGACTCGTCCGACAGCTCCGACCTGCCCGGCAAGTGCCGCCTTGGCAGGGCTCTTAGTTCCCCATTTCTAACCTCAGCACAAAGGGCAAAATCCCAGTGAGCAGCAGAGCCAGGCAGCCACCCCTCGGGCTCTCCGGACTGCCCCTCGGGCTCCCTGCTGCCCAGATCCAGCTCTGCCCAGAGCCAACTCCCCTCCGGAGCAGCCAGAGCCCCGCAGGCAGGAAAAGGCAGCTCCTCAGGGAGCAAGAACCAAGCGTAACCCTACAGCAATTACTGAACCACCCTGAAACTCCCTCCTCCTTTGGGGCTAAAGCGGGTGAAGACTCATCAGATGCTAATCAAGCCAGGTACAGAGTGTTTTTCGGGCCACGCATGACAGCCTCTGCCTGTGTCATCTAGCAAGCAGGACAGGCCCCTGTGCTTCAGTTCTCTCCCTGGGGCAGCAGGTTGGAAGCTCAGTCAGGGCACTGGGAGCCAACCTGGGCACCTGCACCCCATCCCGACCTCATAGCCACCCACAGAGCTGTGGAGGAGGGGGAGAAAGGAGGAAAAGCAACCAAGCAACCCTTTCACCCTCACTCCTCAGCATCCTCCCAGTAAATCTAGGCCCTCTTACAGCCCAGGGCATGGCTTTGTATGGGGCAGCGATGCTACCAGGCCCCTTCAGCTCGCTGAATGCTGATGGGACGGGCTCAGTCCCTGCCTTCCATCAAAAAGATGTCCTTTAAGCAAAAAACCCCCAGAAAATTTAATAAAAAGGGCAATTTTGTAGCACCAGGGATCAGCCTGGATGGGGGAGTTCGGAAGATGCACGTTCCGGATTCGGGATAAAATGCAGTTGATCTCCAGTCTGTTGTGGGTCAGGGAAGCCAGAGCACTGGGAAAGGAAATGGAGCCAGCAGAGCGGTGAGGGGATGTGGGAAGGAGCCTGACCATGGCAGCCTGTTTTGGGAGGGGAGCCCCTGCTGACACACAGCCACCCTACCCTACGGAGCCTGGGAGAAACACCCCACGGGAGTGACTCACTCCCCGGGGAGGATGGATAAAAGATCTGGGCAGTCAGCATTTCATCACTGCCACCACTACCTAACGCCGTTCTGACTCTGTTCTGACTCCCCTTCCCACAGACGAGGGCGAGCTGATGGATCAGAAGCCACAAGCACCGACACGCAGCTCTCGGGAGCCTTCAGCAGGGAAGTCACTGGCTCATGGAGCTCTCCTGAAAGCTGCTGTTACTCCATCCCTCGGGGTCAGCTTGGGTTTTGGGTGTTTGTTGGGTGTTGGTTTGGGGTTTGTTTTTCTTTCTGCATTAGTGCCACCTACTTCTGTTGCAACACTCCAAAATGAGAGAGTTTACAGCCTCATAGATACACACGTTTCCAAACAGCTCTGGCAGGGTCTTTGGGAGAAAAATAAGTTACAGGAGCGAGCCTATCCCCTGGTTTCTGATTAGGAACAGCACTTCCACACACACCATTCTCAGCAGCAGGAATTTGGGAGCCACCATTCACTCCTAGCCTGTTGTCCTAACAGCACCAGAGCGGGCACTCAGCCACACCCCATCTTCCAGCTGGGCTCTTCCCAACACCCCCCCAAAATACCCCAACACACCCAAACCTCCCTCACCTCTTAACTTTTAGAAGTCTCTTCCTCGATGCTGTCCAGTCCCTGGGGTGCTACACAAGATACCATGGAACTCTGTCCCCGAAAGCCTCCCGTCCTGGTGTTAGGAGTTAGGTGTAATCGCTCTAACGATGCGGCGGCGGCAGACGATGCACGCCCCGGCGTCCAAGCGAGCCCTGCCGCCCGCGCAACCCCCTCTCCATCTGAGTGAGCGAAACGCTCACCGCAGAGCTACTTTCCAGAGATGATTAAGCTTTTCCCTTTTCAGGGGCCGCGCGCGTCAAGAAATGGAAAGTAAAAGAGGCAAGAGTTACCCTTCTGGGGCAATAGGAGGCATTGAACTCGTCGCCGATGCGCCGCAGCTCCTGGGCGATCCAGATTTCGGGCTGCACGTCTTCTGCTGGCGAGTGAGACTGCCACCGGGAAGCTGCACGGACAAAACCGGAGGGGTTGAAACACACAGGCAGCAGGAACACCACCAGTAACACCACCACACCCCGACTCTGTTGAACTGGGCAGGAGTCAGCGGGCTGCCAGGGGTTTTCTTCACCAGCATCGCTGTTTTGTGAGGTCTTTAAACACAGCTCCTGGAGCCACGCGGGTGCCAGGCTCAGAGGGCCTCTCCACAGGACTTGTTGCACAAGGTGAGCACCGCAGGAGACGCTCTGCCAGCCTAATTCCTTTTGTCTTGTAATTACTATTATTGTTACATGGCTTTGATTCATTCATCTCTAATCACAGGCTTCCCTTTGGAGCACTCCCACAGGCACATCCCAGCACCAGTCCCCTCTTCAGCAGGGAGGGCAGCAGGGATGCCATGCTCCCATTTCCTTCCCCCACAAAACCTCCTCTTCCCAAATCATATTCTTTTCAGGCAGGCACAGCAGTGACTTCTGTAACCTTAAAAAAACCCCAACCCAAAACACCCAAAAAAGCCCCAAACCCACCACAGAACTCTGCCCAGATAGTTTAACTGAATCACACCCATTCCTTCCCCAAAAAAGCTCTGAAGGGCTCAAGGAGAGAAGGAATCTGTCTGGGTCTGTTGTATGGAAAGGAAAGGCACGCCTGGGATCTGCACACCGAGAACCCAGGGGTTGGACCCGATGATCTCCTGAGGTCCCTTCCAATCCCTACGATTCTGTGAACCCAGCAGCTTTCTGTCTGCGGGAAGGAACCAGGATGCTCACCTCCCGAAGCACACCTTCATGGAGAGGAAGCCCAACACAAGAAAACAGTGCTGGTATACAAGAGAGGAGAGCTAAGGCACCAATTCCATCACATGCAGCAATTTGAGCCTCTGATTATGAAGCTCAGGTGAGCAATAAAGCCACCGTGCAGCCCCCTGAAGAGCCGGGGCAGGACGGAGCAGCCCAGGCTGGACCCTGCACAGTACCCAGGTTGCCTCTTCACCCCTCCTGAGGGCCCAAGCTCGGGATCCAAGTGAGGAATTGTCACCTTAAGGGGGGAAAAAAAAAAGCCCCCATCCCAAACCAACCAAGAAAAGAAAGAAAACAAACCAGAGGAACCCCACAGCTGCCCGTACAAAACAAACCAGAGCATCCTGGCCCAGCAGCGCAGAGGGAATCGCAAGGGACCAGAAACAGCTCCCAAGCCCAGAATATTCAAAGGATTAGTGGGGCAGTTTTTAGGGAAAAAAATTAAATAAATTTAAAAAATTCAATAAAAAGCCTGGCTCCAACCTGACTGGAAAATGCGTTTCCGAGCCAGGCGAGCAGTGCTTGGCTGGAGGCTGTGTTTTGTTTTCACTCTGTAGTAGCGCAGGAGTAGTACCCGCCGCCTGCCTGGGGACAGCCCCAGCGTATTTATTTTCCTGGCTGGTGAATGAAAGGCAGCGCAGCCCTCGCGATACTCCAGCCCGGTGCTCCGGGAACGCAAACAGGATTTGGGCTGGGGCGGGGCAACCATCCGAAATCCCACTGCCGTCACCAGAGCCGGCCCTGGCCGCCCTTCCCAAGCAAGGGCTAAGCCGGGGAGGGGAGGCTGGAAGGGGAAAACACACAACAAAGAGGGAAAATTGGACAAAGAGATGGAAAGAAACTCAGGGATGCAGAGAACTCTGCGAGGGGGAGAGGTGCTGCTCCTTCTCTGGCCTTTCCCCCCTCCCCATCTCCTCCATCGCTCCCCTCACCCCAGCATCGCGCCCCAGAGCTCATCCGCTCGTGAGATGAGGGCTGAGGGTTGGTGGCTGAGAGCGAAATCGGGCTGAGGTTTTCAGAAAGGACTTTCTGTGGTGCTGCCGAACAGCGGCGTCAAAAGGGTCCAGTCATAACTGGTCCCAAAACCAGTCAGAGGCGCTTTCGGGGTTGGGGGGCCCCCCCTTCCCCGAGTCATACCACGACCGGGCTCCCACTGATGATGGCGAAATGGCTGACACGGGGACGGGGACAAGCCGAGAGGCCACCAGCATCCCTGGGAGAGTGGTGTCTCCCTCTAGCCCATCGGGATGCTCCAGCTGGGGACCAGCACGGCGACGCTGCAGCCCCTGTCATACCCCGAGCATCCCTGGGATGAGGTTGACACCACGTTTCTCCTCTCCACCGCAGCGCTGGGCCAAAACAGTGCTGGGAAAGCCCGCACGGCGCAGGGCGCCTGCGTGCACCTGCTCCAAACACACATCCCAGGAAGCCACGGGTAAACCCCGGGCTCCCACACCTTCAGACAAAGCCACGCTCTGAACAAGAAAACCCAACCAGACCCAGCCATTGGCTCCCACAAAGAGCCAACGCACCAGCCTAAGCCCCTCCAAAGGGTGGGCTTCTCACCTTACAGCACCACGCTCTGTCCCCGTGCACTCATCCCTGCTCATGCCCAAAAGCATTTCCCAACAACACCAAGCCAGCTTCCCACCTCCCATCCAAGCATGTCCCCTCAATTCCCAAAAGGCACCTTCAGAAGCGGCCAGTTGGAGCCTCTGGCACTGTCAGAGAGCTCAGACACCCCAAAGCATTATCTCCCATGCCAGGAACAACTCCTCCTCCAACACCCAGCAACTGATGGCATCCCGTAATTCCCCCAGGGCTGCCTCCACCTTTTCTTTTGGTCTGGCAGGGACACTTTCAGCCCTTTAATTATTATTTGGGCCATCATCACTGGAGGGAAAAACACCCACCACGCAAAACTTTGGGGAAGGTTTTATGAGATTTAGAAGAGGAAGCTTCAGGCCGGCCTTGGAAGGAGTCCACCGCTGCCCCGGGAGAGGCTGGGAGCACCTATCACACACAAACCGCTCCTGCTTACAGGAAATGCCTGTTTATTAATTATTATGATTATTATTAAAGGCTGACGCTTCCTAGAGCGGCTCCCCATCTCCCAGTGCCTCACAACAGATAAAAACCAGTGCATAAAGACACAACAACAACCACCAAGAAGTAGTTATATACCCTTCGCTTCCTCGCGGGCGGACTGGCCCGTTTCCGTGCGGAAAGCGTAACGGCACGCATCCGGCCGGACACGGCTGAGGCAAAGGGCACCGAGGAAGAGGTGCAGGGGGCAAACCCACAGCCCCTTCTTGAGGAGGGCTGCACCCTAAGTCACAGCCTGGGACCTGCAGTCCCCAGATGGGGATAAAACAACTTTACCGTGCTCGAGAGCATCCAAGGATCCCGTTTAAACAGCTCCTCCAGTCTTTTCCATCCGCTTACAGTTGTTTAGGATGATGCTCCTAGCAACAACAACTGAACAAAGGCTCCGGTGAAACCAGACTGGAAAAGTGGGAGCTCTGAGAAACCAGGGAGTGAGAGCTTCAGTCCCTTCCTGAAGCACAGGAGCTCTGGCTGCATCTCTCCCTGCTGAGGAACTCCAGCATCCTCGCCCGGCCGTGCCACGTGTGTCTGTGCGAGGTTGTGAAACTTGCATTAAGCCGTAATTACTGCAATAATGTCAGGAGATCTTTCCTGCAGGCATGTTACAGTAAGCCCTCTGCAGCTGCAACCACAGCCATTAACCAGGGGGGAGGAAAAACTAACCAGAAAATAACCAACGGCAACACAAACGATGATGTTTTGAACGCGTACAGCTCAGGGATGGCGCCTGTCCCTCCCTGAGGAGCACTACCTGCCCTGCTCCCACCTTCCCCACGGAAGTTAGGAGGCTTCCTCCAATTAAGAGGGATTAACCAGGGAGGGGAAGGCACGGCGGGACAGCTCGAGCGGCTCCGGCAGGCATGTTTTCCCCACAGCTCGAGGCTTCGAGCCAGCCTTACCTGGTAAGCCACATGTAAACACACGCCCGCCCGCTACCGCGCCGCTTTCAAGCGGGTTTCGCCAGAACGAGCGGCAGTCCTTCGTCCCCAGCGCCCGTGGCACCGCGGTGGCTCGCTGAGAAAGCGGCAGGAGCCAACAAAACCACCAAAACAACCCCAAAAGAACCCAAAGCAACAAAACAACCCCCATCCAAAACACCGGCCCAAGCAAAAAGCACACCCTGAGCAGAGAGAAGTCGCTTCCCTCGCCACCACAGCACGCAAAGAGCCGCAGCCCCCATTGGTAAGGTGGGCCGAACAACAGGCAGGGACCCACCTGCCCAAGGGAGAGGATGGAAGTTTAAAAGATGGGAATAACGAAGCTGGAGAGGTGCTGGGGGATCGGGTGCTCACTAGCAGCAAGCTCGCTCAGCAAAAACCCCACAGCCCCAGCAAGCATCCAGCCCCTCGCCAGGTTGCCCCCTGCCAGCCCTTCACCACCAGCCCCTCCAAGGCCTGGCCAGGGCCTTTTGCCACCAGCCTGGGGGTATGGTGGGTGTCAGAGCACAGCAGCATTGTGGTGCTGCTGGAGTGCAGTGATGGCATCGGGGTGCCACCCACCACCAGTATCCCAAAGGCAAAGTGTTGGGATGCTGGCAGTGCCGCCGCAGCACGTGGCAAAGAGCCACACTCCAAAGGAGGCGTGAGGGCAGCAGTGCTGGCAGCCTGGGGACCACAGGGATGAGGATGGAGGCCAGTGGCGCGCGCTGCGAGGGGCACAGCTGCCCCATCCCACCCTGCCCCGTCCCCCCACACTCACCCATGGCGCTGAGGCAGTGGCTGAGGGCCTGGCAGGGCGGGCTGGGGGTCTGCGTGGCCTTGTCGCAGCTGAGGGGCGCGGGGCTGCGCTCGGCGTCGAAGGAGAAGTACCCGCTGGAGGAGCGCGACAGCAGCGGCGACCTCCGCACGAAGATGAAGAGGGGCGAGCGGGTGGCGAAGGGACCGGGGCTGGCGGGCGGGCCCCGCGCCGGAGGCCCCGCGGCGGCGGCGGAGCCGGGCAGGGCGGCGGGAGCGCCGGGACGCAGCTGCGCGGCCGGGCCCGGGCCCTCCGCCGCCGCCGGCGGCAGCCGCTGGCCCTCGTCGTCGCGTCGCGCCTTCACCTCGGGGGGCTGCTTGGCCATCGGGGCTGCCTGCGGGCGGGGCGGAGCGGGGCGGGGCGGCGTGAGGCGAGGTGGGGGGAGCGGGGCCGACGGCCCCGGCCCCGGCCCGGCCCCTCCCGCCCGGCCCCATTGTTCTGCCGAAAGTGCTGAGGCGGCAGCTCCGCTCCCGCCCCGGCTCCGGCTCCCGCTCCGCGCCGCCGCTCTCCAACCCCCCCGCACCCAAACCTCCCCCCCCGCCGCCGCCGCCGCTCCCCCGCTCCCCGCCGCCCGCACCGTCCCGTCCCTCCGCCCCCGCTCACGGTGTCTCCCCGCCGGGCTGCCGGCGGAGCGGGGCGCCCGGCCGCGGGCTAGCGGCGGTGTGCGCGGCGACCCTGCGCCTGCCCCGGGCCCTGCACCGCCTCCGCCGCCGCCGCCCCGCCCCGTGTTTACAGCGCCGCCGCGCCCCGCCTCCCGCCCGCCCGCCGTGCCGGTACGAGGCGGCTCCGCCCCCGGCCCCGCCGCCCTGCCCGGCTCCGCGCTGCGATCCCGGCCCCGCTACCCTGCCCGGCCCCGGGGCACGGCTCCGTGTTGCCCGTTCCGACCCCGTTGCCCGGCCCCGCCGCCCTGCCCGGCCCCGCACTGCCCGTTCCCGCCCCGCGCTGCCCGTTCCGGCCCTGCCCGGCCCCGCACTGCCTGTTCCGGCCCCGCACTGCCCGTTCCGGCCCCGCACTGCCCTGCCCAGCCCCGCACTGCCCTGCCCGGTCCCGCACTGCCCTGCCCGGTCCCGCACTGCCCGTTCCGGCCCCGCACTGCCCTGCCCGGTCCCGCACTGCCCTGCTCAGCCCCGCACTGCCCTGCCCGGTCCCGCACTGCCCGTTCCGGCCCCGCACTGCCCTGCCCGGTCCCGCACTGCCCTGCCCGGTCCCGCACTGCCTGTTCCGGCCCCGCACTGCCCGTTCCGGCCCCGCACTGCCCTGCCCAGCCCCGCACTGCCCTGCCCGGTCCCGCACTGCCCTGCCCGGTCCCGCACTGCCCGTTCCGGCCCCGCACTGCCCTGCCCGGCCCCGCACTGCCCGTTCCGGCCCCGCGCTGGGCTCTGGCGCTTCTCCGCGCCACTGCGCGCGCTCACAGCCCATGTGCACGCGCACCCCCCCTTGCGCGCCCACCGCGCGCGCTGCGCAAACCGCTCCCCCCCCATGCACGGGCACCCCGCGCACCCCCCGCACACACACAGAGCTCCTTACACACCCCCTGCACACCCCACCCCAGGCACACATAACCCCCCTGCACACTGCCCCCGGCATACACCCCCCTGCACACCCCCTGCACACACACAGAGACCCTTGCACACCCACAGCCCCTTGCACATCCCCATGCACACACACCCCCATGCACACTCACTGCCCCATGCACACCCCCCTGCACACCCACAGCCCCTTGCACATCCCCATGCACACACACCCCCCATGCACACTCACTGCCCCATGCACACCCCCCTGCACACCCACAGCCCCTTGCACATCCCCATGCACACACACTCCCACAGGCACACCTCCATGCAGACCCCCAGTCCCTTGCACACCTCCATGCACACTCCCTATTCCCCCCCATCCATGCACACACCCCCAGTCCCTTGCACACCCCCATGCAGACCTGACCCCAAGCCCACCCCTCAGCATACACCCTCCCTGCACACCCCCAGCCCCTTGCACAACCCCTTGCACACACCCCCCGCCCCCTGAAGATCACCCCCCTTGCACCCTGCATTCGCCCCACTGGGCACCCTGCCTGGCGCACACCCCTGCACCACACACCCCCTCCCACCGTGCCCCATGCACCCCCCCTGCCCCACCTCGGCACGAGGCTGCGGGTGCCGCCCTGGTGCCCATGCGGCGCTGGCGTCGAGGCCGGGATGGCGGCCGTGGCCCCGGCAGGCTGTGGCCAGGCCTGATCTTACCCAGGTTCTGCCCGGGCCGGCGTGAGCCGCTCGTCTGCGCGGCTCGTCTGCGCTGCGATTTGCATGAGCAATCACAATCTCATTCTGTGGTGACGAACCCCAACCTGCGCCCTGGCAGCCGGGAGCTGCCGACCACAGCTTCCTCCGGCCCGCCGCCCGGCTCGCTGGTGCCTTGGGGAGACCCCTTGTCCCGCCAGCCCTGCGGGGGCTGCGGCCTCCGCACCCCTGTGCCCACCCGTCTGGGTGGGGAGAGAGCTGGCTGCGGCTCCTCAGCTGGCACTGGGGCAAGGGTCTGTGTGGGGAGGGGGCCGACGAGGCTCTGACCGGAGTGGGGGCGGTGTGGGGGAGCACCCCGGGGTACCCCAGTGTGGTGGCAGAGGGGAAGGAGCCAGAACAGCCTCCCCGGGGTGGGTGCTGGGGCGGTACATTGGGCTCCCTATCCCACCCAGCACCCCCCTACCCCACGGGCCAGTGCCCAGCACTTCACTAGCCCAAAAACCTGGGGCGTTCTCTCTGGCCTTGTGGCACCTCTCCCCCAGCCGCTTGCGCACGGAGCTCGAGGACGGCGCCGCCATCCCAGCCAATAAAACCCTCGGATGTCTGAGGCTTCCGCTAATCCCAGGGGTGCCCATCGCCGTCCCCCACTGCCAGGCAGGGGACTTTTGGGGGGAAACAGCAGTACACCCCAGTGAAGCAGCGGGTGAGCCGTGCCGAGATCCCGCCCAGCAGCCCTGGGGGCCCGGGAACATCGTGTCCCCCAGCTGCCGTGGCCAGGGTGTGCCTTTATCAGCCCAGGCCCGGGCTCCCTGCGCCGCTGCAGCCATCACTGCCCGGCACACCTCGGGGGAACCGGCTCCGGTCCCTGACAGCCTTGGTGGGGCTCCTTATCCCAAATTCCTTCCCAGCTCCTCGCTGCTGCTGCCGAGGTCACATTTCTGGGGTGACGCTGCCCTCCATGATGAGTGTGGCCAGCACCGACGCAGCGGAACCGGGGCAGGCGCCGGCGTGTCTCTGGATGGGGGGCGAAGCCAGTCTGGAGAGACGGGAAGGTGATACCGGCCCCATAAGCTTGTGCCGGGTCTGTAACCGGGGCTGAGTCCCCTTGTGCAGCCCCAAAAGCAGCTCTGCACGTGGCCGATGCGCCAAGGGCTGGGATGAGCCGATCTGAGACCGCCAGCTGCCCAAGCATCCCTGGCTGCCATCCCTCCCCGCTGCCATCCCTCCCCGCTGCCATCCCCCCTCACTGCCATACCTCCCTGCTGCCATCCCCCCTCACTGCCATCCCTCCTCACTGCCATCCCTCCCCGCTGCCATCCCCCCTCACTGCCATCCTTCCTCACTGCCATCCCCTCTCACTGCCATCCCCCCTCACTGCCATCCCTCCCCGCTGCCATCCCCCCTCACTGCCATCCCTCCCTGCTGCCATCCCCCCTCACTGCCATCCCTCCTCACTGCCATCCCTCCCCGCTGCCATCCCCCCTCACTGCCATCCTTCCTCACTGCCATCCCCTCTCACTGCCATCCCCCCTCACTGCCATCCCCCCTCACTGCCATCCCTCCCCGCTGCCATCCCCCCTCACTGCCATCCCTCCCTGCTGCCAGCCCCCCTCACTGCCATCCCCCCTCACTGCCATCCCTCCTCACTGCCATCCCCCCTCACTGCCAGCCCCCCTCACTGCCATCCCCCCTCACTGCCATCCCTCCTCGCTGCCATCCCCCCTCACTGCCAGCCCCCCTCACTGCCATCCCCCCTCACTGCCATCCCTCCTCACTGCCATCCCCCCTCACTGCCATCCCTCCTCGCTGCCATCCCCCCTCACTGCCAGCCCCCCTCACTGCCATCCCCCCTCACTGCCATCCCTCCCTGCTGCCATCCCTCCTCACTGCCATCCCCCCTCACTGCCATCCTTCCTCACTGCCATCCCCCCTCACTGCCATCCTTCCTCACTGCCATCCCCCCTCACTGCCATCCCTCCTCACTGCCATCCCTCCTCACTGCCATCCCCCCTCACTGCCATCCCTCCTCACTGCCATCCCTCCCCGCTGCCATCCCCCCTCACTGCCATCCCTCCTCACTGCCATCCCTCCCTGCTGCCATCCCCCCTCACTGCCATCCCCCCTCACTGCCATCCCTCCCTGCTGCCATCCCCCCTCACTGCCATCCCTCCTCACTGCCATCCCTCCTCACTGCCATCCCTCCCTGCTGCCAGCCCCCCTCACTGCCATCCCCCCTCACTGCCATCCCTCCTCACTGCCATCCCTCCTCACTGCCATCCCTCCCCACTGCCATCCCCTCTCACTGCCATCCCTCCCTGCTGCCAGCCCCCCTCACTGCCATCCCCCCTCACTGCCATCCCCCCTCACTGCCATCCCTCCTCACTGCCATCCCCCCTCACTGCCATCCCTCCTCACTGCCATCCCTCCTCACTGCCATCCCTCCCTGCTGCCAGCCCCCCTCACTGCCATCCCCCCTCACTGCCATCCCTCCTCACTGCCATCCCCCCTTACTGCCATCCCCCCTCACTGCCAGCCCCCCTCACTGCCATCCCTCCCCGCTGCCACCCCGGCTGCCCTGGCTGCTCCATTCCCATCCCCTTTGTGACCCAGCGGCATTAAGGGTCCCTGAGTCCTTGTGGGCAAGGGTACCCTGGGAGATCCATTAGGAAAACTCATTAGGGAACGGCGTGAAGGCCGGGATGAGCAGCAGGAGGGAAAGGCTGGAGGGTCCCTCCTGCCAGCGTGGCAGCACTGGGGTCTCACCAGCGAGGGCCCAAGGTCAGTCCTGTGCCTCCTCTGAGGACTGGGGAGCATCCCGGGGATGCCCACGGTGCTGCAGCAGAGCAGGGAGGGGGGTCACTCCCAGAGGCACGGGGGGTGCTGGGGGCACGGGGAGTCCCGGGGGGGCACAGGGCCAGCGGGCAGATGCTGTGCCTATTTTCTCCTCCCCGTTCATTTTGGTTTCTGTGTGGGTGGCTCACGAGAACACAGAGGTGCTGGGGGAAGCGGCGAGCGAGAACTGCCTGTCCTCTCACACACCTAAATTTAAGCCGGCAATTTTGGGGCGTTTGCAGGGCTCACGCGTGCCCATGGGGGTTTTTTTGGGGGTGCCATGACCAGCCCCTGGCTTCTCCTCCCCTTTCTCGCAGCACATATTTCCCCCCCCGGATCACAGCACCGGCGTCCTGGAACAAACCTGCTCCAACTTTGCCCCCGCTCCCATTGCCATGAGCCACCCCAGAGGCACCCGCAGCGCATCGCAGGGGTCACCACGTGTTCGGTGGACACACGTGGAGAGAGGATGGGTTTGCCAGGCCCCCCCTCACCGCTGCCCCCCGCAGCATCCGTCCTCCGGCCCCTCGGGGATGCCCGGCTGGGGATACCATGTCGTCCTGCCACACTGGCACCAGCCAACAGCCAAGGAGCAAAGCTGCCCTCGCGCCCGCTGGCATCCAGGTCACAGGGATGCCACTGGCATCTTGGGACTGGAAGGGGAGGAATTAGGAGGTGGGGTGGAGAGGGGATGGCTCATGGGGATGGTGGGGATGCTGTGCTGCTGCAGTGCCTCTGTGCACCCTGCAACGGCCAGCGCTGGCCAGCTGCGTGTCCCAGCCAGCTCCATGTCCCAGCCAGCCCTCCCTCTGCGCCAGGGAAGCATCCAGGGAGGAGGGACGGGGGGCCTGGCTGGGGATGAAGGACCCCCAGCGCTGCCAGCACAGCCCTGGCAAGCTGACCCCCCTGGCATGGCAAAGGAAAACACCCCCCAAACGCCACCCCCACCCCCCCAGCTGCTCACCAAACCCATCTCTGACTGTGCAACACGCCAACGGAAAAAGGTGGCGACTTCTCCCTCCCCGGCCCGTCGTGACACACGTTCCTGCTGGCGGCGCCGGCAGCTCAAACCAAGTTCAAGCCGCGTGCCCCAAACACGGGGCTTCGCCTGAGCCCGGTCTGGGGCCTGACCTGCACCGGGGCGCGGCGGGACCAGACACGGCACCGGAGCCGCCTCGCAGGCAGCAGCGGCGCTGGGGAAGGAGGGGAAGGAGAGGAGGAGGATTTCCTGGCTGGGGGAGCGGAGGGAGGGCTGGTGGGTTTGGGGATGGCCGTGCTGCCCGTCGGAGCGGGACGGCACATGTGGTGACAGCAGCCTGCGCCGGGGCAGGCAGCTGGGCACAGATGTGGTGAGAGCAGCCGTGGGACGTGCATCGAGCTGCCACCGGGCTCAGGCACCTGTGTGTGTTGTCACCGGTGCCGAAAAGCCACCGTGAACCCTGCCCACCCCAATCCCACGCCCACCCTAAGGGGTCACTCTGTGGGATGCTTTGGGTGTGCATCTCCTGTGCCGGGCACGGACCAAGCCTGGTTCCTCCGCAGCACCGGGGAGCATCGTGCTGCTGGATTTAGAAGAGAAACAAAGCAGACAGGAGCCATCGCTCCTCCATCGGCTTCCCCGTGCCCCTGTGGGTGCTATGGGCATGCAAAGGTTCTCTGCATACAAACAGGCTGGGTTTCTTCTAATAATGCATACCCATATGTGTATATATATATATGCACATGTGTTTCCGTGTCTCATAAAGTCATGGAGTACCTGGGGAGGAAGGGACCTGTAAGGATGATCAAGTCCAACCCATCTCTGTACAGCACCCTTATCCTTCACCCCTCTATGGGGGTGACGGCGGCATGGGGACAGACCGAGGGACAGTCCCTCAGCAGCCTCTCCCAGAGGCAGCAGTGGCTGAGAACGGTCCCATCATGACTCTAGTGGTCCCAGGGCATCCTTGGGGGGTATGGGTGGGGGTAAAAGTCGCTTTGCTTTGCTGGAGTTAATTTGCTACCTGGTTAATGGGTATCATTCAGCAAGATGGGTGAAGTTGATTGTTGTCCCTAACAGGGGTGATGTGGCCTCAGGTGACATTAATGCCTCACCTGTACAGGAACCGGGACCGCTGCTTCGTTAGCACGTGCCTAACTCATTAGTGAGGTGCCCGCAACTCTTAATGACTTCAAAGCTGTTTTGTTTTAATGGCTTCGATGCTGCGGGGCCAGGGCTACCGGGCGATGGGGGAGCACCTGGGAGGGGTGGAGGGTCGGACAGCAGCTGGGGCCCCCAGCTCGCCCCCGAGGTGCCCGCGCTGGTCGGTCGGTGGCAGAGGGTGAAAAGTGAGTAAACTTGGGTTTTCTGCAGCAGAAAAGGCAAAGCCACCCACGCACCAGGAAATCTCTCCTCTCCGTGTGGGTGGTGGAGGCCCCAAGATGAGTTATCTCTAAAGGGCGACTCTGGGGATACCTAGAGATCTTCATCGGCGTGGATTCGGCGCGCGCCGGGGAGGAAATATCAGCGCTGCCAGCTGGCGCTTTGGGTTTCTGGTGTTGTTTTCAAAGCTCTTTTTAAGCAGCTCGTTTTAGAGTCGGTTAGAAAAGAGGAGCCTCCACACACCACCCCCCCTCCCTGAGCATCTCTGAGCAGACCCTCATGCTGCTTGGTCCCTCCAGGGCTGGATTGTCCCCTTTATCCCTATGGGATGCTCGTAGGAGGGGATGGCAGGAGCAAGGGTGTGCTGTGGGGGTTCCTCTTTTAAGGCCATTTGATGGGAAATAACAGGACAGGGGCAGCCTGTCCCAACCCTGCCCAGGCACGCAGCATCCCTCCCACCATCCCCAGCAGCCCCCTGCCCTCCTCATCCCCCACCAAGGCTCGGTGCTAACGACTCACAGAAAATCAAGAAATGAGAAAAATCAGGGTGGCTGCAGACAGAATTCCTGTCCGGTACAGCCCTGAAGGCACCTTGGATTTCCCACCCTTGCAGCCAGTTTCCTGGGATGCTGGCAGCCCCTGGGATGCTGGCAGCCCCTGGAGCAGGACCGGTGCTTCGGGCGGGCAGGCTGCTCGCCTCGGTGGGGAGGGATGCACGGCGGGTTGTAGCTGACACCCATCTGCCATCTGCAGTGATGTGAAACTCTGACACCCACGCGAGCTCCTTCTCCACTCAAAGGGGGGGTGTGTGTGTGTGTGCTTGACATTTAAGCTGCAGAGGCTCCTGCCCGGCTGGTGCCACAGCTGGTGGGGACACACCTGTACCCCAGCCAAAAAAAATCATCACCCCTGAGGTGGGAGGGGCAGAAATTAGCGTTAATGGGGGTTAAATCACAGAGTCACAGTGTCACTGGGCTGGAAAAGACCTGTAAGATCATTGAGTCCAAATGTTCCCATCCTATGATGACCCTGATCCCTGAGCACCTCATCTGCCTGTCTGTTAAACACACCTGGGGTGGGGACTCAGCCCCTCCCTGGGCAGCCTGTGCCACAGCCCCACAACTCTGCCAGGGAAGAACTTTTCCCTCCCAGCTGAGCTGACCCTGCCCTGGGGCAGCTTGAGCCCATTGCCCCTTGTCCCATCTCCTGGCCCCTGGCTGAAGAGACCCTCGCTCACCTCTCTGCACCCTCCTGGCAGGGCAGGGGAGGTGGGGAGAAGGTCTCCCCTCAGCCTCCTCTTCTCCAGGCTGAACACCCCCAGCTCCCTCAGCTGCTCCTCAGAGGATTTGCCCTCCAGCCCCTTCCCCAGCCTGGTTGCCCTTCTCTGGACTCGCTCCAGGACCTCCATGTCCTTCTGATGGTGAGGAGCCCAGAACTGGACCCAGCACTTGAGGTGTGGCCTCACCAACGCTGAGTACAGGGGCACAATCCCCTCCCCAGCCCTACTGGCCACACTGTTTTTGTAATGCACAGGTGAATATGCAGGTGAAAGGGTTGAACGTGCAGGAAGAGCCTCCAGTGTGCCCACAATGCATAATCACCTCACAGTGCAGCATCCTCTGCTGCTCCAAAAAGCGCTCCACATAACACACAATCATCTCATGATGAGGTGAGGAATTGAATATATGTATTATAGTGGTTTTTCTATATAAATATATATATAAAGTGTAGATCTGTTTACTGTAGATTTATGAAAGCTGGAGCCTGGCTGAGCGTTTTCCCAGGCCAGACCCCAGCTGGCTGCAGCCCAGCGCAGCAGCAGATGAAACGAATCGGAGCTCAGTTGGGGTTGGGAGGGAGGAAGGGAAGAAAGACCCAAAGGACAGTGGCACAGTCCCAGCACTGAACACTTAGGTTCCCACCAGCTCCGAGGAGGTTTCTCCAGCTGATTTCCCCCCTGGAGCATCATGCCAGAGCTGGATTGTCAACCAGCTCCTCCAGCTCAGACCCAAAGGCTTTTCCAGACACCCCAAGCAACCCGAGGCTGGCAGGGTGTTTGTCATCAAGGAAAGGCTGCTGTTTGTCTCCCTCCCGTGGAGACACGGCGGATGAAGCTGCTGCCCTCCCGGGCTCTGCTGCTGAGGCAGTGTTGTTTTATGCTCTCTCTGTTGCAGGGTCGCTGGCCGAAGGCGACTGGCAGCAGTGCTGGGATAACTGCATCCTGCCAGCCCAACTGCACACCCCGGCTCCGCTGCATCCCGCCAGCCCCTGCGATGGGTACCATGGCAGGGCTGTGCTCTGGCTTCTCAGTGAAGCCCATCGCTCCTGTGCAGCCTGAGCCAGGAGGATGCTCAGGCAGCAAAGCCATGCTGACAAAGTCCACGTGCCCCAGTTCCACATGCAGATTCCCCTGCACGATGCTGCTGGCTCTCCTTTCGCCCCTACATTACCTTTACAAACCACTCCCCATAACTCCCGGTTACCTCTCCCCATTTCACCCTCCACTGGAGAATTTCACTCTGCTTCTCCAGAGCAAGAGCTGCCTCGTCTCAGACAATCTCAGCTCTCAGCCTTTCCCCCCAAGCCATGGGAGACAGCCCAGGGGGGAATGCCACTGGAGAGCTGGTGTGTTCAAAGGTCCCTGTTAAGATTTCTTGGGGGAGTGTGTGTAATTCAGGCAATTTGAGTTACCAAAAGAGCTGTGAGGCCAAGTGACCCTCACACAAACTCAGGCGAGTGACTCGCGGGGGCGGCAGCAACTGCTGTACCTGAGAAACTTGGGACAGCAGATGCAGAGGGACAGGGGCCACTCTGAAAGGAATGCTTCCCTGGTGTTTTCCTTCACCCTGGCAGAATATTGCCCAGAAGGAATCTCAAAGAATCTCATAGGGAGCAGAATCCCACCCCCTCAGTTCCAGGAAGGAGAGATGCTCATCCCTTGGTTGTCCTTGCTTCCAGTAAATGTGCTGCAGGCTGGTTGAGGTGAACTTAACAGCAATAAGCACAATTTCAGTGCTAGCTGATCTAAATTTAAATACAAACCTCAGTTTCTTTCAAGCTGGGGAGTTCCCAAGAGAAAGCGTAGAGCTGGAGAGCTGCAAACCTCAAAGAACACAGCACTGGGGGGGGCACAGCTGCTCACCTGCTCGCTGTGTTCAGGCTCAAACCCCTGCTTCCTCCCACTCCTTATCTGCACCAGCAGCTTTTCCTTTATTTTGTTTTAGGGGGTGGAGAAGAAACCCCCAGCAAACCCAGGAGCCTCCCGTGCCAGTGGGCTCAGTGCCTGGGCTTGCCTTCCCCTTGCCCATGCCTCACTCCTGCAGCAGCCCACAGGCTTCCCGGGCCTCTGTGTGAGGATGCTACAAGGATGCTGATGTACTTGGTCTGAGCACAGTGCTGACGTTGCTGTTTAACCCTCCCAAGGTCCCTCCAACACAAAGGACATGGGCTTTTCAAGCCCCAAGGGGAGGCTGACAGCCCTTTACTTCAGCTGCACGAAGCTTGTCACCAGCTTTTTGTCCTCGGAGAAGCACAAGGTCCCACTGAGCGCCTCTGGGCTCCAGCCTCCCACACCCCTCAAGTTAAACTCACAAGTAATTTCAGTGTCATTGTTTTCTCCCCTCCCCACAAAAGCACAGACCAAGGTAAGCCCCTGTTCCTGAAGTGAAACCCCAGAATGTTTATTGTTAACTGATTACAACATGATCTCCCGCCAGTAAAACACCAGTAAAACACCAGTCCTCGCTAACTGGGCAAGGCAAGCAGCTACTTTCGGGACTGTTTGTGCTCGATGAGCAGCACCACCAGCCTGTTCCGAAGGAACTTGATGTCCTTGGCGTAGGACTTGCAGAACAGATCCCTGAGCTTCCTGCGCAGCGCTCCCAGCGACGGCAGGCTGTGGCAGTCGGGGATGTTCAGCAAGCTCTCAAAGAACTCCTTCCACAGCTCAGCGTTAGGAAGCCTGAAAGGAACCAACACACCCATCAAGAATCCCCTGTATTCAAGCTGTTTAAATACCATTCCCTGGATTTACCCTGCTCCCTCCCCAGCCGCGGGCTGGCCCGAGTGCCAGCGTGGCTGTAAGGTAACGCAGCTTCTGTTGCGGCACGCTGCTTGGGCAACTGGTGGGATTTTGGTTTTCCCCTCATTACTTGCTGCTTCCTCCTTCCTGGCAGCAAGAAGCTGAGGGTGGGTGCCACTGGCCACGTCCACTGCTGGAACACTTAAGCACAGTGAACACAGAGCTTACAGGGCATCAAGAAGCACGTGTAACGCCGTAAGGGAGACTAACCCTGGGGGGGAACCTGGTGCTAAAGACACAGAAGGTCTTGAGAAGGTTTGACACCCACCTTCTGAAGGGTCTGTCGGGCTTCCAGACGCCATTCTCGTTCTTCACTTGCATGTAGCTACCGAAGAGCATGCAGTAGACCGTTGCTGCGACGCCAAAGTAGTCGGTCTGAACGAAGCAGACACAAGTTTTGTGTTAAAGATGTACTGAGGCTGGTAGGAAGCAGCTGAAAAATACCAACCCAGCCCAGCCTGTGCAGCCAGCAAGGTGAGCTTGGTGTCAAGAGGGTTAAGGATCGTGATTTTCAAGTGACAAGGCAACCCTAGGGCAGAGGGCTTGTGTTCATGTACTCTGCTTCCCCAGGCTGGACTCCCAACCACCTCACCTGGTAGTTCCAGGGTCTCTGTGTCAGCATTTCGATACACTGAAACCCAGAGGTCTCGCACGTGGCGGTGAACGCCGTTCCCTCAGGAAAGAGCTTCATGTCTATGCTCTGCCCCAGGTCAATGAGGGTCAAGCCGTGAGAGAGGCCATCGATGTCACACGTGTCGTTGTCCAGGAACCTGCCATCAGGACAACACGAGGCGGCCACCTCAGCGCCGAGGCTGCGAGGCCACGGGGCGCGGGCAGCGGAGGGAACAGCACTTGCCTTTCTCCAAGGATGAAGTTGTCAGGCTTAATGTCTCCATGAATGATTTTGCAGCTGTGGAGCTCCTCCACCATGGACAGAATTTTCACTGCAAAGTAGATGACGAGCGCCTGGGGCATCGCCTTCTCCGGAAGCTTCCGGTAGATGTTGATGGCATTCTGCAAGCACAGAGAACCTCAGGGAAGAAGAACCATCAGTGACGCCAAAACAGCTCAACAGGGGTTACACAGTGAAGTCCCACCAAGCATAGAGCAGAGGAGACACCGGAATACTGCAAGACAGGAACACCCTGAGAAAGGGCAGGGATGCTCCAGAGCAGGAGCTGGCTGTGCTTACCAGCAGCGTGCCGTAGTTGTAGAGCTCACCCACCAAAATGCTCCCGTTTTGGAAGAAATGAGCGGAATAGAAGTGGATGTAGAGCTGGTGTAAGCTGGGATCCAGCCTTTCTACCAGTTGTGTTGCTATGTAGAACTCCCAAGGGTTGGCAGGCTTCTGGACCTGGAAGTGAGAGGGTGGTTTACTGGGGAAGCCTGTTTGCTTTAGTTCACCTCAGGCCGGGGTTCGGCGATGCTGCTGATGGGGTTTAGCAGCAGACAAGGCACTTCCCCCCTCAGCCAAGAGAAATACTGGCAGTGCTCATGTGTCACATAGAATGTCAGTCTGCTGGCCAGGGATGGTTTGTGTCCAAGGAAGCTTTCCAAGTCACACCAGACAAAGGCAGCCAACTCCCTCCCCAACTCGTCCCTCGCTACACTAAGCGCCTGATGCCCAAACCCACCCTCAGGTCACCTCTACGTACCAGGTGGCTCTTGCTCAGGCTGTTACGCTGTAAAGGTTTATTCTGAGAGGCGGAACATTGCCAGAGATCCCCCAAAAGATCCCAAAGGTAGGAAACCCCCCCCTCAAAAAAAGGGAGGGGGGGGATAGACATGCAGCTAAGGGCAGCAGGGGTCCCAGCTCAATGGCACAGCTGGGTTTCGGCCAGGCCAGGGTAACCTCTCACACACCCTCTCAGCCAGCCGTGGGCTGTGTGACCCAGCACAACCCTCCAGGGCTCGGGCTGACCTCACAGCCACTGCAGCCTTTCCTCTTGGCAGCAGTCCTGACACAAACACGTGCTGTGGGCTCTCGCTGGCTCCTGCCGAGCCGCTGGGAAGGGCAGAGCAGAGCAGGAGCTGCTCCAGCCACGGTGGCCGTTGAGATAAGTGATACCAGGGAGGGATCGCCCAGCAAAGCCAGCTGGCTGCATGGCACCCAGCGTGAGTGAGGCCTTGAGGACACACCAAGATGCTTTACTTCATATTTACAGTAAGAAAACTCTGTGGGACACAGCCAGGGCTGGCATCATTGCTGTGAGGCTCCGGGATTTGATTTTCCAGCAGAACTATCCTGGATGAAGGCTGCTCACCTTGAAGATCACTTTCTGGTTGTTTCGAGGGTTGCTGGCATCCAGAATGGAAGCTTGATAGACGTGGGCAAAAGCTCCCTCTCCGACCAGGCAGTCCACATGGAAGGAGGTGGAACCTTTGAGAGATTAAAGGTGTTAAATCCTGCTCACAGACTTTGTGGGAGAGATGTCAGCATTCGGGGGGAGGAGGAAGAAGGAAAAGAGAAAAGCAAAGAGCCTACAGAAGTCATTGCTTTAACCCTGGCGCTGGCCTTTCTCTACAAGTCCCTTCCCCAAAGGGCATGCCCTAAACAATGATCACAAACCTTTGAGTCAGTTAATTAGAATCAGAGAAATACCTCAGAGGGTCCCAGAACAAAAAGCTCCCAGAAGTTCTGTAAAGTGGCACATCTGAAGTGGCTCTTACCCAGGGGGAGCTCAGCCTTCAGCCTGATGGACGGGAGGGCAGATTTCCAGTCAAAGTAGTTGGCGTAGGTGTGGAGTGGCTTCAGAAGCTCGGACAGGAGCTTGCAAATCAACTCCTTATCCCAAGGGTTCTCCACAAGGACTTCACAGAGAGAAGAATTAAAAGTAATAATTAAGCTCTAGGAAAAGCATCATTTCAAGGAGGTAACATGAGCTTACATCTGAAGGAGCATCGCTGATGAGGAACGTGACACTGCTCCAGCCCTGCACCCAATGGAAGAGGACAGTAAGGAATGCTCTGTACCTGTAGCTCTGAAACTCTGAGCCAGCCTGTCCTGCCCAGGCAGCTTTGCAGGGGAAGCTTTGTCCACCCCAAGAGATGAGGAATATCCAGTTCTGCTCATGGCACTGCGCTCGTGTAACCTTTGAGAAGCAGCTGGAGCAGCTCCTTGAATTCCATTTCCTTGTTTCAGGAGGCTTCCTGGAAGCTCTCCCTGTTCCACAACGTGCTCAGGAGCAGGGCTATGCATTTAAAACAAGATGTTATTAATTGACAGCGCTGACAGGGTAATTTTGCATCTCCATTAAGCAAAAATACATCAACATTGGCCACAACTGACTTTAAAGATGAATAAACCGGGTATTTCTGAAGAAATTAAGATGTGGCTGTGTCATGCTACCCACAGCCTAACAACTCCCACGTTCATTGGCCAAGAAGCTCAGCCAATATTGCAAAGAAAGCTGTAGATTTACACCTGAAGCCTTTAAAAACTGGTCTTGAGAAATCTCAGCAAGCTACAGCATACCTCAGCTTCTTGGGCCTTGTCTGCTTGTGTGGTTCTTCGGAAAACTCCAAGTCCATTCGTGGCAAATCCTCCCTACCAGCTGGACAAAGGGAGAAGGAACAGTAGCACGTGATTATTTTCCCACAAGGCAAGCAGTGTTCTGAGTACTCTCACTGAGTGCAGAGGGTTTCAGGTCCCACCGCTGAGGGGATGGCCAAGAAGCTAGACCCAAGATACAGGAGGACAGACAGGAGCTTGCCTTCTTCAGGGAGCACATTCCAAGGCAAGCATAAAGTTGCCCCCAGAAGGAGGAGCTCAAATTAGGAGCTCTTGACCCAAAGCTTTCTTTGTTTTACCTTTGTCCCCCAAAGCCTGTCGCAGAGGCGCCGACACGTAATTAAAGGGGGTTGACACAAGCTGGGCAGCTCGTGCAAAGTCCCTCGTGTTGTTGGGACTGGGAGCTAAGGTTTTATTGCTGTTTAGGACGTTCCACACTGTATATTCATCCTTCAGGAACTCTGGTGTCTCCATTTCCTCCTAGGTGGAAACCAAAGAAGCCAATAACATGGATTTAGAACCAAGGTGTTGGAATCATCCTGCCAGAGCCGTGCCATAAGGCACGGCCAGCCTCTGCGGTCGCTGCCAGCAGCGCAGCATCTGCACCTGCCAGCTTAGACACATTAGGGAAATAAAGGGAGGGATACACCCTAAACCCCAGGCTCAGAGCTTGGTGTCAGACCCCAAGGGCGGCAGAGGCACAGGACAGCACAAAATAGCCCTCAGAGTCTGAAAGAGCCCCTCTTGTTACTCAGCGATTGTGCCTGGCCAAGCAGCCTGATGTTCTAGGTGTCTCCTGGGCTAGAGAGAGGTGTCTCTCCACTGTTAACTTCTCAGAAGTTTTTTGAAGATTAAATGACTGGAAAAGCTCATCCCATGGGTGGGAAGAGGGAAAGACTAGCTAGACTTCAGTAGCTAGGTCTAGAACAAGGGTAAACACAAGCATTTCTGATATCCCCCATAACCACGTCACCCTACTTTCCAGGCTAATTCTTGCAGTAAGGCCAAGCACTCACTTCCACACCTGTTGTACAGTCTGTCAGGGGACGTTCTCCAACAGTTCTGTGCTCTTCCAGCTTGTTTCTGTGCTGGGGGATCCTGAAAACACAGGCAGCTTAGCACAGCTCTGCCCTGAAGCTCTCCCAGGCAGACGGGTCATCACAAAGCCCCGTTGCTTTCAACTTGTTATTAGTTGAAAAGCCCCATTTGCAGAGACTCCAGAGATGCTGCAGTAGCTTGAACAAACAAGCTGCCCAGTTACCCAGAATATCAAGCAGCTCAAGCACTGTCTGAGCAGGAAAGCTGTGCAATTCCAGAGCAGCAGCTACAGCTTTCTCATGCCACTTCCACACAGCTGCTCACAGCTCTGCCTGAGCCCATCCCAACGTTGCAGACACAGCTAGGGCCAATTCATCCCAACTGGAATCAAATCTGATCCATAAGTCTTCCTGAGCTGAGCTCAGCTGCTCCTCTTTCCCTCCTTACCTGCTGTTCTCTTTGTCGTTCTCATCCTCAAAGATGGAGAACGCGGGCCTGGCAGGGGCTGCAGCAGTAGCTTTCAGGCTTCCATCGGGCTCTTGAAGATAAAAGATAACCAGTATTATCTTCAGCCAATGAAGACTGTCTAAAGGGTCACTTTCTTCCCACCACAACCAGACACAGCCCATCCCTAAGCCAGGAGCATCCTCACAATGACCACTCAGTTCCTCTCCTACGAGCTCTTGGAGACGGGGAACGTTCTCCATCTCCAAACCAAGAGCAGCCAGGAGGAGAGAAACCTCCTCGCTGCATCTGACCAGAGCTCCCTGCTGTCAGCTGCTGTGACTGCCTGGCTTTCAGGGAATTCTAAGTGTTTGGTGACTGGGATACTAACACCCAGCCTACAGAGGCTTTGAGAAGGCGGCTTTACTCCTACGAGGCACCAGCGGTGCCCTCTCAAGAGGGAATTCAGTTCTTGGGAATGAAGCTGCCTCTTCACACCAGCCCCAACGACTGCTTACCTCAGAATTACTGGGACTGGTGGGAGGGGGGAAATGAAGGCCACAGAAGGCTGTGAGAAGTCACATACCGCTTTTTCTGCAAAATATTTCAAACTGGTCATTGCTTTCTTCCAGGGCAGGCAGCTCAGACAAGATGGGTGTTTGAAACATGTCCATGAGAAATCCTAGGAGAGAAGAACGAAGAAGTAAACCCCATGGGAATCTCTTTCAGAGGTTCTTCCACTGTGTAGCACCCAACCCAAGAGGCAGTTAATACTACTCCTAACCTTTATTAAATGCCAATAGCCAATTATTCCTTCCTATTGCATGTAAACACCCCAGACAACCAAACAAACACCGGTACATACAAGTTGCCACATGTACTTGCTGCTGTTACAGCCTTTTTGTTCCCCCCTCCTTTTTTTATTTCCTCTCCAAGAGGAGATTTCAAGTTCTACAGGAGAAGACTAAGACTCTCCTTTACCTCCTTAGATATTTCAAAACCCAATACTACAAGTTCTTTTTTCTTCTTCATTTTTACAGCTAGACATGCTACAGGGTAGCAGCTTCTTATCAGAACAGAAGGACATGTCAGAAGAGTCCAAAGGGGATAAAGCAGCATCATGATGGTATCACTCCCCATCTGACATCAGAAGCACCAGTGTGACTGCCTTTTTGGGACACTGAAAAGGCAGCATTTAGAACTGAGTGCTTCTCTTCAAGAATCAAAGAGCTTTTCCATTGGTCACCCTTGTTTCAGCTCCAGGGGAAGCTCAACATCAACCTTACTCCCTTCCACATTAGTCTGCTGTAGGTCTTCATCTCCAAAAGCAGAGTTCCCAGCAGAGCAGCTCTGAGAGCACGCTGCCCAGAGCGGCCTGGCAGGGGTATCACCAGGGACTTCTCTAAGTTTTGGGTCATCCAGCCCAGAACACCACCAATACCAGTAATTTTTGACGTGCCTGCCACTGGATAGCCTCCAGTCTATTCAGCCCCAGGTGAGATCCCAGTGAAGCCAGCAGGCTCTGCCCGGTGCTTACCCAGCGCTTCCTTCGTGTGGACCGTCGGCGAAGGCTGCACCTTGAACGGGGTTGCCTGCATGGCTCCTCCCAGAGAGGTGTTTGGGGTAGCCTGGGAAGCATTTCCAGAGGCAAAGGAGGAATTCCCCACCCTAGATGCTAGAAATGAGAAGAGGAAGATCGTTTCCCATCCCGGGGTTGGGGCCAGCAGCCTCACCTTACAGACCCCAAGGCTCTGCCAGTCTACCAACAGCATCAGGCTTCACCAAGACCAGGCTCGTTACCTTCTTTGACGTCCACAGAAGTAGCTAGTCCCGTGGATCTCTTGTTGGGGTGCCTTCAAAGGGAAGGTTAAGAACGTGAGCTTGAAATAAAAGCTATTATGTAAACCCCAGCTTTGAGTCAGGACTTGACAGTCCTGTGCTCTGAGGAGGAAGGACTTGCCCAGTTCAAAGCAGAGAAACCACCCCAGACAGACAGCCAGCAAGTCGTGAAATCCCCTGCGAACGACCCTTCAGTCACACAAAGGGTGTCAAAGCTCTTGGTAGGATACTGAGGCTGTTGTGGTAGGTGTAAAACTCAAAAGGCAGCAGAGACCCCTGAAAAGGTTACGGCGCTGACAATGGAACACACCCTTTGGACAGGCTGCCTCCACATAACACAGGGGGAGACCACCAGCTCCACTCCCTCCTGCTGGCCAAGCCCACTCAGCCCTGCTGGCTTTGCCAGCCCCAGCTTCTCGCTCTGCCCCAGCTTTGGTTCCTGCACAAGCCAAGTCACACAAGGGAGGCTGCAGAAGATAAACATGAGCATGGATTGGCTCTTCTCTGGAGACCTTTGTGGCCAAGATGGAACATATGGGATCCATACAAAGCATATTCCCGCTGTTTATTTTGGGGGCAGCAATGCCAAAGGATTGCTTCAGCTGGGTGCTGAATTTCCTCTTGGTTATTACAGCTAAAACCCCCAGAATCACAGACTCACTGGGTTGGAAAAGCCCTTTAAGATCACTGAGTCCAACCGTTCCTGTCCTGTGCTGACCCCTATCCCAAAGGAACTACACACCGAAATGTGGATGCTAAGGCAGAGGAAGTCTGAGCTGCAGCTAAACCTTGGTTTCCACAAGCCCCTTCAGACTTTCTTCAGAGGAGGGAGATGCTTTTAGCCAGCTCTCAGCTGGCTGTACGTACTGTTCTGCAGCGCTCCAGCTGAGAGCGGAGTCAGGACGTGCCTGTTCCTGCACCGAAACGTTACTGAAGGGAGGGTGTAGCGAGCTGCTTGGGAGTTCTCTGAGCTCCCTCTGGTAGGTCACATCGCACAGGGAGGTTGGTGTCACCAGGTGGGCAGCAGGCTTTGCTGATGGCAGCGTAGGAGCAGCAGGTAAAGCACTTGGGGGAGGCTGGCTGGGCACTGGACCTCGGGAGCTCTGCAGGTCTGAGGTGTGCTGAGACGCTGCCAGGTTCTGCTGCAGAGCTGCGCTGGGTGTCGCTTGTGGATGCACCTGCAGAGGTGAGAAGTGTTCCTTTACACTCAGCCCCACACAAGCACAGCCACTGCTGTTTGCCTTTTTCTTTCTGCACAACCAGGGCAGTTTTGCACAAGCAAGAGAACCCCCGGAATCACCAGGTTGGAAAAGACCTCTGAGATCATCGAGTCCAACTGTCCCTGTCCTGTGCTGACCCAGATCCCTGAGCACCTCATCTCCCTGCCTGCTAAACACACCCAGGGGCAGAGACTCAGCCCTGTCCCTGGGCAGCCTGTTCCACAGCCCCACAATTCTGCCAGGGAAGAGCTTTTCCCTAACATCTAACACACAACTAGAACTCAACCATGGAGAAGCAACCCCAAGCTTTGTGTTTAGCAGTTAAAATACACTTCCACTGAGCATTTAAAGCTATGCTGGGCCTCTACGCTGATCAAACAGCTCAGCCAAGACTGCCACATTTGCTGGGCAGAGCATCCCAGTTACCATCCAAAGCACAGAGAGGAGTTTGGGAGAGGAGGTGGCGAGCACTGCTCAGGGTACACACTCACTGCTCTTCGCTCTGCTTGGGCTGACGTGGGACATGCTGGTTCCAGCCGAGTTTCCTCCAGGCTTTTGGTGAGCTGGGTGAGCTGTTCCAGCTTCTGCTGCAGTTCATGCAGCTCCAGAACAGCCGACTCTTTCTTCCTGATGGAGTCTCGCTCTTCTTCTTCTAAGGATTGAACAAGGATGTTAAGTGAAAGCTCTTTCACTGGGGGCAGAGCTGGCTGGTCCCAAGGGAAGCACTGGCCCGTGGGGAATTTTTGTGTTTAACTACAGGGAGGGAAATGGAGAAAGAAAATATCAAGGTAAAACCCAAACCAGACCCAAACCCTTGTTATAAAAATGCGTTAGCATCTTCCCCCCACTGACTCGCTCCCTGTTCCACTGAGCACAATTCACCTATTTCTCCCTTTAGCAAACATGGTCATTACTCCTTCCACCCAGCAACATCCCCCAGTGACAGGGACCCGAGGCACCCGAGCTGTGGGTATGGATGGGTAAGTGGATTGCCTCAGCTAGAGCTCACACGGGGTGACCAGTCCCTGCTGAGAGCTGCTCCTGCTTCCTCGGGACAAGCACCAGGCTCGGTGAAATCTCAGTTTCAAAACACCAACCCAAGGGATGAGCTTAAATATCCATGTTGGTCATTTGGTACATGACCTGATGTTCCCAAGCCCACCCCAGCCCGTTCCCATACGGGGATGCTAGCTTGGGTGCTGAGAAGTTTTCAGGCTTCAAGGGAGAAGGTGTAAGGGAGGGAACACAGCCCAGTACTAGTTAGCCAAGAACACGAGGAAGTTTCTGGAGCGGCGAGCTGGGAAGAGAAGAATACCCCATTCCTGCTGCCTCCTGAGGCGCTCGTACTTCTTGAAGTATCTCTTGGCTCTCAGCTCCTCGAAGCAGAGCTCGGAGCCGTGGCAGACCAGCAGGTTTTTGTTGTACATGGCAACCTGCTCACACTCCAGGGCGGCGGACGACGACTTCGGAAGAACTTCAGATTTGGAGAGGTATATAACGTACTTTCTACCAGGAAAAGGAAGAAGGAAAAGCTCTATCCAAGGTTATGGAGTTTATTCTGGGAGGGTGTTAAGTTTTCCCCACGCTGGGACTTTAAAAAAAAAAAAACAACAAACCCCATCCCAAACACTTACACTTCTTCTCTTCCAGCAGAAGAGCAGGACTGGGCACCACAACCAGGACCCTACAGCAGGGAAAATAAAAAAGAATTGAGTTTTGTGACAATTCAACCCAGGAAATTCCCAAGCAGCACAACCAGCTCCAAGTCTATCAATAACACTGCTCCTGGGAAGAACACTGATCAGCCAGGTGGTTCACTCTTTGCCTGTGATTCCGAAAACGTGGCCCAAGGCTCCCCAGCTGGGATGAGCCTCCAAAGATGTGCTGCTTGCAGTAACGGTTTGGGGATGGGTGCAGTGTGTCTGATCTTTCTCCTTCAGGTCACGCTCCATCTCAATTATTACATGAGGACTCTGTGCATTTCCCCCCCCAGTTCCACCTCGCTCACAAACAGTCACTCACCTGATCTTTAGGGGCACAGGAGGGGTCACTGAGATTCGGAACACCGCTTCGAGGAGCCATCTGATTCACAGTGTGTGATGTCTGGAGTGGTTTTATCACAGCAGCAGCTGGGACAGATGACAGAGGTTTGTGTTAACAACTAGAAATCGCTTTCTCATCTAGGAGCTGTGATTAGGCACCGCAGAGCTAACACCTCGCCTTATGAGCTTTAGAAAACAAGCCAAAGAAAAATGGTTTCTACAGGAAATTTATCATCTTCAGTGACAAAACTCCCTGGCTGAGGTGAAAGACCCCTCTGACCGAGCAACAGCACACCAGCCTCATCTTTATAAAGCCTCACCTTGCGAAGGAGGGTTCTGAGGGTCGTAGTTCTGCAGCCAGCTAAACAGCAAGAAGCGTTGGTTATTATCATTAAATCACGTGCTCCCCATTATCCCCCCACCCCCTGGGAACTTCTGATTCCCTCATGCAGTTGCCATGCCATGCAACACAATACCAACGCCCAGGGGTTAGTTAGGGGACGCTTAGCGCTGTGTCCGGATGGATCCCACTCGCTTCCCACCTGCAGGGGTAACACAGCCTGCAACAGGCAGTGCAGCGTGGAAGCCCAGGGTGTGTTTAACCTGTGTCATGGCGATGGGCACCAACCCCAGCGCTCCCCACAGCTCAACACCAGACCCCAGGAGACACCCGCTCTCAGCTAAGCGCCACGCCGTGCACACGAGCGGCTGGATCTGTGTGTTATTGTCAGGGTATCACATCAAAAAGGAAGGTGCAGCTCGGAGCAGGAGCTTGATGACCGATCTCGCTGCAGTTCCAGCACTGGTCACAAACCAAGGTGAAGCAGGAGCTGCTGGACATGTTCAGCTGGCAGGCTGAACACAGGCACCGCTGCTCTGGCACAGGGTGAATGTGTGCAAGATAAAAACCCAACCTGTACACCGCCTGACTACCCCAGTGAGTAAGAGATGCACCAGAATTACCAACACAGCTGCTGCAAGGTCTCCCCTGGCTGTGCCTGGTTGTGAAGCCCTTTCTGAAGGACAGCTCCTGCACGCTGCAGGTCACCTTCCTTCACGAGCTGCTGAGCCCAGGCAGCGTAGAAGCTGGATGCCTTCACACCGATCCCCTGCCCGTGGAGGTAGTCAAAGTACTGGCAAGGAGAAGTCATGAACTCTGCCTGCAGAAGGTAAAGACGTGTAAACTCGTTCCAGAACACCCAGGGAAGCTGCAGGCAAGACCCCAAGAGCCATTTCCCAGTTCCCATTGCAGAAACATGTTCATTCCTGAAGACAAAACCAGTTGGTGGGTGAGATGCCTCTCACAAGCCACAGAGCTTAACAACACAACTTTCCTTCATTAAAAAAGCCATCCTTGAGCAAGACTGGAAAGATCCCAGAGCTCCTGCCGAGCAATGCACTGCCTCCCACAGGGCTCCTTTTCCTCCCACCGCCCTCCAAGGCCTCAGAACTCCCAACAACTTCAAGCTCTGGGGCTAAAGCCCCCCCAGAGCACGTGCCTACCAGCTTAACGCAGTAGCTGATGAACCTGGGGTCTTGGTGGTACCTCTTGTCACTTAAGAACACCTTCACGAGCTGCTCCAGGAGAGTGGGCAGGCGTGCTTGTTTTTCTTGATGGGGCAGGCATCCCTCTATCCACTGCGCGTACCTGGAACACCCCCAGCATGTCACACACTGCCCTGTGCCACCACTGATGCCACCACCCAGGTCCGGGCACTGACCTGTCCCAGGGCTCCAGCGGGTCGGTCCCCTGGTAGCTCCATATCTGAGCCTCGTAGCTCCTGAGAGGCAAAGGGGGGCTCAGGCTGGGACAAGGGGACAGTGCCACAGCCCTGCCTGGGCACCCCCAAGTCCCATCCACTCCCCCGCAGACCCCTTGGCCCCCTCCATCCCCTGCTCACCTTACAGCCCCATCCATCCCCGCCCGTCCGTCCCCCCGCTCAACCCTGTCCCTCCCTGCTCGCCCCCCAGCCCCGTCCAGAGCCCCGCTGACCTCGGTCATCCCCCCACCCCCAGCCCCGTCCAGAGCCCCGCTGACCTCGGTCGTCCCCCCTACCAGCCCAGTCCATCCCCGCTGACCTCGGTTGTCAACCCCCCCAGCCCCGTCCATCCCCGCCCAGACCCCCGCCGACCTCGGTCACCCCCCAGCCCCAGCCCCAGCCCCGTCCATCCCCGCTGACCCCTTCCATCCCTCCCCGCCCGCCCACATTCCGCCGCTGACCCCCTTCGTACTCCCCCCGCCACCTCCCCGGCCCGGTCCGGCCCCGCTCACCGCCCGTCCATCCCTCCCGCTCCAACCGCTCCCGCCGATTCAAACCCGGCGCGCAGGCGCGTCGCGGCCCCGCGCCGCCTCTCATTGGCCGCCCGCAGCCGGCCGGTCCCATCCGCCTCCGCCGGGAGGCCGCGCCCCCCCTCGCCCTGCCGTTGGGTCAGCGCTGCCCCGCGGGGAGCGAAGGGCCGGGCCGGGGCCGCCCCCGTCTCGCCCCGCCCGGCGAGGGGGCGCCGGCCTCGCCCCGCCGCGTGCCCCAGCGCTGCCCCCTCCGGGCCCGGTGAGAGCCCGGAGCGGGGCTGCAGCAGCCCCGTCCCCTCCCGGCAGTAACGCTCGGACAGGCGGCCACGCTTCCCTGCGGCAAAGGGCTGTTTAATGCAGCTCACGGCGTCCCGGCGATACGCGAGGCCCGGCGCACGGGGCAGGGGCTCCGTGGCTACCGAACGCCGCACCGTTACGCGCCCGCCGGGGAGAGGAGGGCCCGCCTCCGCGCTCACACCGGCTCACACGGAGCCTCAGCCGGCCCCTCGGCTGGGGAAGCCGGCCCCAGGCAGCCAGGGCCCGCGCTGGGGAGCCGGGCAGCCGCTCGGCAGCTCCCCCGCGCCTGGCAGGGATGGCCCCGTTAGGCTGCCCGCTCCGAGGTCAGGCTGCCGGGGGCAGCGGCGGCAGGCGACAAGCTGAAGAGCTCTTCCAGTGAAGGGCCTTCGTCCTCCAGGGGTATCTCTGCCTCAAACATCCGCTGGAGCAGAGCATCGACCGTCCTGTACCCTGCAAGGCGGCCCAAAAGCATGCAGTTAGCACCCATCCCTGTTCCTGGTACCTTAGCGCAGCTCTTGCTCGGAGGCTGCTCCCTGTTTACACTAACCGTGCCCCAAGTGACGGGCCCTGGTGTTTTGCTGGGGAACCAGCCCAGGTACATCAGAAAAAGCCAGTCGAAAGAGCGTTCAGGCAGAGGAGAGGAGAGTCAGCCCGTGATGCGAGGCAGAGGAGTGCAGGCAGGAAGGAGAGCAGCAGCGAGCCCTGCTCCCTGGCCACCCCATGGCTTCAGGGGCTGGCTGCTGAAGGGTAGCCTGTGCTGGGGGACAGGTAAGAGAGCAGGAAAGGAGCTGCTGCAGAAGTAAAGAGAAAACAGCAAACATGAGGCTGTCCACAGTTCTCTCAAAGTATCCAGCTGCTTTTACCGCCCTGAGGAAGCGGCAGCAATTGGGAGCTTTCCCAGAGACGTGTCTCTGATCAGGGACAGTTCAGAGCTGCAGGCTCTGGAACAGAAGAGGCACATCATGGGGCCACACTTACGTTTGGAGGCGATTTTGAACATCAGCCCTTTTGCTTGTGGCTTTGTTCCACCTTCCCCCTCGAGGTCATGCTCGGCACTCTCCATGTTCTCAAGGAGCTGTTCATCCTGGAGCTCATCCCTGCACAAGAGGGCCAAAAGTTACCCTGGGGGGGGTCCAACATCTTACCCACAGCCCCCATCAGATGTGCCACACCAGCCCCTTCCAGCACAGCCCTTCTGGGGGAGGTGGGGTGCGTCCTTACTCTTGAACTCCCATTCCCAGCTCCTGGATTTTCTGTTCAATGGCTGTTTCTACTTCACTCTTCTCCAGGGAGTACTCCACAAAGAAAGCTTCCAAGATGAACGACACAAAGATACTGAAAGAAGCAAGCAGAGTTACACCACAGTGTTTCCTTAGTGGCATCACCCCAGCTTTTGGGCATCAACTCCTGTCTCAGTATTCCCAGGCTCGTTCCCCAGCACTCCTTCTCTTGATGGGGAGCTCCACATCAGAGCAGTGCTCAGTGGAGCTAGAGACAGATGCAGCAGGTTCCTCTGACTCATATCCCCCTGTCTCCAAGAGTCACACCACGCATGACCCCAGGACCACCAGCAGCACCCTGGGAGGGGGTAGAGCCCCCCTTCCCTCCAAAAGAGGGCAGAACAAGTCCCAGACTTACTTGACAATGATTATCACCATCACAATGTGGAAAGCAATGAAGTAGAGCTTGGCAGGCTGAGCTGTCACGTTGGCAAACCCATTGGCAAAGAGTACAGTGGGTGTTAAGGACAAGAGCACTCAGGGAGGAGAACACCTTGCTACACCAGGTAGCACTGCATGGCAGAGACCTGAACAAAACCCCCAGGGACTGTTTCTCTGCCCAGCACGGTGAGCACAGGTGCCCAGGCCCTAGCTTGGCCCTTCCACCACACAGGATATCGTGCCACTGGTTGACTGCGGTGAGCTCCATCAGGACGATGAAGGACGACGCGAAGTTGTTGAAGTTGTTCTTGCAGTACTTGCCACGGGCAAACAGGGAGTCCTTCAGAGCTGGGTTTCCACATTCCAGGGCGTGAGGAGCATTGGAGTTTGCAGGGAAGAACTGGATTTTCCCCTGGAACAGCTCCATGCCAATGATAGCAAAGACACAGTACACGACCTGGGAAGAGAACCCCATTGCTTGCTTTTCCAGAGAGCAGCAAGCTCTGTGGGGAGTCTGGAGTTCCAGCAGGCTCTCCAGTTTCCTCAGGCATGGCAAGCTGCTGAGGAACAGCATGGACTCTAAGAGACCCAAGCTGCTCAAGGGCAATTACCAGGTAGGAATAAGGAGCCAAGAACTATACAGGTCAAATATATGGAAGTGAAATATTCCTTCAGTCAGAAAGAGACCTTTTTTTTAGGAAATTTGAGAAACCGGTTTCTCATTCAGCTTCTTGTCCAAATCAGATTGATGCCTTAGAGCAGGAAACCCAGACTGCACAGAACATCCTCACCACCCCATGGAGCAAGAGACAACGTCCTGACCTGGGAACTAGCAGGGACACAACCCCTCTGCACATATTTCCATGTGCAGTGACCACAAGTGAACCAGACACAGTTTCAGAGGCCAGCTATCCCAGATTTCTATTTACCCTCTTGCAAACAGCATAGGTGTGAGACTTAAGACCCATTCCTGTAGTAGTGGAGTGCTCTGAGCCAAGAGAACAGGGTTTCTTACCAGAGTCAGCCCTCCAAATGTCAGCATGGTCGGTACGATGTTGATCAGCGTGTTCATGATGACCCGGAACCTACAGCAAACGACTCCTGAGAACACCTTGCTTGTTGTCACACCCCACACAGCACACGCTCCCCACAAGTCCTTATTTATAAGCAAGTCTCCAGAGAGGCTGCAGCACCTGGGCTCCTTCCAGGCACATGCTTTGCTGAGCAGCCATGGTCAGTCCAAAGCAGCTGTGCTGAGCAACTCAAGGCACGGTCTCACCCAGCCTCTGGCACAGCTCTGCCCCCCCTCAAAACCCCCCACACCCCTATCCCAGTCTCTTCATTACCTTTGAATGCTGTCAACAATCCTTATTAGCCTGAGGACCCGTAAGATGAAGACAATGTCCAGGACCTGCTGGCTGTTGTACTTTGTGGCTGAGAAAGGAAAAAAGAATCGTTTTCTTTTCCTTTGGAAAATAAGCAGGGAAGTGTAGAGATAGAGAATGTTCTTATGCACATTACAATTGTCCTTGTTAAACACTGTTTGTAAAACAGGTAGGTATTAAAAATAAAAAGGAGAGAGGCTGGGTTAGCTCTTCAAAACCCTGTGGGGGGTCGTTGTCTTTTCAGAAAGCCTCCCGAGCCCAGGGGGATGGCAAAAGAAGACTCAAGACCACCGAGTTCCCCAGATGCATGCAGACTGCTCAAGCTGCACTTACTCGACTTGAGGGTGGCATTGAGCACCGTTGCAGTCAGGGCAGCAAAGATGATGAGGGTATCAAACCTAGCACGAGGGAAGGCAGCGCCGTTAGATCTGCGGGCAACAAGCTGGGTGCTTAAGAGCTGCTGCACAACACAGAGACTCCTCTTCCTCATATCTGTGCCACACAGCCCTGTGTCACCCCAAGCTATCTGTGGGGTGGGAAAATGGGAGAGCTTTGTTTGGGAAAACACTTTCCCCTGCCCAGTGGCTATCTTCACACGTGGCAGAGTCGCTTCTGACAGAGATGGAGTGGGGCAGAGGGCAGCAGTCTGTCAGAGCCAGGTTGGGCCAGGAAAGAGCACAACATCCTGATGCATACAGTCATTTTAAGTACACCCCAGCACATGAGTTAAGGTCAGGCAGCCCATCTCTGAGACCTTCAGTTCAAGGAGCTGCACACAAAGATCTCCTCCCACCTCCCACCACCTTTAACACAAACGTTCCTCCCACTCACCAGTTCCAGAACTGGTTTCTGCCAAAGAACGCCCTGGGCTCGTAGGTGTACACTTTGAGGAGTATCTCAAGGACATACAAGGTGAGGAAGACCCACTCTGCATAGGAGACATAGGGGGTTTCCTCATCCAGAGCGATGAAGATGGCGTTTATCAGAATGATCACATCGTAAGTCCAAACAAATCCCCTGCAGGAAGCAAGAGAGGAATCCGTTCACCACTCCCAAGGCAGGAAGTTGCACAGTTACTTCAGGAGGTCCTCACCTCCTCTCTCAGACACTGCCATCTCAGTAAGCTGCCTTTACCCATCACTTCTCCCCAAACCCAAGAGTTTTGGGATGTTACCACAGCCTCTAACTTTGCCCTGAGGTCCCACACAGAGCAGAGCACAAGCCTTCAAGGTACACAACTGCCAAGGCTCTCGGCGTTACACAAACCCTTAGGGACTGACTGCAACCATGTTTCCAACAAGCCAAACAGCGTTTCTGAAGCAGGAAGGCTGGATGAGCAGAACTGAAGAGGATACAGAATTGGGTGCACTGCAGTCAGAGGGACTGGACAGGCTGGGAATGGGGGCAGAGGAAATGAAGTCCTGCTCCCAGGGAGGAATAACCTCAGGCACCAGTGCAGGCTGGGGGTCAGCCACCTGAAGAACAGCTCTGCAGAGGATCTGGGGTGGCCTCAGTGGGCAAGCTGAGCCCAAGGCAGCAGCAATGCTGGCAAAGGTGGCCAGCAACACCCAGGGCTCCATCAGGAGGAGTGTTGTGAGCACTCCAGGGAAGCAATTTCTCTCCCCTGCCCCATCTCCTCGGTACTGGTGGGGCCACTTTTGGAGTGCTGTGTCCACAGCTGGGCTCCCCAGTACAAGAGCCATGAACATAGTAGGGTCACAGAAACAACTCAAGGGTAGGACTGTCCGACACATGACATGGAGAGCGCTGGGACTGTGCAGCCTGGAGGAGAGAAGGGCCAGGGCATCTCACACATATGTATAAATACCTGAGGGGCAGGCACACAGAAGCTGGAGCCAGGCTCTTCTCAGTGGTGTCCAGGGAAAGCACAAGAGGCAAGAGGCACAAATTGAAATGGTGGATTTTCCATTTAAATAAGCTTTTTCTTTAAGCCAAGGGTGGTCACACACCAGGACAGGCTGCCAAGAGGTTACAGTCTCCATCCTTGGAGATACTCAAAGCCCAACTAGTCATAGGCCTGAGCAGCCTACTCCAGCTAACTCTGCTTGAGGGAGGGTGTCATCTCTAGGTGTTCCTTCCAGTTCAGGGAAGACTCAGATGTGGAACAGCATGTGTAGCTCTCATCTGGTCCCTCAGCACAGACCACAGAGCACTCCTCGCTTTTGGTAAGAGCTACTTACACTCAGCACCTAGAGAAGATCTGAACAAGCAGGACTGGAAGATGCAGGGACTCACCAAGTCTAGTTTCTCCACACCAAAGGTAGGCTAAGAGCAGAGCTGGTCCACAGAACGCTTCGAAAAACAGAACCCCGATATTTGCCTAAACACAGCTGGCACTCTCCAGCACAACAGCCAGGTGAGTCTTTGTTTGCACCACCCCTGCTCCACAGCCCTTTGAGTGCCAGGGGCTGGTTGCCCTGCAGCAGCAGCTTACCTGTGCCTCACCATGCTGCGCAGGAACTGGCTCACTGCCGACCTGTAAACACGGGGCATCCACTGCCCCAGCGGGTGGCTGCGGATCTTCAGGGTCACCACCTGGATGTTGAGGAGATCTGCCAGCTGCACAAAGGCCTTCTTGTCTGCAGCAGGGGAGAGCACACCACCTCAGTCTGCTGTCATTGAAAAGGGACAGCACCTGGCAAAGACAAACCTGTGACAATCTGGGCTCAATTATCCGTTCACTGCAGCAGGCAACGCACACGCCTGAAGCAGCACCCACCAGCAGGCAGGCTGGCCTCGGCTCCTCCGCCCTGTCTCCAGGGGATTAGCTGTAGCCATAGGCCAACAGGCAACACAGACCTTTAATGGTCAGGCTGGGCCTGGTGTAGTGTGAGGAGACCGAGCTGACATCGCTCCTGATAGGCTGTCTGCAGCAGGAGCAGAGCAAACAGCTCCAGAGGAGCATGTGGGAAGGTGGGAAGCCACATTACTTGGAGGAATCTGATAACAAGGGAGGCTTCCTGTGTCCTGTCTGAGGACGGGAGGTCCCTTTCCATATGATGAGCTTGGCCTGATGTCAAACAGCCACAAAGAGCTGCCCACAAGACACAGGCTACAGCACAGGCAGAAGGAACCTTTCAGGAGCTGAGCAGGAAGAGGGGCCTGGAGTCCCTCCGGGTCCACTGCAGCCCACAGGTCCCAGTGCCAAAACCCATGAGGTGCTGGGCTCCTGACCCCAGGCTCCTCCCCGATCCCCTGGGCCTGCTGCTCACCTATGAAACCCTTCTGCTCATCGTCAGAGATGCGCAGCAGCAGCTCTCGGTGGGAGTTGCTGATCTCAGGAGCCACAAGCTTGACAAGCTGCTTCCACCGGGCTTCTCTAACCACAAACTGCCCTCCTTCCTCTTCCTTCAGGAGGTTGAAGGCCTCGACCATCTTGCGGCGCTTCATGTAAGCGAGCGCACGGATCTCATTCTGGGGAGAACACGGGGATTCAGCCACCCTCCCCCCTCGTGAGGAAACCCCACCCAAACCAAGGACTGCACCTTACTGCCACGGTGCAGAGGTGCAGAGCAGCACACGTGGGGTGATACTAGAGTACCACAGAGTCAGTGGGAGCGATGAGCAATGCTAGTTCGCAGGCCACCACGGGCCCTCACACAGTGCTCTGGAAGGACCACCAGACTGTTGGTTGCTGGGAGATACATTAAGCAAAGGAAGACAAAAGGATAGCAGCTAACAGGAAGGAGATGGTGGGGAGGGGGGGCGGATATCTCTCAAAGATCACAGGATCTGCACGTCCACAGAAGCCAAGAGGATGTGTCCATGCATGCTTCCTATCCATGAGTGAATACTGCTGAGATCAGGGGTGGAGATCCTCTTCTGCACATGATTACAAGCAGGCTGAAGAACCTTCTACTCTTGGGAGACTACAGCCTCCGGGGAGACCTAGCAGACTGCTTACTGAGAAAGAGCAATCCCCTCATGGGAGCACCCAGCAATTTCCAGCTCTCACCCTTTGGTCTCTAGAGTTCCTATTCACTCAGCCCTCCCTCTGCACTCCCTGTGCTTTAAGAGGGCGTGCAGCAACAGGGAAAAGCATGCTGCCACCTGGGAAGTCTCCTGCAGAGAGACAGGGCTTTTGCACTACCACTGTTAGTCCTGGTGCTAAGACATGTGCCTCCCATCTGATGCAGCTTCTTGGGACCACGGGGGCATAGAATCAACTTGTTAAGTGCTACAAGAAGGATTTGCAACAATCCCCATGATAGAAGAGGTGGGTCTGTGCCTGTTACTCTTCAGGAAAGGCAGCAGCTGTACCCCCTCTCTGCATTCTCTACAAGTGGAAGCATTACAAGGGAAAGGCAGGTGCCTCCTCACAAGCTCATACAGAAGAGCAGGGTGGCTGATCACAGGCCACCCCTCCAAACGTTACCTTCAGGTGTTTCTTGTAGTTGTTGTACACGACAGCCAGGAAGAGAGACATGAAGATGTAAGTGTTGACAATGACAAAGGCGATGAAGAACAGCGCGTACCACGAGCTGAGGTCAAACGCTGGCATCCTAGAGAGGGGCAGAGAGAGGCTGCTATTGCTCGGCAGGCAGACAGGGGAAATTAAAGAAACCACAAGAACACAGTCTTACAGCTGGATTTCCAGCTACTGGTTTAGAGAGGTTTTAGCCAACGAGTGGGTGTATTTGTCCCCTCAGTTTAAGCCTCCCTCAGGTACTGGGTTGTTTGGAAAGCAGTATTTAATGCATCTCTTCTCCAAGTCTCTCCAACCTCAGATTCTGGCTCAGAGCCATTTCTAAACCAGACATCTGACAGCACATGAAACGCCTGCAGGCTGGAGAAGCAAGAGCCCTGCTGCAGCTCTGGAACACCTTGTGATGCAAAACAGGGTATTTCTGGCTCTAGCCAGAGATCCTGCTGCTTGGAGCAGGACCCCAGCAACAGACAGACCACAAGCTCAGCGTACGTACATGACATCCGGGCTGTTTGCCGTTGTCACCAGCACGTAGAGGTCAAACACAATTTCCAGGTAGTTTCTGAAATATGGCAAGCCTTCTGCTGTTTGGAGATTCCTAGGAGGAGAAGGAGCATCTGAAGTTAAGCACAGAGATCACATGCCTCCTCAGAGGAGCTGCACGTATCAGCAGTGCTTGTATTCACTAGTGATTGTTTGGATTCCCTCCTGCCTGCAAACATCCCACACATTCTTCCCACCCAGCTCTGAGAAAAAGAAGGATTCCCACCTCTCTCCAAACAGCTTCAAGGCCATGAGGGAGAACATGAGAAGGCTAAACATGAAGAGCAAGAAGACGTAGGTGATCTCTGGCAGCGTGTTGCGGATGCTGCGGAACGCTCTCCGAATCTGCCAAGGAGAAGGGAAGCATTTAGGGGCAAGGTGGTACCTGTTTTCCTCCCCTCACCAATCCCATATGGAACAAAGACAGACTGACAAGCAATGCAGGACACAGGCAGGAGAGATTCTCTCCCAGATGTAGCAACTGTTCTGCTGAAACCTGTGCAAGTGCACCAGGCTTTCCCCCTCATTCCCCAGAGCAGGTGATAGGAGAGGCCTTATCTACACACTGTCGTGAACTCAGCAAGCCAAGGTTCCAAGGGCCCTGTGGATGCTCTTGCTGTAAGAGACTAGTCAGGGACAGAAGCCCTTCACTCCAGGCTATGAAACACACTCTGAGCCCAAGTGTTCAACCGCTCCCTCCCCCAGGCCCCCACAGCACACTAGGTTAGTAATTTGTAAGTCAGGACCAGAACTGGCTTGGGAGCAGGGCAAAGATCTCCCTGTGACAAGAGGAATCAGAGTCCAAATCACCCTCCTGAACTGTAAGTTCAGTTTCTGGGAGTGGGGTGACACTGGTGCTTGTTTGCCCAGGAGGCTCCCAGCAATAAGTAACCTGGCCCCTGACCCAGGGAGAAACAGTTCTCACCTGTGGCTCTGCTCACGTTCACACCTCCTGAGGACAGGCTCTAACTGCTTGGAAACAGGGCCTGCTCCTCCTCACAGGCCAGGCTGAGCCCAGCCCATGGGCTGACCTTACAAGAAGCATTTTTCCTTCTCCATGCACTCTTAGTTAAGTGTGATCTTCCTTAAAATCACCACAGCACCACGTCTCACAGGCAGCTCTAGGTTTGGCTCTGAGCTCTCAGCAGCAATAACACAGCCCAGAGGTACAGGGAGAAGCCCTTCAGTACCTCACACAGCACCCCAGCAGCACCAGTGAGCACACCCCCTTTTAACCACCCAGCACCTCACACAGCACCCCAGCAGCACCAGTGAGCACACCCCCGTTTATCCACCTCAACTCACTGCTTCAGGCCACCTCTGAGAGAAACCCTCACACACAGAAACCCAAGGTCTTCCATTTCTGCACAAAACCCCTTTCTCCTAACTCCCCATGTCTCAGAAAGCAGCAGCCTGCCCAAAAAGCCAGGCCCCCACCCCAGCAGTACGGCCCACCAGGCCTCTCCCTTACCTGGCGACTCTCTGCAAAGTTGATGAGGAAGATGGGCCTCACAATTCTTGACCATCGAATGCCCCTCACGTTGTATATTCTGAGCACCCCATATATAGCCAAGTCTGTTAGGGATAGCTGCAGGAAAAAGAAGGAGAAGTCCCAGAAGCAGCCTTGGAAACGTGTCCAGACCACGAAGGCAGCAGGGTTAGCTGACACAGGATAGGTGAGCACACAACAGGTTGGGGAGAACAAGCCCACAAGCCACAGCTCTTGTAGAGCCCTTGTACATCAGGCCTACACTACACAACAGGAGGAAAAAGCTGCCTCCATGTTGGCTGCATCAGCCTGGGAGGCTCCCCTGGGCCTAACTCACCAGGATTGCAACCATGATGCAGATGTTCTTGGTATCCTTCCAAAAGACGTTGCGAGGGGTGACTCTGGCAAAGTGTGTCAGTCTGCCAAAGAACACCAGAAGGCACACCACCTCTGCCAGGGAAGTGACCTGCAGAGAGAGGAGGATTCTCTCTGAGCCACAGGAAACCCAGGGCCCAGGAGAGGACCCAGGACTGCTATCCAACAGGCACCAAGCCAGATGCACACCTGTGCAAGGGACAAGGTGACCATGGGGGCAAGAAAGGAGGAGGAGATGGAGAGGAATCTAAGAGGCAGGGTTGTACCACATTGACAGAAGGAGACTGCATGCAAGCCTTCTCCTGCCTGGGTCGCCCTCCAGAGAGATTCTGCTTCTCATGCTGTGCATAATTAGTGTTTAGGGACAGTTAGATGACAGAAGACACAGCAACTGCAGACCACATTAATAAACAGCACTCAGGAAAGACAGGAGCAGTCAATGAAGTGGAAGAAAACTGCAGAAGTGTGGTACATATGTTTCAACTAATTAATTTAGGTAGCTCAGGGAGCTCCACTCCTAACTGGAGGAGGAGATTTACTACTTGAAAATAAGTCGTAGGCATCAGTGACCTGCCTGAGTCAGGGCAGCCAAGAGCAGGGCCAGCTCTCTGCACACCAATGAGGATGCTCAGGCTGGGGTACAGGCAAAGGAGAACACAGCTGGACTCTGTATAAAATGTTCTGGTGGGTTTGGGCTGCTGGTTGTTTTACAGGCACACATATCTGGCACTGAGCAATAGTCTCAGGCCTCCTTTTGCACCTCTGTATTTGCTCAGGATTCAGGAGTACATCCCTCTCAAACACACTGGGGCAGAACAAATAAAGGCCTCAGAAATCAGTCCCAAGGGGAACATTCCACTTCTGCTTTGAGACACGAGGACTGTGCTTGCCACAGGGAAGGCTGGGATTGTTCTCAGAGATGCTGAGAAGCAACATCACGGTCCATGGTCACATCAGCCACTGCTGATGGCCACGATGGCTCCCACAGACCCTGGTTAGCTCCAACAGCCATTTCTTCTTCGTTTCAGTAGGCAAAAGGTATCAAAAGAAAGATCAGCAGCACTTATCTCTTGACATCTCAGCAGCTTCTCTCAAGCAAGAAGCCCCTACCAAGCAGCACAACAGGAACAGCACTGCTGTTTCCACATGGCCTGGGAACTCACCAGGAAGGGGAGGGGATACACAGCAGGCTCTTCAAACACTGCAAGGGACAGGTTGAGAAAGATGAAGAAGTAGGTGGCTGTCCGCATGGTCCAGTGGTTATAGAGGTAGTAGAGCCTGCAGGAAGAAGGCACAGCACCTTAATTAAAGGCTGCATTGCACACACCCATGGTCTCACCAAGGGCATCTTGGAAGAGCAGCAGGTGCTGTCCCAAACAGCCACAGAGGAAGAAGGGTAGCAGTAGCACAATTTTTGCTGGTCAGGGATTTGGGAACTTGTTTCCTGGCCCTGCCTTACAGACCCAAAGCTGATGGACACTATACTCCCTTTTGGGGAGCAAAAAGCCCAGGCAGGTGCACCCCAGGAGTTCTTCAGTGCTGGTTAAGGCTGCATCATACAGATGTGGTACAGCTGCTTCCCTTTTGTAATTACCTTGCTCCTTAACTCGAGTGCAAGCTTCTGCTAGCACAGGTATCCACGTGCCTCACAAACTACATCTCATGAGTTCCCTAACACCCCTTCTTTGGGGGTTAAAAACCAAGGAGATAAGAAAAGCCACCACAGACAAGGTTGGACTTGCACAGTAAGTGTTTTTCCTACACAGCTCAAGCAGTGTTCTGTCCCCTGCAGCAGCAAACCCCTGGTGAACACCAGCAATGGCCATGAACACATCCAGCTCTAAGCCTCCCACGGGAGGCTTCACAGGGTGGCATGCCACAGTGGCTCCCTGGGGAGATGCAGGCTACATTGGCAGAGCATAATGCTTCTCCACCAGTAAAAACTAAGAAAAGCTGCCAGCATCTCCCCTCCCTGCTAACCACCTGCACAGGCTGCATGGAGGGCAGGTGGTTGTAGGTGACATGATGCCTCTAATAACACCATCAAGACACGGCCATGTAAAGCCTGATCACTCCTCTTGCTCATGCCAAGCACACTCAGGCAGGACAAGCTGTGTGCACACAGGCTGATTTTCCAGAGCAGAGAGACATTACAGCTACACCACAGCATACACCTGCTCAGAGCCTTGGTAACAAACACGTGTAACCACACTGGCATCTCTAAGATGCCCAGGAAGCCTCGCTGGCTAAGACATGAGAACTATATAGAAGGCAGGGGTGTTGCAGGGAGGGCTACAGGAGCCATCGATGCTCACACACTGCCCTGCTGGCAGTCTTTGCATCACCTTTCCCTTCCAAATTAGCTATGCTTACCACCAATTAAGGAAGCTTTTGATTACTCCCACCCCTGCAGCTCCTGCCCTTTCTGAAGTACACCTGAGCGCCCCATCAGCTGAAGGTTGGGTGGGTGGTGGGCTGGTGTCACACACTATCAGGCCAGCTAGTGATGGCTGTGACCACCTGGCACGGGGGTGCTCTCCCACACAGGCCAACCATGCAGCCCCCTGCTACTGAAACCCTGCTGCTTACACCCAGCACAGCCATGCTCCTGCACCCTCTTCCACGCAGGCGAGGGCAGATGAAGCTTCCCACACTCTTCATCCTCACAGAATGCTACAGGAAAGATTTAAATTGGTTTTCTTCCTCTAGAGAAAGCCTCACAAACCCTATTTTTCTATTCGCTTTCCCATCCTCAGCACACAGATGCACCCAACAGACACGCTTCACCCTAAACCCAGCTCTCTGCATCCCACCCACCCAACTTCCCAGCGCTCAGCTGGTGAGCCTGCGCTCCCCAGCCTTTGTTGTTCTTCCGATGTGGCTGTGGCTGGCTCTCCCCATCCCAGTCTAAGCGCCCCGCAGCACTGCAAGAGCAGCACAGAGCCTTGCTCCAGCACATCGGCGTGGGTGTATGCAGGGACGCAGACCCTTACCTGACTGCCTCCGGAGAGGTCTTGAAAGGGATGTTCCTGTTGTACTGCGCATCGGAGACAAACGCCGCGGCCAGCAAGAGATCCTGCGGGAAGGGGAACGACACAGCCGGTCAGCAGCGGCGGGGCTCAAAGCCAGCCACAGCAGAGAGGCAGAGCGGGTCCCGTTCCCCCCGGGGCACGATGCGGAGGCGAGGAGCGGGACGAGGGATGCGGCAGGTCGGCACACCCGCGCCCCTCGCCTGCTGGAGGGGAGCCAGCACCGAGCCAGCACCGGCCCGGGACACGCCGCGGGACCCGCAGCCTCCCCGGCGGGGTTCCGCTACCTGCGAAGCCGCCTCGGCCATGGCGCGGGCAGACGCTGCACCTCCCCGGCCCCGCCGCCTTTAACGGGCCCGCCCCCGCCCCGGCGGAAGCGGGAGGCGGCGCCGGGCCCGAGCGGAGCCGCAGCGGGGATGGGGCTGGAGGAGCTGGGCTCCCGGGCCGTGCGCTGGGCGCTGCTGGCAGCCTTCGCGGCCGGGGTGGTGGTGGGCTGGCAGGCCGGCCGTGCCCGCCGCCGGTTCCTCCGCTGGCGCCAGCGCCGGCTCCTGAACCGCCTCGCCGCCGCGCAGGAGCAGCTGGAGGCGTCCTGAGCCCTCGGTGCGTCCCCGCGGCTGCCGTGCCGGGAGCCGGGCTCCCCTCCCTGCCCTCCGAGCGGGTCTGGGAGGCCGGCGTGACGCTCCGCTTGTCTCCCCCGGCAGCCTCGCCGCGACAGGCGCTGCGGGAGCGGCCGCGGCCGCGGACCCGGACCCGGACCCAGCCCGCATCGCTGCCGGAGCCGGGGGAAAGAGACGGTGAGAACTGCGCTGAAACGCTGCTGGGAAAGGACAGCATCCGTGGAGCCCCAGGGCCTGTCTTCTGCCCTCCGGAAGACCAGACCCCGAGCTGCCTCGGCCTGGCCTCCCGAGACACCCTGGAGTGACAGCGCGAGGGTGTTTCCGTGTTTCGCTGGCTTGTCTGTCTGTCCTGCGTGGAGCGTGCTACTGCGGCTGCAGCTCTGCCCTCGCCGGGAAGCGCTGCCGGGACATTAAAAACCATGACACGATCTCCCTGGATGCGTTTATTTCTCTCCCCTAAGGGCGCTCCTCACGAGAGAGGGGAACCTCCTCGTGAAAATAACCCCCTGGGGATGAACTGCTGCGTGGGTCGGGAGGGATGAACGAGCAGGTTCAATGAGGGATGCTTGCCCTTCAGAGTATGAAGCTCCTCTCGTGCCTTGGGCAGGGGTTGTGGAGGTGGCTGGAGCGTGCTCCTTCTTCCCTTCCCACCGCTAGTGAGTTGGGGTCTGTGGGGCTGGGAGAAAGGGCTGCTCCTGCTCGGTGCCTGAGGATTTAGCATGCGCTGTGCGAGCTGCTGCTTTTGACTGTACTTCTGAACTCTAAGAGGTTTAAACGGCCTCGGGGGGAACCATCCCGCTGCCCTGCTCCCTGCGACGGGGAACGGCCGGTTCCTGGCAGAGAAGGGGCTTCCCGCTCGAGCCGAGGGGTCGGGCAAGCGCTGGGGTGTGCGGCGTGTCCCAGCGCGGTGTTGGCCGCGGCGCGGCTCGGAGCGCATCTGCTCGGCGCGGGCCGCGCCTCCCTCGCCGGGGACGCGCCGGTTCCTTCTCGCGGCGCTTCTGCCCCCCGGGCGGCAGCAGCGGGGGGGCCGGGGCACCCCCCGCGGCCTGGCCTGCACAGGGGCCGTCCGGGGCTGAGAAGCGTGCGCCCGGGCCCGGCGGGTGCCCCCGGCAGCGGGGCCAGTGCCCAGCCGGGGCCCGGCGGGTGCCCCCGGCAGCGGGGCCAGTGCCCAGCCGGGGCCCGGCGATCCCCGGTGCAGGCAGCGGCCTCGCAGCGCCCCCCGGCTCCTACAGCTCCCGGCGTGCGGCGCGCACCGGAAGTGACAGCATCCCGCAGCGCCGGCGCGACCGTTGCCTAGCGACCATGTCGGGGCGGCGGTCGCGGGGGCCGTTGCAGCGGGTGCAGCGGCGGAGCCGGGAGCTGCAGGCGCAGGTACCGGGGCGGCGGGCTCGGCTCGGCTCGGCCCGGCCCGGCCCGCGGCTGACGGTGCCTCTCGTGTGTTGCAGGTGGAAGCGCTGCGGGCGGAGAGCGCGGCGCCGGCCCCCGGGCAGCGCAAGGCCCTGTCGCAGAGGTGAGGCGGCGCCCGAGGGGTCCCCCGGCTCGCTCGCAGCGGCCGGCCCCTTCCCTCCCGCGGCGGGGGTACGGCGGGGCCCTCCAGCCCCGGAGCCGCACGGCTTAACCCCTGCTGCGGGAACGCCCCGCGTCAGATTCGCTCCGTTCCCCGCTCCCTCTGCGCCGGGAGGAGCCGGCGGCTCCCTGGGTTCTGCTCGCGTTCGCAGGCGGTACGCGCGCAGAGCTGGGGGCGCTCGGGGTGTGGAATTCGGGGTGTGGAAGCTGAGGTGCCTCATGAGGTGGGTCACGCTGTGCCTTGCTCCCGACGCAGGTGTCTGCGGCTGCAGGAGCTGGTGGATGAGAACACAGCAGCTCTCCGCGGTTTGAAAAAAGTAAGTGTGGAGATAACTTTGTTACTGGGTTTGCTCAGAGCGCATCACGGAGAGGGCTCGGAGAATCACAGAATCGTAGGGGTTGGAAGGGACCTCGAGAGATCATTGGGTCCAACGCCCCTGCCAAAGCAGCTCCCCAGCTCATATTGCACAGGGCGGCGTCCAGACGGGGCTGGAATCTCTCCAGAGAAGGAGACTCCACACCCCCTGGGCAGCCTGTCCCAGGGCTCTGGCACCCTCACTGTGTAAAAGTTCTTCCTCATGTTGGTGCTGAACTTCCTGTGCTCCAATTTGCAGCCATTGCCCCTTGTCCTGCCTCCACAGACACTGAAAAGGGGCTGCCCATTTCCCCCTGCATCCCATACTTAAGATATTTATAAACATTAATAAGGTCCCCCCTTAGTCTTCTTCTCTCCAGGCTGAACAGTCCCAGCTCACTCAGCCTTTCCTCACAGGGGAGATGTTCCAGGCCCTTCATCATCTCTGTAGCCTCCTCTGGACTCTCTCCAGGAGATCCCTGGCTTTTTTATCCCAGGGAGCCCAGAACTGGACACAACACTCCAGGTGGGGCCTGACCAGGGCAGAGTAGAGAGGAAGAACAGCAGGCTCCTTCCACTGCAGGTGCCTCAGGACAGCAGTGATGCCTTACACTGTGCAACCCCTGGCTGAGATCTGTTTGTAATGTAAAAGCCTGTCTTTCATGCTCTGGTGTGTTCTGCTCTCTATCAATGTGTTGTGCTGCCAGAGGAGAGTACAGACTGCAAATTCAACACGAAATCTGAGTAAAAAGGGCAGGAAAGATGTCACTAACCAGGGGGGCAGTGGCAGCAGCTTGCAAAGCATGTCTGGAAAAACTAACTTGAACTTTGATTCTCGGAGCAATTAGTTGTTTTGTTTCTTCTTTCTCAGGCAGACGAGCCAGCACCTGTGGGGAATTACAGTCAGAGGAAAGAAGAAGAAGAAAAACTATTGCTCAAACTGTCTCAGCAGCTGCAGAAACTCCTTCCTCTCTTGGATCAGGATGATGTGACTGCGCATTACGTGGCGTAAGTAGCTCAAGCGAACACATACAATGTGCACTGTGATAGAAATGTGTGAGTGCAGCTGGAAAGGACCCGGAGAAATTGTTAGGTTGGCCTCTTTATTGTCTTAACATGCAGTTACACAAGAAGCCAACTTCTAAGGGGCTTGTCTTCTTGATGCAGTCAGGAGCAACTCACCAAACTTTCTAAGGGCTGAAATACAGCGTGGCTGTCGAGAGGAGGGGATGTTTAGGGAGGAAACACCACTGGGATTTTGGAACTTGATCAGATCAGGGTGGAGAGTAAGGAGACAGGCATGAAAATGCTGTATCTGGATAATGTCCTTGCAGAGGAGGCCGTGCTGCTGGGCATTACAGCATTGCCAGAAGGTTTGTTACAATGATGATAATCACAAGCTTGAATTGTTTTGGCTAGGGGTAAGGAACATCAGAAAGATCCTCAAACAGAAGACGAGACCGAGGAAGAGGAGGAGAGTGAAGATGAAGAAAACAGTGAGGAAGAAGACAGTGACGAAGCAGATGATGATGACGATTTGTTGGATGATCCAAACGTCAGAGAATGTATTGCAGTTGGCAGCTTTGATGCACAGCAGGAAGGGGATCTCACATTTACGGTGAGCACATCTCTCTAAAGGTTTGTTGACTGTGGATCCTTCTGTATTAAGCAATAACTGGAACTAAATCCCGTGCTTCTGGGATTCAGCCTGTGTGCCCCACGGGATTCAGGGAGCAATGCCTTTTCCTGCTGTGCAGTCAGCTGGGTGGAGCCTGGCATCTCTTTGCCACCTTCTGTAGCAGCAGAGTCTCTCCTGGTCTCCTGTGATCTCTGTTGTGGGAAAGTTGAAGCTTTTGTGTGGCTTTGGGGTTGTCTAATCGTGCCTGGAGCCGTTTAGAAATCTTTGGTTGTCTTTTGTCTCTCCTGACGGCACAGAAAGGCGAAGTCCTGCTTATACATGACAAGAAGGCAGATGGCTGGTGGGTAGCTGAAAACTCAAGAGGGGAGAGAGGCCTCGTTCCTAGAACCTATCTCACGGTCAGTGTGACCTTCCTCTCCTCTAATCTCACCTCTCCTGTTTTATGTATGGATGATAAGGTGGGGGTATAAAACCCATCATCATCATGCTTCCGTGGGGGACACAGCAGCGTTTTGCTATGTGGCAATAATGTAGAAAACCCCCTTTTCTACACTACTCACACGTGCTGTGGCTGGAGAAAGCGTCTTTAAGGGCAGAACTGTGAAGGGTTCAAGCACTTTGTCATTCCAAATCTGAATTACAGGTCCATGCCGAAGACGCCGAAAGCCAGGAGCCAAGTGAAGAACACATAGAAGTGGTGGATGAAACAGCAGATGGAACTGAAGTTAAAAAGAGGTAAATGGAGTGATGTGAAGGCAATTCAGTGTAAATTATTCTTCCTCCTGCTTAAATCTGGTAGTGTGCTCCTTCCAGTGATACACCTCACGAGGCTGTCTGGTTCTTTGCATTTCTCTTTTCAGTGTGGCTGTCACTTGGGTTTTTTGGAGTGCTGGCACACGTTGACCTCAGCGGGCTTGGTGGGGAGCTGTGCTTTGGTTGGCCTTTTGTTTCCTTCAGAAAACCAAGGAATGGCCAGGTCCTGGATCAGCTGCATTCCAGCTCATGAGACAGCCTAGCACTTAGCCTGTGTGGCTGGAAGCATGTAATTGTTGCCATCTCAGGTGCTGCTACTGGTGCTAAGCTGCTGCTGTGTGAAAACCAACTGATATTTAGCATTTCTGTTTTTGCCCACACTGATGTATTAGAAACCCCCCCTGTTATTTTTCTTCCAGAACAGATTCTCACTGGAGTGCTGTAAGAAGAGCTATCGCAGAGGTAGGTAAACATCTTCCACAGCAGCTTCATCCACCATACAGTTAATTATTTTGTGGCCAAGGTTTGCCTTTACCAAACAGAGTTTCTTGTGTTACAGACTGGATTTTAATTAATCCCTCTGTTGTGCTGTTGTAGCAGGAAATGCTACAAAAATGTTCTCGAAGGCTTTAGAAACAGGCTGCAGCCCAGCCCACGCCTCTGAATGAAGATACAAATTAGATACGTGGTTCTGCCACAGCAGCACCATGCCTTCCTTTTCTCAAGGGCTTGCTTTTTGTTCTGTAACTGGCTCTTCTGCTGCCACTTTGACAGGGAAAGGGGATTGAAGAAAACAGGAGCCTGGCTGGGTTCACACATGAACCAGAGTAAAAGTAGTACCTGGAGAGGGGCCAAAGTAGCTTCAGATTAGATGAGGCAACCGATGCCCCACGTCTCTGATAGTGGTTGTGTGCAAGAGGTCTAAATTAGGATAGGATTAGATGCTAAACAGCAGGAATACTAACAGCTGTTGGTTTGGCTTTAAGCAGAACGACACGGTAGAGGTCCTGGCAACCATAGGAGCAGTTCCTGCAGGATTCCGCCCCTCCACACTTTTCCAGCTCTTAGAAGAAGGTACAGTTTTCTCTTCATAAACACAGTGCAGGGTTCTCAAGTGTCTGCTGGATGAGAGTCAGTAGCACTTCATTATAACTGGGTAATCTTTGATATATTATGTGATGGGTCGCCTTGCACAAGGCGACCCATCACATACTATATCAAAGACTATTTTTTTGTTGTACTTCTTCAAGTTTTAATTAATCTGTGTAAAATCCTGGCAACAGAGAGGCAATTTCTGCATGATTCCAAAGCTTTTCCTCTTTGGAAGATACTTTGTGTTGCCATTGCAGGAAAATATCTTTTTTGAATACTTTTTTTCCCCAGAGATCTTTTGGGGTCTCTCTTCACTGAATATTTTACACACCTCGTATTTTCTTAGTCTTTTTGTTTACAATTGTTCAAAATCAATGTTCTTTTCAGTCATTAAATGAATGAAACACTGCAGAACACTTAAAAGGAGCAGAAGTATCCTCTTTAATGGGATTTCTTTTGCAAAAGATATCTCCAGAGTATTGTCTGGACCAAATATTCCCATAGGCTTTAGCCACATCTGAATTTGGGGTGTTGTTCATAAAGATGATAACAAATTCTGGAGAATTTATAGAATTCCTCTTCTTGTAGGCAGTCGGTTTCGAGCGAGTTACTTCCTGCAGCCTGAACTTACGCCGTCGCAGTTGGCTTTCAAAGACCTGGTGTGGAACCCTGAGAAAAACACTGTGAGTATTTCTGGAAAGAAAGCTATGGTGCTTTTGGTTTGAGAGGAGTGGCAGCAGCTGTAGATGCCAGTTGCTGGCAGTACGTCGTATTGGTGGGTAAATAGAACAGGTGGTGGATTTTGATGTCACTCTAGACTCCTTAGGCAGTAGATCTTACCACATCCTACTCTCCAATAGGCAGAAGATCTGGACAGGTTGTCACATTGGGTATCTTTTAGGAGTCATGTTCACCTGAAATTTGTGGGTGCCTAGTCTGAATTTTAAACTGAGATTCTGCTAGGTGCTGTGAAATCACCAATTTAATTCACCCTTTTTTGTTCTGGCTCGTGATTATGTCTTGATCTGCATCCTTTTTAGAAGATTTCTTCCTAAACTTTGATAGGACCTTCTACCTGTCACACTGAAAGATCTATAGCAGTCTCCTTAGAAGAGAGCTGAAGGCTTAGGAAGAAATTTTGCTGCTGCTGCTAATACAATACCAGCATTAAAATGGTCAGAAGAATCCATTCCAGTGAATGCTACATTCAATTGCCTCAGTAAACAAACACAAACAGGTGCCTGTAGCTTTAATCCCCTCTCTGCTGCCTGCATTACAGATCTGCCCCAGACCAACTCGAGTGTCCCTGATTGTGACTTTATGCAGCTGTAAAATGATCCCCCTCCCAGGGGTCAGTATACAGGTCCTCAGCAGGCACGTTCGGCTCTGTCTGTTCGATGGCAATCAGGTAAGCTGGTTGGCTACCCAAAAAAGCCTTGATGAGGAGCGGATCTTTTAGGATCTCTTCTCTGGTTCCTCTGGTTTTCAACTCCTCCAGTGGTTTCACTGTAAGACAGACACACAGACAAAATCTGCCTCCCAAGCCGATTAACTTTCCCATGTCCCTGGCCTGACGCTCGCCTGTGGTTGGCTACACACTGACACAGGCACCTCACAGCCACTGCAGACACAAAGCCCCCCTGACCCGGGGCCTGGCTGGCTGCTGGTGCCTGGATGTGTGTGCACACCTGTTCAGAACAGCCCATACACCCAGGAAAATAGCCAGAAAGGGAGTTTACTGAGAAGCCAGGGCAGGCTGTGTGGGTCAGGTGCCGGCTGTGTCCAGACACGCACAGTTTCCCATTCTCCCACCCTGTCACTCCACCGAGCGCCTCGATCCCTCCCTTCTGCCTTTGGTTTCTCCCCTGCACACACCTAAATCACAGGCAGCCCCAGAACGCCCTTCTCATACCCTGAGCAGTCACCCCTCGCAGCTGTCAGGTGATCTGGCCAGCCACTCCTCTTGACTCATTGGGATGGGAGTTGCACCCAGCCCCTGGGGCTGCTGGCTGTCCTGGGCAGCCCTGGGAGGGGCTGTGGCCTGAGGAGTGGGTCATTTCAGATCCCCTGACTGCCATTGTGCCTCTTTGCTCCTTCATTGTGGAGATGAACCTTTACTGGGCCGATCTCTCTCCTGTGCTAGGCCTGGGAATAGCCGGGTCAGGGTCACATTCAGATGCCCCCTCTTGCTGTTCATCCTCTGAGCTCCTTTGCATGTAGGTGTAGAGCAGCTTTTCATGACAGAATCTAACACTGATGCTCTGGGAGACTAAGCAACTGTTCCTGGTGTATGTGAAGCAAGGATAGCTGGGGAGTGCTCTGTGGTTTCAGAGGAAACTTCCTCTGTAGTCCTTTAAACTGAAACCATCGGATGAAGTGGAAGAGCAAGTGTAATTATCTTTGTGGTGTGCAGAGTGTTGGATTAATCTGGGATAATACTGTGTTAGAGCTTTCTGGAAAAAACTGTCTTAGCTTTTTTCATTGCTTATAATATTTTAGGTGCTGAGTAACGTTCACACAGTGAGAGCTATGTGGCAACCTAAAAATCCTCAAACATGGACCTTTTCTCCAAGGGTAGGTATCTCGCTCAGGGAGTGATGTAGCCAGCAACTATCTATTTACAACATCTGTTACTTCTGGTATTTGTGTTGAAATAAAACATCTGGCAACCAGAATGAACATGTAGAAGAGAAAATACTTGAATTTAAACTAAACCAAGTGTTTTAGCGAAAACACTTTGGAGAAAAGAGTTGGGGCAAAACAAAGTAGTGGGAGGGACTGGCGATCCCTCTGGTGGCACTGGTTAACTCTGAACTGCCACCTGGAACGTGCTACGTCGTGTTCCTGAGGAAAGGGAGGCACCAGCCACTCTGCATGTGAGCTTCTGCTCTGAATTCATTGGAAGAAGAGCCCACGCTTTGCCCCTTGTTTCAGGTGCCATGCAGGGCCACACTTGCAGCAGTAGTGCTGTCATGTTTTACCCCAGTTGTCACTGTGTTCTTGGAGGGAATTGTGAGCTTTTTGACAGCTGAAGTTCTTTGGGAGCTTGTCCTCACACACCCAAAAAGTACCTTGGTAGTGTAGGTGTGTTTCACAGCCAGGTAAAGAATGAGGGGACCAAGGTCTCAGCTGAAATGGGTTCTGCACTTACCAGCTTTTATATGCAGGGGGATTGGGTCAGAGACCTTACGGGAACGGGTGATGGGTTTGGTGGCCTTTCACTAGCTCCATCCACTTTCCTCTCTCTCTCCCCCTCAGGTAACAGGCATTTTACCCAGCTTGCTGGACGGGGACTGTTTTATCAGGTCTGACTCTCTGGCCTCAGACCTTGGCATATTACTGGAACTCGGCATCACTTACATTCGCAACGTGAGTGCGTAAAGCTGCAGCCCGGTCTCACAAGGTTGGAAAAGGCCTTTAAGATCATCAGGTCCAACTATTCCTGTCCTGTGCTAAACCATCCAAGCACAAAGCTTTCCAAGCACAGGTTTATAAAGTGAACGAGCTGTTCCATATCCAATGTTAAGCTGCAGTATTCCAGCATGAATGGGAGATCCAGGTGGAAATTTAGCTGAACTTTTTCCAGCTTATAAGATTATAAAGAGAGATGTTGGGGTTTGGAACAGTTTGCTTTAGTCAGTGTTGAGAATAAAGGACTTTGGGACTCACAGATGTGAACATACCTTGACTTGCACTGAAATAATTGCTGCTGCTCTGCCAGAGCTCTTCCATTATGTGACTGCAGAGGACCGATTCACTCTTGCATTATTTTTTCCTCTCTCAGTGATTTGTTTCAGGCCACTGTGCCACGTACAACACATTTTAACCCTTTCAATAGTACAGACTGGTTTCTAGCTGCAATGGATAGATACACCAGATAGAGCCAACCCATCTCGGATACGCTCCTGGGAAGCACAGCGAGTAGCAGCACAGTAGATAACACAGAGTTAAGTTTAAAGGGAAGTTGAAATGTTTAAGAGTTCCTACCTGTTGTTAGTGCTTTGGGGGCCTGGAACCAGTCGGGCTGGCACACTGGATCAGATCCTTTCCCAGGCACTCTCTGGTACCATGCATAAAGCCTTCCCCTGCACAGGGCCGCTGGCTTGGAAACGAGTCTGGAATCAGATGGGTAAATCCTCTGATTAAACTTTTTTCCCCTCCTTTCTATCCTGCATTCTTTAGAGCACAGTGCAGGTTTGGGGGGGAGTTTTACCTTTGGATCTGTCCATTTCTTCTTCTTCCAGAGCTTGATATGCTTGGGCTTCCCTTCAATGTGTATTTCTTGGCTTTATGAATCCTCATGTCCTAAACATGTTCATGGACAGCCAACTTCAGCATAACTATGTGTGCTGTTTGGCAAACACCTTTGAACACTTGTGAATATGACAGAGTCAGTGTTTGCTTATCACCAGTACAGGGCTTGTACCATTTTACTATTTTAAAGTGATTTTTCTAAATAATTCATTGTGGTTCAGTTATTCTGGTTTAGCTGCTCAAGTTATCTGTGTTCCTGTTTGGGTTTTTTCCCCTAGTCAACAGGTGAAAGAGGAGAGCTAAGCTGTGGCTGGGCATTTCTGAAGCTTTTTACCTCTGATGGAATGCCTGTTCCTTCCAAGTAAGTTTATTATGTTTTCCCCCCTCTCTCTTTCTCTCCCTGTATTTACATATGTATATACATTATTTTAGGCAAGGAGTAAAGTTAGTACTGCCAGTTAAAATAAAGGTCAGGGGAACTTTACACCTATGGAAATGTCTGAGTTAACAGGGAACAAAACTCTTTTTAGAGTAATGATGGAGTAAACTCTATGTAGAGTTTTGTTTGTATAAAACAGAACCATTACCTGTACTGCAGGTGACAACATACTTTTTAATTGGTGCCTCTTCTTTATGCACACTTTGCTGTGCATCACTTAAAATGAGGGGAGGTTTGGAAGCACGTAAGAGTTGTTGGGAATCCATCTCTTACCATTTGCTTGGAGAGTGTGAATAAGCCTGTATTTTTGCAGCTGGTTTGTGATTAGTTCATGGGTCCAGCAGTCTTAAAGAACACAATGTACATATTTCTATTCTATTAAATGTAGGAAACCTTTCTGTTAACTACACAAGTGGCTAGTGGTAGAGCAGGCTTGCAATACTTTGTTTTATCAAATATATATAAGTGTATTCTGGATATATTTGGATACCCAAATATAGCCAGGGAAACTCCTACTGTTCTAGAACTCTCTAAATCTCTTCTAAATCTGATCTCAAACATTGTTTTTCTATTTCATTAAGTTAAATGTGGTATCTACAGAGTGAAGTTGCATGTGGCTTACTCTTGGGATTATGTTATTCTTCAAGGTTTACGTCTTCCCTGTCTAAAATTTGCCATGTAAACCATGACTCCTCAGAAATATTTTAGTGAACCAGTTGCTAAATTTCATTGAAGAAAAACAGTGGAGTCACCTGGAAAAGAATCCACACGACTAATGTCTTTGAAAGCAATTAACTAGTTTCCCAGTGTAACACAAGTTTCAAGTTTCTCATCTGAGGTTTGGTTATTTAATGAGGTGTGGTCATTTCATATAAATTACCAGCCATAGCATGAAGCCCTGTGTTGGGTTCATATTTGAGATGGCAGGTTTCTGCCTGTGCCAGAACGTGGTTGTGCTGTTCTCACCTCTCCTTTAGGGCTTTTAACTGTGCTGCTCCTGTTTCACAGGATGTATGAGCTGCTGTTAAACGGTGGTACTCCCTATGAGAGAGGCGTTGAGGTTGACCCATCGATATCAAGAAGAGGTGAGGTTTCTCCTACACATTCTATAAACTTAAATGATACAAGAAATGCTGTATCCTTTTTAGAAGCTGCAGCTTTCCTCTAGCTATAGTAACATCCATTTGCTATTGAAGGCTTTTACCTTTTGAGTTGGACACTTACTGCCACATTACTCCATGCATACTATTGCTCAGCTATCCCAGAGAGAGGTAATAGCTTGTCTTAGCCCAAATGGTTACATTTTCAGATACTCAATTCCTCCTGGGTTTTAGACCATCCTTAAGCCATTAGTTGTAGCAAAATTGTCTCTTGCCAAATTTAAATGTCCATTCTTGTAACATAATTCTTAACATTCTTTCAAAATGACTGATTTTGTATTGGGCATTTATTTCTTAAGCAGGCAGTGGTGTTTTCCATCAGTTTCTAACACTCAAGAAACAGCCTGTGCTTCTAGTGAAACTGAGGTCACTAAGTGTGCAGTCGAAAGACATCCTGAAGTAAGTGTGCATGCGTGCTGCCCTAAACTGAAACAGCATTTCCCATCTGAAGCATTCCCCCTCCTGGCAACACTGGCTGTGCAGAAACCTGAGGGTTGTGTCACCTGCATATTGCAGTTGACCTCTGACACTTTGGGGTATTTTGTCAAAAGCAACCCAAAAGTCGTTAAGTTTAGATAATTGAAAATCTCAAGAGCAGGAGTGTGTTTGTTACAGCTTTACCAGTGCACACCTTCAGGAGTTGTGATCCATTCATGGAGATGCCAGTGTCAACCAGTGCTCATCTCTGTGAAGCTGCTGTTACTCTCAAGCTTTGGTGAACAATGCTTTGCAGGAGCAGTTTTAAATGAAGTTCTCAACTGCATGTCTGTTTTCCCAACAGCTTGCTACCAGAAACGTTAATTGGCAGCATGTGCTACATCCATCTCTTGATATTTTATCGACAAATACTTGGTGATGCACTCCTGAGAGACAGAGTAAGCATGCAAAGCACAGGTAAGAATTGCTGTTGTGGAGAACAGTTTGGCATGGGAGAGCATGTTGGATAAAGACCGGGTTCCCAAGGAGAGTTTGACTGTCTCCCAAGTCTCCTTTGTACAGGAGAGCAGGGGTCTTCAGGAGCAACTCTCCCCAGTAAGGGTTCTCACAAGATTTGTTCCTTGGCAGTGCTGGTGCTGACTGACCATCTCACTAGGTCTGGGAGCTTTAGCTTCCAGTCTGCAGGTGTCCTGGGGACAAACAGCAAGCAGCTGTACCCCTTCACAAAAGAGAACCACCTCTCACTGTGCTTGCATGTCAAACTTGGGGTGTTTCACCTCATGCTGGGTGCTGCCCTGTTGGACATCAGTTCCCATCGCAGAGTGAACAACCCCCAAGGCAAGTTTTGTTTGTGTGAAGTATGAATAAAGCATTTCAGTGAAATTCCCATGTGGAAAAAAGAGCCTTTGTGGTTAGGTGCAGGGTTATTTCTAGATAATGATTTGAAAAAAGGCAAATAAAGGTAAAGGATTATTTGGAAGAGGAACATTTCCTTTTCACCACCCAGGCAATGAGATTAGGCATGCACACAGGCTTATTCAGTCACTTCCAGCATATGCCTGTCCTCTGAGTTCCAGAGATGAGGCAGATACTTTTGTCACTGAGGCTCAGTCACCCTTTTTTTAATTCATTATTTACATATTGCTAATGCAGCAGGGAAAGACAGAAGCAGAAGAGTTCCAGGTTTAGAACTCAGCATAGTGCT